>CM077670.1:208225000-209565000 GCA_039707655.1 Elymus sibiricus
GGTCCATCACTTTGACCGACAGCGAGAGAGGTTATTTTGACTTAGGAGGTGATTAATTTTTGGTTTGTCTTACGGTATAGGTCATGCTATGAGATTACATAATATAGTTTGAGCGCATGCATGTGTACTCATGCATGCATGAATCCCTCCCACCGGATCGAAGTGGGGGGGGGGGGGGGGGCAGCACACGACGCGTCATGAACCGATCTCGCTCTGTGTGGGGACTGTACGATTTTCGGCGTGGGCGCCACATCAATGTTGTGCATGGTATTCAAACATGCATGCATCACCTCCATATACATATGTTTGGGACACATGCATGTAGTGGTTGTCTTCAGACAGTACTCTCCCTCGCGTGCTTATCGGCGGTAAGCCTATATATTCATGGGCCCGCGTGGACGTCCATCACTTCGACCGGCAACGAGAGAGGTTACCAGGGTGGATTCTTCTTCTTTGGTTCGTGTTACCATGTAGTAGGTCATGGTGAGATTCCAAACCTAAGTTTGAGCGCATGCGTACGCATGAATCCCCGTCACCGGCTCGAAGTGGGGTGACATACATAGTACGCGTCGTGGACCCTCGCTCCGTGTGGGGACTTTCCGGTTCCAAAGCATGGTACCGTGCCGCATCAAATTAAGTTGTGCATTGGGTATTCAAACACACCACACAACACTTCCATACATATGTTTGGGCCACATGCAGGCAGTGATTATCTTCGGGCACTGCTCCCTTGTGTGGTTATCATCGAGCTAGCCCATCTGTGGGGTCGCGTGGATGTCCATCACTTTGACCAACAACAAGAGAGAGGTTATACGACCAAGGTGGATTCTTCTTGGTCTATGTTACACTACATCTTGGTGAGATGCCCTCTCCCACCGACTCAAAGTGTGTGTGTGTGTGTGTGTGTGTGTGTGGGTGGGGTCGGGGGTACTTCGCACTTCCTGAACCTCCATGGGGTCAGGGATGTCCGGTTAATTTGCGAGGCACATGTGCCACATCAAAGTTGTGAATTGGGTATTTAAATATCACACCACCCTTTTCATACATATAGTTGGGCCACTCGCAGGTGGTTCATATGTGGTCTCACCCATCTCGCGCCACAAGCACACATTTGTGGGCCCGCACACGGTCCACCTTTGACCGGAAGCAAAAGGGGGGTTTGACCATGATGGACTCCAATAGGTTTAGTGTTATGGTAGGGTGTGATATGTCAGACCTAGCTATTTGGGGGCATGCATTCATAGCTAGGATTCCCCTCCCGCCAACACGAAGTGGGGGGGGGGGGTGGCGGACTAGCAATAATGTGCGCTTTGTGAGACAGGTGCCACATCAAAGTTGTGCATTGGGTATTTGAACATCAAACCAGCCTTTTCATACATATATTTGGTCCACATGCAAGTGTGTTCGTGTTCTGACCCTTTCCCACGTTTTTTTGGCCACACAACACACACGGTTCCCTCAGACTACCCGTGTGCCACGCTCATGGCCTTGTCACCCACATCAGCACAGTAGATTGGGCTCCATGAGGCTTCCCTCGCAATCTCAAAAATATCTACCCGCCTGGAGGGTTTTTATGTTTGATAGCATACGATTATTATGTTTCGATAGTGTGCGATGCTGTTTGCCCCCGGCCCCCTGCTCCTGCCTGCATCCCTCAAAAATATCTACCCACGTGGAGTGTTTTTCTGCTTGATAGCACACGGTTATTTATGTTCTGACCATGTGTGATGTTGTCCGCTCCCGCTCCCGCCTGCATCCCTCAAAAATATCTAGCCGTCTGGAGGGTTTTTCTGTTTGATAGCACACATTTGTTATGTTTGGACCGTGTGCGATGTTTGTTGCTCAATCCCTTCATCCAAATTGTCAGTAGCCCCGGCATTTTACTCCCGCCTAGTAAAATTTTCAGTACCCACGTCATTTCCTCAAACACCACCTTGCCCCCCCTCCACACACACACCCCAAAAACTCCGCGCACACACACACACACACCACCCCTACCTCACTCGAAACCCTAGCAAGGTCGCCGTCGCCGCCTCCTCCATCGTCAACATCTGCCAGTTTGCCCGTGCAGGTTACCCACCGATCTCCATCCCTAGCCGCCCTGAGTTTCTTAGATGACGCCTGCCAAACGCCCCCTTTCCCACAGATCCCCATCCCCATCCCCCTCCCCCACTCCAGAGCATCGCAGCCTAAGCCCGGCTATGCTTCCCGTGGAGCTCCAGGAGCTAATGGCCAAAAAGAGGTTTATCGCGGCCTCTTCGCCCGACGCCGGTGAGGTGGCCGCCGAGGAAGTTGACGACGATTACTGGCTGCAGGCTCTCAATCAGCGGGCTAGAGTATGCTGGCATGTCGCGGACGCTGGCTACAACATCGAGGTCATCGACAGCGACGGCCTGACGCGGGCTATGTCACAGGTTAAGTGGCCCACCCCCAACCCCTCGGGTTCAACCACCGTCGATCTCATCCATGGCCCCGCCGTTGATCTCCTCTGGCTTGCTGTCAAGAATTTGCCATCCTACATCGCCATTGACCCCCTTTTGTCATTTCTGAAGGACACGTTGTGCGACGCTGGCTTGGGATCCTCAGCTGCCAAGTCAGACCTCATCGACGGCGACCACAAGGAGGGCACCCTCTCCACCTCTTCCAAGGGGAAAGAGCACATCTGCGACATCAGGGAGGGCACCCTACAGCCATGCTCTTCCAAGGGGAAGGATCCCATCTGCGACAACATGGAGCGCACCCAGAGTCCATGCTCTTCCCATGGGAAGGAGCCCATCTATGACAAGTGAGCAAACCCATGATTTGTTTTGCCGTGCCTCTTCACAGGGGAGAACCCATGATTTGTTTTGTCGAGCCCCTTTTGTAGTGAGATTATGTCTAGTTTTAATTGCTATGTTTGGTTGTTTGCAGTATGCCTTGTTTATTTCAGTTATTTACAGTGTGATGCTCTATATGTGCAACTATTTACTGTGCAGTACAATTTCATCAATACCAGTTTCAACAATACCAATATGAATGATTATATTTGCTTGCTGTTAAGCCTGTTATAGCTAGCATATGCCTCTTTTAACGTTTTTTGGTTGTTCAGTTGTTTGTAGTTAGCATATGTCCAGTTTCAATTGCTATCTTTGGTTGTTAGTAGTATGCCTTGTTTATTCAGTTATTCACAAAGTGATGTTCTATATGTGCAAGTATGAACTGTGCAGTTCAATTTCATCAGTACCAGTTTCGACAATACCAATATGAATGACTATTTGGTTGCTGTTAAGCCTGTTGTAGCGAGCATATGCCTCTTTTAACGGTTTTTGGTTGTTCGGTTGTTTGTAGTTAGCATATGTCCAGTTTCAATTGCTATCTTTGGTTGTTTGTAGTATGCCCTGTTTATTTCAGTTATTCACAAAGTGATGTTCTATATGTGCAAGTATGAACTTTGCAGTTCAATTTCATCAATACCAGTTTCAACAATACCTATATGAATGACTATTTGCTTGCTGTTAAGCCTGTTGTAGCGAGCATATGCCTCTTTTAACGGTTTTTGGTTGTTCGGTTGTGTGTAGTTAGCATATGTCCAGTTTCAATTGCTATCTTTCGTTGTTCGTAGTATGCCTTGTTTATTTCAGTTATTCACAAAGTGATGTTCTATATGTGCAAGTATGAACTGCGCAGTTAACACACCTTTCCACTTCTTGTTTTTCTTAACTAGCGTGCTTGAATCTGCACACTGAACCTATCATTTGGAGATTATGTTGTCTACCATGGATATATTTGGTTAATGTTTAGCCTGTTGTGCTTAACATGCCTTTCGATGTACTTACACAGGACAATATTGGGAACGACTGCTGTTTTCCATCGAGGTTAGTTTCATCCCATGGCTTATATATACTCACTGTTCAGGATATCGGTAGCTGGTACCATATAGGCCGGGGGCTGATAAGGGGTTAATCGGCGAATATATCTGTAACCCATTTATCGGTAGGTTAACTAGGGCCATATCTAATATATCTGATGCTACATAGCAACATGCATTGTACTGAATGTCTAAATATGCAATCCTAGGCTACATAGCAACAAGGAAGAGTGTTACCTTAATGTTCTGATGATGTCTATATATACATAGAAGAGCAGCAACAGCAACAACACAGCAGCAGTTAACTGCAGTTAATCGGCCGATATTTGTAACAATGTAATAAACTCCCTCCGCCCCATAATATAAGATGTTCATTCATCCAATATGTGAGTATACTGGATGTAATAGGATATTATATAATGGGACAGAGGGAGTGTTGTACTACATCATTGTGCAATTGCTGTTTTGCTTCTAATATTAACTTGGTGCTTTTAGGTACATATGTCATTGGTAAAGATCCACGCTTCGACCCTTTTTGCGTACGGGGCAATGAGATATTCATGAACCAGCATCAAGTGAGGAAACTGATAAAGATTGTTAGTAAAATGGGTCAAAAGATGGCAATTAAACTATTTGTTTACACTTTATCCAAGACAACAGTGAACTGCAGGATGGTAAGTAAGAACTCTGCAGCCTTCTTTTTACTGCCCATAATGAGTTGTGTTAGATGACAATGTCTGAATCTTTTTCCTTTGCAGTGGTTCCCAAAGCAGTTTACTCAAGATTACCTCTCAAACTACATGATTGGTGGGCATGCAAAGGTTAAAGAATTTCTACTAGAACACAATGACTATCTAGATGTCATCATGAAGACAGTGAAGGATGGGCGGTCGGC
Organism: Elymus sibiricus; assembly: GCA_039707655.1. Classification (NCBI taxonomy): domain Eukaryota; kingdom Viridiplantae; phylum Streptophyta; class Magnoliopsida; order Poales; family Poaceae; genus Elymus; species Elymus sibiricus. The sequence continues at coordinate 208,229,743 of CM077670.1, forward strand.
CATCACAAGGGGTTGGACTAGAGTCATGCGTGCCTTCTGCATGGAGGAGGGCACAATATGGGCATTCCGCTTCACCTTGTTCAGCAGCGAGAATGTCTTTCACCTCTTTCTTTACCGTCTTTAATAGTACAAGTATACAACCCTGGTTCATCATTCTTTATTTGGTGCATATGTAATTCTTTTTTTTTGATGTAACTCTTGAACATATGTACCTGTGAATCGAATAATGCATTGGTTGTTGAACCTGATGGATATGAATAAAGTTATAGCCTACTTTCAAATTCAAATTCGGTACAATTTTAAATAGCAGCAATTAAATTAGGGTGAAAATACGCTCTGCAGGTCATTATGGCGCACACGGTCTGTAAAGCACATCGTGTGTGATATACATCATAATCCGACATGGTTCACAGAGAGGAAACGTGTGTGACCATGCACACAGTTACCATTTGCAAAGCGTGTGTGATGTCAGACAATATCACAAACGGTGCGAGCAAACTAAATGTTTGTGATAGTCGCCTTATCGTACACGCTTTACAATCATGAACTGTTTCTGATGTCGTACGCATCGTAAACGTTGGCACCACAGAATAGCGTGTGCGATAGTTATCCTGTACGACCCTGGTACGACAATCCGATGTTTCATAATCCTATCCGACACTCATACGATGATTAACCAATCTTCATGATTATATATCACATACGGTTCGGGAGAAGTGAATGTGTGTGATAGTCTCCTTATCATACACGTTTTACAATCGTGAACTGTTTGTGATGGTGCACGCATCGTAAATGTTGCACCAAAGAATAACGAGTGCGATGGTAATGCGAGCACACACGAGTAGCAAGGATGAAGCGGTTGGGATATTCGATAGATCACAAACAGTTGTGTGATGAGTCGCATTTGGGATAGATCAGGCATCGCATACAATTAGTTCTGCGAAACATATGCTTGCGTGCTCCCTATCGCCGACGGTTTCTGGGTCATGTGGGAAGACCCCCCCTATCGCACACATAAGCAAGGCAACGGTTTAAAACTTCATCACAGAAAGGGGGTAAAAACCATTTGTATAGCAGCTCGTTGTACCAGTGCCCACTTCGTTTCCATTGAGCTTTCATACACTTATAGCTTTAGTGCATCCGTTGCATGGCAATCCCTACTCCTCGCATTGATATCGATTGATGGGCCTCTCCATTGCCTATTGATCCACCGAGTTGATGTGAGCCTTTCTTGCTTGTTGACTTCTCCTATATATCTCTACCACCGCATTCTATTCCACCTATAGTGCTAATGTCCATGTCTCACGCTCATGTATTGAGTGGAGTTGAAAATGCTGAAGCGCGTTAAAAACTATGATACAATTGCCTGGTTTCACACCGGGGTGCTCATGATTTATATTTATGCAGTGAAGGCGGAGTCATGCCATGCTTACATATTTCAATGAGTAGGGATAACATTCGTTGAGCATCGTATATTTTGAAACCTTAATGATTATGTTCTTGTATACATGGATATTATTATGTTGATGTTAATTACTTCATCGTTTCTCAATATATACACCGTGAGAGAGATTACATGATAAATATGATAGGTAGCATTCAACATCAAAAATTATGTTTTTATTATTTACCTATTCGAGGATGAGCAGGAATTAAGCTTGGGGATGCAGATACGTCTCTAACGTATCTATAATTTTTTATTGATTCATGCTATTATAGCATCATTCTTGGATACTTTATATGTAATTTTATATCATTTTGGGGACTAACCTATTAATTCAGTGCCTAGTGCCAGTTGCTATTTTCTGCTTGTTTCTAGTTTTACAGAAAATCTATACCAAACAGAGTCCAAACGCTACGAAACTTTTTGATGATTTTTTCTGAACAAAAGAGACCCTGGAAGCTTTGGGGGGAGGGCCAGAGGAGCTATGAGGAGACGGCAAGGCAACATGGCGCGCCCTGGGGGGTAGGCGCATCCCGATGCCTTGTGGGCCCCACGTGGCTCCGTCTGAACTAATTCCACTTCTATAAATTCGCAAATATTCCGAAACCCCCAGAGAGCCAGATGATACAATTTTTCCGCCACTGCAAGCCTCTGTTCTTCCGCGATCCCATCTGGAGGCCTTTTCCAGTACTCTGCCGGAGGGGGAATCGATCATGGAGGGCTTCTACATCAACCTTGCTGCCCTTCCGATGATGTGTGAGTAGTTCACCACATACCTACGGGTCCATAGCTAGTAGCTAGATGACTTTCTCTCTCTCTTTGATCTTCAATACAAAGTTCTCCATGATCTCCATGGAGTTCTATCCGATGTAATCTACTTTTGTGGTGTGTTTGTTTGGATCCGATGAATTGTGGGTTTATGATCAGATTATTCATTGAAAGTAATTGAGTCTTTTCTAAACTTTATTATGCATGATTATTATAGCTTTGTATTTCTCTCCGATCTATCCGTTTGGTTTGGTCAACTAGATTGATTTATCTTCAGTGGGAGAGGTGCTTTGTAATGGGTTCAACCTTGCGGTGTCCTCACCCAGTGACAGAAGGGGTAGCGAGGCACGTATTTGTATTGTTGCCATTAAGGGTAAAACGACGGGGTTTATTCACATTGTCTACATCATGTCATCTTGCTTAAAGCGTTACTCTGTTTGTCATGAACTTAATACCCTCGATGCATGCTGGATAGCGGTCGATGAGTGGAGTAATAGTAGTAGATGCAGGCAGGAGTCGATCTACTTGTCACAGATGTGATGCCTATATACATGATCATTATCATGAATAACATCATAACTATGCGCTTTTCTATCAATTGCCCAACAGTAATTTGTCCACCCACCGTATGCTATTCTTATGAGAGAGATGCCTCTAGTGAAAACTATGGCCCCCGGATCTATTTAAATCGTATTACTAAAACCTAAATTTCCTTGCTACAATTATTTTACTTTTTATTTACTTTCCAATTCCTACTTTTACCACTATCAGAATTGATCCTTGCAAATAACGAGTACAAGGGGATTGACAACCCTCTTGCCTGCATTGGGTGCAAGTATTTGTTTGTGTGTGTACAGGTACTATTTGACTAGGGTTTGCTTGGTTCTCCTATTGGTTTGATAACCTTGGTTCTCATTGAGGGAAATACTAGCCACTACTATATTGCTTCACCCTTCCTCTTCGGGGAAAATCCTAACGCAGCTCACAAGTAGCAATGCCCTAATGGGCTTATTGCCCGCTTACATGGCACTTTTGCCTATGTGGAGGAGAGAGATGTGAAAAGGTAAGGGGACTCGGCTCTCATGCAAGAGCCCACCTATATACGCATTCGTTCATCTAAAAAAAAGCTATATACGCATTCCTAGGTAAATCCGTAAATGCAATAAATGTGAAGAAAGAGATAAAGAGAAGATGGGAAAAAGCAGTAATGTAATAGCCAACCTTATAGCCCACCTTATAGCCATTAGCTGGCTATAATTAAGCATGCTCTCACTGTTGGGATCTACGGTAGGGTGCATCGACTACAATATAAAATTTTCTTACCCGCAGAACATCCATGAACATGCTAACCGAGATTTATCACAGATCGTTACCACTAGACACGCAGTGCCATGCAGCGGAAGTAGAGTTGAGGCAGCGTGTCTCCGGAGTCGTCTCCTCCTCGTCGATCTCCCATGTAGCCGATCAGATCCCACGAATAGGTTCGCCGGAGCAGCGCAAGTGCACCAATCTAACGGTATCCACGCGTGCGTCAGGAACGTCGTGCGGCGGACTGCTAGGTCCGGTCACACAACCAGCGACGAGTGGAGGTGGCTAGTTGCAACACATGCAAAGCCCTAATGACGGCGCCGAGGCGATTAACCCTAATGAATGTGCCGTACCTCCACTTATATAGGCATCCATCGCGGGCTCAACACTTGGGCCCCGCATGGACCCTAAAGCCCAAAGTCTACTTGGTCATGATACAAGTCCAGCTCGGATCACATCCGACCAGTGTTCTCGGATCCGACCTTGTAGGTTCCTTCCCTTAAGCACGCGACCCCTTAGGTTCAGGTCGGCTTGGTCACAGGTCGGATCACCTCCGACCTACTCGGTTGGTAGCGGCCTCTAGCAAGGCGTGCCGATCACCAAGTAGACTATGAAGCTGGTTAGATGAACCTCTACATCACACTTTTGTTCCCTTTGGCACACGATATATGTTGTCGGGCTCAAGGCGAGTCTGTCATCCGTGTGCTAGCCCGACCTTTTTCTCGTTCCAGTGATGCCGACCACAAACCGGATTATCTCATAATCCTGTTCACACAGCCATGATTAACTTGGGCAGATCACACGAGGGGCCTAGAGTATATCTCTCCTTATCGGAGGGGCAAATCCCATCTTGCTCGACCATGTCTTGCAGCATGGGTCTGGACAAGCCTGAAACCTACCTTTATAACTACCCAGTTGCGGAGTAGCGTTTGGTCACCCCAAAGCAGGCCTATCACCATCCTGAGTACATGCGCCAGCTCAGGTCTTAGGACATAGAACGTATGTTGTACTTGAGACTCATAGATGACATATCGCTGCGTCTCATAGTTGGGTCTGTCTGACTCGCACCTCATCTGGACTCGGATCCGACTATGTCAAATCTGACCAGATCCTTCCGAGTCCATATTATCCGGTTAGCATACAATGCTCCATAGCTAGTGAGACCGAGCCATCTACCATGTCATATGATAGTCTAGTCGGCTACGCGTCCACACAACCCTTTCGACTAGGGACATTTTAGGACAGTCATCATACAATCCATAGTCCCACAAAAAGTCTCTTATTTGCTAATATACATAATTGATAATGTCCAAGGACTATCTTTATTCATAAACACATATGAAATATCATCATACATGATTTCCTCTAGGGCATATCTCCAACAGTCTCCCACTTGCATGAGATTCAATCAAATAAACATCGTATGCCCATAGCTCTAACGTGCCCCTCATGCTTGGGTTGTGGAAGCGGCTTAGTCAATGGATCTGCAACATTTGCGTCCGCGTGAATTTTGCATAACTCTACATCACCACTCTTTACGATCTTTCTCATCAGGTGATATTTCCAATCTATGTGTCTGGTCTTGTGGTGATCCCTCGGCTCCTTGGCCTGTGCGATGACACCAGAATTATCACAATAAAGGTCCAACGGTTTTAACTGATTCCAAACACCTTCCTTTGCAGGTTCACAAGCCACAATGTATTCGGCTTCTGTGGTAGAATCGGCCACCGTATCTTGCTTGGATCTCATCCAGATCACTGCTCCTCCGTTCATGACGTACACGAATCCGGACTGTGATCGACAATCATCTCGGTCGGTTTGGAAACTAGCACCGGTGTAACCCTTTACGATGAGCTCTTCCTCACCTCCATAAACTAGGAACTTCTCTTTAGTCCTTTTCAGGTACTTCAGAATAGTCTTTACCGCCGCCCAGTGACTCTCACCTGAGTTGGCTTGGTATCTACTTGTCAAGCTTATTGCAAAAGCTACATCGAGCCGAGTACATATCATGGCATACATGATGGATCCGATTGCCGATACATATGGAATCCGACTCATCCTGCTTCGCTCATCAGATGTCGAAGGACTCTTAGTCTCGCTTAGCCTTATACCATGTGAGACAGGCAAGAACCCCTTCTTGGCCTCACTCATGTTGAACCGTTTCAACACTTTGTCTATGTATGTGCTCTGGCTTAAGCCGAGCAGCCTCCTCGATCTATCTCTATAGATCTTACTGCCTAACATGTAAACTGCTTCACCAAGGTCCTTCATCGAAAACTTTCCATTCAATGACTTCTTGACCGAGTTCAACATCAAAACATCGTTTCCGATCAGCAATATGTCATCCACATACAGGATGAAAAATACTAGCGAGCTCCCACTCAACTGCTTGTATAAACAAGTGTCCTCTTCGCTTTTGATGAAACCGAGACCAGTGACGACCTCATCAAAATGAATATTCCGTCTATGAGATGCTTTCCTCAACCCATAAATGGATCTCTTGAGCTTGCATACCTTACTAGCGCTAGTTGGATCGACAAAACCCTCGGGTTGTATCATATACACGTCCTCGGTTAAATTTCCGTGAAGGAAAGCCGTTTTGACATCCATCTACCATATCTCGTAATCGAAATATGCAGCTATAGCTAGTACGATAATCACCGACTTCAGCATCGCTACCGCGAGTAGGTCTCGTCGTAGTCAATTCCTTGAACTTGTCCATAACCTTTAGCGACAAGCCAAGCTTTGTGGATCTGAACATTTCCATCCACATCGTTTTTCTTCTTAAAGACCCATTTGCAACCAATGGCAGGGACGCCAGGCGGCGGATCAACCAAGTCCTAGACTTGATTTTCATCCATGGACTTTAACTCGAATCTCATGGCCTCCAGCCATGCCTCGGAATCTGGGCTCACCATTGCTTCCGCATACGTAGTCGGCTCGTCGCTTTCCAGAAACAACACATCGCGCACTCTGCGCAATCTTTTTGACCTCCGTGGTTCCGGCGCCACTTCCAGCTCGGGTTCCCTGATAGACTCCGGTATGATCACATCACCATCCAAGTTGACCCCAAGTGGTTCTCGAACTTCTTCGAGTTGCACCTGCCTCCCACTGGCTTCCCGCCCGAGAAACTCTTTCTCATGGAAGACCCCGTTCCGAGCAACATACACTTTGTTCTCTTTGCGGTTGTAGAAGCTATATCCCAAGGTTTCCCTCGGATATCCCACAAATATGCACTTATCTGACTTGGGTGTAAGCTTTTCCGACATAAGTCGCTTGACGAATGCTTCACAACCCAAAATGTTTAGAAAAGACAACTTGGGACTCTTCCCAGTCCACATCTCATGTGGTGTCTTGTCTACGGTTTTAGATGGTACTCTGTTGAGTGTAAAAGCTACAGTTTCTAGAGCGTATCCCCAGAATGACAATGGTAAATCAGATTTGCTCATCGTAGATCGAACCATGTCTAACAAGTTATGATTCCTCCGTTCTGACACACCATTTCTCTGTGGTGTGTCCGGAGGTGTGAGCTGAGGTACTATACCTTGACTTTTCAGATGATCATCAAACTCCTGGCTCATGTACTCACCTCCACGATCAGATTGTAGAAGCTTTATAGTCTTGCCAAGCTGATTTTCAACCTCGTTATTAAACTCTTTGAACTTTTCAAAAGTTTCTGATTTGTGCCTCATCAAATAGATATATCCATATCTACTCAAGTCGTCGGTAAAAGTCACGAAGTACTGATAGCCGCATCTGGCAGTTGTGCTCATTGGACCACACACATCACTGTGTATAAGCTCCAACAGCTCGGATGCCCTCTCACAACACTTTGCAAAAGGAGACTTAGTCATCTTGCTGAGCAAGCACGATTCCCATGTCTCGAACGACTCGAAGTCAGACGAAGTTAGAAGTCCGTCATCATGGAGCTTCTTCCTGTGTTTCAGACTAATATATCCAAGCCAACAATGCCAGAAGTATGTTGGATTTATCTCATTAGGCTTATGCCTCTTGACATTCATATCATAGACAGGTTTCGTTTCCAGATTCAATATAAAGAGCCCATCAACAATGGGTGCATAGCCGTGGAACATACCATTCAAAGATATCGAACAACCATTGTCCTTTAAATTGAATTCATAACCCTGACTCATCAAACATGAGGCAGATATAATGTTCTGACTAAGTGCTGGAATATAATAACAATTATTCAATTCCATAATGAGTCTAGAAGGAAGCTGGGGCTGCATCGTGCCGACCTCCAATGCATCAACTCTTGCTTTGTTGCCGACCCTGATGTCAATCTCCCCTTGTGCCACACGCCTACTTCTTACCAGCCCCTGCATCGAGTTGCAAACATGAACAACCGACCCGGTATCAAATACCCAAGAGCTACTAGGTATGTCAGCAAGGTAAACGTCTATAACATATGTAACAAGTGTACCTTTTCCTGAAGTCGCACTCCCGGCCTTCTTGCCATGCTCGGCAAGCCACTTGCTACAGTTCCTCTTCCAGTGACCAGTTTCCTTGCAATGATAGCAAATGGTCTTCGAGTCCGGTCCTGACTTTGGCTCAGCGGCGGAGGTTACCGTCTCCATGCCCATTGCCTTAGCCTTCTTCTTGGACCAACTCTTCTTGAACTTAGCCGACTTTTGCACCATCAACACTTGATGCGTGCCTTTCTTAATATCCTACTCTGCCACCTTGAGCATCCCATGCAATTCAGTGAGCTTCTTATCCATACCGTGCATATGATAGTTCAAAATGAACGTCCCATAGCTAGGTGGAAGAGAACCCAGAACTGCATCTGTAGCCAGCTCATCCAAGAGCGGGAAGCCTGACCGATCCAAAGCTTGCACGTATCCGATCATCTTGATCACATGCGGGCTCAGTGGATCACCATCCTTCAGCTTGCACTCCATCAAGGATCGCCAGACATTGAACCTTTCGGTCCTAGCCTTTATCTGAAAGATGCTCTTGAGACTCTCGATCATATCATAAACCTCAATGTTTTTGAAATGCTATTGCAAATCGGGCTCCATACAAGCCAGGATCAAACAACTGATCTCCGTTGGTTCCTCAATGGGTTTCTGGTAGGCATTCCTGGTTGTGGCATTAGCATTATCGACAGGTTCTTCTGGAAGTGGATCCTCTAGAACATGTTTCTTTTTATCATGCTTGAGAACAATTCTCAAATTTCTATACCAAGTGGTAAAGTTTGTTCCATTAAGTTTATCCTTTTCTAGAATTGATTTCAATGCAAAGTTGGGTTGAGCAGGTGGTGCCATTGATCTACAAAAAAATGCAATCACTAAGCAATGTGTTTATGTAGAGTAATTCAAGCCTAAACAGAAATACTCCCACTGAAGTCGGCATCCCTCCGCAAACTCTCAGTGATCCAGGATCCGACTAGCGCATGCGACTAGTGAGCTTTAGCATCACTGCTAGCCAACGTGACTATCCGGTAAGCAACTCTTTGCTAATCGCATCTCTATACGACTCCTGTCGATTGGGAAGGCATCTTATACCCCGGCTGCCAACCTTCTTTGCCACAAGGCCCAAAACCGTTTTGATAGCCTTGTCAAGTCAACCTAATGCAGTGCATGTCCGTGTCCGACACGAACCCTTCAGTTCAAGGACACCTAGCAGCACCCCAATTTTATGAGCCCACTACTAGACGTACTTGACGTGCGAAGGTGCAACATCGGGGATGGCAAATAAACATGATATTTATGAGGGATCTTTCTACCATTTTAACATGCATAGAAACAAGAAGCATAACAATCACAAATAAACATATATTGTGAAATAGTATGGCTTCTTATCCATACTGTGCATATGATAGTTTGAAATGAACGTCCCATTGCTAGGTGGAAGAGAACCTAGAACTGCATCTGTAGCCAGCTCATCCTAGAGCGGGAAGCCTAACTGATCCAAAGCTTGCACGTATCCGATCATATTGATCACATGTGGGCTCAGTGGATCACCTTCCTTCAGCTTGCAATCCATCAAGGATCGTCATACATTGAACCTTTCGGTCCAAGCCTGTGTCTGAAACATGCTCTTGAGACTCTCGATCATATCGTATGCCTCAAGGTTTTCGAAATGCTTTTGCAAATCGGGCTCCATACAAACCAGCATCAGACAGTTGATCTCCATTGATTCATCAACGAGTTTCTGGTAGGCATTCATGGTTGTGGCATTAGCATTATCGGCAGGTTCCTCTGGAAGTGGATCTTCTAGAACATGTTCCTTTTTATCATGCTTGAGAACAATTCTCAAATTTCTATAGCAGGTGGTAAAGTTTGTTCCATTCAGTTTATCCTTTTCCAGAATTGATTTCAATGCAAAGTTGGGTTGAGCAGGTGGTGCCATCGATCTACAACAGAAAAATATGCAATCACTAAGCAATGTGTTTATGTAGAGTAATTCAAGCCTAAGCAGAAATACTCCCACTGAAGTCGGCATCCCTCCGCAAACTCTCAATGATTCAGGATCCGACTAGCGCATGCTGACTAGTGAGCCTTAGCATCACTGCTAGCTGACTTGCCTATCTGGTATGCAACTCTTTGCTAATCGCATCTCCATACGACTCCTGTCAGTCGGGTAGGTATCACATACCCCCGGCTCCCGACCTCCTTTGCCACAAGGCCCAAAACCGTTTTTATAGCCTTGTCAAGTAAACCTGATGCAGTGCATGTCCGTGTCCGACATGAACCCTTCAGTTCAAGGACACCTAGTAGCACCCCAATTATATGAGCCCACTACTAGACGTACTTGACGTGCGAAGGTGCAACATCGGGGATGGCTATTCGCTTGATATTAATGAGGTATCTTTCTACCATGAATATGCATAGAAACTAAGAAGCATAACAATCACAAAGAAACACATATTGTGAAATAGTATGGCTCCTTCATGGACGTTCTTCCAGGTCGGCTCTGACTCCGATGACCATCTAGGAACTCCATCTTGTTCGTCACGCCGGGACGCCAAGTCACGAACTTGATCTCTGTCCTTCAACTACTACAACTAGTAATGAATTTTACAGAGAATCACAAGTCGACACAGAGGTCATTATACATTTTAATGACAAAACTTTGGCTCCTGCCGGCTGACAAATCATGACGCGCAGGCCATCTATAATTTACACACATGCATCACATACACATGAGCCATACTATTCACATCAAACCTGCAAAACAAAGTTATGGATAGAATCGCATTCTACCGGTTTGAGTGATCGTGTACGAATACAAGGCGCTACACATACGGTGGTCCCATGGATCATTGCGAATACGATTCGGATTTACGTTTCACTGTTAACCCCGATGGCGGAACCGACTGGTAGGGTGTGGCACCCCAATCCGTCTAGAGCAGGGGGCCTTCGCACGTCAGCCCTGGATAACACCTGACGCACGACAGGTACACAGTACAACATTCCAAGCACAAAATATTTTTCATTTACATGAAATAGAGTATTACATCGATGATGAATACAATGGGGTTGCATAGCTCTAAGGCTATCTAAATGGCGGCGGAAGTCTTGGTTTAGCGGCACGTCGTCTCTGGCTGGGCTCCACAACTCACATGACTGGTAGGGTTATGGTCTAGCGTGATGAGTCTTCTCCTGCATCTGGCCACATGCAAGGCCAGGTGAGTAATTTGAATGTACTCGCAAGACAACCAAATACATAGCATCCAAACAAGCAGATAACCCAGCAAGTCCTATGCTCATACATGAATTTATTTCATGGCAATAGCTAAGCATGGCATGATATTAACGAGAAACATGGATCAAGCAAATCCTTCCCAAGGGAAACGTATTTCATACCGAAGCCGCGGCTGAATACGCCTTCCCAAGGGGAAAACGTATTTTAGCAAATCCATCTCCACTTATGCTGACTGGACCCGGGGCCGCGTTCGCTTACAGGCGGGACCCACCTTATCTTCCTATCTCTCTCCTCCCGGTCATCTTCTACCTCCTGTCGTGGGGCAAAGGAGGCTCGGTCGCCAGCGCAGCCATCGCCCGGCGACGCGAGGGGGCCGGCCGTCCGGCGCAGGAGAACCGCCGCTCCTCGCCGAGCCCGAGGGTAGCCGCGGGGTCGCCTGAGACGGCCTACATCGCCATCGCCGCTGATAGAGATGCGGCGGCCAGAGAGCTGCAGGGGAGCCGCGCTGGCAGGGCTTCCCTGGCTAGGACGAGGACGGAGGCGGCCTGCTAGCATCCGGGGGAGGTTGCGGACTCTGAATAAATGGAGGGGGAGGGCCACGTGGCTGGAATCGCCGAGGGGATCGGGCGGCGGCACTTCAGCCAGAGGAGGGAGAAGAGGAGCTCCGAAGCTTGAATGAGAGGGCTTGGGATGCGGGAGTGGCTCGGGGCGCGCTTAAGTAGCCGTGGGGGAGAGCTAAGGAAGGCAGGGGAGGGCGGTCGAAGCTCCGAGACGCTCCGCGACGTGGCGGCGTTCCGGTGGAGAATCTGAGGTCGGCACGCGCGGCCAGGGCCTAGGGGACAGGGAAGGCAGGGGAGCAGGCGACATGGGGGAGCTCATGGCGCGCGGGGGTGTGCTGGGCGGCCGGAGGGGCCTCCCGGAGGGATCCAGTGCCCAGAGAACTCCCTCTGCATGCAATGCACGTGCTCTATGCGTGGTCACCGCGTGAACGTGGCGTTGCCTCGCTCCCTTGGCGGCAAAAGCATGTCTGGCAGGTGGGTCACTCACCAGGTAGCTGCTAGGTGCAAAGAAATAACATCCATGGCCCACGATGTGACTGCACGATGCAATAACCCTAATTAGCAGCAAGGTGTTTGATCAGTGGTAAGAGCAATGCACTAGTCCACTTGGCCTGATATTTGGCTGAGAGTGGTCATCCACTAAGGTGATCACTGTAGCAAAATCTCAGCTCAAATAGATGAGGCTAGCTGGTACTTCTTTTGCAAAGTGCCCAACTGGCCAGAAATGAGAATGGAGATGCTGGGCAAGAATGGCTAGGTAGATTGAGCTGATTTTTGGTTTGCAGTACTAATACAACCATTTGAGATACCTTGCAAAATTTCAGCTCAATAGGATTAAGGAATCAAGCACTTCCTTCACAACGTTTCAGACAAGGCAGAAACTTGCATTGGATCATGTTCTCAAATTTGGCAAAGGGTGGCTAGGAATTTGGTAGATCTTGGGTTTACAAGAGTAGGGAAAGCTCCACAATTAATTTGGGAATTTCCCTGGCTACCAAAATGGTAGTTCCTTTAGAACATGGCAGAGAGACAATATTGGCCTTGTCAAGGAAAAAGTAACTTTTCCTGATTTAATCTTGGCCAATATTTTTACCAGATCTTGGGATAGACACATAGATCTTCTACACAAATTCTCATGAAATTCAGAGATGTCTAGCTATCCCTCTGGATTTAATTCCTTAGAAAGGCAGGAAAAGGAATTAATCCTAGATGAAAAATATTGCATATGACCAGGCAATAATTTTGCATATCCAGGGTTTATAGGTGTAGGAAGGTCTCTGGGAATTTTTGGAGGATCAACAGAGCAAAGGAAGTGAGGGTTCCTTTGTAAAAACAAAGGTAGGGTTTTAAATTCCAAATTCTGGAATTAGGATTTGATGGGATTTGGGTGATGCAGATGTTGGGTTCTACGGTAGGGTGCGTCGACTGCAAATTAAAATTTTCCTACGCGCAGAACAACTAGGAACATGCTACGGGAATGGATTACGGATCATTACCACTAGACGCGCAGTGCCATGCAGCGGAAGTAGAGTTGAAGCAACGAGTCTCCGGAGTCGTCTCCTCCTCGTCGATCTCCCACGTAGCTGATCGGATCCCACGAATAGGTTCGCCGGAGCGGCGCAAGTGCACTGCCTCTAACGGTATCCATGTGTGCAGGAGGAACGCCGTGCGGCAGACTGCTAGGTCCGATCACACAGCCGGCGGCGAGTGGAGGTGGCTACTTGCAACACATGCAAAGCCCTAGTGATGGCGCCGAAGCGATCAACCAAATGAGTGTGCCGCACCTCCACTATATATAGGCATCCGTCGCGGGCTCAACACTTGGGCCTCACACGGATCCTAAAGCCCAAAGTTAGTTCGACCTAGATCCGAGTCCGAGTAGGATCACATCTGACTCGTGGAGTCGGACCCAGCCTCATAGGTTCCTTTCCTTGAGCGCACGACCCCTTAGGTTCAAGTCGACTCGGTCACAGTTCAGATCACCTCCGACCTGCTCGGTTGGTAGCGGCCTCTAGCAAGGCGTGCCGACCACCAAGTAGACAATGAAGCCGGTTGGCGAACCTGTACAACATGTCACACTTGTGTTCCCTTTGCCACGCGATATATGTTGTCAGGCTCAAGGCGAGTCTGTCATCCTTGTGCTAGCCCGACCTCTTTCTTGTTTCAGTGATGTCGACCACAAACCGGATTATCTCATAATCCTTGTCGCATGGCCATGCTTATCTTGGTCGGATCACACGAGGGGCCCAGAGTATATCTCTCCTAATCGGAGGGGCAAATCCCATCTTGCTCGACCATGTCTCTCATCATGGGTCTGGACAAGCCCGAAACCTACCATTGTAACTACCCAGTCACGGAGTAAAGTTTGGTCAGCCGAAAGCAGGTCTGTCACCATCCCGAGTACATGCGGCAGCTCAGGTCTTAGGACATAGAACGTATGTTGTACTAGAGACTCACAGATGGCATATCGCTGCGTCTCATTGTTGGGTCTGTCCACTCGGACCTTATCTGGACTCAGATCCGACTATGTCGAATCCGACCAGATCTTTCTGAGTCCATATTATCCGGTTAGCATCCAATGCTCCATGGCTAGTGAGACCAAGCCATCCACCGTGTCACATGCTAGTCTAGTCAGCTGCGCGGCCGCACAAACCTTTCGACTAGGGACCTTTTAGGACAGTCATCATACAATGCATAGTCTCACAAACAAGTCACATACTTGCTGATACACATCATTTATAATGTCCAAGGACTATCCTTATTCATAAACACATAGGAAATATCATCATACATGATTGCCTCTAGGGCATATATCCAACAGTCTCCCACTTGCACTAGAGTCAATCAAATAGACATCGTATCCCCATAGCTCTAACATGCCCCTCATGCTTGGGTTGTCGAAGCGGCTTAGTAAACGGATCTGCAAAATTTGCATCCGTGTGAATTTTGCATAACTCTACATCACCACTCTTTACAATCTTTCGTATCAGGTGATATTTCCGATCTATGTGTCTGGTCTTGTGGTGATTCCTTGGCTCCTTGGCCTGTGCAATGGCACCAGAATTATCACAATAAAGGTCCAACAGTTTTACTGAGGCTGCAAAAACACCAAGATCATCTACAAAGTTCCGGATCCAAACACCTTCCTTTGTAGCTTCACAAGCCGCAATGTATTCGGCTTCTGTGGTAGAATCGGCCACTATATCTTGCTTGGAACTCATCTGGCTCACTGCTCCCCCGTTCATGACGTACAAAAATCCAGACTGTGATAGACAATCATCTCAGTCGGTTTGGAAACTAGCATCAGCGTAACCCTTTACGACGAGCTCTTCCTCACCTCCATAAACTAGGAACATCTCTTTAGTCCTTTTCAGGTACTTCAGAATAGTCTTTACTGCCACCCAGTAACTCTCACCTGGGTTGGCCTGGTATCTGCTTGTCAAGCTTATTGCAAAAGCAACATCGGGCCGAGTACATATCATGGCATACATGATCGATCCGATTGCCGAGGCATACAGAATCCGACTCATCCTGCTTCGCTCATCAGATGTCACAGGACTCTGAGTCTCGCTTAGCTTTATACCATGTGAGACAGGCAAGAACCCCTTCTTGGCCTCACTCATATTCAACCGTTTCAACACTTTGTCTATGTACGTGCTCTGGCTTAAACCGAGCAGCCTCCTCGATCTATCTCTATAGATCTTAATGCCCAATATGTAAACTGCTTCACCGAGGTCCTTCATTGAAAACTTTCCATTCAATGATTCCTTGACCGAGTTCAGCATCGAAACCTCGTTTCCGATCAGCAATATGTCATCCACATATAGGATCAAAAACACTACCGAGCTCACACTCAACTGCTTGTATAAACAAGCGCCCTCTTCGCTTTTGATGATACCGAGACCAGTGATGCACTACAGGAATCAGGCACTTTGCTGTCTGCCACGGCAGACGGCAAAGGAATATCTGGCGGACGGCAAAGCCCTTTGCCGTCAGCTAGCAGACGGCCCCACATCCGGGTGAATGAACTGCGGCAGAGGGCTGCTTTGCCGTCTGCTTAAATAAAGCGGACGGCAAAGAAGTTTGCCGTCAGCCATACTAAGCAAGCAGACGACAAATCCCTTGGACGGCAGAGGGATAGGGTTAGGCCCGTTAGGTGGCTAACGGCGTACTTTGCCGTCTGCCAGCAGACGGCAAAGGCGCAAAGTTCTTTGCCGTCTGCCAGCTGACGTCAACTGACGTCAGGCGTCAGCTGGGGCCAATGCATGCCCTTTTCCGTCTGCCAGCAGACGGCAAAGCACACCAGCCTTTGCCGTCTACTGGCAGACGGCAAAGTGCCCAAATAGGCCAGCCCATGTGCCCCCCAGGTTGCACAGGTAGCTGCCATGTGGCAGATTTGCCGTCCGTTGGCAGACGGCAAAGCCAGCGGCAAAGTGCCTGTATTGCCCCTGTTAATTCTGTTTTTTCTTAAATTCAATCAATTTCACAGATATATATATATATATTCATTTGAAAATACTTTCAACAAGCATACATATCCCTGCCATATGGATATGATCATCCAACACATATATATACCAAATCAAAAGTCCATATCCAACATATATATAGCCAACATATCCAACAATTAATCAAAAAGTCCATATACAATGGTTTCATCCATACATACATATATAGGTAGCTAGTTTCACATTGTTCATCCTACAAAATCAAAACAAAAAGGAAGGACAAGGAGAAGAGTAGACTCCATCAACGCAAGCTTCCGTGATCTGAAGCAAATCTGCAAAATGGGAAAGAAGAAAGTTAGAAGAAGAAGACTAGAAGAAGAAGAAGAAGAAGAAGAAGAAGAAGAAGACTAGAAGAAGAAGAAGAAGAAGAAAAAGAAGAAGAAATTTTCTTCTCTTTCTTTTTCTCCTCTTCTTTTTCTTCTTCTTATTGCTTACTTGTGTAATTTTAGAGCTAACCTAGGTAAATAGGTCATTTTGGAGCTAAGTAAGGTTATTATGTCATTTTCGAGGAAAATAAGCTAAGTATCTGACATTTTGGAGGTAACCAAGGTTATTATGCCATTTTTGACCTAAGTATGCTAAGTATGTCATCAATGAACTAAATAAGCTAAGTATAGGTCATTATTGAGCTAACCTAGGTAATTATGCCATTTTTGAGCTAACTAAGCATATTAAGTCATTTTGGAGGAAAAAATGCTAAGTGTAGGTCATTTTAGAGCTAACCTAGGTAAATAGGTCATTTTGGAGCTAAACCAAGGTTATTATGCCATTTTTTACCTAAGTAAGCTAATTATGTCATAAATGAACTAGCTAAGCTAAGTATAGGTCATTATTGAGCTATCTTAGGTAGTTATGCCATTTTTAGCTAACTAAGCATATTAAGTCAATTTGGAGGAAAAAATGCTAAGTATAGGTCATTTTAGAGCTATCCTAGGTAAAATAGGTCATTTTGGAGCTAAGTAATGTTATTATGTCATTTTCGAGGAAAATAAGCTAAGTATATGACATTTTTGAGCTTAACCAAGGTTATTATGCCATTTTTTTTACCTAAGTAAGCTAATTATGTCATAAATGAACTAGCTAAGCTAAGTATAGGTCATTTGAGAGCTAACCTAGGTAAAATAGGTCATTTTGGAGCTAAGTAAGGTTATTATGTCATTTTCGAGGAAAATAAGCTAAGTATATGACATTTTGGAGCTAAACCAAGGTTATTATGCCATTTTTGACCTAAGTAAGCTAATTATGTCATAAATGAACTAGCTAAGCTAAGTATAGGTCATTTTTGAGCTAGCCTAGGTAGCTATGCCACTTTTGAGCTAACTAAGCATATTAAGTCATTTTGGAGGAAAAATGCTAAGTGTAGGTCATTTTAGAGCTATCCTAGGTAAAATAGGTCATTTTGGAGCTAAGTAAGGTTATTATGTCATTTTCGAGGAAAATAAGCTAAGTATATGACATTTTGGAGCTAAACCAAGGTTATTATGCCATTTTAGACCTAAGTAAGCTAATTATGTCATAAATGAACTAATTAAGCTAAGTATAGGTCATTATTGAGCTAGCCTAGGTAAAATAGGTCATTTTGGAGCTAAGTAAGGTTATTATGTCATTTTCGAGGAAAATAAGCTAACTATATGACATTTTGGAGCTAAATAGGTCATTTCTTAAGCTAAGTATGCATTTGTTAAGCAAAACACTAGGGAAAACGTACCGTCATCACGGAGATGAAGGACCGGTCATGCCAGTGGCAGACGCAGAAGGATCGGTCGATGCTTGTCGGGAGTTACACTGCACCAAAGATCATTTGCAATGTCTCGTTAGCATGATGCAACTCAAATGTGAAGACTAGTAACTAATGACCATTCAAATGAAACTCACCGTGCCCGTCGGAGCAGTGACTGGCATCGGCGGAGGGGTCTGACCGTTGCTCTGGCACATGGTCTGCACATTTGGTTTTCATGAGTCAGTCATATTAGTTAGTAATGAAACGAACATTACGTGCATGATTTGGCTAATATGCAGAAGAAACTTACCACGAAGAGCTCGTATAAGGCCCGGTGAGACGCGTCGTTCCGATTCCTCTCCTCCTCTAACAGCGTAGCAGTCCTCTCCTCCAACTAACTCTCCCTCTCCGCCGCCTTCCTCTTTGCCTCCGCCAGAAGCTCCTGGGTCTTCGCTCTCTCTTTCTCAAGAGCAGCCTGCAACACCACTCCTCGTTAGCATTGTAATCATCGACGGCCGCACACACAATGTAATGGAGGAAAGGTATCTGAGTCCGTATAACTAACCTCGATTTGGAGCTCCATTGGCCGTGGACGAGTCCTTATCTCAGGATCGGAGCTCGTCTGGCGCTTCTTGATCTCCGGGAGAGTGCTAGGACAACGTATCAGTCCATCCCCAATGGCTATCGAGCCATGGGGCCTCCCGCCACCAGATATCATCACCAGCTCTAGATTAAGAGGTTGCCGGCTCGGGTTAAAGTCCTCCACTTTCCTCGCCTTCCCCTCGTCTCTGTACCTCACGAGCTTGTTGTGGGAGGAGATGTTGGTGAAGCTCTCTGGATGATCTAGGTCAGACTCAGAGAATGCCTTGGCCTTCTTGTACTTTGCAGTATGGGCCATGCCATAGAGGTCGAACACCTCTAGCACCTCCGTCTTGTTGTGTCGCACCTAAAAGAGAGGAACAAAGTATTAGTTAAGGGCTCAAGCTAGCATGAAGAATGAAATTGCATGAATCATGAAGCAAACCACATACCCAGTTATTCCCGTACTCATATAGGTTGGCGCTCCCTTGATGGTGTGGCACACCAACCATTTTGGCACGCCGCTCCTTGGCATTGTTGTGGACGGCTAGCCATTGGGGAGAGCACCACTCATCCACCAACGCCTCCCAACAGTCCATCCTATCCGCACACCATCTCGGGGGCACCTAAGTTAGTCAAGAGAAATTTCAGCGCTACGCCTACGAATCAAATCAAGGAAACTAAGTACAAGGCCTTAAGAATAGGTATTTACCTTCATGTACTTCTCCTTACTCAGAAACTTGCCGCGGCACTTCGTCTTGGACCTCTTAATACCAGTCAAGGCGTAGTAGTCTCGAACAGCCTGCACCCAAGCCTCATGCCGTAAGTTCTGAAGTAGGCGCCTGCACTCGGCTTCGATAACCATAGCCGCGGCCTCCTCCTCTCCCTCAAGACACCTGTAGAAGGTCTGCAATCAAACAAGACAACACTGATTAGTACAATAACTCGGT
This sequence comes from Elymus sibiricus, assembly GCA_039707655.1. Classification (NCBI taxonomy): domain Eukaryota; kingdom Viridiplantae; phylum Streptophyta; class Magnoliopsida; order Poales; family Poaceae; genus Elymus; species Elymus sibiricus. The sequence goes on from CM077670.1 coordinate 208,249,251, forward strand.
ACTGTTGATTTTTAATTCTGTAAAGGAGAAATTACCCAAAACGTCTGGATCACCATCTCGGCCCTCGTGCGGCACAAGACACCGTCGATCCTCTCCTGCGGCGGGGCCGGGGCAGCCAAGTATAGCTCCCAGCTCAGTCCGAGCTGTCGAACCTGACCCTCACCGGGCAACATGACCCACCCCGGGAAGTTCTGCCGGCAAAGCACACCAAGGACGAAGTTGGGCTTGCGGATACCAGGGCCGTGTATCCAACCCCTGCAGTATGACAAGGCCAACGCATTAGATTTTGAAGAAACGTGAAGGCAAAAGGTTAAAAAAGAGTAAATGCACTTACTTCTCCCCATTAGGCGCAATCAACCACCTCTGCTCGCGGGTCGCCGGCACGGGCGGGAGCTTTGTACCACCACGCTGGTAGACGTTGCCCCCCTCAACAAGCTCGCCCTCGCTATAGCTATCATCCGAAAAGCGATCCTCGCCACCATCAGCATGGCCACTCGCCTCCGGTGGCCAGTCCCCCCATCGGGTCGACTGCGACATAGCCTGATCCGTGCTCTGCTTCGGAGTCTCGTGGGACGAAGCCTTTGGGACCGGAGTCTTGTGGGGCGAAGGCTCGGTGGCCCGAGGCTCGGCGGCCCGAGGCTCGTGGACCGGAGTCTCGTGGGGCGAAGGCTCGGCGACCGGAGGCTCGTCCGCCCGAGGCTCATGGACCGGAGTCCGAGACGGGTCCACCTCAGATGGAGCAGTCCTGTGGTCGGGTGAATCAGCTGGGGGTGGCGGCGAGGAAGGCGTAGCAGCCTTCCTACCTCTCCCGCCGCCACGACCACCTCTAGTACCCCTCTTCTTCCCCCGACCTCTCCCGGCCGAAGAAAAAGCGCCCACCGGTGGTTTCTGCATACTGAGATGCAGCGCTCTTCGGAGGTGCTAGGGTGTAATGGAAGCACCCCTCCCACCACGCGCCGAGGAAGGAGCCTCGGAGCGCTCTGGACCCGCGCCCACCATCTGTCAACACCTGCAATGACAAAGAGTAAACGAAATTATTACAACATAAAAAAATTGAATACCCGACATGAATAATAATATGTATATAATTTAAGTGTATCATCATCATGAACATAATAAAAAAAATGGAATACCTAACATGAACTAATTAATAATGTATATGCACATAATAATAATTGAATACCTGACATGAACTAATATTAATCTTCATCATCTATATATGCTCCGGGGTCAATAAATGCATCATCATCATCACTATCAGTAATGACATGCTCATCATCATCATCAATAAATGCATCAACATGTGGAAGGCCTCCTTTACGTAATCGGTCAAGCATTGACAGGTCATCCGCAGCAGTAACCTCTTCTTGTTCCGGCTCTTCTTGTTCCGGCTCAGGGTTCCATCGACGCCGAGGAACCCCCTAACCCGCTCGTCCCCGGGCGCCCTCAGCTATGGCGACGCACGGTCGACGGGTCAGCACGCCATCTCTTCCGGTCAACCCGTCATTTAGGCTTTCGTCGACGCCAACCACCTCGCCCTCTCTTCCCTATCCTCCTCCTCCTCCTCTTCTTCTTCTTCCTTATTTTATTTTTTCCTCTTCTTCTTCTCCTCTTCTCCTCTTTTTCTTCTTCTTCTTCTTCTTCTTCTCCTTCTTCTTCTTCTTCTTCTTCTTCTTCTTCTTCTTCTTCTTCTTCTTCTTCTTCTTCTTCTTCTTCTTCTTCTTATGCTTCTTCTTCTTCTTCTTCTTCTTCTTCTTCTTCTCCTCCTCCTCCTCCTCCTCCTCCTCTTCTTCTCCTCCTCCTCTTCTTCTTCTTCTTCTTCTTCTTCCTCTTCTTCTTCTTCTTCTTTTCCTTTTTCCTCTTCTTCTGCTTATTCTTCTTTTCTTCTTATTTTTTACATCTTTCTTCTTCTTCTTCTTCTAATTATCTAAACCTAAACCTAGCTAGCACCGGCCTAAACCAAACACTAATTAACCTAAACATAAACAGTAAAAAACAGAAAAAAAAGAAAAAAATAAAAAAAACTCACCTTGAGGGCCGGTGGAGGAGGGCCGGCGCGGTGGTGGAGGAGGGCTGGCGCAGGGGGAGGAAGGCCGCGGGGAGGGGGGCTACGCCGTGGCCTGCTCCTGCGGTGGGGCGTCGCGGGGAGGCGCCACGGCTCCGAGGTCGTCGGGGGAGGGGAGGGCGCAGGGGCCGGGGAGCGGGGCGGCGGGTGAGGTCGTCGGGGGAGGGGCGGCGGGTGAGGTCGTTGGGGGAGGGGCGGCGGCGGGTGAGATCGTCGGGGGAGGAGCGGCGGCGGGTGAGGTCGTGGGGGGACAGAGAGAGAGGGGGTGGGGCCGGGGGGTGCACGGCCGTTAGTTAGGCAAACCTCTTTGCCGTCTCCTAGCGGACTTCTTTGCCGTCCGCTAGCAGACGGCAAAGAGGGGGTGGGGCTGGGGGGGGGGCACGGCCGTTAGTTAGGCAAATTCTTTGCCGTCCGCTAGCGGACGGCAAAGACAAGAAAGCGGATGAAAAAGATTTGGCGGACGGCATCTAGGCCGTCCATTTGAGCTAGCCAGCTCCACGCCTCAGTGGGGCCCAGCTGGTCTCTTTGCCGTCTGCCTTTGGGCCCTTTGCCGTCTGCTGGCCGACGACAAAGAAATGGCAGACGGTAAACTGTATCTTTGCCATCAGCCAGTTCTTTGCCGTCTGTTTTTTGAAAGCGGATGGCAAAGACCTTCTTTGTCGTCCGCTAGCAGACGGCAAAGAACTGGCTGACGGCAAATTCCCTGATTCCAGTAGTGATGACCTCATCAAAACGAATATTCTAGCTCCGAGATGCTTGCCTCAACCCATAAATGGATCTCTTGAGCTTGCATATCTTACTAGCACTAGCCAGATCGACAAAACCCTCGGGCTGTATCATATACACATCATCGGTTAAATTTCTGTGAAGGAAAGCCGTTTTGACATCCATCTTCCATATCTCATAATCGAGATATGCAGCTATAGCTAGTATGATCCTCACCTACTTCAGCATCGCTACCGGCGAGTAAGTCTCGTCGTAGTCAATTCCTTGAACTTGTGCATAACCTTTAGCGACAAGCCAAGCTTTGTGGATCTGAACATTTCCATCCACATCGGTTTTCTTCTTAAAGACCCATTTGTAACCAATGGCAGTGACACCAGGCGGCGGATCAACCAAGTCCCAGACTTGATTTTCATCCATGGACTTTAACTCAGATGTCATGGCCTCCAGCCATGCCTCGGAATCCGGGCTCACCATCGCTTCTGCATTCGTAGCCAGCTCGTCGCTTTCTAGCAACAACACATCGCGCACTCTGCGCAATCTTTTCGACCTCTGTGGTTCCGGTACCGGTTCCACCTCGGGTTCCCTCACAGACTCCGGTATGATCACATCACTAGCCAAGTTGTCCCCAAGTGGTCCTCGAACTTTTTCAAGTTGCACCTACCTCCCACTGGCTTCCCGCCCGAGAAACTCTTTCTCATGGAAGACCCCGTTCTGAGCAACATACACTTTGTTCTCTTTGCGGTTGTAGAAGCTATATCCCAAGGTTTCCCTCGGATATCCCACAAATATGCACTTATCTGACTTGGGTGTAAGCTTGTCTGACATAAGTCGCTTGACGAATGCTTCACAACCCCAAATCTTTAGAAAAGACAACTTGGGACTCTTGCCAGTCCACATCTCATGTGATGTCTTGTCTACGGATTTTGATGGTACTCTGTTGAGTGTAAAAGCTGCAGTTTCTAGGGTGTATCCCCAAAATGACAAGGGTAAATCTGACTTGCTCATCATAGATCGAACCATGTCTAACAAGGTACGATTCCTCCATTCTAACAGGCCATTTCTCTGTGGTGTGCCCGGAGGTGTGAGCTGAGGTACTATACCTCGGCTTTTCAGATGATCGTCAAACTCTTGGCTCATGTACTCACTTCCACGATCTGATCATAGAAGCTTTATAGTCTTGCCAAGCTAATTCTCAACCTCATTCCGAAACTCTTTGAACTTTCAAAAGTTTCCGACTTGTGCCTCATCAAATAGATATATCCATATCTACTCAAGTTGTCGGTAAAAGTCACGAAGTACTGATAGCCACCTCTAGCAGTTGTGCTCATTGGACCACACACATCGCTGTGTATAAGTTCCAACAGCTCGGACACCCTCTTGCAACTCTTTGTGAAAGGAGACTTAGTCATCTTGCCGAGCAAGCATGATTCGCATGTCTTGAATGACCTGAAATCAGACGAAGTTAGGAGTCCATCATCATGGAGCTTCTTCATGCGTTTCAGACTAATGTGTCCAAGCCAGCAATGCCAGAAGTATGTCAGATTTATCTCATTAGGCTTATGCCTCTTGGCATTCATATTATAGACAGGTTCCGTTTCCAGATTCAAAATAAATAGCGCATCAACAATGGGTGCATAGCCGTGGAACATTCCATTCAAATAAAACGAACAACCATCGTCCTTTAAATTGAATTCATAACCCTAACTCATCAAGCATGAGGTAGAAATAATGTTCCGACTAAGTGCAGGAATGTAATAACAATTATTCAATTCCAAAATAAATCCGGAAGGAAGCTGGAGCTTCATCGTGCCGACCTCTGACGCAGCAACGCTTTGTTTGTTGCCAGCCATGATGTCAATCTCCCCTTGTGCCACATGCCTAGTTCTTACCAGCCCCTGCATCAAGTTGCAAATATGAACAACCGATCCAGTATCAAATACCCAAGAGCTACTAGGTATGTCAGCAAGGTAAATGTCTATAACATATGTAACAAGTGCCCCTTTGCCTGAAGAAGCATTTCCGGCCTTATTGCCATGCTCAGCAAGCCACTTGCTACAGTTCCTTTTCCAGTGACCAGTTTCCTTGCAATGATAGCAAATGGTCTTCGAGTCTGGTCCAGACTTCAGCTCAGCGGTGGAGGTTACCATCTCCGTGCCCTTTGCCTTAGCCTTCTTCTTGGACCAACTCTTCTTGAACTTAGCCGACTTTTGCACCATCAACACTTGATGCGTGCCTTTCTTAATATCCTACTCTGCCACCTTGAGCATCCCATGCAATTCAGTGAGCTTCTTATCCATACCGTGCATATGATAGTTCAAAATGAACGTCCCATAGCTAGGTGGAAGAGAACCCAGAACTGCATCTGTAGCCAGCTCATCCAAGAGCGGGAAGCCTGACCGATCCAAAGCTTGCACGTATCCGATCATCTTGATCACATGCGGGCTCAGTGGATCACCATCCTTCAGCTTGCACTCCATCAAGGATCGCCAGACATTGAACCTTTCGGTCCTAGCCTTTATCTGAAAGATGCTCTTGAGACTCTCGATCATATCATAAACCTCAATGTTTTTGAAATGCTATTGCAAATCGGGCTCCATACAAGCCAGGATCAAACAACTGATCTCCGTTGGTTCCTCAATGGGTTTCTGGTAGGCATTCTTGGTTGTGGCATTAGCATTATCGACAGGTTCTTCTGGAAGTGGATCCTCTAGAACATGTTTCTTTTTATCATGCTTGAGAACAATTCTCAAATTTCTATACCAAGTGGTAAAGTTTGTTCCATTAAGTTTATCCTTTTCTAGAATTGATTTCAATGCAAAGTTGGGTTGAGCAGGTGGTGCCATTGATCTACAAAAAAATGCAATCACTAAGCAATGTGTTTATGTAGAGTAATTCAAGCCTAAACAGAAATACTCCCACTGAAGTCGGCATCCCTCCGCAAACTCTAAGTGATCCAGGATCTGACTAGCGCATGCGACTAGTGAGCTTTAGCATCACTGCTAGCCAACGTGACTATCCGGTAAGCAACTCTTTGCTAATCGCATCTCTATACGACTCCTGTCGATTGGGAAGGCATCTTATACCCCGGCTGCCAACCTTCTTTGCCATAAGGCCCAAAACCGTTTTGATAGCCTTGTCAAGTCAACCTAATGCAGTGCATGTCCGTGTCCGACACGAACCCTTCAGTTCAAGGACACCTAGCAGCACCCCAATTTTATGAGCCCACTACTAGACGTACTTGACGTGCGAAGGTGCAACATCGGGGATGGCAAATAAACATGATATTTATGAGGGATCTTTCTACCATTTTAACATGCATAGAAACAAGAAGCATAACAATCACAAATAAACATATATTGTGAAATAGTATGGCTTCTTCATGGAAGTTCTTCCAGGTCGGCTCCGACTCCAATGACCATCTAGGAACTCCATCTTGTTCGTCATGCCGGGACGCCAAGCCATGAACTTGATCTCTGTGCTCCAAGTACTACAACTAGTAATGAATTTTACAGAGAATCACAAGTCGACACGTAGGTCGTTTTACATTATAATGATAGCACTTTGGCTCCTGCCGGCTGACAAATCATGACGCGCAGGCCATGTATAATTTACACACATGCATCACATACACATGAGCCATACTATTCACATTAAACCTGCAAAACAAAGTTATGCATAGAATCGCATTCTACTGGTTTGAGTGATCGTGTACGAAATACAAGGTGCTACACATACGGTGGTCCCGATGGCAAAAACCAACCGGTAGGCGTAGGTTGTGGCACGACCTCATCGATTCCGATTGACAGAAAATATAGCCACATCAATCCCCATCTGCAATTGATCTCATCAACCATGCACATAGCCGATCTCATAAATGACAACAGATCTCATCTGCCGCCTCCACATATCAAATATGCATCTGATCTGAATCCAAATCCTATAGCAAAGGCTCTGATACCACTGTTGGGTTCTACGGTAGGGTGCATCGACTGCAAATTAAAATTTTCCTACGCGCAGAACAACCAGGAACATGCCACGGGAATGGATCACGGATCGTTACCACTAGACACTCAGTGCCATGCAGCGGAAGTAGAGTTGAGGCAGCGCGTCTCCGGAGTCGTCTTCTCCTTGTCGATCTCCCACGTAGCCGATTGGATCCCACGAACAGGTTCGCCGGAGCGGCGCAAGTGCACCGCCTCTAACGGTATCCGCACGTGCAGGAGGAACACTGTGCGGCGGACTGCTAGGTCCGATCACACAGCCGGCGGCGAGTGGAGGTGGCTACTTGCAACACATGCAAAGCCCTAGTGACGGCGCCGAAGCGATCAACCAAATGAGTGTGCCACATATCCACTATATATAGGCATCCGTCGCGGGCTCAGAACTTTGGCCTCGCACAGATACTAAAGCCCAAAGTCTGTTCGGCCTGGATCCGAGTCCGAGTAGGATCACATCTGACTCGTGGAGTCGGACCCAGCCTCACAGGTTCCTTCCCTTAAGCGTGCGACCCCTTAGGTTCAAGTTGACTCGGTCGCAGTTCGGAACACCTCCGACCTACTCGGTTGGTAGCGGCCTCTAGCAAGGTGTGCCGACCACCAAGTAGACAATGAAGCCGGTTGGCGAACCTGTACAACATGTCACACTTCTGTTCCCTTTGCCACACGATATATGTTGTCGGGCTCAAGGCGAGTCTGTCATCCTTGTGCTAGCCCGACCTCTTTCTCGTTTCAGTGATGCCGAGCACAAACCAGATTATCTCATAATCCTTGTCGCATGGCCATGCTTACCTTGGTCGGATCACACGAGGGGCCCAGAGTATATCTCTCCTGATCGGAGGGGCAAATCCGATCTTGCTCGACCATGTCTCGCAGCATAGGTTTGGACAAGCCCGAAACCTACCTTTGTAACTACCCAGTCACAGAGTAGCATTTGGTCGGCCCAAAGCAGGTTTGTCACCATCCCGAGTACATGCACCAGCTCAGGTCTTAGGACATAGAACGTATGTTGTACTAGAGACTCACATATGACATATCGCTGCGTCTCATAGTTGGGTCTATCCGACTCGGACCTTATCTGGACTCGGATCCGACTATGTCGAATCCGACCAGATCTTTCCGAGTCCATATTATCTGGTTAGCATCCAATGCTCCAGGGCTAGTGAGACCGAGCCATCCACCGTGTCACATGCTAGTCTAGTCAGCTGTGCGTCCACACAGCCCTTTCGACTAGGGACCTTTTAGGACAGTCATCATACAATGCATAGTCTCACAAACAAGTCACATACTTGCTGATACACATCATTTATAATGTCGAAGGACTATCTTTAAATATCATCATACATGATTGCCTCTAGGGCATATCTCCAACAGAAGAAGGGTGTGGGTGGCTCGGATAAGTGAGTGGGTCCCTGTGGGACCCACAAGCCCACCAGGCGCGCCAGAGGGGTGGCCGCGCCCTGTGAGCTTGTGGCTCACAGGTTCACCCTACTGAGGTGTGTTTAGTGCCAAAAATTCTTAAATGTTCAAGAAAAAATCATACTAAATTTTTAGGGCATTCTGAGAACTTTTATTTTTGGGCCATTCTTTTATTGCACGGATAATTCAGAAAATAGGATAATCATGGCATTTTATTTTATTCAACTACAAATAACCGAGAGCAAACTATGATTATAGAAGGTTGTGCTTACTAAATTCATCGACCACATGCCCCTCAAAAAGAATCCATTAATAAGGTTGATCAAGTCTTATTAACAAACTATTTCTGAATGGCATGAAACCGAAGAATTTTCGTCTAGCACTAAGTTACCTCAACGGGGATATGCATCTCCCCAACAATAAGAATTTCATATTTCTTCTTGATAGTAGGAATATGAAATTTCAAACCTCCAATAGTGATTGTCAATTTTTTTTCAATAGAACTGATACCATTCACCGAACTTTGTTTCTTCAGAAAATAAACCGTATGCTCATTACCATTGACATCAAAAGTAACCTTGCTTTTGTTGCAATCAATAACAGCCCCTGCAGTATTCAAAAAGGGTCTTCCAAGGATAATCGACATGTTGTCGTCCTCGGGCATATCAAGTATGACAAAGTCTGCTAAGATTGTAACATTTGCAACAACAACGGGAACATCCTCGCAAATTCCAATAGGTATAGCAGTTGATTTATCAGGCATTTGCAAAGATATTTTAGTAGGTGTAAGCTTATTCAAATCAAATCTTCTATATAAAGAGAAAGGCATAACACTAACACCGGCTCCTAAATCACATAAGGCAGTTTTAACATAACTTCTTTTAATTGAGCATGGTATAGTAGGTATTCCCGGATCTCCAAACTTCTTAGGTACTCCACCCTTAAAAGAATAATTTGCATGCATGGTGGAAATTTCAGCTTCAGGTATCTTTCTTTTATTAGTGACAATATCTTTCATGTATTTAGCATATGGAGACATTTTCAACATATCAATCAAGTGAGTGCGCAAAAAGACAGGTCTAAGCATTTCAACAAAGCGCTCAAAGTCTTCCTCATCTTTTTTTAGATGGTTTAGTGGGAAAAGGCATGGGTTTCTGAACCCATGGTTCTCTTTCTTTTCCATGTTTTTGCAACAAAGTCTCTTTTATCGTATCTTTTATTCTAAGGAGGTGGGTTATCAAGATCAACAGTAGGTTCTATTTCTACATCATTATCTGGTTAAGCGTCATCATGAACATCATTATCATTATTATTATCATTATCATTACCACTAGGTGTATGTTCATTACCAGATTGTGTCTCAGCATCAGAAATAGGAACATCATTAGGATCCTGAGAAGGTTTTTCTATCACATGTTCACTAGAAGCAGGCAAAGTTTAATCATTCTTCTTTTTCTTTTTTTTCTTAGATGAACTAGGTGCATCAGTGTTAATTCTTTGAGAATCTTTCTCAACTCTTTTAGGATGACCTTCAGGATATAGAAGCTCCTGAGTCATTCTACCTCCTCTAGTAACAACTCTAACAGCATGATGATTCATTTTATTATTCATCTCATCAAGCAAATCATTTTGTGACTTAGCAATTTGTTCTAACTGAGTATGAACCATAGAAGCATGTTTACTTAAGCCTTTAACATCATTAGCAGTTTTAAACATCAAATCACTCAAGCAATCTATCATGAAGGCATTTCTTTTTAGCTGATTGCTAACATATAAATTAAAGTGTTCTTGCTTAACAATGAAATTGTCAAATTCATCCAAGCATTGGCTAGTGGATTTATTATAAGGAATATCACCTTCATTGAATCTAGTGAGAGAATTTACCTCCACTACCTATGTCGGGATGTCGAGCCCGTGTATTTCTTCAATAGGTGGTAAATTCTTAACATCTTCAGCTTTATTACCCTTTTCTTTCATAGACTTCTTAGCTTCTTGCATATCTTCTGGACTGAGGAATAGAATACCTCTCTTCTTCGGAGTTGGCATAGGTGGTGCTTCAGGAAGTGTCCAATCATCGGCATTTCTCAACATATTATTCCATAGTTCTTCAGCCTGTCCAATAGTTCGTTCCCTGAAAACAGAACCAGCACAACTATCTAGGTAGTCCCTAGAAGCATCGGTTAGTCCATTATAAAAGATATCAAGTATTTCATTTTTCTTAAGAGGATGATCAGGCAAAGCATTAATTAATTGGAGAAGCCTCCACCAAGCTTGAGGGAGATTCTCTTCTTCAATTTGCACAAAGTTAAATATTTCCTGTAAGGCAGCTTATTTCTTATGAGTAGGAAAATATTTTTTAGAGAAGCAATATATCATATCCTGGGGACTACGCACACAACCAGGAGCAAGAGTATTAAACCATGTCTTATCACCCTTTAACGAGAAAGGAAACAACTTAAGGATGCAATAGTAACGAATTTTTTCCTCATGAGCAAATAGGGTGGCTATATCATTCAATTTAGTAAGGTGTGCCACAACAGTTCCAGATTCAAAACCATGAAAAGGATCAGATTCAACCAAAGTAATTAACTCAGGATCGATAGAGAATTCATAATTCTTCTCGCTAACAAAGATAGGTGAAGTAGCAAACTTAGGATCATATTTCATTCTCTCCATCATAGACTTTTCTTTAAGCTTAGCAAGTAATTTTCTAACATCATCTCTATCATTACAAGCAAGAAATTCTCAAGCTATTTCTCCATCTGAAACATAACCATCAGGTATCTTAGGCATTTCAATTCTACGAGAGCTAGGCATAATAGGTGACTCATAATTTTTAGAAGTTTCAACATTTTTAGTTTCTTTAGCTTTAGCAATTTGTTCATCAAGAATTTCACCTAATGGCACAGTATTATCAAGCATAGTACTAGCATCATCATAAGCATCATTCATAGAAGTAGTATCATCAATTACTTGTGGCATATCAGAATGAATAGTAGGTGGTGGTGTCTCAAGACTACTCAAAACAGAAGGTGAATCAAGTGCAGACTGTGATGGCAGTTCCTTACCTCCCCTCATCATAGAGGGAACGATCTTGGTCTTAGCGTCTTTCAGATTCTTCATAGTGATCAACAGATATAAATCCCAAGTGACTCAATAGACAGAGCTATGCTCCTCGGCAACGGCGCCAGAAAAAGGTCTTGATAACCCACAAGTATAGGGGATCGCAACAGTCTTCGAGGGTAGTATTTCACCCAAATTTATTGATTCGACACAAGGGGAGCCAAAGAATATTTGTGAGTATTAGCAGTTGAGTTGTCAATTCAACCACACCTGGAGAACTAAATATCTGTAGCAAATTTTTTAGTAGCACAGTAGTATGATAGTTTTGATAGCAGTAGTAGCAGTAGCAATAGTAATAGAAACAGTAACAGTAGCAGTTTTGTTGTGATTGTAACAGCAGCAGCAACGAAAGTAACTTAGCAAAGATCAATATGCGAAAAGCGTAGGCATTGGATTGGTGATGGATAATTATGTTGGATGACATTCATCATATAACAGTCACAACCTAGAGCGATACACAATAGCTCCAATTCATCAATGTAATGTAGGCATGTATTCTGTATATAGTCATACATGCTTATAATAAGAACTTGCATGACATCTTTTGTCCTACCCTCCCGTGGCAATGGGGTCCATAAGGAAATCTAAGGGCTATTAAGGCCTCTTTTTAATAGAGGACCGGAACAAGGCATTAGCACATAGTGAATACATGAACTCCTCAAACTACGGTAATCACCGGAAAGAATCCCAATTTTTGTCACCTTGGGGTATGCGGATCATAACACGTAATAGGTGCATACAACATGCAAGATAGGATCAAGAACACAAATATATTCATGAAAACATAAAGGGTTCAGATCTGAAATCATGTCACTCAGGCCCTAGTGACATGCATTAAGCATAGCAAAGTCATAGAAACATCAATCTCTGAACATAGTGGATACTAGGGATCAAGCCCTAACAAAATTGAGTCGATTACATGATAAATATCATCCAACCCATCACCTTCCAGCAAGCCTACAAAGAAATTACTCACGCACGGCGGTGAGCATCATGAAATTGGTGATGGAGGATGGTTGATGATGACGATGGCGTCAAATCCCCCTCTCCGGAGCCCTGAACGGACTCCAGATCAGCCCTCCCAATGAAGAAGAGGAGGCGGTGGCGGCTCCGTATCGTAAAACGCGATGATTCTTTTTCTATGATTTTTTTCTCCACGAAGAGGTATATATAGCGTTGGAATTAGGTCAATTGGAGTTTCTAGGGGCCCACAAGCCTGGAGGGCACGCTCTGGGGGGTAGGCGCGCCCCTTGGGCTTGTGGCCCCTGGGTGGCTCCCCTCCAGTGGGTCTTTTCGCCAGTATTTTTTATATATTCTGAAATAATTCTTCATAAATTTTTAGGTCCATCCGAGAACTTTTATTTCTGCACAAAAATAACACCATGGCAATTCTGCTGAAAACAGCGTCAGTCCGGGTTAGTTCCATTCAAATCATGCAAATTAGAGTCCAAAACAAGAGCAAAAGTGTTTCAAAAAGTGGATACATTTGGGATGTATCAGCGTGCTCTGCTGATTTGGAGATGAACCTGCTAAGGCCCTCAACGCAGCCGGCAGGACGCCTGACGTCCTTGACGCGTCTTGGTGTTTCTATCCGCTCAGTCGCTTTGATCTTGTCGGGATTGGGTTCAATCCCCCTCTGAGACACAAAGAACCCGAGAAGCTTGCCGGACGGAACGCCAAACACGCACTTCTTGGGGTTGAGCTTCAAGTTGAATTTGCGCAAGTTTGCAAATGTCTCTTCCAAATCTTGGATCAGTGTTGACTTGTCCTTGGTTTTGAGCACAATATCATCCATGTAGGCTTCCAAATTTCTATGCAACTGGGTCTCAAAACCAATCTAAACTGGTCTGGCAAAGGTTGCCCCGGCACTCTTCAACACGAAGGGCATACATAAAAAGCAATACATGCCACACAGAGTGATGAATGTCATTTTCTCCTCATCTTCCTTGGCCATAAAAAATCTGATGATAACCAGAATAGGCGTCAAGAAAAGAGATTAGCTCACAGCCGGCAGTGGAGTCCACAATCTGGTCAATGCGCGGCAAAGGGAAATGGTCCTTTGGACAAGCTTTATTTATATCAGTGAAGTCGATACAAAGCCTCCATTTCTCGTTCGCCTTGCGCACCACCACTGGATTGGCTAACCACGTGGGGTGTAGCACTCCTCTGACCAGGCCTGCTGCTTCCAACTTCTTGATCTCTTCGGCAATAAACTCTTGCCGCTCCAAGGCTTGCTTTCTGACCTTCTGCTTGACGGGTCTTGCATGAGGGCAGAAAGCAAGGTGGTGCTCGTAGGAAGGTAACGAGCACGCTTTCCTATTTGTCATTCAGAGTGGCACTTATGGAGAAAGTGCCACTTGTCCCATCTTACCTCATAGAGACTTGCTTGGTCACCGGTGCAGAGGCCTTGGCTTTCTAGCTCTTGCCGGTAAAGCTCTCTGGTATGTCCTCAACAGGCATGCTGCACTCTAAGGTGCGCTTCCCAGAGTCCTTATCAGAGGTCTGTCCGGTCTTTACTCGCTTGGTCGCTGGTGCAAAGGCCTTGGCGTTCTTGCTCTTGCCGGTAGAGCTCTCTGGTATGTCCTCAATAGTCATGCTGCACTCTAAGGTGTGCTTCTCGGAGTCCTTATCAGAGGTCTTGCTAGTCTTCTTCTTCTTCTTTCGTCCCCCGGGAGCTCTGCCGGCAGGAGCATGTACCTCCACGGCAGATGCTGCCACTACCTCCCGGTAGATCTTGTCGGCGCAGATGATTACGTCTTTCTGGTTGGACTTGATGGTGAGAACGCCCATCGGCCCTGGCATCTTGATGACATTGTACACATAGTGTGATGCAACCATAAACTTTGCCAGCGCCGGGCGGCCTAGAATTCCATTATATGGTAGCGGCATCTTGACGACATCGAAGACAATGTTCTTCGTCCGGTAGTTGAGCTCGCTGCCAAATGTGACCGGCAATGTAATCTGGCCCTTCGGCTTGTTCCTCCCTGGACTGATCCCTTGGAAAGTGCCTGTCTCCTCAAGATCCTTGTCAGGGATTTGCAACCTCTTGATCACATCAGGAGAGATCAAGTTCAAGCCGGCCCCACCGTCAACCAGCATCTTTGTCACCTTGAGGTTGCGGATTGTTGGCGAAACCAACAACGGCAAACTCCCGACCGCAGTGGTGCGATCAGGGTGATCCTCAGTGTCAAAGATGATGGGCGCGTGCGACCACTTGAGTGGCTTCTGTGCTTCCATCACCGGCTTCGCGGCATTCACCTCGTGGACCCATGGCTTTAGTTGCCGGTGCGAGGAGTGCAAAGATGCGCCTCCGTCAACATACATGGCTTCCACTACATACTGGAATTCATTTTCGGACTCCTCGTCGTCCCCATAACCATCATATCCCTTCTGGCACTGAGCAGCCTTCTCTTTCGGCTGGCTGGCCTTGCCTCGGTGGCCTCCTCGGCCACCACGGTTTTGCTTGCCGAACCCACCGGCACCATCTTAGCCCTTCTCCTTGTCGCGCTTCTCGTATTCAGCTTTCTGCTTCTCGGCAAGTTGTTCCACTTGCCGGCACTCCTGGAGATCGTGGCCCTTGGTACGGTGAATCTTGCAGTATGGCCCACCGGTCTTGCCGGTCTTGTCGCCTGCCGCGGCCTCCAGATAGTCAGCGCATCCGGTGACCTCTTTGCCAGGGCTTTTTGCCTTGGGCTTCTTGGCGGCGTTGGCGTCACCGGAGCCTTCGGCGGCCATCACTGGCTTCCTGTTGCGCTTCCAGCCCTTTTTCTGCGGGGTTGATGCGTCTTCTGCGTCGTCATCTTCAGAGTCGACTTCGGCGCCAGCATCTTCCCCAAGAAGTCTCCTCCCCTCCTCAGCACGTGCGCACTTGTCCGCCAAGGCATACAGCTCGTTGATGGTTCTAACCTTCTCAATGTTCATCTCAGACTACATTCTGCGGTTGCGCACATTTGCGTGGAACGCGACACAAATAGCTGCGGGATGAACATCGGGGATGTTGTGGTGCACATGGATGAACCTTTGTATGTACTTGCGGAGGGGCTTGCCGTCTCTCAGGGGTATCACATGAAGATCGCTGGCCTGGCCAGGGAGCTTGTGGCCACCTTGGTAGGCACCAACGAAATGATGGCATAAATCTGACCAAGAAGAAATGGAGCCCTCTGGCAAGTTCACCAACCACGACCTGACGTTGGGCTTCAGCACCAACGGGAAGTAGTTGGCTAGTATCTTCTCGTCCCGCCCCCCGGCAGCCTGCACCGCGATGGTGTAGATGCTAAGGAACTCTGCCGGACTGAGCGTGCCATCATACTTATCGGGCAGCTCTGGCTTGAAAGCACGGGTGGACGGCCAGCAAACCTGCCGTAGCTCACGAGTAAACACTAGGCAGCCTACCTCATAAGGTAAGCACCCAGGGTACCCTGGCACAGGCACGTCCGCTGCCGGCCCGGCATGGTCGTCTGATAGATGGCGTGCCTCCCAGCGTCGCTCGATCTTCGTATGGGCATCTTCGACGCACCATTCGTGGAGCACTTGGCGCTGATCTTTGTGACCCTGCAGATCTGATGATGCCATGGACACTACGTCCTAGTCATCCGATCGGCGAGCTTGCCACTGTGGTGGTTGTTGACGCGGAGGTGACTGCACTGTTGGCGCAGCGTCTCCGGCACGGCAGCCAGTTGGCCCTGCCGGCACTGTGAGTGGTCGTCATGAGGGTCCCACCTCCTGTGTTTTGCCGGGATCGGCAAAACTGATGAGACTTTGAATGGTGGCCCTCCATTCATCCATCTTGTCAGGAGTTGGCGGGAAGTTCAAAAGCATTTGAACCCGCGCCATGGCCTCTGCCGCCGTGGCTGGCATGGCGGGAAGCATAGAATGAGACGGCGTTCGACACCTGACAGAGCCAGAAGGAACTCCGCCGCGTACCTGCTGCGGCAATGCATGCTCACCAATGGGTTGGCGTGGTGGTGGTGGTGCCTGAACATCGCGAGGACGATGCTCAGGGTCGACTTGACGCTGTCCAAGGCCACCAGCGCCGCGGGGAAGCATGTCACGCCCATCTTGCGATGGTCGCGGTACACGTCCCATCGCAGCGTTGTTGGATGTTGCTGCTCCATCCATGGACATCGTGGCGTCTGGGTCCTGGCTTGCACCAGTTCAAACCATATTGCTACGATAACTGTGCTCACTAGAACGTCATGGGAGTTGGCCGTCTGTGCCATCCCCGGTGTGGTGGCTACGCTCACCAGCGTGATGAGGAAGCTGACTGCCTCCGCCGTCAGCGCCCCTGGCTCCACCCTTCCCAGCAACACTATGCACACCGGCTGCTCCGCCTGTGTGGGAACCGTGGCTCCGGGGATCTAGAGGTTCGAACACTGGGGCGAGCTAGTTCCTCCGAAGCAAGGGTGACCACGGTGAGGCAACGACGAGAGCGCTAGCACGGAGGCATGACAGGGGACACGACGGTTACCCAGGTTCGGGCCACCTTGCGGGGTAAAACCCTACTCCTGCTTGTGTTGGGATTGCTGTGAGCAAGCAAGTGTCCTCGCGTACAAGGTAGGATATGAAGGAGCCGATTCCTTCTACAATGGCAGCTTTGTCCCTTTTATAGCCGCACTGGTCCTCTTTCCCTGAAAATCTAGGTGGGAAGGGTAACCACACTTGGCGGGTTTCGAAAGGGGACAGGCGCTCAGGCTATCCTGACTAAAGTCGGTCTTCGCCTGCAAAGTTCCTATCCATGACGTGCCGGTTGGCTTGGTGGTGACCACCACCCTGCACGTCTTGCTGTCTTGGTCTTCTTTCACCAAACGGGCACTCCTTGGGACTTGCTTTGGAGGAGGGTAGCTGGTGCTGCCCCTTTAGCACCAAAGAGGAAAGCCTCTCTGTCCGCGCCCGCTGGCGCGGCCTCTGCCGCCGTTCGTCGCCACGCGCGTCATCCACGTGATGGGCACATGACCGCACAGCCGATGTCAGGCTCGGGTGGCTCGGGCGACCTCCTCGGGGGGCCGCCTCGGGAGACAACCTCGCGAGGCTTCCGCTGCTCCTGCGGCTAAGTGTTGGTGGTTCGCGCCTTGAGGAGGGGGCCTCGGGAGGCTGGTGCCTCGCGAGATGTCTTCGATTCGGGGCGCCCTTAGATGGGCCGCGACTTGGGCCTTTGCCAAGTGTCATATCCTGGGCTGCAGGCAGACGGGCCGAGGTACCCTGGTTCCCAATGGCCCGACAGTAGCCCCCGGGCCCATGGCGCACATGTTCCCGCCTGTTGGGAGCGAAACGGCGTGGGCCCTGATAAACTGTGGGGCCCAGGTTCGACGTGTGGCGCACAACGGGACGTGGGACGCCCCCACTTCCCCACTATACCTCGGTAACCGCCTGCGCCTGCCATAAAGCCTGCCCGCACAGGGCATAGGCCATCATTGCTTCCCTTCGCTGCTGCCTTGATTCCGCGCCTAGCCTCTCGCACCTTCTTCCCTGAGCTCTGCTCCTTCTCCCTCTCGCTCTGCAAGCTTCACCGCGCGGCAATGATGCCCGCCGGGAAGAAGGGCAAGGCGGCGGCTCTGGCGCCGAGCGCGCCGGCCGTGGAGTCGGCCCTGCAGCGCTCCATCATCACCAACCGGGATGGCCTGGACAAGGTGATTTCAATGACCGCCAGCAATCAGAATGAGAATGGGGCGACGAAGATCTGGACGGGCGCGTGCGCGCAACTCGATCTGGAGGCGACGCCCTTCTCCTTCTTCATCCACAGCGTCTATGCCGGCCTGGTGCCACCGTTCTCGAACTTCTTCAACGCCATCCTCACCCACTACCAGATCCAAGTTCTCCATCTCCAGCCCAACTCCATCTTCCTCCTCGCCATCTTCGCCTTTTACCGCAAGGCCTTCGTGGGCGTGATGCCCTCGGTGGTGCTCTTCCGCCACTTCTTCAGCCTACGGATATCCGCCGTGAATCATCGCTCCGCGTGCACCTCGGTCCTCACCATCAAGGCGACGGAGAACGACATCATCAGCCTAAAGATCCTGAAGAAGGTGGAAGGCTATCAGCAGCGCTGGATCTACATGGATGCGCGCCATCGCAACCAGCTGCTGATGGAGCAGACAGCCCCCACCGTGAAGAGCTCGGGGTGGGAGCACGAGAAGCTCACCGGCCCGAGGCTGGTTCCCGTCTGGGAGCGGCTGGCCGACCACAAGGCAGCGTGCCTCACAGGGACGATGGTCGTCAGGGAGTTCCTGCAGCGGCGTATAGCGCCACTCCAGCTGCGCTCGCGCTCGGTGTGGAAAATCACTGGCAAGAAGGACCTCATGCGGCTGAGCATCGCCAGCCTGAAGTCGGAGGTGGTGGATGGGATCATGCAGATCTTGCTCGGCAGCACCACGAAGCCCCGCCCATGGATGCACTCTCGCTGTACTGCTATGAGGAGGTCGATCAGCTGGTTGCCGAGATGTCGGTCTTCGACGAGTGGGGCCTCGTGCCGGAGGGCCATGAGGGGCCTCGCGAGAACCTGTTCATGGTGGTTCCCGGCTCAGGGGATCTGGACGATGCCAAGGTCTCGGGGGGCGACGCGGAGGGGAGTGAAGGGGTCCGGCCTCGCGGACCCGCCGCCAACTCATCTGCGACTTCGAAGACGATGACGACAACGACAACGACGCCCGATTTAGGGTTGTGCCCTCCCAACCTGCTGATGCGGGGGGCGAAGGAAGCACCAGCATGACGGCTGGCGAGTGGCACGTAGAGGAGAACGATGCCGGCAGTGGGGGAACCGAGCCCCCCGTGGAGGAGGCCGGCACAGAAGGCGGGGCCATCAAGCCCCCAGCCGGAAGGGACAACGCCGAGGACAAGCCTGCCGATCCTTGGTGGGCCAACTCAAGAGGAGGCCCTGGGAGGGGGCCTCGCGAGGGCGGCGGCGAGGACTGCCCGCCATCTGCCGTGAAGAAGAGGAAGTTGGTTGCCAACGACGAGTAAGTGTCTAACTTCCCCTTTCTTTCGTGTTCGCCTCACGGTTTGGGGCTGAGGCCTTGCTTCACGTAGGGCATCCATGAAAAAGAAGAAGAAGAAGACGACGAAGAGGACTCCTGCCTCGACGGGGGCCCCGGCGCCTGCCGCAGGCGCCGAGAGGCGTGAAGGGGCCGCCCACCGCTCCGATGCCGAAATGGAGCACGCAGAGGCGGAGAAGGAGCGTGTGGTCCCTCCGGAGCCGCACGCGAGCGCGGCTCCTGAGGCCACGGACGCCAAGCCTCGGGAGGTGGCCTCCGGAGGAAGCGCCGTGGCTCCCGAGGTACCCGCCACGGAGGCGGACATAGTGATGATGGAGGCGGAGGCGCCGAACCCACCGCCGAGCACCGCGAACGCCGGGGGCGCCTCAGCAAGCCCCCAGCACTCACCGGCGCGCGAGGTTCTCGCCGCGGGCGCAACAAGCCCATGGAATGCGCCACCATGGCAGGAGGAGGAGGAGACTATGGTGAGTCCCGCACTCCTGACGAATGACGCGGGGCCTTCCCAGGCCCTGACGGTGGAGGGCGGCGAGGAGTCGGCCCAGCCTGGGCCCTGACGCTCGTGCGCAACCGCACACTGCTCAGGCGCAGAGTCCTGCGGACTGTAAGGGGAGCTCTAGGCCAGCTCGAGGCGGAGTTCCAGGAGGCCGAGGGGTGCCTTGCCGAGGAGCGCCTGCGCCTTGCCGAGGGGTGGCGCCGGCTTGACGTCATGGTCAAGCTGGGCCGTCGTCACGACAAGACCGCGCAGGAGAAGCGCGAGAAATCCGCCGCCGAGGCGAAGGAGGTCTTCGAGAGCGCCCTCCGGGAGGCCGACACGGCCGACAAGCGCCGCGAGGAGGCGGAGGCCCGCACGAGGGTGCTCTGAGAGCAGCACGCCACGCAGGAGCAGCTGCTCCGGACCCGGGAGAGCGCCGTCACCACCCGCGAAGAGGAACTCGTGGCCCGCGATGCAGACCTCGCAATCCGCGAGTGGGAGCTCACGCGAACGACGACCGAGCATGCCAGGGAGTGAGAGCACTTGGAAACGTTGGAAAACCAGGTGGCCACCGGCCAGGACGCCTACAACCAGCGGATGGAGAGGGCCAACGCCCAGCTGGTGGCCAAGGAGAAGAAGGCCCAGGAGGACGCCGATGCGAAGGTGGAGAAGAACCGCCTGGCTCTCATCGCGAACCACAGCAAAAAGCTGAAGGCCCAGGACGACTGCTTCAAGGCAAAGCGCGTGGAGGTCCAGAAGGAGATTGAGGCCCTCAAGGAGCTCCTGATAGAGGCGGAGAACCAGCGGAAGACCGCGCTGCAGGCCAAGGCCGCCACCAAGGCGGAGTTAGCCTCCTTCCAGCAGCAGGTGGGAGATGTCTCCAATGTTGTTGAGCAGGTGAGGCTGGAGGGGGACCGCCATCCTCTCCATGCCGACCCCAACTTCGACTTCGGCAGGGTTATAGCCCCCATGCCCGAGGAGCTCCGTGACGGCCTCGGGAAGGCGGTGGAGGACCGTGTGGACGCCCTGCTCACAAAGTTCTCCCACGGCAGTAGCGAGAGCTTTAGCAGAGTCGAAGGCGACAATGGCAAAGGTGATGACGACGATGACGGCGACGCCGCGACCTCCTAGATCCTCCCTTTTACCTATGCCAGATTAACGTAGCCCCGTGGGGGTGTACAAACAATGTCTTTTGTTTAAGTACTTTATGATTTGCTGCAATGTGTATTTCCTCATGAGGCTCTCTCATGAGGCCTATTTCCCTTTCCTTGTTTGCCTTAGTGCTCTACGTCATCAGGACCCAGCCCTTGAGTGGGCTACAGCCGTCACTGGTATGTCAGGTCGTGTTGCCTGGACATGGCTAGGAGGTGCAAGGCACTGAGGGGCGGTAAGGACTCCTGAGGTGCGATGCTCAGGAAGTCCCCCTTTAACATGCAAGCGGCTTGCGCGGAGGAGAGAACGTCAGCACTCAGCGAGGTTGCGGGGAGAGGAAACTTGAGAGGCGTCGAGAGCGGCTCGTGAGGTGTTTTTGTACTTAGCTCTTTTGCGAGTGTCACTTGCCATATCGTGGCTGCGGAGTGCGCCTCGCAAGGCTCCCACTCATGAGGCCTCCCACTAGCACTTGGTGGAGGAGGTCGCTGCAGGTTGGCTCGCGAGGCAGCGCTCGCGAGGCTCTTGTTGCGAGTCACCTTGTGAGGCAGCGCTCACGAGTCCTTTGAGTGCCTTATTCCTGAGACAACTTCATATTGATTTCACAAAGGGGGGAGCGGTGCATGCTTGCTAGCTTGCTCGTGGGTGTCACGCGAGGAGACGAGACACCAAGGACCTTGGTGAGGTGGCGTGCACGGGAGCAGGCCCGCGAGCCAGAGCTCGATCACTTGGGTTTTGCAGCACTGCTGGGACTGACCCGAGCACAGGCACCGTGAACAGCCCCCGCTCGCGAGATGCGCAGGAGGAAGGTCACGAGCGTACACAGCTCCTGAGGCAAGCAACTTAGCAACACATAAAATATCTTAGGAAAGAGAGCTTTACTACAGCATAATAATAAGTTCATTACACAACCAAAAAGAGATGCGGCTGCCGTGTCTGGCACGGGTCAGCTTGAGGTTGGTGCAGCCCATGGGGCACCCTCAGTTTCACATCCAAAAGAGAAGAGGCTGCCGTGTCTGGCACGGATCAGCGTGAGGTTGGTGCAGCCCGTGGGGTGACCTCGGAAGATTCTTTCGCCAGCGCTGAGCATGGCGCTTCTACTAGGCGTGGGAACATTCTGCTAGCGCGGAGCATGGGGCTTCCACTGAGACATGGGTGGGAGCTCTCGCGGGCCCATCAGGCGAACGCAATGAGAGGCTCCAGCGCGTGTACAGCTCCTGTCGTGGTTTTGACACGGCAGATGTCCTTGTGAAAGGACTTATAGTCGAGGCCATCGCACAAGGGTGGAAGCTTAACGGGGTTGATCGGGAACGAAAAGACGCGAGATTACCCAGGTTCGGCCCCTCACGATGGAGGTAATAGCCTGCGTCCTGCTTGATTGTATTACTTGGATCTCGATTACAAGGGTGCGAGTTCGCTAACCTAGCTCTCGAGGGATTGCAACTTAGTCTTTCTACCGTAGGCGCCCCCCTTTATATATAGGTTGAGCCCTAGGTTTAGACGAGAGTCCGGGTTGTAGACTTAACCTGTATCCTACTCTTATTCTACTTATTCCTCAAGGTAATCTTCCTTGTCTTATCTTTCCTCTTAAGCCGGCCCGTACGCTGAGCCGCCTCTTCTCACTGGGCCTCCTGTGAAGCCAGCCCGCTTGGTATCTCCAAGGCCCAGCAGTGAGATGCCCCGCAGAGCTCTTCAGCTCTATGGCCGGGTCATCTTTCTGCTGGGTCTATGCGTTGGGAAATATCCCCAACATTAGCCCTTAGTTTGACTTGAATTCATTCATGTTAAACTCCATCCTGAAAAACAAACAAAATATTAACGGGAAAAAGGTACCCCCGAAACTGTTTCTCAAGCCGGCCTTTGGAGCATCTTTCGCTTCCAGACATAATTTCCCCGACTTAAGCAACCCGACAGGCCATTCCTTACCCTCAGACTTGAGTGTTTTCCAATGACTTTGCTCATGACATCACATCCAATTTCTGCTAAATCCGGGATGACATCACAACGAATCTTTTAGTGGTTTCGTATCGTCTTGTCAGGCATGAAAATCGAGGAGCCTTTTTAGCCACTATTTACTGTGCCACCCCGGGCTCCATGCATGCCATTTCGGATCCACCGTGCCTATAAATAGGCCGACGCCCTTCCCCCTTCTCTTTCCACTGCTCTGTACTCGTCTTCTTCCTCTGCTTCTCTAATGCCGCCGCGCTCTTTCGAACTCGCCGGAGCCACCAAAGATCACGTCGTCCGGGCCTTCTCCCCGTCGCCGGAGTGTGTCCGGACCTACTCGCGCGGCTGCCTCCGCCATACTCGAAGACCACAAGACTCCTCATTGGAATCTATAAGTACCCTTTCTCCTTTCGCCATTGCTGCTTGTTCCTCCACCGTTCTTCGTAGTTCACCACACTAGTAGTTTATAGATCCAAGAACAACCATTGATGTTCATAGAATCAGTCCGCCGTACTTCCTGTGCTTTGTAGATCTATCATTTTGCTCCAAATAAATCCCCACTATAACTCATCTCATACTTTGAAGAACAAACCTAGGTTTTATCCTCTTATTTGAAGCCATTTTTCAGATCTGCTGAATCCCTTAATCCATATGAAACTTGTTTGCCGACTCATAGATCAGATTACCTCCAACACTTGTAATTTTTTGCATGCTATAAACGCCGGCTTAATTTATGAGTGAAGTCTTGACCCGGGATATACTTGCATTCTTTCCTATGACCCGGCGAACATTTTAACTGCCGGCTCGTATTTTTACTTACGTTAACCCGACAAATCCTTGAAATGCCGGCTTATGATATTCTTTTACTTCTCTTGTAGCTAAATCCATGGCTCCCAAAGTTAAGTATGTCAACTGGGTGAAATCCACCATGACAGAGCTCAGATTGCTAGCTCTAGTGGACACCGGGTTATTGCCAACTAAAGAGGCAATTAGATGGCGGGCTCCTGAGGAGGAAATTCATCCTCAACCAGATCAGAACGAGATCATTATATTTGCTGAACATCTAGAGAGAGGCTTCCGTCCCCCCGGCTCTAAGTTCTTTAGAGATGTGCTCCATTTCTTCAATATCAGGCCTCAAGATCTGGCCCCCAACTCCATCTTCAATCTATGTCAGTTCCATGTTTTCTATGAAATTTATCTATAGCTTGAGCCGTCCATCAGCTTGTTCCGGGAGTTTTTCTACTTGATGGACCAAGCCTAGAACTTGGTGGAGTCACTATTCAACGGAGGATAAACACTGCTTTCCCCGAGGCCAAGTCGGCAAGCCATCCCAAAGGATGGTATAAGACTTGGTTTTACTGCAAGGATACTTCTCCAGAAGGGCAACACCCACTCCCGGGTTATAGAGCAAGCCGGCTTGACGCCAACATAGTTTTCCCGGGCTTCGCCCCCAAGGAGGAAAGGAAGACTCAGGAGCCCTAATACTCCAAGATAAATGCCTTGACTGCCCATGGCCTTACTGGAGTTGATCTGGCTCGGACTTGGGTAGAATGGCATGTCCAACCACTGAGCATGAGGACCCGGCTTATGCACACTTATTCTAGCAAGCCGGAAGATTCACTCCGATTCAGCCGGGTCAACCTCCAGGAGAAGGAGGTCATAAAATTTGCCAAGAAGCTACCTGGTGAAATGAGAGAGGATATTAAGCTTGTGTGACTTGCTCCCTTCTGTATGAATAACCCGGCACCCGAGGTAACCGTCTTTTATTGCTCTTCATCTTATCCATGCTATTTTACCTTCGTCTTAATTTTATCAACTAGTCACGGCACAGGAAAATGCTGACTGGTGGCGGGTCGAGCTTCAAGACCCCACTCCTCCTCGAGAAGATAGCGAGGAGAACCAAGAAGACGATGAAGACCAAGAGGTAGAACTTGACTCCCTTGGCCGTCTGTTTAACCAACTTGCTGACGCCACCACTTCACAGGAACAGGCTAAAACCAGTCACACCGGCGAGCCAGAGGTAACACTGATCTCTTCAGATTTTGACTCACCGATACCCGTTTGAAAGAAATTATAGGTTGCAGTCCGAAAAGTCCCATTTTCACATCGAGATGCTCACTTAGACCCACAATTTTCTTTGAAGGAAGCGCAGCACACAGGGACTTCTAAACAAAAGACCCGAAGCAGTGAAGGAGAGCTGAGCGGCGGGTTAGACAATGAGCAGACAGCATGGAAAGCACGGATAGAGGCGCCTCTCAGCCCAACTCCCTCTCTTCCTCACGCCGGTCGCTTCAAAGAGCCCTTGCATTTGAACGACTCGGCATATCAAACATCTCCCTCTTCTGGCGAATCGAGCGCCACTCAGGCGCCAGCCTTTAACATCAATCCTGGGTAAACAACCTGATTACACATGTTTTACATAAAGGATTCTTGCTCTTATCCTTTAACTGAATGACTCTTTGTTCCTTGTATAGCGCGAAGGCCATTAAGAAGAAGACCGCTGTCGGGTCGTCTGACCCTGTCGTTCAAACAGGTCTTTCTCAAGAGGACGCATCGGCTAACCCGGATATTCCGGATGAGCCGGCTTTCCAGAGCGACCCACCGCCCCAAGATACTAACGCGAACCCGGCTCATGCCTCTTCTCCTATCCTTCAGGAGAAGGAAGATTAAACTGAAGAGCAGCCTGTTGAGAAGGCCCAAGACGAAGTAATGGTGACCGGTGAACAGCAGAATGCTCCACTGGAAACCTCTTCAGTCTTAGCAAAGATCCCTTCCAGGGATGATTCGCTCGTTAAAGATAAAGGGAAGGTGGCCCTCAATATCCAATCCTTTGAAGATCAAGACATCAACATGCTGCATCAGTCTATGATAACCCGGCTGTCTGATAGCCGGGATACAGAAATTGCTATGGTGACTTCCCTTAAACAGAAGTATGAGGTAACCTTCTGTCTCCTGACTTAATATACCCATACTGTATATAGCCCCCAAGGGCCAGGTCATTATATGATGACGATCCAGGACTTGTATGTTGCAATCAACCTGTAGCCCCCAAGGGCCGGCTCATCAGGATATGATGTGCCAGGTTTGTGCATGTATTGATATAGAGCAAACTATGCATTAGCCCCCAAGTGCCATGTGGAATGCCCACATCCTCATGGGACTTTGTTACATCTGAGAAAACACTGATAAGTGTATCCCCCAAGGGCCGGGTCGACCAAAATGGCGGCTCGGGACTTTATTATATAACCTATAACTGTGAGACTGCCCTGCAGGATATGTTGAATCAAGTGGAGACACAAGATTCCTTCTTCCGAAAGGAAGCAAAGAAGGAGAAAAAACTTCGTGAAAGAGCTGAAGAGTCAGCTTCAGAAGCCGATAAGTTTTGCACCTTGTGAGAAGCACACTGAAGAAAGCTGAGGCAGAAAGAGCCGCCCTGGTCAAGCATGTAGAAGAGGCAGAAGCAGAACTTAAGCCAGCGGCCCAAGAACTGGCCACATTGAAAAATCATATCACCAGCATGTGCAATGCCATCTTTGGTATGGAGTAAACTCATAAGCCACCAAACATGTCATGTTCTAAAATACCACACCACCCGGACTAACTTGATCTGTCTTCTTACAGGCGGGAAAACTCATAACCAAGCTGAACGGCCATTGGTGAAGCTGAAAGCCGTCTACACTCTTGCCGAGCAATTATATATAGGCGGCGCACGCTGCATCATGGCCGTCAAGAATACCAAGGCCCCTCCCCACTTGATTGTAGATATGTTAAGGAACTATCAATAGTTCCCAGATGGTTTGAGGAGTGGAAGAAGGCGGCTTGCCGTACTGGGGCCCTGACAGTGTTTGCTCGCGCCAAAGCATATGTGCCGGAATTGGATCCGGCTCAAGTCATCGGTGGATATCCAAAGTTTAATGTGGATGATTCCCCTTTCACCAAGAAGGACTTCCAGCGATGCATAAAGGAAACCCGGGTTGCCTCCACTGAGATTGCAGAAGAGATGAATCTGTCCAAATCATTGTTCAGGAAATCGGTAACTGGTAGCTGCTCGGTCGGCTTGGGAGTAGCGATTAATCGGTGAATTGGCCTATTAACTGGATTAATCGGTCGACCATTAATCGGTAGAACCTACCAACATATATATACTTTTTTATGTATTATACCATACTCTCATGCTCTCAACGATGTAATATACCAAAATATGCTACTGTTTGGTTGAACCCTTGCTATTGAGGAGCGAGAGGGGGATGGGAGGGGTTACATGCCAAAATTTTGGGCTTTGTTTGCCCACAAATTAATGGGCCAGTAGCGGTTAATCGGCCTAACAACCGATTAATCGGTTTGACAGGCCAATTAATCGGTCTGATAGGCCAATTAATCGGTCTGACAAACCAATTAATCGGTCTGACAAGTTAACACGATGAATAGGTGCTATTCGATTCGGCCACCCTACAAGTAACGATTAACTAGCCCGTTAACTGATTAATCGGATGAATTCTTAAACAGTGGTCCAAATATCAAGCCGGATATTCTGAAGACAATGAACGGATTGACCGCCTAACCCTCAGCCAGTGGCTCTT
The DNA here is from genome assembly GCA_039707655.1 of Elymus sibiricus. Taxonomy (NCBI): domain Eukaryota; kingdom Viridiplantae; phylum Streptophyta; class Magnoliopsida; order Poales; family Poaceae; genus Elymus; species Elymus sibiricus. Next base: position 208,276,712 of record CM077670.1, read on the forward strand.
ACTCGTGCGCGTAAGCCATCCTTTGCCCCTGACATTGACCCTTCCTCTATGATAACCGCCGATGCAATGTTTGAAGCCTTGTGCTCAATCCAGTGGTCGACTGGCGAATCAACAAGTTAATAAGAGGCGGAGGATGATGACGATCGTGAAGAGCCGGGACATGGCACTCGTTCAACCTCCGGCGCCAATCCTAACCCGGCAACATAGAACACCAGCTCTTTATTTATTGTAGCTGAACTAGTAAACTTTTGTTGTGGCCGCAGCCTAGTGGGTGGCTTGTAATAGTTTTATATCAGAAACTTCTGCTGGTTTAAGTGCCATCGTGCACTTGCTGCTTTTTTATTGCCTGTATAAACTTGCTGCTTGAAATGACAAGTCTTTTGCCGCTCAGAATATGAGCATAGAATTAGCTGCGTTAATTACGAGCTCACACCAGTGGTGTGCTAAGAAAAAATAACCCGGCAAGCCTTGCTGCCAGATAAAGAAAAAGTGATTGTAATGCATAATGTATGAAAACAAAGACTATGCATGCATGCAAGAAGTAACAATAATGCAAAACATGAATTTTAAATTGCCGGCTTATGCAGCACGACGTGAAGACAGACCTTTTTTAGGCACGAGTCTGATTTGCTTTCATGAAGTAGGCACTTTGGCCTTTTGGTTTATCCTCTCTTTCTGAAAGCCGGCTCTCATGTGACCAACAAATGTTTTAACTCTGATGAATTCAGGGTCACCTTTGTGATTGACTCATCAGGCGTACACCGGGTCACCTTTTCGGAGTAGCATCTTGCTAATAGGCAGGTTTAACCAAGTTTTGGCTTTTTGCCGGGTTAAAGGGTTTTGGAAGCTAAACTCAATGAGTTGGAAGCCCCCAAGTAACCAATGATCAACCAATAAAGACTCAACACATGATTTTGAGGCGAAATGACAAACTCTCTTATACAGAGCTGCCAGTCTCTATTTCATTGATCAAAATATGTATATACATGATAGAAGGTATGTACAAAAGATATGACCCAGTCTATGACTTAGGTGTAGTATGGCCGGAGATGGGCAATGTTCCAGGGCCGGCTTCCCTCCTCTTCAGAGGTACGTGATTTATCTGCCTCGCGTATATCAACTAGGTAGTATGACCCATTATTGAGATTCTTGCTAACAACAAAGGGCCCTTCCCAAGGCGGTGAAAGCTTATGCATGCCAGTCTGGTCTTGTATCAGACGGAGCAATAAGTCACCTTCCTGAAAAGTATGGCTTTGAACTCTACGGCTATTATAGCAACGTAGGTCTTGTTGATAAATTGCTGATCTGGACGCGGCAAGTTCGCGTTCTTCCTCCAGAGCATCAAGAGCATCTTGGCGAGCTTGCTCATTATCAGATTCCACATAAGCCGCCACTCAAGGGGAGTCCTGACGAATATCGCTTGGATGTACAGCTTCTGCACCATAGACCAGGAAAAACGGCGTATAGCCTGTTGACCTATTAGGAGTAGTCTGTATGCTCCAAAGCACTGCGGGTAACTCCTCTTCCTAGCAACCTAGCGTGCGTTGTAAAGGCACCATGAGCCGGGGTTTGATTCCATGCAGCAATTTCTGATTAGCTCTTTCTGCTTGCCTGTTGGACTGAGGATGCGCAACTGATGCTAAATCAAGCCGGATGTGCTCCTGTTGACAGAACTGTTTCATGACCCCTTTGGAAAGATTGGTTCCATTGTCTGTGATGATACTATGTGGATAGCCGAAGCGATATATCAACTTTTTCAAAAACTTGACGGCTGTAGCAGCACCACAACGACTAACCGGTTCTGCTTCCACCCACTTGGTGAATTTGTCCACAGCTACCAACAAGTGAGTATGTTTATTTTTGGAGCGTTTAAAGGGTCCAACCATGTCAAGCCCCCAGACTACAAAAGGCCAAGTTATTGGAATCATCCTCAACTCTTTAGCCGGCACATGAGCCTGGCAAGCATACTTCTGGCAACCATCACACTTGCGCACAATATCTTCTGCATCGTCGTGAGCTGTGAGTCAGTAAAACCCATGCCAGAAAGCTTTCGCGACAAGTGATCTTGAGCCGGCATGATGACCACAATCGCCAGAATGAATCTCATTGAGAATTGCATGGCCTTCCTCAGGTGAAACACAACACTGAAAAACACCAGTAACACTTCGTCGATGCAACTCGCCATTGACAATAGTCATAGACTTGGATCGTCTGATGATCTGTCGAGCGATGATTTCTTCTACTGGAAGCTCTCCCCGGCTTAGATAAGCCAAGTAAGGAATTGTCCAATCAGGTATAGCATGAACAGTAGCCACTAGAGCTGCCTTTGGGTCAGGAATAGCCAAGTCTTCCTCCGTTGGCAACCTGACAGATGGGTTATGCAAGACATCCAGAAAAACATTGGGTGGCACTGGCTTCCGCTGAGAACCCAAGCGAGACAGTGCATCTGCTACCTCGTTCTGCCGGTGATCGATGTGATCAACTTGATAACCCTTGAAGTGTCTAGCAATATTAGTGACAACGTGCCAATAAGCCGCCATAAGGGGATCCTTGGAGTCCCATGTGCCAGAAACCTGCTGGGCCACCAAATCTGAGTCGCCTAAACACCTGACCCGGCTCAAGTTCATCTCCTTGGCCATTCGGAGTCCATGAAGCAATGCCTCATATTCTGCTGCATTGTTAGTACATGGGAACATAAGTCTTAAAACATAACAGAACTTATCTACTCACGGGGAAGTTATCACAACTCTAGCCCCCGAGCCTTCGAGCTACCTTGAGCCGTCGAAATGTATGGACCAATATGTCATGTCGGACTTCTCTTCGGGAGCCTGTAACTCTGTCCAATCATTGATGAAATCCACCAAAGCCTGAGATTTGATTGCTGTGCGAGGCACATATTTGAGATGATGTGGACCAAGCACGATGGCCCACTTAGCAACCCGGCCCATGGCTTCCCGGTTATGGATTATGTCCCCAAGAGGTGTTGAGCTGACCACAGTGATTGGATGCTCATGGAAGTAATGCTTCAGCTTGCGACTAGCCATGAACACTCCATAGACTAGTTTCTGCCAATGCGGATATCGCTGCTTGGACTCCGTTAATACTTCGCTGATATAATACACAGGGCGCTGAACGGGACATTCCTTGCCTTCCTCCTTGCGCTCTACAACAACTGCAACGCTTACAGCCTTGTTGTTAGCAGCAATATATAACAGCATAGGTTCCTTCTCATGAGGAGCAGCAAGGATAGGCGGCTCAGACAACTATTTTTTGAGGGCTTCAAAAGCCTTATCTGCAGCATCACTCCAAACAAAGTCGTCTGATTTCCTGAGTAGTTGATACAGCGGAATTTCCTTCTCCCCGAGCCGGCTTATGAAGCGGCTCAATGCCGCAACCCACCCAACCAGCTTTTGCACAGTGTTAAGGTTTGCCGGCTTAGCCAGGGTTGTGATTGCCTTGATCTTTTCTGGGTTAGCTTCAATGCCACGCTCAGAAACAAGAAATCCTAGTAGCTTTCTTGCAGGGACGCCGAAGACACACTTCTCCGGGTTAAGTTTCATCTGGTAGACGTGGAGATTGTCAAATGTTTCCTTATGATCCTCCAAAAAAGTTTCTTTCTTGTGGGATTTAACCACAATGTCATCAACATATGCATGGACGTTCCGCCCGATCTGCTTGTGGAAACAACTTTGGACGCAACGCTGGTAAGTCGCCTATGCACACTTCAGACCAAACGACATGGTCGTATAACAAAAAGCTCCAAAGGGTGTGATGAAAGCCATCTTTTCTTGGTCCTCCTGCTTCATCTTGATCTGATGATAACCAGAGTAAGCATCCAGAAAGCATAAACACTCACAACCCGCCGTAGCATCAATGATCTGGTCAATACGGGGGAAGGCAAAGGGGTCACTAGGAGAAGCCTTATTTAGGTCTGTGTAATCAACACACATCCGCCAAGTCCCATTTTTTCTTCAGAACAAGCACCGGGTTGGCTAACCACTCAGGATGGAAGACTTCAACAATGAACCTGGCGGCTAGGAGCCGGGCCACCTCCTCACCAATAGCTTTCCGCCTCTCTTCATGAAAGCGACACAGATACTGGCGAACTGGCTTAAAATTAGGATCCACATTGAGGGAGTGCTCAGTGAGTTCTCTCGGTACACTTGGCATGTCAGAAGGTTTCCATGCAAAGATGTCCCGGTTCTCACGGATGAACTCGATGAGTGCACTTTCCTATTTGGGATCCATATTCGCTCCTATGGTGAACTGCTTAGAAGAATTACCCGGGGTGAAATCAACTTGCTTGGTGTCCCTGGCTGACTTAAATTTGAGCAAAGGGTCTGACTCCATCATTGGCTTCTTCAGAGAGGTCCTGTTAGCCCGGTCGACGTTGTCCTTATAATACCGCAATTCTTCTGCAGCGCAAGACGTCTCGGCATATGCTGCATCTCCTTCTTCGCACTCGAGCGCAATTTTCCGATTGCCTTCAACTGTGATGGTTCCCTCGGCCCTGGCATCTTTAACTTCAGATAAACGTAGCATGGTCACGCCATGAACCATGCATAAGCCGGCCTACTAAATAGAGCATGGTACGGGCTTTTCAACTTCACTACCTCAAAGGACAGAAATTCAGAACGGTGGTTATCCTCTGAGCCGAAGGCCACCTCCAGGGATATTCTGCTCACGTGATAGGCTGACTTGCCAGGGATGATGCCATGAAAAACTATGGAGGACGGAGTCAACTGCTTATCAGACAGATTCATCCGTCTGAAAGTATCATAATACAATATATTAATGCTGCTGCCACCGTCCTTGAGCACTTTGGACAATGTATATCCGCCGACTTGTGGTGCCACCACCAGAGCCAAATGACCGGGGTGATCAAGGAGCACTGGATGATCTGCCCGGCTCCAAGTAACCGGCTGCTCTGACCAATTGAGATAGTACGGGGCTGCCGGCTCAACCAAGTTGGCGGCCCGCCGCTGCACTTTCCTATCACGTTTGCAGGTAGTAGTGGTGAAAACATGATACTGCCCACTATTCAACTACTTCGGGTTACTCTGAAATCCTGACTGGCCGGCTTGATGCTGATTTCCTTGGTTGTTCCACTAATTGCTGCCTCCAGTATTGCCAGCCCCCTGAAACCCGGCGTTCTGCCCGTTGTTCCCTTGGAACCCGGGGCCTGCAAAGGGCCCGTGTGAGCCGGCTCCATGGAAGCCGGGTCCCTGATTGCCGGGTTGTCCACCGTTGCCGCTGCCGTTGTGATAATTCTGGAAGATCCGCTTGGAGAACTCTTGCATGATATAGCAATTTTCCCAGGAGTGGCTAGACGGCTTTCCATTGAAGCTGTGCTTTGGACATGGACCTTTGAGAGCCTCCTCGAAGCTAAGAGGGCGATTACCGGAAGACTACCTCCTAGAACCATTGTTCTGACGCTGATTTTTGTTACCCGTATTTGTGTTTGCCACCAGATTGGAGCCACTTTCATAACCTTTGCGTTTACCACCGTTGTTGTTCTGCCCATTGCCATTGTTCTGCTGGTGACCCTTGCCACCATTTTTCTTGCCCTTACCAGATTTTTCCTCATCAGACAGCAGATCCTTTGTATTATCTGACTCAGCATACCAGGTTAAGACATCCATGAGATCGCCCATATCTTGGGCCTTTCTCTTGAGTCGCCATAATTTCTGGACCAGGGGCTGAAACTTGCCTGTTCGTTCTAGAACAAGCACCGCCTGTGCAGCCGAGATGCTATCTGAACTGTGTATAACTTTCGCAACCTGGCGAGCCCAATGATGCGCCGACTCATCCTCACGCTGACCACAATGTTCAAGATCAAAAATTATGGTTGGTCGCTTGCAAGTTCCCTGGAAGTTCTTGATGAAACGCTCTTTCAGTTCCTGCCATGTGTTGATAAAGTTCATCGGCAGGTTTTTCAACCAAGTACGTGCGGGACCTTCCAACATGAGAGGCAGATAATGTGCACACACTGACTCACTTGCTCCCAAAAGATCCATTGCCAGCTCATAACTCTCGATCCACTCGGTCGGCTCCAGATTCGCTGTATAATTAGGAACCTTGCGAGGACCTTTGAAATCTAGGGGCATGCGTGCATCTCGTAGCGCCGGGACTAGACAAGGAGTCCCGATCATGCGGCTTGATAAGCCCCCAAGCCGGCCAGCTATCTGGGTTGCGGTGGGCGGGTCGTGTGGTGCCGGCTTGTTATACACCGCACGCGTGTTTTCCTCTTCCAATGCTCATAGAGCCCGAGCGGTGTCCACAATATCCTATGCATTCGGAATCCTGGGTTGGTGCTGATTCGCTAGTGGCCGCGCGGCCCTTCTGCAGTGTGCGCTGCTGGAAACTGCTAGCGACTTAGGGCATTGGCTCCTGGTGCGGCTCTGGTGAGGGGTTGAGTGGAGCCGGAGCTGGCTATGAGAATAGTTGGCTTGCTACACCATTGTTGTTTTAAGCATTGCGATGGCGTTCCTGGCCTCGACCTGAGCCGGACCGTCTCCCTCAATTGGGATTGCCGCCAAATTGTGAGTCGCCGCCAGCACGTTGTCGACCGGGTTGGAATAGTCTCCAATTGGGGTCTGGAACCAGCGAGACGATAGCTGTTGTTGCTGATCTGGTGTATGATGCTGAGCCAGCTCACTCCGCTGAGCTGGCTGCTGCAAGAGCGGTCCTCCCGGGGGCACAACTCCAGCCCCCGGGTTCGCCGGAGCTGGCCGATCGGCTGGCGTGGAAAACAGTTGAGTTGGCTCAATATTAGCCGAAAGTCGGCTTTGATGACGTCTTCGGTGGACGGGTTCCGACTCGGCCTGCCGGCGGCTTAAATAATGAGCCTCTTCATCCAGACGCTGTCTCTCCTTGGCAAGCCGGGCCTGCGCCTCTGCCATGCGGGCGTTTTCAGAATTGATATCCTCCTGGATCTTGGCCATCTGCTCGCGACACATCGTGATGTCCATGTTGCGCGTAGCTGCATTCTCTACAGTAACCGGCTCGGCCAACAGAGCTGCCAGAGTATTCATCAAGTCCGTTAGTGCCTTTGCCCCAGTTTTCTGAGAGCCGGCTGCAGCCGTGCCAGCTCCTCCTGAGCCGGCTAGGGTGAGATTCTACCCGGTCGGTGGATCGACTGGATCGCACGCAGGATCTTGTCTACCCACCATGTAAACCGCTGCAAAGCGAGGCGGCTCACAGGCCTCTGGAAAGACTTCATTAGTATATCCCAGCCTTCCATCGTATAGGGGACGGATCGACTCGGTTTCTCCCATCGAGGATTCGCCATCAGATTGAACGAGCGTATCGTCTCCAGACAGGGAGTTCTCCGACAAGGCCACCCCTTGGGTGAACCTTACGAAGACATGCTTCCGGCCGGCTTGTAGCGGGCCGGGTCTTACCTGGCTTGGGCCAGCGCGGAGAGCTGACTCGACATCGGTGACTGCCTCCAAGCCGACAGCCGACTCTCCGACAACACCGATGAAGGTGTGGATCTTGCCAAAGGGGACCCGGTACCCGTACTCAATTGAGTTGGCGTCGGGGCCCCAGTACAAATCGTCAATGTAGAGCTTCCCGCGGCGGCTCTTCATCATCAAGCCAACCGCGTACTTCCCGAACCCTGGGAGAGCTCCCACGAAGACTCAACTCCACCGTGCATAGGCCCCACGGTGGGCGCCAACTGTTGTGGTTTTGACATGGCAGATGTCCTTGTTAAAGGACTTAGAGACGAGGCCATCGCACAAGGCTGGAAGCTTAACGGGGTTGATCGGGAATGAAAAGACGCGAGATTACCCAGGTTCGGCCCCTCACGATGGAGGTAATAGCCTGCGTCCTGCTTGATTGTATTACTTGGATCTCGATTACAAGGGTGCGAGTTCGCTAACCTAGCTGTCGAGGGATTGCAACTTAGTCTTTCTACCCTAGGCGCCCCCCTTTATATATAGGTTGAGCCCTAGGTTTACACAAGAGTCCAGGTTGTAGACTTAACCCATATCCTACTCTTATTCTACTTATTCCTTAAGGTAATCTTCCTTGTCTTCTCTTTCCTCTTAAGTCGGACCGTACACCGAGCCGCCTGTTCTCACTGGGCCTCCTGTGAAGCCGGCCCGCTTGGTATCTCTAAGGCCCAGCAGTGAGATGCCCCGCAGAGCCCTTCAGCTCTATGGCCGGGTCATCTTTCTGCCGGGTCTATACGTTGGGATATATCCCCAACAGCTCCACTTCGTTCGTACGCGTGAGGGTCACGGGTAGAACTTGCGGAGGTGTTGGATGTTCCATGTGTTGGGCACAGGAACTCCGTCCTCCATCTCCAGTCGGGCGGCGCCAGGCCTGGAGACATGAGCAACCCTGAAAGGGCCTTCCTACATGGGTGAGAGCTTGTGGAGTCCCTCTCTGGAGAGGATCCTTCTCAAGAAGAGATCGCCGACTTCAAGGGTGCGTGGGCGTATGTTGCGACTATGATAGTGACGCAAAGCCTGCTGGTATCTGGCGGCGCACAGGGCGGCCTGGTGATGGGTTTCCTCGAGGAGCAGCAGGTCGGCCTCTCGTGAGCCATCTTGACGAGCCTCGTCGAAGGCGAGGACTCGCAAGGATTCGTGCTTGAGCTCAGAAGGAAGGACTACTTCAGCTCCGTAGACGAGGAAGAAGGGAGTGTCGCCGGTAGGCTTGGTTGTCGTTGTGCAGATGGACCACAACACAGACCGTAGCTCGTCAAGCCAGCCCTTGCCGCAGGCTTCGAGCTTTTTCTTGAAGCTTCTCATCTTGAGGCCCTTGAGGACCTCAGCGTTGGCACGCTCGGCCTAGCCATTGCTTCGTGGGTGTGCCACAGAGGCGTAGCAGATCTACGTGCCGAGGCTGGTGCAGTATGACTTGAAGAGGCCGCTTGTGAACTGGGAGCCGTTGTCAGTGATGATGCGGTTGGGGACGCGAAAGTGGCTCACGAGGCCCTTGATGAACTTGACGGCACAGCCTACCAGGATGGTGCGCATGGGCTCAACCTCTGCGCACTTGGTGAACTTGTCGATGGTGACGCAGAGGTAGCGGTAGCTGCCAGCTGTGCGAGGGAAGGGTCCCAGGATATCTAGCCCCCAGACCACAAAGGGCCATGAGAGAGGAATCGTCTGGAGGTCTTGATCCGGCTGATGGATTTGCTTGGCATGTAATTGACAGGCCTCATAGGATTGGACCAGCTCGGTGGCGTCGTGAAGCGTGGTGGGCCAGTAGACGCCGCTGTCGAACACCTTCCCGACAAGGGTGCGCGATGAGGAGTGGTGACCACAGTCTCCTCCATGGATGTCGGCGAGCAGCTCGCGACCTTGTTCTTTAGAGATGCACCGTAGCGAGATGCCATTGGGGCGCCTGCGGTACAGCTCGCCGTCCTTCAAGCAGTAGGCGGTGGCCTGGCGAGCCACGCACTCTGCCTCTGAATCCTTCTCCGGGAGGGTGCCGTGAAGTAAGTAGGCCTTGAATTCAGTAGCCCAGCTATCCGCTTGAGGCTCCAGCGCCAGCAGCAGGTGGGCTCCTGAGGCTGGTCTGTAGTCTTGTGTGCCCATGGGTGGTGCGGGTGGAAGCTCCTCGTGAAGCAGCATGGCGCTCGCGGCAGGCGGAGTAGCTAAGGCTTGAGGAGCCTTTCCTCGAAGATGTCGGGGATCTGAGGTTCGCGGCGAGATGCTTGCTTGGCGATGTCGTCGGCTTCTTTGTTGCCGACGCGGGGGACGTGTCGGAGGTCCAGGCCAAGGAAATGCTTCTCAGGCTTACGTACCTCTTCCAGATAGGCGGCCATGTGCTCGTCCTTGGGCTTATAGCTTTTGTTGGAGAAGTTGAAGAGGAGCTGCGAATTGCCCTTGATGGTGAGGCGCTTGATGCCCAGAGCAGAAGCAGCCTTGAGTCCGGCGATGAGGCCTTCGTACTCTGCGATGTTGTTAGAGACCTTGTCGTCGCACTTGAAGCAGAGTTGGACGGCGTAGCGGAGCTGGTCTCCTATTGGCGAAGTGAGCATGACGCCAGCCCCTGCGCCCTGACGGGAGAAGGCGCCATCGAAGTGCATTGTCCAGCCGCCAAGCGCCTCATCCCCAGGCAAGAGGGACTCAGCCTCGTGAGGCTCCTCCTAGGGCGGATCCGTCCATTCCACTACGAAGTCAGCAAGTGCTGCCCCCTTGATCACCCTTGTGGTGCAGAACTCCAGCTCGAAGGCCTGCAGCTTGATGTTCCACTCGGCGACGCAGCCAGCGGCGTTGGGGCTGCGCAGGACTTGCTCCAGGGGGTAAGATGAGATCACCTTGATGGGGTGGCCCTGGAAGTAGTGGCGCAGCTTCCTGGAGGCGGCGAGGAGCGCGAGGAGGAGCTTCTGCTGCATGGGGTAGTGCTCGCGCGCATCTCGCAGCACTATGCCGACGAAGTACACAGGGTGCTCGACGAGGCACGTAGTTGTTGCAGCAGCTTGGTCATGAGGCTTAGGGGGCTCGGGAGGCTCAGGGGGCTCGGGAGGCAGCGCGCCGGGCGGCTCACTGGAGGCCTGCTGAGGCAGACCCTCGACAGGCGACGGCACGGCCTCGGGAGGCGGCGCGGCCAGCTTCTTCTGTGCGCAGACGCACTCTTCTCGAACGGCCACCAGGGCCGCGCTGGCCGTCTGGGGAGTGGTTGCCAAGTATAGGAGCCAGGGCTCTCGAGAGCATGGCACGACCAAGATGGGCGGGCTCGTGAGGTACTTCTTGAGGTCTTCGAAGGTAGCGTCGGCCTTGGGAGTCCACTTGAAGGGGCCGGATCTCTTCATGAGCTTGAAGAATGGCAGGTCTCGCTCGCCGAACTTGGAGATGAATCACCCAAGCGAGGCCATGCATCCCAGCAGGCGCTGCATCTCCTTGAGGCTCTGGGGAGGGCGCATCTTCTCGATGGCCTTGATCTTCTCAGGATTGGCCTCGATGCCACGGTGGGAGACCTGGAAGCCAAGCAGCTTGCCAGAGGGAACTCCGAAGACGCACTTGTCTGGGTTGAGCTTGAGGTTGACCTTGCGCAGATTGTCGAATGTCCCCTGGAGGTCCGCGAGGAGGGACCAGGCCTCGCGAGTCTTGACGACGATGTCATCAACATAGGCCTCGGCGTTTCTTCCCATCTGGGGCCCCAAGGCGATGCGCATCAGCCTCTGGAAGGTGGCTCCAGTGCTCTTGAGGTCGAAGGGCATGCAGATGTAGCAAAATATGCCGCAGGGGGTGATGAAGGCCGTCTTCTCCACATCTTCAGTTGCCATCTTGATCTGGTGGTAGCCTGAGAAGGCATCCAGGAAGCATAGCAGCTCGCACCCGGCGGTGGAGTCCACGATCTGGTCGATGCGAGGCAGTGGAAAAGGATCCTGGGGGCAGAACTTGTTGAGGCTCGTGAAGTCGACGCACATCCGCTCCTTGCCGCACTTCTTGGGCACCACGACTAGGTTGGCGAGCCATTCGGGATGGCACACCGCACGGATGACTCCAGCTTCTTGGAGCTTCTGAACTTCCTTGACGATGAAATCTTGCTTCTCTGGCGCCTGGCACCGTGCCTTCTGTTTCGCGGGGCATGCGTTGGGGCACACCGCTAAGTGATGCTCGATCACCTCCCTCGGCACACCGGAAATCAGATGCCGTCCAGGCGAACATATCCGAATTTGCTCGAAGGAAGGTGACGAGGGCATCTTCCTATGCAGGAGAGAGGCCGGTGCCGATGGTGAAGGTAGGGCCTGAGCCGCTGCCGTCCACCGACACTTTCTTCGTCTTGGCACGGTCCTGGGAGGACAACTGCTTCTTCTTCGCGGGCGCGGCCTCATGAGGCTCGGCGACGTCTTCGTCAGTAGGATAGGCGGTGGTGGCAGGCTTGTAGGCGCTCTCGAGGGAGCGGACCGCGTCCTTCTCGTCACAGCAGACAGTGATGATGCCGCTGCAGCCCGGCATCTTGAGGACATTGTAGGCATGGTGGGTCGCCGCCATGAACTTGGCGAGTGCTGGGTAGCCCAGGATGGCGTTGTACGGCAGGCCGATGTGCGCCACGTCGAAGTTGATGAGCTTGGTGTGGTAGTTCTTGCGGGTGCCAACGGTGACGGGGAGGTGCACTTGCCCCAGAGGGATGGTGGAGCCACCAGTCACTCCGGAGAAGGGCCTGGTCTGCATCAGCTGGTCGTAGGGCACTTGGAGCTGCTCGAAGGTCTCGATGGAGATCACGTTGAGGCCAGCACCTCCGTCGATGAGCGTCTTGGTGACGGCGACGTTGCTGATGGTGGGGGTGCACAACATGGGGACCATGCCCACAACGCCTGAAGACTTAGGGTGATCGTTGGAGTCAAAGGTGATTGCGTACTGCGACCACTTGAGGGGCTGAGCAGCCTCCGGCCTCGGGAGGGCAGCGTTCACCTCACGAGAGAACATCTTGAAGTGGTTGTTGGACGCAGGAGCCTGGGCTCCACCAAGGATGCAAGCCACGCCGCGAGGCTCTTGGTAGGCCCCAGCGCCCTCGTCAGGCTGGTTGCCATCGTTCCTTTGCGGTGGCGGCGGCAGCGGCGGAAGAGCGGTGTTGGCCTGAGGGTTGGCCTCACGAGGTTGGTCGTGCCAGGCGGCCTCGCAAGGCTGGTCGCGCCAGCCCTGCCGGAAGTTGCCATTGCCGTTGTGGTCTCCCCAGCGGTTGCCATTGCGGCCACCTCCGCGGCCGGTGCCGCAGTCGTTGCAGTCGCTTCGGCGGCCCAGGCGCTCGTCGCGAAACAGCTTGAGCTCGTGGCAGTCCTCAGTGCTGTGGGAGTGCGAGTTGTGGTAGGCGGAGAGAGGGCGGCTGTCCCTGTTGGGCTCGTCACGCTCGCGGCCGCGCTTCTGCTCAGGCTCCGCCGCGAGCATGGCAGGGCCCTTGCGCTTGGCATCCTTGCTCTTCGCCTTGGCGGCATCAGGCACCGCGTCGGGGTCATTGTGGGCGAAAAGGCGGCCCTTTCGGCCTTGGCACACCTGCCGGCGAGGTCGAACAGCTCGAGCACGGAGTCGAGCTCGTCGTTGATGGCGAGCTTCTCGCGCATCCGGACGTCCGTGATGCCGTTGGAGAACGTGGAGATGATGGCGGCCTCGGAGGCACGCGGGATCTTGTTGCGTACTTGGCTGAAGCACTAGATGTACTTGTGGAGAGTTTCGTCAGGGCACTGGCGCACGGCGCGCAAGTCGTTGAGCGTGAGGGAGGGATCATGGGTGCCCTTGAAGTTGGTGACAAATTGCCGGTAGAGCTCCGCCCACGAGGAGATGAACGCCTCGGGAAGGTTCATGAGCCATGAGCGCGGGCCGTCCTTGAGGGCCATGGGAAACTAGTTCACCATGACCATGTCGTCGTCGTTCGCTGCTTCGATGCTCAGTGCATAGAGCTGCAGGAACTCCATGGGGTTGGGGGTGCCATCGTAGCGCGGAGGCAGGTCCGGCTTGAACTTGGTAGGCCACACCATGCGACGCAGCTCGCGGGTGAAGGCGTGGCAGCCCCCGTAGCTGGAAGGGACGCCACTGGCGAGGGCAGCACGGTTCTGGCGGCCGGCGGCCGCGACCTCCTGGATGGTCCTGTCTTGGTGCTGGCACTGCTGCTCGAGGAGGATGCGCGTGTCGGGTGGCGCGCGGCGGACGATCTGGCAGCTGGGCTGGCCATGGTCCGGTGAAGACACGCCGCGAGATTGCTCATGCGCCCGTGCATTGCGGTGGCGCCGGGCGCCCTCGCTAGGCAAAGGAGGAGCATCATGCGCCACGTCCCCGGCACGAGATGGCGGAGGGCGAAGCGAGTGAGGGGGCACTGGGGCATCTCCGGCGGCGTTAACGAGGTTGTTTATGCGGCCGAGCCAGGCGTCGTAGCCGGCGTCAGTGGGGCGGTAGCGCCGGAGCTTGCGCGCCATGAGCAGTGCGGCCTGCGGGGTCAGTGCGTCGCGGCAGGCGAGCGACGACGCCGTGGCGGTGTGGCCATCCACCTGCACGGACGGGTGGAGGGAGGAAGCCTACTGCCCCCTCGCAGCGGGGCCAGTGGCAGCTCCGGCGGCGGCGCGGCATCGGCGGTCGTCATGGGCGACGGGCTCCGTCTGGGCCACCCTGGCAGCTCGGCGCGTGTAGCACTCACGGCGAGCGTCGGCCATGGCAGCGAGGAGGTGGGGAGAACTAAAGCCGCCCCCTACCTAGCGCGCCAAATGTGGGAACCATGGCTCCGGGGATCTAGAGGTTCGAACACTGGGGCGAGCTAGTTCCTCCCAACCAAGGGTGACCACGGCGAGGCTACGGCGAGAGCGCTAGCGCGGAGGCACGACATGGGACACGACAATTACCCAGGTTTGGGCCACCTTGTGGTGTAAAACCCTACTCCTGCTTGTGGTTGGGATTGCTGTGAGCAAGCAAGTGTTCTCGCAGACAAGGTAGGAGATGAAGGAGCCGATCCCTTCTACAATGGCAGCTCTATCCCTTTTATAGCTGCCCTGGTCCTCTTCCCCTGAAAATCTAGGCGAGAAGGGTAACCACACTTGGCGAGTTTCGAAAGGGGATAGGCACTCAGGCTATCTTGACTAAAGTCGGTCTTCGCCTACAAAGTTGCTATCCATGACGCGCCGGTGGGCTCGGTGGTGACCTCCGCCCTGCATGCCTTACTGTCTTAGTCTTCTTTCAGCAAACAGCAGTCCTTGGGACTTGCTATGGAGGAGGGCAGCTGGTGCTACCCCTTTAGCACCGAAGAGGAAAGCCTCTCTGTCCGCGCCCGCTAGCGCGGCCTCTGCCGCCGTACGTCGCCACGCGCGTCATCCTCATGATGGGCATAGGACCGTGCAGCCAACGTCAGGCTCGGGTGGCTCGGGCGACCGCCTCGGGGGGCCGCCTCGGGAGGCAGCCTCGCGAGAGGGCCTCGCGAGGCTTCCGCCGCTCCTGCGGCTAAGTGTTGGTGGTTCGTGCCTTGAGGAGGGGGCCTCGGGAGGCTGGTGCCTCTCGAGATGTCTTCTCTTGGCGGTGCCCTTAGATGGGCCGCGACTTGGGCCTTTGCCAAGTGTCGTATCCTGGGCCATAGGCAGACGGGCTGAGGTACCCTGGTTCCTAATGGCCCGATAGCCTGCGCCGCCGGTGGACGCCTGCGAGGGCAGCTTGGAGGTGGAGGGAGTCGTCGTGGTTCCAGCCTTCTTCTTGGGCGCCATCCACGAGAGTGACGAAACTGGAACTCACACTACCAGCACTGATTCGTTACACACGACCCCCTGCCTGGCGCGCCAAAGATGTCGTGGAGAATGACGATCTATGGGACCGAGACGGCCCATTTGCGGTTCGGCTGAGGGATCGATGCACGACAAAGAGCAGGATTGGGAGCTGTAAGAACACGGAACGATTTATCCAGGTTCGGGCCGCTGTGAGCGTAAAACCCTACTCCTGCTTTGGTGGTTTGATTGTGGATGAGCTCAAGTTACACGGAGCGCAGCTTGCTGGCAAGGTGCGCGGGAAGTGGAGCTGCTACGTGTAATTGAACTAGGTGTCGACTATTCTAACTGTAGCCGTGGGCCTCCTTTTATAGGCCAAGGGGTTACCACAATGGCTAAGATGGTCATTACAGGGTATGAACAGTGATTACACTATCATCAAGTCTATCTCTAACGGGGTAGGACAAACGCATTAAATGCACCATTAGGTGCTACGCTGGGGAGGCGATGCTTTGGCAAAGGTTCTGCACCGTTCGTCCAGCTGCCCTTGTGTAATCTCGACACGACCCAGGGACGGGTGTCATTAAAGTTAACCTTGGGGTGGCATGCTGACATGTGCCCTGTCCAGTTGTGTTCGATTGCCTGCCCATTCGACACCTATTATACGAGCTTATCTGGTTGATGATGAGGTGGAGCGGTATTGGGACAGAAAGAGCCTGCTGGCACGGAGCTTGCCAGGCCTTCACTTGCCGGCAAGTAGCTTGCCGGGTCTTAGCTTGGCGGCAAGTAGCTTGCCGGCAACCAGAGTCTTGGTCCCCAGTACTGAACTAGTACTTCTCGATGACCTGGCTGGAGATCTTCCTCACAGTCTTGTAGGTTCCAATCTTGAATCTTGGACATAGCAGCCCTCCGGCAAGCCCTGCTGTTGGGAGGGCTAAAACTGCCTGTGCACGAGTCAGGGTACGAAGGCACCCATGTCTTAGTACACCGACAGCTACCGATGAACGCGACTGGCTGGCCGCGGACAAGGACCGGCTGGTGGTGGACCACCGAGTTGAGCTCAACCGGCTGGCGGAGGAGCACCGCAAGGCCCTGGAGGTGGTGGACCAACTGAAAGCCGATCGCGACCAGCTGGCCAACGAGTGGGCGGTGAAGTGGCAGCGGGCGCTGCATGAGGCGTGATAGTTGGAGGAGCTCTTCATTGGTAAGTTGGTTTTTTCTTTTGGCCGGCTGCCGGCCGCCACGCCAGGGCCGGCGTCTTGACCTTGCTTTCTTCTGCTTCTTCCATAGAACTTTCCCGGCCTTCAAGGCATGGCCGAGGTGGCCGTAGAGGAGCACCGGCGATACCGGAGGGGCCAGGGAATCGTCATCGGGGATCTCGACGTCTGGTCGGTGGAGGAGATTGCCCTCGCTGCCGAGGTCCAGGTCCCGCTGATTGGACGGCTCCTCCACCGATTCCGAGGTGTGGGCAGGAAGTTGATGGAGATGCTTTGGCCCGGTGCGGTTATGCCCGCAGCCACCACCCGGCTGACTAGGTGGCTGGAGGTGGCACCGGAGCGTCTGGACGTGTGGAGGGCCTTCGCGGCTCAGGCCGGCGCCCAGATGGCATTGAGCTTCGTGCTCTCATGGTATCCGGACGAGGAGCTGGGCTAGCCGGCCACCTGGCGAGCCGAGTCGGACCTGGGACCGCACGTGGATGCCATCAGTCTTCGCGCCAGCGACCTTGCCTCCTACATCGACCACGACGTATTTGTCCAGGAGCGTGCGGAGGACGGGATGGAGCTGCCAGAAGACACCTTAGGTCTGGCCCTTGACAGCGAGGAGGACGCCGACTGCAAGGAGACCGGCTCTAGCAGTGAGGGAGACAGCTCGGCCTCGTCGGATGCCGAGGCGGATGCCATCACCTCGACAAGTCCCGGAGAGGCAGCCCCCGAGACCGTCCAGCCGGATGCCTAGACGCCAGTAGTATCTGCTCTTCTCTTTTGGTTTGAAGGAGTAACATTAGTTTGCCCGCAGTTCGGCCCACTTGGGGTGTAGGGAATGTAATGAATCTCTTCACCAATGGTTCTTCGCTTCTCTTCGGAGAAGCGGTGAAGCAGCTGCCGGACCGGCTTGGCATCCGACCGGACATGGAGTTTGTGGTCGGCGAACTTCCTCGGAACACCCGGCTTGTCTTTGGGGGACCATGCAAAGATATCCCGATTCTCATGGAGGAAGTCGACGAGCTCGCCTTCCAATTTGCTGTCGAGGTGGGTGACCACAACAATGCACTACTCGAGGTTTGCCGGGTCGAGAGGGACCCTCTTGGTGTCTTTGGACAGCTGGAAGGTCGCCTCGTTAGCGGGCTGCTTGGTCGTAGTCGGCATGGCCGGCTGGTCGCTTGCCAGGGCCATGAGCCGGTCGAGCTAGCGCTTCTCTTCAGCGATGACCAGGGACTCGGCTAGCCGGGACCCGACCGCAGCGCACTCCAGGGATTTCTTGTAGTCGCCGGCTATGGTGATGATGCCCTTCGGGCCCGGCATCTTCAGTTTCAGGTAGGCGTAGCGAGGCACCGCCATGAACTTGGCGAGCGCGGGCCAGCCCAGGAGCGTGTGGTAGGGGCTGCTAAGGTCGACCACCTCGAACCAGATTGGCTCGCGGCGGAAGTGGTCCTTGGTGCCGAACAGAACGCCCAGCCGGATGTTGCCGATTGAGGAGAAGGAATGGCCCGGCACGACGCTGTGGAACACCGTCCTACTCGACTACAGTTGATTCTCCTAGATGCCCTGCTTGAGCATGGTATCGCAGTAGAGGATGTTGATGCTGCTACCGCCAGCGATCAGCACCCGCGAAAAGGGGCAGGTGAGCCTCGCGGAGGCAAATGTGAGGTCGACGACAAGGGCGTAGCCGCCCGGCTTGGGCATCACGGCCAGGTGGTCCTCCTGGCTCCAGGTGATGGGCCTTTTGGACCAGTGCATGAACTGGGGAACCAGAGGGATGACGGCATTCACCTTGTGCTAGTACTTCAACTTGCTGTGCATGTCGTCACCCTCGCTGGTGAAGATGATGTAGGCCGCGTCCTGGCGGGGGAAGTCATCGCGGAGGCCACCGGCTGCCGGAGCCGGTGGGGGAGGCGGAGGCGGAGGCGGAAGGCCCTCGCCCCGCATCAGGCACTTGGTCCAGCTGCACTGCCGGGTCGTATGTGTACACGGCTTCACGCCGCTGTGGTGCTTGCACGGCGCGTCGAGCATCTGCTCGAAGGTGAGCTTGGGCTGCCATGCGGCCTTGTCGGTTCACTGTCGCTGGCTGCCGCCCTGATCGGCCGGCTACTCCTCCTCAACGGCAGTGACTTGCCGGTTGTCGTAGCAGGTGGCCGGCTGCTCGCCCTTTTGCTTCTTGTTGTTGTTGTTGTTGTTGTTGTTGTTGTTGTTGTTGTTGTTGTTGTTGTTGTTGTTGTTGTTGTTGTTGTTGTTGTTCTACTGGCGCCTTCCATTGTCTCCAGCCGGACGGGAGTTTGCCGACTAGGCCTGAATCGCCTTGCCGGCTGCATCGAGCCAGACCTGTATGCGCATCGTGGAGTCGGCCATGGCGTACTTGTCCACCTTGGCCATGAGCTCCGCCATAGTCACCGGCTTCAAACGCATGAGCTTGTGCTTGAGCAGGGTGCCGTCTCGGCACCGCTCAGTGAAGTACAGGATAGCCTGCACCTCATGGACCCCCTAGCAGGAGTTGCGCAGCTCCGTCCACCGCGTGAGGTAGTCGTGGAGGGACTCATGCTGCCCCTGGACGCACATGGAGAGGTGACGAGGCCGGCCCGGGCGCTTGTACGTGCCGGTGAAGTTGCGCACGAATGCCTCCTCGATGTCCAGCCAGGTGTTGATGTTGTTGGTCGGCAGGCTATTCACACTACAAAAAAAGACACATCTGTGACATTATGGCCCGAACGAAAACTTTTTCTGTCATGGTTGTGACACTTCTATGACAATAATTGTGACGAAAACATGTATCATCATAGATGTGGTGGGCTCCTACTTCTATGACAAAAAATTATGACAGAAAATGGGCTTTTCATCCTGGGCGGGCCGGAGACGCACCCGCATGACATTCTTTGGGCTGTCCATGACGTAGAAAATCGTGGTAGAAGTGGATCTGAGTAGTAAGGAGGCACTTGCTTGCGTTCGGCAGTGGACCTGGTGGGTCCCTACTGTCATAATCTCAAGTACAGTCCTCCCCCGATTCACCATGTTGACCATGTTAACAAGGCCGGACGGCGGTGCCACGACGAGCACACCAAGGCGGATGACGACGGCAAGGCCTCGGACGGGAATGACCAGAAGCCGGGGAAGATGCGGCAGTGTGGTCATAGGCGGCGGGGAGTACGAGGGTTGACTGGTTCTGGTGCGGGGTGGGCTGCCATTGCCGGACAAGAATAGGATGTGTGGGGGAGTAGAGGGATGGCCTGGCCAGCATTTCATGGTACGACTGGGCGGCGATCTAGGCACGGCACCGCAACCAGCCGTGGAAGGCGGGAACAGGCCGTCCCACCGGCGCTGGTTTGGTTTTGGCGCCTGGATCGGTCAGACCCAAAAACTCAACATGCTCGATAATAAGAATTAATTTTATATGGCTACAACTTATTGTAAAATGAAGCCGAGCACTTTTTTTCTTTAGGTGTGAAGCCGAGCACATTCAGAAGCCCTGGGATAAAGTGGGGTCGACACATGTGTTGGGCTGGGCTGGGCATTCTTATCGAAAAATAATGTTGGGCTGGAACTTTTTATCATTAAAAAAACTCAGCTTGTCAAAAAACTTGTGGTACCTGGGATTCGAACGGGAGACCTGGGCAGCACAATCCATAAAACATACAAATGCAACGGAAAAAAATGTGATATTTATTACAACTTGCCGCTAATAATTGTTAGATGTTGACCACGTTGACTACGATTTGCATCAGCTTCAACCTGGTGGGTACCAAATAACAGTCCGCTAGTTGCACGAAGAAAAGGGTGTGAGAAAAAAGACTGGTCGCTATCTTTGCCTAAGAATAATATCGACTGAATGTAAAGATACTCTCATAGGAAAATAATATCCTCCAGTTAAAATCATACTTTTCAAATCATAAATTTAAACAACCTGTGCATGAACATTTAGCTTTATTTATTTATTTAGGCGAGCATGAGCATGTAGCTGGGCCGGATTCATGTGAGAGCCTCCCTCCCAGTTAATTATGGGCTCTTCTATTGGGCCTAAATCACTAGGTTGCATGTCCTCGACAAGTGGAAGATTTGCTCCCCAGAAAAAAATAGTATGTGCTACATACGGGGCACTAATCTCTCAAAAAAATGTACGGGGCACTAAAGGACCGGAGCGTGCAACGACTTCGAATACATTGTTTTTATCATTCTAACACCACTATTTATTCAACCAACAGACAAAATATATTACTCATTGTACATTGAAAACACCAGCAGTATCCATGGCTCTATACTGTTTTAGTAAAAGGGGTTTGCCGCCAATTTTCCGTTAATAGAAACCACTAGAGGTTCACAGCAAACTAGAGCCCTACAAAGGAGCCTTGGGATTGAAGATACCACCAGGGGTGGGGGTGCAACAGAAGCAGTAAGCAGGCCAGAAGACTAAAGACGCAGCTCTCTCTTCCAACCAAACATCAGCCAACATTACAGAAGGGCTACCAAAAAAACCAAGTGTACGCATCAAACTTAATAAAGATCCTACTACACCAAGTGTACGCATCTAACTAACTGGCTCAGTTAGACGTTACTATTTATTAAGCTGTGGAGATTGGCTGAAGGCTTGAACCAGATGGGTGCCTGACGGGGGAAATTCCAGCCAGCAGGTTGAAGTCTGATACATGCGACCCTCTCTCATACTTTGGGCTGCAGAACATGGCGGCACATATCAGGGTATGGTGCATGGAGAGACGCATGGTACGCTGTGTACACACAGTTTTGCCTGATGAACGGAACCGCGCTGCCATCAGGATCCTTGACATTGGTGATCTCCTGGTTAATTGGATAATTCAGTCCGAGAAACAGAGAGCATGTGCCGAGGCTAGTTACCGGTCTCTAGTCAAAAATTCCTGAAGGCCCAAAGAAGCTGGGATCCTTCTCAAAGACCATGTAGTTATTGTGATTGTATTCCGCGAAACAACACGTCTGGTACGTGTGAGCGATCATCAATCGTTCGCCGTCGTCTGATCGAGCCAGGAACCACCTGCAACTGCCATGCCGCTTTTCTTTGAAAGGTTCTGGGATTAGGAAGGGAAGGGACACCACGCGGCCTACAACATCATATCAAGTTGTACTCAAATAAAAATGGGCTGGTACTGTAAATCTAAGAATAGCATGTTCAGAGCATGAATATTTTTCAGTAAATGTTGACAGTAATATAAGCATGGGAAGGATGATTTGATTTCACCAAAATTCTATTACATCTGATCACCAATGTGGGACATTTTGGCAGTTCGAATTAAACTGTCAAAATGTCCACGTTACTGAACAGAGGGTGTATTTGACAGCATGGTGTTAATTTCTAACAACAATGTCATGATTCTAACTCTTCTCAAACTATACTCTGACAATAGGAAGCAAGCCATCATGATATCATAGGAAAATAGGAGTAACATACTGCTGTAACAGCCATTTGTAGCGATGACTGGAGTGGGCCAACAATATGTCCAGCCATAGAAGGAGTCCACAGCGTAAGTGAAGCCCTTGTGTTCAATGGCATCAGAGAGCCATGGAGGATGTAGATCCTGCGATGGACGTGCAGATTTATCCACTTACCGCAGTGACCTGTCAGATAGGCGAGACCATGGTTGAAGAACGCAATTAGCCTGAAGTCTTTATAATTCACAGATCTTGTGGGCACTTGGCAGATTACAACCTTGAGCAAATCAAACTTGGTATCATGTTGGCTACTGTAAGATTCCGAGTATTCTGGGCCGTGGTGCCAAAGCAGTGCAGTGTTAATTGAAGGCAGGGGTATCAATCACCGGGTGTAGACCTACACGAGCATCCACCTACTGCGTCCATCGACAAGAACCATCCAAGACGTCTTCATGCCGACCCAGTACATACCATTAATGTAGTTGAGGGTGACGGGGATCGGATCGCAGTCGAGGGGGTTGATGCTCGCCACCCGAGGATCCTTAAGCTGTGTGACACGCCGTTTCTGAAGATCAGGCGGCACCAGGAAGCAGGGAGCTGGCTTAAAAAGCTCTATCCTGAGGGCTATGAGTAAACCGTATAGCCCCGACGAGCACGCGGCGAGCGGCATGGTACTAAATTGTTCACACGCAAAACAATGAGTTTCATTACCTGTGTGGGGAGTGAATTCCAGCCACTCTTTTGGCGGACGCTGCTTGGTTCTGCAATTGTTAGTGCTTTGGTTTCGGAAGAGGGGGGAAGCGCTTAGCGGGGATGGAAGATTGGACAATTTTGTGCTGGCGAGGATGGAGAAGCGAATATGTGTTGTGGGAAGTGGATAGGTGATGATGACAATGTAATAGCAGCACGCCCGGGTCATATCGATGCGAGACAACTTGTCTGATTATAATACTACTAAAATATACTCCTATAAACTACAATACCTACTATAGTGGAGTAGGAATCTGCTCTACCGGAGTAGTATAGTAAATAGTACAAATTCAATGCCCAAGCGTGGAACTACTACGAACCACCATCGGTGCTAACGCCAATCTCCATCAAACGTTCGCTAGGAGACATGGCAGTTGCAAACGCCCGCGTCGTAGTTACATGTGTAAGGGTGGCAGTTTTGTCAAATACCATGGGCTTAAAAAAAAGGCCACCGTCAGATGGAAATCTGGCGGTTATGTGGGCGTTCACCAGGATTGGGCTCGTGGCGAACGTTCGCCGGGTATCATTACTAACTAGTACAGTAAGTAGTACTGGTAGATGCTCATAATTACTTAAACAAACGTACGGGCGACACACACGCACTAACTACTTCTCGCATGCTGGCCAGACCCAAATGCCATCGTTCTCTTTCTCATCCTTGTCAGTGGCAGCACACCATGCTTGTTGGACCTCTACCCAGCTCTCCTCAGCATCGCGGTAGCTACTGCCACGATCCTGGCAGGTGGAAGGATCGGGCCATGCTGGCCAGAGGCCGTTGTTCTCCTTCCTAGCCTTCTCGGCGGCAGCCCACAGTGCTTGGATCTCTGCCCGGCTCTCCTCAGCAGCGCATGCGGCAACTTCTTTCTTGCGGCGGTGGGACTCTCTTTTCTTGAGTGCTTTCTGCCTTTTCTGCTCCTTCTGTGTGGCTTTGGCCTCCTGTTGCTCCACCGCCCATTCGGCCATGGCAGCTTCAAAGTCCTCCCACGTAGGTGTAAGATCGCGGGAGGTGATGAACTCGGCGCGGCTGGATGCCATCGCATCCTTACCAGTTCGAGTGCGGTCGCGGGTGGCGATGAACTCGGCGCGGCGGGATGCCATGGCTTCCTTTCCAGTTAGTGTGCGGCGCGGTGGAATGAATGGCGATGCTTGGAGAGAGCTCTGGGACGGGGTGGCTGGACAACCGTATAGTGCGGTGGCTGTATTAAACCTTCCTTGTTGCCGTACTCTTCATGTTGCTACTCTGTGATTTGGCTGGTTGGGCGGGCGATCTGCCTTTTCTCTAAAAAAATCTACCACTTCCTGGATCCTCTTTGATCATCGAAACCGGTTTCTCGACTCACAGCCATCATAATTTGCATTTGAATACACTTTCCAGTAATATTATCTTTGCCAGGGCATATAACATACCCTATTTTTTTAACCCGAATCCAACATCGATTTCTTTTTTTGGAATTGTTTGGATTGCTTACCACATGTGTCACGTGGTTCCGACGTCAAACTTTATACTGGAGTACTATTTCCCTACTAGTTACCAGTAGAATGCCCGTGCGTTGCCACGGGCTTTTGAAATATTTTGTTGAAGTTATATAAAGTTAATGCATGTTAAATTTCAAATATAAAGACAATATAACATGGGCACAATCAGTATACAAAAATGAGCCAAATTAGTTGAATACAAAATACAATATGACGAAGGAAAGATCGATAACGACATTGAAAAAAGTACCTTGTGCGATAACATATATATTTGCTTTTTGGGTTTGTTATGAGATATCAGATACCATCACTTGTACATTATTAGGTTGTAAAAAACTCTGGAAACTTTCGGCCCCGTCCAGCGACGTCACCTCGGAACCTTTGTTGATGGATTCTTTTTGAACATCGTCACAATGCATCTTTATGTCTCTCATATTCTAAAATAATAATAATGAGAAACGTTTTGTGACGGACGGCCAGCCCATGTTTGGGCCGGTCTCGCTCACGTTGTCTGATGTGTTCATATTGAACGCTCGTGTTTCTTCCCACAACCGCACTCACGACGTGGGGCCACGTACCACCAATCACTCTCGACCACTTATCCCCTTTCAACAACCTCATCCTCATCCTATGTCTCTCTCCCATACTACCTTATAGCTACCTCATAGCCCACCTGTCGCAATGGATGGAGCTCCCTCGATCTCACACAGAGCAACAAAAAATCTCCATCGATGACTTCCTTGCAACTGCTCCACATGAGAGATAGCCATGCATGCGGCCGTGACCTCCTCCTCCTCCCCATTTTTCTCCCTTGCACCAAGTCATTATCCTTCCTTTAGGAGCTACATCCATGGTGTCACCGGATGACAGTTACAGATCCATGACGGGCGGTGTTGCGTCTATGGTAGCTACATGCTGGAACCAGAACTGGCAAGGGGCGACCACGGCCAGATGCTGGAACCAGCCAGCGGCGGCAAGTGCTGGAGATCCGGCGAGTTTTTTTTTGCTGGAACCAAGGTTTTTTCGTCATTGGAACTAGGTTTAAATTTTGCTACCACAGTCTTCGACTTTTATTGGAATCAACCAAAAATTTGCTACCACGAAATTTCTTTTTGTTGGAAACAGTGTGCCAATTTGCTACATCTGTCTTTGATTTTTGCTGGTCAACAGGCGCCTATCATGGCCCAAAAATATTCATATAAAATTGCACATATTGTATCATCATGTATAACATACATACAAAGAAGCATTAGTTGTATGCACCTCTTCTCGTGGTGTTTCAGTACGGTTCAACATCGTTACATCAGTGCGTATGTCAATGCATGTTTTAAAACATCATCCCAATACATCACCTTTTTATCTCTTATGAACAAAATCTAAATGATATTTTATATTGCACTATATGAACATACATACTCCGTCCGTTTCTAAATATAAGCCTTTTTAGAGATTTTAATATAGACTACATACAAAGCAAAATGAGTGAATCTACACTATAAAATATGTCTATATACATCCGAATGTAGTTCGTATGAAAATCTATAAAAAGTCTTATATTTAGAAATGAAGGGAGTAATATATAAAAACAAAAGTGAGACTAAGTTTTTTTATACCGCATTATTTTTTTCCTAAAAAAACACAGATGTATTTTATTTGCAAAAAGAACTGTTTTTTTCCACCTATATACACCCTTATCCTCACACCACTGCCATTTGTTCTCACTCTCTCGGCCACACTCTCACAGCCGCGCATCCGATCCTCTCCCGCCACCCGCATCATCCTCTCCCCCGCGATGGCATCGCCCGCATCCTCCTCTGCCCGCTACGGTGTCGCCGGCCGGTTTTTGCTAACAACCTCTCGCGTTGCCGCATTGGCACCAAGCCCGCGCGCCCGCCAGTCTAGCATCCTGGTAAGCCTGATCCGGCTGGTCGGCGGAGAAGGGCTCACCGCTGACGGTGCCCTCGTCCTCTACATCGGACATAGAGGTGTTCCCGGTGCCCTCATCGTCTACATCGAGTCAACGACGTGGTGGCATCCTCATCACGGCGGCAGCAGCTTCACGCGCCGGCGTCCGCCCAACCTAAGCTACTAAGCTCCTCCCTGTACGCACCCCCCCTCGGCCTTCCCCGGCCTATCCGACGGAGGATCTGCTCCCCTTCGTCCACCCTGAGCTCCTCCCTCAGTAAGTTCCTCTGCTCAACCCTCTTCATTTGCTTGTGCTTTCCATCTTGTGCTATTGCTTGATTGCTGCTCCATCAATCAAATTTCCTATAAGTAAATTTTAAAAGCCAATACACATGGAAAATGTTCCATCAATCACTTTTTAGAAGTGTATATGTACTTGGACTAAATCGTTATAAGACAATGCATGTGTCAATGATACAACAATTGCTAACACTTGATAACTGAATCTTAGCTATATGTGAAAACAAGACAAAGTAGTTGCTGTTGTTGTGTGACCATGGGCCTACATAGATGCTTGCTACTGCTCCTGTGATGCTTGGTGCTTGTGTTTTTTGGTGTTCAATTTATCCTCTGTTGTGATGTGTGTCTTCTTGTTGCAGTGTGCAGTGATTTCCTAACCATTGTTGTGCTGCGAGGAGGAGGGTTAAAAGCGCACTTGTTCTCTTCTTCCACAGGTTAACTGTGCACTTGTTCTACATGTACTACTCTAGCAAACCTTTGCGGATCTCATGTGCTGAGTTGCGTGCTGCAGAGGGGATGTCTTCTTAGAAAATCATTGCACAATAGAGCAACGAGTAAAAAACACAATAGAACAGTGAGTAGAAAATACAATTAATCTGAGTTTTGATACATTATTAATTCTATGTCCTTCTGTTTGTTTATTTTCTTATTAGTGGATTATCCTTCAACTAACATCAATACATTATATCTTAGTGGTTTTCTTCTAAACAGTTTAGCTCAAGCTCCTCGGTGGCATGCTTGACATACTTTTTCTTTTTGTAGGTTGTGCTAGCAGCAGAAACAGGAGGTGCCTTAGGTCGCATGGTTAGGCAGCTGTCAATTGATCATTTTGAAAATGAAGGAAGAAGGGTTATCTATGGCACTTCTGAGAATGCAACTGCAATCAGAAAATTGCTGGATCGACAATTGTCTATTAATAGTGTGCCCAGAAATGTATTCTACTCTGCGAAAACAAAGTTATGTGTAAAAACAAGACAAAGTACTTTATTTTAGATTTGAAGAATCTCTGATAAATTTTTCTGAGAAATGCGAGTATATAGATGAAACCTATTTAGAGGAAGATTTCTAATTTGTCTTTATGGATCATCTTTTTGGTTATTAATATGGGAAAGTAAAAGCACAATCAGCAGTGTATTATTGCTGCCATGATAAATTTCGTATATGTTGAATTCTTATATCAAGATTGCAAGATTGTTTTCATTTAAAAAAATATTGTTGTCAATGTTGGACTGCTTGCATTTCCAGCCTGAAGATAGTTATGATCTTTTTTAGAATGATACACCTCATGTATTAGAATTGTATGATCAGTACTTCTATTTAATCTATTCATCATATCTACACATCTGGTTATTCATTCTATGAGAAGTGAAAAATCTGTTTGAGTTGTATATACTGCCTCATCTCTGGGTTACAAAATCTCTGGGAACCTAAAAATGGGAAAGGCCTGGTGCGTGTTGTTGGCCTTGAGGCACCCTACATGGACGTGGGCTTGGCTGCAGCCATCGTTCACTGCTAGCCAGGTCCTAGCTCCTCCCCAAAACCTTATAGATACCACCATATTGGATGATTACTTTATTCACAATGAACCATTTTCTACTTAGCATTCTGGTGTGATCAGAAACTTTAAGAGTAGTTACTTTATTGCTTTTGCCTAAAAAAATTCTTTCTGAGAGACATTCTTACCTGATATCGTAAGGGCAGACATATTTTCATCTGTTGCTTAACGGTAGCCTCCTCTTTTTCTTTCGATAAGAAGCTCACCTCCGAGCCTTTATCTGCTCCTTTTTTTCGTCAAGGTCCATAGAGGTTGGTTGATACGCATTAGTGATATCACCGAGAGGATGCTGGGGAACATTTTGCACATCTGCTTGTAGATTGATGGTACCGTCATCATCTTTCTTCCGATAAGCTGCCCGCCTCCGAGCCTTTATCTGCTCCCTCTTTCCTCCTTATTATGTTGCATGCTATCTAGTTCTTTGTCATTAAAGAAACCAGATGTGTGAGTAGTCGAAGCAGGAAAAGTATGAGGTATCCATTGTATTGATTAAACATTAAACAATCATACCAGACATTGTATGGGAAGGTTGATTTTCATCTTGGAGCTTGACTGACCATCCTCTTTTTTCTTCCGATAAGCAGCTCGCCTCCGAGCATTTATCTGCTCCCTCTTTTCGGCTGTCAAGTTATTTTTCATAGTTTGTTTGGTGGCATTCATGATAGCTCCTGTTTTCATGTGCTCGGATGTTGCATCCGACACAGGTAAAACTTCTAAGGCATCACAAGCAGGAGCATTAATCCCTACCTGGCTTCCTACATCTCTATGGGAAGTATCTAGAGCTACTGGAACAACATAAAAGCCATAAGCTAGGTTAATATATGAAAATAAACCCCTATAAGCACAAATTAGTTCACATCCAAGATGTATCAGGTAATACCATTTGAAATTTGTGCCACACATGTGGCATAAACTTGTGTCAGATTACTGGAAGGCAGCAACGAAGCTTCATTATATAGGAGATTGCTGGGTTGTCTTCATCATGTAAAAATAACAAATATTGGACAGAACGAGGCAGTTTACTGCTAACCGAACTAAGGCAAATCTTCCTTACGTTTAATACTTACCCAAAATTAGATGGGAAGGTTGATGAACATTTGTGCTATCACCATCAGTGTGTTGGGGAAGAATTGGTTGTTCGGTCTGTTCAGGTATCATCCATTCCGAGGGAGTATTATGCATTCCTACAAGTTGCACGCTTGATCCATTAGATATGTTGTGTGTGTCCTAGTCTGTTAGGTATGATTGATCACATAAAAAGCATAAAATTATGCTGACTATATTTGCACAGCCTTATACCTGGACAACTTGGGTAAATCTCGTCAACATCGTCAGCTACGGGTGTAATCTCTGGGTTATAGCCATCAACATTTGTCCCCTCCATCGGGCCTGCAACACCTTCAGTACTCACAATCTCATTATGAGTATGGAATGGTGTTTCACACGTATAGCAAATTTTATAGCTGAACATATACCTGGAGGTACATCTGACGCTTCCATTTGTCCTATTGCCTTGTTGTGTGGATTCCCCATATGTAACTATCAAAAAAGAAAGATACGACTAAGCTGGTCATGTCAAACAAAACTGTTCCTCTGATGGTGCCCAATGCACTTAGTAATGTATAACAAACAGACTCTGTTCCTTTGCAAATATTTGTAAACTGACTTTGCTGCTTACATCTTAAAAATTCAAGAGGATTGTTCCTTTCATTATTCTAAATCTGACTTTGTGAACTAATTTTGCAAATATAATGCAGCCAGATTATGCTAAGATCTATTGTTCCTCTGATTGCAGCCAGATCACCTGAAATTCCATCAGTACTAAACGCTGTTGAAGATCACAATATTTGCAGGTTGCTATTGTACAGATTCTAGGAAAGAACATCAGTCCATTACTAAAGTTTGTTACAGATTTATTAGGTCCATTACTAAAGTTTGTATCTTCCAGTTGTCTGGATGATGACCTTACACAAATACCTGTGTTTAGCAAACAACGGAAGCAACATCTGTAGGTGGCGTCTGATGAGATATCTTTGGCATGTTCGTCGGGTTCAGCATACCTGTGTACCACGGTCTTCTTGCACCGCTCGTCGCGGCCTGCCCTGGGGTTTAGCGCAGGTGGCGGCGGCTTCTCCTCTGGGAGGTCGGCGGCGGTGACCCATCACGTCCACGGCATCGATTCCAGATGTCGTCAACGGCATCTCCTCTGGTACGTCAGCAGCGGCGATCCCATACCATGGCGGCAGCGAGAGACGCCGATCCCAGAGGTCGGTGGCGGCGATCCCGTACATCGGCGGCGGCGAGATCATGGCAGCGAGAGACGTCAATCCCGGACGTTGCCGGTGGCGTCTTGTCTATGAGGTCGGCGGCGGCGTCAGGAAGATCGTACGTCGGCGGCGGCTACTCTGGGATTTCTTTGAGGGAATCGAGAGGAGCGGAGTTGTACGGGTTTTTCTTCGTTCGTGCAGGGTGGGGTTTTTTTGGGTGCGTGCATAGGGGGGAGGGGAGACGAAAAAAACCAGATGAAAGTGGGAGATGAAAAAAAACCATGGAGGCCAGCCTACCAAGTGAGACATTAGGAGTAGAGAAAATTTACGGTAAAAAATATAGGTCGAAAAGTCGAAATACGAGAGGTGCTAGTAAACCGGGACGGAAGTAGGAGTAGTAGGGGCTACTAGAGTAGAGGCCGGCGCTGTAGGGGAGTCTCCCCCCGGTCGTGGTGCGGCAGTAAATCCGTCATATCACAAAACCCCACCACTCCCAGTAATAAGTGGCTTGGTAAAATGAACGGACAAGCAACCATCATATCACTCCTGTCTTTATTGCATTTCATCTCTCTGCAGTCCGGTGCATCTCCCCACATTTACGGTCGATCCTAAAGCGGCGCGCTCGATCCCTATCTACGAGTACTCAAGTTGCAATTCCAATTGCATGGCAGAACTTCGTAGGAAAAAATACCACCGAGGGTGTACGAAGCGATATGGGAGTAGTAGTAGTACTTGCAAAAAAAATATAGTGAGTATAGATTTTTTGAAAAGTCAAACTTTACAAACTTTGACCAAGTTTATATAGAAAACTACTTGTATCTATAATAGTTAATATATATATTATGAAGCAATGTGTTGTGATGAATCTAATGAAATATGTTTTGCACTCTAGATGCAAATATTTTTCTCCAAAAAATGGGTCAAATTTAGTGAAGTTTGACTTTTGAAAAAGTCTATATGCACTACATTATGAAACGGAGGGTAGTAGGAGTCACTCATAGGAGTACGTGCTAGTACGTACGGTGTGCCGCCAAAGGCCACTACACCCTCCCCGGTGCATACGGTATAGATCGAATGGTTGATCTGCGGGATTTTCTAGAACAGTAGCTGCTGCAACCGTACTGTTCTGGAACAATCCCAAGGGCACTTGTCCAAAAAATTTGCATGCCTCCCGACCAGTGAGATATAACTACTACAACGATAGAGAAAAATCTACAGAGAGAAGGAAGTAAACAATCAAATGAGAATGATTCCCACCATTTATAGCTCATCAGAAAACAATCAATGGAGTTTTCACTTCTCATTCTTGCATTTCTTTTGCATTGAATCATTTCACAAGGTTGTCTACTATTTTACTACTTTTACCAAAACCGCATCGTAATGCTCAAACGTGCATTCGCACGTGTGTATATATATACTAGTTGTCCTAGTGCATAAGCCTAGATATAGAGAGAGACGTGTACTGCGATATATAGTGTTGAACTTCGTGCTATGTACGTACTCTACTTACAAAAAGTAACAAGTCTACGGATACAAAAGGTTTTCAAACTTGTTCCTTTTATACATAATTAATTAAGGACGCTAATAAGTCCCGAGCGATCGGGATTTATCAGTTCCATCCCAATACCATAGAAAACTATGAGTACTCCTACCTACTAATGGGATCACCTTATGAAAATAAATTATTCCTAATAAAAGCCACGGCGCTCGCAGGAGCGCTTGTGGAGCGCCACGAGTGCCCTGGTGCACGGCCGTTTCCCAGCGCGGCGAGACAACGCCTCTTCCTCGGCCTCACAAGTTGCGAGGTGTTGATTAGCGGCTCGCCGTGGGGCGAGCGCGATCTCACTGGTCTGGTGATCCGGCGCCAATAGGTACTCCTCCTTGCTGGAAGCGTGCACCCGATCGACGTACCGCTAAGCGTAGATGAGGCGCATCGACCCGACTGCACTCAGGGCTTTGGCACGAGCGTCCTCTGCCACCCACACGGCCCTCGCATGAGCCTTCTGCCAAAGAGCGAATTGCCTGACTCTCTCGGAGGCGGCATAGGCCTACCAGGCAGCATCCCTCGCGGGGCGCTTCTCTTCCTCGGCCTTCTTCTCCGCCTCTCTTTTGGCTCGCTCCGCCGGAGGCAAGGCCTCCCACAAGGCGATCTCCATTTCTTTCCATAGCTCCTCCAAGTTGGGCGGCTCAGAGGCTGCTGCGACGTCCTCCTCATAGTGGGGCGCCGATGCGTCCTCCGTTGCGCGTGTTGGCGAGACTGGGAACGCCGACACGTCCACTTTAACGCGTCGCGGTGACGGCGAGGAGCGGAATGCCGACACATCATCCTCGACTCGTGGCAGCGAGGAGCGGAATGCCGATGCATCCTCCTCAAATCGTGGCGGCGAGGAACGGAACACCGACGCATGACCCTCCGCGCGGGGCAGCGAGGGGTGCCTAGGGCTAGAGAGGGGCGACGCTGTCGGGACCCCGATCCTAAGTCACACTGATCTAGCATAAGACACATCATATCACTTTCCGGCCTCACGCACGGAAACCCACGGCTGCCACCTTTACCTTGGCCGGGACCGTTTGCGTCTTTTGGCTCACGTATATGATTGTGATGCTAGCATCCATATGACAGAGAACCCGGGCCGACATGACTAGTCATAAACCAAGGTGGCACAAACGTACAGGGACAGGCATACGTAACCCAGCAATGCACGTGTCGGTCATTAGCGTGTGCAACCGAGTCGTAGCTAGCTACAAGGACTCCAGTAAAACACCGCGTGATATTTCCCCATAGGGACAGACACAGGAGCAAAGAAGGATACATGTTGGTCAATCCATGTGTTCGGGAGCAGTAGCAAACTACCAGGGCTCAGTGGAAGCACCAGGATGCATTTCGATGTATGGAAGGCTACCACAGCAGATAACAAGGTGTCGAATCCCACACATACCAATGCATTTCAAACATACACACAATATGCACGATATGTGTAGATACAACATGGCATCACAACATAACTCTACGACTCGAGTATTTATTTAAGAGGCTCTAAAGAGCCATACATAACATGATATTACAATCATGGGTCTCATGACCCAACATACAAAGTCATACAAGCAACAAGCACATGCGGAAGATTATCCTGTCTAAGTACAGACAACTGAAAAGAAACAAAACTAGAAAGCTTGTCTATCTACAAGACCCTCCATAGGAACCAGACCTCTGTCTGGGATTCCCAAGCTACTCATCGAAGCCCACATAGAACTACTAGTGAGACTGAAGTCTCCTCTGCAAAAACATAAATTAAGCAAATGTGAGTACAAAGGTACTCAGCAAGACTTACATCAGAACTATCTACTTATGCGTCTGTATCAATAAAGGGGTGGTGGAGTTTAACTGCAGCAAGCCAGCTTTGACTCAGTGGCTATCCTGTACTATGACTACCAGTAATTCCTTTGAGGTGAGAAAGCGCACACGAGTCCACATATTCACCATATCAATACTCCACTATGGATCCTCTCCTGTCTCCCTACGAGAAGGCCATCCATAGCACTCACACTTATCTTGCGCATTTTAGAGTATCCACATCAAGTTGCCTGTGAACTACATAAGTCTCCAAGTAGTCCATATCGAAGGACGCGGCTATTTGAATAGATCATTTTACCCTGCAGGGGTGTACTTGTTCACATACGCTCTCACCACTTACCACCATATACACGTCATGTATCTCGGCAACCTTCAAGCGGAAGCCTAGAGAGGGTGTCGGCCACAACCTGACTAACCACGCAAGACTCTAGTCCAGGTTTATCGCCTATCTAAGGCTGAAGCCGCAAGGAAAGTCCGGCCGAAGTTTCCATTACGGCCCCAAACGATGTGTGCAGGGTTCCCAAGTCCACCTCGATGGATGGTACTGTGCTTGGTACACCGGGCCATGGTGCCTAGTCTGCCCCAAGCCCACTTCTACCGGGTGCCACTTGGTAGACTACTAGCACAACCTACGAACAGCAGAAACTAGTTGCAACCCCTTGACAGAGATCAAGGCGATTAGTAAGCAAGAGGGGCCGCATTACCGGAACCCAATATGTGGTAGTATCTAGTCTTGGATAACATACATAGAACTCAGTTCTTAAGGACCGTCTCAATGAGACAACTCACCATGTACTCCTACATGGCCTCTCATCGCTACCTTTACCAAATCATGTTCACACACTTAGCTCTCAACATCAGAACATGGTCACAACATTCCAATTCAGTGCCCAGATGGATCAGACCCGACACGACTCTAAGCATAGCTAGCATAACAAGCAAACATAGATGAGTAATCACAACATGGCTCAAACAGTTCCTACTCATGCTAAGAGGTTTCAACTATTTACTGTGGCAAAGATAGGTCATGCAGAGGAATGGGTTCAACTACCGCAACATGTAATAGTTGAATCATTGTTGTCCTAATGCAGTAAAAGAGAGCAGGAGCGAGAGAGCGGGATTGTATCGGAGTGATCAAGGGGGTTTGCTTGCCTGGCACTTCTGAAGATGATACTGCACTTCATCAGTGTCAACGGTCATACGTCGAAAACGTCGGCTACCGGGAAGGAACAAACACCGACAAACAAAGAAGGAACACAATCAATGCAATGCAATAATATGATGCATGATCATGACATGGCAACATGCTTTTGATTGAGCTAATGCAACTAGCAACCAGATTAAATGAAGTTGGTTTGAACCAAAGTTTCAAATTCAAACTCCACATGTAGTTATTTAAATATCCTTTATTTGATTTGTCCTAAGAAATAGCCAAAAGTTGGTCTAACATGCATGCAAATGCCATAAATAGATTCTTCATATTTTTCTAATAATTTTTCATATATAATTTATATTCAGTGGAGTTACGGTTTAATTTCTATGATTTTTAGAAGTTTAAATTATTTTCTGGAATTTCAAAATCATTTCTGAAATAAGAAAACACAAAAAAGGTTTTATTATGTCAGTACTGCATCATGCTTGCGTCAGCTAGTCAAAGGGCCAGTCCAGGTCAAACCTGACACTGGGTCCCACGTGTCATAGACACAGTTAATTAACAGGGTTATTAGTGCTAATTTTAATCCTAACTCAAAATGTTAGTGGGGCCAGGGCCCACATGTCAGTGACTCAGAGGTCATTAGGTTAGGGTTAGTTAGTTGTTAGGCCGGCATTTAACCGTTGGCGACCACACAGGACGGCGGAGGCTCGCCGGAATTCCTCCTCCGGCGACCATTTGTCACATGGGTGGGTTCTACGGGATACTGGGAGTGCGCCGCGTCCAACGGTGCAATCAGTTGGTTGCTGGGTGGCCTCATACGACGCCGGCGACGAAGCTTGGCAGGAGCCGAAGCTCGGGGTTGACGGCAACGGCGCTGTGGTGAACTGTGAGTCAAGACGGGGTGTGCGTTGGCTTTCTGGGAGTGTCCTGAGCACGTGTGCGTGCTCAGACGTGAGCCTCAGCGGCTGTGGCCACGGCTGTGTCATGGCCGGTGGTGAGAAGCTCACGGGTGCGCCAGCTAGCGCGGTTAGGAGAAGCAAACGAGCACGGGGAGAGAGGAGA
This sequence comes from Elymus sibiricus, assembly GCA_039707655.1. Classification (NCBI taxonomy): domain Eukaryota; kingdom Viridiplantae; phylum Streptophyta; class Magnoliopsida; order Poales; family Poaceae; genus Elymus; species Elymus sibiricus. Next base: position 208,312,288 of record CM077670.1, read on the forward strand.
AACACGGCGGAGCTCACAACGGGGTCAGCAGGAAGCTCATATTGCTCGGGGAGGCCTCTGTGGCAGTGAATCGACGACGAGGAGCTTCATTGGTTGGCGATTGAAACAGCGATGCTGGCGACCAAGCAGGGCGCCCGAGCTTGCGATCTTCGACGGAGAGGAAGAGTGCGTCGTGGCGCTTCTTCTTGATACGACGGTGAGGCGTGGAGTGGACGGTGGCCCCGGTGGCAGCAAACGGTGGCGACGGGCACGGTTGGGTGGTTGCGTGCGAGATAGACAGACGAGGGGATGAGGGCAAGGGAGAGTGAGAGAGGGTCAAGGGGGTTGCGTGGAATCCTCAGGGCGACGAGGACACATGAAGAGAGGCAGGAAGTGGACGGCGTGTGCTGACGCGCCGCGGGCACGCACCCTCGTGCCCACTGGCACGAGGAAGAAGATGCCCCTGTCCCTGGGCTGGGCGAGGAATAGTGCTGGGCCTCAGGTAAGCTACAATGCCTTTCCACTTTTCTTTTTTTTTGTTTTCTATTTTTCTGTTTTGCAACTTTGTTTGAATTTGGTTTTCAAACCAAACTATTTTAGTAGCTTCTGAAAATTGTTATGTGACTAGATAGTGTTTATTCTGAGTCACTCACCAATTTACAGAACTATTGGATTCATAAACTAATTCTTATGAATATAAATCCAATTCAAATACTATAGGATTTAACTCAAAGGCCCAAAATAAATACTTTTAAGCCCCCAAAATATTGGTTTGAATTTTACCTCTTGCTAATATTTTAAAGGTTTAACAAGAACATTTTCTTGGGCTCATTTGAAGAATTTTAACTTGATCATTTTCAACAGATTTTTGAGGCTTTGAGAATTCCCTCAATTCAACTTCCTTTGAATTTAAAATGATGCATGATGATGCTCACTAATGCAATTATTTAGAGGCAATTATTCTAGGGCTGTGACAACTCACCCCCACTAAACAAGAATCTCGTCCCGAGATTCAAGATGTAAGGTGAGAGGGAAGGGGGAACACGAAACTGACACAGTCTTCCCGATCCAATTGCCCTTCTCGAAGAACGTTGATTCATTGCTTCATCTTGATTTGGACATCTTGCCTCGAGATCTTCATCCAAACACAATGACGGATAGAAAGGAAGCTCTACAAGAATTGATCTTCACAAAGATCAAGCAACTCACGATCAACTCATGGAATGAGACGTAAGAATATCTCTTGAGCCGAGACACAAAATACACATCAGGAATGATGGAAAGAAGCAGATGACGAAGGTTCAATTTGTAGGCAACAATTCCACGCTTAAAGAAGATGGTGAATGATTGTCAAAGTAGCGAGGAGATATATTGCCCTTAATACCATGTTAAGGCACCCTAGGAGATGTGACTCATAGAAATATTTCCTAAGTCAGGCAAAAAGAATTATTTTTGATACAGAGATCATTGAAGCTCTTCATACCAGACTGAGGCAAATTCACAATTGATCGTTTGAAGGAACCCGAAAGAATGACACACTCAACTTGGAATGGAAACTATGGTTATTGAATAATCAGCAAACGGAAGGCACATTCCAATTGATACCGAAGTATAACATAGTGTTTGAGCGTGCTTTCAAGAACTTGAGCATTTCCATATTCATCAGGGTTTTACCTGCCAAGGATCCTGGCAACACAACATACTACCATGATGAATAACGATGGGGGATGCAGATGGAAAGGAACACAACACTTTCTCAGATTTCACCTTGACTATGCCAAGAGAATGAAATCTGGTTGATCGACCGAGAGACATTTAGCACTCCGCTTCTAATGTTCTCCTTGACGTACTAGCGTAACCCAATTATAGGTACTGTTTGGTATCTAGAACATCAAGTAAAGGCCGGACTTCGGAAACACAAAGTATCCATAAGGAACAACTTATAGAATAAGTCATATGAAATTCTCATGGAAGCATGGCCATATCGCTGAATCAAGATACTACAACAATAGGTCTTCCGACTACGTGTGTTGGCCACAACATCCACTTTACCGGTTTAGAGGGCCAATGTTATAATTCTTGTGAGACGTTCGAACCATCATATCTGCCTAAAATCTAGATATGGTTGGTGTCCGGATATTCCAGACTGAGCATGTCTGAAAAGGAAAGTTTGCAACACAAATCGACGAGATGACGTTGCGAGATTCTCAGGAAATGAGCTACGGTAGCAAAATCCAAAACATGAGCTGGATTGCAAGATACATGTGAACAGAATGTCCAGGACAATCATGTCCACATAGAAATTTTTACAACAAAACACTACTGAGTTCTGGTTGGGAACCATCATTGCGGATAACGAAGTCTTGTGCACTTAATATAGACTTCTTTTCCTTGAAAAAATCAATCAGTGGCTTGGTGTGCTAGGGATTACATAGGGAATGAAGATGATCAGTCTATCAGACCATAGAATACTTCGCACATGCATGACTGACTTGGGATGATTCCAGAGGAAACAAAAACAAGCTTCCTCGAATTCACGGTGGCAACTTGCAACAAGTACACATGAATTGGAAGAAGTCACTACTTTCATCCAAACATATGCTTCATGAATGGAAGACGAACAAAATGCTTACACAAGTTTCCAACACTAGCTTAAATGTTCATCACGAGTCATGGAGAAGATAAAAATGTTGTCGATGGACTCAACAGCAACTCTTCAAGATTTCCATGAAGATGGAGTTCCACAACTATGTGAACAAGCTGATAGCATTGGTCAGACCAAAGGATATAATGGTGTATGCACGAGGAGACATCCACGAGTAAAACAACATTAGGAAAGTCGTTGGTATTGAATTTGACTTGACGATAGCCCACACTCAAATCAAAGATTGGATAAAACAATAGATCCATCAATTGATCCCAAGGGTCACCCGATGAAGATGTCATCTTACTACAACACACTCACACACACGAGATATCCCTTTGGAATGAACTAAGTCAGATAAAGCTTTTATCTTCCAACTCTCCAAGTTGTTGTTTAGCTTAACCACCTAGTTCTGGGGTATCCAACACAGATTCTTGGAGAAGGTGTGGCCTATTGGGAAAACCAACTTGATCACGAACTCAACATAACGGTCAGGGGCAACCTGGTGATACTTCCAAGAAGATATTTAGAAAATCATGAACCACCGATATGTTATTAAGTTTGAGAATAATCTTGCTTATCAGGGCAAGACGATATGATCAAAAGAGCTTGGGATTGACACAATCCTAACTCATTGATCGAAGAGTGCACCAGGAAAAATGGACTAGGTAGCACGATCAATCATAGAATAGTGATTCAATAACCAACATGGTAAGAATGATATTATTGTCCCTTAACTACCAAGCAACAGGGTTGCTAGGAGTATTGATTTCACACATCACAGTTCAGTTGTCGGCATTCCGGTTAAAACAACATGGGGACCGAGGAATGAATGATGATGGTGAGAAGTATCACTATATCAAGAGTTCATAAGAGGTTGTGCAATTCTCATGACAATCTTGACATAAAGGGGGTAATACTCCAGGGTAGAATAGAACAAAAGCTGGATTGGCATTTTGATCTGCGGAATACAACTGCTTTGACCCAATCCTGGATATGGATGAGGTGCTGGAGTTTGTTTCTCCTAGTCATGATGAAATAGAGTGGCTTGACGGACCACAAGAATAATAGGCATCGATGAACATGAATGCACAACTACTCCTGGATATCAATTGATAGTCTAGGGTCGGAATATAACTACAAAAGGAACAACTCAAAGGAACACATTATTTTCTGAGTTGTGGATGCATGGATTAACATGTCAAACAAGGCTCAACATATTTCTTCCGGGTAACCCATGCAGAAGGAAAGGATTGGCAGATTCACAATGTAGAATGGAGAACTCATCAAGATCACTCTCATTGTGATCTTTTGGTTCAAAAGAACTTCTGCCATACTGGTTCATGGTATTGGAAGAATGATAAACCATGAACCTTGAATACTATCATAAAGGTTACTAATATCCTAAAGGAACGAGCAAACACTATCAACAGGAATAAGCAGATCGAAGCTTGGGTCCAAGAACCCAGAAATAGAATACCTACTAACTAAATAATATCACGAGATGCTTTCGAGAATGATGGCCAGAATTATCACACTGGGGATACAACATGACTAGATTATTGGGTGGTTCTATGGGATAACATGGTTTCCTAACACCTTCAGCAGATATGTCAAGGTAACGGGGTACCTCAACACCATAGTTAGTGTGTCTAGTCTGGCCAAAAGACATCAGGATTAGGTGAGAAGAGTTTGCAAATGCATCATACTATTTAGGAACCTGGGACAACTCGGACAGCATAACGGCTGTACGGCATGAAATATGCAACAACCTGCAAGACAACTGACAACATAACACTGAATCCTATGGAAAACACCAATCTAAAAAGACAACAACTTTCCTATAAGTATGCAGAGTAGTAACTCGTCATCCTGATAGATAGATGAGAAAGCCTAGTTCCTTAATCCCCGTAGAAAAGAAGAGGGTGACTCAGAATTAGAGGGACACATGATAAGGAGTAAAAAGAGCCTTACGTTCCCTTCCACAATCAATTCCCCTATATAACTTAAGCATTTTAGACTCGACTTCGACCAGTTTGGCTTGGTAATCCTATAGGCAATCAGGCTCTGATACCAAAGCTGTCGGGACCCCGATCCTAAGTCACACCAATCTAGCATAAGACACATCATATCACTTTGCGGCCTCACGCATGGTAACCCACGGCTTCCACCTTTACCTTGGCCGGGATCCTTTGCGTCTTTTGGCTCATGCATATGATTGTGATGCTAGCATCCATATGACAGAGAACCCAGGTCGACATGACTTGTCATAAACCAAGGTGGCACAAATGTACAGGGACAGGCATACGTAACCCATCAATGCACGTGTTAGTCATCAGCGTGTGCAACCGAGTCGTAGCAAGCTACAAGGACTCCAGTAAAACACCGCGTGACATTTCCCTGTAGGGACAGACACATGAGCAAAGAAGGATACATGCTGGTCAATCCTTGTGTTCCGGAGCAGTAGCGAACTACCAAGGCTCAATGGAAGAACTAGGAGGCATTTCCTTGTATGGAAAGCTACCACAATAGATAACTAGGTGTCGAATCCCACACATACCAATGCATTTCAAACATACACACAATATGCATGATATGTGTAGATACAACATGGCATCACAACATAACTCTACGACTCGAGTATTTATTTAAGAGGCTCTAAAGAGCCATACATAACATGATATTACAATCATGGGTCTCATGACCCAACATACAAAGTCATACAAGAAACAAGCACATGCGAAAGCTTATCCAGTATGAGTACAGACAGCTGAAAAGAAACAAAACTAGAAAGCTTGTCTATCTACAAGACCCTCCAAAGGAACGAGACCTCTGTCTGGGGTTCCCAAGCTACTCATCGAAGCCCACGTAGAACTACTAGTGAGACTGAAGTCTCCTCTGCAAAAACGTAAATTAAGCAAACATGAGTACAAAGGTACTCAGCAAGACTTACATCAGAAGTATCTACTTATGCATCTGTATCAATAAAGGGGTGGTGGAGTTTAACTGCAGCAAGCCAGCTTTGACTCAGTGGCTATCCTGTACTATGACTACCAGTAATTCCTTTGAGGTGAGAAAGCGCACACGAGTCCACATATTCACCATATCAATACTCCACTATGGATCCTCTCCCGTCTCCCTACGAGAAGGCCATCCATAGCACTCACACTTATCTTGTGCATTTTAGAGTAGCCACTTCAAGTTGTCTATGAACTACATAAGTCTCCAAGTAGTCCATATCCGAGGACACGGCTATTCGAATAGATCATTTTACCCTGCAGGGGTGTACTTCTTCACACACGCTCTCACCACTTACCACCATATACACGTCATGTATCTCGGCAACCTTCAAGCGGAAGCCTGGTGAGGGTGTCGGCCACAACCTGACTAACCACGCAAGACTCTAGTCCAGGTTTATCGCCTATCTGAGGCTGAACCCACAAGGGAAGTCCGGCCGAAGTTTCCATTACGGCCCCAAACGATGTGTCCAGGGTTCCCAAGTCCACCTCGACGGATGGTACTGTGCTTGGTACACCGGGCCACGGTGCCTAGTCTGTCCCAACCCCACTTGTATCGGGTGCCACTTGGTAGACTACGAGCACAACCTACAAACACCAGAAACTAGTTGCAACTCCTGAACAGAGATCAAGGCGATTAATAAGCGAGAGGGGCCGCATTACCGTAACCCAATGTGTGGTAGTAGCTAGTCTTGGATAACATACACAGAACTCAGTTCTTAAGGACGGTCTCAATGAGACAACCCACCATGTACTCCTACATGGCCTCTCATCGCTACCTTTACCAAATCGTTTTCACACACTTAGCTCTCAACATCAGAACATGATCACAACATTCCAATTCAGCGCCCAGATGGATCAGAGCCGACACGAATCTAAGCATAACTAGCATAACAAGCAAACATGGATGAGTAGTCACAACATGGCTCAAACAGTTCCTACTCATGCTAAGAGGTTTCAACTATTTACTGTGGCAAAGACAGGTCATTGAGCGGAATGGGTTCAACTACCGCAACATGTAACAATTGAATCGTTGTTGTTCTAATGCAATAAAAGAGAGCAGGAGCGAGAGAGTGGGATTGTATCGGAGTGATCAAGGGGGTTTGCTTGCCTGGCACTTCTAAAGATGATACTGCACTTCATCAGTGTCAACGGTCATACGTCAAAAATGTCGGCTACCGGGAAGAAACAAACACAGACAAACAAAGAAGGAACACAATCAATGCAATGCAACAATATGATGCATGATCATGACATGGCATCATGCTTTTGATTGAGCTAATGCAACTAGCAACCAGATTGAATGTAGTTTGTTTGAACCAAAGTTTCAAATTCAAACTCCACATGTGGTTATTTAAATGTCATTTATTTGATTTGTCCTAAACAGTAGCCAAAAGTTGTTCTAACTTGCAGGCAAATGCCATAAATAGATTCTTCATATTTTTCTAATAATTTTTCATATATAATTTATTTTCATTGGAGTTACGGTTTAATTTCTATGAATTTTAGAAGTTTAAACTATTTTCTGGAATTTCAAAATCATTTCTGAAATAAGAAAAACCAAAAAAGGTTTTATGACGTCGGTACTACATCATGCTTGCATCAGCTAATCAAACGGCCGGTCCAGGTCAAACCTGACACTGGGTCCCACGTGTCATAGACACAGTTATTTAACAGGGTTATTAGTGCTAATTTTAATCCTAACTAAAAAATGTTAGTGGGGCCGGGGCCCACATGTCAGTGACTCAGATGTCATTAGGTTAGGGTTAGTTAGTGGTTAGGCCGGTGTTTAACCGCTGGCGACCACACAGGACGGCGGAGGCTCGCCGAAATTCCTCCTCCGGCGACCATTTGTCACATGGGTGGGTTCTAAGGGATACTGGGAGTGCGCCGCGTCCAACGGTGCCATCAGTTGTTCGCGGAGTGGACGGATACAATGCCGGCGACAAATCTTGGCAGGAGCTGAAGCTCGGGATTGACGGCAACGACGCTGTGGTGAACTGTGAGTCAAGACGGGGTGTGCGCTTGCCTTCTGGGAGCGTCCTGAGCACATGTGCATGCTCAGACGTGAGCCTCAGCGGGTGTGGCCACGGCTGCGTCATGGCCGGCGGCGAGAAGCTCACGGGTGCGGCGGCTAGCGCGGTTAGGAGAAGCAAACAAGCGCGGGGAGAGAGGGGAAATGCGGCGGAGCTCACAGCGGGGTCAGCAGTAAGCTCAGATGGCTCGGGGAGGCCTCTGCGGCGGCGAATCGATGACGAGGAGCTTCGTTGGCTGGCAATGGAAACGGCGATGCTGGCGACCAAGCTTGCGATCTTTGACGGAGAGGAAGAGGGCGTCGTGGCACTTCTTTTTGATATGGCGGCGAGGCATGGAGTGGACGGTGGCCCCGGTGGCAGCGAACTGCGGCGACGGGCGCGGTCGGGTGGTTGCGCGCGAGAGAGACAGAGGAGGGGATGAGGGCGAGGGAGAGTGAGAGAGGGTTGAGGGGGTTGCATGGCATCCTCAGGGAGACGAGGAGACAGGCAGAGAGGTAGGAGGTGGAGGGCGTGTGCTGGCGTGCCGCTTGGACGCGCCCTTGTGCCCACTGGCACGAGGATGAAGACGCCCCTGTCCCTGGGCTGGGCCCGGAACAGTGCTGGGCCTCAGGTAAGCTACAGTGCCTTTCCTCTTTTCTTTATTTCTGTTTTCTATTTTTCTGTTTTGCAACTTTGTTTGAATTTGGTTTTCAAACCAAACTAGTTTAGTAGCTTCTGAAAATTGTTGTGTGACTAGATAGTGTTTATTCTGAGCCACTCACCAATTTACAGAACTATTGGATTGATAAATTAATTCTTATGAATATAATTCCAATTCAAATACTATAGGATTTAACTCAAAGTCCCAAAATAAATACTTTTAAGCCCCAAAAATATTGGTTTGAATTTTACCTCTTGCCAATATTTTCAAGGTTTAACAAGAACATTTTCTTGCGCTCATTTGAAGAATTTTAACTTGATCATTTTCAATAGATTTCTGAGGCTTTGAGAATTCCCTGAATTCAACTTCCTTTGAATTTGAAATGATGCATGATGATGCTCACTAATGCAATTATTTAGAGGCAATTATTCTAGGGTTGTGATAGATGCCATGGTTGTCGACGGGTTCATAATTGAGAGGGAGGGCGAGGAGATGAATGTGAGCGTTCTTTGGAATGCTGTGGGAGGCGCATTATTTATAGTGAGCAATGGTACACCTACGTAAGATAGGTTGCGTGATTAACGTAACAGCTAGGTGGGCATTTTTTTGGTTGGAGGAAATTAAGGGGGAGGTGGGGGGCATCAAGCTGAATTCAGGGGGCGAGGTGGAGATATTGCTGGTCACAACGGTTTAGGGTTTAGGTGATCTGCGATTTATTAGGCAGGAGGAGACTGGACGAGCACGGGAGGGAGAGTCAACAATCGACTATACTCGTATGCTATAGCATTAATATATGGCCCACATGTTTCTCTCACAAAGTGTGTTGGAGCTCGTGCTACAACCGGCTGTAAGTTTGTAGCCCGCTTCTCTTCTCTCTGCTCTTCTCTCTCATCCAACTCAGCAAAAATATATTAGTATTTACAGTATTACAGCCCGCCTACATCACCTTATTGTACTACTTGCTCTCATGCATGCAGATTGTTTTCACACGGGGAGGATAGGTGGGACAGCGGGGGGGGGGGGGGAGAAGGAGAGTCATGCAGCAGACTATTTTCACACATGGAGAGGAAAAGATTTGGAGGCGAAAGGGTTTCCTAGTAGGGCGAACGAGAAAAATGAATCGAGAGGGAGGTGGGCGCATGAGGCGGTTGAGTTAAACGAGGTGCAGTTTAACTTCTACTGTACATCGCAGCTAATACTTTAAGATTTTCTGAATTCTCTTAGAGTAAGTACAATAATGAGCTTATAGCCCGCTTACATGGCACTATTGCCTATGTGGAGTAGAGAGAAATGGAAAAATGGTGGGACTGGGATCTCATGCAAGAGCCTAGCTATATGCGTACCCCTTGGCAAATGCAAGAAATACGAAGAACAAGATAGAGAGAAGGTAAAAAAACAGTACTACTGTTATAGCCAACCTTATAGCTAACCTTGTTGTATGAGTGACTATAAGTGATGACTATATATGACATGTCAACATCATATAGCCTAACGCACCCGGACGGAGGAAGTAGTACTCTGGTCTGGTGTGTAAGGCTCACTAGGAATCGCATCGTGACCAAGGTGGATGACTACTGGCTAGTAGCGATTACTGGTCTTGTTGCTTTCCTCCAATCAAGATCTTGTTTAGTTAATTAAATAGAGTTGGTTTCCCACGATATGCATGCATGCATTTGTATTCTCACGGTGCGGTCAATGCAGCCCCCTCATGAAGACCAATGGAATTCCCACCCGCTGGCATGCTAGTCATTTCCACCAATGGAAAAAAGGAGAAAGGACCGGTAGAGAGCAATTAGCATGAGTAATTCGCATTAGGAGATGAGCCTTAGAGACAGGGTAAATCGGAAAAAAATGCTCATTTATAGCCGTCCGAAGTCTCAAGAGGCGCGACCGCGCGAGCGAGGCGACGGTCGTGGGAGGCGCGACGCTTGATGGAATTAAATCAAAGTTGCATGCACACGCCGGCATGGCGTGCGAACACGCAGATCCTATACTGTCAGCCCTACGAAGTGGATCTAATAGACATGATATCTAGTGGGTCCCCCATAGTACTAGAGAAATCTTTGGGGGCATGTAGCCGTTTATCCACCGGCAAGCCACTACCCCACATCGTTCGCATGCCCTACTCAGCATTTTTACAATCGAAAAACCGCTTGCAGTTCGCTCCTACTCGTTCTCGTCCTTTAACATTATAGCAGTTCGCTCCCACTCGTCCCGTCCTTTCGCATTACAGCAGTTCCACTTCTCCTAGCCCTCCTCCAAACTCCATGGCCTCCCAAATCTCCATGATCGGTGGTGAGTACAAGGTTAAAACCATCACTGGCAATGAGTTTGACATCATCTACACCCGTTCTTCCACGACGGTGCAAGGATGCCTTGGTCGCTTCAAAGGCATGTTCCAAAATTCAAATGATGAGTGAGTTGTTGGGCTAGATGTTGAGTACACCAGAGTCTTGGAGAAAGAGAGGTTTCTAAAGGAGGAAGAGAAGAAGAAGCCCGCCATGAACTAGGTTTGCGTACATAACTTGTGCTTGGTGTACCACATATGCCATGCCGACGTAAGGTGCCAGAATTTTGAAGACTTCCTCAAGGACGAAAGAGTCAAATTCGTTACTGTAGACTTCATTGTACACTAGCCCTTAGACCTCTAGAAGAAAGGCCAGGTGTCCTCCTCTCAGCCTTCAGTGCTGACCCTGGCAGAAGCCATGATTGATCCTTCGTATGGTAAACTAAAGAAACCTCACTATAGGTTTCATTATTCATGGGAGTGGAAGAAAATAGATGAAGCTCACATCTCGTACGCAGCACTGGATGCCTACCTTTGTTTAAATATCTACAAGGGTTGGATGAAGAGGCGGAGCCTAGTGTCCGGTTCAAGGAAGGAAGTATCGGCGAAGAGGAAGAGGGACAAGGATGAAGTCGAGGACATGGACGAGGACTCCGACTAAGGTGGCATTGTCGTTGCTCATGCTGGTTCTGATGCAGTGTCAACCGGATTAGTTGCTTAGTTTTATTTCAGAGTGCTTAGTTTTATTCAGTGTGCTTAGTTTTATTTCAGGGGTGTGTTGTGCTGAGCCCCCAACAGAACTATGTTATGTTATTTCTCATTACTTGAACTCTTTACTACATACTAGTATTTCTAACAGTTCGAGTTGTAGATGGTAGTCGTTTCTTCACCTTCCTACTGTACTTAATAAGTACTAGTAGTATTATTTCCATCCGTCAAACTAATTGGTACTATTCGTCTGTACTACTCATTTCTTACACAACAGCTATAGCAATTTGGGTCAGTCGATTTGTGAAAGAAGAAGTTCGCTGGAGGGAAGGAAGAAGACGACAGAGATGCTACCCCAGTATCTATATTATGGTGGCAGGGTGCCCATGATCTATCTTATGAGTGTTGGGTGTGGGATGCAGTTCACCAAAAAAATGGATCGTGACCAGGGTTAGACGGATGGCAAGGGGGGGAGCACGGCGGTGGGAGGCGGTTGAGGGGAGGGCGGGGCGGCGACAGCAGGCGGTTAGGCCTGTGGCGGCTCAATGTTTGAGAGAGAAGATGAAGAGTGCATTATTTTCAGGGGTTGAAGAAGCCCTTCTGGCTGTCCATGTTGCATCCAACGGCTCACAAGAGTCGACTGACCCAAATTGTTCCTTCAGATTGGAGGATCCACATGGCATTCAAGGTCTCGAGGGTAGATTCCACGTCCGCACCTTATTTGTGGCCTCAGCGCAGACGCGACTGCCTTCCGCCGCGACACCCAACATGCGGGCCTCCTCCTCGCGGGCAGAGACCACAATGACCCGCTATTCCTCCTCCTCGCCGGTGTGCTGGAGCACGCGCTCATCCTCCTCCTCTATGTACACAGCGGGCATAGAGGCGGCTCCAGCTGCTTGCGTCCTTGGCTGCACGGTGGCATTGCCTGGAGGGACTGCAGACGACGTGAGCGGGCAAGCCTGCAACTTCATGGCACAGGGATGGCGGGGACACGGCGGTGATGGGCGATAAATGGTTGGCTGGAGCAGTACCACATTAATTAGCACAACATCAATACGGAATCCTCTGCAAGCGCGTGCACCGCGGCCGCACGGTCGATCGAACGGTGCGTCACGGTGTCGCGCTCGAAGGACATCCACCGAACCTTTGTGTGTGTGTGAAAACAATCCCCGAATATCATGCTACACTTTTTTGCTGGAAAAGTTCTTCATGCTACAATATTTCCATATATTTGAATTTATCTTCAGTTCGTGCTTATTTGGATGTGGACCCTAATAGTATTTTTCGAGAGAGATTCTGTGGGTGTGACGGAGAGAGAATATGTGTATGTGTCTATATGTGTGTTGTGGTGAAAGGGCAATGTGGATACGGTGTGTGTGTGATATAGATAGGTGTGAATGTGCAAATGATCGTGTATGAGTGAGACATAGAGAGATGCCGAGATATGGTGTATGCGTGAGAGAACGGTCTTGTATTTGTGTGTGTGTGTGTGTGTGTGTGTGAGAGAGAGAGAGAGAGAGAGAAAGCCATCCGTAACACAACAACCATCTCTCTTGATTCGACCCTCCCTCGCACACTCGCATGTAACACATGCATCAACTCAGACATTTTCACACCCTCACCCAGCCCCAGCCCGCCTCAAGGCCCCTATCTCTCTCTCTCTCCCTCTCTCTCTCGCACACACAATTCTTCCCGAAAACCCTATTTAGCATGTACCTCTCTATCACATACACCCTATACCACGCACACACATTTATCTCTCGCTATGTCTCTCTGCCTCACAAACACACTCCCCATAGTCCTCTCTTCGTATCCCGCACACGGTCTCTCTATATAGTTTAAACACTCACGTGCACGATGTATCCATCTCGCACCATTAGCCTCTCTCGCCTGCACACCATGCACACACATTCTCTCCCTAGGTTTGATTTCTCTCAATATTTCGCACACACACTCCCCCCCCCCTCGCACACTATCCATCCCCATCCAAAGTTATATAGCGATCACTATCGCTTGTGCTTCTCTGCACCCCGGCATGCACACCACCTCGATCTTCAGTGAGGGCATCGGGAAGAACGAAGACGCCTACTAGACCACACTAGAGAATGCGGGGCCATTTGGAAGCAGTCTGACGTAAAAGCGGCTGACTGGCTCCTTTGCTTTCTCTCTCTCTCTCTCTCTCCCGCACAAAAATATCAATCCCTCAACCCAGAAGGCCACAAGCACACACACAAGCTCCCCCCCTCTCGTCCATGTTTTTTTGAGTTCTCTCATCAAACCTTTTGTCTCTTCCCCTTCCACATGTAAAAAATCTCGATCGCACGCACGTATCTCACTCTGTATATATACATGTCTCCATCTTTCTCACAGACCTAACTTCTTCCTCCCTATACAAATATCACTCTCTCGCACAATTCCTCTCTCTCTCTCTCTCTCTCTCTCGTGAGGTTTCTCTCCTACTCTCTCGCCCACATATATACAATCTTTCCAACCCTCCGTGTCTCTCTTCCATGGGGTGTATGAGTGTGTTTGGTTTATTCCCAAGATTGCCCCACCAAAGCATTGGCTAGCCAAAATTTGGGTTGAGGTTTTGGCGGTCCATGATTTGGCCAACATTGGCAAGAAAAATGTACTAGAGTTGGCTAGAATTCATTGGCATGCCTAAAAATTGGGAACCATCCAAACAAAGGCCAATGTTTGGATCATGACCAAACTTTTGGTAGGATACACTTTGGCCACAATCCAAACATACCCTATATCTTGTGTGTTGCGCGCACACATCACTCTCCCGCCATTGCTCCATCGTCACACACTCTCTCTCTACATTTCATTCACAAACGCAGGAATTCACACATTGGGATGTGTTCAAATATTGTTTTGGACTGGATCATGTAGAGATGGTTTCGTTGCATCCAACTAATTAATAATTATGAAATGCATTTAGATTTTCATTTGAGTTGGATTATGTGAGTTTGAGTATATTGTGAAGTACCATAGACTTGGTATTCATCTTGGAATTCAACAATGATTCTATCTGTTGAATTGTATAAACCATTACATTCGAAGTCAATAGCTTAATATATTTATTTGACAACTACAACAAATAATTAATGTCACAACAGTAAACTAAGAAAACAGATGTGTATTAGTACTCCTAGTTGCTTAGCCCAATCATCCAACACGCCGAACGGGGAGTACAGTTTTACAAATTTCCAAGTCGGCAGCAACATCTCCCGCTTCCATCGAGATCTCCCGTGACCTAGATTCGAGCAATGCAAAATTACCATCATACCCTTTGTACTGGCCGAAGGACGGTGTTGGGTCGGGGGTTGCTTTGGTAACTTCACGTTCACCCCGCCCAGCCAACCCCCCCCACACCCAGAGGACACCTCAATAATCCCCATTTTCTATCCCCACCGCAAAATACACTTCTCGATGGCACCGCAGCACCCCACAACAAGCCGGCTGCGGTTAGCCGGCCTTCCGGCCCCTCCCCTTCTACATCGGTGCACTCGTCCACCGCAGCGCATCTGCCTCATCGACGACGTCGTACGCCGCACTGGAGCCAGTCCACCGTCGCAGTCGTACACCGCGCAAGAGCCGCTTCCCCGGCGCCGTCGTCCACTGTCTCGGATTTGCTTCCCAGTAGCCGACGGCAAGTGCAGCAGCAGCACCGTCGGTGACAATGAACTGACTCCCATTGACGCCCATGATGCACAGACGAGGCTGTGACATTCGTGCTCCTCTACGATTGGTAATGTGTACATTGATTCTCTGAGTTGTACTTGTGCACTTCCGATTTTGTTCATACCTACCCATCAAATCTCCATGCTGCTATTGTTCCCCTTTCCTGGCTGCTATTGTTCCAATAAAAGTAATTGGTTATAGTTGGCATTATCCAATAGAATATCATCTTGTAATTGGGCGTCCCTCCTGTATTGTGGTGTGCTTGCATAGGTTCTTCATCTCTAACTAGTAGTGTGGCAGATGGTTAAAAGTTTTTGAGAATAGCAGGGAGGTGATCCCCTAGTTCTATTGACTCGGAATGAGAACACAACGTAGTTGTAGCAAAGTTGAATAACCACAAAGTAGGATATTGCAAATTATTCGTGCCAACTTTGCAGATGAGTGCTTTAACGTTGCCTACAAGATGTGTGAGTATTACTATATTTTCTTGCCATGTTGGGATTTTACAAAACTACTAATGCCAACATGCAGAGGGGAAATGAAGATCAAATACGGGATGTTGGGGACATCTTCAAGGAACGTCACAAGATAAAGACGAGCTGCACCGAACCTGTAAAACAAGCTTTATTAAGTAACAGCCTTTCGATTACTTTGACATGGTATGTGTCTGGTAGCAGTATTGTAGACAGGACCAGGCCAGGCCCTGGGCTAGCCCCGAGCCAAAAACAGCGTCAAACAATGTTGTTTTCTTGGCTAGGGTTCTTGCCATGCAATCCAGTAGTGTGGCAAATTATTAAACAGTAATAGGCGGGACAAACAATTGCCTCTACACTTGATTAGTCTCTCTATCATTTGTAGGATCTCAATTTACTCACTGGACCCACCATGCCATAGGATGAAAAACTAGTCAGTCAAACGTGGCTACAGAAGCCCTGGAGATCATCTAGTTGCCGGTTGTTTTGCTGCAGCTACCTTGGCTTAGCCTTGTGTTCTTGATGTAAATATTGTAGTTTCTCTAAAGTAGCTCTACTCGATATGTAATAAGCACACTCTTAATCGTCCTAATGCTTTTTCCTTTTTAGGGCTTCTTTGATTCAAAGGAATTCTATAGGATTTCTGGAGGATTAAGGGGCTGTTTGATTTGAGACTAAGTTTGCCAAAGGTTGCCACACCTAAGCTTAGGCAACTTTGACCTACTTAGGTGTGTGTTTGGTTCAAGCCACATCTTAGGCAAGTCACACTAGGGTGCCACATCACATACACTCAAAAAGTGTGGCAAGATTCCCTTATGCTTGCCAACTTGTGGCTCTCATTTTGAAGAACTAACCTTAGGCAAGTTTGGCAACATTGTATAGCAAAGTGTGGCACTCCTAGGCCTAGAACCAAACAGCCACTGGTATAGCGAGCTGCTATACAACGGGATTTAACCCCTTTTCGTGAAACAGTTTTAAACCGTCGCCTTGCATGTGTGTGCGATAGGGGGGGTCCTTCCCACACGACCCAGAAACTATCGGGGATAGGTCCTCCGGTCACACACGCTGGGAAAAATGAGCTTGTGTGCGATCGGGCGAGCCATCGCATACAATTATACAGGCCCAATCGTTTCCGTTCGTATGTACATCCCACACAGTGAATCCCAGACAAACGTTTCCGTTTGTATGTACAACCCACACAATGAATCCCAGACAAACGTTTCCGTTCGTATGTACATCCCACAGAGTGAATCCCAGCCAACCGTTTCCGTTCGTATGCACATCCCCCACAGTGAATCCCAGTCAAATGTTTCCGTTCATATCTACATCACACACAGTTTTCTGTATAGCCTCGTCTGTGATAGGTCTAACGACCACACACGCTCTGCCTCCATAAACCGTTTGCGTTATTCAAGTATATCACACACGCTTTTGCCGCTAGAACCGTTTGTAAAGTTCCATGACCCATTTAGCAGGTTTATTAGTTTACTATTAATAATTCCAGTATTAATCAAAATCACATTTCATATCAAACAGCTGTTTGCCAATTTCATACCAGGCACATAAATATATTATAACATCACAGTACGATAGGTACGTGAAAATAGCACAGTACATCATATAGCTAGTTCACCTTCATAAGCACAATATTAGAACAATATATTCATTTCCCTAATCGACTGATGCATGATCAGCCAAATTAGTCTTCTCCACCTCTGCTTTCAGTTCAGTAAGAACCTGATTTGCACTGACCAACTGGGAAAGTGCCTCCTCCTTCGCAAACACCATCTTAGCAAAGTCTAATTTAAAAAATCTGAGCTCATTCTCCATCTTCCTCTTTTTTTCCAGTACCTTGAAATATTCTTCAGCGCTGACATCATTTTCTCTAAGC
Organism: Elymus sibiricus; assembly: GCA_039707655.1. Classification (NCBI taxonomy): domain Eukaryota; kingdom Viridiplantae; phylum Streptophyta; class Magnoliopsida; order Poales; family Poaceae; genus Elymus; species Elymus sibiricus. Next base: position 208,329,650 of record CM077670.1, read on the forward strand.
CTATCTCTATTCTCTTCCTCAAACATGCTCCAGAGCTTTGCTAGGCACATCTTCAAAGACAGTGGCCACTCTTGATCAACCCACTCTAGGTAAGAACACTTCCGTTCATCCTATAATATTTAAAACTAAATCAGTTACAGTTGTAGGGAAAATGGGTTTCTAGCAACATAGAAAATCGCCACATACATATTTTGAAAAACTGCAGAAACACGTTTATTATGACATATCTTCTCAAAAAGTTCAATGTGCAAATGAATTAATTGCTACTGAGACAACAATCAAATTCAGGAACATCACAAGCTATAATTAAGTTCTTAGTCAGGTACTATAATAACAAATTGACCATTTTATGAGGAAGCTAAATATAACTGCAACAGCACAGCGACAGTGTTTCAATGGCATCAAATTAATACTAACAGGTATGTACATGCACAAATTTAATAACATATAACTAATACCAATAAAGGCCCTCCACTGTGTAGGCCAAAACCGGTGTCAAATCAAATGTTGCTACATTTGGCACCAGTATCCTGCACTGCCGAGTCATTGCCAGAGGAAAAATTCAGGGAACCGGAGCACCTAGTTGCTCTGATGCCCAGTTCCTTCCTGCCATAAAGTATTAGTATTTTATTGCTTGGTTGCTCAGATGTGTGGAGCAAAGTTGGGTGCACAAACTGCTTAAGCGGTGCCAAATAATTTTCTCAGGGCATCGCTGATGAGCTGGCAACATTTTTAGATACTAGGTAGAAATTTTGACAGTGTCTTAATCACATCCATATTAACATAGCACAGTGACAGTGTCTAAATCACATCTAACAAATGATTTGTAACAATGAAAGTGGGGCTAACCTTCTCTGCACATGCCAGAAACTTCCTCCCACTATCCACAGATTGAAAAGCCACTAACTTCACGCATGGAGATTGATGGTGATAACGAGCAGGCAGATCTTCGACTACCCCACTCCATTCCTTGCAAGTGATGGTCCTAGGGAGCTACAAGAGGAACAAATGGCTCAAATCGGTCTCCGGGTTAAAATCCTTTATTACAAATCAGAACCCTAAGCCTAGGGGGGCGAGAGAGAGGAGAGAGGCATACCCGGCTACTGACATACTCGTCCAAGGAGGAGGAACCGCTGGAGAGGTCAAAGAAGACCATGGCATCCACGGCGGTCGGATGCGAGACGACGAGAGCGAGGAAAGCAAGCGAGGAAGCAGCTATAGCTTGGGAAGGAAGGAAGGAGTAAATAGGGGAAATGTGGCTCGTGGTCGGGGAGAAAAGGGGGTGGGAGGGGGGGAGAGTTAGATATTTTGGCGGTAGGCAAAAAATTTTGAAAGGTGGTGGGGGGGGGGGGGGTGGGAAGCATGGCGCACAGTGTCATCGGACACCTTTCACTTTGAACATATGTGTGCATCGCAAATGTTTCTTCTGCTTTACGCGCATGCGATTAGTTTGAGAACTCGAATTTTGGTGGAAATTTCTCTGGGTATAGTGCTCATCCACGTCATTGCATATTTAACATCACTTGCTAATTTGGGGGGGGGGGTACACAAAAGAGCTTACAGCGCACGGACCACACTTGCTGAATCAAGCAATTTTAGTAATTAAACAGAGCCAGTTGACCTAAACATTGCTCTAACAAAAGACCAGCGTTATAAACAAAGGCTAAGTACGCATAATTTAAACAAAGCCACCGACGCGCCGCCGCCCTATGCCTCGCCGGTGTAAGATGAGATGTTGATGACTTGTCCTGGCGACATGCCGCCGCTGGTGGACTCCGAGTCCCCCAGCCTGAAGTCGACCGTGTCGTCGTCCTTGTCCTCGTCCTCGGCGCTGCCCTCAAGGTTGTAGTACTCGTCGCAGTGGCAGTGCCAGAGCTCGCGTTGTTACTCCACCGCCGATTCCTCGATGAATAGGCGGCTCTCTACCTCCTCCTTAGCCACGTGCAACTTCTCCTCCCGGCGCTCCTTGATCTCTGCCGCCTCTTGCATCTCCAACTCCCGCTTGGCGATCTCATGAGGAAGCAGGGGCTCCATGGCCTCCGCCGCTGCATCGTCGACAAGCATCTCCGCCGCCTTTTCGGACATGGGGTGCATGCTGGATTCCCAGGAGGCCTGGAATATCTTGGCGTGGGCGTCCTCGACCTGGGTGTGGATGGCCTCGACCCGGGCCAGGGAGACCTCCGCGGAACGGACGGCTGCTCAAGCGCTCTCGACGTTTGTAGCCGCCGTCGCAGCAGTAGCTGCAGCCGTCTCGGCTGCTGCAGCTGCCCTGTCGGCTGCCGCAAATGCCCTCTCGGCGGATGCGGCCGTGCTCAATGTGGAAGCGGCCGCGCTCTCGGCGTAGGCGGCTGCGCTCTCGGCAAAGGCGGAGCCGCTCGGGGAGGACTCGGCGACCGTACGGGCCCTCACGAAGCGTCTCCACGACGTTATTCTTTGCAAGAAGGGGATGGGGAATGGGTATTAGGATCTCGAGGATTCGGGGGTGAATAGCGCTTGAGTAGACGAATCCGGCGAAGCTTATGGAGGAAGACATAAAAAGCCCCGCGAATTTTCATCGCAAACAGTACTTATGACCAACTGTGTGCAATGTAGTCCATTTTTAATTACCTGCGGTAGACTAATTTGGAGTACACTGGCAACGGATGGTGATGGAAATTGTTCGAATTTTTTTGTACCATTAACATGCACTGATACAATTGTCATGTTAAAATTTGGAATTTTTCAGGGTTCATCTGAGCTTTTTAAGACATTAAGTGAGTACCTAGCCATATAATGGCCGTAATTCAAATTTGAACTGCATGTACATGCAATGGCAAACCATCATGGGTTGGAAAATTATATATGTGTCCTTGTGTGCATGTTAATGCCGTGTGCAGTAAATTGGAAGGAATTTTCAAACATATTGGTGTCACGGCTTGCACACAAACAGTGAGAACCACGGCTTTTAAATTCCAAAAAAATAAAAAATGATCAAAAATACATGAAACCTTGCTTGATGTCATGAAATGGTATCGAGATGCAGTGGTAAAAGAATTGGCAAATTTGACGAAAGTTTTGGCACAGACCTCTCACAAATCGGAGAATCTCACGAGAAGACACGTGGTTCCGAGAGGGAACAATGCATGTTTGATGACGAACCGGAGCTCGCTTCCTCGTATGACCCTCACTTTTTTTCTAGCGTTAACATGCACTAATGCAATGGTCATGTTAAATTTTTGAAATTTTCGGTGTTTGATTTGACCTTTTTAAGACATTAAGTGAGTTTCTAGCCATATAATGGCCATAATTCAAATTTGAACTGCATGTACATGCAACGGCAAACCATCATGTGTTGGAAAATCATATTTATGTCCTTGTGTGCGAGTTAATGCCCTGTGCAGTCAATTGGAAGGAATTTTCAAACATATTGGTGTCAAGGCTTGGACACAAACAGTGAGAACCATGGCTTTTAAATTTCAAAAAATTCCAAAATGATCAAAAATACATGAAACCTTGCTTGATGTCATGAAATGCCACCAAGATGTTGTTGTAAAAGAATTGGCCACATTGACGAAAGTTTTGGCACACACCTCTCACAAATCGGAGCATCTCACGAGAAGACTCATGGTTCCGAGAGGGAACAATGCATGTTTGCTGACGAACTGGCGCTCGCTTCCTCGTATGACCCTGAATTTTTTTCTACCATTAACATGCACAAATGCAACAGTCATGTTAAATTTTTGAAATTTTCGGTGTTAATTTGACCTTTTTAAGACATTAACTGAGTTTCTAGCCATATAATGGCCGTAATTCAAATTTGAACTGCATGTACATGCAACGGCAAACCATCATGTGTTGGAAAATCATATTTATGTCCTTGTGTGCGAGTTAATGCCCTGTGCAGTAAATTGGAAGGAATTTTCAAACATATTGGTGTCAAGGCTTGGACACAAACAGTGAGAACCATGGCTTTTAAATTCCAAAAAATTAAAAAATGATCAAAAATACATGAAACCTTGCTTGATTTCATGAAATGGCACCAAGATGCTATTGTAAAAGAATTGGCCACTTTGATGAAAGTTTTGGCACACACCTCTCACAAATCGGAGCATCTCACAAGAAGGCTCGTGGTTCCGAGATGGAAGAATATGCATGTTTGATGACGAACCGACATTGGCTTCCTCTTATGGCTTGGCATTTTTTTTATACTGTTAACATCCACAAATACAACTTTCATGTTAAAATTTTGAAATTTTCAGGGGTTATTTGACATTTTTAAGACATTAAGTGAGTTTCTAACCATTTAATGGCCGTAATTCGAATTTGAACTACATGTACATGCAACATAATATCATCATGGGTTGGAAAAATCATTTATGTAATACATTTTCCAACAATATCATGGTAGTAACACGAAATAAGTATTCATGCAAAACATTTGGAAAGAATATGTAAATATCTGGCAAGACAACTGGGCCCCCCATGATTGGCACTCTGTTTCGCACCACGAGGTTTGGAAGGTGAGTGGCTCGGGTTATTAATCAGACGCGGTTCAGTATTGGGAACCGTCAGCGATTTATTTCACACACAGATTTTGATGCATGAATCGTGTGTAATTCAAGCTATAGTACTCATAAATTCTGGCCACCGACGCTTCTACTGCTCCCATCGATCTAGATTCCGGCCGCTAATAAATACTACCCTGCCCACGTCGTCCCGCCTGCATTCTCATCTACATTCTCTCCTCACTCGCCCCCCTCTCTCTCACAAAACTCTGGCATGGCGCCGACGATCTGCCCACCCATCAAGGAGGAGGCGCCGCCCCGCGAGGACATCCAGGCGCAGAGCAGCGACGAGGAGGACCCCTACGCACCACCAGATGAGGTTGCACTAGAGCACTGTTGTTGTCTATGGAAAGCGTTGCCGCCGGCTGAGAAAGCCAGGCAAGTGGCGTTCAAGAAGGAGTTGGCGGAGGAGCGCGCCAGGGACCTGTGAAGCCCGTGAGGCCGCCTGGGAAAAGGAGAAGCTAGAGCTTTGGCGGCGGGCGCGTCGACGTGCGGACGAGGTGTACGAAGACGGCGGTACTTCACAGGAAGGCCAAAGGCGCTAGGCGCCTCATCGCTGTGTGGAGGTGGGCCGATAAACTCCAGCGTGTTACCGACGAGGATCTTCGGTGGGCGCCCAACAAAATGGCAAGATTGTTCGTGCGCGTCCGCCAGCAAGAGGCAGATCGACACGTCAAGCGCTGAGAGGTGGAGGAAGCGGAGAACTCCCTCCGCGCTGGGAAGCCGCCGCGCACCAGGGTGCTGCTAGCGAGGGGCTGCCGGAATACTAGCCACATAAGGAGGGATTATTAGTTTTAGTATTGTTCATTTTCAATTTTATGCATTGTACTTAGTAGTTAAGTATGGGATCCCAGTTAAGTATCATGACATATTGTTCGTTTTTGTACTAATTTCTATCTAGCTGTTTACCATCCACATGTACAAAATGGAAAACATACACATTGAAACAGAACAATATGTAAGAACGGAAAACAGAGTACACACATTGAAACAGAGCAGTAAACAGAGCAATATTATGATTGTTGGGAATACATAGCGATCAACGTCGAAACGACTCAACAAAATAAAACACGTCCATGACCACCACCCCTACCTACGGTAGCTCTTGCCTCTGCCTGAACTTGTGTAGGCGTTCGTCCAAGCGGTTTACATGCTCGCGGTACATCTGGAGTGCGATCTCGAGCTCCAAGTTGGCTATTTCATCAGAGATCACCAGCTCGAGGATGCGGCGGCCATGTTCCTCTACTGCGCCTATGTGGACACCTGGGCCAAGGAGGCGCTCGAGCCTAGCGACCAGCGCATTGGCCTCGAGAGGGCCGCGGACAAGGCGAACGGCGCAGCCGGCGTCCGGTGCAAGCACGGTGCGGCCGACCTCTGGTGCTAGTACGGCGCAGTCGGCCTCTGCCCACTCCTAGCAAGGAATGGGGCTACTAACAGGCCGTGTAGCTAGCTGCAATGCCCTGTCGACAGCAGGCAAGCGTCGATGGAATCACTCTTGCTGTGTGGCGCGCTGCGCCTCTCGCTCTGCGGCGGTCCATCGGTCTCGCTGTGCGGCGAGCCGCAGCATATCAGCGCGGACGCGCCTGTCTTGCGCTGTGGGGCACCACCGATCATGTTGTGCGTCGAGCTGCAGTCTCTCGGCGCTGAGTTGCCTTTCTTGATCCGCGGCACTGAAGCGCCGTCCGCCAAGGGTCTGCCCAATCCTGGCGATGACGCGCAGCACGACATCGTCCATCGCGTTGCCGGGGACGCCCTTGGCCTCGACGGGCCGTGGCGCCTGCTTGCTTACCTCGTCGAGGAGGTTGATGGCAGAGGTGGCGCTTCGGTGGGTTGGCATGCTTTCAAAAGGTAGCTAGAGGGGCTATAGGCTGCGCTTGTGCCTCGGTGTGTCGCGCGCCGCCTAGGCTTATGCGCAATCGCTGGATGGTAGCGGGAAACCGATGGGGAAATGGAGGGAAACGGTGGCGTGTTCATAAAACGCCATCAATTAATGGAAACTTAGCATAGAAGGAAGCACGAGCTAGCACGACGCGTGCGCGCAGATTGCTTGCCCACGGGTGTGATCCATATATCTCGTGTGCCCAACAGAGCACAGTATTCACACAAAATAATATTTTTCTGTACACAGAGAGCGTTGATGTTGTGCAGACTGAGCAAATCACATCGCACACGAATAAAACTACGGAACCCGTCAGTGATGTTTTCATCATTCGCTGACAATTGTTTACCAGCAAGCGTTTGCCCACAACACACATGGGTTATTAGCAGGAATCATCCATGTTGTTATCCGTCTTCCCACACATTTCGGATTACTAACCTGTTTGCCACGTATCACACACATCCTGTTAAGTTGAACCATTTCTGTTGTGTTGGGTAATCGCAAACAATTCATCCGAGTGAACCGCATGCCGTATATCGCACACACCTTGATCTGCCTGACCGTTTCTGTTGTGTTGCATAATCACAAACAGTTCATCCAAGTGAACTGTATGCCGTGTATCGCACACACCTCGAATTGGCTGCCCGTTTCTGTTGTGTTAGGTAATCACAAACAGTTCATCCTAGTGAACTGTATGCCGTGTATTGCACACACCACGAACTGGCTAACCGTGTTTGTTGTTCTGGCTTATCGCAAACAGTTCATATGGATCAACTGTATGCCATGTATCGCACACACGTCTCTAATCTGAATAATTTTTGATGTCTCCGGCATCGCAAACAGTTCGTCTTATTTGGGACGATTTTTTTACGACACCGTTTGTGATTCATGCATTCCACACAGTTTGGTCGCGGGGTCTCTGATTCATGTGTCGTGTTAGCGGTCGCCTGGAGTAGTGAGCCCCTGAAACCCTTAGGAATTTTTCCTATGTTAGCCCTTTGATTCATAGGATTGGATTCCATAGGAATTTTTCCTATGGAAACTTTTGTACTACATTTTATAGGAAATCTAACATCCACTCCAACCTCTTTTTACAATTCCTTTGTTTTTCATGTGGCATCAAACAGTCCTTGCTAATCCTATAGGATTCAAGTTGGCATGCCACTCCAATCCTATACTTTTCCTATTCCTACATTTTCAAAATCCTACGAATCAAAGAGGCCCTTAGCTTGATGTAGGAAGTGGGTGTTCTCACCCTACGAGTTTGTTTTTATATTTCTCCTTCTGAACTCACATCTACTAGTCCTGTTTATGGGGCTTCTACTGAATGGATCTGTGGAGCTCTCAGTATTGATCTAAAAAAGAAGTAACTTCTTCATGTCAGGATGCAGTTCGTGCGAGGAGGGAAGTATGGTCAACCTCAAGATCAGGTTTTGAGGCTAGTCCTATGTGCCAGTTCCCAAATGATCCTAGATTACACACAAGGTGCCAGTTCCCTAATAATGCCAGATTAGACACAAGGTGCCAATTCCTAAATGATGCTGGATTACACACTAGCCAGGTGAAGTCGTCAAGTGTTCGTGTCCTCGTGGCTCTAGTAAAGGCTCAAAGAAAGCGTGTAGCAGCCCTTGAGAATGTAGCTGAGTTCCTGAAGATGCGAAAAGAGCATTCAGATGCTCTCTTCACCCAAGCCAAACAAGAGATGGAAGAAGCCAAAAAGAAGCTAGCAGAGGCAGAGCAGGCTAAGCGTCTCCTGCTATCTAAAACGGATGTCAATCCGAATTTTCATTCATAATAGCTAGGTTCAATTGTTGATCCAGTCAGCATGCATATTGTGATGTGTGTGCATCGACTGAGATGTATGTAAGTCTGATGCCGAGATGTGGCACACAATATTTTTATTTCGGGTCATGTAATAACTTACTCTATTTGCAGAACAATAACAGACAAACCATTGGACATGGTATAGTTCACATGCAAGCCCAACATTCCAAGTTCAACTTTCACATCAAACTCATGTTCACAGATATCTTCACATTCATAGATAATGTCCACAACCAATTAATAGCCATAGTTGAAATAGTTTATGCATCTCAATGATTCACTTCAAAGCTAAAAAAAAGTGAGGAGGATTAGAAATAGAGAAAAATCTATAGTTCTTACTACCAACATCAATGCTTCTCCAAAACAACATTTAGTTCACAGCCAAAACACAAATTCCTTCTGAGAGCATTGATGAAAAAGGTGCATTTTCTACCAATGGCGGAGGGACTCCTGTCTAATTTTGTGGTTCAACTAAAATCGAGGTATCTGATTCTGTTTGCACAAACATGCCTGAGATTGACATCTGTGTTTGCAAAAATATGTAAAAGGGTTAGCGATGGCATTGCGTCATTTTACAAGTGCCATTGGATTTATCGGTGGCACTAGATTAACAGCAGCATATTACTCCATGTGTGACATTGCATCATTTTGCAAGTGACATTGGATTGACAGCAATAAAACAATGGAAATATAAGGGCATGGTGATGTTGGGCGCGCCAACACCATGTGAAGTACCTCTGCAGATGCAATAAAATGGCGAGGCAGAGCTCGTTGCCGAGAGCAAGAAACATATCAATGTGAGCACAACAAAACTAGACCGTATGAAATTAATTACATTTCTGACATTTTTAACTAAACGCGAACAGCCTCTGGAGGCAGGTATAATCTAATGCCGCCCGCGGCAGTCCTTCGTGCCTTTCGCCTCCGTGGCCTCCGCCTCCGCCATAGCTTCCTTATGTCCGGCCGTGCTTCAGCCGAAGGGGATGACCCAGGGGAAGAGTTACGCCTCCGCTTCCATGAAGCTGAGGTGGGGGTCAACGGTGTTATGCGCTAAACTGGGCAACACACCGGGTGTGTATGCCGGCGACGCGGTGGCGGTGGCCTTCATGGGACCCAAGCGGCGACGGCTCCCATGGTCTACTTTTCCTCGGTGTCGGCGGCGGCCGCGGAGGAGCTGGCCACCTCCGCCAGCAAGCCGCAGTTCCGCCAATGTTTGCAACAGATGGCGCGGCCAGCCACGGTGCACTGGACGCCGTGCTACCCCGCATGCCGGCATGGAGCAACTGGCCACTCCTCCGCGAGCTGGCTTGGAGTGGTGAGTTGCTGCACCAGGGGCCAACTTGGAGTGTCGGCTTGCTCCTCTGCTTGACCGCCTGCAGCCTCGCCCATGGTATTGACGGCCTGGGGCGGGGAGGGAGGTGGAGCAGCGAGTTGCCTGGCTCGTATCCGGCAGGCTCGGCTTGACACCCAGCCGGCTTTTATGCCGGAGAACTCGTCTTCATGCTCGCCGGATGCTATGGAGAGTGTTGAGAAAATGGCGCAAGGAGGAGATGGGGAGCGGAGGTGTGGTGCGGTTCTTGCTAGGTGTCTGGCCTCGTTTATCTAGCGGGCGGACGCGAGGAGCCAAGCGGCGTTGTGTTGAATGCCGGTAGGCTCGCGGACGAACATGTAGCCGGAGTTGGTTTCTCGGCACATGTGAGGGGCTGTCTGAAGCCGGTTGAGAGCATGGTTAGTAATATAGCCAACAATTGGCTATAAGAAGTTGCCATGTCATTTAGAGTCAACCTAATAGCTGGCTTGTACAATAGTAAGATTTAAATATATAGTACTTTGTTAATTGCTGGCCTACCATCCATTCTCCCAAAGTGTCTTGGGTCTCGTGCTATAACCGGCTCTTATTCTATAGCCCGCTTTCCTTCTCTCCCCTCCATCTAAGCAAAGATATAAGAGCATGGTTAATAATATAGCCAACAGTTGGCTATAAGAAGTTGCCATGTCATCTAGAGTCAACCTAATAGCCGGCTTTTACAATAGTAAGATTTAAATATGTAGTACTTTATTAATAGCTGGCCCATCATACATTCCCACAAAATGTCTTGGGTCTCATGCTATAGCCGGCTCTAATTCTACAGCCCGCTTTCCTTATCTCTCCTGTTCTCTCCCCTCCAACTACGCAAAGATGTAATATTTTAGTCCTTATAGCCTACTTATTGTGACACCCTGGTTTTTGGCAACTTTTTCTTTTCAAAATCTTTCTGGCTTTATTAGCAATTTGGATGGTTTTCAGTTGACTTTGGACTTATGAATCTATCTTAGTGATCCCAAGCCCTCAGCATCTTGCCAAAATCTTGTCACTCACCGTCTGGATCAAATTCTAAGTCTTCATCTTTCCCAATTATTCATTTTCTTCATTTGGGAAAATCTGCCATCACTATGGGTTATGAAGCAACCTATAAGTCTGATGGTCAGAAAAATCCCAAATTATTACCACACCTTCTTGTCATCATCTACTCCCACAATCTTCAAAAACATCTCATGGTCCAGTATAAAACTTTGTCCAGAAAACTCCATTTATCTCCTGGACAGTACTGGCCATCTGTGAAGCAACTCATATTTTCCCAACTCAGAAAACTCTCAGAAAATTCCCTTAGATATTAGGGAACGTATCTTGCCACAATATCTAAAAATATCATCTTGTCCAGTACAAATTTTCAGCAGCAATATTCTGCCAAGTTTCTGCTCATTTGGAACCTCTATGAAGGAAGTACCATCTAGAGGTATCCAATTGAGCTGAAATTTTTATGACAGCATCTATCCACCAAACAACCCTCCCACACCAAAATCCAGCTCTAGCAGATCAACCAGATGAGTGCTACAAGCTCATCTTTCCTCTGGACCAGTAACAACAGTTGTACAGGAACCCCATTCAAATCTTGATGAAAGTTTCTCAAACTCTGCCAGCTTGTAGTCCTTCCAAAGTAGATCATCCCAGACATCTCCATTGGCTCCATCTCTAGCTCACCTCTCCTCCAGATCCCTCTCATAGTTTCTGTCAGAAACTGTAGCTGAAGCTACACTTCGAACCAGAGTGCATCTAGTCGAGCCAGTGGCACAGAGAGGCTAAGTGGTCAAGGGTCGACCTGTTGGACAAGTTGTGCTAGACTTGCGTGGCCTCTAGATACCAATGCCCGTGGTGAGCACGGCAATGGCATGCCAAAACACGCGCTCTGCACCACGCCCGCGACGGATGTGATGCGTCCGGCTGCCCCGCGTGACCCTAGCTTGTCTCAGCTCGCCGACATCTTCTCCTACCCCCACCTAGCCGTTCTGGAACTTGCCCCTCGCCGGAATCGTCCCTGGCGGCCGCCACGCACGCGGGCACTATGGCACCCGTGCGGCCACACTGGCTCTGCCGCCCGTCGTCTTCCTCCGCAAGCTGCCACTGCACGCCATAACTCCTCCTGCCCTCTCCTATCCAGTCGCCCGCATCGAGCCAGCCAGCGCGGCGTCCTTGCGCCGGCGACGTGGCCGCGGCGCATCCGAGTCCAGAAGCTCCGCCTCCTCCTATATATAGGCCTCCCCGGCCTCTCTTCGCTCCTCACCCCACTCCCTCCGCCTCATAGAGACCCCCTAAGCACCGAGCCACGGCCGAGAGGCCCTTTGGCCTCGCCGCTCGCCGGCATTCTGTCGCCGATCCCCACTCCACCATAGCCCGATTCGCTCCACCCCAGCTCTGCCCGACTCCACATTCGAGCTCACCGCACTCCCACGACTCCGCCCGACCTCGTTCCAAGCCAAATCACTGCCGGAATCGCCGTCGCCGACGACCCCGGAACCAGCCGCCGCCGGAGAAGAAGAGAGTGACGTCGTCAGGCTGTCTCCGGAGACGCCACTGGTACAGGGAGGACCGCCGTCGAGTGGCCAATCCATCACCGCAGTCGCCCGAGCTCGCCGCCATCGCTAACTCCGGCTATCGCCGTCGGTGAGCCGCCCATGCACTGTTCTCCTCTTTTCTTTTTAATTATGACAGCTGGGGCCCGCTTGCCAGTGGCTCAGCCGCGTCCGAATCGGTACGTTAGCGAAGGCGTATTCGGAAAGTACGCCTTCGACGTGGCCTGTCCAGAGAATTTAGAATTTCTGTTTAAATCCAGATTTGACCAGTAATTTGACCATCCATAACTTTTTATCCATAAGTCCAAATCAATTGATTCTTTTTGCTCTGGGTTTGTCTTGAGCTCCTCTATTTTCTGGTAAAATTTGGTATTTTCCCCATGCTTACAGAAATTCTAGTGAACAGAACAGTGTTATGTGACATTTTCCTTTGTATTTTAAAAATATTTTCAGAAGGAAATACTTTTGGATTTGAAGGCCAGGAGTTTGTGGACAACCCAACAGAGCAAGGCAAGCCATGTCATCCATTGCATGAAGCATCTCAATAGTGTTGGTTATTTAATTGAATTACTTGCATTATTTTAATATGTGATAATTTAGGGTAATTTACTTTAATGCTTAGCTACTGCCATGTTAAGTTATTCTGGATAAATAACCCTGCTTGCTAAGTACTTGACAACACTAAACTTAATTGGTTGATCAAGTGCCACCTATCCGGACTTATCCGTGTAGCCACATTTGCCGGTATGGGACGGCCTTGACTTGGTCTGGCTTTGTGCTCTTTTATCGGTACCACCACATTAGGGAGGGTTATGCGTGTGTGCTGCCTTGATCAGGTAGACGACGATAATCCTGTGAGCCCAGTTGAGTTATTTTGCCGGCGTCCCCGTTCGGGACAGTTTGGTTTTGCCACGACGGTGGCAGGTGTCACGGGGTGACACAGGGGCCACCCAGGACATGACCCTGGGAGGGTATGACTGTCGGTGGTACGATAGAGGAATCACGGGTCAGGCAGGTTTCGTTGGAGCAGCCCCGGTCCACCCGAATGGGAGCAGGAGGCCAGGAGCTCCATAGTGTGGGTAAAGTGCGCAACCTCTGCAGAGTGTATGAATCTATTCGAATAGCCAGGTCCACAGTATTGGAAAGTCCGTACTAGGCCATGATTGGTCAACCACAATAATGACGATAATGATGGAAGAACTGGTCTTATGTTCGAAAGTGCTCAGTGGATTATGAGTGTTCCGAGGGTTGTGGGACAACCCAGAAGAGAGTAAGTTGATATTCGATAACAGTGAGTAAGCAACTTAAGTACTTGATATGATCACTGCCATGCTATTGTTTGCTGCATTGTTTTGGTTGTCGTGAGCTTGCGAGTACATTCCAAGTACTCACCTGGCGTATCATGCCAGATGCAGGAGAATCCGAGGACGGAGGTCCCGATGGTTCGTGCTACGCTAACTAGGCCGTGTCCCCAGCAGTGTCCCCGTGGATGGAGTTTTCCGCGCTATGTTTCGCTATGCCGTAGTTCTACCTAGTAGTATCGAGGCCCTGCTATGTTCCATAAATAATGTAGATATTGTCATAGCACCTGATGTGCTTCTGGCCTCGCTATCTATGTAAATTATGAGCTTGTTCTCGAGATATATCAATAAAGTTTAGTTCAGTTCTGTTCCAAGTTGTTGTGTGTTTCCAGAAGACATGATCTCTGGGTTGGAAACACTGGGTAAACTGGTCGTCTGAGCCGGGGTGCCACAACGCTTGGTATCAGAGCCGCGCTGACTGTAGGACACCCTAGTTAACCCTGCGCTAGAGCCGTGATTAGTTTAGATTCTTGGGGTGTCTCTTGCTTGTTGCATCTGATTGCTGCATGGCATGCATATAGCTTTTATTGTGCTAACCGCTGGTTTGATGAGTGTAGATGGCACCAGTTCCGTACCACTACCACCATGAGCCGGCACCGTTCACTTTTCCAGTACTGCTTCGTAATGTCTGGCTTCGGCTGTATCCCAACGACGAAGACCCAGTGTACCAGGTGTTCCGAGAGAAGCTTGCTGGTTCAGTGTACGAGTATCACGCGGAGGCCTTTCTTACTACGAGTTCAGATATTGGCAACTACTCCCATTCTTCCAAGGGCGGAACTGCTTCTACTCCGGAGTTGGCGATCCAGTTTGCTGCGATGGAGGCTCTTACTGACTTGCGCTTTCAAGAGGTCGAGATGCAGACTCATCCAGGTTTCTTTCACTACCCCACCCTGTCGCCTGCGACAGGGCGAGTCCTTTTCGCACCTATTGACCCGGTGAGTGATCATGCTACTGGTGTGTTATCCCGTTATCTGAACGCCATTTACCGTATGATCACTTCACTAGCTGAGGAGCGGACTCATGCCCGAGGGGCACTTGCAGCTGTTGCGGCAGCACAGTCTCCTCCTCCACCTCCGTTTTCACCTGTGTATACTCCATCCGTTCCACCTTCTGAGACTCCTTCCAGCTTGTTCGGACCGCCAGGCTTTTCGTCTGGTAGCCGACGTGAGACCCTGGCAGAGTGGGCCTCACTCCTAGCTACTCCAGCTGCTCTGATGCTACGGTGTCGTGCTTCTTATCCTTCGGAGGGGGAACCTTCCCGTCAGCGTCGCCGTGCTTCCTTTGATCCGGAGGCCAAGATCCACATCATCAGCTCAGATTCCGAGACAGGATCAGACGACGAGGAGTCATCAGTTTGCCAGTGTCAGTGCCACCCGCGCTACTAGGGTGGAGGCTTGAGTTTCAGTGCATGCATCATAGCATCCCTGCATATGTCAACTGCCGTATGAGCAGTCTAGTCATGATAATCCCCCTACTAGCTTGTCATGTATGATGTTGGGTTGCCTTGTATAATTATGTTGTTCTCTTTATTTTCTCTTTTTATTTGGTTTCTTTTCTGGTGTCACACTGTCATGCTTTCCCTTATGGATGTTGCTCATCGATTCGGTATTTTGCAATGGGAACAACCTTAGGATGAAGAGGTGTAGTAATCAAGGCGGCGATGGAACTCCCGTTCTTCAATCCGCCAGACAAGCAGGACAGTCACCAGAAGATTTACCACCACCACCACCACAGTCACCGACTACCGATTAGATCATGAGAATGTTTGAAGAGAAAAGAAATCAAGATCTCATGGAATTTCTAAAAAGTATGCAGACTATGGTGGGTCAGAATAACAATAATGGGACACACTCTAAGTTGTCTGATTTTCAGCGTACCAAGCCACCCAGTTTTGGTCAGGCTATGGATCCTATGGAAGCTGATGACTGGCTGAGGACCATGGAAAAGAAGTTGGACATGGCCCGCTGTGATGAGTAAGACAAGGTTCCTTTTGTTACTCACTACCTGGAGGGACCAGCAGCTATATGGTGGGACAATACAAAAATAATGTGGCCTTCTGGAGAAGATATTTCTTGGGAGAAGTTCAAAGAGGTATTCTGCAAGTATCATATTCCTACCGGCATAATGAAGGTGAAGCAGAGGGAATTCTTGGCCCTCACTCAAGGGAATATGTCAGTGGGGGAGTATCTAAACAAGTTTAATAATCTGGCACGGTACTCTACCCATGACGTGTCCACCGAAGAAAGGAAGATAGACCGATTCCTAGGAGGGCTGAATCATACCCTCCATTGTCAACTCTGTATGCTTGACTTCCCTGACTTCCAGACTTTGGTGAACAAGGCCTTCATAGCTGAAAGAGAGCATAAGTCAGGATATGATGATCGCAAGCGGAAGTTTGAACCCAAGAAGGACAACCGGGAACAGTTTGCGCAGAAGCCACGCATTTGGCAACCAGGGCTGTCTGAATACAAGCCTGCCTGGAACAATGGCAACAACAATAATAAGGCTATCAGCCAGGACAAGACCTTCGGCAAACAGCCAGTGATGGACGATTGCCGTCGCAACAACACATGCTTTACTTGTGGCCAGAGCGGGCATTACTCCAAGCAGTGCCCCACAAGAAATGGGAAGCCATCATCCGACTACAAGCCACAAGTCAACAATGTTGGACGCCGCCCCAATACAAACTTCTATCGCGGCCACGTCCATCATATCTCCGCTGAGGAAGCCGGCGAAGCACCGGATGTGGTCCTTGGTATGTTTTCTGTTAATAACATACCTGCAATAATTTTATTCTGGGGCTTCTCATTCGTTTATTTCACGGAGTTTTTCCACCTTGCACAAATTTTCTCCTTCTCTTTTGGACAAAATCATGGTGGTACAATCCCCTGGCTCCATGCTCAGAACAAATGTGATATACAAGGATCTGGAAATTTTGATACATGGCGTCAAGTTTCCAGCTACTCTTGTTGCCATTGAATCCCCCGGACTGGACGTAATATTGGGAATGGATTGGTTGGTACCACATCAGGTGTGTATCAACTGTGCCACCAGGAAGGTGACACTGGTCAACCCGGCAGGCCAAACAGTGCAATTCACTGCTAGCAGAATGATGTCAAAGAAAGGAATGACATTCAAAGCCACAGCTACAGACATAAGTCTAATTCCAGTAGTCAGTGAATTTCTAGACGTATTTCCGGAAGAATTGCCCGGAATGCCACCAGATTGGGAACTAGAGTTCGCTATAGAGGTTGTTCCCGGAACAGCTCCAATTTACAAGAAGTACTACCGCATGCCTTCACCAGAGCTGGTGGAACTAATGAAACAGTTGGATGAATTATTGCAGAAAGGGTACATTCGTCCAAGCACTTCACCTTGGGGATCACCAGTGCTGTTTGTTAAGAAGAAGGATGGCAGCCTACGAATGTGCGTGGACTACCGCCAACTGAATGAGGTCACCATCAAAAATAAATATCCGCTTCCCCGCATTGATGATCTGTTTGACCAGTTGAACGGGGCCCGGGTATTCTCCAAGATTGACCTTTGAACGGGGTATCATTAGTTAAAAATCAGAAAACAGGATATCCCCAAAACAGCCTTTACTACAAGATATGGCCTGTATGAATTTACAGTCATGTCATTTGGGCTGACAAATGCTCCAGCCTATTTCATGAGCATGATGAATAAGGTCTTCATGGACTTCTTGGACAAATTTGTGGTAGTCTTCATCGATGATATTCTTATCTATTCAAAAAATGAAGAGGAGCACACGCAACATCTCCGTACTGTCCTGGAAAGACTAAGGACCCATCGCTTGTATGCCAAATTCAGTAAATGCGAATTTTGGCTTAGAGAGGTGGGATTTCTGGGACATGTTCTGTCAAAACAGGGTGTGGCCGTCGACCCCAGCAAAGTGACTGCTGTATTAAACTGGAGGACACCAGCCACAGTAACTGAAGTCCGTAGCTTTCTGGGATTGGCAGGCTACTAGCGTTGCTTCATTGAAGGCTTCTCAAAAATAGCCAAGCCATTGACAGAATTGCTGAAAAAGAACCACAAATTTGCCTGGACGGAAGAATGTGACAGCAGTTTCATGGAATTAAAGATGAGGCTAACTACCGCCCCTGTCTTAGTTCTCCCAGACATCTACAAGAGCTTTGATATATACTGCGATGCTTCCAGGCGTGGAATCGGCTGCGTTCTAATGCAAGAAGGAAAGGCTGTAGCATATGCATCCTGACAGCTACGACCTCATGAAGAGAACTATCCCACTCATGATTTGGAATTGGCAGCCGTGATTCATGCATTAAAAATTTGGAGGCACTATCTCATTGGGCAGCGATGTGAAATATACACGGACGATAAGAGTCTCAAGTATATTTTCACTCAACCCGACCTTAATCTCAGGCAAAGAAGATGGCTTGAATTGGTCAAGGACTATGACATTGGCATAAATTATCACCCAGGAAAAGCCAATGTGGTCGCAGATGCTCTCAGCAGAAAACAAGGCACCATAAATGCAATAATGCAGGGTATCCATCCAAGGCTACAAGAAGAGCTTGCCAAGCTGAATATGGTGCTATGCGGCCCAATTAGCCCGGATACCTTGGAAATTACTCTGACACTTATGGAAGAAATTAAGGCAGCTCAGAAATCAGATGAAGGCATACAAGAGATCACGGAGCGCATTCCGCAAGGAAAGGCCAAGTCCTTCCATATTGATGATCAAGGTACCTTATGGTTTGAAAACCGAATATGTGTGCCTGATCAAGACAGCTTGAGACAGCAAATACTCAGAGAGGAACATGAATCCGCATACTCTATCCATCCGGGAGGAACAAAAATGTACCAGGACTTGCGAGAAACCTTTTGGTGGCCAGGAATGCGAAGGGACATTGCATACTATGTCGCCTGTTGTGACATCTGCAACAGAGTCAAGGCGGAACACCAGAAACCCGCTGGGCTACTGCAACCTTTACCAGTTCCCCAGTGGAAATGGGATGACATATGCATGGACTTCATTGTTGGACTACACAAGTCAACAAGAGGCCATGATGCTATCTGGGTCATCGTGGATATACTTACGAAAGTGGCTCACTTCATTCCGGTAAAGACCACTTTCAACGCTTACCAGCTTGCACAGCTCTACATGTCTCGAGTAGTCAGCCTTCACGGAGTACCCAAGTCTATCACATCAGATAGAGGCTCCTTTTTCACTTAAGCATTCTGGCTGCGATTGCATCAAGCCCTGGAAACCGTGCTAAAACATAGTACGGCATATCATCCACAAACAGATGGACAGACCGAACGTGTGAACCAGATATTGGAAGATGTGCTTCGGTCCTGTGCTCTCACTTATGGACCCAAATGGGAGGATAGTCTACCCTATGCAGAATTCTCTTACAATAATAGTTATCAGTCGAGTCTCAAGATGTCACCATTTGAAGCTCTGTATGGACAGAAATGCCGCACTCCTTTAAATTGGTCTCAGACAGGAGACAGCCGTATCTTCGGCACGGATCTGATGCTCGAGGCTGAGAAGCAAGTCAAGGATATTCAGGAACGTCTTCGAGCAGCCAAGTCCCGTCAAAAGAGTTATTATGATCCGAAGCATCGAGAGGTAACTTTTGAGCCCGGACAATATGCCTATCTCCGAGTTACCCCCATGAAAGGAATGAAGAGGTTTCACACTCGAGGAAAGCTTGCACCAAGATATATCGGTCCCTTTCCGGTAATAGCTAGAAGAGGTAGAGTGGCATATCAGCTAGAGTTACCACCGGAGTTGTCTGACGTTCACGACGTCTTCCACATATCACAGTTGAGAAAGTGCATTGCACCTCCGATCAAGCAGGCAGATATGAGTGAGCTAGAGTTGACTAAGGATTTGACCTATGAGGAAAGACCTGTCAGAATCTTAGATGAGATGGAAAGAACTACCAGGAGCAAGACAATTAAATTTTACAAGGTGTTGTGGGACCATCATACCGAGGAAGAGGCTACCTTGGAAAGAGAGGATTTTCTGAGATCAGCATATCCACAATTGTTCCCGGAGCAACCGAATCTCGAGGACGAGATTCATTCTAAGGGGGGTAGGTTTGTGACACCCTGGTTTTTGGCAACTTTTTCTTTTAAAAATCTTTCTGGCTTTATTTGCAATTTGGATGGTTTTCAATTGACTTTGGACTTATGAATCTCTCTCAGTGATCCCAAGCCCTCAGCATCTTGCCAAAATCTTGTCACTCACCGTCTGGATCAAATTCTAAGTCTTCATCTTTCCCAATTATTCATTTTCTTCATTTGGGAAAATCTGTCATCACTATGGGTTATGAAGCAACCTATAGGTCTGATGGTCAGAAAAATCCCAAATTTTTACCACACCTTCTTGTCATCATCTACTCCCACAATCTTCAAAAAAATCTCATGGTCCAGTATAAAACATTGTCCAGAAAACTCCATTTATCTCCTGGACAGTACTGGCCATCTGTGAAGCAACTCATATTTTCCCAACTCAGAAAAATCTCAGAAAATTCCCTGAGATATTAGTGAACCTATCTTGCCACAATATCCAAAAATATCATCTTGTCCAGTACAAATTTTCAGCAGCAATATTCTGCCAAGTTTCTACTCATTTTGAACCTCTGTGAAGGAAGTACCATCTAGAGGTATCCAATTGAGCTGAAATTTTTATGACAACATCTATCCACCAAACAACCCTCCCACACTAAAATCCAGCTCTAGCAGATCAACCAGATGAGTGCTACAAGCTCATCTTTCCTCTGGACCAGTAACAACAGTTGTACCGGAACCCCATTCAAATCTTGATGAAAGTTTCTCAAACTCTGCCAGCTTGTAGTCCTTCCAAAGTAGATCATCCCAGACATCTCCATTGGCTCCATCTCCAGCTCACCTCTCCTCCAGATCCCTCTCAAAGTTTCTGTCAGAAACTGTAGCTGAAGCTACACTTCGAAGCAGAGTGCATCTAGTCGAGCAGTGGCACAGAGAGGCTAAGTGGTCAAGGGTCGACGTTTTGGACAAGTTTGGCCAGACTTGCGTGGCCTCTAGATGCCAATGCCCATGGTGAGCACGGTAATGGCATGCCAAAACACGCGCTCTGCACCACGCCCGTGATGGATGTGATGCGTCCGGCTGCCCCACGTGACCCTAGCTTGTCTCAGCTCGCCGACATCTTCTCCGTCCCCCACCTGGCCGTTCTAGAACTTGCCCCTCGCCGGAATCATCCCCGGCGGCCGCCACGCACGCGGGCACTCTGGCACCCGTGTGGCCATAGTGGCTCTGCCGCCCGTCGTCTTCCTCCGCAAGCCGCCACTGCATGCCATAACTGCTCCTGCCCTCTCCTATCCCGTCGCCCACGTCGAGCCAGCCAGCGCGGCGTCCTTGCACCAGCGACGTGGCAGCGGCGCATCCGAGTCCAGAAGCTCCGCCGCCTCCTATATATAGGCCTCCCCGGCCTCTCTTCGCTCCTCACCCCACTCCCTCCACCTCATAGAGACCCCCTAAGCACCGAGCCATGGCCGAGAGGCCCTCTGGCCTCGCCGCTCGCCGGCATTCCGCCGCCGATCCCCACTCCGCCATAGCCCGATTCGCTCCACCCCAGCTCTGCCCGACTCCACATTCGAGCTCACCGCAGTCCCATGACTCCGCCTGACCTCTTTCCGAGCCAAATCGCTGCCGGAATCGCCGTCGCCGATGACCCCCGAACCAGCCGCCGCCGGAGAAGAAGAGAGCGACGCCGTCAGGCTGTCTCCGAACACGCCACTAGTACAGGGAGGACCGCCGTCGAGTGGCCGATCCATACCCGCAGTCGCCCGAGCTCGCCGCCGTCGCTAACTCCGGCTATCGCCGTCGGTGAGCTGTCCGTGCACTGTTCTCCTCTTTTCTTTTTAATTATGATAGCTGGGGCCCGCTCGCCAGTGGCTCAGCCGTGTCCGAATCGGTACGTTAGCGAAGGCGTATTCGGAAAGTACGCCTTCGACGTGGCCTGTCCAGAGAATTTAGAATTTCAGTTTAAATCCAGATTTGACCAGTAATTTGACCATCCATAACTTCTTATCCATAAGTCCAAATCAATTGATTCTTTTTGCTCTGGGTTTGTCTTGAGCTCCTCTATTTTCTGGTAAAATTTTGTATTTTTCCCATGCCCACAGAAATTCTGGTGAACAGAACAGTGTTATGTGACATTTTCCTTTGTATTTAAAAAATATTTTCAGAAGGAAATACTTTTGGATTTGAAGCCCAGGAGTTTGTGGACAACCCAACGGAGCAAGGCAAGCCATGTCATCCATTGCATGAAGCATCTCAATAGTGTTGGTTATTTAATTGAATTACTTGCATTATTTTAATATGTGATAATTTAGGGTAATTTACTTTGATGCTTAGCTACTGCCGTGTTAAGTTATTCTGGATGAATAACCCTGCTTGCTAAGTACTTGACAACACTTAACTTAATTGGTTGATCAAGTGCCACCTATCCGGACTTATCCGTGCAGCCACATTTGCCGGTATGGGACGGCCCTGACTTGGTCTGGCTTTGTGCTCTTTTATCGGTACCACCACATTAGGGAGGGTTATGCGTGCGTGCTGCCCTGATCAGGTAGACGACGATAATCCTGTGAGCCCAGTTGAGTTATTTTGCCAGCGTCCCCATTTGGGACAGTTTAGTTTGGCCACGACGGTGGCAGGTGCCACGGGGTGACACAAGGGCCACCCAGGACATGACCCTGGGAGGGTATGACTGTCGGTGGTACGATAGAGGAGTCACGGGTCAGGCAGGTTTCGTTGGAGCAGCACCGGTCCACCCGAATGGGAGCAGGAGGCCAGGAGCTCCATAGTGTGGGTAAAGTGCGCAACCTTTGCAGAGTGTATGAATCTATTCGAATAGCCACGTCCACGGTATTGGACAGTCCGTACTAGGCTACTGATTGGTCAACCACAGTAATGATGATAATGATGGAAGAACTGGTCTTATGTTCGAAAGTGCTCAGTGGATTATGAGCATTGCGAGGGTTGTGGGACAACCCAGAAGAGAGTAAGTTGATATTCGATAACAGTGAGTAAGGAACTTAAGTACTTGATATGATCACTGCCATGCTATTGTTTGCTGCATTGTTTTGGTTGCCGTGAGCTTGCGAGTACATTCCAAGTACTCACCTGGCGTATCATGCCAGATGCAGGAGAAGCCGAGGACGGAGGTCCCGATGGTTCGTGCTACGCTAACTAGGCCGTGTCCCCAGCAGTGTCCCTGTGGATGGAGTTTTCCGCACTATGTTCCGCTACGCCGTAGTTCTACCTAGTAGTATCGAGGCCCTGCTATGTTCCATAAATAATGTAGATATTGTCATAGCACCTGATGTGCTTCTGGCCTCGCTATCGATGTAAATTATGAGCTTGTTCTCGAGATATATCAATAAAGTTCAGTTCAGTTCTGTTCCAAGTTGTTGTGTGTTTCCAGAAGACATGATCTCTGGGTTGGAAACACTGGGTAAACCGGTCCTCTGAGCCGGGGTGCCACACTTATGTCACCCTATTATACTTGCTCTAATGTGGCGAGGAGGCATGTTCAGCCTGGCGTGCAGCGGGTGCTGCTCTCTCGGCCGGCGCACCGGTTCAATGTCTGTGCCAGTGAGAAGTCGTCTCCGCTCTGGCACCGGGTGAGAGAGGACGGCACGATCCACAGATCGGGACGCACTGGCAGTGTGTCTCCTACCTCACCGACAGCGACCGCATCAATGCTACATCGCCGCCCTTCCACAGCGGACAGGATTCGATAAGATCTTTCACGGCCGGTGAGGAGAGAGACAATGGCTACCGCCGGTCTTGCTTAGATCAGGCGAGGGTGAGAGTGTGAAGGGAGCAACCCTGGCTAGCAGCAAGCACTGAAACTCCAGCCTACGTGTATAGTGACGATTTTCATTTTTCGCTCCATACCAATTGTTTTAATAAATTGTATAACGCGCCATTGAAAAACGGAACTTGTGTCTTGCTAAAAAAATGTTTTTTTATAAACGTGGCAACACGATCAGTAGCAAGCCACCGCCTCCAGGTCGTTCACGTGTGGTCCCGGACCGTCAACACCTGCGGATCAAATTATCACGTGAGCTGGCTCTTCATACAAAAGCACACTCCACGGCGTACCCGGCACCTGCGCAAGCAGAAATCATGCACCTACATGTTTATTTGTTTATTGTGCATTACGTAAATCTCATATGTGCGAGACAGCGAGAGACCAACTGCGTGCACCTCTTCTCTTTGTATATGTACTCCAGTATTTGTGTGATGTCCAATAAATAATAAAAATACTCCGGCGTTCCTGTGGGGACCGTTGGATCGTCGATCAAACAGACACATGTAGAGGTCGTAAAAATTTGCAGAAAACCCCTCAAAGAGTCTCAAAATTTCGCTCGGGTCCAGAGGTTTTATCCACGATCCAACGGCCAGAGAACTATTGTATCGTGGGAGCTTGGGAGGCCTTGGAGCACCAGATTTTTTCCTACAAGGGATCGTCCTACAAACTAATGGTGTGTGTGCGTGAGAACTGACATAGAGAAAGAGAGTAACCTAGAGAGAGAGGGGGGGGAGAGCGTGCATACGAGAGATCGACCTCGAGATAGATCATGTGTTTGAAAGAGAGAGGGAGAGAGATAGATAGAGAGAGAGAGGAGGGAGTACTGCATGTGTGAAAAGACACGAAGATTGTGTGTGCGAGAGGTATCGACATAAAGAGAGACGGCACCTAATGTGTGTGCACGATCGAGAGAAATAGAGGTAGACAAAAGATCGAGGATCAGAGAGAGACATCGGAGTATGCGGGTTTGAGAGATGTAGGGAAGAAGGCTCGGTGATCGATTGAGCACGTTTGTGTGCGATGGAGAAAGGATGGGAGAAGTTACATGGAGTACACATGAATGGTTAGGGAGCGAGATACATTGTGTGCAAGGGAGGCCGAGAGAGACGGTGTGCGTGGAACGAAGGGGCTTACAAATATTGTGCGAGAGAGACCTAGAGAGAGAGCACGAGAAAGAATGTGGAGTGCGTGTGTATGTGTGCTGCAGAGAAAGAGAGTTCTTGCTACAAACAAATAGGGAGCGCGGGAGACACTACACAGAGATGGTGTGTTTCAAGAAGGGGCGAGATATCTACATAGATACAAGTAGAGCGAGAGAGACATATATGTGAGAATGGAAGCGAGAGTGTGTAATAGATGGATAAACCTAGCCAGAGGCTGGTCGATAAGCGTGTGTGGGAGAGATAGGAGTTAGGGGTGCGAAAGGGAGAGTTGTGTGTGTTTGTGAGGGAGACAGGGGTCGGGAGGGGGCGGGCGAAAGCAAAGAGGTGTGTGTGTGTGTGTGTGTGTGTGTGTGTTTGTGAGAAAGTTAGAGAGAGAGATTGTCTAACCAGTAAACAAAGGAATAGTTTCAGTTTTGTAACGGAGGTGAAGAGGGAAAGGAGACGCCGAGAAACGGTATGTGTGTGAGAGAGAGATAAATTTTAGTGGTAGGAGTCATCTCTAGAAAGAGATGAGGTGCGTGATAGATATATAAAGGGTGTTGTGCTTTTGAAAGTATATATAAAAAATGATGTATATAGATTTGTATTCGAATACAAACTGGATCCTGCCTGGAAAAAAAAGAATACAAAATGGATTCGAATTGAGATGCAACGGTAAACGTGCAAGCTTATTCTCCTAAAATTTGAATGAAGCGGCGAAACACTCAGTCCCTCATCGGCCGCAACCACCCGAAACCAAATTTTGTGTGATGGAAATTACTGCCAATGCCCTGACACGCAAAACCTGCAGGCTGGATTTCTATAGGTCTCGATAGGGGTAGGTTTGTAATTTCACTCAAACGTGACATAACCGCCTCTTACCCCGATTCATACACGGTGGGCGCCAAAACACAGTCTCTCCTCAGCCAAAATCGGCTCTCACCCCGATTAATACACGGTGGGCGCCAACAGTGGGCGCCAAAACAAACTCTCCTCGACCGAAATCGCTCTTGCCCAATATTCGGGGTATGCGAGATTACCGTCCTGCCCCCAACTGACCAATATCGCTTTGATGTCTGAAATTTTAAATGGGGGTTAAGTTTGTAACTTTCCCCGCATCTAAGACAAGTGCGTCCCAAAGACATGGTTCCCCCCTACCTGTCTCTCCCTCCATTTTCCCCATTCGTACTCCGTGGGCGCCAAAACACCCTCTCCACCCCAGCCTCCTCCGTCTGCCACCACATCCACCGCCGTCCTCCTCCACCATGCCGGAGCTGATACCCCGACGCCGTCGTCCATTACAAGAGATCGACATATCTCATCCACGGTTCCGGACCAGGATCCTTGCATCGCGTCCTCTCGCTTCATCCGCACCGTCGTCCACCTTGCCGGGGCGCTCCTACAACCGTCTTATCCACCATGGTGGGACATATCCCCCGCCGCCACCGTCTGCCCTACCAGATCTGCTTCCACGCCGCCGACAGCCATCGCAACCGCAACACCCAAAACATCTCAGCAGATGCCTACACGATGCCGTAACAGAGGCGGTACTCTTTCATATCTACTCAAGTTATTTATCTCAGCCGAAAAATAGATCACCACTGTTTTACTGTGATTTCTTGTCCATCACTTAGAATCTTACTTCTTAGTTGAAAGCAAAGATTGTTTGCAAAGTAGCCTTTGTCTCCTTTGCACCTTCAGATCCGCCATGGTACGCTCAACACTATACTCGCAATGCTTATGGTTTTCCCCTTTTATATTCACTACCATCATCCTAGATGCTTCGTGTCGTGCCAGCACTGCTCCTCAACCCATCAAGCGAAACAACATGCCACTCATATTTCCAAAGCTTAGTTGTTCAAATACGAATGAGATATGATGCTGATATTACTAAAACAGAGAATGCTTAATTGGTCAGCTAATGTTCCTACTTTAGTTTTGAAAAAGCATGTGCGCCACATATAGAGAGACATCAGGGAATTGCATTTCTTTATGCGCTCTGGTTCATCATGGGTGGGCAACGAACATTGTAGTATCCAAAATCTGCTCGCTCATCTTTAACCTGTTCTTCTTCTGTTCTTTATTAAGTATAGTAGTACATTATGTTCCTTGCCTGGAAGAGGAGCAGGGACATTTGCAGTCAACAAGTATATTGTGTCGCTTCTGATGGATGCTTTCAACTCTTCGAGTTGGTCTGCCATAATATCCAGGAAATGCTGGGAGTTGTGTCGCCTTTGAGAGTCTAGACTGATTGTAATAGTAGTGCACCTTCAGTTTAAGAGAGCTGCCCCTGTAGGGGATCCAAAGCCTATCTAGCCATACCAGCAATACAAGCCCATATTTTCTAGCTAGTTCCACTTTCCTGATTTTACTCGTGATGCTTAGGGTTTTCCCATTTTATCTACACTATGATTTGTATGTGCTTTGTGTCGTACTAGCAGCACTCCACCCTTCAAACTAAACAACACACCGCTCATATTTCAAAAGCTTAGTTGTTCATATCCGAATGTGATATGATAATGATATTAGTTAACAGACACATTTAAGTTGTCAGCTAATGTTCCCACTTGAGTTTCCAAATGCACATCACCTGGTTTATCACGAGCTTACTTTCTAAATGTATAGAAAGAAGTGGAATCTCCCCAATATGCTTCCTCTTCTATTCTTTAACATGTTTCTCTCCTATTCTTCATTAATAAGTATACTATGTTCCTTGTCAGGAAGAGGAGCAGGGAGATCTACAGTAAACAGGTCCATTGGCCTCTTCTCTAGATGCTTTCAGCACTTCGAGTTGGTCTGCCATAATATCAAGGAAATGCTAGGAGGTGTGTGGCCTTTGAGAGACTAGACTGATAGTAACAGTAGTGCGCCTTCAGTTGAATAGAGCTGGCCTGTAGGGGATCGAAATGCTTTCGATTAGTAGCTGCAATACAACCCCATATTTTCGAGCTAGTTCCACATTCCAGATTTATTTATGATGTTATGGTTTCCCCCTTTTATCTACACTACTATCTGCCTAGATGCTTCGTGTCGTACTAGCAACACTCCATCCTTCAAGCTAAACTACATGCCACTCATAATTCCAAAGCTTAGTTATCAAATTCAAATCTGACATGATATAGATACTAATAAAATAGAGACACATTTAATTGGTTAGCTAATGTTACTACGCGAGTTTTGAAATGCATGTGTGCCAGATATAGAGTCATGAGGGAATACTATTTCTGTATGCGCTCTCGTCATCAAGCTTTGGCAATAAACTTTGCATACAATATATTTTGAACCTATCATCTGCCAACTATCATTACTTCTAGAGCTCCCAATAGGGATCCTTTTTTTTGAGCAGTAGTGCCAGATTATATTAATGTACGCACCAAATTACAGCACACATGGGCTCTCTCATCAGAATTCCAAAGGTAGCACACAAGGTTTTACAGGGAGCCCCTATTATATTAGGATATCCTATGCATTTCAAAGATAATCTCACTACTATTTCTGTTTTCATGCATGTCAGATATTGGACATGATCACAATGAATATGAGAATGCACGCATCAGAGGAATACTACGGAAAAGTGCAATGGCTAACAAACTTGGCATCAAGGGATTGAGTTCCATTCTGGATGGAATGAAACCCACATGCTCCCCACCTACGGATTCGTGTTCAGAATATGATCCTAATGACTATTCTGAGCTCGTGCAGTCGAAGGCAGATCACCTATCGTGTTCACCCATCAAGGTGCCTGTTCTAATTCGGCAAGGTTTTATTGGTTGCATGTATCTTGCATAATGTGTCTTGCATTTCTTCTACTTCGTTGCACCGCCATCTGCTTAGTTTACTCATCATATACGTGAAGATGCCATGCCCATCCATTATCAATACCTATTTCATCTGTCATCATACCATGTTTTTCCATTCAAATGATGTTCTCGTGTATCAGACATCCAAAAGGAAGAGGGTGATTGCAGAACCTGAAGGAGTACAAACAAAGTCTTTGAAAAAGGTGGTGGTACCGGAGAAATCAGATAGCACCCCACTTATATTGGCGACAGAACCAGCGCCACAAAACCTAGGGCCGACTCTAGCAGACTGTACCCATACTCCACTGGACATTCCTCTAGCCCCACCACACAGGAACCGCACTCCAGCAAAAGGTATGCCGATTTCAGTTGCCATAGCCCCAGCCGTACCACAGAAAAATCCCAATCCAGCAAAAAGTACACCAAATCCACAGACCAAAGACCTATTCCAACTATAGAGTGCCCCAATTTCCGCAGATTGGAACCCCATTCAAGTTATTCCCAGTTTAAAAGACAATGCTTTCAATGTTGTTAGGAACCATGTGCGTACCTTCCCATCATGGGAAGATTATAGTGAAGACAAACACCATTCACATCTCCCTATCACACTTATGTGTAAGTGCTATTATTCATGGTGATTATTATCTTGTTTTCTGTTGATTGAACACATCAATGATTTACATTACATTCTTCTCAATAGGAGAGGGTCAATCTGGATAGTCATGCCATGTAAAGCTTGCTTGCGCTTTTCAAGGACGCGTTGCAGCAATATCGGTGTTACCTGAGGTAAACACACTTTGATGGCAAGTCTATAAACAAAATTTCGGTGAAGTCTCCTGTGCTAAATTTACAAGATATTGAATGGAAAAACCTTGTTATGCACTGGTCTCATCCCCAAGAAGAGGTACTGTCTATGAGATCACATGACAATTTGAACTCCTACATTTCTGCATGTGCCTTACCGATCTCTTTTGCAGGAAAACTGCTCGAAGAAGAATAATGGTTTGAAATGGACGAAAGGATATCACAACTATGCTGCTCGCTGCTTTGCTCTTGTTAGTACCTGCTTCCCTGTATTGCTGTACTTACATTCATACCTGGTTGATTATGTGACATCTGTGTGCATGATAGCTTGCTTATCCACTGTTCGCTCCAAATTATCAAATCTATATTAATGCTTACATTAATGTAGAATAAACCCAATGCTTATGAAGAAGTTTAGCTCTATATTGTTCTTGTAAGTACCTGTTGTCCTTTATCACTGTACTTATATTGACAACTAGTTGTTCATGTACCATCACTCTGCAGCTTATTTCCCCTTGCTCTCCATTTTCTGGACCTTATCAGATCTATATTTACTCTTACCAAAATGTTGAATAAAATAAATGCTATTGAAGAAGTTTAGCTCTGCATTGCTCTTGTCTGTACCTTTTTGCCTGTACCGCTGTACTTACATTTCTAGCTAGTTGATTATGTAGCATCACTCTGCATCTTAGCTTAAATATTCTCCATTTGTTCCTATATTATCACATCTATATTTACGCTTAACAAAATGTAGAATAAAGGCAATGGTTATGAAGAAGATTCTCTGGTAAACTACTTGAATTGCCCCCCCATCAGCATGGACAAGGGCTTTATAGAGCTGGTCTTCACTACTAACGTAAGTTTGTCCTTCTCGAGCCTTCAAACTTTGTTGAGTATATTTGGATAGGCATGACAGCAACTGTTGTTTATTTTTCACGTTTGCACCAAATTGCATGTTTTAAGTTTCTTATGAAGAAGTTCATAAACATAAGTTTGTCCTTCTCAATTTCAGTTTTTAGTTGTACAACCAAGTTCCTTATTCATACCATGTAAATGAAACTAAACAGAGCAAGTGATCTTCTTTAGAGTGCATGCATGCTTGTGTTCTTGATCTGTAATCCAGGGGTGTGGTGAAACTACCCACTCCAGCGCAATGTCATATCCTGCTATGTCTTAACTATGAACTATGCCATATTTTGTTAATTTTATTTAAATCGTATCTCTTTATTTGCCAATCTGAAATGGGATTAATTGACAGCACACTGGCCATTGATGCTTATACGTTCTTTAGCACCGCATGTATGCTTGTGTTCTTTATCTGTAATCTAGTGGTGTGGTGAAGCTGGCCACTCCTCCACAATGCCATTTCCTGCCATGTCTTTACTATGAAGAATGCCATATGATGTTAATGCTATTTTAAACCATGTCTCTTTATTTAATCATAAGAAATGGGATGAATTGACATCACTAATGCTTATATGTGCAAAACCTGTTATCTGTTTTCTTGTTTGTCTTTCAGAGTGATATCTCTGACGCCAGGAAGAACTGCCACAATGATCTTGAGACAAACCCATTGCTTGTCCCTCTAACATATATTGCAGGGAAGAAGGCAACACATCTTGGGGATAGCGATACAACCCCAAAGTCATGTCTTGATGTAGTGTCGAAGTTACACGCTAATAGCAGTGACACAAGCTCGATGAAGTCGCCGCCTGAATCTGTTCGACTTCTTCAGTCTCAAATTCAAGCAGAAAGACATGCTTCAGCTCAACTCCTACTGGAACTCCAATCTCTATGGAAGATTAACCAAAGTACAGGATTTCTATTGATGCTATGTAGCTAGAGTTGGAGGATATAAGCGTCAAACAAGCGCAGTCTCATCAGCTTGCTCAGCTGCTTGCGCTGCAGCTCTCGGGCAGGGCTAACCTTTCTTGAACTGTGTTGAAGTGTTGTCGGTTATGTATATTATTTTGTTGGCGTGTTTATTTGCACTGGTGATGACCTTTGATGCCCAGTGAATGTAATCTGCTGCCTGGTTGAGCTTTATTACCACTTGTGGCGAACTTTAATGCCCAGTGGATGTAATATGCCGTAATTTCTTTGTTGTATAGTCTAGGTTAATTCTACATCACGATGCTGTAATTTATTTACTGTATATGCTGTCGTCACTCTCTGAAAAGGCCGTAAGCTTCGACCGAGCGCAATGGGCCAAATCGTTAGGTTTATATAAAAAAATTATGGTACTAAACTGGCTGGCCCACCAATCCCTATAAATGGGACGAAACGTGGGCCCACAATCATCTCGGGCCATTATCTGGCCTAGACGTAAACTGGCCCACTATTAGTTTCGGGCCTTTAATAGGCCGAGTAAACCGCTTGCCATACATGGGCCAGAAAATACAATGGGCTTTTAACAGGCTGAAAAGTAGATTGGGCTGAATTGTGCCGAACAATTAACGGGCCGACAGCAGGCCAAAATATACATCGGCCCATGAATGGCCCAATGACATGACAGGACATTAACGTACCAAAATTTATATTGGGCCTTGGTTGGCCCAGTCACATGATGGGCTGTAAGCAGGCCGGATGCAAAGCATGCCATAATTAGGCCTAACTATATCACAGGCCTTTGGCAGGCCGATAGCCAGGTTGGGCTAAAATGTATCCACGAAGACTATGGGCCGTTAAGAGGCCAAATGCCACTTTGGACCAGAAATAGGCCCACATGCAGCATAGGCCGTTAAATGGCCGAAACTGAAACCGGGCCGACAACGGCCCAATTGTACCAAGGGCCGCTAACAGGCCGAAACTAATAAGGGACCGAACTATTAAACGGGCCTTTAAGAGGCCAAAGTCCAAATCGGGCCGGCAATGGGCCCAAAAGCACGGTGCCTATTAACGGGCCGTTTTTGATATGGGCCGAAATTTGGGCCAAAACTTGGCAGGCTGTTAATGGGCCGGATTTGATACTGGCCATAATTTGGCCGAAAACATGGCAGGCTGTTAACGGGCCGGATCTTGCCTGGGTCCTAATTTGGCCCAAAACATGGCACGCTGTCAACAGGCCGGATCTGATATGGGCCGTAATTTGGCCCAACACCAGGCAGGCTGTTAACGGGCCGGCCCATGAGTATGTGACAAAATCTTGTGGGCCTTTTGCTGGGCTGGCCCTTTTACCTTAAATGGGCTGATACTGGGCCGTTCCACATGTCGATGTTTCATTGGTGACTCCTGTCCACTGGACGGTTGACATCTGTCGCCACGGGGAACTGACACGTGGATCCTTTGGCGAATCAGATATTTACACATGGAAAATTGCCATTGGTCGGAGCTTTTAGTGGGTTATCGGATCCAAACCGGAACCCAATAGCTTAACGACGACCCGTTACGGTCGATGCCACATGTCGGTTACCGTTGACGAAAACACTTCCATGACGCGCCATTTATCGTCATGGAAGTGGACACTTCCGTGATGATAATTTGAGTATTGTCATGGAACACTTCTACGACAGCACAGGTATGACTATCTTGTTTCTGTCATAAAATCGTCACAGATGTACATGCATGGCAGAAAAATGTGACCTACTATGACAAACATGTATCATCACGGAAGTGTTTTTTTGTAGTGTCAGCCACGTCCGGGCCGAGCCAAGCAGCATGAGGGGCACGTAGCATACCACCACGTGCTTGTTGGCGCCGGCTATACCGACGGCCATGGTGTAGTCAGTCAGCCAGT
This sequence comes from Elymus sibiricus, assembly GCA_039707655.1. Taxonomy (NCBI): domain Eukaryota; kingdom Viridiplantae; phylum Streptophyta; class Magnoliopsida; order Poales; family Poaceae; genus Elymus; species Elymus sibiricus. Next base: position 208,362,493 of record CM077670.1, read on the forward strand.
CCTCCGCCTTGGTGGCGCCGTTGTACTAGGGGGTGTCGCGGGCCAGCGTGAAGCCTTTGGGGAACGGCTTCCTATGGATGCGTGGCCCGAAGCAAGCTGGGCCGACTGAGATTTCCTCCTCCATGGCTAGGGACCGCGCCAGGCGGTCGATGCGGTGGCGAGTGTTGTGCTCGTCGTAGGGCTCGCGAGGCCCCAATTGGTCCGTGACCGTGGGGCGCCCCGCCGCGCCGACAGAGGCTAGCTCGGCCCGCCGAGCAGGTGGTGGAGGACGCTACAGCCGCTGGCGGCCATCTCCAGCCGGCTCGTCCACGCGGCTGTTGTCAGCCAATAGAGCCCGGTTGCACCGGCCCCGGTGCCGGCTGGAGCGGCTACCGGTAGGGTGTAGAGAAGACACCTGTTGCGTGTTCCTGGGACCCCCGGCTTGTTGTCGGTTGTCGGCCTAAAGAGGGGGGATTCCAAGCCGGACGCGGCCGGTTGGGCCGGATCCCACTGCACCTGCTGCTAGTTCGCAGCAGTGATGAGGTCGCGGATGCGCTGCTGCTACTACAGCAGCTCCTCGCCTCCAGGTGCTCGAGCTCCACTGCGGCCTCCTACGCAGCTCTCATGTTCTTGTCGGGGGTGCTGTAGGTGGGTCGATGAGTGCCCAGCATCTGGCCAGTGGCCCCGCCTCGGCGTCGCACCTCCTCGAGCCAGTTTGGCCCAACGGCAGCCAGCGTGAGGCTGTGGGTGGTGTTGTACTCGCGCTGGACGGACTCCAGCCGGTGCTGCACCGCAGCGAGCGCCATGGCCTCATCCAGCAGATGCTGGCGCGCCTCCTTGAGTCCGGCCACGGCAGCGGCCGGGTCGGCATCGGGTGTGATGGGGCCCGCAGGTTCTGCAGCACCGCACGCAGTGGATATGTTCGGTTGGTGCGGGCTATAGCCGCAGCGGCCTTGTCCTTGCTATGGTCGGAAGCATGGCTGGAACCAGTGGTCAGCACCTCCACGTGGATGCAGAGATCTGGGACATCGGTGGCGACGCCGCAGCCGGCGGGAAGGGGTGAGACAGGAAAGGTGAGTACCTCGTGAGTGTACTCGTCGGGGACGAGCACGACGAAGACACGCAGCTCGCCGAAGGGGACGATGGAGCCGCCTGCAGGGCAGGCACCGTCCGCGCCGAGCGCTAAGCCGCAGCCGGCGCGGGCGACAGCACCAGGCATGCAGACCAAGCCATGCACGATGTGCTTGCCGGAGGTGTTGAAGGTTCTCGTCTGAAACATGACTCCGGCCGGCACCGCATGCGGCCCCACGGTGGGCGCCAACTGTCGTGGTGTTGTCACGGTAGATACCATGGGATGGCTTATCGTGGGTGGAGCCTAAGAGCGCCGGTGGGTTCCAGAGACGAGATCAGGTGCAAGCGATGCGGGACACATGATGTACCCAGGTTCGGGGCCCTCCGAGGGAGGTAACACCCCTAGTCCTACCGGATCAACTTTGAAGAGCACAAGGGCTGCAATGGTGCTCCTGGAGGTGTTTGGGTGGAGGAGGAAGAAGGAGCTAGCTCTCCTCCTTGCCTCGCATGTGTGTGGGTGTGTGTGAATGTGGAATGAGCAGACGCCCTCTCTGGGGGCTCCTGGGACGTCTTATAGCCCGACCACCCAGGTTACAAGCGATAAAATAAGAGGGGCGGGGCCCTGTTGTCATTGTCTCTGGCCACCAGTGGGGCCTGCCGGCTGCGGGGCCCGCCGGCCGCATGTCACTGTGGCTCGTCGTCCTCTGTGTCATAGAGTGGTTGGCACTGTGCATCTACAGTGCTGGGCCGCGCTGACGTCGGTCGCCCCGGTCCATGGGGACGGCGGCACTATAGCCCCGCTCTCCCCGACGAGAGGTCTTGTCACACGGTCGGATTGGACAGGTGCTGACCCCATCGGCTGCTGGCTGTGGCCAGCCGGCCCGGACGTTGCGCCTTGCCCAGCCGGCCCAGAGCCCGGGAGCCGGTCGGAGGGCCAGCCGGACTGAGGGGCGTTGGTCACCCTGATGTTTGAAAAATGTATCTTGTACTCCCGAGCCTACCCAGGGATCATCCCCCCGATAGTAATGTAGGCACATAGGTTGATACACGTTTTCATCCTACTTTCTCCGATAGAAACTTTGGGGTACTCTTTGAAGTTCTTTGTGTTGGATTGAATATTATGAATCTGAAATTGTTTGATGCATATCAAATAATTAACTCACGGATACTTGTGGTGACATTGGAGTATCTTGGTGACATTAGAGTTGATTGATGCGTATCATATGGTGTTACTCTAGTACGAACTCTAGGGCTGTTTGTGACACTTATAGGGATGGCTGAATAGATTGATCGGAAAGATAACTCTGAGGTGGTTTTGCTACCTACAACAATTTCATCTTATGTTCTCCTCTATTGATAAGAACTTTGGAGTGATTCTTTGTCGCACATTGAGGGATTGTTATATGATTCAATTATGTTAGCACTGTTGAGAGATTGCACTAGTGAAAGTATGAACCCTAGGCCTTGTTTTCAAGCATTGCAATACCATTTGTGCTCACTTTTGCTACTTGTTACCTTGCTATTTTTATTATTTCAAATTACAAAAACCTATATCTACTATCCATACTACACTTGTATCACCATCTCTTCGCCGAACTAGTGCACCTATACAATCTACCATTGTATTGGGTGTATTGTGGACACAAGAGATTTCTTGTATTTGATTGCAGGGTTGTTTGAGAGATACCATCTTCATCCTACACCTCCCACGGATTGATAAACCTTAGGTCATCCACTTGAGGGGAATTTGCTGCTGTCCTACAAAACTCTACGATTGGAGGCCCAACAGAGTCTACAAGAAATAAAGTTACGTAGTAGACATCAAGCTCTTTTCTGGCACCGTTGCCGGGGAGGTGAGTGCTTGAAGGTATATCTTTAGATCTTGCAATTGAATCTTTTAGTTTCTTGTTTTATCACTAGTTTGGTTTATAAAAGGAAACTACCAAAAAATGGAAGTGAAGTTGCATCAAATTCTTTATCTTTATGAAGTCTTTCTTGAAAATGATGGATCAGAAAATTGTGCCAAAGTGTTAGAAGAAGAATTTAATAAAATGTTTGGCACAAAATCCTTGAATGTTGAGAATGGTTGCAATGTTATTAGTATGTCTTCTTTGAATATCCATGATGCTAATGATATGCAAAGCCATAAGCTTGGGAATGCTATGTTTCATGCAGATGATCTTTTTATTCCCCCTACTTTTGATGCAAAAATTTGTAATGATGAAAGCATGCCTCCTATTTGTGATGATTATATTGATGAAAGTGGGTTTGGAAGGGTGTCAACTCTAGGTACTAATTATTCCACTATTTTGGAGGGTGTTGAAACTTATTGCAATAATTATGAAAGTGGATTTGGAGGGGTCATAACTTTATTTAGTGATGATTCCACTATTTCGAAGAGGTTCAATTGATTAAGACAGCAAAGTTGCTATCTATGATGGTTATTGTGATGAAATGTATGTTATAAATAATAATTATAGCCATGAAATTTGTCATCATGATTTTAATGATCAAATTGATTATGCAAATCAAGTATCATATGATAGTTATTTCATTGAATTTGGTCCCACTATTATTGATGAGAATAAATTTGCTTATGTGGAGAGTAACAAAAATTCTATTCTTGTGGGTCACGAAAAGAATGCTTTATGTGATGGTTATTTAGTTGAATTCATTCATGATGCTACTGAAATATATTATGAGAGAGGAACATATGTGTCGAAAGTTTTGAAGTCATGCTTGTTTTGCCTTCCTATGCTAGTTGATTCTTGCTACAAGAAATTGTTTGCTTACAAAATCCCTATGCATAGGAAGTGGGCTAGTCTTAAATGTGTTTGATATATGCTTCATGATGCTCTCTTTGTGTTTTAATTCTTTATTTTTATGTGAGCATCATTAGAATCATCATGCCTAGCTAAAAAGGCATTAAAGAAAAGCGCTTGTTGGGAGACAACCCAATATTTATCCTTACTGTTTTTGTGTGTTCACATGATTAATCTACTGTAGTAATCATGTTTTATATGTTTTCTTACAATAATGTGCCAAGTAAAGCCTTTGGGATAGTGTGGATACTTGTTGATTTGATTCTGTGCAAAAACAGAAACTTTTGCATCCTGTTCTGGAATTTCTGTTCTATACTGGAACGTGATAAAATCCTGAAATTTTTACACAGTATTGGGTTACAAATTATTTACGTTGTTCTAATTTTTCAGACGTTTTGGGGATAGAGAAGTATGACCTTAATTCAGATCATTACAGACTGTTCTGTTTTTGACAGATTCTGTTTTCAATGCATAGCTTGCTTGTTTTCTAGTTTCTATGACTTGTATTGGTCAATATAAATTGTAGAAATGATAGAGTACAGTAGGCATTATGTGATAACAATTATGAATCTTGTCTTGGCATTACCTAAGTGGATGATTCATTTTTATCATACAAACCTATCTTATGAGTTCTGTTATGTTTTGCGTGATTGAAGTTTTCCAGTTTTGGGTGAGATACCGATATGAGGAGAATAAGGCGCGGCAAGACCCTAAGCTTGGGGATGCCCAAGGAACCCCAAGGTAATATTCAAGGAAGACTCAAGCATCTAAGCTTGGGGATGCCCCGGAAGGCATCCCCTCTTTCGTCTTCAACATTATCGGTATACCTCACTTGGAACTATATTTTTATTCGTCACATGATATGTGTTTTGTTTGTACCGTCTTTTCATTTTGTTTGCTGTTTAATAAAATTATTATATATGAAAGTTTTGAATTGGAGAGAGTCCTCACATAGCTACTTAATTGTTTGACTACTCATTGATCTTCACTTATATCTTTTGGAGTAGTTTGTCATTCACTCTTGTGCTTCACTTATATCCTAAGAGTAAATTGTTAAATGAATTGAATATAATAAATATGAAATTATCCATGTTCTGTATGCTTAGTAGTAGTTTCACATTGGGTTTAGAAAGTAAAATATATTGAAGTTTGACAATCACAATATAGGTCATACAACCAATTCATGAATGATTAGTATATGGAAGAGAAATTTCACATACATATATATTATCGTGCACATCTTTTATGATTGTGAATACCCATTAATTATTTTCAAACTTGATCAAATAAGTTGAAGATGGACAAGGAAGACAATGTAACGAGTTATGTTTGGGTGTATTTGCATACAAGTTATATTGTTCGGAAATAATTTGCTACCCATGGTGGTAGCTACACATGGCTCCATATTTTATCTCTAATTATTTTGGTAAATTATTTTGGACCATGAAAATAACTCTATACCAAAAATATCGTCACTTTGGACCAACCAGGCAAGCAAAAGGGCACTAGTGCCAGAAAGGCAAGTGAAAATACTGAGAGAAATGAGTAAAGGCCCTTTCTACACAATGAAAAGGCACTTGTGTCAAAAAGGTAATAAAAAAGACAAAGACAAATGAGAAAAAGTCATTTCTATGCAACAAAAATGCACTTGTGCCAATTTCATAAGAAACCTGACACCTCATATATGAAAAAAGGCACTTATGCCAAAAGGTATGTAGCTACCACCATGCGTGCATAGCTACCACCATGCATAGGAAATCACCTCTCTTGTATTGTTATGGATCCTCCAACATGTGGTGCTTGTTTATAATCTTTGCTAGCTAAAAATTTTGTACTAAGCGGGAATACTGCTTGTGCATCCAAAATCCTTGAGCCAAGTTTCTTCCATGAGTGTCCACTATATCTACCTATATACGACATTACCCTGCCGTTCCAAGTAAATTTGCATGTGCCATCTCTAAATCAATCAAATAAACATTTGTTTTGTGTGCTCGTAGCGCTGATGGAGAGACGGGGTGGTCAATATCTTCCATGCGAAGTGGGTTATTCTCACGACGAGAGTTTATTCACTCGTCTTGCACGAGAGAGGCTGGTATTTGGGATGCCCAGTCCTGTTAAATAAAAACAAAAAAATATATAATAAAACAACCCCCCCTAACGTGCGTACGACCATCTATGGGGCCATCTATCCCCTTTGCGGTTCGACTAGGGAGATACACATGCACAAAGAGCAGAATCAGTAGAAACGCAAAGGATTTACCCAGGTTCGGGCCACCGTGAGGTGTAAAACCCTACTCCTGCTTTGTGTATTGGATGTGTTTGGGCTCAAGTACAAGGAGCGCTTCTTGCCGGCAAGGTGTAGGAAGAGCAGCTATGCATGCAGAATGAGCAAAGTGTCGACCCTTGTAAAGGTTGCCCTGGCCCTACTTTTATAGCTCAAGGGGTAACCACAGTGGCAAAACAGTCATTACAAGTTGATTAGATAGCAAACAGTGCTATCATACATAACTCTGCCGGATTAGGACAAAAGCATTTGTTGCACCATTAGGTGTCATGTGGAGGAGGAGCCCCGACAAGGTTTCTGCACTGCTCGCCAAGCTACCTCTTATTATCTTGACACGCCTCCTGGACGGGTGTCATTAAAGCTAAATCTCCTTCCAGGAGGCTGACACGTGCCCCGACAAATCTCACCAAACTGCCTGCGCGGTAGACACCTCACCGATTAGCGATTAGTTTCTCGGTGCAGTGGAGTGCTATCGAGCTAGCAAGGACTTGCCGGCACGGAGCTTGCCAGGCCTTCATCTTGCTGGCTTGGACCATGCCGGCAAGTATCTTCTTCATAACTAGCACAAGTCAGGTGCTTCTTGATATCATGTCTTGATCTTCTCCCTAGTGGATTTGCAACTAGGCCTTGAATCTTGATCTTGGTAATCCCCGGCAAGCCCTGGCCATCAGGAAGGCTACTACTGTCTGTGCATAACTCATGGTATAAAATACCCAAGTTTTATACACCGACAGGAGCCCCCGGGCCTGGGCCACACGCGCGTTTGAAGCATCCTTGGGCTAGGCCCAAACAATGCACAGACACGTGGTGGGAGATTACCGCCGCAATTTTTGCAATGATGATTTTCTTCCAAGCACGCCCACGTCGTGCATTAAATGCGGGATGCAGGAGTGGTGGACTGTAGCGGTTATTCCATGGTAGTGCGCCTGCAAAGGCGCTGTAGAGGCAAACTGTAAAGAGCCAGCCCCCTCGCGTTTTGCCCGTAAAAAGGCAACCGCGAGCGGAGACTGCTCATTCACCCTTGCTTCCCTCTGCTTCATCTTCTTCCTCTAGCCAGAGCAGCTTCCGCCGCCGCCGCTGCCGATTCACACCTCACGTCGACTACCTCTTTTCACCCTGAGCCCTTATGGCACCCAAGAAGACCGACACAGCGGGGAGGAAGCCCGCCCAGCCTGTCGATCCCAAGGCGGAGAAGAAAAAGAAGGAACTGGAGGAACTCGAGAAGCGGCGGAGGGAGAATGTGGTATTCTCGCCGCCGGCTTTGGATGAGAATACCTTGATCGAGAGGTATGCCTATATGTGGAGACGAGACACCAAAGATCATGAGGCCCCAGTGGTGCTCCACGCCAGAGGCAAGACCCCATCAGATTCGTATCTGTCGGAAGTCAGGCTCCGGGGACCCAAAGGTTCGAACATTGGGGTGAGCTCGTTCCTACCACATCGGCCCCGTCCCCAGCTAAACTACGGCGAAGCTATGGCGAGAGCGTGCTGGCGAGAGCGGGCCGGACACACGTTGGTTTACCCAGGTTCGGGCCACCTTGTGGTGTAAAACCCTACTCCTGCTTGGTTGGGATTGCTCTGGTGAGTACAAGCGTACAAAGTGGAATCGATCTCCCTCCTTCTCTACGGCGGCACCCTGCCCTCCTTTTATACCTGCCTCGGTCCTCTTCCCCTGAAAACATTGGCGGGAAGGGTTGCCACACAACGGCAATTTTGAAGGGGGACAGGGGCGCAGTCTATCCTGACAAAAGGTGGTCTTCACCGGCAAAGCGCTTATCCACGACGCGCCGGAGGGCTCGGTGGTGACCTCCGCCATGCGCATCCACCGTTATGGTCTTCTTTCACCGATCGGGCAACCTTTGGTGGTTGCTTTGGGAAATGGACTGCTGGCCTTGCTCCCTTAGCACAAAAGGGGAAATCCTCTCCATCCGCGCCTGCTGGCGCGGCCTCTGCCGCCATTCGTCGCCGCGCACGTCACCCACGTGATGGGCACGAGACCGCGCGACTAAGCCGAACGGGACTCGTCTTGCATATCTTCGAGAGGGTGCCTCGGGAGGCAACCTCGGGACGCCGCCTCGCGAGATTGCCTCGTCGGGCTCTCAGTGAAGTGGCTACGTCTTGCTCGCTGCTCCCTGGGGAGGGGTCCTCAGGAGGCCGGGGCCTCATGAGGGGTCTTGCTTGAGGCACCTGTTGGTGGGCCACCTGTTGGGCCACCGCCAAGCGTTGGGCTCTGGGCCATGGGCAGACGGGTCGAGGTACCCTGGGTTCCATGGGCCCAACAATTGCCCCCGGGCCCGTGGCGCGCATGTTCCCGCCTATTCGGGGGTGAAACGACATGGGCCCTAACTGCCTCCGGGCCAGGCGCGACGCGTGGCGGACGATGTGATTGGGGAGGCCCCTACTTCTCACACGACGCCTTGGTAACCGCCCGCACTGACATAAAGCCTGCCCGCGCACGGCGCGAGGCCATCATTGCCTTCCTTCGCACTGCCGTCTCGAATCCTTGCATGCGTTGAAGGAAGAACGACGCGTAGCGCGCCCCCCCTTGAGCACTATAAAGACGTGGGGGAAGGACTTCCCCGCCCATCTTCTTCCAACAGTCCCTTCCTCCTTCTCCACAATTCAGGCGGGCCTCCATGATGATGGCGAGGGGAAGAGGCCGAGGCCGCGCGTCTGCTGCCGCATCCAAGGTTCCCCCCCGGGGCCGAGGGCGCTCACCGGCGGTCACCGACGCCGGTCCTAGTGGCCGCGGAAGGGGCACCGCCCGCAGGCGCGGAGGGCGCGGTGCCGGCGGCCGAGGTGCCCGTGGTGGGGCAGCCGCCCTTCCTCCCCAGGCAGGGAGCCATTCAGCGGAGGCGGCTCATGAGTTCATAGTGAACATGCATCGCCGGCCCTGCACCTGGCTGCGGCTTCCAGACTCCTTCAAGGAGGCGATGGCGGACCATGCGCCTTTGGGGCTGTGGGTGCAGGCGGATGGCTGCTGCAATGGCCCCTCCTGGGTGACAACGAAGTTCACCCCCTAAGGCTTCATGTAATTGGAGCAAGGGTGGAAGTCGTTTGACCTTGCTCACGGCCTGAAGCGGGGCCACGTTCTTCAGTTCAAGTATGACGGGGCCGCCACGCTCTTCATGAAGATCTTCGGGATCTCCGACAGCCGTGTGGAGTGTTGCGCGGAGAGCGAGGATAGCAGCTACGGCGGCTCCTCTAGCAAAGACGACAGCGACGACGGTGCCGCCTCCTCCGGTGGAAGCGGGAGCGACGATAGCTCCCCCCGCGTTAAGAGCGAGGACGAAGACTCCGACTAGGCGCAGACAGCGCCCGTGTTGGAGTCTTGGGGATGACGGTGCCCCGCCTAGGCCTCCTTCTTTTCTCTTTTTCCCTGCACTGGATCGATGTAACCCCGTGGGGGAGTGAAAACAATGGCTTCTATGTTTTAACTTAATGCTTTTGTGGTTTGGAATGCGTGTCCCCTCCCAAAGTTCTCTCGCGAGGCCTGCTTTTCTTCCTTGTTTGCCTCAGCGCTCTACGCCGTTAAGATCCAGCCCCCGAGCAGGCCTACAACTGTCGCTGGTATGTCTGGTCACGATGCCTGGACAAGGCCAGGAGGTGAGGGGCACCGGGAGCTAGTGAGGGCTCCTGAGGCGCGATGCTCAGGAAGCCCCCCTTTGGCGTGCAAGCGGCCCACTGGAAAGAAAAATGCCAGCACTCAGCGAGATCGCAAAAGGAGGGAACTCGAGTGATGGTGAGGGTGTCTCGCGAGGTGGTCTTTAGACTTAGCTTTGCGGGGAGGGGCATCGGGCGAGCCATGGATCGCGAGGCGAGCGCGGCTCACGAGGTGTGCTTGACGAGGCTTGGCCCGCACGACCTCCTGCCGAGATGGCCGCCGTAGGCCGGTTCCCAATGCGGCCCTCGTGAGTCCTCCTGAGGCCCTAGGGGGCGCCTTCCCATCGGGCCGCCTCACGAGGCGACACTTGCGAAGCCTTCCAAGTGATCTGTTCCTGAGATGACTACATGTCGACAAACCTTACAGCTGGGGAGTGACGCACGCTTGCTAGCTTGCTCGTGGCTGTTACGTGAGGAGCTAAGGCACCAAGGACCTTGGCGAGGTGACATGCACGGGAGCAGGCCCGCGAGCCAGAGCTCAGTCACTTGGATTTAGCAGCGCTGCAGGGAGGGACCCGAGCATAGGCGCCGTGCCTAGCCCCCGCTCAGGGAACAACCAGGAGGAAGGTCACAAGCGCGCGGCACTCTCGAGACGGCACCGCACCAAATATGTAATTATGCAGTCAACATGAGCTTACTCAGGCATAACAGCTAGATTCATTACACAAGCAAAAAGAGGTGCGGCTGCCGTGTCCGGCATAGATCAGCTTGAGGTCGATGCAGCCCGTGGGGCGCCCTCAATAGCGTAGAACAAAATTACCTTGGTAGGAGGGCCCTGGAAGCGATGGCGCGGAGGGCGTGGCGAGGAAGGACTCGGGCCACGCGAGATAACACTCGGACGCACCTGGCAGAGCTGTGCTGGAGGAGTGCGTGGGCCGCCTGGCGAGGCGTGCCGCGGGAGCTCACTCCTTAGGGGCCGAGGGGTTCCTGAGGACCGGGGGGCTCGCGAGAAGCGGGAGGGCTTGCGAGACCTGGAGGGGAAGAGGTCCGAGGAAACAGCGTGCCGGGGGCGCCCCGGAACCCCACGCCCTTCCATGTCCGAGGCCCCGGCGCGAGGCGCGCCAGCCACTGGAAGGCAGCACTGGCGTTCCTGAGGTCGAAGGGCATGTGGGCATAGCCGGTGGCGGAGCCTATACCCCGGCCGAGGCACAGCAGCAGAAAGGGGTCATGAGGGCGGAACTTGTGGAGGCTCATGTAGTCAACGCACATGCGTTCCTTGCTGCCCTTTTTGGGGACGACGACGGGGTTGGTGTGCCATTCGGGATGGCGCACCTCAAGGACGACTCTAGCTTCTTGCAGCTTGTGCATTTCCTGAACGATGAACTCTTGCTTTCCGGGCGCCTGGCACCGTGCTTTTTGCTTGATGGGGCGTGCGTTGGGGCACACCGCTAAGTGGTGCTCGATCACCTCCATTTGCCTGATGGAAGGTGACGAGTGCGCTTTCCTATGCAGGAGGAAGGACGGCGCCGATGGTGAAGGCAGGGCCTGAGCCGCTGCCGTCAACCGACACCATCTTCGTCTCGGTGCGGTCCTGAGAGAACAGCTGCTTCTTCTTCGCGGGCGCGGCCTCAGGAGGCTCGACCGCGTCCTCGTCAACTGGATGGGCGGTTGCAGCGGCCTTGTAGGCGTGCTCAAGGGAGCAGATCACGTCCTTTTCATCATAGGAGACGGTGATGATGCCATTGCAGCCAGGCATCTTGAGGACGTTGTAGGCGTGATGAGACACCTTCATGAACTTGGCGAGCGCGGGGTAGCCCAGGATGGCGTTGTAGGGTAGCCCGATGTGGGCGACATCGAAGTCGATGAGCTCAGTGTGGTAGTTCTTGCGGGTGCCGAAGGTGACGGGGAGGCGCACCTGCCCCAGAGGCACCGTGGAGCCATCGGTGACGCCCGAGAAGGGCCTCGTCGGCATGAGCTGCTCGTAAGGCACCTGGAGCTGCTCGAAGGTCTCGATGGAGAGCACGTTAAGGCCAGCACCTCCGTCGATGAGGGTCTTGGTGACTGCGACGTTGCTGATGGTAGGAGTGCACAGCATGGGGAGCGCGCCTGCGGTAACCGCGGACTTGGGGTGGTCCTTGGAGTCGAAGATGATGGCGTACTGCGACCACTTGAGGGGACGTACGGCTTCTGGCTTCCGGAGGGCGGCATTCACCTCGTGAGAGAACTGCTTGAAGTGGCGGTTGGACGCAGGGGCCTGAGCTTCGCCGAGGATGCAGGCGACCGCGCGAGGCTCCTGGTAGCCCCCGGCGCCCTCATCAGGCTGGTTGACGTCGTTCCTCCGGGGTGGCAGCGGCAGCGGCGGAAGAGCGGCGTTGGCCTGAGGGTTTGCCTCACGAGGCTGATCGTGCCAGGCGGCCTCACGAGGCTGGTCGCACCAGGCGGCCTCACGAGGCTGGTCACGCCAGCCTTGGTGGAAGTTGCCGTTGCCGCTGCAGCCGTCCCAATGGCTGCCACTGCGGCCAGCTCCGCGACCGGTGTCGCGGTCGTTGCGGTCGGCTCGGCGGCCCAGGCGCTCGTCGCGGAGCAACTTGAGCTCCTGGTAGTCTTCGGTGCTGTGGGAGCGCGAGTTGTGGTAGGCGCAGAGAGGGCGGTCGTCTCTTTTGGGCTCATCACGGGCACGGCCGCGCTTCTGCTCGGGCTCCGCCGCAAGCACGGTAGGGCCCTTGCGCTTGACGTCCTTGCTCTTTGCCTTAGCGGTGTTGGGCGCCGCATTGGGGTCGTTGTGGATGAAGAGGCGACCTTCTTCAACCTTGGCACACTTGTCGACGAGGTCGAATAGCTCAAGCCCCGAGTCCAGCTCGTCGCTGATGGCGAGCTTCTCGCGAATCTTGACGTCTGCGATGCCTGTGGAGAACATGGAGATGACGGACGCGTCCGAGGCACGCGGGATCTTTTTGCGCACCTGGCTGAAGCGCTGGATGCACTTGCGGAGGGTCTCGTCTGGGCGCTGCCACACATGGCGTAGGTCATTGATGGTGAGGGAGCGGTCATGCGCGCCCTTGAAGTTGGCGACGAACTGGTCGCAGAGCTCGCCCCACGATGAGAAGGACGCCTCAGGGAGGTTCATGAGCCAAGAGCGCGTGCCGTCCTTGAGGGCCATGGGGAAGTAGTTCGCCATGACCTTGTCGTCACCATTCGCCGCCTCGATGCTCAGCGCGTAGAGCTGAAGGAACTCCGTGGGGTTGGGGGTGCCGTCGTAGCGTGGAGGCAGGTCCGGCTTGAACTTTATGGGCCACACCACCCGGCACAGCTCGCGAGTGAAGGCGCAGCAGCCCACGCCGATCGAGGGAACACCGCCGGCGAGGGCAGCGCGGTTCTGGCGCCCAGCCGCCGCGACCTCCTAGACGGTCCGGTCTTGGCGCCGGCGCTGCTGCTCCAGGAGCACACACGCATCAGGCGGCGCTCGGCGGATGATTTGGCAGCTGGCCTCGTCTTGGACTGGAGAGGACGCGCCGCGGGATGGCTCACGCACCCGCGCGTTGTGCTGCTGCCCGACGTGTTCGTCGCGCAGAGGAGGAGGCACGGGAGCGCCATGCGCTACGTCCCCAGTGTGAGATGGCGGAGGGTGGAGCGAGTGGGTAGGCGCCGGAGTGTCCCCGACGGCGTTGACGAGCTCGGTGATGCGATCAAGCCATGCGTCATAGCCGGTGTCAGCTGGACGGTAGCGCAGCAGCTCATGCGCCATGAGCAGTGCGGCCTGCGCGTTTGGTGGCCCATGGCGGGCGAGGGAGGAGGAGGTCGTGGCGGTGCGGCCGTCTGCCTGCACGGAGGGGTGCAGGGAGGAGTCCTGCTGCTCATGGGCGGCAGGGTCGGTGGCAACAGCGGCCTCGACGTGGTGGCGGTTGCCACGGCCCACATGTTCTGTTTGGGCAACGCGACCCGCCCTGTGCTCAGCGCGCTTGCGGTTAGCGTCGGCCATGATGATGGTGAGGTGGAGGGCGGAGTGGAAGAACAGTAGCGCACCCCTACCTGGCAAGCCAAATGTTGGAAGTCGGGCTCCGGGGACCCAAAGGTTCGAACACTGGGGTGAGCTTGTTCCTACCACCTCACCCCCTTCCCCAGCTAAACTACGGCGAAGCTACGGCGAGAGCGCGCTGGCGAGAGTGGGCCGGAGACACGGTGGTTTACCCTACTCCTTGCGGTGTAAAACCCTACTCCTGCATGGTTGGGATTGCTGTGGTGAGTACAAGCGTACAAAGTGGAATCGATCTCCCTCCTTCTCTACAGTGGCACCCTGCCCTCCTTTTATACCTGCCTCGGTCCACTTCCCCCGAAAACATTGGCGGGAAGGGTTGCCACACAACGGCAATTTTGAAGGGGGACAGGGGCGCAGTCTATCCTAACAAAAGGTGGTCTTCGCCTGCAAAGCGCTTATCCATGACGCGTCGGTGGGCTTGGTGGTGACCTCCGCCCTGCGCATCCACCGTCTTGGTCTTCTTTCACCGATCGGGCAACCTTTGGGGGTTGCTTTGGGAAATGGACTGCTAGCCTTGCTCCCCTAGCACAAAAGGGGAAATCCTCTCCATTCGCGCCGGCTGGCGCGACCTTTGCCGCCATTCGTCGCCGCGCGCGTCACCCACGTGATGGGCATGAGACCGCGCGACCGAGCTGAACGGGACTCATCTTGCATATCTTCGGGTGGGTGCCTCGGGAGGCAACCTCGTGAGGCCAGCTCGCGAGATGGCCTCGCGGGGCTCTCGGTGAAGTGGCCGCGTCTTGCTCGCCGCTCCCTGGGGAGGGGTCCTTAGGAGGCCGGGGCCTCATGAGGGGTCTTGCTTGAGGCGCCCACTGGTGGGCCACCTCCAAGCGTTGCGCTCTGGGCTGCGGGCTAACGGGCCGAGGTACCCTGGGTTCCACGGGCCCCACAGTATCCATTTTTCTGCGCGTACTTCTATTGCAGGCTGTTTCCTCCATTTTCGGATTTCTTCAGCGCAATGATGTACAGCTTCGGGTTTAGACTATTGGATTTTACCCCAAATGCTATGACTTGCATGTCAGTTTTCACTCATTTGAGTGAGAATTTAATTGGAGTTGCCCCCAATGTCGATCTGTTCCGCCATTTCTTCATTCCTCACATTGAAGGTAAAGTGCTCTCCGGCAGTGTCACATGGATCCCCAGGGCCAAGACCAAGGACCAGTATCTTCCCGGGCAGCTGCACTTAATGTGGGAAGAATGGCAGGCTGAGTGGTGCTGGATCCAGGAAAAGGATTTTCCCAGTTGCTGCTTGCCGCACACAGAAAGAGTTGTACGCGGTGACGATTGGAGCAACTTGGGAACCGACGACAAGAGACTTGGCCCGGTAGTGAACCGAATTGCTCACCTTAAAGCCGCCAAGTTGACTATAAAGATGGTGGGTTCCGATTTCCTCTGGCGACGCATTGCGCCACTACAGAAAAGGCAGAGGTTCACTTGGGAGTACCAGAACGCAGGTGATATCATGGGATTGTATCCAGGGCTCGGCAACAATTTGACTATCCTGGAGCACGCCAGCCTCTGTGAGCAGTTGTTCAGAACTACCGGCACCTTCCACTTGCCGGACCAGATCATCCCATTGCATATTAATTCCACCAAGGATTCCATCTTGGTGATGATGCGAGAATGCAACGCTCAAGGAGTCGAAGCTCTCTGGCCAATGCCTACTCTGGAGAATGAAATGGCCTGGGCTTCAAACTTGATGTAGAAGGCCACCCAGAAAGAGAGGCATCTCATCAAGGCCACCAAAGACAAGGAGTTGGCATACATCGCCAGCAAAGCCGCAGAAATTGCTAGAATTAGCAAGGCTGGCGGTTCTCAGGTCGCGGCAACTGAGGATGATGAAGAAGAACATCCTGACGAGGAAGCTACCGAGGAACCCCAAGAAGAGCCTGCCGGGAGCGAGGCTACCGGGGGACCCGAAGACGAGGAAGAAGAAGGTCCTCGGGCTCCCAAGAAGAGGGCACGTATCCTTCGGAAGACGGCCAGCCAGGAGCCAGTGCATGCTTCTTCGCCAAAGGCTGGTCCTGTCGTGAAGAAGACGACCACCAAAATTGGCCATCAAGAGGAAGTACGCCGGCAACAAACTCAGCGTCCACGAGCTCAGCGTCCATCTTCTCAGCAAGAAGTTGTCTTCATAATTGGGTCTTCTTAGCCAGCAAGTTCATCCCCTCCGGCACTCAAAAGGGCCAGGGAATCACCCCCGCCGGCGAGATATGACCTCTTTGTCCTCAGCGAATCAGAAGACGAGGAGTAAGCATAATTGCCTTATCTTTACCAAGTCTTGACTCCATCTTGATTATGATTTTTGACTTGATTTCCTTCTATTCTTGTAGAGACACAGAGCCACTTGTGCACCGGGCCAAGTGAACTAGAGCCACAATGGAAAACGAACCTGCGGTAAGTACTGGGCAAGGGGACGTATGTGTTGATACCATCGTCATCAGCCCCCAGCCCAGCCCCCTGCGCGAGGCCGTGACGCGGTTCCCACTCATTGGTACTGGCAACAATGCTCCTTCTCTTGGTCTCGACAAGGAGGTAGGAGAAGGCCACTAGGAAGAAGAGTGCCAAGAGGTGGATCCCACCGTGGTTCCTCCGCCAACCACTGTCCCGGAGAGTGCTTCTCCGACAAGGGCCTC
This sequence comes from Elymus sibiricus, assembly GCA_039707655.1. Taxonomy (NCBI): domain Eukaryota; kingdom Viridiplantae; phylum Streptophyta; class Magnoliopsida; order Poales; family Poaceae; genus Elymus; species Elymus sibiricus. The sequence continues at coordinate 208,378,924 of CM077670.1, forward strand.
CACTGATGAGCCCGTCCGCACCGAAATAGTCTCGGCAAGCGAGGCTGCCGGAGACCGTGCGGCGGCAATGGAAGTTGCCAGGGAAGGAACTATCTTTCCACAACAAGCGCCAACAGGTAATCCACTTGTTTTTAGGCACTTCCCAAATTTTTTGTCGTCTTGAACTTGACTTGTAAATTGATTTTCATTCTATCCTTTGCTTCTGTTCGACTCTGCAGCTTCCACCTCTCCCAAAGAAGGGGAAATCCTTGTAGAAGTGGCAGATATTGCAAAGGAAGCTGCTGATGAAGCCACCAAGATAGCTGCTGAAGAGGCCACCAACTCTGCCACCAAGGAAGCAAGGGAAGTTGCCAGAGAGATAAGGGAATCTTCCGGCAACATATCTGCTCCCATCCAGCGAAGCACGAAGATGGTGCTGGTTGATGCTGACAAGCCAGACTCCGTTGCTCAACCAACCGCACCAGCTGCTCAAATCTTGGCGGATGTCTTGACGCTCGCCGCTCCTCAACAAGTGTCCGAAGCCCCCAGTTCATCAGGCACCGGAGAGCTGAACTTTGATGAAGAGATTACTAACATCCTTGCCTCCATCCCCAAAAGTACCCTTGAATCCGACAACGCTACCGATAGCACAGCAGATCTTGCCTTCTTAGAGACCTTGGCTACTGGTCTCAGGGATGTGCAAGAGCGCTATGGTAAATGATGGGACAAGCTTCAAGTTGAGCACACGGCTCTGGAGGTAATCGAGGAGAAATTGAAGAAGAAGTTGGAAGATATCCGCACTTCGTACAACAACCAATCTCACAGTCTAAGGAGGCAAGAGGAAAAACTTGCCACCGCCCAGGAGAAGGCAACAGCCTTGGACGGCAAGTTGGCAGAGCGCGAGGTGCAGCTCAATGCCCGGGAAAGGAATCTTGCTACACAAGAGGAGACCCTTGCCACCAAACTTCGCGGCAAGGATGAAGAAATCAAAAAGCTCCTTGAGCAATGGATGCAGGAGCTGGAGAAGAATCATAAGGATTCCATTGAGACCCAAGCTCGAGAAAACGCTGCCAAGCTCAAGGAGGATACTGATGAAGCGGCCACTGCCACTGCCGCCAAGGTGGATCTTGATTCCCAACTGACCAAACTGAAACAAGAGCTCGCTGGCAGTAGTAAAGAGGTCGAGACTCTCAAGGGTGAAGCGCAGAAAGCAGCCCTCACCTTAGGGGAACTGCAAACGCAGCTCTTGCCCAAGAATCAAGATCTCGATACCGCCGCCAATGTAGCCGAGGACTTGAAGTCTAAACTTGTCGGCCTGGAAACAGATCTCGAGTCCGCCAAGGAGCGGGAAAGAATCTTGATGGAGAAGTGGAGAACAGAGGAGGCCTTACGGGTAGATGTTGAAAACAGGTTCAACCAGCTGCAAGAGAACCTCTCCCTCTGGACCAACGGTCTTGTCAACATTGCTGAGCGCGTCACCTCCCAAATTGCCGTCATGGATATGAGGAGCTGGGGTTTCACCATCAACGACAAGGAAACCACCAGCGTCAGGCTAACCAAGTTCTTCGAGGGTCTCGTTGACGCCTTGAAGACATATCATGAAGATATATCTGCCTCGTTTGCTGATGAATCTTGGAAGTTTGCGCACAATGTCCTTTATAAGGTACTGCTCAAGCTTGCACACCGCCATCCTGATCTCGATCTCTCCGGGATCTTCAGAAAGCTGCCGCAGAACACCGACGTCACTATTGCCGACAAGATTGCCGGTCCTCTTGCCGACGAGGTTCTCCAAGTCCCCAGGATTCAAGGCGATCGTCAGGATTAAGTTTGTCTTTTTGTCTACCACAGTGCTGCCATGTAAAAGATACATTTGATCTTATGTTAGATCTGCACTGATTTTGTGATGTAATATAACTTATGGTGATGAATGAATGTATTCTATCTCCCTTGTTTTACTTTGTCTTTGTATGATTTTTTATACCGTACGCATACCAGAAGCTTGCCAGTGCGTGCACTTGCTGCGAGCGCTTGAGGAACGGATCCTTAGCAGCCTGCCGGTAGTATCGCCGCCAACAAGTTTTCCTTTGACGTTTTGAAATGCAACTACTTGAATTGTTGAGCGGACTCGAAACAAAATAAGAGCGCAACTGATTATGACAAGGTTCCTTCGTGTGCAGGTTTTTCATACAAACATAGAATCTTTCAAGGGAAATTGCAAATGTTACAAGGAATCGTTTCAAAGTTCTTCAACTTAGCTTTTCCTTGTGCTGCGTTTCCTTGTTGCACAAAATGATCACTTGAACGTCATTAAATGGTGTCCTCATCGTCACTCCCCCTGGGAAACTTGCACGCGAGGAATCCTTCTGTCCTTTGAGAAAAAGAAAGAAGAGAAAAGAGTGGTTTGGAAACCTTGATGGTCCACTAACCATTTCATACAAGTCAAAGCGTAATCACAACATCACATGCATTTATACACAAATAAATATGTATTTTGACAAAGAGTTACGAAACACTTAGCTTTATTTAACTTACGCACAGGATCTACGCCTGGTTTGTACAAAGGGTTACAAGTCTTGCCAACAAAGCTTGTACAAAAAGGGGCTGCAGGGAGGCCCGGCAACCGCGTCTCACGGGTAGAACTTGCGAAGATGCTCAATATTCCATGAGTTTTGCACTGGGATGCCATCTTCGGTCTCCAGACGGACTGTGCCAGGTCTGGTGACTCATGCTACCCGATAAGGGCCTTCCCACTTTGGCGTCAACTTGTTTGAATACTTGGCAGACTGGATGCCCCGAAGAATAAAGTCGCCTTCCTCAAGGCTTCGGGCATGCACTTTGCGGCTGTGATAGCGGCGTAAGGCTTGCTGGTAGCGTGCAGCTCGCACAGCTACCCGAAGACGATCCTCCTCAAGGAGCGCGGCATCATCTTGCCGCAGCTACTCTTGCTCTGCCTCATCGTAGGTGAGCACTCGAGGTGACCCGTACATGAGTTCCGTGGGGAGCATCGCTTCCGCACCATAGACTAGGGAGAAGGGTGTTTGGCCAGTGGCTCTATTTGGTGTTGTCCTGAGTGACCAAAGAACTGCCGGCAACTCATCAATCCAGTGCCTTCCACACTTTGTGCAGCCTGTCGAAAGTTCTTGTCTTGAGGCCTCGCAACACTTCAGCATTTGCCCTTTTCGCCTGACCGTTGCCTCTCGGGTGAGCAACAGATGCAAAACAGATTTTGCTGCCAAGGTCTTGGATGTACTGCATGAAGGTGTGGCTCGTGAATTGTGTGCCGTTGTCGGTGATGACCCTGTTGGGACCACCAAAATGGCAAACTAATCCCTTGAAGAACTTGACGGCTGACTGCGCTGTCTCCTTCCTCACTGGCTCCACTTCAGGCCACTTCGTGAATTTGTCGATTGCGACGTACAAGAATTCAAAGCCCCCGGTAGCACGGGGGAAAGGACCCAAAATGTCAAGCCCCCAGACCGAGAAGGGCCAGGAGAGAGGTATTGTTTGAAGATCTTGAGCTGGCTGATGTATATTCTTTCAATGAAACTGGCATGCTTCACACTTGGTTACTAGCTCAGTTGCATCCTGGAGGGCAGTGGGCCAATAGAAACCTTGCCAAAAAGCTTTGCCGACAAGTGCTCTTGATCCTATGTGAGAGCCACATATGCCGCCATGTATCTCCGCCAACAGCTTTAGCCCATCTTCCCGGCAAATACACTTCAATTTCGCACCGTTTGGTCTTCTTCTATGCAGAATGTTGTCCACAAACTGATACATACTTGACTGACGAGCTACTTTCTCAGCTTCTTCTTGGTCATCGGGAAGTTCAACTGTTTGAAGGAAATGAACTATTTGTTGTGCCCAAGTCGGAGCCTGTGGCTCGATGACAAGGACTAAAGGCATCTCTTCGGGAGTAGGAGCGCTTGTCTCAACGGCAAGAACTTGACGTTCTGTTAGAGGCTGCTGCTCACTAGCAACCTCATTGTTGTTCTCGGCAACATTCTTGCCAACGGCTTCTGGCAGCTCTGCCGGAAAATACTTGCCGGTGTTCAACTTTCTTCTTTTGTTTGCCGACGTTGATGGAGTGACTGATGGTTGATTCAAATGGAGCACAAAAGTTCCTAGTTCCACAGGGAGCTTTTGGGCGGCACACTTTGACAGGTGATCAGCAATGCTGTTTTCCGCACGAGGAACATGCTCTGTTTGCAATCCATCAAAATGTTCTTCCAATTTCCTTACTTCTTCCACATATGCTTCCATCAATGGGCTCTGATAATCTTTATTGACCTACTTCACAACAAGCTGCGAGTCGCCACGGCTGAATAATTTTCTGATTCCAAGGTCCATTGCGATCCTGAGACCGACAAGGAGCCCTTCGTACTCAGCAGAGTTGTTTGTACTTTTCTCCCTGGGAAAGTGCATTTGAATCACATACTTGAGGTGCTCTCCGGTGGGTGCGACAAGCAGCACCCCGGCACCGGTGCCTTGCAGCGAAAAGCCGTCGTCAAAGTACATAATCCATTCTTTAGCTGTCTCCTTGCCGGGGAGAGCTGACTCTTGAATCTGTTTGTTTTGCGTTGGCGTCCATTCTGCAATGAACTCCGCCAAGGCTCTGCTCTGAATAGTTGAAGTACTTTCAAACTTGAGTGCAAAGCTTGACAGCTCCAACGCCCACTCCACTATCCTGCCGGTTGCATCTGGATTTCTCAAAATGCGCTGCAACGGCGCGCTTTGGTGCTTCAATTTGCTCAATAGCTTTGATCTTGTCGGGATTAGCTTCTATTCCACGTTGAGATACAAAGAACCTGAGAAGCTTGCTGGATGGAATGCCAAACACACACTTCTCGGGGTTGAGCTTCAGATTGATCCTGCGCAAATTTGCAAATGTTTCTTCTAAATCTTGAATGAGGGTTGATTTGTCCTTAGTTTTGACCACTATATCATCCATGTATGCTTCCACGTTTTTGTGCAGCTGGGGTTCGAAACCAATTTGGACAGCTCTTGCAAAGGTTGAACCAGCACTCTTTAATCCGAAAGGCATACGCACGAAGCAGTATGTGCCACATGGAGTAATGAATGTGGTTTTCTCCTCATCCTCCTTAGCCATGAAAATCTGATGATAACCAGAATATGCATCAAGAAAGGAGAGTAGATCGCAGCCGGCAGTAGAGTCAACAATTTGATCAATGTGCGGCAAAGGGAAAGGATCCTTTGGACATGCTTTGTTGATATCAGTATAGTCAATACAAAGTCTCCACTTTCCATTTGCTTTGCGTACTACAACTAGATTTGCCAACCATGTTGGATGTACCACACCTCTAACTAAACCAGCCGCTTCTAGCTTCTTTATTTCTTCAGCGATGAACTGTTGTCGTTCCAAAGCTTGCTTCCTAACCTTCTGCTTGACGGGTCGAGCATGGAGACAGACAGCAAGGTGGTGCTCAATTACCACCCTGGGAACACCGGGGATGTCAGATGGTTGCCATGCAAACACATCAACATTCGCCCGCAGGAAGGCAATGAGCGCGCTTTCCTATTTGCTGTCAAGAGGGGCACTGACGGTGAAGGTACCGCTGGTGTCGTCCTTCTTTGCTGGCACCTTCTTTGTTGCTGGTGGAGTAGCTTTGGACTTCTTGCCGGTGGAACACCCCGGCAAATCCTCAACGGGTGCGCAACACTCCGTAGAAGTGCGCTTCCCGGAGTCCTTTCCAGAGGTCTTGCCGGAGTTCTTGTTTTTCATCTCAGCGGGAGCTGGTGCAATGACAGCAGATGCTGCAACCGCTTCTCTGTAGAGCTTATCGATGCAGATAACTACATCCTTCTTGTCGGAGTTGATGGTTATGACACCCATCGGCCCAGGCATCTTTAGCGTGTTGTAAGCATAGTGTGATGCTGCCATGAATTTTGCCAAGGCTGGGTGACCCAGAATTCCATTATACGGCAAAGGGATCTTCACAACACCGAAAACAATTTTCTCTGTTCGGTAGTTCAGTTCCCTGCCGAACCTCACCGGCAAAGTGGTCTTCCCTGTGGGCTGGCTTCTTCCCGGGTTTACTCCTTGAAACGTGCCAGTTTTCTCGAGTTCCTCATCAGGAATCTGTAGCCTCTTTATTACCTCTAGTGAAATCAAGTTCAGACCAGCCCCACCATCAACTAACATTTTCATGACCTTGAGGTTGCAGATTGTTGGCGAAACCAACAACGGCAAACACCCGACCGCTGTTGTGCGATCAGGGTGGTCCTCGGCATAAAAAATGATAGGCGTTTGTGACCATTTGAGCGGCTTCTGGGCACCTATTGCCGGCTCAGCTACGTAGACCTCACGCGCCCACTGCTTTAGTTGGCGGTGAGAAGAGTGCAAAGATGCACCTCTGTCAATGCACATAGCCTCAGTTGCTTTCTAGAATTCCTGCTCACTGGACTCTTCGTCGTCCTCCTCGTCACTTCCATCATCATCCTATTTTTTCTCTCGGCCTCTAGCAGGCTTCTCCTTTTGCTGCTTGGCCTTGCCACGGTGGCCTCCTTGACCACCACGGTTTCTCTTGCCAGATCCGCCAGCACCATCCTGGCCTTTCTCCTTGTCACGCTTTTCATATTCAACCTTTTGCTTCTCGGCAAGCTGCTCAACCTGCTGGCACTCTTGGAGGTCATGGCCTTTAGTGCGGTGAATCTTGCAATATGGCCCATCAGACTTGCCGGCCTTCTCGTTTGCCGCCGCCTCCTGACAAGCAGTGCATACAGCAGCCTCCTTGCCGGAGCTCTCTGTTTTGGCTTTCTTGGCGGTGTCAGAATTGCCGGAGCCTTTGACGGCCATAACTGTTTTGCCTTTGCGCTTCCTGTTGCGCTTTTAGCCTTTCTTCTATGGGGTGGCAGCGTCGTCGTCTTCTGAGTCGACTTCAGCGCCAACATCTTCCCGAGGGAGTCTCCTCCCTTCTTCAGCCCATGCACATTTATCCGCCAATGTGTACAACCCATTAACGGTCTTGGGTAGCTTGACGTTCATCTTTTCCCGCATCCTCCGATTGCGCACATTCATGTGAAAGGCAGCAATCACGGCTGCGGGGCGCACGTCTGGAATGTTGCAGTGCACACGACTGAATCTCTGAATATACTTGCGTAAGGATTCACCATCTCTTTGCGGGATCACTTGCAGATCGCTGGGCTGACCAGGGGCCTTGTGGCCTCCAGTAAAGGCACCAACGAACTGGTTGCATAGATCGGACCATGAGGAAATGGAGTTCTCCGGCAAGTTCATCAGCCAAGACCTCACATTTGGCTTGAGCACCAATGGAAAGTAATTGGCTAGAATCTTTTCATCTCTTCCCCCGGCAGCTTGCACGGCAATCGTGTAGATGCCGAAAAACTCTGCCGGGTTCAGCTTGCCATCGTACTTCTCTGGTACTTCTGGCTTGAAGGCCCGGACAAACAGACAGCGGACTTGCCGCAGCTCGTGAGTGAAGGCTGGGCACCCGACCTCATAAGGCAGATACCCGCCAGCCTCGGGCGCAGGCTCATCGACGACTGGGCCATTGCACGCGTCAGACTGACGGCGAGCGTCCCGGCGCCGTTCAATAGTAGTACGGGCATCCTCTATCCGCCTATCTTGTAGCACTTGCCGCTGATCTTGCCGCACTCGCGGATCCGAAGAAGCCATTGACATCTCGTCGGGCTTAGCGGGTCGTTGAGTTTGTCACGGCTACTGTTGTTGCTGGCATTGTAGCCGCGGAGGTGATTGCACCGTTAGCGCAGCACCTTCGACACGGCCACCAGTTTGAGCTACTGGTGCTGTTTGCGGGCACTGAGATGGTCCTTCTTGCTGTGACTTGTTGGCTTCGGCAAATCCAATGAGGCTTTGGATGGTGGCTCTCCACTCATCCATCTTGTCTGCCGTGAGAGGGAAGTTTAACAACATCTGTGCCCGCGCCATTGCCTCTGCTGCCGTGGCTGACATGGCTGGGAGCGAAGAACGCGACGTCACTCGACTCCTGGCTGAGCCAGTAGGAGTGCCATTGCGATCTTGATGCCACGGCTCATGTCTAGCAGTGGGCTAATGTGGTGGAGGCGGCGTCTGAAGATCCTAAGGTTGATCAACAGGCGTCTTGCCATGTGGACATCGCCGACCGGAGCCACCTGCGCCATCCGGAGCCACGTCGCGCCCATCTTGCGGTGGTCGTGGTGTGTGTCCTGATGCAGCATCGTTGGACGCTGCAGCAGCTGGGTTGTCGGTGTACTAAGACTTGGGTGCCCTCGTACCCAGACTTGTGCACAGGCAGTTGTAGCCTCCCTTCCGGCAAGGGCTTGACAGGGGATTACTGCAACCCAACACTCAACACCAACACCGTGAAGAAGACCTCAAGGCAGGTTATCGAGAAGTACTATTCTAAGTACTGAAGATCGACGCAGTTCTCGCCGGCAAGCTTCACCCCGGCAAGGTAAAGACTAAGGCTATGGTTGCTGGGAAGTACCCTTGCCGGCAAGCAAGGTCCGGCAAGCTTCGTGCCAGCAGGCTTGTTCTGTCCTGTTACCACTCCACCTCACCATCGACTAGATAGGATCGTGGGCTAGTGTCGAGCAGACAGACAGTCAACATGGCCGGCCAAGGCACGTGTCAGCACGCCATGCCAAGATTAACTTTAATGACACCCGTCCCTGGGACGTGTCGAGAGTACAGGAGGGCGCCAGGACCGGTGGTACAGATCTTTTGCCCAAGGCCTCGCCTCCGCAATGTAGCACCTAACTGTGCATTAAATGCGTTTGTCTTACCCCGTTGGAGGATAAATGTGATGACGGTGCAAGTCACTGTTCACACTCTGTAATGACCGTATTAGCCATTGTGGTGACCCCTTGGCCTATAACAGGAGGCCCACGGCTACAGGCAGAACGGTCGACACCTAGTTCAATTACACGCCGTAGCTGCATTTTCCCGAGCGCCTTGCCGGAAAACTGCGCTCCCTGTAACCAGAGTTCATATTCGATCAACCAAAAAGCAGGAGTAGGGTTTTACGCTCATAGCGGCCCGACCCGGGATAAATCCCCCGTGTGTTCTTGCGCTTACTGAAAACCTGCTCTTTGTCCCATGCACGTCCCCTGAGCCGAATCGCAAAGGGACCCGTTTGGGCCCATAGATAGTCGTTTCCCATGACATCTTTGGCGCGCCAGGCAGGGGATGTGTGTGTAACAAATCAGTTCTTTGGTAGTGTGAGTACCAACTTCATCATCTTTGTCGATGATGCCGAAGAAAAAGAGTGAAGCCACGAAGGCTCCTATCGCGTCCAAGCCACCCTCCCAGGCGTCCGCAGGCGGCGCAGCCGGCGCAGGCACTACGGTTGGGACGGGCGGTGTAGGAGGCGTGAGTGGTGCGGGTGCCCAGCACCCCCGCCACGATGCTGAGCCTAGCCACAGGACCGGTGACGTCGTAGCCGATCAACTTCCAAGACATTCTGGTGAGCGCAGTCATCATAATAATATAATTCATACTGCTGCCACATAGAACCCTGCCGCCGCAACGTCCCAGAATGTAGCGGCGACGTCCAACAATGGCGCGGGGAGGTTTATGCCGTGACCATCGCAAGATGGGCATGACATGCTCCGCCACGTTGCTGGCCGTTCCAGACGACCGCAAGGCGGGATCCCCGTGCAGCAACTTCTGATTGCTCACGGAGCGCCGCTGCCACCACCACATCCGCCTGTTGGCGAGCATGAGCCGCGGTGGCACGGATGTAACGAAGCTCCTTCTGGCTCCGCTAGGAGTCGAGTGACACCTCGTTCTATGCTCCCAGCCATGCCGACCACGGCAGCCGAGGCCATGGCGCGGGTTCAAATACTTTTGAACTTCCCGCCAAGCCCAGACAAGATGGACGAATGGACAGCCACCATTCAGAGCCTCATTAGTTTTGTCGATCCCGGCAAGACACAAGACGCGGGGCCCTTGCGGTGACCACCCACCATGCCGGCAGGACCCTCCAGCTACCTTGCCGGAGATGCCGCGCAGACGGTGCAGTCGCCTCGCCATCCCCCACCGTCACAGCGGCCGGGCCGCCGATTAGACGACCATCATGTGCTGTCCATGGCATCGTCAGATCCGCGGTGCCGCCAGGATCAGCGCCAAGTGCTCCGCGAGCGGTGCGACGAAGACGCGCGCACGAAGATCGAGCGGCGCCGGGAAGCACATCGTCAATCTGACGACCGTGCCAGGCCGGCGGTGAACGTGCTCGCTCCGGTAGCCGCTGGGTACTTGCCCTATGATGTGGGGTGCCTAGCATTTACTCGTGAGCTACGGCAAGTTCACTGGCCGTACACCCGAGCCTTCAAGCGAGAGCTGCCCGACAAGTATGATGGTACACTCAACCCAGCCGAGTTCCTTGGCATATACACCATCGCGGTGGAGGCTGCCGGGGGATGGGACGAGAAAGTGCTCGCCAACTACTTCCCGTTGGCGCTTCGGCCCAACGTCAGGTCATGGTTGATGAACCTGCCTGAGGGCTCCATCTCTTCTTGAGCGGATCTGTGCCATCATTTCGTTGGCGCTTACCAGGGTGGCCACAAGCTCCCAGGTCAGCCCAGCGATTTGCAGGTGATCCCCCAAAGGGATGGAGAGAACCTCTGCAAGTACATACAACGGTTTAGCTGTGTGCACCACAACATCCCAAACATCCATCCCGCAGCTGTTGTTGCCGCATTCCACACGAATGTGTGCAACCGCAGGATGCGGTTAGAGATGAATGTCGAGCAGGTCAAGACCATCAATGATCTATACGCCTTGGCGGATAGGAGTCAATTCCCCGGGGAAGATGCGGGTGCAGACGTCGATTCCAAGGACGACGACGCATCAACCCCACAAAAGAAGAGCAGAAAGCGCAAGAACAAGATTGTACTAGCCGTCGAGAGCTCCGGCGACACCAACGCCACCAAGAAGTTGAAGGCAGACATCCCCGGCAAGGAGGTTACCGGGTGTGATGCTTGCCGGGAAGCTGCGGCAGGCAAGAAGGCCGGCAAGATCGGCGGGCCGTACTGCAAGATCCACCGTACCAAGGGCCATGACCTCCAACAATGCCGGCAAGTAGAGCAACTTGCCAAAAAGAAGAAGCAAGAGTACGAGAAGCGAGATAAGGAGAAAGCCCAAGATGGTGCTAGTGGGTCCGGCAAGCAAGACCATGGTGGCTGCGGAGGCCGCCGCGGCAAGGCCAAGCAGCCAAAAGAGAAGGCTGCTTAGGGCCAGCAAGAAGAGGATGATAGTGATGAGGACAGAAGCGGGTCCATCAAGGAGTTCCAAAATGCAGTGGATGCCATCTGTGTTGACGGAGGCGCATCTTTGCACTCCTCGCACTGGCAACTAAAGCAGTGGATCTGCGAAGTCAATGCAGCAGAACCGGTGATGGAGGCACAGAAGCCACTCAAGTGGTCGCATTGACCCATCGTCTTTGACGCCGAGTACCACCCTGATCGCACCACTGCGGTCGGGTGTTTGCCATTGTTGGTCTCACCAACAATTCACAGCCTCAAGGTGACGAAGATGCTGGTTGACAGTGGGGCAGGCTTGAACTTGATCTCTCCAGATGTGATCAAGAGGCTGCAAATCCCCGACAAAGATCTCGAGGAGACATGCAGTTTCGAAGGGGTCAGTCCAGGAGGAACAAGCCGAAGGGCCAGATCACATTACCGGTCACGTTCGACAGCGAGCTCAACCATCGGACGAAGAAGGTTACCTTCGATATCGTCGAGATGCCGCTGCCATACAATGGGCTTCTGGGCCGCCCAGCCCTGGCAAAGTTTATGGCCGCGTCACACTATGCTTACAACGTCATCAAGATGCTGGGGCCGATGGGGGTCCTCACCATCAAGTCAAACCACAAGGATGCAATCATCTGTGTTGACGAGGTCTATTGGGAGGGAACGGCAGCGTCTGCCATCGAGGTGCTTGTCCCTACCGTCAAAGCTCCCGGGGAAGGAAAGAAGAAGACCGGCAAGACCTCTGGGAAGGACTCCGGGAAGCGCACTTCAGAGTGTGGCATGCCTGTCGAGGACGTACCAGAGAGCTCTACCGGCAAGAGCAAGAGATCCAAGGCCTCTGCGCCGGTGACCAAGCGAATCCCTGCAAAAGAAGGTGGGACGAGTGGCACTTTCTCTGTAAGTGCCACCCTCGGCGATGAGCAGGAAAGCGAGCTCGTTGCCTTCCTACGGGCGAATGTCGATGTATTTGCCTGGCAAGCATCTGACATCCCCGGTGTTCCTAGGGAGATAATTGAGCACCACCTAGCTATCTGCCCTCAAGCAAGGCCCGTCAAGTAGAAGATCAGGAAGCAAGCCTTGGAGCGGCAAGAGTTCATTGCCGAGGAGATTATGAAGTTAGAAGCAGCATGCCTGGTTAGAGGAGTGCTACACCCTACGTGGTTAGCCAATCTGGTGGTGGTGCGCAAGGCGAACGAGAAGTGGAGGCTTTGTATCGACTTCACCGATATAAATAAAGCCTGTCCCAAGGACCCTTTCCCTTTGCCACATATTGACCAGATTGTAGACTCCATTGCCAGCTGTGGCCTACTCTCTTTCCTTGACGCCTATTCTGGTTATCATCAGATTTTTATGGCCAAGGAAGATGAGGAGAAGACCGCATTCATCACTCCATGTGGCACATACTGCTTTTTGCGTATGCCTTTTGGACTGAAGAATGCCGGAGCGACCTTTGCCAGAGCGGTCCAGATTGGTTTTGAGCCACAGCTACACAGAAGTGTGGAAGCTTATATGGATGACATTGTGGTCAAAACCAGAGACAAGTCAACATTGATCTAGGATCTCGAGGAAACTTTTGCCAACTTGCGCAAGCTTAACTTGAAGCTCAACCCCGAGAAGTGTGTGTTCGGTGTTCCATCCGGCAAGCTTCTTGGTTTCTTCGTATCCCAGAGGGGGATTGAAGCTAACCCCGACAAGATCAGAGCAATTGAGCAGATGGAAGCACCGAGACGCGTCAAGGATGTCAGGCGCCTTGCCAGCTACGTTGCCGCCCTCAGCAGGTTCATCTCCAAATCAGCAGAGCACGCGTTGCCTTTTTTCAAGATATTGAAAAAGGCAGGTCCAGTAAACTGGACTCCGGAAGCAGAGGCCGCACTCCAAGATTTGAAGGAGTACCTGTCCTCTCCACCAGTCCTAGTCGCGCCTACGCCACAAGAGACGTTGCTGCTATATTTAGCGGCAACGAATCAAGTGGTTAGTGCTGCACTTGTGGCCGGAAGAGAGGCCGATGAGGAAGAGGTAGCAACCGTAGAGCCACGACTCGACAAGCCGGAGTCTTCTCCGGCAAGGTCATGTGCTGACAAGACAGAGATTATGCAAGCCAGATCAGCAAGTTGTGAAGAAGAAGATGGTGCAGCACCCAGTCTACTTTGTCAGCTCCCTCATGCAAGGGGCTAGGTCATGGTACTCTGGTGTGCAAAAGTTGCTTTTTGGCCTTCTCATGGGCTCAAGGAAGCTGCACCACTATTTTCAAGCACACTCAGTCACCGTTGTCACTCGCTTTCTGTTGCAACACATCTTGAGAAATCCAGAGGCAACCAGAAGGATTGTGGAGTGGGCGCTGGAGTTATCAAGTTTTGATTTGAAATTTGAGAGCAGCTCTACAATCCAGAGTAGAGCCTTGGCAAAATTCATTGCAAAATGGACTCCAACGCCAGATGAAGAAAACTGGAAACCTCTCTCCCCGGCAAGGAAACAGTTGACGATTGGGTCATGTACTTTGACGGTGCTTTCATGATGAAAGGCGCCGGTGCCGGTGTGCTGCTTATCGCACCCACCGGAGAGCACCTCAAGTACGTGGTCTAGATGCACTTCCCCAGGGAATAGGCCACCAACAACACTGCTGAATATGAGGGTTTGCTTGCCGGTCTGTGCATTGCAATCGACCTCGGTATTCGGAAACTGATTATCAGAGGTGACTCGCAGCTTGTGGTGAGGCAGGTCAACAAAGATTACCAAAGCCCTTTGATGGAGGCATATGTCGATGAAGTGAGAAAGTTGGAAGAGCACTTTGACGGTCTGCAAGCAGAGCACATTCCTCGTGCCCGGAATGAGATTACTGACGACCTGTCAAAGCTTGCCGCCCAAAAGATGCCTGTGCAACCAGGAACTTTTGTGCTCCAAGTAACTCAGCCATCCGTTAAACCATCGAAGCTAGCGAAGAAAAGAAAACAAGATGTTCATGGTTACTTTCCGGCAGAGCTACCCGTAGCCACCAAGAAAGCAGATACCACCGACAAGCCGTCCCTTGCCGGTGAGCCACAGCATCCGGCAAGCCAGATCCTTGCCGTCGAAGCAAGTGCTCCCGCAGAGGAAGAAATGCCTTTAGTCCTTGTCGTCGAGCCACAAGCTCCGGCATGGGCGTAGCCGATTGTCCAATTCCTCCAGACAGGAGACCTTCCTGATGAACAAGAAGATGTAGAAAGAGTGGACCGTCAATCAAGGATGTATAAGTTTATTGACGACACCTTGTACAGGAAGAGACCTAGCGAGGTAAAATTCAAATGCATCCTCCAGGAAGATGGACAAAGGCTGTTGGAAGAGATACATGCAGGGATGTGCGGATCTCATATTGGGTCATGTGCGCTTGTCGGCAAGGCATTCCGTCAGGGATTCTACTGGCCGACAACCCTTCAAGATGCCTTGGCGGTGGTTATCAGGTGCGAAAGCGTGCCAGTTCCACTCCAAGGACATCCACCAACCAGCTCAAGCCCTCCAAACCATCCCTCTTTCTTGGCCCTTCTCGGTCTGGGGGCTCGACATCGTCTGCCCCTTCCGCCGTGCTACCGGGGTCTTTGAATTCTTGTATGATGCAATCGACAAGTTTACAAAGTGGCCTGAAGTAGAGCCAGTGAGAAAGATGACGGCACAGTCAACTATCAAGTTCCTCAAAGGATTGGTTGCCCGTTTTGGTGTACCCAACAGGATCATTACCGACAACGGCACCCAATTCATGAGTCGCGCCTTCACAGCATATTGCCAGGAACTTGGAAATAAGATCTGCTATGCCTCCGTTACTCACCCAAGAAGCAATGGGCAAGAAGAGAGGGCAAATGCAGAAGTGCTGCATGGTCTAAAGACTAGGACTTTCGACAAGCTGCACCATTGTGGAAGGCACTGGGTGGAAGAATTGCCGGCGGTTCTTTGGTCAATCAGAACAACACCAAATCGAGCCACCGGCTAGACACCCTTCTCCCTTGTGTATGGTGCAGAAGCGGTACTCCCCACAGAACTCAAATATGGGTCACCTCGAGTCTTGTCCTTCGATGAGGAGGACCAAGATGAGCTGCGACATGACGATGCCATGCTCCTTGAGGAAGATCGTTTCCGGCCTGCTGTCCGTGTTGCACGGTACCAGCAAGCTTTGCGCCGCTACCATAGCCTAGGGATATGTGTATGTTAGGAGTACTAGTGTATGTTACTCTCCACTATGGCTATGAGTAACATCACACATACCAACACAAAATGAGTCTATAACCTAATAAATGAAGCTTTGCATGACACTACACATATAATTTTTCCTCCTGCCGCAGTCGGTCTCGTTGGTTAAATTTATGGTCAAAATTAGATCTCAGGAAGCGCGGGCGCACTACATTGTGGAATGGAGGGAAGCATGGAGAGGGAATTAATTGGAGAAGTAGAATGGAGCCAGCACGATATGAATGCAACGCAGTTTACACTATCATATAAGGCGCCCCTCCACTCCAATCCATCTACCGAATCGTACACACCTACTAGTACTACGCACCTAGTCTGCGCAACACAGCTCACTCCAATCCAAGACCAAGTGACCAGAAGCCACAACCACCCATGGAGGTGATGGACGCGAGCGGCATGCGGCTGTGCCAGATGATCCACGACGCTGCCCCATGGCCCGGCACCGAGCAGCGTCTCCAGACGGTGCTGGCGACCGCCAGCATCATCGCCCTCGGCAACGACGACTTCGCCTCTCACATGAGCGACATGATGGTCCGCTCCATCCGCAAGTTCACCACCGTCAACAAGCGCATGGACGACCTTGCCGTACTCCTCCAACCCGCGCGCCCAGGCTCCTCGTTGCCTGCCACCCTCATCGGCCTCCATGGTGACAACCTCTTTCACGCACTAGTGTCCCTGCAGCTGCCCGATGTTGTGACGAATAATGTCCACCTCGAGGCCGCGCTCGCTGCACAGCTCCTCGCCGAGCAAGAAACCTTCGACCTACACATCCATGTCTACGAGGAAATCGTCTACATAGGCCACTACAGGGCCAGGGACAACGTTAAGACGTTGGCCTTCTTCGACTAGCTGGAAGCCTTGGATGCCATTGTTCAGAAGCACGTTGACCTTGCCACGAAAGCCGCTGCTCCTCAGCCGCCGTTCGGTGGGCCGGCGCCCTGAGTCGAGGAGGAGGAGGAGGTCGTCGATGGATGCATCTTTATTCTTGCCTCCTGTAACCAGCACTGCATCGCGTACTATATCGCATTATCATTCTAGTCGTAAATGACATGTGTGATCCCTTACTCTCATTTGGCGTTAATTATATGTATCACTGTCTTCTCCCTGGTTTATTGGTCACCTTCGTGTTTTGTGCCAAATTTTGACTTCAGATTTAACTAACAATAAGTTAATGCATGTCACAAAAAACAATATCGTTGGAAACTACTCCCTCCTTTCCGGTTTATAGGGCTCATTTTCAAAACCTCTTCAACCAAGGTAGATGGTGAGTGGTGGAATAAATTTCGTAGTTTGCATCAGTACTTAATTAGTACGCTCATTTTCCTCAAAAAGTTATGTTTACCGATTGTCGTGCGTACGACCATCTATGGGGCCATCTAGCCCCTTTGCAGTTCGACTAGGGGAATGCGCGAGCACAAAGAGCAGAATCAACAATGAACGCAAGGGATTTTACCCAGGTTTGGGCCACCGTGAGGTGTAAAACCCTACTCCTACTAGGTGTATTGGATGCGTTTGAGCTCAAGTAGAAGGTGCGCTTCTTCCCAGCAAGGTGCAGGAAGAGCAGCTACGCATGCGAAATGAGCAAAGTGTCGATCCATGTAAAGGTTGCCCTGGCCCTCGTTTTATAGCTCATGGGGTAATCACAGTGGCAAAACAATCATTACATGTTGATTAGATAGTCAAGAGTGCTATCATACCTAACTCTGCTGGATTAGGACAAATGCATTTATTGCGCCGTTAGGTGTCGTATGGAGGAGGAGCCCCGTCAAGGTTCCTGCACCGCTCGCCCAGCTACCTCCTATTATCCTGACACGCCTTCTGGACGTGTGTCATTAAAGGTAATCCTCCTTCTAGCATGCTGGCACATGCCCCGACAATCCTCACCAAACTACCTGCTCGCTCGACACTTCACGGATTAGTGACTAGCTGCTTGGTGAGGTGGAGCGGTGAGGAGCTAGTAAAGGCTTGCCGGTTCGGAGCTTGCCGGGCCTAGATCTCGCCAGCTCGCACCTTGCCGCAAGCGATGATTGTATCTTCAGCACTTAGCCAAGTGCTGCCTTGACGCTTGGTATTGATGTTGGTGATCTCCGGAAAGACCTGGCCATCGAGGTTGCTACCACTGCCTGTGCATAAGTCAGGGTATAAAATACCCATGTTTCATACACCAACAGGAGCCCCCGGGCCTGGGCCACAAGCGCGTCCCAAGCGTCGTTGGGCTAGGCCCAAACAATGCACAGACACGTGGTTGGAAATTACCGCTGTAAAATCCTATGATGATGATTTTCTGTCGCACGCCCACGTCGCGCATTAAATGCGGGTCACAGGAGTGGTGGACTGGAGCAATGGTTTGTGGTAGTGCGCCTGCAAAAGCGCTGCCACATTGGACAGTAAAGAGCCAGCCTCCTCGCGCATTCCCTATAAAAAGGTAATCGCGAGGAGGCACTGCTCATTCACATTGCCCTCCGCTGCATCTTCTTCCTCCTCTCGCCAAAGCCGATCCACTGTCGCCGCCGCCACTGATTTGCGCCTCTTCCACCTTCAGCCCTCCCTCCTGAGCCCCCATGGTGCCCAAGAAGGCCGATACAGAGGGAAAGAAGCCCGCCAAGCCCTTCGACACCAAAGCAGAGAAGCGGAAGGAGGACTTGGAGCAGCGGCGGAGGGAGAACGCGGTTTTCTTGCCGCCGGCTTTGGACAAGAACACACTGAATTCCAGGTATGTTTACATGTGGGGAAGGGACACCCAGGACCATAAGGCGCCAGTCGTGCTCCCTGCTGATACCAAGGTCGCCGGAGAAGTGTACCCATTCTTCGGCGCGTACTTCTACTGCGGACTAGTCCCTCCATATTCGGATTTCTTCACGGAGCTGATGTACACCTTCGGGTTCCGACTGCTGGATTTTACCCCGAACGCAATGACCTGCATGGCAGTCTTCGCCCACATGTGCGAAAATTTTGTCGGAGTCGTCCCCAATGTCGACTTCTTCCGCCACTTCTTCATTCCCCTCATCGAAGGCGATGCACTTTTCGGCAGCGTGACATGGATTCCCCAGGCCAAAGCTAAGGGAAAGTATCTTGCCGGGTTGCTGCATCTGAAATGGGAGGAATGGCAGGTGGAGTGGTGCTGGATTAAGGAGAAGGATTTCCCCAACTTCTGCCTGCCGCGCACTGAGAAGATTGACCGTGGCAAGAACTGGAGTGATCTTGGCACCAGTGACAAGAAGCTTGGCCCGGCACTGAACCGGATCATTCGCCTCAAGTCTGCCGGGCTGACCATTGAGATGGTGGGAGCTGATTTCCTCCGGCAACGCCTTGCGCCGCTGCAGAAGAGGCAAAGGTATGCTTGGGAGTACAAGAACACTGGAGATATCATGCGGCTATACCCAGGGCTAGCAAATAACTTGACGATCATGCAGCACATCAGTCTCTACCACCAGCTCTTCAGAACCTTTGGCAAGTTCCACTTGCCGGCACAAGTCGTGCCGCTGCACATTAATTCCACCAAGGATTCCATCTTGGCGATGATGCTGGCGTGCAACGCCCAAGGAGTTGAAGCTGATTGGGAGCTGCCCTCACTTGAAGATGAAATGACTTGGGCCTCCAATCTGACGGAGAGGGCCACTCGAGAAGAGAAGGACCTCGTCCAAGCCACCAGAGACGAAGAGTTGGTGTATATCGCCCATAGGGCCGAGGAGGCCTTGAAGGCCGGCAAGGCTGGAGGTTCTCGGGCCACGGCAACCAAAGGGGAGGAAGAGATCCTTGACGTAGAGGTTGTCGAAGAGCACCAAGAAGAGCCTGCCGGGTAAGAAGTTGCCGGCGAACCTAAAGAAGAAGAAGATCCTCAAGGC
Source organism: Elymus sibiricus (assembly GCA_039707655.1). Classification (NCBI taxonomy): domain Eukaryota; kingdom Viridiplantae; phylum Streptophyta; class Magnoliopsida; order Poales; family Poaceae; genus Elymus; species Elymus sibiricus. The sequence goes on from CM077670.1 coordinate 208,398,192, forward strand.
CCGAAGAAGAAAGCGCGTGTCCTTCGGAAGGCATCTAGCCAGGAGGTCGTGCGACCTTCTTCGTCAGGGGCTGGCCCTGCCGTGAAGAAGATGACCTCCAGAACTTGTCTGCAGCAAGAAGTGCGCCGGCAATCGACTCAACGTCCTCGAGACAACGTCAACCTCCCCAGGAAGGAGCCGCCGGTGAAGTTGGGTCTTCTCAACAGGCATCTTCGCATCCACCGGCAATCAAGAGAGCCAGGGAGTCGCCTCCGCCTGTGAGATACGACCTCTCCATTCTCAGCGAGTCCGAAGATGAGGAGTAAGCATAATCATTTATCTTCATCAGATTTTGATCCTTGTCTTGATTGTCATTTGACTTGATTTCCTTTGTCTTCGTAGGGATACAGAACCATTCATGCATAGGGCGAAGCGAACGAAAGGTGCAACGGAGCACGAAACCATGGCAGGTGCTTGGCAGGGTGTCACATCTATTGATACCATCGTCATCAGCCCCTAGCCCAGCCCCCTGCATGAGGTTGCGGTGCAGTTCCCGCTCGCAGGCTCCGGCACTGAAGTTCCTCTTCCTGAGCCCAACAAGGAAATAGGAGGAGGTCGCCAAGGGGAACAGCGCCAAGAGGCGGATCCTGCTATGGCTCCTCCGTCAACCATCATCCCAAAGAGTGCTTCTCCGACAAGGGCCTCCACTGATGAGCCCGCCCGCACAGAAATTGTCCCAGCAAGCGAGGCTGCCGGAGACCGTGCGGCGGCAACTGAAGTTGCCGGGGAAGGAAACACCCTTCCTCAACGAACACCAACAGGTAATCCACTTGTCTTTAAGCACTATCCAAAATCTTTGTTTTCTTGAACTTGACTTGTAAACTAAATCACTTTTTGCCCTTTGTTTCTGTTCCATCTTGCAGATCCAGCTTCTCTCGAAGAGGGAGAAATTCTCGCAGACATGGCAGAAATTGCAAAGAGCGCTGCCGATGAAGCCGCCAAAATATCTGCCAAAGAAGCTGCCAATTCTGCCGCTGAGGGAACAAGGGAAGCTACCGGAGAACAAGGAAAGTCCCCTGATGACACATCTGTTCCCGTCCAAGCAAGCACAGAAATGCTGGTAATTGTCGTTGACAAGCCGAATCTTGCCGCTCAACCGGCCGTGCCAAATACTCAAGCTTCAACGGATACCTTGACGCTTGCTGTCCCCCAACAAGAACCTGGAGCCCCCAGTTCATCAGGCACTGGAGGGCCAAACTTTGAAGATGAGATTGCCCGGATCCTGGCTCCTTTCGCCCAAAATACAACTGAGGCCGATAACACTGCTGACAGCGCAGCAGATCTTCTCTTCCTAGAAACCATGACTGCCGGTTTCAAGGATGTACAAGACCGCTACAGCAAGCGTTGGGACAAACTCAAAGAAGAGCACAAGGCTTTGGAGTTGGCCGAAGGAAAGCTAAAAGGAAAGGCAAAGGAACTCCGGATATGGTATAATAGTCAATCTCAAAATCTGAGGATGCAAGAGGAAAAACTTGCCTCCGCCCAGGAGAAGGCGACAGCCTTGGACGGCAAGCTGACAGAGCGTGAGGCGCACCTCAATGCCCCGGAAAAAGATCTTGCCGCACAAGAAGAATCCTCTTGCCGCCAAATTTCGCGGCAAGGATGATGTAACACCCCAAAATATTTCCTTTGGATTTTCAAAATCTTTTCTTTAAAATAAAAATAGGCCCTTTGCCCTATTTTTCTCCTTCTCCTTCTTCTGTTTTGAAAATCATTCTTAATTTTTAATTGGGTTTCAAAAAAAAAATTAACTGGTACTGATTTGATGACTTATTTCTTGGGTAATTATTTTTGATTGATCAAAACTATTTTTTCTTTCAGAAAAGTTTTTGAATAATTAAAATTATTCCAAGGAAATGGCCATTTCCACTCTTTTCAAGCACTTCTAAAATTCCCCAAAAATTTATTCTGTCATTTTAAATTTTCTCCCAAGTCATCCTCACCCCTAGGACAGTATCCAATACCTCTCCTCTCCACAAAAATATTTTTCTCATTTTTAATAAATTCCAAAGTTGGAATTTCAATTATTCATAGTTTCTTTGATTTACAAAGGAACTATATTTTTCCTAACACTTCTGCTCCCACAAAAATTACTCCAACTACTTGGCAGTACAGACACTCCATTTCACCAAAAACATTTGGTTCCACAGTTCAAAAATTTCAAATTTCATTCAATTCAAATTTGGACCAGATTCAATCTCCTTGATCAAAACCAAATTTTTATTGCTCCAAAAATTCTGAAACGTTGCCAGACCCTCTGTTATGCATCAACACCTCACCACAAAAATTCCCTAAAATTCCTAAAATCCCTAGAGCCCCCTAGAATTTTGTCAAACACCTGGTGTGCACACTGTTCATTGTTGTCAAAATTTAGAAAACTGAAGAAGTTCAGAGAAAGGGAGAAACGGCGCCGTGCACTGCACTCCATCGCAACTCCTCCTCATCCATGCATCCTCTCATCATAAATGGGTCGCCGTGACCCCTCTGGTCTGTGGCTCACCGCTGACGACACAGTAATCCTCCGGTGCAGCGACCACCGTCCTCGGCCGCGGTGGCCGAGCGGATCAACACGCCTACTGCTGCCTTCACTGCGTCCACCGCTCCCCCTACCTACCTTCCTCTCCACGCGGCATCTCCTTCGCAACATCGTCCCACCGTCCAAGCCACTGGAGCCCGCTGTCAGACGCCGGAGACGGTCGCCGCCCGCCATGACAGTACGGGAGCTCGTCTCTGATATAAGACAGTAGCCCTCGAGCTCTTCCGTGCTGGCCCTTCCAGAGAACTCCCTCGACATCATCCACTTCTCACCGACCGTGCCCGCCGGCCGGAATTTACTCTGCCACGATCCACTCCGCCACTGACCTCCTCGGCCGCCTATAAATAGAGCTCCCAAGCTCCGTTGAGCAACCACACCACACCCACACCATCTCAATCGAGCTCCCGTGCACTCCCACGACCTCGGGGAGGTCTTCTTCTACCTCTCCGGCCACCCGATCCGCCACGGTACCCGAGACCCTCTCATCGCCCTTAGGCCACCTCCACCCTCCTAAATCCACCAGTCGGCTTCCCGTGCACCCACTCATCCATCCCGCACTTCAATTCGACGCCCAGAGCCCTCTTCGGCGAGATCCAAACTCACCCGACGCCATCGTCCGCCGGAGACGACCTCGCCGTCGTTATGGTGCTCGCCGGCGACCACCACCACCACCCACCGACGCGGAAGGATGCCCTAAGCACGCTCGTGTCCTCGCCGTCCTCTGGAACGCCGGCGATCGTCACCGGTGATTGCCGCATCTCTTCTGTACACGCGCGCGAGCGCGTTTGAATTTAAACCTGACGGGTGGGGCCCACCCGTCAGCGTTTTATCCTTTTTCCGCTTTAACAGAAAGCGTATGGTGCGCTTTACGCTTTCCGCGCTGGAAAACGTATTCTACCCGAAGCGTTTTCTTTTTAAACGCATAGGGACCTGCTGGAAATTGGATTTTTGTAGAAAGGCCCCTGGTTTTAAAAGCTTAATAACTTTTTAACCACAACTCTGTTTTAATTGATTCTTTTTTTGAAATTCTTATTTTTCACTCTAGTTTTTTTAGTATTTATTTAAAAATATTTTGATACAACTTTTTGTACTGTTGCAAGTTTTTTAATTTGAATTCGCATTTTCATTTTATGGAAAACGAAGAGGGGGACTTTGCCGGGAATTTCGAGGGATCATCTTCTGACTACTTTGATCAAGGCAAGCATTTTAGAACTTGGGATATAGTGATTGCATACACGTTTGCATCCATTCGAGTTTTCACCCGTTATATGGTGAATTGCATGTGCATGTATGGTCACATCATCTGTGCATTCTTGCATGAACCAAGAACCTTTCTAACGTGTGGAAATAACCCAGGAGTGTACCTCCTGCCTTGGACGTGCTGGTGAGCACGGTCCTTTTATGACACGACGGTGTCACTGTGGCATGTGAGGCATGCCAGTCATAATAAAAACACCTCTTGAGTAAACCTAGATCTAGTCTTGTTCCATCAAGCCTAGCTAAATACCGTGCTGCCACGAGTCTTCCCGCGAGTGGAGTGCGGTTTAGTAAGTTGCTAACCCCTGTCCGTGTACACACCACATAGAGGGCAATGATGAGGGTTTCCACGGCCATGGACTAATGCCAGTCATCTGGTCAGGGGGGCTGGGTGTATCCGACTGGGCCGAGAGGGGGGCACCCCTTGTAATCCGCGCGTATGAATAGTGATCCCATGCTAATCGAGACGATGGTCTCCCCGACTTAGAGTTTTTCTTGAACGATGCTTTGGGTGATTTCTGGCATCCGGAAAGTTAATCTGGTGTGTGCTGGTCAGGCGTGTTTTCAACCCAAATACCGTAATGGGAATTAGTCAGCGTCACGGTGCTGGCTAAAGAAATCTCATACACGTGGGTAAAGAGTACACCCTTTGCGGAGTTATATCTATTCGAATAGCCATGTCCACGGTCAAGGATGTTAGCTTGGAAGGGTCAAGTGTCGGTCCCGGTGTCGGTCTTCGGAGGAAATAATTAAATTGAGCATAAATTATTTTTGCAGGATAATTATTGTCACTACTGATGTCATCATGAATATTATTGTCATCATAAATATTATTGTGGACTAACCCGTTTCTCTTATATGAATTTTTTGAGTGTCACTTGGGCTGGCTAGACTACCCATGCACTCGGTTTTATTTTCTTTTCTGAGTGTCACTTGGGCTGGCTAGACTACCTGGGCACTCAGTTTTATTTTCTTTATGAGTATCACTTGGGATGGCTAGACTACCTGGATACTCGGTTTTATTTTCAGGACCTCTCGTGGCATCGCTTTTAGACACTCGTTTGGCATTTCTCTTCAAGACCTCTCGAGGTGTCGCTCTGAGACACCCATTTGGCATTTCTCTTTATTTTCTGAATGTCTCTTGGGATGGCTAGACTACCTGAGACACTCATTTTTACTTCTTCTGAATATCTCTTGGGATGGCTAGACTACCTGAGATATTCATTTCTTTCCATTTTACTTTACCTTGATTTATGACTAACATGTTATATTTATTCATCCACACTATACTATCGTGCCAAGTTTTAAATTTCAGTCAGCATATGCATGTCATATGATCCAGCATGAGCATATGCATTCGGTATATCTTTCGTTCATAATGTTTGCGAGTACATTCGAATGTACTCACAGGCTTGTCCCTGGTTTGTTAATTTGGCCAGACCTGGAGGAAGACAAGCTTGTGGAGGACAAGTGCGCTAGCGAGCCCAACGCTTAGAGGTGTTCCCAGTCAGTCAGCCTATGGTCATGGAGTCTACCACATGTATCATCCGCAGTGCTTCCACTACACAAATAAATAGTCAAGCCTCACACTGACGCTTGACTCTACTTTATTGTATCAGTGTTGTACTACCACCACACCACTGCCATATTCCGCCACCGTAGTATATTGACAAGGTTGTAACAAATTGTTGAGAACTCTGGCTCAACCCTGTGTAATATTATGTATGTACTGGTTATCTATATCAAGGAAGTCCACCAGATGTTCTGATCTTGGGGCTGGTGTGACTTGGGGCTATTCTGTGATTTATTCCAGAAAGGGGCCCGACAAACCTTGGTATCAGAGCTAGGCTGACTGTAGGAAGCCCTAGGCACGATCGCTAGTAATAGAGTCAGTCCTAACATTTTTAGCATGCATCTCATGCATTGTTACAAATTTTCCTTGGTCATCATATACTTATGACATGACTATTTGGATTTTTGTCTACTGCTGTAGATGTCTGGCGGCAACTGTGAGGCCCAAATTTTCGCCAATGAGCCTGCGGGGTTTTCCCGTCTTCTCGTCTACATCGCTAGAGTCGCGATGGGATCCCCGGGTCGTTCGGAGTACACAGTTTATCCTGACAGGATCTCAGACACTCTGACTATGTACCAGGCCTCGGTATATATTCGGGGTGGGAACGCACTGCCACATCGCAACTATCGCTTTGTGGGGAGGGTCATGCCTACTGAGAGGCATGCAATTCAGATGGCTGCCCGAGAGGCCATCGCTCGTCTTAGGGACATCCTTCCAGTCATGCAGACGCATCCCTATCATTATTTCCCATCCCATGTTCCATACACTAGTCACTATGCTTTCGCTTGCACCGCGGAAGATAGGGACGAAGCTATTGAGCCCCTTGTTCAGTACATCATGGCTTTAGAGTCAGTCTTCACCTCACTGGTGGATGACTATCTTGCTGCACGTATGGACTTAGCTCGTGCGAGGACTCCTCGCAGGAGTGAGTTCCATACTCCATCACCACGCGCTCCTCGCATTTCGACTCCACCATATGATCCTCCCACTAGTTCCGCGGTCCGACGCTCATCTCCGAGCGATGGGTCTAGTCGCTTGGCTGCTCCTATTTCGGTTAGAGCTGCACCACCTACGAGCACTGTGCCACCATGAGCAGGCGTGGCATCGATAGCTGCCCGACTGGAGACCATACCCGAGGAGGAGGAGGAGGTCGAGTCTTTAGCACCTCGTCTGGGACTTACCCTCAACAGGGCCTACGACGTTCCAAGCACCCCATGATAGCAGACTAGACGTCAGCACCGCAGTTGCCTTTTATGAGAAAATGTAGCTGTAAAATAGTTTTTGTTTCTTTTCCTTTTTGTAAGATGGCGAGTAGTAGACTTGGACCGCAGCATGCTACGAGGATGGAGTAGCACTCTAGTTTAAATAAGCGGTCATGTAAGCGTCACAGCTACGACAAACATATTGTATAATTAATCATGCATGTATAATATAATCAGGCATGTATAATTAAATCTGCATGTACACTATAACCAGCTATTTTTATGCACTTACGTTTTGGGGGGAAATTATTTTCAGTCTCTTAAAATTTATTTCTTTCCGTTATGATTTCTTTTCTCATCGGTGTTACACAAGTACCCTAGAAAGAAAATGCATCGTCCCTGGACACGTTCCATGCCCAGTCCGCCAGAGGAAAACTTTGCACAGATGGGAAATAATTTCACACTGGGACAGACAAGTCAGCAGAGTAATGATTCAGCATTCTCACAAGTATGCCGTATGTATGAACAAAGCCAACAGCAGCACCAGGAAATGATGCAACACCTAATAAATATGGGGAATCACTAGGGACAGCACCAGCCTAGACCAAAATTATCTGAGCTTCAGAGGACCAATCCAACTATCTTTTCGCACACAGACAAACCTCTAGAGGCAGATGATTGGCTTCATGATATGGAAAGGAAATTGGTCATCGCTCAGTGTACGGACCAGGAAAAAGTGCTATATGCTCCGCACTATTTTTCTGGGACAGCACAATCATGGTGGGACATTATATGCCACACGCATCCCAATGGGGCAGATATGACATGGGAACAATTCAAGGAAAATTTCCGAGGAGCACATATCCCCAACAGTATTATGAAATTGAAGAAGAGGAAATTCGAGGATCTCAAGCAGCGGGGCACCACGGTAACTCAGTACCTGGGCCAGTTTACTCAATTAGCCCCGTACAACAATGATGAATACATGACAGAAAGCAAAAAGATGGAGAAATTTCTTGATGGGCTCGTTCCATCTTTAAAATGCCAACTGGTGGTTCATACCTTTCTGGACTTCAGGACACTGGTAGACAGGGCTATTGTCGGGCCCATGGAACCCAGGGTATCCAGACCCGTCTGCCTTTGGCCCAGGGCGCAACGCCTGGCGTGGGCCCGGCAGGCCGTCATCACCAAGCACCTCACCAGGACTCTTCATGAAGCCTTGGCCTCCTGAGGCCTCCTCCTCCGGAAGTGGCGAGCAAGACTCGGCATCCTCACCAACGGCCTCGCGAGGCGGCCTCCTGAGGGGGCCTCCCGAGGCCTCCTCCCAAAGGCGCCCAAGATGAAGGTCGTTCGGCACAGCCGCGCGGTCTGGGGCCCATCACGTGGGTGACGCGCGTGGCGACGAGCGGCGAAAGAGGCCGCGCCAGCAGGCGCGGATGAAGATGGTTTCCTCTTTTGTGTTAAGGGCCAGCTATCTACTCCCCAAAGCAACCCCAAAGGTTGCCCGATCGGTGAAGGAAGACCAAGACGGCGGGCGCGCAGGGCGAAGGTCATCACTGAGCCCACCGGCGCGTCATGGATCATGCTTCGGCAGGCGAAGACCGTCTTTAGTCAGGATAGCCTAAGCGCCTGTCCCCTTTCAAAACCGCCAAGTGTGGCAACCCTTCCCGCCTAAGTTTTCGAGGGGGGAGAGGACCAAGGCTGGTAAAGGCAGTGTTGCCGTTGTCGAGAGGGACCTCGGTTGAGTTTTGCCTCCTCCACCTTGTACGCAAGAACTCTCTTGCCCCTTGCAATCCCAACCACAAGCAGGAGTAGGGTTTTACACCGCAAGGTGGCCCGAACCTGGGTAACCGCTGAGTCCACGGTCCGTTCCTCGCTAGCGCGCTCTCGCCGTAGCCTCGTCGTTGCTTAGTCGTGGTAGGAGACCGAGCTCACCTTAGTGTTCGAACCTTTGTGTCCCCGGAGCCCGACTTCCAACATTTGGCGCGCCAGGTAGGGGTGCGCTACTGTTCTTCCGCTCCGCCCTCTGCTCCACCAACCTCATGGCCGACGCACGTCACGAGCGCACCGAGCACAGGGCTGGCCGCGTGGCTCAGACGAAGCCAGTGGCCCGTGGCAATCGCCGCCGCCTCGACACCGAGGCTGCTGCTGCCACCGACCCCGCTGCCCACGAGCAGCAGGACTCCACCCTGGACCCCTCCGTGCAGGCGAACGGCCACACCGCCATGGCCTCCTCCCTCGCCCACCATGGGCCGCCGAACCCGCAGGCCGCGCTGCTCATGGCGCGTCAGCTACTCCGCTACCGTCCAGCTGATGCCGGCTACGACGCCTGGCTTGGCCGCATCACCGAGCTCGTCAACACCGCCGGGGATGCTCCGGCGCCTTCCCACTCGCTCCGCCCTCCGCCGTCTCGCGCTGGGGACCTGGCGCATGGCGCTCCCCCGCCACCTCCTCTGCGTGACGAGCATGGCGGGCCCCAGCGCAACGCACGGGCTCGTGAGCCGTCCCATGGCACGTCCTCACCGGTCCGAGACGAAGCCAGTTGCCAAATCATCCGCCGCGCGCCCCCTGATGCACGAGTGCTCCTCGAGCGGCAACAACAGCGTCAGGACCAGGCCGTCCAGGATGTTGCGGCGGCTAGGCGTCAAAACCGTGCCGCCCTCGCTGGCGGCGTCCCCTCAAGCGGTGTGGGCTGCCGTGCCTTCACCCTCGAGCTGCGTCACGTGGTCTGGCCCGCGAAGTTCAAGCCTAAGCTGCCTCCGCGCTATGACAGCACCCCCAACCCCACGGAGTTCCTCCAGCTCTACGTGCTGAGCGTCGAGGCGGTGAACGGCAATGACAAGGTCATGGCAAACTGGTTTCCCATGGCCCTCAAGAACGGCCCGCGCTCCTGGCTCATGAACCTCCCCGACGCGTCCATCTCATCATGGGCCGAGCGCTGCAACCAGTTCGTTGCCAACTTCCAGGGCACACAGGACCGCTCCCTCACCATCAACGACCTGCGGCGTGTGCGGCAGCGCCCAGACGAGACCTTCTGCAAGTACATCCATCGCTTCAGCCAGGTGCGCAACAAGATCCCGCGCACCTCCGACGCGGCCGTCATCTCTGCGTTCTCCACCGGCGTCATGGACGTCAAGATGCGCGAGAAGCTCGCCATCAACGGTGAGCTCGACTCCGTACTTGAGCTGCTCGACCTCGCCGACAAGTGCGCCAAGGCTGAAGAAGGCCGCCCTTCGTCCACAACGACCCCGACGTGGCGCTCGACACCCCCAAGACCAAGAACAAGGACGTCAAGCGCAAGGGCCCTGCCGTGCTTGCGGCGGAGCCCGAGCAGAAGCGCGGCCGCGACCGTGACGAACCCAGGAAAGACAGTCGGCCACTCTGCGCCTTCCACAACGTGCGCTCCCACAGCACTGAAGACTGTCAGGAGCTCAAGCTGCTCCGCGACGAGCACCAGAGCCGCCGAGACGATCGCAATGGCTGCGGCACCGGCCGAGGAGGTAGCCGCGGCGGCAACCGCTGGGACAGCCGCAACGGCAACGGCAGCTTCCGCCAGGGCTGGCACGACCAGCCTCGTGAGGCCGCCTAGCGCGACCAGCCTCGTGAGGCGAATCCTCAGGCCAATGCTGCTCTTCCGCCATTGCCGCCGCCACCCCGGAGGAACGACGTCAACCAGCCTGACGAGGGCGCTGGGGGCTACCAGGAGCATCGCGCGGTCACCTGCATCCTTGGCGGGTCCCAAGCCCCCGCGTCCATCCGCCACTTCAAGCAACTCTCTCGTGAGGTGTATGCCACCCTCCCTAGGCCTGAGGCCGCGCGGCCCCTCAAGTGGTCGCAATATGCCATCACTTTCGACTCCAAGGACCACCCCAAGTCCACGGCCTCCGCAGGCGCGTTCTCCATGCTGTGCACTCCCACCATCAGCAACGTCGCGGTCACCAAGACACTCATAGACGGGGGTGCCGGCCTCAATTAGATCTCCATCGAGACCTTTGAGACGCTCCAAGTGCCCTATGACCAGCTGATGCTGACCAGGCCCTTCTCTGGAGTGACCGATGGCTCCACCATTCCTCTGGGCCAGGTGCGCCTCCCCGTCACCTTCGGCACCCGCAAGAACTACCACACCGAACTCATCGACTTCGACGTGGCGCACATCGGCCTGCCGTACAATGCCATCTTGGGCTACCCGGCTCTCACCAAGTTCATGGCGGCCACCCATCACGCCTACAACGTCCACAAGATGCCCGGCTGCAGCGGCATCATCACCGTCACCTGTGACGAGAAGGACGCGGCCAGCACCCTCGAGCGTGCCTACAAGGCCGCCGCGGTCACGCACCCGGCCGACAAGGATGCGGCCGAGCCTCCTGAGGCCGCGCCCGCGAAGAAGAAGTAGTTGTTCTCTCACGACCGCGCCGAGACGAAGAAGGTGTCGGTGGACGACAGCGGCTCCGGCCCTGCCTTCACCATCGACGCTGGCCTTCCTCCTGCATAGGAAAGCGCGCTCGTCACCTTCCTTCGGGCAAACTCGGATGTTTTCGCCTGGAAAGCATCTGACTTGTCCGGTGTGCCGAGGGAGGTGATCGAGCACCACTTAGCGGTGTTCCCCAATGCATGCCCCGTCAAGCAGAAAGCACGGTGCCAGGTGCCAGAGAAGCGAGATTTCATCGTCAAGGAAGTTCAGAAGCTCCAGGAAGCTGGGGTCGTTCGCGAGGTGCGCCATCCCGAATGGGTCGCCAACCCAGTCGTCGTCCCCAAGAAGGGCGGCAAGGAGCGCATGTGCGTCGACTTCACCAGCCTCAACAAGTTCTGCCCTCAGGACCCCTTTCGGCTGCCCCGAATCGGCCAGGGCGTTGGCCCCGCCGTCGGCGGCATGCGCATGCCCTTCGGCCTGAGGAACGCCGGCGCCTCTTTCCAGAGGCTGGCGCCCCTCGTGCCAGGGCCTCGTGAGCCCCCTGTTCCTCGTGAGCCCCCTGGCCCCGGAGGAGCGGACTCCCTTGGCCCGCCTCGCCAAGTGGTCTAACATCACCCCAGCGCGGTCCTGCCAGGTGCGTCCGACGCGTCGCCTCGCGCGGCCCACACTCCTTCTCGCCGCGCCTCCCGCGCCCTCGCTCTCGGAACCCTTCCGCCAAGGTGATTTTGTTTAAATACGGCTGAGGGCGCCCCACGGGCTGCACCAACCTCAAGCTGATCCGTGCCGGACACGGCAGCCTAGCCCCTATCCTTTTGGTTGTGTAATGGATTTTGCTAATTTCACCCTGATGAGTTATGTTACCTTCTTAATTGCCTGTTAAGTTCGATGCCGACCGGAGAGCGCCACGTGCTCGCGACCCCTCCCCTGGCCGATTTCATGAGCGGGGGCTAGGCACGGTGCCTGTGCTCGGGTCCGTCCCTGCAGTGCCGCCAAATCCAAGCGACTGAGCTCTGGCTCGCGGGCCGGCTCCCGTGCACGTCACCTCACCAAGGTCCTTGGTGCCTTATCTCCTCACGCAACGGCCACGGGCGAGTTAGCGAGCGCGTGCCGCTCCCCACATTGTGAAATCTATCGACATGCAGTCCCACAGGAGGCGAGCTGCGCGAGGACCTCGCGGGCGGCCTCTCGCGAGCCGGCCTCTCGCGAGCCGGCCTCATGAGGCGAAGACACTTCGAACGCCGAGCCTCATGAGCATGCCTCGTGAGCACGCCTCGCGAGCTGCGTGAGCTCCTCATGAGCTGTGGCTTGCCCGACACCGCTCTCTGCCAAAAGCTAAGTCTGACTACCTCGCGAGACGCCCTTACCATCACTCAAGCTCTCTCACCTCGTGATCCCGCTGGGTGCTAGCATTTTTTCTTCTACGTAAGCCGCTTGCACGCCAAAGGGGGGCTCTCTGAGCATCGCGCCTCCGGAGCCCTCACTAGCTCCCAGTGCCCCTCACCTCCTGGCCTTGTCCCGGCATCACGACCGGACATACCAGTTGCGGCTGATGCCCGCTCGGGGGCTGGGTCCGGACGGCGTAGAGCGCTGAGGCGAACAAAGAAAAAAAACCAGCCTCACGAGAGGACTTCGGGGGGGAATGCATACACCCCGAATCACAAAAGCATTAAGTTAAACATAGAAGATACTGTTTTCACGCCCCCGCGGGGCTACATCGGTTCAATGTAGGAAAATAAAAAGATGGGTCATGCTCACCTCGTCGACAGGGGATAGGCTCCACTACGCCGTACAGCTCTGCTTCAGGCTCACCGACAAGGTCTCCAACAACATCGCAGAGTATGAGGGCCTCATCGCCGGCCTCAAGGCCGCGTTCGCCCTGGGCATCAAATGTTTGACCATCAAGGGCGATTCGCAACTTCTCGTCAACTTCTCCAACAAAAGCTACAAGCCCAAGGACGAGCACATGGTCGCCTACCTGGAAGAGGTACGTAAACTTGAGAAGCGTTTTCTTGGCCTAGAGCTGCAGCATGTCCCCCGTAGTGGCAACAAAGAAGCCGACGACATCGCCAAACTAGCATCTCGCCGCGAGCCTCAGAGCCCCGGCGTCTTCGAGGAAGGGCTCCTCAAGCCATCAGCCACACCTCCTGCCGCGAGCATGGCGCTCCTTCGTGAGGAACTCCCACCCGGACCGCCCACGGGTGCACCAGACTGCGGCCCGGCCTCAGGAGCCCGCCTGCTACTGGCGCTGGAGCCTCAAGCGTATAGCTGGGCCACGGAGTTCAAGGCTTACTTGCTTCGCGGCACCCTCTCGGAGAAAGACTCAGAAGCAGAGTGCGTGGCCCGGCAAGCCACCGCTTACTGCCTACAAGATGGCGAGTTGTACCGCAGGCGCCCCAATGGCGTCACCCTGTGGTGCATCTCTGAAGAGCAAGGGCGCGAGTTGCTCGCTGATATCCATGGAGGAGACTACGGCCAACACTCCTCGTCACGCACCCTCGTCGGCAAGGTGTTCCGCAGCGGCTTCTACTGGCCCACTACGCTGCGTGACGCTACCGCGCAGGGCCTTCAGACGATTCCCCTCGCGTGGCTCTTCGCGGTCTGGGGGCTAGACATCCTGGGGCCCTTCTCTCACGCTGCTGGCGGTTACCGCTACCTCTACGTCGCCATCGACAAGTTCACCAAGTGGGCAGAAGTCGAGCCGGTGCGCACCATCCCGGCAGGCTCCGCCGTCAATTTCATCAAGGGCCTCATGAGCCGCTTTGGAGTTCCCAACATCATCATCACCGACAATGGCTCCCAGTTCACAAGCGGCCTCTTCAAGTCCTATTGCGCCAGCCTCGGCACGCAGATCTTCTATGCCTAGGTGGCGCACCCGTGAAGTAATGGCCAGGCCGAGCGTGCCAACGCCGAGGTCCTCAAGGGCCTCAAAACAAGGAGCTTCAAGAAGAAACTCGAGAATTGCGGAAGGGCTTGCTCGACGAGCTGCAGTCCATGCTGTGGTCCATCCGCATGACGGCAAGAAAACCTACCGGCGAGACCCCCTTCTTCCTCGTCTACGGCGCTGAGGCGGTACTCCCACTGGAGCTTAAGCACGGCTCCCCGCGAGTCCTTGCCTTCGACGAGGCGCGTCATGACGACTCGCGGGAGACCGGTCTGCTACTCCTCGAGGAGGGCCGCCGCCAGGCCGCCATTCACGCCGTGAGGTACCAGCAAGCCTTGCGTCGCTACCACAGCCGCAGCATCCGCGCACTTTCTAAGTCGGCGACCTCGTCCTGCGTAGAATCCTCTCGAGAGAGGGACTCCACAAACTCTCACCTATGTGGGAAGGACCTTTCAGGGTTACTCATGTCCCCAGGCCCGGCTCAGCCCAGCTGGAGACGGAGGATGGAGTTCCTGTGCCTAACGCCTGGAACATCCAACACCTTCGCAAGTTCTACCCGTGACCCTCACACGTACGAACGAAATGGGGGTGTACACGCCCCGGAGCCTCTCATTGCGTTCGCCTGATGGGCCCGCGAGAGCTCCCGCCCATGCCCAAGTGGAAGCCCGATGCTCCGCGCTGGCGGAACGATCGATTCGCGATCATACCCACAGCCGTGTGGAAGCCCCATGCTCCGCGCTGGTGGAACAATCAACTGAGCGCGCCCCACGGGCTGCACCAACCTCAAGCTGACCCATGCCGGACATGGCAGCACCCTTTTTCTCATTTCGATGTGTAATTGAGGGTGCCCCACGGGTTGCACGAACCTCAAGCTGACCCGTGCCGGACACGGCAGCCGCATCTTGTTTTAGTTATGTAATGGGTGGCTATCTTACTTCAGTAAAGCTCGGTTTCTTACATGGCATTTCGTTTTGTCCCTGCCTCACGAGCCTTGCGCGCTCACGACATTCCTCATGAGCCTCACACAAGTGGGGGCTGGACACGGTGTCTCTGCTCGGGTCAGTCCCAATAGCGCTGAAAAACCGAAGCAACCGGGCTCTGGCTCGTGGGTTTGCTCCCATGCACGCCACCCGACAAAGGTTCTTGGTGTCTTGTCTCATCGCGTAATTCCCATGAGCGAATCGACGAGCATGCGCTGCTCCCCTGTCGTTAAGTACTCTTCATGCAGTTATTTCAGGAGCAGGTTCCCAGAAAGGCCTCACGAGGTAGCCCCCTCAGGGCCTCAGGAAGCCAGTAGGCCCTGCCTCGGGAGCTAACCCTCGGCGGCCGTCTCAGTAGGAGACCTCGCGAGCGGAGCACTCACGAGATGTACTCTACAAGAGATGGCCCACCAGAGACTACCTCGTACAGAGTTAAGTCTCCCACCTTGCGAGTCGTCCTCGCCGTCTCTTAAGCCTTCCCTCCACCATCCTCACGAGCGCCAGCGTTTCTCTTAGCGCAAGCCGCTTGCGCGTCGAAGGGGGGCTCTTTGAGCATCGCGCCTCAGGAGCCCTCACTAGCTCCCGGTGCCCCTCGCCTCCTGGCCTTGTCCAGGCATCGCGACCTGACATACCAGCGACGGCTATGGCCCACTCGGGGGCTGGGTCCTGACAACGTAGAGCATCATGGCAAGCAAAAAGATCAAAACAGGCCTCAAGAGAAAGCTTCACGAGGGCACGAGCGTTCATTACAGCAAATCATAAAGTACTTAAACACCAAGGCATCGTATTCACGCCCCCATGGGGCCACATCGATCTAGCACAGGGTGACGAAGGAAAAAGGACCCTAGGAACTCGTGCCGTCATCGTCGTCGCTACCAGAGCTCTCGCCGCTGCCGCAGAAGTACTTCACAAGCAACACGTCCACGTGGCCTTCTACCGCCTTTGCGAGGCCATCGCGAAGCTCCTCGGGGACTGGGGCTATCACCTTGTCAAAGTCAAAGTTGGGATTGGCATGAAGGAGGTGGCTGAAGACGCGAGTCGCCGCCAGGGAGAAGAGGCCGCGACACTCCTCCTCCAAGATGCCGTCCACCTCCTTGGCCCAGTCCTCAAGCAGTTCCACGAGCTTGGTGGAGAAGTCGACGTAGTCCGCATCGTGGGACTCTGGGAGGGCTCCAAGCCTTCCCTGGCAGATGGAGTTCAAGGCGTCATGGGCGCGGAGCTCGAGGGAGTGAAGCGTCTTGACGCGTTCACGCTGCTGCTCCTGTTCCTGATCCGCCACGCCTCCGGCTTGCTCGGCCGTGCTGGCAGCGCTCCCCACTTGGAGACAAAGGGAGGATGGCTCGGCCGCAGCACCAGGGCTGGGCTGCGGCGCGGCCCCCCGGTAGGTCTCCGCCTCAGCAAGTGCCGCCTTGAGATCAGTGATCTCCTGCCGGAACCGCTCATGCTCCGTCTCGAAGGCGTCCCTCTGCTGCGTTAGCGCCTTATCGTGCTCCTCGGCAAGCGCCAAGCGCGCCTCCGCTACCTTCATGTCAGCATCCTCCAAAGCGTTCTTCTCCTTGGCCTCCAGCTGGGTGTTGGCCTCAGCGACACGCTTCATGTTAGCCTCCTGGGCATCGGCCAGCTGGCGCCCCAGCGTCTCCAGGCGCTCCTTCTCCGTGGCCTGCTCGGTCGCCATCTTCTCGAGGCCCTCCGTGCGAGTCTTGAGGCCCGCTTCGCGGGCCGCGACCTCTTTCTCGCGAGTGGTGAGGGCGCTTTCCTGCGTGAAGAGCGACTGCGCCTGCTCGGCGTGTTGGTCCTGGAACTCCTTCAGGCGGGCCTCCGCCTCTTTGTGGCGCGCGACGGCCGCTTCGGCATCCCAGAGAGCACTCGCACGAACCCCCTCCTCTTCGGCGGCGTCCTTCTCGCCCTATGCGCGAGCGCGTTCATTCTGGCGCCGGGCCGTTTCGACGGCGACGCTGAGCCAGCGCCACCCATCAGCAAGCTTCAGGCGTTCCTGGGTAAGGCGCATTTCCGCATCCTGGAAGTCCATCCCGAGCCGAGCGAGCGCGGCCTTGGCGTCGCGCAAGGCTTCGGGCCTGAGCAGGGTGTGGCCACTCACAAGGGCCAGAGGCCAGTCCGGGTCGGGCCCTCTGACACTCTCCGCCACCGCGGTTAGGGAGGACTCGGCGCCGCTTGCCTGGAGCGGTGGGTTCGCCAGGCCACCCCCCGCGTTCGGCTGCGGCGGCAAGCTATGGGGGCTCGCCATGCCCACGACGGCGCGCCCCACAACTCCTCCCCCAATGCTTAGGGAGGCCCCCGGCGGGGGGCTGGGTGTTTCGACCTCCCCCGTCACCACTCCTTTCTTCGCGGCAGCGTCAAGGGGGAGGGCGTCCCCGCCTCCTGAGGCTGCCTCCCGAGGCCTCTCTGTCTCGGCTTCATGAGGCGCGCCCACATGCGACTCCGAAGGAACGACCGTCTCCTCCTGGACCTCCATGCGCCCTGCCTCGGCGTTGGGACGGCGGGTGGCCTCTCCATGCCCCCTGGCACCCGTGGCGGGTGCCGATGCCCACGGCGGGCCGGGGGTCACCTTCGCCCTCCTCATCGTCGTCTTCTTGTTCTTCTGATCCACGGCAGACCTCCTGTGCGAATGGTGGCTCAGCTCCGAGCCCGGACGAAGAGCAAGGACTAGGAACGCCGGGAGGAGGTAGGAGGCTTACTCGTCACTGACATACCACTTCTTCTTCTTCTCCCCCACGGGGGGCGGGCCGTCGCTGCCGCCGTCAGGCATCGCCCCGGCGCCGCCGCTCGGGCTCCCGGGGAGTGTCACAATGGACCCGAACGCGTCGTCGCCCGCCTCGGGGCCCTGGGGAGTTTCGGCCTCATGATGGGCTTCAGGTGTTGGGGGCTCGACCGCCCCCCGGCCGAGAGCCCCCTCCACCACGGGCGGATCGCTCTCGGCGTCATCGTCCTCGAGCTCGCAGAGGAGCTGACGACGGGTGCTTGGTGGCACCCGGTTGGCGTCCTCCTCCGTGGCCTCCCCCGAATCTTCGCTGCCGCTGCTGCCTCCCGACTCCACCTCCACCACGAGGGGGTTATCGCGGGGCCCGACGTGGCCCTCCGGCACGAGGCCCCACTGGTCGAAGAGGGGCATCTCCTCCACCAGCTCTACCTTCTCCTTGTAGCGGAAAATCGGGAGTGCCCCCTCGGGCAATTCTGTGGTAGGGGTGCTGAGCAGAGTCGCCAGGGCCCCGTCTACCACATCTGGCCCCAGGCTGCCCGAGTTCAGCCTCATGGCGTCGCCCGTGCCGGTGTAGTCCCACATGGGGCGCGAGTGCTGCTGAAGTTGTGCGATGCGCCGCCGCAGGTATTCCCTGACGACCGTCGCCCCCACAGTTTTGCGGCCCGGTGCGCGGCCATCTGCTCCAAGACGGGCTCCATCCTCGGGTCTACAAGCTTCTCGTGCCCCCACACGGAGATCTTCTCAGCCGGATCCGTCGGGATCATCAGGAGCCGGCTGGTGTGGCGCGCGTCCATGTAGACCCAGCGCTGCCGATAGCCCTCCACCTTCTTCGCAACCCTCAGGTTGAGAATGCTGTTCTCCATCCCCTTGACGGCAAGGAATGACGCGCATCCAGAGCGCTGGTCTGCCGCAGTTAGCCGCAGGCAGAAGAAGTGGTGGAAGAGTGCCACTGAAGGCATCACGCCGATGAAAGCCTCGCAGTAAAAGGCAAACATGGCCAGGAGGAGAATGGAGTTGGGTTGAAGATAGAGGGCGTGGATCTAATAGTGGGAGAGAATGGCATAGAAGAAGTCCGTGAACGGCGGCACCAACCCAGCATATACGCTGTGGAGGAACAAGGGGTAGGCCGTCGCCCCCAGGTCGCGCCGTGCGCGCGACCCCGGCCATATCTGGGTCGCCTGGTTCTTGTTCTGATCGCCGGCCACAAACGGGAGCACCTTGTCCAAGCCCTCTCCATCAACGATGGTGGAGCGCTGCAGCGCCGCCCCGAGGATGGGCGTGCTTCGGGACGGGGCCGCCGCCTTTCCCCTCTTGCCGACGGGCGCCATCTGCGCAGCAGAGGCGCGGATCGAGGGGCGACGAGAGGCCGAGCACGGAGAGGGGGTCGCGAGGAGCTGCGTGCGAGAAGGCAAGCGCAAGGGGGCGGAATAGGTGAAGGAAGGCAATGATGGCCTCGCGTCGCCCGCGGTAGGTTTTATGTCAGCACGGGCGGTTACCAAGGCGTCGTGGGAGAAGAGGGGGCGTCCCCCGTCACATCGTGCGCCACGCGTCGCGCCTGGCCGCAGGTGGTTAGGGCCCGCGCCATTTCGCCCCCAGTAGGCAGGAACGTGCGCGCCGCGGGCCCGAGGGCTACTGTTGGGCCCATGGAACCCAGGGTATCCAGACCTGTCTGCCTTTGGCCTAGGGCGCAACGCCTGGCGTGGGCCCGGCAGGCCGTCATCACCAAGCTCCTCACCAGGACTCTTCATGAGGCCTTGGCCTCCTGAGGCCTCCTCCTCAGGAAGTGACGAGCAAGACTCGGCATCCTCACCAACGGCCTCGCGAGGCCCTCTCGCGAGGCGGCCTCCCGAGGCCTCCTCCTGAAGGCGCCCAAGACGAAGGCCGTTCGGCATAGCCGCGCGGTCTGGAGCCCATCACGTGGGTGACGAGCGCGGCGACGAGCGGCGATAGAGGCCGCGCCAGCAGGCGCGGATGAAGATGGTTTCCTCTTTTGTGTTAAGGGAGCAGGGCCAGGTATCTACTCCCCAAAGCGAGCCCAAAGGTCGCCCGATCGGCGAAGGAAGACCAAGATGGCGGGCGCGCAGGGCGGAGGTCATCATCGAGCCCACCGGCGCATCATGGATCATGCTTCTGCAGGCGAAGACCGCCTTTAGTCAGGATAGCCTGAGCGCCTGTCCCCTTTCAAAACCGCCAAGTGTGGCAACCCTTCCCGCCTAAGTTTTCGAGGGGGAAGAGAACCAAGGCTGGTATAAAGGGTAGTGCTGCCGTTGTAGAGAGGGATCTCAGTTGAGTTCTGCCTCCTCCACCTTGTACGCAAGAACTCTCTTGCCCCTTGCAATCCCAACCACAAGCAGGAGTAGGGTTTTACACCGCAAGGTGGCCTGAACCTGGGTAACCGCTGAGTCCATGGTCCGTTCCTCGCTAGCGTGCTCTCGCCGTAGCCTCGCTGTTGCTTAGTCGTGGTAGGAGACGAAATGGTAGAACGAGCTCACCCCAGTGTTCGAACCTTTGGGTCCCCGAAGCCCGACTTTCGATAGCTGTTATTCTGGAAAATGAACACTGCAATATGAACGAGATTCGCAAGTGTCGTATGAATCAATCAGTACCAGTTCTCAGCAACAGGCCCCGAAATGAATTAAAGAGGCCCGTGGCACCCCGACCAACAGTTCCAACACCACGGCCGCAACAGAGCCGCAGCACCTTCAACAATAGGACCAAGGGCGCAATGTTCCGTCCTGGCATCACTTGTTATGCCTGTGGAGCAGAAGGGCATTATGCTAGGCAATACCAAAACAGGGGAACAATAATGCCCCCAAACCCAACAACAATGGCCGCAACACCAATGCAGCTCCGCGATACAACAACTTCAACAACAATAAAAAAAGGGGCAGGTTAACCACGTGACATTTGAAGAGGCACAGAATGCACCGGACATCGCATTTGGTACGTTCCCTGTCAACACAATTAATGCTACAGTTTTATTTGATTCTGGAGCTTCCCATTTGTGCATCTCTAAAAGGTTTGCCTCGAAGAACCAATTTTCTTTTTCGCCTTTGAAAAATTCAATGGTTATTCAGTCCCCGGGATCGAAGTAAAGCACACAATGGTACTGCAAGGATGTGAATATTGAAATACAGGGGATGAAGTTTTTAGGAAATCTTATTGTATTGGAAGCAGTCGATCTGGATGTCATTTTGGGAATGGACTGGTTGACCACAAATAAAGGTTTTATAGACTGCTACAATCGAACAGTGACTCTCACCAATTGTCATGGGAAGACAGTAAAGTTTGGTACAAGGGGAATTTCTAAATCCCAAGGAAAGCTAAATCAAGTAGATACGATAGAATTAAGCAAGGTTCCTGTGGTATGCGAATATCCCGATGTATTTCCTGAGGAGTTACCGGGCATGCCACCGGATCGTGAAATTGAATTTGTTATTGAACTAGCACCTGGAACGGCACCCATTTACAAGAAGCCTTATCGAATGGCTCCGATAGAATTGGTTGAGCTGAAGAAACAAATTAAGGAATTATTGGAAAAAGGATATGTCTGACCCAGCTCATCACCATGGGGATCACCGGTTTTATTTGCCAAGAAAATGGATGGTACCCTAAGGCTATGTATCGATTACAGGGCACTCAATATGGTTACTATCAAAAATAAATATACACTACCGAGGATCAACGATCTGTTTGACCAACTGGCGGAAGCCAAGGTTTTCTCAAAAATAGATTTGAGATCAGGCTACCATCAATTAAGAATCCGATCACCAGACATACCCAAGACTAATTTTACTACCAGATACGGATTATATGAATTCACTTTGATGCCCTTCGGATTGACCAACGCTCCTACTTATTTCGTACACCTTATGAACAAGGTCTTCATGAAATATTTGGACAAATTCGTGGTTGTGTTCATTGACGATATGCTTATTTATTCCAAGACTCCAGAAGAACATGAGCAACATCTTTGAATAGTCCTGGAAGAATTACGGAAAAATCAACTATATGCCAAATTCTGTAAGTGTGAATTTTGGTTATGAGAAGTTGGTTTTTTGGGACATGTACTGATGTAGGATGGAATAGCAGTGGACCCAAGTAAGGTAATAGCTGTCTTAGGATGGAAGCAACCCACCAACATGATTGAGGTTAGAAGTTTTCTTGGTCTGGCTGGCTACTACCGACGATTTATTGAAGGATTCTCCACCATAGCCAAACCCATGACTCAGTTACTCAAGAAGGATAAGAAGTTTGAATGGACCGACGCATGTGGGAAAAGTTTCCAGGAATTAAAGAAAAGATTAGCCACGGCACCTGTTCTGATCGTGCCAGATGTGCACAAGAATTTTGAAATATATTGTGACACTTCCAGGAAGGGACTTGGGTGTGTATTAATGCAAGATGAAAAGGTCGTAGCATATGCTTCAAGACAACTACGATGACACGAAGAAAATTATCCTACCCATGATTTGGAACTAGCAGCGGTGATACATGCACTCAAGGAAGGGCGACATTTTCCCCTTGGGAATCGATGCGAGATATACACGGATCACAAAAGTCTTAAGTATATCTTCACCCAACCGGAATTAAACTTGCGACAGCGTCGCTGGCTTGAACTAATTAAAGATTATGATTTGGGAATGCATTACCATCCGGGTAAAGCAATTGTTGTGGCAGACGCCCTCAGCCAAAACCTATGCACCGACAATGACTTTGTGCAATTCTCACAGCATGAGTTCAACCAGGAATTTGCCAAACTCAACATGGTTTTGGTCACAGAAGGAACCATTGCCCGCCTGGAAATAAAACCAGCATTGGAAGATCAAATCAAAGAAACTCAGAAAGGACACGCCAGTATTGAGGGAATTAAAAAGAAACTAAATTCTGGCAAGGCATCCGAATTTACTATTGATAGTCAGGGAATCCTGTGGTACGGGAAGAGAATATGTGTACCCAATAAGGAAGAGCTGAAACAACAAATCTTGGCAGAGGCCCATACTACCCCGTACTCCATTCACCCAGGAGGAACCAAGATGTACAAGGATCTACAAAAAAATCTTTTGGTGGCACGGGATGAAATGGGATATAGCCGTATATGTGGCACGCTGTGACTCTTGTCAGCGTGTAAAAGCAGAACACCAGAGGCCAGCAGGATTATTACAGCCACTCAGAGTGCCTGAATGGAAATGGGACGTGATAGGAATGGATTTTATTGTTGGATTACCAAGGTCACGACACGGAAATGATGCTATCTGGGTTATCACAGATTTATTAACCAAGGTGGCACACTTCATTCCGGTAAAAGCAACATATTCGACACAGAGGCTTGCTAGGTTATACCTCTCCCGAATTGTTTGCTTACATCGAGTACCCAAGACCATAGTCTCTGACAGAGGCACCCAGTTTGTCTCTAGGTTTTGGGATCACCTACAACAAGCTCTAGGGACTCAGCTGGTATTCAGTACAGCGTATCACCCACAGACAGGGGGACAGACTGAACGGGTAAATCAAATATTGGAGGACATGCTGAGAGCTTGTGTTCTTACTTACGGAGCCAGCTAGGAAGATAGTTTGCCGTATGTGGAGTTCTCGTACAACAACAGTTATCAAGCTAGCTTAAGAATGTCACCCTTCGAAGCCCTGTACGGACGATGGTGCCATACCCCACTCAATTGGTCTGAATCCGGAGATAGCCGAATCTTCGGCCCGGAGGTTCTTAAAGAGGCAGAAACAAAAGTGAAACTTATCCAACACAGACTGAGAGCAGCTCAGAGCTATCAGAAAAGCTACTATGACCAGAAACACCGTAGATTAGTTTTGAACCAGACGAATATGTGTATCTTAGAGTATCTCCAATGAGGGGGCTACAGAGATTTAAAGTCAAAGGAAAATTGGCACCGAGATTTATTGGACCATTCAGGATAATTGCAAGGAGAGGCAAGGTTGCCTACCAACTGGAGCTACCAGCAGAATTGTCAGATGTTCATGATGTGTTTCACGTGTCACAGCTGAGGAGATGTGTCAGTAACCTGGACAAGCAAGTCCAACATCAGGACCTGGATCTCCAACCAGACCTCACCTATAAAGAACGTCCTATCAAATTTTTGAAAATCAGAATGGAGGACCTGTCAAAATGTGATAAAATTTTACAAAGTTCAGTGGAGTAATCACACCGAAGAGGAGGCAACATGGGAAAGAGAGGATCACCTGAAGGCTGAATATCCGTACCTGTTTGAGGGACAGCTGAAATCTCGGGGACGAGATTTTTCTTAAGGGGGATAGGTGTTGTAACACCCCAAAATATTTCCTTTGGATTTTCAAAATCTTTTCTTTAAAATAAAATACTTAGAATTATTTTGGCCCTATTTTTCTCCTTCCCCTTCTTCTGTTTTGAAAATCATTTTTATTTTTAATTGGGTTTCAAAAAAAAATTAACTGGTACTGATTTGATGACTTATTTCTTGGGTAATTATTTTTGAGAGATCAAAACTATTTTTTCTTTCAGAAAAGTTTTTGAATAATTAAAATTATTCCAAGGAAATGGCCATTTCCACTCTTTTCAAGCACTTCTAAAATTCTCCAAAAATTTATTCTGTCATTTTAAATTTTCTCCCAAGTCATCCTCACCCCTAGGACAGTATCCAATACCTCTCCTCTCCAAAAAAATATTTTTCTCATTTTTAATAAATTCCAAAGTTGGAATTTCAATTATTCATAGTTTCTTTGATTTACAAAGGAGCTATATTTTTCCTAACTCCTCTGCTCCCACAAAAATTACTCCAACAACTTGGCAGTACCCACACTCCATTTCACCAAAAACATTTGGTTCCACAGATAAAAAATTTCAAATTTCATTCAATTCAAATTTGGACCAGATTCAATCTCCTTGATCAAAACCAAATTTTTATTGCCCCAAAAATTCTGAAACTTTGCCAGACCCTCTGTTATGCATCAACACCTCACCACAAAAATTCCCTAAAATTCCTAAAATCCCTAGAGCCCCCTAGCATTTTGTCAAACACCTGGTGCGTACACTGTTCATTGCTGTCAAAATTCAGAAAATTGAAAAAGTTCAGAGAGAGGGAGAAACGGCGCCGTGCACTACACTCGATCGCAACTGCTCCTCATCCACACCACCTCTCATCATAAATGGGTCGCAGTGACCCCTCTGGTCAGTGGCTCACCGCCGACGACACAGTAATCGGCCGGTGCAGCGACCACCGTCCTCGGCTGCGGTGGCCGAGCGGATCAACACGGCTACTGCTGCCTTCACTGCATCCCCCGCTCCCCCTATCTACCTTCCTCTCCATGCGGCATCTCCTCCGCCACATCGTCCCACCATCCAAGCCACTGGAGCCCGCTGTCAGACGCCGGAGATGGTCGCCGCCCGCCATGACAGTACGGAAGCTCGGCTTCGAGATAAGGCCGTAGCGCTCGAGCTCGTCCGCGCTGGCCCTTCCAGAGAACTCCATCGACATCATCCACTTCTCACCGACCACGCCCGCCGTCCCTAACTACCTCGCCGGCCGGAATTTACTCCGCCGCGATCCTCTCCGCCACTGACCTCCTCGGCCGCCTATAAATAGAGCTCCCCGAGCTCCGTTGAGCAACCAAACCACACCCACACCATCTCAATCGAGCTCCCGTGCACTCCCCCGACCTCGGGGAGGTTTTCTTGTACCTCTCTGGCCACCCGATCCACCGCGGTACCCGAGACACTCTCATTGCCATTAGGCCACCTCCACCCTCCAAAATCCACAAGTCGGCTTCCCGTGCACCCACTCATCCATCCCGCACTTCAATTCGACGCCCAGAGCCCTCTTCAGCGAGATCCAAACCCTCCCGACGCCGCCGTCCGCCGGAGACGACCTCGCCGTCGTTCTGGTGCTCGCCGGCAACAACCACCACCACCCACCGACGCGGAAGGATGCCCTGAGCACGCTCGGGTCCTCGCCGCCCTCTGGAACACCGGTGATCGTCGCCGGTGATCGCCGCATCTCTTCTATACACGCGCGCGAGCGCGTTTGAATTTAAACCTGACGGGTGGGGCCCACCCGTTAGCGTTTTATTCTTTTTCCGCCTAAACAGAAAGCGTATTCTGCGCTTTACGCTTTCCGCGCTGGAAAACGTATTCTACCCGAAGCGTTTTCTTTTTAAACACACAGGGACCTGCTGGAAATTTGACTTTTGCAGAAAGGCCCCTGGTTTTAAAAGCTTAATAACTTTTTAACCACAACTCTGTTTTAATTGATTCTTTTTTTGAAATTCTTATTTTTCACTCTAGTTTTTTTAGTATTTATTTGAAAATATTTTGAGACAACTTTTTGTACTGTTGCAAAAAATTTAATTTTAATTCGAATTTTCATTTTATAGAAAACGAAGATGGGGACTTTGCCGGGAATTTCGAGGGATCATCTTCTGACTACTTTGATCAAGGCAATCAGTTTTGAACTTGGGATACGGTGATTGCATACACGTTTGCATCCATTTGAGTTTTCACCGGTTATATGGTGAATTGCATGTGCATGCATGGTCACATCATCTGTGCATTCTTGCATGAACCAAGAACCTTTCTAATGTGTGGAAATAACCCAGGAGTGTACCTCCTGCCTTGGATGTGCTGGTGAGCACGGTCTCGTTATGACACAACGGTGTCACTGTGGCATGTGAGGCATGCCAGTCATAATAACAACACCTCCTGAGTCGACCTAGATCGAGTCTTATTCCATCAAGCCTAGCTAAATACTGTGCTGCCACGAGTCTTCCCGCGAGGGGAGTGCGGTTTAGTAAGTTGCTAACCCTGTCCATGTACACACCGCATAGAGGGCCATGATGGGGGTTTCCACGGCCACGGACTAATGCCAGTCATCTGGTCAGGGGGCATGGGTGTATCTGGCTGGGCCGAGAGGGGGGCACCCCTTGTAATCCGCGCGTATGAATAGTGATCCCATGCTAATCGAGATGATGGTCTCCCCGACTTAGAGTTTTTCTTGAACGATGCTTTGGGTGATTCCTGGCATCCGGAAAGTTAATCTGGTGTGTGCTGGTCAGGCGTGTTTTCAACCCAAAGACCGTAATGGGAATTAGTCAGCGTCACGGTGTTGGCTAAACAAATCTCATACACGTGGGTAAAGAGTACACTCTCTGCAGAGTTATATCTATTCGAATAGCTGTGTCCACGGTCAAGGACGTTAGCTAGAAAGGGTCAAGTGTCGGTCCCGGTGTCGGTCTTCGGAGGAAATAATTAAATTGAGCATAAATTATTTTTGCAGGATAATTATTGTCACTGCTGATGTCATCATGAATATTATTGTCATCATAAATATTATTGTGGACTAACCCGTTTCTCTTATATGAATTTTCTGAGTGTCACTTGGGCTGGCTAGACTACCCGTGCAATCGGTTTTCTTTTCTTTTCTGAGTGTCACTTGGGCTGGCTAGACTACCCGGGCACTCAGTTTTATTTTCTTTTCTGAGTATCACTTGGGATGGCTAGACTACATGGATACTCAGTTTTATTTTCAAGACCTCTCGTGGCATTGCTTTTAGACACCCGTTTGGCATTTCTCTTCAAGACCTCTCGAGGCGTCGCTCTTAGACACCGGTTTGGCATTTCTCCTAATTTTCTGAATGTCTCTTGGGATGGCTAGACTACCTGAGACACTCATTTTTACTTCTTCTGAATATCTCTGGGGATGGCTAGACTACCTGAGATATTCATTTCATTCCATTTTACTTTACCTTGATTTATGACTAACATGTTATATTTATTCATCCACACTATACTATCATGTCAAGTTTTAAATTTCAGTCAGCATATGCATGTCATATGATCCAGCATGAGCATATGCATTTGGTATATCTTTCATTCATAATGTTTGCAAGTATATTCCAACGTACTCACAGGCTTGTCCCTGGCTTGTTAATTTGGCCAGACCTAGAGGAAGACGAGCTTGTGGAGGATGAGTGTGCTAGTGAGCCCGACGCTTAGAGGTGTTCCCTGTCAGTCAGCCAGTGGTCATGGAGTCTACCACATGTATCATCAGCAGTGCTTCCGCTACACAAATAAATAGTCAAGCCTCACACTGACGCTTGACTCTACTTTATTGTATCATTGTAGTACTACCACCACACCACTGTCATATTCCGCCACCGTAGTATATTGAAAAGGTTGTAATAAATTGTTGAGAACTCTGGCTCAACCCTGTGTAATATTATGTATGTACTGGTTATGTATATCAAGGAAGTCCACCAGATGTTCTGATCTTGGGGCTGGTGTGACTTGGGGCTATTCTGTGATTTATTCCAGAAAGGGGCCCGACGGATGAAGATATTGAAAAGCTCCTTGAGCAAAGGACCCAAGATCTAGAAAAGAACCACAAAGATTCTATCGAAATCCAAGCTCGAGAGAGTGCCGCCAAGCTTAAGGAAGCTACTGACAATGCTGGTGCTGCTGCCACTGCCAAGGAAGGTTTGGAGTCCCAGGTGAACAAGCTGAAGGAAGATCTTGCCGCCATTGGTAGAGAGATAGAGGCTCTCAAAGGTGAAGCACAGAAGGCAGCTCATACCCTAGGGGAGCTGCAGACGCAGCTGGCATCCAAGAACCAAGATCTCGATACAACCGGCAAGGCAATGGAGGATCTGAAAACCAAGCTTATCACCCTGGAGAAAGATCTTGAATCCGCCAAAGAAAGGGAGGTAATCTTGATGGAGAAGCTTGTCGCAGAAGAGACCTCCTGGGAAGACGCCGAGAATAAATTTACGGAGCTGCGAGAGGTCCTCTCCCTTTGGACCAATAGGCTTGTTAACATTGCAGAAGGCATAACCAGACAGCTCGCCGTTATGGACATGAGAAGTTGGAGCTTCACTGTTAACGACAAGGAAACTGCAGCGCCAAACTGACCAAGTTCTTCGAAGGCCTCATCGATGCTTTGAAAACTTATCATGAGGACAGGTCTGCTTTGTTTGCTGATGAGTCCCGCAAATTTGGTCGCGACGTCCTTTACAAGGTGCTTGTCAAGATCGCTTATCGGAATCATGATGTTGATCTCTTCGGAATATTCAGATGCCTTCCAGAGAACACTGATATCACGACCATCGACGAGATCGTTGCTCCACTGGCCGACAATGTTCTTCATGTTCCCCGACATGAAGGGGATCTCCAAAACTAGCCTTGTCGTTGCATTTGCCGCCAGTGCTATCATCTAAGAGATACATTTAATCTTAAGTTAGATCTGCATTGCGTTTGTGATGTAATGCAACTTCAAGCTATTTTGAATGAATGTATGCTATTTTCCTTGTCTTGTTCTGCCTTTGCAAGAATTATATACCCTACGCTTGCCAGATGATTGCCGGTGCACACACACTTGCCGCGAGCGCTTGAGGACGGATACTTAGCAGCCTGCCGGAAGTGCCGCTGCCGACAAGTTTTACCTTTGACGATCCCAACGCAGCTGCTTAAATTGTTGAGCAGACTTGAAACAAAGTAAGAGCATGATCGGTCATAGCAAGGTTCCTTAGCGTGCGGGTTTCTCATACCAAGACACAAATCGTTCAAGGAAGACTGCAAATACAACAAAGAAATTATTCCAAAGTTTTTCAACTTAGCTTTCTTCTCTTTGTCATGCTTCTTGTTACAAAATGAACACTTGAACGTCATTTGGTGGCATCGACACCATCATCCCCCCAGGAAACATGCATGCGAGGGAACCTTCTATCCTTTTGAGAAAAAGAAAGAAGTGGATGGATGCCTTGACGGCTCGTTAACCATTTCATACAAGGCAAAGTATAACACAACATCACATGTAATCATACACAAGTGGAAATGTATTTTAACAAAGAGAAGCGAAAACACTTAGCTTTATTTCACTTATGCACAGGGTCTGCGCCTGGCTTTGTACATAGGATTACATGTCTGCCGACAAGGCTTGTACAAAAGGGGTTGCCGGGGGTCCCGTCAACTATGCCTTATGGATAGAACTTTTGAAGATGCTCAATGTTCCATGAGTTTTGCAATGGGATACCATCTTTGGTCTGCAGACGGACTGCGCCAGGTCAGGTGACTCGCACTACCCGATAAGGGCCTTCCCACTTCGGCGTCAAGTTGTTGGATCCCTTGGCGAATTGAACGTGCCGAAGAGCAAGGTCGCCTTCCTCCAGGCTTCGAGAATGGACCTTTTGGCTATGATAGTGGCGCAAAGCTTGCTGGTAGTGTGTAGCTCGCACAACAGCTCGAAGACGATCTTCCTCAAGGAGCATGGCATCATCTTGCCGCAGCTGCCCTTCCGTTGCTTCATCGTAAGCAAGCACTCAAGGTGACCTGTATGTGAGTTCCGTGGGGAGCACCGCTTTTGCACCATAGACTAGGGAGAAGGGTGTTTGGCCGGTAGCTCGATTTGGTGTCGTCATGAGTGACCAAAGAACTGTCGGTAACTCATCAATCCAGCGCCTTCCGCACTTGTGCAGCTTGTCAAAAGTTCTTGTCTTGAGGCCTCGCAGCACTTCAGCATTCGCCCTTTCCGCTTGGCCATTGCTTCTCGGGTGAGCAACGGATGCAAAGAAGATCTTGCTTCCAAGGTCTTGGATGTACTGCATGAAGGCGCGACTTGTGAACTATGTGCTATTGTCTGTGATGACTCTATTAGGAACACCAAAATGGCAAACTAATCCCTTAAAGAACTTGATGGCTGACTGTGCTGTCACCTTCCTCACTGGCTCTACCTCTGGCCACTTTGTGAACTTGTCGATTGCAACGTACAAGAACTCAAAGCCCCTGGTAGCACGGGGGAAAGGGCCCAAGATATTGAGCCCCCAGACCGAGAAGGGCCAGGAGAGTGGATTTGTTTGAAGGGCTTGTGCTGGCTGATGGATATTCTTTGAATGGAACTGGCACACTTCATAGTTGGTTACTAGCTCAGTTGCATCCTGGAGAGCAGTGGGCCAATAGAAGCCTTCCAGGAAAGCTTTGCCGACAAGAGCTCTTGATCCTATGTGAGAGCCACATATGCCTCCATGTATTACCGCCAACAGCTTTAGTCCATCTTCTCAGCTTCTTCAATTTCACACCATTTGGACTTCTTCTGTGCAGAATGTTTCTCAACAAACTGATACATACTTGACTATCGGGCTACTTTTTCGGCTTCTTCTTGATCATCGGGAAGTTCTCCTGTTTGAAGGAAATGGACGATTTGCTGTGCCCATGCCGGACCCTGTGGCTCGACGACAAGGATTAAAGGCATCTCTCCGGCTGCGGAAGTGCTTGCCTCGACGGCAAGAACCTGAGATTCTACGCGAGGCCGTTGCTCACCGACAAGCGCGTTGTTACCGGCAACTTCTGGAAGCTCTGCCGGGAAATAATTACCGTTGTTCAACTTTCTTCTTTTGTTCGCCTGCATTGATTGGGTGACAGATGGTTGAGTTAAATGGAGCACAAAAGTTCCCAGTTCCACGGGAAGCTTTTAGGCAGCATACTTTGACAAATGATCAGCAATGCTGTTTTCCGCACGAGGAATGTGCTCTGTTTGCAATCCGTCAAAGTGTTCTTCCAATTTTCTCACTTCTTCCACATATGCTTCCATCAACGGGCTGTGATAATCCTTGTTCACTTGCTTCACAACAAGCTACAACTCTCCATGGATGATCAACTTTCTGATTCCGAGGTCTATTGCGATCCTGAGACTGGCAAGGAGCCCTTCATACTCAGCAGTGTTGTTTGTAGCTTTCTCCCTGGGAAAGTGCATTTGTACCACATACTTGAGGTGTTCTCCAGTGGGCGTGACAAGCAGCACTTTGGCACCGGCGCCTTGCAGCGAGAAGGCACCGTCAAAGTACATGATCCATTCTTTGGTTGCTTCTTTGCCGGGAAGAATAGTCTCTTGAATCTCCTCATCGGGCATTGGTGTCCATTCGGCAATGAACTCCGCCAAAGCTCTGCTCTGATTAGTTGAAGTACTTTCAAACTTAAGTGCAAAACTGGACAACTCCAACAACCACTCCACTATCCTGCCGGTTACATCTGGATTTCTTAAGATACGCTGCAATGGAAAGCGAGTGACGACGGTAATCTCATGTGCTTGGAAGTAATGATGTAGCTTTCTTGAGGCCATGAGGAGGCCGAAAAGCAATTTTTGCACACCCGAGTATCTCGACCTAGCCCCCTGTAAAAGGGAACTAACAAAATACACAGGGCGTTGCACCATCTTGTTCTTCGGCACTACTTGTTGATTTGTTGCATTTGCTTGCACTAATTCTGACTTGTCGGCACCAGACTCTGCTGCAGAAGATTCTGATTTGTCGCTTGATGGACTTGCTACTACTGCTTCCTCATTATCTGCTTCTCTCTCTACCACTAATGCAGCACTAACCACTTGATTAGTTGCCACCAAATATAGTAGCAACGGCTCTTGTGGTTTAGGCGCAACTAGTGTTGGCGGAGAGGAGAGGTACCTCTTCAAATCTTGCAGCGCGGCCTCCGCTTCCGGAGTCCATTTCATAGGACCTGCCTTTTTAAAAAAATTAAAAAGCAGCAAGGCGCGATCAGCAGATTTGGAGATGAACCTGCTTAGTGCAGCAATACAGCCGGCAAGACGTCGTACGTCCTGGACACGCTTTGGTGCTTCAATTTGCTCATTGGCTTTGATCTTGTCGGGATTGGCTTCAATTCCACGCTGAGATACAAAGAACCCGAGAAGTTTTCCAGATGGAACGCCAAACACAAACTTCTCGTGATTGAGCTTCAAATTTATTCTGGGCAAGTTTGCAAATGTCTCTTCTAAGTCCTGAATGAGGGTTGATTTGTCCTTGGTTTTGATCACGATATCATCCATATATGATTCCACATTCCTGTGCAGCTGAGGCTCAAAACCAATTTGGACTGCTCTTGCAAATGTTGAACCAGCACTTTTTAATCTAAAAGGCATACGCACAAAGCAATATATACCACATGGAGTAATAAATGCGGTTTTCTCCTCATCCTCCTTGGCCATAAAAATCTGATGGTAACCCGAGTATGCATCAAGAAAGGAGAGTAAATCACAGCCGGCAGTAGAGTCAACAATTTGATCAATACGTGGCAAAGGGAAAGGATCCTTTGGACATGCTTTGTTGATATCTGTGTAGTCAATGCAAAGTCTCCACTTTCCATTTGCTTTTCGCACTACAACTGGATTTGCCAACCACGTTGGATGTAGTACTCCTCTAACTAAGCCTGCTGCTTCTAACTTCTTTATTTCCTCGGCAATAACACTACAAAAAAAAACACTTCCGTGATGATACGTCTTTGTCACAGTAGGTCACATTTTCTGTCATGCATGTACATCCGTGACAATTTTATGACAGAATCAAGATAGTCATAGCTATGCTATCGTAGAAGTGTTCCATGACAATACTAAAATTATCATCACAGAAGTGTCCACTTCCATGACGATAAATGCCGCGTCATGGAAGTGTTTTCGTGAAGGGTAACCGACACGTGGCATCCACCATAACGGGTCGCCGTTAAGCTATCGGGTTTCGGTTTGGATACGATAACCCATTAACAGCCCTGACCAATGGGGATTTTCCACGTGTAAAATTCTCATTGGCCAGCTGATCCACGTGTCTGGTCAGAGTTACGACAGATGGCGTCCATTCACTGGACGAGATGCGCCTATGGAATAGTGACACGTGGCATGGCCCAACAGTGGCCCATTTAGGTTATAAAGGCCGACCCGTTTGGCTTGGTCAAAAGTTAACGTGCCGGCCCATGGAAAGCATGTTAACGGCTTGCTTGCATACGGCCCATGTACGGCCCGGGTTCTCACGGCCCGTTATGGCATTTCAATTTCGGCCTAGTAGCGTCATGTGGGCCGTCCCATATGATTCCAGCCCATTGTCACTTTCGGC
Organism: Elymus sibiricus; assembly: GCA_039707655.1. Taxonomy (NCBI): domain Eukaryota; kingdom Viridiplantae; phylum Streptophyta; class Magnoliopsida; order Poales; family Poaceae; genus Elymus; species Elymus sibiricus. The sequence goes on from CM077670.1 coordinate 208,431,675, forward strand.
CCATCTATGGCCCGTGAAGTTTTTCGGCCCATATGAGGCCTTTCGCACCTCTGGGCCCATTGACGGCCCGTTGTGAATCAGGTCCATCATGAATAGTAAATATCTTTGAGCCCATTAAAGGCCCATGATTCAGTTGGGCTATTTCCAGACCGTGCTCTCTTTCGGCCTTCTAAGGGCCCATAAATTCTTGGGCTCATTTCCGGCCCTTGATTACTTACGGTCCGTTACTGGCCTGTTATGCTAATGGGCCAAATTCAACCCGTGGTAACAATCGGTCCGTTTGTGGCCCATTAACAGTTGGGCCGTTTTCATCCTGTCCTATAATCCGGCCAATTAACGCCCCGTTAACGGCCTATTATGGTCTAGCCCCATAAACGGAAGGTTACGATTTAGGCCCGTTAATGGTCCATATGGCGGTCCTGTTTTGGCCCACGAACAGTACGGCCCATGGATCCTACGGCGTGTACGAGGCCCATGGATCCTACGGCCCTTAGGAGGCCCATGGATCCTACGGCCCGTCGGAGGCCCATCGTTACCACGGCCCGTATGTGGCCTATGGTTATTGCGGCCACTAGCAAACCGAGGAAAAAGAACTGCTGTGACTACAAGCAAACAAATAAACAAGACTATAAGTAAATAAATAAGAAAGCAACTAACACTAGGCTATTACAGCGAGTACACAGATTACATCCACTAGGCATCAAAGTTCGCTACTAGTGCAAATATTAGGGAACAAAGCAGCATATTACATACACTGGGCATCTAAATTGGCCACCAGTGCAAATAAACGCGGCAGCAAAACAAGTCTAGAAATGAAACCACTTTAGAAGAGCTCAAGAAACGATACCCTGGGTACCCACCATGCTGGCAAGAAGCTTAGCAAGCTTATTAGCTTTCTCTTGTTTGGCGCTAAAATCCTCCAACTCTTGTTGTTTCTCCAGAAAGTATGCATCTAAATTCTGTAGGGACTTCCTCAGTCCTTCGGCTTCTTATCGCAGCACAGCTGATCGTTGTCTTTCAACTTGCAGTTGAGACTCAAGAAGCCGAACCGATTCAGGCAGCGAGTTCAAAGAGGTTGTGCCAGCGGTAGTGGCCACTAACTTGAACACTACATCAAGGCAGGACTTTGGGGTTGTCTCACTGTCTTGAAGATAGTTTTTATCAGCTTTCTTGGAGACCAACAGGGTTGTCTCACTATCTTGAACCTTGTCTACATTACTTCCTTTACCATTGCATAATGGGGTACTCTTCTCCAATATTCCGCCGGCATTCTAAAAGAGGAACAAGCAGACACATCACAGGTTTAGCATGTAGTATATGCAACTCATTTTGGTAAACCAGTTCACTAGTAATGTTGACAGGATAACAGCATGAAACAAACATATATTTATGTACTATGGTCACTGTATTGTCTATATCATCCTAGTTTATGTTGCCAAATCAAGATAGAGACGCAGTTCAAATCATATATGTTTAAGACAAAGCGGCATAGACTGAATATAAGTGTGGGAAACTAACAGCACTAACAACACTTGTAATGTGCATGACATGAGAACATAACTGTTTATACAATTAAAACTGAAATCAACATAGAGCAAGAAGTTACAAATGCAAACCAGTTAAAGAAACAGGTTTAAAACATACTTGTTATGCCATTAGAGTTTCAATTGGATCCTTCAAATTTGAAATAGTTGGTATGAGTAAATACAGTGATGCAAGAGCAAAGGAGTATGCACGATAGCTACGGAATCTGACCTGAGAACAGCTGTTCTTCTGCTTGAAGCGTTGAGTTGGGGTTCGCAGTGCTGGTCCTCATGCTTTGGGCACTGTAGTTGCCTTACTAACTGCTCGTGTTTGGGAGCTCTGTGGTGGAGATGGTGCTGTGTCAAGTGGAACTGGGTTACTATCTGCTGGGGTTGGGGTTAGATGGGGTGTAGCTGGTTCTCTGTCCCACTGGGTAGGGGTACAATCTACGAGAGTCTGGGTTATGTGTGGTGGGGCTGGTTCTTGGGCAAGTACAACCGTGGTTCTATCTGCATCGACAGGTAGCACTGTCTTTTCTGAAGACCGTGTTTTTACTCCTTTAGATACTGCCATCACCCCCTCCAATTCAAAAGGCTGATAAACAAGAAAAGTAATTGAATGTACACACATTGTATGATAGACAGGTGCAATGGATAGTGGGGAATAAAAGAGGGCATGCAATAATTCACATATATGTTGTCTAACTAAACTGGATAGCATGACACAATTTCACATATATGATGGCTAACTAAACAGGATAGAATGGCACAATTTCACATATATGATGGCTAACTAAACAGCATAGAATGACATAATTCAGATATGATGTCTTTATTAAATAGGTTGGCATGCCATAATTCACATACATGTTGTCTATGGAAACATGATGGCATGATATAATTCACGGATAGAATGACATAATTCAAAATATGATGACTATGTAAATAGGATGAGATGATATAACGACATGATGTCTTTATTAAATAGGTTGGCATGCCATATTTCACATACATGTTGTCTATGTAAACATGATGGCATGATATAATTCACATATATGATTTATATACTAAGCAAGTAAGCAGATGGCAATCGCATATATGATGTCTAAACTAAGCAGATGGCATTCAATACTGTGTATATGATGACTAGACTAAGCAATGCAAAATAACATATGCATGATATGAGTAATATAACCCTGCCAAGTTTGAGCATACACCTCAAGGGAAAATAGGACTGGTCATCTGTCTCTGAATCCTCCTCTGAAGAGCTATCTATAACCAGCAAGATATCTGCTTCAGCAGGTAGCATTGTCTGCTCAGAAGACCTTGTTTTCACTCCAGATTTTTCCATCACCGATTCAAATGGCTGATGCATAGGAAGAGTAGTTGAATAAACAAACATTGTCGACAAATGGAATACGTTATACAAAAAAAGGATGGCACGATATAATTCACACATATGATGCCTGGCTAAATAGCATGGCATTGCATAATTCACATATATAATGCCTTGCAACAAGATGGCATTGCATAATTCACATTTATGGTAATTAGACACTAAACAGGTGGCATTCACATAAAGCATTTCTAAACTAAGCAAATGATATAGCAATGCAAGACACCATATGCTTGATATGAGAAATATAACCCTGCCAAGTTAGAGCATACACCTTGGGGGGGGAATACGACTGGCCATCTGTCTCTGAATCCTCCTCTGAGGAGCAATCTGTAACCGGCAAGATATGCTCTTCGTTAGATAGCACTGTCTGCTCAGAAGACCTTGTTTTCACTCCAGATTTTTCAATCACCGTGTCAAATGGCTGATGCACAGGAAGAATAGTTGAATGTACTAACATTGTTGCAAATGCAATATGTAATGAACAAAAAGGATGGCATGATATAATTCACATATATGATGACTGGCTAAATAGGATGGAATTGCAAAATTCCCATATATGATGCCTGGCTAAACAAGATGGCATTGCATAATTCACAAATATGATATAGAAACTAAACAGATGGCATTCACACAAAACATGTCTAAACTAAGCAGATGGCATATATGATGTGTAAAGTAAGAAATGCAAGGCGTCGTATGCATGATATGATCAACATCAGCATGCCAAGTGAGAGCAAAGACCTCAGCGGGTAAATAGGAGTGGTCTGCTCCCTCTGAATCCCCCTCTGAATAGTTATCTTCCTCTTGATTACAATATGGAATGGGGGGAAGGGGGGCTGCCATTGCGGCCACCATGGAGCGACGTCTGCATGACATTATATTGCCACGCAAGGCTCTTCTCTTTTGCTCTACATGTTCAGTACCATTGTGTACAATAACTGACATGCATAGGAATAAAACATAGTGAGATTATATAAGGAATGCATGTAGAAATCCAGAGTGATGGTAGCAACCAGTAGATAGACCCAAACCAATGATAGCAGGCAGATAATAGCTTCAGTTAAAAAATACAGGTAATGGCTCCTTTACAGTTTGTTTCCCACCCAACATGAAACACATAGTAGACACCCGAGATTAAGCAGATAGTAGACAGAGATACTATTCGTTGCTGCCTCGATTTGTACCCCACAACCATTTAAAAACTCACGTTTTATTATTAGTTTGGACCTGACTCGGAGTCTAAGAGGTGAACAGGACGATAAAGTAGTAGGTAATATTAAGCGATGCATAACGTAAGCAGACACGAAAGAGTGCAACCTCTCTTGCGGACCCATGGAGTCCTCAATGTCATCTCCTCAGTTGATGATGGTAATGCAGTGGTGGTGGCTGCCGGTAGCGGGGAAGAAGATCTGAGGCGGCGAAAGATGGTCTGGAGGGGGGATCTCTACTGCGGTGGATGCTTCCATCGTTGGAGAAGCTTAGCTGGGGCGGACGATGGCGCGGCAGGAGCGGGACAAACTACACAAAGTTTTCTTTGAAACCTATCTGTATTAGAAGTATAATTATGTAAAGGATCATTTGTATTGGATGATTCTAACAACGCAGGGATAGGAAATACACAGGAATAGGATAGGAATGCACGTCCAAAACAGAGCATTTGCTAACACAGGATTTCTGTCAATCTGGGTGTTTGGTTCACAGGAATTGGAAGATCACAGAAATGCAAAGAAGCATGGTCATATTAAAGTCAAACCACATGAAAATGTATAGTTATAATGTGATTATGCTACTATCACTTAGTCTTGTTCTTCATGAATAGGAATTTGAAAAGGAGGGCCAAGTGGATATTAAAATTCCTACGGTTTTTCTTTGAAAGAGACACTAAAGGAAAAAATCCTACAGTTTTCCCTTGCTCCATTCCTTTGAACCAAATGCATGAATAGTAGTACCATAGGAAACTTTCCAATTCCTATGTCTTTCCTTCACTTTTCCTTTCAACCAGTGGCCATTCTAGTAGGCAGGCTTGAACAGGCAAAAGCCTGCACTCCAGAAATGTTTTTGTACTACTTCTACTAGTTTGGACCCAGCCCAATGCCCTACTAGCTCAACTCCCAGGCCCATCTACATATGCACAGCTCTAACGCGCAGAAATAAATAATGATGGCTTTCGATAGAGTCCATCACGGATAGCTAACTTGCGTAGTACCTCACTGCTTGTCATATAGGAGAAACTATTCATATTTCTCATTACTATGTGTGCTCAGTGCACAATATAAATTACATGAAGAGTAAAAAAGCGATGCAACAAGTGTACAACCTCTTTGGCGAAGCAATGTCGATCTCAGCATCATTGGGTTGGTCGCTGAGGATGCTGCTGCTGCTGTGGCTGTCGAAGGCGGGGAAGAAGATCTTAGGTGTCTGCAGATGGAGCCGAGGGTACTGCTCCGCTGTGATGGACGGTTTTGTCATTGGACCAGCTCCGGTGAGGTGTACGATGGCGAGGCTGAAGCAGGACAAGAGAGACAACGTTAACCTAAAGTGGGATTCTAATAGCATCTCCAATAGGTGATGTAAAATACATCACCAACGCCACTCGTCTCTGAACTTAACTGTCGAAACTAAATTTAACTGTCGAAACTGAATTTTACTGTCGAAACTGAAATCTACTCTCAAAACTGAATTTTGTTGTCGAAACTAAATTTTACTGTCGGAACTGAATGCAGTAGTAGCAAAGAAGCAATGCACTAGTCATTTTGGATGCTCGAGCATTAGTGGAAAGGGAAGCAGTGATCGAAATTTGCAGCCGCTCCAGCAGGGAACGTACTACCAGAGAGCAGCCAGGATAGCTGGTCATGCAGAAGTAGCAGCGCCCGGAGCATCAGCGCGTGCGAGAGCCGTAGCAGCAGCAGGAGTGCGAGCGAGTGCCAGAGCCCCTGCTTGTGCAGCAGTAGTGCGAGCAAGAGTAGAGTAGCAGCGTGAGCAAGAGTAGGAGTAGAGCAGCAGTGCGAGCAAGAGCAAGAGTAGAGCAGTAGCGTGAGCGAGTTCCGAAATAGCAGCAACACGGCCAGCGACAGCCGGAGCGGCAGCAGCAGCAGCTCCTGCTGATGTGGCCGTCGCCACCGAGGGAGCAATGCCATGGTAGAGAGACGTCGTGGAGGAAGTGGCCGGTGACACTGCCGTCGATGGAGTCGGGCCATTGCGGCTCGGGATCGAGCAGCGGCAGCACCGTGAGATCAAATAAAGGAGAAAATGCAGCGATAAGTGTAGAACCTCTTTGGTGGTGCAGACTAGGCCTCAGCTTCATCCGAGGAATTGGTGATGGTGCTGCGGTTCCGGTGATGTAGGTGAAGACGGCGCTGTGGGAATGGAGGTGGCGCGATAGATGAGGCGAACGTCGGGGCAGCTCCTTGGAGGTGGAGGATGGGGTGGCTGAACCGACGGGACGACGAGATCGACGACGGATCCTCATCCGGTGCGGTGGATGAGGGACGTCGAGCTGTTGCGGCGGACGATGTCGTCGGGGAAGAGGCTCCGGCTGGGCGGCGGTCGGGTGGCGGACGGAGGAGCGTGGGGTTTCGCGGGTTTTGGCGGCCTCGTTGTACGAATGGGGGGGCAGAGGGGGTGGGAGGGGGGAAGCATGGGTAAGGGACGCGCTTGTCCGAAATGTGGGGTAAGTTACGAAAGTACCCCTACCCGTTTGGACAATGGGACGTCGAGGCGGGATTTTCGGCTGAGGGATAGAAGGGGGATTTCGCGTGTCAGGGCGGTGCCACCGATTTCGGAGGAGGCGGAAGTTTTTGCGGGCATTGAAATTTTGGGATAACAAGGCGCGGGTTGAAGAGGCGGGAGTTTCACAGCACAAGGGACAAAGAGATGGCTTGAAATTTCGGGATAACAAGGCGCGGCTTGAAATTTCGGGAGAACAAGCTTAACGTGTAAAAAAAACAATTCACACCACACAGGAGAGAGTCATGTCCCGTTTTACTATATGAATTACTATAAATGCCATTCAAAAACAACAATGAACAACTTAAAAATTCGGGAGAACAAGCTTACCGTGTACGGTACCATATCAATTCGTACTTCCCTCAACAACAACAAAAAACAATTTGTACCGTCTACCGTATGGACTAAAATTGAGGCCATTTTCCGTATTTGAATGGGATTGTTGTCAGGTTAGTTATACCATCATCTAAATATTATCTTCACAACACATGACATGAATATAGTACTAAATTCTCATTTAAATATGAACTACATGTACCATATGATCTCGAATTCAAATATGTGTATCCATTTTATGTTGAATTCAAATTGTAGTACATGTATGCTCTAGCTAGATGTTCGGAATCTAAACGATGTTTGATATGTATAATGAGTTTAATACACAACACACACACATCATTTAGATGTTAGCTGCCAAAGCCACCCATTATCTCCAATTTGAATAGTTTTGTCCATGCATGGATGAAATGTGGTCAAACGATGCCTACCAACGGTATATCAAATTCAAATCAATTTGGCCTTGTTCGATGTGTATATAGTATAGCATGCTCGATTCAAAACCACACCACATATCTCCATTATATCATGCATGCATGGGTTTCAAACATCATGATCTCTTATTCAAATATTTGAATTCACTTTTATATTGATTATGATCTCACCAAGTCTTTTGCACCCAAACAGTCGTCTTCTCTTTATCGTTGTACCACTAACTTCCTCTCATGCATGCATGCACACACACTCTCCCACTCGGCATTATCCATCGCACACACACACACACAATATCTTTCTTCAGGTCTGTCTACCACGATCAGTCAAGCTAGGTAGATCTCTCCATCGCCCTCTTTTTCCCCCCCACACACACCGATTGATATACCCCTTCTAGCTAGCAGGTCTGCCTACCACACACACATGTACACACGGTCCCTTCCCCCTCTCACCATCCATCCCTCATGCCCCAGCTACGAGGCATGCAAGCCCACACAAGCACGCACGCGCGAGCCTGCTCTCGCCCCCTCATCTCTTATTATCGATCTCGCACTCGTACATTACCTCTAGTTAACTAGTAGGACTCTCTCACCCACCCACACACACACACCTCCCCCTCTTCGTCACTTCGGGCCTTCTTTAATTATCTGTCACATGCATGCGCACCGATTGATATTCCTCTCTGTATATTTATAGCTAGGTCTTTCCCTGTTTTCCACACAAAGCGATCGATCTATATCTAGTCAGGTCTCGCCCTTTTTCCCACGTACACATCGATCAATCTACCTCTCTATATAGGACTGCCTAGCTACCACACACACATTTGTCTATCCATCGTCTCACCTCTCATCATCCATGCCTTCTGCTTCATCTCTCAGACGCGCGCAACCGCGCACGTTCTCGCCCCCTCTCTTAAAATATCGATCTCGCACTTGTACACTCCTTCCGAGTCTCCATCCAGTTGGCCTCTCGCACCATTTCCCAACACCCCCTCTCCCAGTGCTTGTAGGCTCGTAGAGTTCTTCCCTCCATCTATCTCTATCGATATATCACATAGACGACCCCTCCCCTCCCTTCTCATATATCACCCGCATGCACATACATATATGTATAATATAGGCCTCTCTTTCACACAAATTGCATCATTGACACATACTCCATCTATATTTACCTCCACCCTCCCCCCCACACACACAAATTCATGAATCTCCCGTGATTTCTTGCACACAACATCTCTCTCTCTCTCAGACACAACGACTATGTGTACGAAAGAGAAGAGGTGCACGCACGCACTCGTTCCCACATACAAACGCGCGGGTACACGGTGGAGCACATTTGTATAAGAAATGTGCGTGTGTAGAAAGGCTTTAGATGATGTGGCACTAGTACTTCCAGTATGTGCAAAATCACGTAAGTTAGAATTCCAATGGCATGCTACAAAGTGTCTCTCCTTTTTCAGTCAATATATTACGATTAAAATGATGTGGGTGCACCCATGAGGCCACGTGACACATGGGGGAGGGGTTGTTGCGAGCTTCTTCTGTGGATTGATCACAGTGACGTGCTGCTGGTTCCAGAAGAATGTTGTAGACACAACAGGGTACACACGTGAACGATTGAATTCAAAGCTGATTATATAGAAAATATATTCGCAAAAAAAGATTATATAGAAAATAGCCAGCAGCAGGCTCCTCGCTATCGCTACAAGAGGTTGGCAGGTGTCCGGCTCCGTCACGTACGCATTCGAGAACACGGGCCCACGTATGCCTCCGACAAGCGTAGTAGTACTGCCCACCGCTTTGACTTTTGTAGTGCCAGGTCCATCCCATTGTAAAAAAAACTACCACGCCTCCCGCATGGCAAAAACGCCGCCCTACCCTTTCTTAGGCGGGCTATAAGAGATGCCACATCAGATTTTTGCCTAGTTGGAGGAAAGAGAAGAGGAGAGAGAAGAGAAGCGGGCTACTAACTTACAGCCGGCTGTAGCACGAGCTCCAACACTCTTTGTGAGAGGAAGAGGTGGGCCATATATAATGGTATATTATATTAGTATGACTAACTATTATATGAGTGGGCTATTAGGTTGGCTATAAGTGACATGACAACTCCATATAGCCGGCTGTTGGCTATACTATTAACCATGCTCTTGTATCGACCATTCTCATCAAGGAGTAGGCGGTAAACTTACAGCCTGTCAGCTTCGCGTCGCACCAACACATGGTCGGTCCGGCCCGCCGCTCACCGAAGGGACGCGCATCGACTTGGTACATCACTCACATGTGCGACCGCATGTGAGAAAACCGACAGTCCAAGCTCCCCGCCTACCGCCAAATGCCCGGCCTATCGGGATTTCTAGCAAACCGGCAGTTGCAAACGATCGCATGGTAGTTTCATGTGCAGGGGACGGGCGTGGTGTGTTAGTAAAAATAAATGCCATGGCATTTCTTTTTTTAGTGCTGTTTTCGTCCAATAACTTCCACCGTCGGATGCAGATCTTACGGTTATTGGGGCGTTCGCCAGGAATAGTCTCGCGGCGAACTATTGACAAGCCTCTTTTTCACACGCACTGCGTTGACAGATAAGTATCATCTCTCTCCCTCCTACCCACGCACACACCTACCCTAACAACTTTCTCGGGACTTCTGGCACACACCATCTCTCTATAGGTCAATGTCACACACATACACTTGTACTCTAGGTTTAGTACGTACACAGAGAGGAGAGGTGCACACATGCACTCGTCCTTTCTCACACTGTCACACACACACGCGGGTACTCATTCCGACACACACCATCTCTCTCTTTTTTGCGGGGACACACCATCTCTCTCTAGATCAATGTATACCACGCTCTCTCTCTTCCCCACATACACTGGTGGAGTACGTGCACAAAGAGAAGATCTCCGCGCATGCACTCATTCCTTCGCACACACACGCGGGTAGGATTCGTATTTCAACATAGTTTGAGATGATATTATTTTTATGACCTGGATTAATATTTTGTTAGTTAAATCGTTGGTCAAAAGTTGGTACAAAATACAATGAGGACCAATAAACCAAGTCGGAGGTAGTTGAGAATGACATTACTATCATCCACTGCATGCATGCGAGTAGTTAAATCATGGGTTGCTAGTACTACGAGGCAACGTCATCAATTTTTGCCTAGGTTACTGTTGGTGGCCTTTGTATTTAAAAATAGACGGAGTGGAGTACTACGCTCGCCTACTAGGGCTCTCCCACCGCCTACGCTCGCCTCCCCGCCTGGACCATCCGATTCCGCCATGGATAATCCCTTAGATCCCAGCATCCCGCGGGCTGCCCTCTCCCTACGGGCCGCAGCACTGCCGCCTTTGCGCGAAACCCACATGTGTTTCAGAGGGGATCCATTGCTCTGGAATCAGGGATCGGAGGCGCCGGAGGACATGCCGGGGCTGCGTTTCAGGTGGTGGGCAGCAAGGGCAAATCGGATCGAGGAAGCGTCGCATCAATTGGAGACAAGTTCAAAGGAGTTGTGCCTGACGAAGTACAAGGCGGTGGTGCATGTCAATCTCAGGGGTGAGATGCTGAGGGATGTCAGCATCTGGCAGCGTCGCATTGATTTCGAGCTGGGGCTAATGGCAGAGATCATATTCAAGAAGTCGACTGCGGAGGAGAGAACGCGCATGCCTGCGGAATGGCATGAGAAGCCGGTGCAACTGTTCAAATGGGCGGTAGGAGAAGCCAAATTGCTCAACTAGCAGCGGTGGCGGCGCTGGGGATGCATCGTAGGTGAGGTGACCTGCCCTCCATCCCCGCCAGCGATGGACTGACCTGCTCAGTTGCTGCTACAGTGAACACGCGGCGCCATGGCGGTTTGCAACCGCGACAATCACTCCATCTATGTATTGTATTTCTATGAAAATACTCCATCTATATGTGTTGTATTTCTATGAAAATAGTTGGTCATTTGGAAAAAGATGGTCATTGATTTATCACGAGTTTTTGAATGCTTGGTTGCGAGAACTCATCGGGAGCCATTCCAAAACCATCAATATAAATTTTGAGCTAGTTTCCCGTCACATTCCAAAGTACCATGCTATAATTAATTGCAAACCTATTCACACCGATCTAACCTAAACGTGTTTCCACTTTGCAGCATATTATTACTAGGTTATAAAAAGGGAAACTAACTACTCAAATATTACTGCACATTCCTCCTCATAAGCCTTTCTTGTTCATCGTTCCTTGCGTCTGCCATGGCCGGTAGGAAGAGCTCTGGGCCAAGAAAGAACAAGGGAGCGACGACCTTGGCCGCGGAAAAAAAAGAGAGGGCCCGCCGCGTCGCGAAGGCCTCGAAAGATCTCTCATGGGTAGGAGAGGGCTCTCAGAAGCGCATTCGCCGCGGAGGCGAACATGCCGACCAGGCAATGCTGAAGTCGTTAGCCCGCGATGACATGCCCGCTCAGCTCAACAAGCAGAAGGAGTTGATCGCCGGCTTGCTAAAGTTGGTGAAGGACATCAATGCCTCGCATGATAAGGCGATCGGTGAAATCATGGAACTTCGGGAGGACAAAGCGAAGCTCTGCCACGAGCTCGACCTGCTAAAGGAGGAGATCGCCAGCTGGGAGAAGCTACGAGAGAAGAGCAGTGCCTCGGTGAAGATGCTGACCGCCGTCATCAGGGAACTTAGGGATGACATGGCGAAGCTTCGCACTGAGAATGTGGCTGCTATCAAGCAACATCATGCGGATGTGAAAGAGATCATCCACGCTCGCCTTGAGAAATCCTGCGCCATGGAAGCAATGAAGAAGATGGCGGCGAGAGGCGAGAGGAGATGAAGGTCGTGGAGGCGATGAAGAAGCAGTTAGAACTCTGCACCCAGCAACCCTTCATGAAGTAGAGAGCAGCACCCAGACCGTTGTCTGTGTCTTCCTTTTTTCTTTTCTTTTTTGCGGGTAATCTTCCTTCTTCATTTGCCCCTGTGTCTTCTTCTTTTGCCACTGTGTCTTTCGGGCGTTTCCGCATGTGTCCTTCTAAATTATCCTGAATAGGTAAGACAATTATTATTTATTGCCATTCTCATCATATTATTTCGTTTGTACTAGGTTGCGAGGCATGACTAAAACAGTGTTAATGATGAGCGATGCCATGGGATCACAAGCAAACTAGATCATTTTTTATCGCCATATCACACTGGCTGCCGTGTTTCGCACTCCTCCGCGTCAGGCTAGTACTCCAGTGGAAAACTAGAGTATACCGCACGGTTCTTTGCTCCTCCTTGGGTCGTCGGCAACAATTATACCTCCTTTCCCCGACATGTGGGACAGCCAGCATCCAGGTCGACGTGTCATGCACCAGATTAGAGTGGGGAATGGAAGGGGAGACTTACCCCTCGCAGTAATAATGACAATAACGAGCAGTAAAATCACAAGGCCCCACTCCAGCAGTAATGAGCCGTCAAATCACAAAGCCCCACCTTTCCCGCTATAAGTTAAATCCGCTACTCCCTCGTCCTCCTCGCCTCTCTGTCAAACCGACCAGGCGAAACTTGCCCTGCCCTCGCCTATAGTTTTATAAGTATCGATGGATTGCGCCATGGAGCAACACTAACAAGCCCAAATTAAAGAAAAAGGTGCGACATATATAGCACGCTCCTCGCGTTCGTGTCGCACCTACATGGTCGGTCCAGCATGCCGCTCACGGAATGGAACGCGCGTCGGCTGAGTTACTACTAAAGTAGAAAAGAGAGAACAGCGATACTAGTACAGTACGTAGTACTACTATACTAGTATATGATGCAGGATGAGGGACAGCCACCAGCTGGATCGACGTTTCATGCACCAAATTATGCATAGTACTACGTGCTTAGATGGGGTGCTAAGTCTTTCTTTGACAACTAAACTCCTTCATGCGTTGCGTAAACTTCTCTCATTTAAGTGTTTTGCATAGGTCCGCGAGCTTCGCATTCGTTCTTCCTGGGGTCACCAAACTCCTCTCTCTTCTCTTTACTCCTACCTTGTCACATCAGATTTTTTTGCATATGGGGCATGCTTAGCACCTGTACACCATGGAGGGGGAGACTCACCCCGGTCGTAGCGCCGTGGTAATAATGACTATAATGAGCAGTCAAATCACAAGGCCCCACCTTTCCATCAGTAACGAGCTGTCAAATCACACAGCCCCACCTTTCCAGCAGTAAGTTGAATCCGCTACTCCCTCGTCCTCCTTGCCTCTCTATCGAACCGACTAGGCGAAACTGCCCCGCCTAATGCGTGGGAAAAGCCCCACCCTCCACTTTTAAATAGTATAATTTTGTATCGATGGACTGCGCCATGGAGCAAAACAAAAAGAAAACGGTGGTACCACATGTATACAGTACGCACGTTGCGTTCGCGTCGCACCCCACACAGTCAGTCGGTTAGGCACGCCGCTCACAGAATGGAACGCGAGTCATCTTGCGTCTGCACTCTCATGTGGGACCGCAATTGAGCAGCCGACCATAGGCACACTCTCCCCTGTCCCTCAGACCCGACGCGTCAGCTGAGTTGTACTAGAAGAGAGACACCAGCGATAGTAGTACTAGAGTTGCTTGGACGATCGTTGCACGACAGGGAGACCAGTTCGTCCATCCATGTGACCAGAGTCCAGCAAACGGCTGGATTGGCTATCATGTACATATCGTGCAGGCTATGTCGTACTAACATACGGCTGTAGTTGTGTTGATAAATCTTAAAAAAATTAGGATCAGCACTAAGTATATTGCAATACCAATAAAATTTTAATCCATTCTCGGTATGAATACAAATCTAGTCCACTCACCCTAGGCGGCTAGGGCAACCTCTCCCCTCCCTGCTTCACCGATGCGCCGGTGGATTCACCCCTCCCCTCTTCCCACCGCTCGGTCGACCGGTGGCGGGAGGGGAATCCCGGTGCCTATGCTCCGTTTATTAGTTTATTTTAGTGGTTTTAGTCCTCGCACGCGCAATGCTCAGGCGGACGATGTCGGCGCTTCTTATTCTGAGTCTGTCTTTTGAGCTCCGATCCTCCTTGAGTTCATTCATCTATACATTGTCGATGGAACTCCAGTGTAGATTCTTGCCGTCTCCTTTGGGGCGGTGAGGTTAAGGTTTCTTCTCATCCGGCGAGATTTGGAGTCATGTGCTTCGGATCAATGCGAGGGTTAAACAACGACAACTACGTTCCTCCAGGGCGCTGGTTATTAGGGGCACATGCAAGAAGACTACTCGGTTGCCATCAAGAAGGTGAAGCTGGCTACGTTCGGACATCGGCGACATCGATTGACGCCTTTTCTACGAGTTTTCTCTTTGAGCTTTGATCCTCATCGAGTTTGTCTGTCGGGACATAGTCGATGGAGCTTTGGCGTAGAATCATGTTGTCTCCTTGGGGCAGTGAGGTTAGCGTTTCTTGTTATATGAGAGAATTTGGTGTTATATTAATTAGGTGCCTTAGATCAATGATGACAACTACGCCTCCGGGGCGCTGCTCCTTAGGGGCACATGCCCGAAGACTCCTCGACAGTCATTGATGAGGTCAAGCCGGCTCTGGTAGGATAGCAGCGACAACGACGCGTCGACGGCTCTTTCTGACTGCAGTTGGTTGTTCGCTGGTCTCGGAATTTGGATGCATTTTTTATCAGAGATGCTATGTACTTGCAAACATTTACAATAGACCCGGTCTCCCTCAAAAAAGGTTGCATATATAGATTATGTTCAAAATCAGAACAATGATTGATGGCTCTTAATTTTTTTTGCAAATGCTAAGATCATGAATTTTCAGAAATTTGATTTCCCTTTATGTTGGAAACAATACATTTCAAGCTCTAGCTAGCTATTCGAAATGTAAATTGTGCATGTTTTATAAGTATAGCCTGGTAAGCAAACAAAATGTATGGTGTGCCCCCATTTAGATGTGAACTACAAAAGCCACACATTACCTAAAATTCAAACTACTTAGTCCATGGATGCAATGTGTTCAAACGGTGCCATCGACATCTCAAATTCAAAAGAGTTCGAGCTTGTTCGTTCTATATTTTTAGCCGTGATAATTTGACCCGTGTGGTTGTTCAATTGATCGAGGGTCGGGGACCAGAAGTGAACAATACAAAGTGCGACCTGGCTCGTACACAATTTTAAACGATTGTTTTTATGGAGAGAAAAAAAGAAAACTACTCCACTATATGTATATAAGCAGGAGCCTCCGCTCTTGGTTGCTAGGGTTGCTCTCTTCACACACTCATCCTCTCCAGATCTAAACACGACAGCGGTGGCCACACTCTCTCTACTCACCGCTGGTCACAGATCCGGCCGGATCCCCTCCACCGGGGAAGGGGTGAAGGTGCAACGTTCACGCGGTCCTCGTCGGCAACGGAGCAAACCCACTGCCGGCGCATCCCGATATGCGTGCCTTGCCATTCTCTCCCACACAGCGCCGGCTAGGGAGGGCCTTCGACCCAGTCTTCCTCGCTGCCGTGGTGTGGGCAGATCCGGCCTCCCGCCGCCCACCTAGCCAAATCCCGACGAACCTCAGGTATAACTTCCTTCGAAACCGGCCTAGCTCTACTGCCCCAGGTCCCCACGTCGATTCATGTGAATCTTTTTCTACTTATCAGCCCCCCTCGTAGATTGGCTTGGTCGGCTATTCCAAAGCCACCTAAATTATTACTATTAGAGGTAAAGCTAGTTCATGCAGTCAAATCTATGACTTGGTTCAAAGCGGGAAGAACGGGGGAAAAGTTCTAGCATGGCTCTACGACTTGGTTCAAAGAGGAAAGATTGGGAGGGTTGGGGTACTAGAGACTGGCTACCCAACTGGTCTCTTGGTTGAAAAGGGAAATAAAGGGAAAACAAAGTACAAACTGGATATAGAACCGATCTACTGGTTGAAAAATGAAAGAAAGTGGGGACTGGGGGACAAGTCAACAGAGTATTTCTAGCACTAGATTTGCTGCCCTCACATAGTAAAAGGTGGCTATAGTGTAAAAAAATGGGACCAACCCAGATATCCTGTTTGGATGTTTGTTTGCATACACTTTATGCATCGGGGGAGGTACATGGTGCTGGTGCACCCACTGTCTGATGCCCTTATGGCAATTTTTAGCTGTTGTTAATCTAATGCCGCTGGTAAAATGCAGCAATCTCACTGTTAAAGTAAGGACATGTTTAACCAATGTTGTTTTTTAATGTAATGCCCCCAGTAATATGAAGCAATGGCCATGTTTTAATGTCCTGCTATATTTCCCGTTAAGATAAGTAAGTTGCTTCTTTTCGTTAGAAATGCAACTGTCCTGGTCTGCCAACGGTAACATGCCCTTATACCAACTCTTTAGCACCTGTTAATCTAATGTAGCTGGTAAAATCAAGCAATGGCACCATTAAAGTAATGTCAAAGTTAATAGTTGTCATTGTTAATCTTAATGCCCTCGGTAGTACGAAGCAATGTTGCATCTTTATAAATTGGTACTGTCCTTCTATGACTGCCATTAAGATAAGGACGATGCTTCTTTTCATTTGACGTATGTTTCATCACTTGTTATTCACCTGCCTTTCTACCTATTTGTGCAAACAGATATATACATTTCACCTCGTTGCTATTGCGACCTTTTGGTGAACTGCACAAAACACTTCTTTTTTGGAAAGAGTGTCTTGTGCAATTCTACTAAAATGTCAAACCGACAACATCTCTTGATTTTAGTGGAACTGCACAAAGGGTGATTGGAGTTCCTAACCTTCTCGTTGAACTCTGAGGTTAATCTCCTCCAACAGTTAATTAGCCTTTGCAAGATTAGCCGTCACTGTCACCACAATGGCAGTTTGCACATATTTGTGTAACAAACATGGGCGCTTGATTTTAGTTGAACTGCACAAAAGCATATCCAAATTATAGTTGCACATTCCATGAGCTTGACGACCAACCTTGATGTTGCTCAGTTTTAGTGCAACTAATGAAGAAGCTGCCAGCTCATGGGACCAAGTACTTCTTGCTAACTGCATGATGCAAACATTGCCTCATTTTAGGTGAGCTGCATAAAAAGGCCGCATGAATATAATCATCCATGTTGGTGACTGGTGTCAACCCATCTACTATGGCGTTGACTGCAGATATGGTTCCCATGACGAGGTATGTTCCTTTTTGGTACTACCCTTTGCCAGAATGATCCTGGATGTTGACTCTGCATGCAGCTAGTGATCTTGTCCTAATGTTTTGGCACTGCCATGAGAAAGCAATAATGTTATGTATTATTTCGCACCTTAATCTAATGCCACTAATAATTTGAGGCAATGTTTTGGCATCGCTAGTGCCACTGATAAAATGAAGTAATAATACAGTTAAAATAGAGCTACCGTCTTTGCTATCATTTCATTTCCAATGTAGATAATGAAAGTGCTTCTCTTTGTTAGTATACGTTTCATCAAATAGTCCCATTCTTAAAGTAATGACACGTTTAAGTATCTCTGCAAATAGGGATGCTTAATTTTAGTTGAACTGTACAAAAAAAGTGATTGGAATGACGCAAGGGCCTTCCTGGTTCATCACTTGTAGAAGGTGTATCCGGGAGAATTGGGTCGATGTGCCCTATTAGGCCTACTATTGAGTCCACTCATCAGTCCCTATGACGCCTAGCGTCGAGGCGGCGCAGGGCCCCTCTCTCCCTCACAGCACGGCGGGTGCCATAGTTTTAGTTGAATTGCACAAAAATAGAGATTGGAATGACTCAAGTCCCCTCCTACTGCCACACTGAATTTGTTCATAGTTTTCAACAAATTGCCTTCATGGCAAGATACGACGACCTGAAGAATAACTTGATCTCACTAAGTCATCTCACATAGGTCAGTCCTGTCCTTCATCCACATCATCGTGCTTTGTCATACTGTGCTACTGTTCTATTTTCTTTTAATAAACTTATTGTATCGCAATATTTTCCCATTAAGAAAATAAAGTTGCTTCTATTTATTTGTGTATGTTTCATCAACTAGTGCCACTACTATATTGTGCAAATAGGGTTATTCTGCTACATTTTAGTGGAACTATACAAATGTTTGGATGGAACCCGCATATGCAGAGTGTGAGTGCCACCATCTAAAATAACATGGCTTCCAACGGGCACATATGTTTGGATGGTTCCACAAGTTCTTGGCGACCAGCTTATGCAGAACATGTTAATCTGCCGGTGTTTGACATGCGTGCCCATAAACTGGACTGGTTTCAGTATTGCAGCAAATCCTTGAATCAAATAGCTTACATGAACTAGGTTTATGGTTTGCTGGATATATTGGCACTTCTCCAGGGATTACTCTTTTCTTAGAGAAGCATCAATCGATTTTTCTTTACATGTACACATTCTCACAACTTTGTTTTAGTTTTAAAGTTAATATTGGCTCTGATCTATGAATCAATGAGATACATAGGCATCTTTGTTGTACTTATCATGGGAATCTTATGAGTTGGTTGTGAATCTTGGAAGCTGTGAAACAAGGCATGATGATGCAGGCGACAGCAACCCTATCAAGCTCTTCAATACTCCCTCCGTTTCTTTTGAC
Organism: Elymus sibiricus; assembly: GCA_039707655.1. Classification (NCBI taxonomy): domain Eukaryota; kingdom Viridiplantae; phylum Streptophyta; class Magnoliopsida; order Poales; family Poaceae; genus Elymus; species Elymus sibiricus. The sequence continues at coordinate 208,450,627 of CM077670.1, forward strand.
TTTGACCAAATTTATATAAAAAAGATCAACATCTACAATACCAAAGATATATGGTATATGAAAGTTAATTTCGTGATGCATCTAATAATATTGATTTCATATTGTGAATGTTGGTATTTTTTCCTATCAAGTTAGTCCAACATTACAAAGTTTGACTTTGACCAAATTATATATGCAAACTAAAAAGAAAGTTTTAGGGTGGTAGGCATTTTTGTAAGCCTTCCGTTGGTCAGTACTAGGTAACGTGAGGTCAGTACTCAAGTTTATGTGGGGTCGCTTTGTAAGTGAGGGGTAAATTAGTTATTAGGATGGATCCACTAACTGCGCGTCGCCGCCCTCGTCCATTCCAAAACTGCCGCCCGCCGCTCCTCTTTTATTCCAAGACCACCGCCGCTCCTCTCCTCTTCCATTCCAAAACCGTCGCCGCTCCTCTTCCATTCCAAAACCACCGCCGGCGAGTGAAGGTGCTGTGGAGAAGTAGATGGATGGAGGAGTACAACCGATACGTGATGATCGCAGACGGCAACCCTGTGAAGCTAGCCAGGATGATGGAGATACCGTCTTGGTTTGACAACCAACGGCAATTAGCGGCGACGATGATGGCGATGGCCAAATATCTAAAAAAGAGCTAAAAGGCGGCGATCCACCCGAATGGAGTCACGTGGGAGTCCATAGAGCTGCTCCTCTAGGCCATGGTGCAGACAGATTCACCGAATCCGGTCATGAGGCGGAGGTGGTGGGAGTATCGATCCAAGATCGAGCATCCAGAGGATCAAGGATCGAGCAGCCACACGGTGCCATTTGTGAGGGTGCCGTGTCAGAGCGAGCCAGTGGAGTCTTCGTCGACCGTACCCAACCGCAAGAGGAGAAAAGCAGTTGGCGCGACGACGCTTCCCCGCCATTCTCCAAGGCTCCCTCACCGTTCACCTTGTTTCCCGGGGCGGCGGTCTGCCGCCGATGCATAGGAGGGGAGTGCCCCGACGAATAATCATAGGAGGAGCTTTGGGTTATCAGTATTTGCAAGTTGTGAATTGTGTTTTGTGTTGTGTATTTTGGGTACTTTCAGATATGAATGTCTTTTGAATTTCAGATCTTTGCAGTATTGAGCATACGAAGTATATATTTTCTGAATTCTAGAGATCTATTTTGATTCTGACATCCATAGCCACTGGATTTACATCCAATGGCCGGCATGCATCATCAATCTGTCGTCTTCTTCCTCCAGCGCCGCCGGGAACACCCGCTCCCACCTCCGGCGGCTAGCGGCTCTGCTTAGCGCGCCTCGCTGCGAAGCGCTACCCCACCGCCGGCCAGGCCATCCCTCCAAACCTCCACACCTCCTGTTATTCTCCGCTGACTGCAGCCCCACTCCGCACCAGAACTAGTTAACCCTTGTAGTCCTCTCCGTCTGCGACTCCACTACCGTGTCTTCCCCATCTCCTAGCCATTCACGTCCGGGTCCTCGCCGTCGTCCACCGTCTTGGTGCGCTCGGTGCGGCGTGATCAACGTGGTCAACAAACAAGAGTCATCGGAAGAGGACTGTACATGGAGAGGCTGACAGTGGGGACGCACCAGGTCCATGGACGCACGCATGCAACTGCCTCCTTATTACGCAAAAAACAATTATTCTTCCCCCTGACAGCTTGGACCCACCAGCTACATCTTCTCACGCAAGGAAGTGCCTCCTTATTACGCGGAAAAAAATGTTTCATCCCCCTGACAGCTGGGACCCAGCAGCTACATCTTCGCACGCAAGGAAGTGCCTCCTTATTACGGGCAAAAAAAATGTATTCCTCCTCCTAACAGCTAGGAGCCACCAGCTATATCTTCCCACGTAAGGAGGCTGGCATTGTGGGCCAATAGGTCGAAGGCTATGGAAGGCGTTGTCAACTTAGTCAACAAATGATTCAGACATCTGTAGTCATTGGATGTACATCCAACGGCCGGCATGCATCTTCAATCTCTCATCTTCTTCTCCAGCACCGGCGGGACCTCCTGCTCCTGCCTTCGGCAGCCAGCGACGCTGCTTCGCACGCCTCGCTGCGAAGCGCTACACCACCGCCGGCTAGGCCATCCCTCCACCCCTTTACCCCTCCTGTTATTCTCCACCGACTACAGCCCCAGGTCGCACTGAACCAGTCAACCCTCGTATGTCGTACTCCTCTCCGTCTGTGACTCCACTTCCGCATCTTCCCCATCTCCTGGTCGTTCCCGACCTGGGCCTCGCTGTCGTCCACCTTCTTCATGCGCTCGGAGCGGCATGGTCAACAAACGAGAGTCATCGGAAGAGGACTGTACGTGGAGAGGCCGACAGCTGGGACCCACAAGGTCCATGGTCGCACGCAAGAAAGTGCCTCCTTATTACGCTAGAAAAAAAGTTTCCTCCCCCTGACAGCTGGGACCCACCAGCTACAATTTTGCACACAAGGAAGTGCCTCCTTATTGCACGAAAAAAAATGATTCCTCCCCATGACAGCTGGGACCCACCATCTATATCTTCGCACGCAAGGAAGTGCCTCCTTATCCCCCAGACAGCTGGGACCCACCAGGTCGAAGCGTACGTATCGTTATCTGTCTGGTCGCAAGCGTGTATGTACATACTGGTCGATCGGTCTCTCTGCCACGATGAACTGTGGCCATGTAAGGAGTGACACGTGTCGTAGTAGAGCCCCCGATGTAGCAGTTCAGGTAGCCCCGTCTAAATCATGTACATGTACGTAGAGCCACACGGCAAAAAATACGGCGATGTACGTACATATACGAGCGGGGTCTCGAACGCGTACTCGCGCAGACGTACGGCCAGGGCTCGTGTACATGGAGAGAGGCAATGGATGGCAACAACGGCCTCCTGCTCATCGGCAGCCAACCGGCTGAGTCGGAACGGAGGAAACAGCGTCGAGAGCCAAGCGACTGGGTCGAAACACGTCCTGTTCATCGGGAGCCAACCTGCTTGGACGGAACAGCAGAAACGGGGTCCTGTTCATCGACTCGGGGTCTGGCATACCGCAAAACGAAGGAAATGGCCTTCTATTCGACCGCCTACAGTCGAAACGGGGTCCTATTCATCAGCTGGGGGTCTGGCGTACCGCAAAACGGAGGAAACGGACTTCTGTTCAACCGCCTATGGTCGAAACGGGGTCCTATTGATCGGGAGGGGTCTGGCGTACCGCAAAACAGAGGAAACAGACTTCTACCCAACTGCCTACGGTCGAAACAAAGTCATGTTCATCGGGAGGGGTGTGGCGTACCGCAAAACGGGACTCCATGGGCTACTGTTCATCCACTATCGACTTCCTCAGCCTCCATCGGCTACTGTTCATCCAGCCTCCATGGGGGTCTTGTTCATCCAGCCTCCACTGGCCACTGTTCATCTAGCCTCCACGGGGTCATGTTCATCCACCCCCAAATGGCTGGGGTATGGCGTACCGTGGCACGGCCTCCTCGGGGGTCCTGTTCATCCAGCGCCAACCACCTTCACACGGCCAGGGTACTGTTCATCCATAGCCAACCCACCGGCTGGGGTGGGGCGTACGAGCGGGCGGCAGCAACGGGAACTGTTCATCCACAGCCAACCAACCAGCTTGATCGATGCATCTCGACTCCAGTCAACGTGTATCGCGCACGCAACAGCAACGAGCACTGTTCATCGAGAGGCAACCCAACCGGCTAGCTACGTCTCGCATGAGGGCTGGATCGGCTTCAGTAAGCAATGAAAAGGATCGATCAGGTTCAGTTAGCAGCGAAGGAATCGTTCGGGTTCTGTTAGCTGCGAAGGGATCGATCGGCTTCAGTTAGCAGCGAAGGGATCGATCGGGTTCAGTACATAGTGCAAGGGGATCGATCGCTCGTGTTCAGTACGTAGTGCGAGGGCGATCGATCGCTCGGGTTCAGTAAGCGAACGTACACCTCACTCGGGTTCAGTTAGCGAGCGCCTCGCACACACGTGCGTGTACGAGAGAGAAACGCGCAAAACCACACTACATCGCTCGGCCCGACCACCCACCGTAACCAGGAACTCCCCGAAAATTTCCTCGCCCTCACTTCTACCACAATTTTTTACGTCATGGACGGCCCAAAGAATGTCATGCGGGTGCGTCACCGGCCCGCCCAGGACGAAAAACCCATTTTCTGTCATAATTTTTTGTCATAGAAGTAGGAGCCCACCACATCTATGATGATACGTGTTTTTGTCACAATTATTGTCATAGAAGTGTCACAACCATGACAGAAAAAGTTTTCGTTCGGGCCATAATGTCATGGATGTGTCTTTTTTTTTTGTAGTGTAAACTATTGCCGTTCCAAAGCTTGCTTCCTGACCTTTTGCTTGACGGGCCGAACGTGGGGACATATGGCAAGGTGGTACTCAATTACCACCCTAGGAACACCGGGGATGTCAGATGGTTTCCATGCAAACACCTCAACATTCGCCTGCAGGAAGGCAATGAGCGCGCTTTCCTGTTTGCTATCAAGAGAGGCACTGACAGTGAAGGTACCGCCTGTGCCGTCCACCTTTGCCGGCACCTTCTTGGTTGCTGGTGGAGTAACTTTGGACTTCTTGGCGGTAGAGCTCTCCGGCACATCATCAATGGGTGCGCAGCGCTCCGAAGAGGTGCGCTTCCCGGAAGACTTCTCAGAGGTCTTGCCGCTTTTCTTGCTCTTCTTTTTGTTAGTGGGAGCGGGCGCCTTGGTGGTGGACGCTGCAACCGCTTCTCTGTAAAGCTTGTCGACGCAAATCACTGCATCTTTCTTGTCGGAGTTGATGGTGATGACCCCCATTGGCCCTGGCATTTTGAGAGTGTTGTAGGCATAATGGGACGCTGCCATGAACTTTGCCAAAGCTGGGCGACCAAGAATTCCATTATAAGGCAGAGGAATCTTAACCACGTCAAACACAATCTTCTCGGTTCTGTAATTCAATTCCCTGCCAAATGTCACCGGCAGGGTAATCTTCCCCTTGGGTTGGCTCCTTCCCGGATTAACCCCCTGAAACGTACCTGTCTGCTGGAGATCTTCGTCGGGAATCTGTAACCTCTTGATGACTTCTGGTGAAATCAAATTCAGGCCGGCTCCACCGTCAACCAACATTTTTGTGACTTACAGGTTGCGTATTGTTGGTGAGACCAACAACGGCAAGCACCCAACCACGGTTGTGCGATCAGGGCGATCCTCCACATCAAAAATGATGGGCGTGTGGGACGATTTGAGCGGCTTTTGAGCACCCACTGCCGGTTCTGCCGCATTAACCTCACGTGCCCACTGCTTGAGTTGGCGGTGAGAGGAGTGCAAAGATGCACCCCCATCAATGCACATGACTTCGGTTGCTTTCTGGAATTCTCGTTCGTTGGACTCATCTTCGTCCTCGTCATCATCCTCATCATCTTCCTCTTTCTTGTCTCGGCCTCGAGCAGGTTTCTCTTTCTGCTGCTTAGCCTTGCCGCGGTGACCTCCTCGGCCACCATGACCCCTTTTTCTAGATCCGCCAGCACCATCTTGGCCTTTCTCCTTATCGCGCTTTTCATACTCGGCCTTCTGTTTCTCAGAAAGTTGCTCAACCTGCCGGCACTCTTGGAGATCATGGCCTTTTGTGCGGTGAATCTTGCAGTATGGCCCATCAGACTTGCCAATCTTCTCGCCTGCCGCGGCTTCCTGGCAATCAGCACATGCAGTAGCTTCCTTGCCGGAGCTCTCATTCTTAGCTTTCTTGGCGGCGTTGGAGTTGCCGGAGCCTTCGACAGCCATAACAGTCTTGCCCTTGCGCTTCCTATTGTGCTTCCGGCCCTTTTTGTTCCGGGTGGCGGCATCGTCATCCTCTGAGCCAACTTCAGCGCCAGCGTCTTCCCCAGGAAGTCTCCTCCCTTCTTTAGCTCATGCACATTTATCCGCCAACGTATACAGCTCGTTGACGGTTTTTGGCTGTCTGATATTCAACTTCTCCCGCATTTTCCGATTGCGCACATTCATGTGAATGGCAGCAATCACGGCTGCGGGGTGCACATCAGGGATGTTATGGTGCACACGGCTGATCCTCTGAATATATTTCCACAGGCACTCACCATCTCTTTGTGGGATCACTTGCAAGTCACTGGGCTGACCAGGAGCCTTGTGGCCTCCGGTAAAGGCACCAATGAACTCATTGCACAGATCAGACCATGAAGAAATGGAATCCTCCAGTAAGTTCATCAGCCAAGATCTCACATTTGGTTTGAGCACCAATGGAAAATAGTTGGCGAGAATCTTTTTGTCTCTTCCCCCGGCAGCTTGCACGGTGATCGTATAGATGCCCAAGAATTCTGCCGGGTTGAGCTTGCCGTCGTATTTCTCTGACAATTCTGGTTTGAAGGCCCGGGTTGGCGGCCAGCGGACTTGCCGCAGCTCACGAGTGAAGGCAGGGCATCCAACCTCATAAGGTAGATACCCGCCAACCCCTGGCACAGGCTCGTCAACGACTGGGCCGTTGTGCATGTTGGATTGATGGCGCGCCTCCCAATGCCTTTCAATGGTGGTGCGAGGATCTTCCGCTTGCCTATCTTGCAGTACTTGGTGCTGATCTTGCCGCGCTCGCGGGTCTGAAGAAGCCATCGACATCTCATCGGGCTCAATGGATCGGTGAACTTGGCGCGGCTGCCAATGTTGTTGCTATGGGGGTGACTGCACCGTTTGCACTGCTCCTCTGCCGCGGCCATCGGTTGGTGCTGTCACTGGACGCCACGAGGGTCCCGCCTGCTGTGAGCTGTTGGCTTCGGCAAAACCGATGAGGCTCTGGATGGTGGCTCTCCACTCATCCATTTTGTCAGTAGCTGGAGGGAAGTTCAGCAGCATCTGTGTTCGCGCCATGGCTTCTGCTGCCGTAGCTGGCATGGCTGGGAGCGAAGAACAAGATGTCGCTCGACTCCTAGCAGAACCAGCAGGAGCGCCACAACGATCTTGCTGCCGCAGCTCATGCCCAGCAGCGGGCTGACGCGGTGGAGGTGGTGCCTGAAGATCTTGCGGCTGATCGACAGGCGTCTTGCCATGCGAACGTCGCCGTACGGATTCGCGTCGTGCCCATCTTGCGATGGTCGCGGTGTGCGTCCTGAAGCGGTATGCTTAGACACCACGGCAGCTGGGTCCTGGCTTGCGCCGGTCCGGATGGTGTTGCTCTGGTGGCATCGTTTGCCGGTGCGTCGAGGAGGCGGAAGTTGGCCTTCCGCGCCGCCTGCACCGTTGTGGCTTCGATTGCCGGACTGGCGAGGAAGCTGCTGGTTGGTGTTGTGTGCTCCGCCTGCTCCACCGGTGCTGGCTACGCCGTCTGCGCCGCCTGCGCCGGTGACTCCTTCCGTGCCACCCGCACCAGTAGCGCCTCCTGTGCCACCAGTGCCAGCGGGATCATCTGCACCACCCATGGGCGTCTGCGACGAAAGGTTGGAAGTCGATGGAGCTGCTGCGGATGTGCCCTTCTTTTTCGGCACCATCGAAGATGATGAAGATGGTTTTGACGTGTAAACTATTGATTCAGGTTTGCGCAAGTAATCCCCCTACCTGGCGCGCCAAAGATGTCGTGTGTACGACCATCTATGGGGCCATCTAGCCCCTTTGCCGTTCGACTAGGGGAATGCGCAAGCACAAAGTGCAGAATCAACAATGAACACAAGGGATTTTACTCAGGATTGGGCCACCGTGAGCTGTAAAACCCTACTCCTGCTTTGTGTATTGGATGTGTTTGAGCTCAAGTACAAGGTGCGCTTCTTCCCGGCAAGGTGCAGGAAGAGCAGCTACGCATGCGAAATGAGTGAAGTGTCGATCCATGTAAAGGTTGCCCTGGCCCTCCTTTTATAGCTCAAGGGGTAATCACAGTGGCAAAACAGTCATTACATGTTGATTAGATAGCCAACAGTGCTATCATACCTAACTCTGCCGGATTAGGACAAACGCATTTATTGCGCCGTTAGGTGTCGTATGGAGGAGGAGCCCCAGCAAGGGTCCTACACCGCTCGCCTAGCAACCTCCTATTATCCTGACACGCCTTCTGGACGGGTGTCATTAAAGGTAATCGTCCTTCCAGCATGCTGCCATGTGCCTCGACAATCCTCACCAAACTACCTGCTCGCTCGACACCTCACGGATTATCTACTAGCTACTTGGTGAGGTGGAGCGGTGAGGAGCTGGTAAAGGCTTGCCGGTTCGGAGCTTGCCGGGCCTAGATCTTGCCGGCTCACGCCTTGCCGGCAAGCGATGATTGTATCTTTAGCACTAAGCCAAGTGCTGCCTTGACGCTTGGTCTTGATGTTGGTGATCTCCGGAAAGCCCTGGCCATCGAGGTTGCTACCACTACCTGTGCATAAGTCAGGGTATAAAATACCCATGTCTAATACACCGACACCGATGCATTAATTACAACGCATGCATGCATGACCACTGAATGTCCACGAACTTCTACATGCATTGGTGAGTTTTCTCTTGATACTTGCATTGGGTGATTTAATGTACCTTGAAACCCTAAACCGAAAAGGAGGGAGTATGTTAAAATACGAATCCAACGATATATTTTTTGGTGAGATGCATTAATCTTTTGTTAGTTAATTCTATGGTCAAAATTTGGCACCAACGGGACCAACAAACCAGGACGGAGCTAGTACTTACCTATTGCATCAACTTCGTAATTTACATACGATGCCTGACCCAACCTACTAAACTATAGTATATTTATGGGGGCGACAACCAAACTTATAAATTCAAAACTAAGCGTTATACGTCACAAGTTCAAAACGAGAAAGTGCAACAAGTACAGCACGCCTGTCCCGTTCACGTCGCACCCCACACAGTCGTTCCGGCCCGCCGCTCAGCGCGCATTGGCTTGGCATATTATCACTGACATGTGGGCCCAATGTGAGAAAACCGATGATGCGCCAAACTGGCAAACTCCGCCGCTTATTGCGCGGGAAAATCCCCGACCTAGCGTTCTTAATCGTTGTTTCTATCTGTCTACCGTGCCAAGGAGCAGAAGCAGAACCAAATGTTACATTTCCTACAAGTTCAAAAGGAAAAGCCTGCCACGTCGCATGGCACCCCCACACAGTCGGGAGTACTAGGGTCGGTCCGGCACGCCGCTCAAGCAAGGGAACGCGTGTTGTATAGCATTTTCACTGTCATGTGGGACCGCAGTTGAGCAAACCGACTATCGGCAAATACCCACACCGCCCGTTGCGCGTCGGCTGAGTTAGAATTAGAAGAGAGAAACGAGGAGGGAGAACAGCTTGCTGTAGCACGGACGCCGTTGTCCGATGGGACTCGTGTTGATAGAGTAGGAGTACCCCGTACTCGTTTGTACTCATACGTACTACGACTACTCATTGGGTGCGTGTGACCTATACCTGTCGTCACTTTGCAGCTACACTTCATAGTACATATTTTTTCATGCATTTTTCCTACTTGCTGAGATGTACTGCTCGGCTCCGCGGTCGTTGGAAATATTTCTACATGCTTCCTTTCACCAACATGTGGGACATAGAGCATCTAGGTCCACCTGCAAGCACTCGGGCTATCCCCAACGCTGAGCGCCAACCGGTAGGGACGAGTCCTCGGACAGTAATGCGGCAGCGGGCCATCCAACCATGCCAGCGTACGAGTACATTTCAAACCGGACGAATTACATGCAAACCCCCCGCAAAAGAATAAATAAATGAATTATTACATGCAAACCGGAGGATTTTCATAGAAACCGGAGCACATTCATTACATTTTGGACATATTTCATTGAAAAAAACGACCGGCCCTAAACCATTCTAAGGGCCTCTTTGATTCCCAGGATACTGAAAATACAGGAATGGGGAAAGTATGGGATTGGAGTGCTACATCCAATAGGATTAACAAAGAATGTTCAATGCCACAGGAAAAACAAAGGAATTGTACAGAAAAAAGGTTGGAGAGGAGTACTACTAGCAAAGCTGCGACGACGCTCTTGCTCCGCTGATGGCGATAAACCCAGAGGGGTAGGAGGAAGCGGTGGTGTGTTTTTACATGCTAAGGCTGGACTGTGGTAGATTGTTTTTTATCGCCATATCACCTGCTAGTTCACTGGGCTGCCGTGTCTCGCACTCCTCCGACGTATACTAGTACTCCATTGCTAAACTAGAGTACATCGCACGACTCTTTGCTCCTTATTACGTCGTCGGCAACAATTATTCTTCCTTTCACCGACATGTGGGACAGCCAGCATCCGGTTTGACGTGTCATGCACCAGATTAGAGTGGGGAACGGAAGGGGAGCCTCACCCGGTCGTAGCGCCGCAGTAATAATGACTATAAATGAGTAGTCATATCGCAAGGCCCCACCTTTCCTATAGTAATGAGCCGTCAAATCACACAGTCCCACTCTTCCAGCAGTAAGTTGAATCCTCTACTCCCTCATCATCCTCGCCTTTCTGTCAAACCGACTAGGCGAAACTGCCGCGTGTACTACACGGGAAAAGCCCCGCCCTCAACTTTTAAAGATAATTTTGTATCAATTGATTGCGGCATGGAGCAAAACAAAAATAAAAAAGGTGGTACATGTATATAGCACGCCCGTCGCGTTCGCGTCACACCCCCACGGTCGGTCCGGCACGCCGCTCACCGAATGGAACGCGCGTCCCGTTACTACTACTACTACAGTTCTACAGTAGAAAAGAGAGACGAGCAATGGTAACATACGACTGAGATACTTTTTTAGGCAGGCTGAGTTACTACTAAGTACTACCGTACAGTAGAAAAGAGAGACAAGCGATAGTAACATATGGGCTGTAGATATGTTGAGAAATCAAAAAAAAAGGTCGAGACACCAGCTGTATAGTGTTGTACAGTACCAATAAAATTCGAATCTATTTCGGTATGAATTCAAATCTACTCCCCCACCCTAGGCAGCTAGGGCAACCTCCTCACTCCACGCTTCACCGGGGATCCTGTGGATTCGCCCCTCCCCTCTTCCCGCCGCTCGGGCCACTGGTGGCAGGGAGGGGAATCCAGGTGCCTCCGCTCCAGTTAGTAGTTTACATTAGGATTTTTTTAGTCCACGCACGCGCAGCCCTCACTCGGATGGGGGCACTTCTCCTTTGTGTTTGTCTTTCGGGCTCCGATCCTCGTCGAGTTCGTCCGTCTAGACATAGTGGATGGAACATGAGCGTATTGTCATGTGGCGAGATTAGGTGTCAAGTGGTTCAGATAATTACAAGGGTTCAACGATGACAAGGGTGTGTTTTGGTAGGGTGTATGAAGGGTCCACGAGAGCAAAAGTTCCGTTCTCGACCCACTTTTGGGTGTTTGTAGGGTGTATGAAGGGTGCATGAGAGCAAAAGTTCCCTTCTCGACCCACTTTTGGGTGTTTGGTAGAGTGTATGAAGGGTGCATGACTCCACGCTAGCTTAACACAAATAAACTAGGAGCATGCATGAAGAAGGATGCTGAGATGAGCATGCACAAAGGGGGAACAACTATGCTGAGATGAGAATGCAACCAAACACACAATACGGCTCTACGGCTCTGGTCCTTATGGGCATCTGCACGAAGACTTCCCGTTTATCATCAAAAAGGTCAAGCCGACTCCGGTAGGACAACGACGATATCGATCTACACATCTTGTATGAGTTTGTCTTTTGGGCTCTGATCCACGTCGGGGCATAGTCGATGGAGCTCCAACGTAGATTCATGTCGTCTCCTTGGGGCGGTAAGGCTAGGGTTTCTTGTCGTGTGGCAAAATTTTGTGTTATATGAATTAGGTGCTTCACATTAATTACGACTACTATGGCTTCGGGTCGCCGCTCCTTAGGGGCAAGTGCACAAACACTTCCCGGCTGTCATCGACGCGGTCAAGCCCTTTACATTTTCTCTGCAAATGCTAACATCATGATTTCAAACATTTGATTCCACTTTATGTTGAAAACAAATACAGTTCAAGTTCTAGCTAGCCATTCGGAATGTAAACCGTGCATGTGTTTATACGTATATCAAACAAAATGTATGGTATTCCCCCATTTAGATGGGAACTGCAAAAGCCACGCATTACAGCAACTTCAAAATACTGAGTCCATTGATGCAATGTGGTCAAACGGTACCATCGATATCTCAAAGACAAAAGAGTTCCAGCTTGTTTGTTCTCTCTCTATATATATATTCACGAGTGCTGCTATACGGACGACATTTCCTGCATGATTGTTGGACGATGCTACAAATCTAACCATGGATGAGTAGAAGCAGGTGACGCACAGCCGTCGGATCAAGCGTCGTCCAAAATTCGTGCAGAGAGCATCGGCCGCAGAGTAGTTCCGTATATTCACCCGTGTGGTTGTTCAATGAATGGAGGGCCAGGGTCCACAAGTGAACAATACTACTAGTACTCCTGGATGCCACGGAGTTTTGTTCACTGTAGCACGTTAAATAGAGAGTTTCTTTTCTTTAATGTCACGTACACAAATTGAAACAATTGTTGTGGCGAGAAAAAGAAAATCACTCCACTATATATATGGGCAGGAGCCTCAACGCTTGCTTTACTAGGGTTGCTCTCTCCACTCTCTCACCCTCTCCAGATCTAAACAAGACAGCGGTGGCCACACTCTCTCTCTTCTCACCGCTAGTCATAGATCCGGCCGGATCCCCTTGGCCGGGGTAGGAGGGTAGGTGCATCGTTCATGCGGTCGTCGGCGGCTAGGGAGGAGACCCACAGCTACCGGCGCGTCCCGATCGGCTGCCCGTGTCGTTCTCTTCGACACAACGCCGGGTCAGGAGGGCCGCCAACCCCTTCTTCCTCCATGCCGTATTGTGGCCAGATCCGGCCTCCGGCCGCCCTCCTAGCAACATCCCGATGACTCTCAGGTATAACTTCCTTCGAAAATGGCCTTGCTCTACTGCCCCAGCTCACCACGTGGCTGCATGTGGATCTTTTTCTACTTCCATCAGCTGTTCCGAAGCCACCTTAATTTTTACTATTATTAGAGGTAAAGCTACTTCATGCAGTCGAATCTAGGAATTGGCTCAAACAGGGAATAAAGGGGGGAAAAGGTGTAGCATGAATCAAGGACTTGATTCAAAAAGGAAATACAGGGGGGGGGGGAAGTTGTAGAGACTGGCTACCCAACCGATCTCTTGGTTCAAAAAGGAAATAAAGGGAAAACGCGGTACAAACTGGATAAGGAACAAATCTATTATTGGTGGAAGAAGGAAAGAAAGTGGCAGCTGGGAGACAAGTCAACAGAGTATGTCCAGGATTAGGTTTGTTGTCCTCACGTAGTAAAAGGTGCCTAAAGAGAACTAAATTTGGGATCATCCCAGATCTTGGTTGGATGTTTGTTGCTTGGGGCAACAAACTCGGCCTCACCACATTATGCCTCCTTGTAGGTTGCTACTTGTAGTCTGCGTTGGTATTTCCCTGAAGAGGAGAGGATGATGCAGTACAGTAGAGATAAGTATTTTCCTCAGTTAAGAACCAAGGCAATCAATCTAGTAGGAGAACCAAGCAAAACTCCGTTAAAATGCACCTGCACACACAAGAGCAAACACTTGCACCCAATGCAAATAAGGGGGTTGTCAATCCCCTTAGCGGTTACTTGCAAGGATTAAATCTTATAGAGGTAAATAACTAAATTAAAATACAAATAAAAATGAAAGTAAATAAATTGCAGCAAGGTATTTTTAGGTTTTTTATATGATTAAGATAGACCCGGGGACCATAGTTTTCACTAGAGGCTTCTCTCTTGAGCACATAAGCATACGGTGGGGAAACAAATTACTATTGGGCAATTGATAGAAAAGCAAATAATTATGACAGATTCATGGCTGTGGCACCCCGGCTAAGAGTCACCGGAGCACCCCGTATTCCAGCCCAGAGATCAAGTCTTCCGGAATACAGCACTGCTTGGCATAGAACAAATCAGCTCTTTATTACAAATAGAAGGGTACAAGGGTTTGAGTTATTACAAAGGGTTGCCTCGGCAAAGCCACGCTTGCTACAACAATTCTCTGCTAGCAACAGCTCGAACCCTAGCAGCAGAATTACGGTGTCGAAATGGACTCCACTCCGCAGGGACTCTGGCTAGGGACACATCCTAGCTCGCGATGCGAACACCTCCACTATGCAAACATGGCAGCACCTGCAAACTGGCATGACACGCCAGGTGAGTACTTTGAATGTACTCGCAAGCTCGCCACAATCAAAAGCATCAAGGCATAACAAGGTCATAGCAATCATGTTTAAATCAAATTTAATGGCTACTAAATTGGTGGAAGAAAATATTAACATGCTGTTGCTACATCTATCAATCTTATTATTACTATGGAACCACTTGCCTTAAGCCTCCTGATTAAACCACTTACTCTCGCAACCAACTCATGGTCACCTCAAGAGCTTCTGCTAGTCATTCCCGAGAATCATCCTTATCCTTTACTAGCAATTCTCAACCAGCGGTCACATAACTATACTGAGACGAGTTCTTCCATCATTAACACGTCATTCCCTCATTGGTGTTGATCAAACAGTGTGACTTAGTACGAACTGTGTCCAATACCGTGGACTCGGCTATTCGAATAGATTCTTACACTCTGCATACGTTGCGCACTTTACGCACACTATGAAGCTCCTGGTCCCGTACCTCGGTACACTTCCCTTTCCGGGTGGACCGGTGCTGCTTCAACAAAACTTGCCTAACCCGTGACTCCTCTACCGTACCACCGACAATTATCCTCCCCCGGAGTCCTGCCCTGGGTGGCCTCTGTGTCACCCCGTGACACCTGCCACCGTCGTGGCCAACAAACTGTCCCAAACGGGGACCTGAGCTCAATAACTAAACCAGGCTCACGAGGTTAGCGTTGTCTACCTGATCAGGGCAGCACACACGCATAACCTCCCCTCTTTGGTGGTACCGATAAAAGAGCACGCTATTAGACCAAGCCAAGGCCGTCCCATTCCGGCAGGTGTGGCTGCACTAGAAAATTCGGTTCAGTGGCACTTGATCAACGATGAAGGAATTTATCCCCGAGTAACCATAGTCATCACTGACATTCCAATATACAACTGATCCAAGTTACCACAATAACCAGCTAGAAACCCAAGGAGCATCATGATCAACTTCTACTATTAATACCGTATATGCAGTACCAGCGAAATCACAAAGTAATCATAGACGGTGATCTCACAGTCTGACAGTATTATGATATAAATCTGAAAATCTCCTACTAATCCAAAATCTCATCATCATCATGGCAGTAACTTATCCAACATCTCCAAGGCATTGCAAGAATTAATACATTTATAAATAATTCCTATATGGCATTAAAACAATTATTTAAACTATGATATTGTAATGCAATTATCCAAATGAGAGTTGTGGCTTGCCTTGTACCAACAGAGTGTGGGAGTACTCCTGGCCTTCACCAAGAACTCAAAACAATCTGAAAAGCATTTTTGAAAACATTTTCAAATACCATATAAAGCATTTTCTTTTGACCAGAAATTCTACACAGTAGAGAAAAATACCAAAATTTTCCAGCAACTAGAAGAGCTTATAAGAAAAATAATGCAAAAAGAATGAACTCATTTGGACTTATGGTTTAAAAGTTATGGATGGTCAAAGTTTAGTCAAAATTCTAGAATTAACAGAAAAACGGAAAAACCCAGGGGAGGCCACGTCGAAGGCGTAAACCGGCCGGGCACCTTCACTTACATACCGGTTTGGGCGCGTGCGGAGTCGATGATAGGTGGGGCCCCCTTGCCAGGTTTAAACAGAGAGCCGGACGCATCACATCCGTCGCGGGCGTGGTGCAGAGCGCGTGTTTTGGCATGCCATTGCCATGCTCACCACGGGTATTGGCATCTAGAGGCCAAGCAAGTCTGGCAAAACTTGTCCAACACATCGACCCTTGACCACTTAGCCTCATTGTGCCACTGGCTCGACTAGATGCACTCTGGTTCGAAGTGTAGCTTCAGCTACAGTTTCTGACAGAAACTTTGAGAGGGATCTGGAGGAGAGGTGAGTTGGAGATGGAGCCAATGGAGATGTCTGGGATGATATACTTTGGAAGGACTACAAGCTGGCAGAGTTTGAGAAACTTTCATCAAGATTTGAATGGGGTTCCTGTACAACTGCTGTTACTGGTCTAGAGGAAAGATGAGCTTGTAGCACTCATCTGGTTGATCTGCTAGAGCTGGATTTTGGTGTGGGAGGGTTGTTTAGTGGATAGATGCTGTCATAAAAATTTCAGCTCAATTGGATACCTCTAGATGGTACTTCCTTCACAGAGGTTCAAAATGAGCAGAAACTTGGCAGAATATTGCTACTGAAAATTTGTACTGGACAAGATGATATTTTTGGATATTGTGGCAAGATAGGATTCCTAATATCTCAAGGAATTTTCTGAGAGTTTTCTGAGTTGGGAAAATATGAGTTGCTTCACAGATGGCCAGTACTGTCCAGGAGATAAATGGAGTTTTCTGGAGAAAGTTTTATACTGGACCATGAGATGTTTTTGAAGATTGTGGGAGTAGATGATGACAAGAAGGTGTGGTAATAATTTGGGATTTTTTTGACCATCAGACCTATAGGTTGCTTCATAACCCATAGTGATGACAGATTTTCCCAAATGAAGAAAATGAATAATTGGGAAAGATGAAGACTTAGAATTTGATCCAGACGGTGAGTGACAAGATTTTGGCAAGATGCTGAGGGCTTGGGATCACTGAGTGAGATTCATAAGTCCAAAGTCAACTGAAAACCATCCAAATTGCAAATAAAGCCAGAAAGATTTTGAAAAGAAAAGGTTGCCAAAAACCAGGGTTTCACATATGTGCCTAGAAAACTCAATTAATATATGTATAAAAAGGCCAAACGAACAATAAATAATTCAATATCTCGGCGCGAATCTCCTATTGGTCTATGTTGCCTGTAGAAGAAAAATACAAGGCGAGAAGAGGCAGCAATTGTCGTTTCGCCCACAGGGGTGACACGTTCCCTGTCGGAACCACGAGGCTTCTTGCTAGAAGCTCCGGTTTGTAAGAGGCGTGTACCAAAACTTGCCCCAAATTGGACAATTTTTTTTAGCATGGTATATATGTGCCATGTCATGACACGTTGCCAAGTTTCATGAATTTCGGGTGAGTTTTGGATTTACCGGGATTTAAAAACCGATATTCTCAATGTTTGAGGCCGAGCCAGTACACCGAGATGTTTGTAATTCATGCCCATTTCTTGCATGGGACCCAAACATGCACCCAAGGACACATGTATGGTTTTTGAAGCCATTTTGGTGCACTGGATCATGTGCTTGTAGTTCAAATTTGAATTATGGACATTAAAATGCCTAGAAAACTCAATTAATGTATAAAAAGGCCAAACAAACCCTGAATAATTCCATATTTCAGCACAAATCTGCTATTGGTCTATGTTGCCCGTAGAAAAAAAATACAAGGCGAGAAGAGGCAGCGATTGTCGTTTCACCCACAAGGGTGACACGTTCCCTATCGGAGGCTTCTTGCAAGAAGCTCCGGTTTGTAAGAGTCTTGGACCAAAACTTGCCCCAAATTGGTCAGTTTTTTACCATGGAATATATGTGCCATGTCATGACACCATGTAAAGTTTCATGAATTTCAGGTGAGTTTTGGATTTATGGGTATTTAAAAACCATGCTTCTCAATGTTTGAGGCTGAGCCAGGACGCCGAGATGTTTGTAATTCATCCCCATTCCTTGCATCTGACCTAAACATGCACCCAAGGACACATATATGATTTTTCAACCCATTTTGGTGCACTGGAGAATGTATTTGTAGTTCAAATTTGAATTTTGCACATTAAATGCCTAGAAAACTCTATTATAATGTATAAAAAATGCCAAACGAACCCTGAATAATTTAAAGCAGTTCTATTCAACCGTCTGGCACCCGTGGGTAAGCACTGTGCGCACGCGTCGTGATAGATTGCGCTTCCTTCTTTCCCAAGTTTTCCATATTAATGGTGTTATATATGCAAACACGCTACCGTTTCCCGGCACTCCCCCAATCGGTTTCCCGCCACTCCCCCCAAATTGGTTTCCCGCCACTCCCCCCCCCATCGGTTTCCCGTTGTTGGTGTCAGTGGGCAAAGAGGGCTAGGCGGTGACACACCGGCCATACCGCAGTATACCATTACAAGCATGCCAATCCGGCGAAGCGCCGCCGCCGTCATCAACCTCCTCGACGAGGAGAACGAACCCGAGCTGGCCGGAGAGCCAGAACGGCAGTGCGCCGCTGAGCAAGAGTGAAAGCACATTTGCTCCCTTGGTGGATTTGGTAATTCATAACAACATATATCTCATTGAACTAATGTCCATTCAAGTGAAAGATTTCAGGATGTTCAATGATTGGCATGGCATGGACTAGAGATGTGGACCCCTCAAAATGCTAAGAACAAGGATTGGCAAAAGCTCAAGACTCTACATTTTTGGTTTAGTGATCCAAGATCACATTGAGTCCATAGGAAAGCCAATACTATTAAAAGGGGATGAGGTGTTGCTTAATGACCTTTTTGCTCAAGTGCTTAATGACAATACTCCTAAACCCTCAACCACTCTCTCTACCCAAATATGTCCAAAACCTACATTCCAACTCGGCCCCACCGAAATTCTCTATCCGGCCCCACCGAGTTCATCCAAGACTTAGCCACTGCCAAAACCATAACAAATTGGATCCACCGAAATGGATCTCGGTCTCACCGAGATGGCCTTGCCAACTCTCTGTAATCGTTTGCACTTACTTCGGTCTCACCGAGTTTTGCAAATTGGTCTCACCGAGATGGCTTGCCAACTCTCTGTTGCCTTATTGCTTCACTTCGGTCCTACCGAGTTGATGCAATCGGTGCCACCGAGATGAGGTCTGCCCTAGCCATTGCACTTAGGTCCATCCGAGTTGTTCGTATCGGTCCCACCGAGATTCCTAAAGTTCATATATTTTACACAGTTCGGTGCTACCGAGATGATCGTTTCGGTGCCACCGAGTTGGGTCAAAAGTGTGTAACGGTTGGATTTTGTGTGGAGGCTATATATACCCCTCCACCACTTCCTTCTCTATAAGGAGAGCCATCAGAACGTGCCTACACTTCCACCATACATTTTCTAAGAGAGAACCACCTACTCATGTGTTGAAATCAAGCTATTCCATTCCTACCATTTGAATCTTGATTTCTAGCCTTTCCCAAGTTGCTTTCCACTCAAATCCCTCTTCCACCATAGCCAAATCTGTGAGGAGTTGTTTGAGTGCTGGGAAGACTATCATTTGAAGCACAAGAGCAAGGAGTTCATCAACAACACACCGTCTATTACCTTTTGGAGAGTGGTGTCTCCTAGATTGGTTAGGTGTCACTTGGGAGCCTCCAACATGATGTGGAGTTGAACCAAGCAGTTTGTAAGGGCAAGGAGATCGCCTACTTCGTGAAGATCTACGCTGAGTGAGGCTAGTCCTTCGTGGACATAAGCCATGGTGGAATAGACAAGGTTGCTTTTTCATGGACCCTTCGTGGACTCGCGCAGCCGTTACCCTTCGTGGGTTGAAGTCTCCACCAACGTGGACGTACGATAGCACCACCTATCGGAACCACGCCAAAAACCACCGTGTCTTCATTGCGTTTGAAATCTCCGATCCCCTCCTTTACTTACATATGCAATTATCTAGTTTCCGCTGCTATACTCTTAGAATTGCATGTGTAGGGTGATGCTTGACATGTACTATTGCTAAAATCTGCCCACAATTAAAATCTGGGAAAAGGTTAGGTTTTATTTGGTCAAGTAGTCTAATCACCCCCCTCTAGACATACTTTCGATCCTACAAAGAGAGGCAGCACGCCGCCGAGCAAGAGCGGCAGCGCGCCGCCGAGCGTGAGCAGCATCATCGCACCCCAGTGCTTGAGCGGGCCAATGTCTACACATGTGTTCGTCGCCGCCCATGGAGCGGAGTGGAGCAAGAGTGGCAAAGCGCTGCCGTGCAAGAGCGGGAGAACGCCCCCGTGCATCAGGTGCGGTGCGCCGCACTATCTGAGTGGAGCCGTGTAAGCATCATGTTGACTCAACCACTCGAGAGGCCGTTTCCAGGGCTGGTAAGCATGCCGATTCCCCGCCAGGAATGGGCAAACGCCGTCAGCGCCATAATTGCGCTGGACGAAGTTCGCACTACCAGAATCCGCCGCCACGATGCCAACGGGCTGGTCGATTGGGTCTTCGACCTCCTCGGCCCCCCAGCTGCCGCCAACAACAAAGCAGAGCAAAATACTCATCGCGGCTTGGAATCGACCATCACCGATGAAATATCCTGGGCGGAGATCGATATTGCGGTACAGCAGTTCCGTGAGCGTATTAGACGCGTTGACGAAGGCCTGTACCAATTCATGCTCAGCCAAGAGTTCCCATAGGTTTAGGCCCTATTTGTATCGGTTTTAGCCCGGTTTTCCACAATTAACTTGGCAACTATCTTGTTCTTAATTAATGAAAAGGCAAAGCTTTTGTTTCTTCCGGCTAGTGGTTTTAAGTAGTTAAAAAATACTATAAGTTTGAATTGAAGTGGTCCGGTATGTAAAGATTGCACACAGTTTCTAAAAGCACAAACGTGTGTGATAGTAAGGAGTAGGTCCCACGCGGTGACCATCGGTAAATGCCTTAAACGTGAGGAGGCAACTCTTATCAGCAAGGGGCAGCTTCCCATCCGCTAGCCTAGTCGAATAGAATGCACAAGTTAAGCGAGCTTGGGGCTAGAGCAGTCTAAGGATGGGTGACCGGGTGGGAAGTTGCTATATCTCAATCTTCATTTAAGCGCCATGATACGGGCATTACAGACATTTAGCATCTAAATTTGTCTTTAGTGACCTGTCATGTCGATTAAATAAATCTTGAGATACTTATTTTGAAAATTTGGAGAATGATGTTTTTTGTTATTTGTTGTTTTGAAAAATTGGAGAATGATCGAGATTGATCTATGGGCCCGCCATGTTCTATACTTTGACACACAACGTTCGAGATCTGTGGGCCCGCACGTTCTATCCTTTGACCCACAACGTACTTGTTTTGAAAATTTGGAGAATGATGTTTTTTGTTATTTCTTGTTTTGAAAAATAGGAGAATGATCGAGGTTGATCTGTGGGCCCGCCACGTTCTATCCTTTGACCCACCACATTTGAGATCTCTGGGCCCGCATGTTCTATCCTTTGACCCACAACCTACTTGTTTTGAAAATTTGTCTGTAGTGACCTGTCAACGTACAAGAAGGGTTTGACCATGATGGTTTTCTCTTGGTATAGGTCACGACATGTCAGACCAAATTTAGTTGGGGAACATTTGTTCGATTCCCTCCCGCCAGCTCAAAGTTGGGGAACCGACATCATACGTAACGTGGCTTCCACGAGGTACGGTGCTCGGTTTGTAATGCAGCTGGTGCCCCATCGAAGTTGTGCATTAGGGATTTGAACACATCACACACCACCACCCATATATACATATATTTGGGCCGCATGCAAGGTACGTATAGGGTCTTCTGATCGACCCCGTCTCCCATGTGCGGTTTTCAACGACACTCCTATCTGTGGGCCTGGTCTATATTTGTCATCCCTTTGACCGACAACGAGGGGGTTTGGCCATGCATGGATTCCTCTTGGTTCGTGTTACCGTGGGTCATGGTGACATGTCCGAGCAAAAAGTTCGAGCTCATGCGTTCCCAGGATTCCCTCCCATGCGCTCGAAATGGTGGGCTGGATCGACACCCTACGTACGTCGACGTCGTCCTTAATTACTACATACCTTTCATGGAGGTTGTCCATTTTGTGAGGTAGGCGCCACATCAAAATTGTACATTAATGGGTATTTAAAACTCATCACCCTTCCAACGTACATCAATTTGGGCCCCATGCAGGTGGTGCTGGTTTTCTGGCCCCTCTCGTGCGGTTTACGGTGATGGCCCAATCTATGGGCCCGAGAGGTCTATTATATCCATTTTTGACCAACAACAGCAGTGGTTCTTTGGCCAAGATAGATTCACTCTGTCCGTCTTATGGTAGGTCATGCATGCATGTCCGACCAAAG
The DNA here is from genome assembly GCA_039707655.1 of Elymus sibiricus. Lineage (NCBI taxonomy): Eukaryota > Viridiplantae > Streptophyta > Magnoliopsida > Poales > Poaceae > Elymus > Elymus sibiricus. The sequence goes on from CM077670.1 coordinate 208,472,659, forward strand.
TATGAGTACAGAAAAGTTTCAAGTGATACTACGGTTTGGGTGATACCATGCTACCAACTTCTGGGCCGTTGGATCTCAGATCCGACAGCATCTGAGTAGCTCTTGTATCCGTACGCAATTTTAAGACTCTTGAATGACTTTTTTGGAAAATGTTCTAGAGCTCCCAGTGGCCACCGGATCTGAGATCCAACGGCTCCCAAAAGCCCGTATCATGGTTTCACCTAAACATCGGTATCACCTGATATTTCCTGCCGACACGAAGTGGGGGTGGGGCAGACACCTAGCTACGACCTTAACCCGTCATTATATATATCCAAGGGGGCTTTCCGATTTGCGAGGGAGGTGCCACATCAAAGTTGTGCATTGTGTATTTAAACATCACACCCTTTATTCCTACATATATTTGGCCACTTCTAGGTGGTTGTTGTCTTCTGGCCCCTCTCACCCGATCTTCGACGACGCGCCTACCAGTGGGCCCGCGCGTCAAAGTTGTGCATTGGGAATTTGAACATCACACACCACCCTTTTCATACATATATATTTGGGCCACATGCTGTTGTGGTTGTCTTCTTACCCTCTCTCACATTTTTTGTTACCAAATGGTGCTATATAAAATAGCAGACGCCTCGGATGAAAAACTACGTGCGAACGTACGTGCAACGGACACGGGTGCACTGGCTTAACCGTGTGCGAAGCTCATGCCCTGTAAAATCTCCACGACTTTGCAAGCGCTAGCAAGGGTGAAGGGTACTATGTACAGGATATTTAGGATGAGAATTCCACGTATGCATCTGAAAATTAGGACGAACCGTGTGCGATAAACCAGCTAGCTAGAAATATTAAAAAAAAGCTACCCGCCTTGAGCGATGCAAAAATTGGTGGTTCCGCGGCTTTTCCTTATTATCGTACACAATTATTATGTTTGGACCATGTGCGATCTGGTTGCTCCCGCCCCGCTTCATTTCCTTTACCGAAATTTTAGTTGCCGCAGTATTTCAACCGTCGGCCTCACACCCCCACTACCGACCTCATAGTAAAATTCCAGTAGCCGAGGCATTTGAACCGTCGCCCTCCCTCGTCCACCACCATCTCCACCCACCATTACTAAAAAATTTAGTAGCCGCGGCATATCCTCAAACACCACCAGCCCTAACCCCGTCCCCCCTCCACAATCTACACCCCTCCGCTCGAACCCTAGCTCGCTGCCGCCGCCACCGCCAACCCCTGCCAGTCTGCCGGTGCCTCCTAGCTTAGATAAGTTCAGGTTACCCACCGATTCCCATACCCTCGCTGCCCTGAGTTTTTAGATGAGGCCTGCGGTGTCCCCCCCCCCCCAGATCCCCATCCCCTACTCCAGAGAGTCGCAGCCTAAGCCCGACAACATATCCCGTGGAGCCCGAGGAGCGTACGGCCAAAAGGAGGTCTATCATGGCCTCTCCGCCGGACGATGTTGAGGTGGCCGCCGTTCGTGCCGACCTGTCGATCCCGGAGGAACACCTCGCCCCGGAAGCCGGCAAGGACATTGACTACGTCGCCATGGCGAATGCTTCACGTCAGCGGGCTCACGTATTACTGAATCTCAGGACAGCTGGCTACGACATCAAGCTCGTCGACAGCGAAGGCTTAACGCGGGCCATGTCACAGGTTAAGTGGTCCATCCCCAACGCCTCTGGTTCAACCGCCGTCGATCTCTTCGAAGGCCCTGCCGCTTATCTCCTCCACCTCGCGATCAAGGATTTGTGATCCTTGTACTCCATCGAGCCCATTATGTCATTTCTGAAGGACACGTTCTACGGCGGTGGCTTGGGATCCTCAGCTACCAAGTCAGATCTCATCGACCACGACCACGCGAAGGGCACCCACTACGGCTCTTCCAAGGTGAGACAACCCATCTGCGACATCAGGGATCGCACCCTGGGTCTGTGCTCTTGCAAGTGGAAGGATCCCCTCCATGACAAGTGAGGCAATATCCTATAAGCAAATCTTACTTTTTCTAGCTAGCCAACTCGTACCCATTGTTGTAGTAGCTTTTGCCATGTGATGTTTTAACTATGTCGTGTTTAATTATTTCAGTTATGCAAAAATGTAATGTTCAATATGGCTATCTGATGTTTAAGTATGAATTGTCCACTTCAGTTTCACGAATGACTATATTTGGTTGTTTATAGTGAGTAGATGCCTTGTTTATCTGTATTTGGTTGTTAGGTTGATTGCAGTGAGCATTTGCCCAGTTTTCAAGCAGATGCCCTGTTATCTGTATTTGGTTGTTAGGTTGGTTGCAGTGAGCATTTGTCCAGTTTTCAAGTAGATGCCTTGTTTATCTGTATTTGTTTGTTAGGTTGGTTGCACTGAGCCTTTGTCCAGTTTTCAAGTAGATGCCTTGTTTATGTGTATTTGCTTGTTAGCTAGGTTGGTTGCAGTGAGCCTTTGTCCAGTTTTCAAGCAGGTGCCTTGTTTATCTGTATTTGCTTGTTAGGTTGGTTGCAGTGAGCCTCTGTCCAGTTTTCAATGGCTATATCAGGTTGTTATAGTGAGCATATATGCCTTGTTTATTTCAGTTATTCACAATGTGATGTTCATTATGTGCAAGTATGAACTATGCAGTTCGATTTCATTAATACCAGTTTGAACGGCTATATTTGGTTCCTGTTATGCCTGGTGAAGTTAACACATGCCCTTTATTTCAGTTTTACACATTTATGCAGTGTGATGTTTAAACATGAGCTATGTTCTATTCATTTTCAACAGTACCAGTTTGAATTACAATATTTGGTCCCTGTTAAGCCTGTTGTAGTTAACATTCCCTTCCATTTTTTATTTGCTTTAACATCATGCTGAAACCAACACATTCAAGCTATCATTTTGAGATGTTGTTATTTACCATGGCTATATTTGGTTGATGTTAAGCCTGTAGTACTTATCATGCCTTTCCATGTACTTACGCAGGACAACAACGGGAGTGGCCATCATTTTCCACCGAGGTTAGTTTCATCCCTCGGCTTATACTACCTCTGCTCCATAATGTAGTGCATACAAATCCACGGCTGGACACTTTTTAGCTTCCAATATTGACTTGTTGCTTGTAGGTACATATGTTCTAGGCAAAGATCCAAGCCTCGACCCTTTTTGCATATGGGGTAATGAGATATTCCTGAACCAGCATCAAGTGAGGAAACTAATAAGAATTATTAGCAAAAAGATACAACCGATGGCAATTAAATTATTTGTCTACGCTCTATCCAACACAACAGTGAGCTATAGGATGGTAACTACGAACTCTGTAGCCTTCTCTTTTTACTGTCCATAATGAGTTGTTAGACAACAATGTCTGAATCTTTTTCGTTTGCAGTGGTTCCCAAAGCAGTTTACTCAAGATTACCTCGCAAAGTACATGATTGGTGGACATGCAATGAAGGTTAAAGTATTTCATCGAGACTACAATGAGCATCGAGAAGTCCTAATGAAGACAGTGAAGGATGAGCGGGCAGCCATCACAAGGGGTTGGCCTAGAGTCGTGCGCGCATTAGGCATGGAGGAGAGCACAATATGGGCATTCCGCTTCACCTTCTCCAGCAACCATAATGTCTTCCACCTCTCTCTTTACAGTCTTTACTACTACGGTGGTTCATCATTCTTTCCTTGCTACTTCTGTAGTTCTTCAGTACATGTACCTGTGCATCGAATTATTCATTCGTCCTTGAACTTGTATTTGTAATAAACATGGTTCGATGTGAAATAAGTGATTGCCTACTTTCATATTGAAAATCTGTTTCAATTTCAAATTCTGTGAATTTTAAATGCAGGGATTAAATTAGGGATAAATTATGATCTACAGGCCATTACACTGTACACGGTTTGTGAAAGCAAAACGTCTGTGATAAATGTCAAGATCAGACACGTTTCTCAGATCAGTACATGTGCGATGAAACTCTACTGCACACACGATCATACAAGAAAAAATGTGTGAGATTAACAACAAGAACGCACATAGTTCCTTCTTAATAAATGTTTGTGAAAGTGACCTTATCTCACAAGCTAGGTAATTATGAACTGTTTATGATGTCATGTGCATCGTAAACGTTTGCTCATAGAAGAACGCGTGCGATAGGCCTTCATCCGACACGAGTAATATGGATGAATCGTTTGGGACATTTTATACATCTCAAACGTTTATGTACATACAAATGTGTGGGATATTCAAGCTTCGCATACGGTGTAAAATTGTGAACTGTTTGTGATGGGGTGAGCATTACAAATGTTGCAGCATAGAATACCGAGTGCGATGGTAATGCGAGCACAAACGAGTAGCAAGGACGGAGCGTTTGGGAAAGATGCGGGCATCGCATATGCTTAGTTCTACGAAATTTATGCTTGCGTGCTCCCTATTGCGGACGGTTTCTGGGTCGTGTGGGAAGACCCCCCTATCGCACACACAGGCAAGGCGATGGCTTAAAACTGTGTCGCGGAAATGGGTTAAAAACCGTTTGTATAGCAGCTCCCTGTACCAGTGATAGCACCCAAACTGAAGGTCCTATCAGCATAAAGAACGTGGCGCAAAATAGCAAGGTCAGGTGAACTGAGTGTGTCGCTCTCCCACCGACCAGTCAAACACCTCCCAGCAAATAATGAATAATAGCGCAAAGCAGGGAAATGTAAACTAGCAACCCTAGCCTCAGAAACTCCCCTCGACTCCCCCACGGTAACCTCAGGGATGAACTCCGAGACATCCCTGGGATGTGGCTCTAATGGGCTGCCCTCGTTGGGAAGTTTGCATACCTCGCAAAAATCCTCAAGTGTCATTTCTTGGGGAACATCATATAAATTAAATGTTATTGTGGGTGTATCTCTCCTAGCATGAAAATGAAAGCTTTGCACGAAAGTATTAGTGATGAGAAGATATTGGTCACACTTATCTTCGAGGAACGGGATAATGCCGGCATTGTTCGCCAAATGATAGAAATCGTCGAAAATCCCCGCATCCCTCAAGAACGTGTTGCATGGCCATTCGCACGGCCGCACCTCGGCCGCACGAGGAAGATGATACTTGGGCTTAGGAGCCTCCTTGGGGTTCCGGCTCGAAGAACCCCTCAACCTCTGCTTGAGCATTTTCTTTTTCTGCAAATGTCTGAAATTTTTAGTGACTCAAAATAAAAGTGAATGAAACTTAACAAAATTGATACCAACTACTCCCACATGTATCTAGAAGCCATATCATGCATCAAAACTACTTTGGACCATACAAATTGAACATGCAAGCTCATAAACATGGTCACCACAGCAGCAAAAATTTGCAAAGTATAAAGCACTAGAACAAAAACTAATTGGAGCATTGGTGGAGTCACATACCAAGGAGTAATTCCTCAAAATAGTTTTGGAAATGGAGTTCCGAGCAAGGAGATCAAAAATCACAGCAATATGAACAAGAACACGGGCTTGGGAGCAAGTTTGATTTTTTTTTCTGGAGGAAGAAGAAGGAGATGGGTGGCTGGCATAAGTGAATGGGTCTCTGTGGGACCCACAAGCCTGCTGGGCGCACCCAGGGGGTGGGCGCGCCCTGTCGGCTTGTGGCTCATAGGTGCACCCCCTGGGATTTGTTCAGTGCCAAAAATTCTGAAATATTCTGGAAAAAATCATACTAAAATTTCATGGCATTCTGAGAACTTTTATTTTTGGGCCATTTTTTTTATAGCACAAATAATTCAGAAAATAGGATAATCATGGAATTTTTTTTATTCTACTAAAAATAACAGAGAGCAAAGGTGCGTACAGAAAGTTGTGCTTACTAAATGCATCGACCACATGCCCCTCAAAAAGAATCCATTAATAAGGTTGATCAAGTCTTATTAACAAACTATTTCTGAATGGCATGAAACCAAAGAATCTTTGTATAACACTAAGTTACTTCAACGGGGATATGCATCTCCCCAACAATAAGAATTTCATATTTCTTTTTGACCGTAGGAAGAGGAAATTTGAAACCTCCAATAGTGAGTGTCGAAACTTTTTTAATACAATTGATACCATTCACTGAAGTTTGTTTCTTCGGGAAATAAACCATATGCTCATTACCATTGACATGAAAAGTTACCTTGCTTTTGTTGCAATCAATAACAGCCCCTGGAGTATTCAAAAAGGGTCAACCAAGGATAATCGACATGTTGTCGTCCTCGGGCATATCAAGTATAACAAAGTCTGTCAAGATAGTAATGTTTGCAACTACAACGAGAACATCCTCGCAAATTCCAATAGGTATAGCAGTTGATTTATCAGCCATTGCAAAGATATTTCAGTAAGTGTGAGCTTATTCAAATCAAGTCTTCTATATAAAGAGAAAGGCATAACACTAACACCAGCTCCTAAATCACATAAAGCGGTTTTGACATAACTTCTTTTAATGGAGCATGGTATAGTAGGTATTCTCGGATCGCCTAGTTTCTTAGGTATTCCACCCTTAAAAGAATAATTAGTAAGCATGGTGGAAATTTTAGCTTCAGGTATTTTTCTTTTATTAGTGACAATATCTTTCATGTATTTAGCATAGGGAGACAGTTTCAACATATCAATCAAGCGAGTGCGCAAAAAGACAGGTCTAAGCATTTCAACAAAGCGTTCAAAATCTTCATCATCCTTATTTTTAGATGGTTTAGTAGGGAAAGGCATAGTTTTTTGAACCCATGGTTCTCTCTCCTTTCCATGTTTGCTAGCAACAAAGTCTCTTTTATCATATCTTTTATTCTTAGGAGGTGGGTTATCAAGATCAACAACAGGTTCTATTTCTACATCATTATTTTCTGGTGGAGCATCAACATGAACATCATCCTTATTTTTATCATTATCATTATCACTAGGTGTATGTTCATTACCAGATTGTGTCTCAGCATCAGAAATAGAAACATCATTATGATTTCAGGAGGTTTTTCTATCTCGGGTTCACTAGCAGCATGCAAAATCCTATCATTTTTCTTTTTATTTTTCTTCTTAGATGGACTAGGTGCATCAATATTATTTCTTTGACAATCTTGTTCAATTCTTTTAGGATGACCTTCAGGATATAGAGGATCATGAGTCATTCTACCTCCTCTAGTAACAACTCTAACAACATAGTCATTCTTTTTATTATTCATCTCATCAAGCAAATCATTTTGTGACTTAGAAATTTGTTCCAACTGAGTATGGACCATAGAAGCATGTTTACTCAAGCATTTAACATCATTAGCAGTTCTAAACATCAAATCACTCAAGCGTTCAATCATGATGGCATTCCGTTTTAGTTGATTGCTAACATACATATTAAAGTGCTCATGTTTAGTGATGTAATTATCAAATTCATACAGGCATTGACTAGCAGATTTATTATACGGAGTATCACCTTCATCAAATCTAGTGAGAGAATTTATCTCCACTACCTGTGTCGGGATGTCGAGCCCATGTATTTCTTCAATAGGTGGTAAATTCTTAACATCTTCAGATTTAATACCTTTTTCCTTCATAGATTTCTTAGATTCTTGTATATCTTCTGGACTGAGGAATAGAATATCTCTCTTCTTCGGAGTTGGCTTAGGTGGTGGTTCAGGAAGTGTCCAATCAATGGCATTTCTCAATATATTATTCAATAGTACCTGAGCCTGTCCAACAGTTTGTTCTCTGAAAACACAACCAGCACAAGTATCTAGGTAGTCCCTGGAAGCATCGGTTAGTCTATTATAAAAGATATCAAGTATTTCATTTTTCTTAAGAGGATGATCAGGCAAAGCATTAAGTAGTTGGAGAAGCCTGCCCCAAGCTTGAGGGAGATTCTTTTCTTCAATTTGCACAAAGTTAAATATTTCCTGTAAGGTAGCTTGTTTCTTATGAGCAGGAAAATGTTTTTCAGAGAAGTAATATATCATATCCTGGGGACTACGGACACAACCAGGAGCAAGAGTATTAAACCATTTCTTAGCATCACCCTTTAATGAGAAAGGAAACAACTTAAGAATATAGTAGTAACGAATTTTTTCCTCATGAGCAAATAAGGTGGCAATATCATTAAACTTAGTAAGGTGTGCCACAACAGTTTCAGTTTCATAACCATGAAAAGGATCAGATTCAACCAAAGTAGTTAACTCAGGATCGACAGAGAATTCATAATCCTTATCAGTAACAAATATGGGAGAAGTAGCGAACTTAGGATCATATTTCATTCTCTCCCTCATAGATTTTTCTTTCAACTCAGCAAGCAATTTTATAACCACATCTCTATCATTACAAGCAAGAATTGCCCTAGATGTCTCCCTATCAAAAACATAACCATCAGATGTCTCAGGCATTTCAACTCTAGTAGGAGAGCTAGGCATAATAGGTGAATCATAATTTTCAAGAGTTTCAACATTTTCATTTTCTTTAGCTTTAGCAATTTGTTCATCAAGAAATTCACCAAGTGGCACAGTATTATCAAGCATAGTACTAGCATCATCATAAGTATCATTCATAGCAGAAGTAGTATCATCAATAACTTGCGACATATCAGAGTAAATAACAGGTGGCGGTGTTGCAAGCCTACTCAAAACAGAAGGTGAATCAAGTGCGGAGCTAGATGGCAGTTCCTTACCTCCCCTCATCTTAGAGGGAACGATCTTGGTTTTAGCGTCTTTCATATTCTTCATAGTGATCAACAGATATAAATCCCAAGTGACTCAACAAATAGAGCTATGCTCCCCGGCAACGGCGCCAGAAAAAGGTCTTGATAACCCACAAGTATAGGGGATCGTAACAGTTTTCACAGGTAGTATTTCACCCAGATTTATTGATTCGACACAAGGGGAGCCAAAGAATATTTGCGAGTATTAGCAGTTGAGTTGTCAATTCAACCACACCTGGAGAACTAAATATCTGCAGCAAAGTGTTTAGTAGCACAGTAGTATTATAGTTTCAAGAGCAATAGTAACAGTAGTGACAGTAACATAAGCAGTTTTGTAGTAATTGTAACAGCAGCAGCAACGAAAGTAACTTAGCAAAGATCAATATGCAAAAAGCGTAGGCATTGGATCAGTGATGGATAATTATGTTGGATGACATTCATCATGTAACAGTCACAACCTAGGGTGATACACAATAGCTTAAATTCATCAATGTAATGTAGGCATGTATTCCGTATATAGTCATACGTGCTTATAGTAAGAACTTGCATGACATCTTTTGTCCTACCCTTCCGTGGCAGCGGGGTCCTTAAGGAAACTAAAGGATATTAAGGCCTCCTTTTAATAGAGAACTGGAACAAAGCTTTAGCACATAGTGAATACATGAACTCCTCAAACTACGACAATCACCGGAAAGAATCCCAATTATTGTCACCTTGGGGTATGCGGATCATGACACGTAACAGGTGCATATAACTTGCAAGATAGGATCAAGAACTCAAATATATTCATGAAAACATAGAGGGTTCAGATCTGAAATCATGGCACTTAGGCCCTAGTGACAAGCATTAAGCATAGCAAAGTCATAGCAACATCAATCTCAGAACATAGTGGATACTAGGGATCAAAGCCCTAACAAATTGACTCGATTACATGGTAAATCTCATCCAACCCATCACCGTCTAGCAAGCCTATGAAGAAATTACTCACACACGGCGGTGAGCATCATGAAATTGGTGATGGAGGATGGTTGATGATGACGACGGCGTTGAATCCCCCTCTCCGGAGCCCCGAACGGACTCCAGATCAGCCCTCCCGATGAAGAACAGGAGGTGGCGGCGGCTCCGTATCGTAAAACGCGATGATTATTTCTCTCCCATTTTTTCCTCCATGAATAGGTACTTATAGCATTGGAGTTAGTGCAAACGGAGCTGCCAGGGGCCCACAAGCCTGCCAGGCACGCCCTGGTGGGTGGGCGCGTCCCCAGGCTTGTGGTGCCTGGTGGCCCCCCCTCTGGTAGATCTTTGCGCCAGTATTTGTTATATATTCTGAAAAAATTCTTCGTAAATTTTCAGGTCCATCTGAGAACTTTTATTTCTGCACAAAAATAAGACCATGGCAATTCAGCTGAAAACAGCGTCAGTTCGGGTTAGGTCCATTCAAGTCATGCAAATTAGAGTCCAAACTAGAGCAAAAGTGTTTGGAAAAGTAGATACGTTTGGGATGTATCAGCGGGCGATGCGATCGAGGATGGCAGCATGGCGGCAAAGGATGACCCGGCGGGTGACGATGCACCTGGCGATGGCGGCACGGGTGCTCCCAACGAAGAGGAGATTGACCGAACTTCTGAAAATGTGGGAGACACAGGGACTAGCGCCATCCCTATGCTGGTGGAAATGGCTGATGCCCCACCGACAGGGCACGTGTCCCGGCAAGCCCCATCCATCCATGATGCCCTAGAGTCGGGTTGCCGGGGCGAGGAAGGTGCAGGTGACAAGGAATGCTCCTCCCCGCTCATTGGAAATGAGGGGCCCTGTGACGCCCCCGACTTAATCGTGTACTAATCATACACGCAAGTGTACACGATCAAGCCTAAGGAGTCACTTGAAGATATCACAACACAACTCTAAAAACAAAATAAAATAATTCAAGCTTTATATTACAAGCCAGGGGCCTCGAGGGCTCGAATACATAAGCTCGATGTCATACAAGCATCAGCGGAAGCATCAGGTATCTGAGTACAGACTCAAAGTTAAACAGATAGGCCTTAAGAAGTCGGGGCAAAATAAAACACCGGATCGAAAGGCGCAGGCCTCCTGCCTGGGTGCCTCCTAACAACTCCTGGTCGTCGGAGGGCTCCTCGTAGTAGTAGTATCCGGAGGGGTAGTAGTAGTTGTAGTAGTCGTCATCGGCTACTGGGGCAGCTGGTTCCGGGGCTCCGTCATCTGGTCTCAAGTATCGGGTATGGGGAAAAAGGAAAGCAAAGCAACCGTGAGTACTCACCCAAAGTACCCAGCAAGACAGACATCAGATCTATTCTAAAATATGCAACATTATCAAAGGAAGGCTGTTTATGTGGACTGATTTGCAGAAATGCCAGAATAGAAGGGAAAAGCCTAGCCTATCGAAGACTAGCATCTTCAGGGTCTTGCAGCATTAGAAGAGTGTAGATTAGTGCAATAATATAGTAGTAGCATCAAGTACAAGTAACCACGCCCAGAGATCCTTCCTCGACTCCCTGCGAGAAAGCGATCCCGGAGCCAATATATTCAACCCATTTCTAGTTGTAGAATATCGGGATATTCTCCGAGCGTCCTGTTACCGTGGACACGGCTATTCGAATAGATATACTTCCCTACAGGGGTGCACCATCTTACCCAACACGTTCGATGACTCTGGCCGGGCACACTTGCTCAGTCGATGCCCGGCCTCGGACTATCGACACGTCGTAGCCCTACCTAGGTTCAACACAGAGGCCAACACGCCGGTCTACATCCTAAGCGCTCAGGGGTCTTGGGTCCATCGCCCTTTGCACTCCTGCGCATTGCGTGGGTGGCCGGGAGCAGACCTAGCCCCCTTAATACAAGCGCGGGCGTTACCAGTCTGACCCGGCGCGCGCCGCTCAATCGCTGACATCTGAAGAACTTCGGCTGATACCACGATGCCGAGTACCCATATTATTCCCACGTGCTGGTTAGCGTGAAAAGGCCAGAGGCCTACTCAGATTACATATCCTAACCCTTAGTGCATTAGGAGCGCGCGGTAACGATCGGTTGCTCCACCCTCTGTGGTCCCGTCGCCCCGTCTAGAGGACTTGTGGCAAGGGCCAGGCCCACGGTCCGCCTGCCCTGCCATGCCTCGTAATTAACACGCGGGTACCATCTCGGTCAACCCGACTTCCCATCTCTCGCGGGTAGCCCTCGGGGCCGACCCGTCTTTATCAAGTATCAACAGTAATAATGTGCAAGTAATCGTGTGTCCATAACATCAAGCAGGAACCCGAGGAATCACCCTCGTGGATTACCACTCGATGTATCCGTCAAGGTGAATCCGGAGGAATCACCCTCGATGGTATTCACACTTGCGGGGTTACCGAGAAAACTTCATCGGAGGTGGGAAGAGGAATCACCCTCAGTAACCCACAACCGACTAGCTATGCTGCAGAGACATTATCGGGAGTGAGATAAGAGGTATCACCCTCGGCACTCGATGATAGCTCTGCAGAGTCGAGCAACTTAGGGGGAATGTGTGGTGATGAGCTGGTCTCAGCCCGACGATCACATCGATCGGGCACAGGTACTAAAGCGGGGCAACTACAGCAAGGAAGAGGGGCCATAGATGGTTCACTACCATCCAACCTATACTAAGCATTTTGGATATCAGGCAGGTATCAATAACAGCTACAAGGACAGGCTATGCATTAGAATAGGATAAAACAATAGCAGTAGCAAATTCTAATGCAAGCAGGAGGGAGAGAGAATAGGTGACATAGGCATGCGTCAAGGGGGGTTGCTTGCTTGGAAGCTATGCGGCAAAAGAGGGGTCATCAGAGGTGTCGTCGGTCTCCTGAGCTGCGTCGGTCTCGGGGGCTATCGGAGAAGAACAGGGGGAAGAAACAATAAATAAAGGCAAATAATGCAACACAGATGCATGGTATGGCAGTATGCAATGTTAGTGGTGACCTAATGCAGTGCTACATGTCGCAGACGAAATGAGATATTTTCCTGGCGTTTAGGCTGACTTTGGTATATTGAACCGGAGGGGACGGATCCATGTTTGCATGGTTGTGGGCATGTGACAGATAAACGGAGGGCGTATTCGGATTCGTCTCGTCGTTCTGAGCAACTTTCATGTAGAAAGTGTTTCGATCCGAGCTACGGTTAATTTTCTATGATTTTTTGAAGTTTTAAACAGTTTTCTGAAATTATTTAAATTAACAGAATTATCAGAAATGGAATATGACGTCATGCTGACGTCATCTCTATGTCAGCAGTCGGCTGACCAGCTGACTGGTCAAACAGACAGGTGGGACCCACCTATCAGCCTCAGTGGGGTTAATCAGTGGCTAATTAAATTAAACCGGGTTAGTTAGGGGGGTGGACCCCACATGTCAGCGGCTGATTAACTTTTAGATTTATTTAAAAAAAAACCTATTTAGCTAATTAAACACGCGGGCCCACTGGTCAGTGTCAGGGGGTGAATAGTAATCCGCGTTGACCGTGGTTAATGCGGTCAAATGCGTCCAGCGGGCCCACTGGCAGCCACACTGGGCGGGCCCCACTCGGTGACACGTCGGCGCGTCGCCGGAAAAAGGCTCCGGCGAGCTCCGCGCGGCGGCCGAACGCCGGTGAATCTCGGATTTGCTCTACATGGGACCAAATCGCGTCATTTTTGCGGCATTCGATCGAGCAGTCCATCCCGCGTCGATTCCCGGCGTCGGAATGAGCGAAGGTGGTCGCATGCGAGCTCCACGACGATGACAGGCGGCGCCGGAATCGGGCTCCAGTGAACTCACCGCTACGGGGCTTGGGGAAACGAGCGGAGGGCACAGGCGGCTCCAGAAAGACGCACCGAGCTCGTTGGTGAGCTCAACGGGCAACGCCGAGCACTACCGCGACGGCAACAGCAATGGCGGCGGAGCTCTGTTCGGGCAGTCATGGCGCGGCGGCGTCGGACGCAAGCTACGGCAAATGCAGGCAGCCAGAGGGAAAGAGAGAGAGAGATGCTCACCGAGCGGCTACGGGAAGCCCTCGACGGCTTTGGAGCCCAGGGGAGGTCGAGGTCGCCGGCGAGCGTCGGTGACAGAGGCTGAAGGGGGCGAGAGAGATCCGGCACTGCAGGGCCTCCCGGCTCCAATGGCAGGCACCCGTCGAACAGGCGGACGCCGGCGGAGCTCGTGGAGGGCTCGCAAGGACGAGCGGGCGCCGGTGACTGCGAGGACGACGAAGGCGCGACGGCGGCGCTCGGGCGGCGAGCAGGGGAGAGAGGAGAGTGAGGCGAGCGAGGGAGAGAGGGGGAAATGGCGACGGGAGTCCAGGGGAGATGGCTCGGGCGTCCCTTATCCCCTCCGTTCAACCACTCCGGCTCGGTGGCGAGCGGTGGACGGCCGCCGTACGCGCCGAATGCGGCGAGGGCGCCACGAAGGCGGGAGCAGGTAGACGAGGCCGATTCGGCTGGGCTGGGCCGTCCTGGGCCGCGACAGGTAAGTGGCTTGCCCCGTTTATTTTCTGTCTTTTCCATTTTTTTTATAAACAGAGACAACAAATGATTTTGGTGGGCCACCAAACAATTTAGAAAAAAGGTGGAACCTAGCCCAATAAATACTTTGTATTTTTAGGCAGTGCCACAAATATTTTGGGAGGCAGAGAAATTCATTTGCATTTTGCATAAATGAATTTGCAATTTTAAATTGCTGGAATTGCATTGAAATAATTGCTACTGTCCATCTTTGCATAAGAGTGATGTTAATTTTCTTAAGAATAGATTGTTTTGGAATTTATGCTAAATGATGAACATTTTTCCAGCAACTTTTGTGCAACTCCAAATTTCAATTGCATTTGAATTTGAATTCAGTGGCAGAATTTGAAATGAGATACTAATCCACATTGATTATCATTGCAAATCTCAGATGAGTTGGCATTATTATAGTGGATCACTGTAGCTCATTACATAGGGGTGTTACAGGCCCCCCTGAGGCCGCCATCATCACCGTCTGCCGCCAGCTCCAGCTGGGCCCTAGGACTTGTGCTTGAGACAGGAAATGTTGGCGACGGTCGCGCCGGCATGCTCACCGGGGAATTCTTCCAAGCTGCACACCGGGCCATCGATCAGCTTGACGGTTGTCTGGTGGTCGAGAGGAGTGCTTTGGCTCATGATCGTCACTCCCTCTTTGAGGTGTGGAAGGTTTTCTTCTGCCATACCGAGCGCGTCCGCGAGGAGGACGAAGAGACGCGTGTGCAGACCGCTCAGGCCTTGGCGGAGGCCAAGGGGATCCTGGATCCAGCGACCGACGAAGGTCGCTGACGGGGTCCCGTACTTGGGTTGGCTAATGCCAGGAGCCCAGCCTCATCAACTACAAGGGGCCTACTAGGCCCAAAACAAGGAGCAAACTCTAGGAGGCGAAGATGACCTTTGTGGACTCCAAGATTAGAGAGCGGCAGTGCCCCAGATCACATCTAGGACCATGTAAACCCTAGACCTCCATTGCCTTTATAAAGGGAGGTATAGGGTCCTCCTCATCATCCATCCACAGATAGGAAACTCTCGGTAGCATTCTCATACACCATTGTAACCACTCGCACGAGGTATCCCTCCACCATGAATAACAAAAACCAGCAAGATCTAGGGTACTACTCTCTGGAGGCCCGAACCTAGATAAACACCTTGTGTGACCTCCGATTCAGGACTTCTAGCTGCGCTTGGACCCCTATCGAGGGATCTGGCAGTATTTTGCACCGTTAGTTGGTGCGCCAGGCATGTGCGGCGCCGGCTGGAGACCGATCTTGGATCAGATCTTTTCCTGCTTCTGGCAGCCTTCCGCCGAGAGAGAGCCGAAAGTAAGTCTCCTTCATGTTCATCGCTGATGTGGCAGGCCAGGTTGACATCAACCCGCCGGCTCGCCCCGCACGCACCATCTACATCGGCAGCATTGCTTTCATCACCAACACTCATGATGATCTCTGGCTGTGCCTACCACCTATTCGGCACGAAACATGGGACAAGGTTCCGATCTTAGCAGCCTTCCTGTCCAGCCTTGATTGCCCTTTCCCGTTCGGATTAAGGAACGCAGGGGCTACTTATCAGCATGGGCTTCATCAACAACACCAGAAAAACGTACAGTTCGTTGCCATGGTTTGCGACAATTTCCATATCGACCACGCACCAGAGGATTGTTTCCTCGATGAAACAATTTCAGAGTGTAGCTTCGACACAGCAAACTTACTATCATTGTCCGATCACGAGGACACGCCAACAGTGAACCGACCTTGCCAAAGGAGGACGATACCGGCGGCGAAATGTCTCCGCCAACCAAGGGCAGATCCCCAGGATCCAGGAGCCACGGCGAACAGCAGAAGGACATCTCGGAGCCCGACACCCCGTGAGGAACAGAAGATGAGGTCGAAGAGTATGTTCCGCAACCGATCTCGTTGCACAAAGTAATGTTCGTGGAAGTGGAGGCCGAGGCAAGCGACACCATGCCGCACTCAACCATGACAACAACGGCGCTGGAAAAAGGTGTAGAACTCTCAAACTCATTTTCCCGGACAGATAGCCCTCCCACACCACAGTCTTCATGGGACAAGCCTATGAAATTCTCACCCCGGGTGCTGCACGACACATGCTGGCAAAGGTGGCCGCACGGTCACAAAACACAACGGACGGCGGCGTCAGACACCTCGCATAGCCAGTCCACCGCGCGGGCCACCAAAGTAACACGATGGCTAGCGGCTGGGAGAATGGCAGAGAGCCCTTAGAGCAGTAAGAAGTGACAGAGCTCCCCTCACTAGCCCAAAGTATCCAGGAAGCGGTCACGCTGGTAGACAGATTGAAGGCCGCACCCACAGATCGGAAGATCCGGGCAGACCTCATCAAAGCGGTACACAAGACGGCCGAGCTCCAAGACAAGCAGATGAATGATGCACAGACCATCTTATCATGGCCCCGCGAAAGGCCGGCGCTAGGAGGGCAGAAGCCAAGCAGCGCCCAGAAGAACGGTGTAGCTAGGTAGTCAAAATCTCAACTCGACTCCTAGAATCCTATGACTTCACGACCCTACGGAAGCTTGTCGATCCAAGTCCCACTATGAATCCGGATCTGGTAGAATCCATGTTGAGTCACGATCCAAAATCATAGAATCCTATTCAAAACTATAGAATCCCGACTATGCCATGGACTATGTCTGATTCTACTAATTTATCTAAGCCGTTTATTTAGTTGTAACAGAATAGTATGCCATCCAAGCCCATTTTCACATGCCTAATGGCCCTTTATTCCCATCCCATGCCCAAACACTCAACCGCCGACACCTTTGATCTAGCTTTCAGAAACCCTAGATCAAAACCGAGGATTGGGCTTGTCGATGAATGAAATTAGCATGAGAAGGAGGATGCGTCAAGATTGATCGGAGAAGGAGAGCAAGACCCTTCAATGTTCAGCATTGAGGTCAGTTATACAATTGATCGTCTATTCACGTACTCTAAAAAAACCTCCTAAGTAAATTTTGTGCGTTGAAGATTTAAATGTTCTATATATTTGCCTCTCATATATGTTCTATACATGCAAGCTAGATAGTAGGTTAGCCATGAAAATAAGTGGAATACAACTAGCATTGATGTGTATGTTTTTTGCTCTATCTTTAGTGTTGAAACTCTATAGAACCAATATAAATTTCTGGCGTGGATACAAAATATCTTATTTGATTAAATTTAGCAGACTCCTCGATTCCACGACTCGATACTATGACTCGATTCTGTCTAAGGAAAATTGATCCGACTCTGAATCCCGACTCTAACAACCTCTAGATACTAACGACCTCCGTCATACAATACAAGCTACGAAGACAAGGAACCAGGGAACGTCCTTCTGTGACTGCCTCAATTTTCGCCCAGATCTCCGTGGCCACCTACGAGCCCGAGCCACGGAATGCTACGGGTAGGAGTTTGAAGGTCCGATACCTCGGTTAATGTCAGGCATCGCACCTGCATGCTTTGGCTATGAGGTCATAACGCATGAGTTCCCCCAGCCTTTGATCGTGCGCAGCGTCGAGAATTATTCGGGCGACACAAAACCTGACCTCTGGCTCAGCGACTACTTGACATCTGTCAAGCTGGCACACGGCGACATCGGCAACGCCCTACGCCACATCCTACTATGCTTGTCTGGATCGACACGAACATGGCTAAACGTGCTCCCGCCAAACTCATCCATAGCTGGGCGGACTTCGAGCACGAGTTCCTCAACAACTTTGAGGGCATGCTCCTCTGGCCTGGAAGTACTGCAGACCTCCACAACATAATCCAAGGAGAGCGGGAATTAGTCCGCAACTACGTCGCCCGTTGGCTCAAGAAGAAAAATACCATACCACATATATCCGACGGAACGGCCGTCGAGGCATTCGTCAGTGGGGCACTAGACCCCATGTTAGGCATAAGCTCGGAAGGAAAAGGGGGTAAGTTGCCCAACATGGCAGCCCTCATGAAGGTTGCAGATGACTTCGCCATAGGCGAGGAGACTGGCCGCCCCAGCAGGTCGCTGCTACGAGTGACAAACGGGGCCAGCAGACATGCGCGGCAGTGGAGGCCGCCTGACCCATGACCACAACCACGGACACAACCGCAAGCGGAAGGAGAGGCCGCAACTGGTGGCCACCACATAGGAGGCTGCTGAAAGAAACAGTAAAAGGAGCAAGTATGAAGGCAGATCAAGGCACGCGTCCCGCTCCTACGAGGGGATCATGAGCGGCCCCTGTAGGCACCACAGCCATGGGGCCTACAAGGCACTGCACTCGACGTGCGAATGCCACCTCAACGAGAAGCTCACCCAGAAGAAGAACGCCAGGAGCAGAGGTAGCTCGAATGACGAGGGCAACCACCGCCCATGAGCGACCTCACAGAGGAACGCAAGAGGCTGACGAACGGGGAGCACCGAGGCACATACGGTGAACATGATCTTCAGAGGCCCGGAATCAAAGAGGGCTCAAAAGCAAACCTTGCGGGAGGTCTACGCACTCGTCCCTAGAGTCCCCCTACTCCTGGATTGGTCGAATCACACCATCTCCTTAGGGCTCACCGACCACCCAGATTATATCCCCAGCCTAGGGAAGAATGCACTTGTTGTCGACCTCATCAGTGGAGGCTGCCAGTTATCAAAGGTGCTCATGGAAGAAGGGTCCGGCCTCAACATCATTAAGCAGCCACGATGCAGAAAATGGGCCTCCCCATAACCGGCCTGCGACCTTCGCCAACACATTTGCACGGCATAATTCCTAGAAAGAAGGCTGAACCGCTTGGTCAGGTCACGCTGGAGGTCATCTTTGGCACTAAAGAAAACTTCCGTGTAGAAAAACTATGTTTTCAGGTGGTCCCATTCAAAGGAGGATATCATGCCTTGCTAGGACGGCCAGTATTCGTCAAGTTCATGGCCATGCCCTGCTACGCCTACATGAAGCTCAAAATGCCTGGTCCAAACGGTGTCATCACTGCCTCCAGCGACATCAAAAACGCGCACACAGCAGAGGTCTCCCACCTGGAGCAGGTGGAGGCCAACTTCCTAGAAGAGGAGCAGGAGTGCACGGAGGTCTCCTCCGAACAGTTCAAGAAACAGAAGAATGACGGCCCACCAATGGCCACTCAAGAACCACCAGCGGATCCCTCCTGCTCCAACTAGCACGAAGGAGGGGCGCGAGGATGAGAGGCCGGAAACAAGCAACAGGACTCAAGAGACGTCACATACAGCAACAAAAAGCAGGCTACGTCGATTTTCCTCTCTCCTTTTTACATTCAGTCCACTAGATTTGTTTTACGAACAAACTATAAACAATAAAATCAATGTTTCTATTACCCTCTGGCTTGTTATACAAAGCATTGATGCGATGGTGTTATAAATACACCTTAGCGCCCTAATCAAATCAAACTTTCTATCCATGATCCACGGTAATATGAAGTACCATGTATTGACCTCGTTGTCTTGAGATTTGAGGAGAGTCGGAGAGATCCTCCTATGAGGTGGGTTCGGGGGCTACTACATTTGTCATACCGCCATGGCCCCCTTAGGAGCTGTATCCAATAGCCACTCTCGGGGGCTGCATCATAGTACACCCCGCACCCGAGCCATCCTGACAAGGAGGTCTCCCATGTGGACAAGGCTTACGTCCACCCCTTCTCTTTCGCCTTGAGTTTTGCAATGCTCAAATCCTAACCAACTGCGAATCCTACCCTAGCCGAATGGCCTGCAGCGATTTATGATCGTTCTGCGATTGCCGGGCTCAAACAGGGGCCTCCCACAAACACGTTGATGTTTACGGTGCAACGGGGTCGGATTTCTCGACAGCTAAACTGGATGTTGTCCAACACAGGCAAGAGACGCATCTAAAAACAACAAACATATGTATCAAAATGCATATACTATAGTTACGCTGTTTTATATACATGAGGTTTACAAAACGTCCTCTTCAGTGGAGCACCGCTTAATGATTTTCTCCAGCTTCCAGGCATCCGCTACATATTCGGCCTTCGCTCCGACCACCACAGAGGAGGCCTCAGCAACAGGGCACCCAGGGGAACAATGGATGATTGGGCCCAAGGATACATCTGGGTGCTGAGACCTTACGCCCACCAGCACCCTCATCACTGCCTCATACGCAGCAGAATACTACCAGTCAAGAAGCTGGGCAGGAGCCCACGCCAACAACTTGGTGACACCGTCCAAGGTGGCGTTAAGATTCTTCTCGCCGCGGTACAAGGTGCCGCAGGCCATTCTGAGGGCAGCACTGATGTCTACTACACAACTTATTCTTGTACACTCGTGTTAGGCCTCCAAGCGCAGAGTTTTGTAGGACAGTAGCAATTTTCGCTCAAGTGGATGACCTAAGGTTTATCAATCCGTGGGAGGCGTAGGATGAAGATGGTCTCTCTCAAACAACCCTGCAATCAAATACAAGAAATCTCTTGTGTCCCCAACACACCCAATACAATGGTAAATTGTATAGGTGCTCTAGTTGGGCGAAGAGATGGTGATACAAGTGTAGTATGGATAGTAGATATAGGTTTTTGTAATCTGAAAATAAAAAAACAGCAAGGTAGCAAACGATAAAAGTGAGCACAAACGGTATTGCAATGCTTAAAAACAAGGCCTAGGGTTCATACTTTCACTAGTGCAATCTCTCAACAGTGCTAACATAATTGAATCATATAACAATCCCTCAACGTGCGACAAAGAGTCGCTCCAAAGTTCTTATCTAGCGGAGAACATAAGATGAAATTGTTGTAGGTTACAAAACCACCTCAAAGTTATCTTTTCCAATCAATCTATTGAGCCATCCCTAAAAGTGTCACGAACAGCCCTAGAGTTCGTACTAAAATAACACCATATGATACGCATCAACCAACTCTAATGTGACCTAGATACTCCAATGTCACCACAAGTATCCATGAGTTGATTATTCAATATGCATCAAACAACTTTAGATTCATAATATTCAATCCAACACAAAGAACTTCAAAGAGTGCCCCAAGATTTCTACAGGAGAAAGTAGGATGAAAATGTGCATCAACCCCTATGCATAGATTACCCCAATGTCACCTCGGGAATCCACGAGTTGAGTGCCAAAACATACATCAAGTGAATCAATATAATACCCCATTGTCACCACGGGTATTCATATGCAAGACATACATCAAGTGTCCTCAAATCCATAAAAGTATTCAATCCGATAATAGTGAAACCTCAAAGGTAAAAACTCAATTCATCACAACAAGATAGAGAGGGAGAAACACCATATGATCCAACTATATTAACAAAGCTCGCGGTACATCAAGATCGTGCCAAATCAAGAACACGAGAGAGAGAGAGATCAAACACATAGCTACTAGTACATACCCTCAGCCCCGAGGGTGAACTACTTCCTCCTCGTCATGGAGACCGCTGGGATGATGAAGATGGCCTCCGGTGATGATTCCCCCCTCCGGCATGGTGCCGAAAAAGGTCTGTAGATGAGATCGTGGAGGTACAGAGGCTTGCGGCGGCGTAAAAACTCATCTAGGTTAACTTTCAGGGGTTTCTGAATATATAGGATTTTTCAGCGTTGGAATCATGCAAAGAGGTGCCACAGGGGGCGCACGAGGCACCAGGGCGCGCCTGTGGGTCTTCTGCTGCTCCCCCGAAGCTTCCTAGGTCTATTTCCTTCCAGAAAAAATCATCAAAAAGTTTCGCTGCATTTGGACTTCATTTGATATGGATTTTCTGGAAAACCAAAAACAAGCAGAAAACAACAACTGGCACTGGGCACTAGGTCAATATGTTAGTCCATAAAAATCATATAAAAGTCATATAAAAGTGCACCAAAATCATACAAAACTATAATAAACATGGCATGAATACTTCATAAATTATAGATACGTTGGAGACGTATCAACATCCCCAAGCTTAATTCCTGCTCATCCTCGAGTAGGTAAATGATAAAACAAATAATTTATGAAGTGTGAATGCTAGCATAGTGCATAAGTTTGATCAATGATAATTCCAATCACTCTTCCTAGCATCATAACAACAACTCTTTCCCATGAAACTCATCATGATAAAGTAGCAATCCATTCACATGTTATGGTTCAAACAATGCATTCTCTTGAAACTTAACAACCTATGTTCTTAGTCACCAAACAATTGCAATTCAACTTATCTTCAACAAAGTCTAAGTAAGAGCTCTACATACTCAATTATCATATAGTCTTCTATGATTTCTAGCACTCAAAGCATATTTTTAGAACAAATGTCATCCATCGAACACAGAGAAAGATAGGGGCTTAATGTTTCGCCTCCCAACTTATTTATCATAGAGATAATTGTCAACAATAATAATTCATGATCAAATATATTTGACTGGCCATATGTGCTAGGATCTTTCCCCACCACATGATGCTTGCCAACTAAAGAATAATTAGGGTTGAAATGAGAAGTAATACTATTGACTCTTGCATAAAAGTAAATACATAAAAGTAAAAGATAGGCCCTTCGCAGAGGGAAGCAGAGGTTTTCATGCGCTTTTTATTTTTGGAAGTGCATGCTCTTAATGCAAAGGAACGTCATGTTATATTGACCCTTGTGACAGCAACCTTTATTATGCATTCCATCGCTTTTATTTCTTTACAATCACAAGTTCGTACAATGTTCATTTTCCCTTGTAATAAAAGATCATACATATTTTAGGAGCAATTTTTATTTCTTTTTGCACCGATGACACCTTACTTGAAGGATCTTATTCAATCCAAAGGTAGATATGGTGGCCACTCATGGCAAGAAACTGGGTTTAAGGGTTTTTGGATGCACAAGTGGTATCTCTACTTAGTACGAATTTTTGGCTAGCAAAAGATCCTAAGCAAGCACCACATGTTAGAGGATCCATAACAATATAACTTCTATGCAAATATACACAAACATAAATCATTACGTTGTCTTCCTTGTCCAACTTCAACTAATTTGCTCAAGTTTGAAAATAATTAATTGGTATTAACAATCATAAAATATGTCCAAGATAATATATTTATATGTGAAAGTTCTCTTCCTTATACTAATCATTCATGAATTGCTTGTATGACCAATATTGTGATTGTCAAGCTTCAATAGATTTCACTTTCTAAACCCAATGTGAAACTACTACTAGGCATGATACAAGCATATGAAGCACATATAATTTAAACTTTATGATGTTCAATTGTTTCACAATTTACTCATAGGATATAAGTGAAGCACAAGAGTAAATGACAAACTACTCCAAAAAGATATAAGTGAAGATCAAATGAGTATTTAAGTAATTAAGTAGCTATGTGAGGACTCTCTCTCATTTAAAATTTTCAGATCTTAACTATTTTATTCAAATAGCAAATAAAACAAAATAAAATGACATTCCAAGAATAGCACATCTCATGTGAATAAGCAAAAACTTAGGCTCAACCAAGACTAACCGATAATTGTTGATGAAGAAAGGTGGGATGCCTACCGGGGCATCCCCAAGCTTAGATGCTTGAGACTTCTTGAAATATTAACTTGGGATGCCATGGGCATACCCAAGCTTCAGCTCTTGTGTCTCCTTACTTCCTCTCATATCACGGTTTCTATAAATCTTAAAAACTTCATCGACACAAAACTCAACAAGAACTCTTGAGATAAGTTAGTATAAATCAACTCAAAACCTTAACATTCTCTACTGTAACAAATCACTAAAATTATAATTAAACATTGCATACTAAATGCCTCTGCATATTTAATACACCTATCCACAAATAGAAATATTAAACAACCAAACAGATGCAAACAATGCAACTATACCAGCAATCTGCCAAAACAGAACAGTCTGTAAAGGGTGAATAAGAATTCATACTTCCCTAACTCCAAAAATTCTGAAAAATTACCACGTGACAGAGGACTCATGCTTTCTTACTGTGTAAAAGTTTCAGATTTTTATCATGTTCTGACTATTCAGGAATATTCTGGACATAACAGAAAACTTTCTGTTTTCAAACAGCAACACATGAACTTGCAAACTGAGCATGATAAAAGCTATAATTGGCATTTTATTGAACTAAAAGATACAAAACATGATTATTGATAACAGGAAGCAAATCCAAATATAAGAAAATGATGCTCCAAGCAAAACACATATCATGTGACGAATAAAAATATAGTCCCAAGTGAGGTTACCGATAATGTTGAAGACGAAAGAGGGGATGCCTTCCGGGGCATCCCCAAGCTTATTTGCTTGGGTATTCCTTGAATATTACCTTGGGGTGCCTTGGGAATCACCAAGCTTAGGGTCTTGCCACTCCATATTCTCCCCATATCGATATCTCACCCAAAACTTGAAAACTTCAATCACAAAAAACTTAACGGAACTTCGTGAGATAGGTTAGTATGATAAAAATAAATCATCCACTTAGGTACTGTCAAGACAAGATTCATAATTGTTCTACCATAATTCCTAATGTATTCTATCATTTCCATAATTTATATTACTCAATATAAGTTATGGAAACACTAAAACAAGCAAACTATGCACCGAAAACAGAATCTGTCAAAAACAGAACAGCATGTAGTGAGCGATTTAAAAACCATACTTCTGTACCTCCAAAAATTCTGAAAAATTAGGAAAAAGTAAAAAAAAAATTAACCAAATACTGTGTAAAAATTTCAGAATTTTCTCACCGTCCAGTACAGAATAGAAATTGCAGCACTGGACGCAAAAGTTTCAGTTTTTGCACAGAATCAAATCAACAAGTATCCACACTATCCCAAAGGCTTTATTTGGCACATTATTGAAAGAAAACATATAAAACATGATTACTACAGCAGCTTAAGCATGTGGACACACAAAAACAGTAGGTACAAATATTGGGTTGTCTCCCAACAAGCGCTTTTCTTTAATGCATTTTAGCTAGGCATGATGATTTCAATGATGCTCGCATAAAATTAAAGAATTGAAACACAATGAGAGCATCATGAAGCATATGACTCGCACATTTAAGCCCAACCCACTTCCTATGCATAGGGATTTTGTGAGCAAATAGTTTATGGGAGCAAGAATCAACTAGCATAGGAAGGCAAAACAAGTGTAACTTTGAAACTTTCAACACATAGAGAGGAAACTTGATATTGTTGAAATATATATATGCATATCCTCCCCTCTCATAATAATTTTCAGTAGCATCATGAATGAATTCAATAATATAAGTTTCACATAAAGCATTCTTTTCATGATCCACAAGCGTAGAAAATTTATTACTCTCCACATAAGAAAATTTATTCTAATCAATAATAGTGGGAGCAAACTCAACAAAATAACTATCATGAGATACTTGATTGGCATAATCCAATTGAAAATTAAAATCATGATGACAAGTTTCATATTTATCATTATTCTTTATAGCAAACATGTCATCACAATAATCATCATAGATAGGAGGCTTGTCATCATCATAATAAATTTCCTCATCAAAACTTGGGGGACTAAAAATATCATCTTCATTAAACATAGCATCCCCAAGCTTGTGGCTTTGCATATTATTAGCATCATGGATATTTATAGAAAGCATACAAACAACATTGAAATCATGCTCATCATTCAAAGTACTCACATTATACATTTTATTAAATTCTTCTTCTAACAATTGAGCACAATTATCGGAATCCTTATTTTCAAGAAAAATATTCTAAAGACGAATAATATGAGGCAACCTCAATTCCATTTTTTTTGTAGTTTTATTTTTATAAAACCAAACTAGTGATAAACAAGAAACTAAAAGATTCAATTGCAAGATCTAAAGATATACCTTCAAGCACTCACCTCCTCGGCAATGGCGCCAGAAAAGAGCTTGATGTCTACTACACAACTTATTCTTCTGGACTCGTGTTGGGCCTCCAAGCGCAGAGTTTTGTAGGACAGTAGCAATTTTCCCACAAGTGGATGACCTAAGGTTTATCAATCCGTGGGAGGCATAGGATGAAGATGGTCTCTCTCAAACAACCCTGCAATCAAATACAAGAAATCTCTTGTGTCCCCAACACACCCAATACAATGGTAAATTGTATAGGTGCACTAGTTCGGCGAAGAGATGGTGATACAAGTGTAGTGTGGATAGTAGATATAGGTTTTTGTAATCTGAAAATAGAAAAACAGCAAGGTAGCAAATGATAAAAGTGAGCACAAATGGTATTGCAATGCTTAAAAACAAGGCCTAGGGTTCATACTTTCACTAGTGCAATCTCTCAACTGTGCTAACATAATTGAATCATATAACAATCCCTCAACGTGCGACAAAGAGTAACTCCAAAGTTCTTATCTAGCGGAGAACATAAGATGAAATTGTTGTAGGGTATGAAACCACCTCAAAGTTATCTTTTCCGATCAATCTATTGAGCCATCCCTATAAGTGTCACGAACAACCCTAGAGTTCGTACTAAAATAACACCATATGATACGCATCAACCAACTCTAATGTGATAGCCAAACTTAAAAGGGATGATAGACTACTCATATCAATAAGTAATTCCTTCTTTTCCGGGAGCCCATTCGGAAAAAACTCCAAAGTTAAGTGTGCTCAGCTTGGAGTAATTTCAGGATGGGTGATCGACCGGGAAGTTGGTCCCGGGTGCGCACGAGTGAGGACAAAGTGCGCAGGAAAGACTAGTATTGCTATGTGAGGCCAGTCCAGATCTCGCCAGGAGTAACGACCGCCGGCGGGTGTGTCCGGGGCGTTATAAGTTGGTATCAAAGCCGACCCTCGCGGTTACACGGATGTTTGCGGACAGGTGCACGGTCATGTTGTGCATGACGTTTGTGACCCGTCGTGGCACACGGCATGGCACATGTGCCGGACTGGATGCACAGACGTATGTGCCAAGAGGGAACGTTCCTGTGGGCCGACAAGGACGTCGGTTCCTCTGAGTGGGGTTGTATGTGATAGCCTAACTTAATAGGGATGATAGACTACTCATATCAATAAGGAATTCCTTCTTTTTCGGGTGCCCACTCGGAAAGAACTCCAAAGTTAAGTGTGCTCAGCTTGGAGTAATTTCAGGATGGGTGACCGACCAGGAAGTTGGTCCCGGGTGCGCATGAGTGAGGACAAAGTGCGCAGGAAAGACTAGTATTGATATGTGAGGCCAGTCTAGATCTCGCCAGGAGTAACGACCGCCGGCGGGTGTGTCCGGGGCGTTATATCTAATGTCACCTACATACTCCAATGTCATCACAAGTATCCGTGAGTTGATTATTCGATATGCATCAAACAACTTCAGATTTATAATATTCAATCCAACACAAAGAACTTCAAAGAGTGCCCCAAGATTTCTACCGGAGAAAGTAGGACGAAAACGTGCATCAACCCATATGCATAGATTACCCCAATGTCACCTCGGGAATCCACGAGTTGAGTGCCAAAACATACATCAAGTGAATCAATATAATACCCCATTGTCACCACGGGTATTCATATGCAAGACATACATCAAGTGTTCTCAAATCCATAAATGTATTCAATCCAATAATAGTGAAATCTCAAAGGTAAAAACTCAATTCATCACAACAAGATAGAGAGGGAGAAACACCATATGATCCAACTATATTAACAAAGCTCGCGGTACATCAAGATTGTGCCAAATCAAGAACATGAGAGAGAGAGAGAGATCAAACACATAGCTACTAGTACATACCCTCAGCCCCGAGGGTGAACTACTCCCTCCTCGTCATGGATACCACCGGGATGATGAAGATGGCCTCTGGTGATGATTCCCCCCCTCCGGCAGGGTGCCGGAAAAGGGCTGTAGATGAGATCATGGAGGTACAGAGGCTTGCGGTAGCGTAAAAACTCATCTAGGTTAACTTTCGGGGGTTTCTGAATATATAGGAATTTCCAGCATTGGAATCATGCAAAGAGGTGCCACAGGGGGCCCACGAGGCACCAGGGCGCGCCTGTGGGTCTTCTGCTGCTCCCCTGAAGCTTCCTGGGTCTATTTCCTTCCAGAAAAAATCGTCAAAAAGTTTCGCTGCATTTGGACTTCATTTGATATGGATTTTCTGGAAAACCAAAAACAAGTAGAAAACAGCAACTCGCACTGGGCAATAGGTCAATATGTTAGTCCATAAAAATCATATAAAAGTCATATAAAAGTGCACCAAAATCATACAAAACTATAATAAACATGGCATGAATACTTCATAAATTATAGATACGTTGGAGACATATCAGCATCCCAAGCTTAATTCCTGCTCGTCCTCGAGTAGCTAAATGATAAAAGAAATAATTTATGAAGTGTGAATGCTAGCATAGTGCATAAGTTTGATCAATGATAATTCCAATCAATTTTCCTTGCATCATAACAACAACTCTTTCCCATAAAACTCATCATGATAAACTAGCAATCCATTCACATGTTATGGTTCAAACAATGCATTCTCTTGAAACTTAACAACCTATGTTCTTAGTCACCAAACAATTGCAATTCAACTTATCTTCAACAAAGTCTAAGTAAGAGCTCCACATACTCAATTATCATATAGTCTTCTATGATTGCTAGCACTCAAAGCATATTTTTAGAACAAATGTCATCCATCGAACACAGAGAAAGATAGGGGCTTAATGTTTCGCCTCCCAACTTATTTATCATAGAGATAATTGTCAACAATAATAATTCATGATCAAATATATTTGACTGGCCATATGTGCTTGGATCTTTCCCCACCACATGATGCTTGCCAACTAAAGAATAATAAGGGTTGAAATGAGAAGTAATACTATTGACTCTTGCATAAAAGTAAATACATAAAAGTAAAAGATAGGCCCTTCGCAAAGGGAAGCAGAGGTTGTCATGCGCTTTTTATTTTTGGATGTGCAAGCTCTTAATGCAAAGGAACGTCACGTTATATTGCCCATTGTGATAGCAACCTTTATTATGCAGTCCATCCCTTTTATTTCTTTACCATCACAAGTTCGTACAACCTTTATTTTCCCTTGCAATAAAAGATCATACATATTTTAGGAGAATTTTTATTGCTTTTTGCACCGATCACACCTTACTTGAAGGATCTTACTCAATCCATAGGTGGATATGGTGGACACTCATGGCAAGAAACTGGGTTTAAGGGTTTTTGGATGCACAAGTAGTATCTCTACTTAGTACGAATTTTTGGCTAGCAAAAGATCCTAAGCAAGCACCACATGTTAGAGGATCCATAACAATATAACTTCTATGCAAATATACCCAAACATAACTCATTACGTTGTCTTCCTTGTCCAACTTCAACTAATTTGCTCAAGTTTGAAAATAATTAATGGGTATTCACAATCATAAAAGATGTCCAAGATAATATATTTATATGTGAAAGTTCTCTTCCTTATACTAATCATTCTTGAATTGCTTGTATGACCAATATTGTGATTGTCAAGCTTCAATAGATTTCACTTTCTAAACCCAATGTGAAACTACTACTAGGCATGATACAAGCATATGAAGCACATATAATTTCAACTTTATGATGTTCAATTCTTTCACAATTTACTCATAGGATATGAGTGAAGCACAAGAGTAAATGACAAACTACTCCAAAAAGATATAAGTGAAGATCAAATGAGTATTTAAGTAATTAAGTAGCTATGTGAGGACTCTCTCTCATTTAAAAATTTCAGATCTTAAGTATTTTATTCAAACAGCAAAGAAAACAAAATAAAATGACATTCCAAGAATAGCACATCTCATGTTAAGAAGCAAAAACTTAGGCTCAACCATGACTAACCGATAATTGTTGATGAAGAAAGGTGGGATGCCTACCGGGGCATCCCCAAGGTTAGATGCTTGAGACTTCTTCAAATATTAACTTGGGATGCCTTGGGCATCCCCAAGCTTGAGCTCTTGTGTCTCCTTAATTCCTCTCATATCACGGTTTCTATAAATCTTAAAAACTTCATCCACACAAAACTCAACAAGAACTCGTGAGATAAGTTAGTATAAATCAACTCAAAACCTTAACATTCTCTACTGTAACAAATCGCTAAAATTATAATTAAACATTGCATACTAAATGCATCTGCATATTTAATACTCCTATCCACAAATAGAAATATTAAACAAGCAAACAGATGCAAACAATGCAACTATAACAACAATCTGCCAAAACAGGACAGTCTGTAAAGGGTGAATAAGAATTCATACTTCCCTAACTCCAAAAATTCTGAAAAATTACCACGTAACAGAGGACTCATGCATTCTTTCTGTGTAAAAATTTCAGATTTTTATCATGTTCTGACTATTCAGGAATATTCTGGACATAACAGAAAACTTTCTGTTTTCAAACAGCAACACATGAACTTGCAAACTGAGCATGATAAAGGCTATAATTGGCATTTTATTGAACTACAAGATACAAAACATGATTATTGATAACAGCAAGCAAATCCAAATATAACAAAATGATGCTCCAAGCAAAACACATATCATGTGACGAATAAAAATATAGTCCCAAGTGAGGTTACCGATAATGTTGAAGACGAAATAGGGGATGCCTTCCGGGGTATCCCCAAGCTTATTTTCTTGGGTCTTCCTTGAATATTACCTTGGGGTGCCTTGGGAATCCCCAACCTTAGGGTCTTGCCACTCCTTATTCTCCTCATATCGATATCTCACCCAAAACTTGAAAACTTCAATCACAAAAAACTTAACGGAACTTGGTGAGATAGGTTAGTATGATAAAAATAAATCATCCACTTAACTGTAAATTTTTTAACCAAATACTAGGAAAAAGTTTCTGTTTTTGCACAGAATCAAATCAACAAGTATCCACACTATCCCAAAGGCTTTACTTGGCACATTATTGAAAGAAAACATATACAACATGATTACTACAGTAGCTTAATCATGTGGACACACAAAAACAGTAGGTACAAATATTGGGTTGTCTCCCAACAAGCGCTTTTCTTTAATGCCTTTTAGCGAGGCATGATGATTTCAATGATGCTCGCATAAAAGTAAAGAATTGAAACACAATGAGAGCATCATGAAGCATATGACTCGCACATTTAAGCCTAACCCACTTCCTATGCATAGGGATTTTGTGAGCAAATAGTTTATGGGAGCAAGAATCAACTAGCATAGGAAGGCAAAACAAGTGTAACTTTGAAACTTTCAACACATAGAGAGGAAACTTGATGTTGTCGAAATATATATAAGCATATCCTGCCCTCTCATAATAATTTTCAGTAGCATCATGAATGAATTCAATAATATAAGTATCACATAAAGCATTCCTTTCATGATCCACAAGCATAGAAAATTTATTACTCTCCACATAAGTAAATTTATTCTAATCAATAATAGTGGGAGCAAACTCAACAAAATAACTATCATGAGATACTTGATTGGCATAATCCAATTGAAAATTAAAATCAGGATGACAAGTTTCATAGTTATCATTATTATTTATAGCATACATGTCATCACAATAATCATCATAGATAGGAGGCATGTCATCATCATAATAAATTTCCTCATCAAAATTTGGGGGACTAAAAATATCATCTTCATCAAACATAGCATCCCCAAGCTTGTGGCTTTGCATATTATTAGCATCATGGATATTCATAGAAAGCATACTAACAACATTGCAATCATGCTCATCATTCAAAGTACTCACATTAAACATTTTATTAAATTCTTCTTCTAACAATTGAGCACAATTATCGGAATCCTTATTTTCAAGAAAAACATTATAAAGACCAATAATATGAGGCAACCTCAATTCCATTTTTTTGTAGTTTTCTTTTTATAAAACCAAACTAGTGATAAACAAGAAACTAAAAGATTCAATTGCAAGATCTAAAGATATACCTTCAAGCACTCACCTCCCCGGCAACGGCGCCAGAAAAGAGCTTGATGTCTACTACACAACTTATTCTTGTAGACTCGTGTTGGACCTCCAAGCGCAGAGTTTTGCAGGACAGTAGCAATTTTCCCTCAAGTGGATGACCTAAGGTTTATCAATCCGTGGGAGGCATAGGATGAAGATGGTCTCTCTCAAACAACCCTGCAATCAAATACAAGAAATCTCTTGTGTCCCCAACACACCCAATACAATGGTAAATTGTATAGGTGCACTAGTTCGGCGAAGAGATGGTGATACAAGTGTAGTATGGATAGTAGATATAGGTTTTTGTAATCTGAAAATAAAAAAACAGCAAGGTAGCAAACGATAAAAGTGAGCACAAACGGTATTGCAATGCTTAAAAACAAGGCCTACGGTTCATACTTTCACTAGTGCAATCTCTCAACAGTGCTAACATAATTGAATCATATAACAATCCCTCAACGTGCGACAAAGAGTCACTCCAAAGTTCTTATCTAGCGGAGAACATAAGATGAAATTGTTTTAGGGTATGAAACCACCTCAAAGTTATCTTTTCCGATCAATCTATTGAGCCATCCCTATTAGTGTCACGAACAACCCTAGAGTTCGTACTAAAATAACACCATATGGTACGCATCAACCAACTCTAATGTCACCTAGATACTCCAATGTCACCACAAGTAACCGTGAGTGGATTATTCGATATGCATCAAACAACTTCAGATTCATAATATTCAATCCAACACAAAGAACTTCAAAGAGTGCCCCAAGATTTCTACCGGAGAAAGTAGGACGAAAATGTGCATCAACCCCTATGCATAGATTACCCCAATGTCACCTTGGGAATCCGTGAGTTGAGTGCCAAAACATACATCAAGTGAATCAATATAATATCCCATTGTCACCACGGCTATTCATATGCAAGACATACATCAAGTGTTCTCAAATCCATAAAAGTATTCAATCCGATAATAGTGAAACCTCAAAGGTAAAAACTCAATTCATCACAACAACATAGAGAGGGAGAAACACCATATGATCCAACTATATTAACAAAGCTTGCGGTACATCAAGATCGTGCCAAATCAAGAACACGAGAGAGAGAGATCAAACACATAGCTATTAGTACATACCCTCAGCCCTGAGGGTGAACTACTCCCTCCTCGTCATGGAGACCACCGGGATGATGAAGATGGCCTCCGGTGATGATCCCCCCCTCCGGCAGGGTGCCGAAAAAGGGCTGTAGATGAGATCGTGGAGGTACAGAGGCTTGCGGCGGCGTAAAAACTCATCTAGGTTAACTTTCGGGGGTTTCTGAATATATAGGATTTTTCAGCGTTGGAATCTCGCAAAGAGGTGACCCAGGGGGCCCATGAGGCACCAGGGCGCGCCTGTGGGTCTTCTGCTGCTCCCCCGAAGCTTCTTGGATCAGTTTCCTTCCAGAAAAAATCGTCAAAAAGTTCAGCTGCATTTGGACTTCATTTGATATGGATTTTCTGGAAAACCAAAAACAAACAGAAAACAACAACTGGCACTGGGCACTAGGTCAATATGTTATTCCATAAAAATCTTGTAAAAGTGCACCAAAATCATACAAAACTATAATAAACATGGCATGAATACTTCATAAATTATAAATACGTTGGAGACGTATCAGGCACGCATACACTCGGTGAGATTGGCGACCTGTTGAAGCCGCGCAGCCGCATCCTCATGCACGACATCCGGTAGTGGTACTGCGAATAACAAACAAAATCAAGCCAACGCAAAGGCCTCCAGGCAACATAATAAACAAGAAGACGATAACTTACGCGCGGCGATGGCCACCAGCTCTTGGAGCTTCTTCGCCAGTCGCTCCACATGCTCGTCGGCTTCGGCCCAGGCCTCGGAGAGGCGCTGCGTGGTGGACTCCTTCTTCTTCACAGCAACGGTGTGCTCCTACAGCTCTTTCTCCTTGCCCGCAAGAAAATCCTCGAGATCGGCCACCTTCCGCCGATACTCGGTGACCTCGCCACCGGCGACGTCAACAGACATCTGGAGCTCACCCTGCACCCTCTCCGACTCCTATAGCTTCTGCCGCAGGACCTCGACCTCCTCTGCAACTGCAAAGAAGAAGGCAAGATGAATCAGTCAATAGAGGAGTTATAACAAAAGCTATCAGGCCGAAGCAGGCAAGGAAACTTACGGACAGCTCCTGAAGTCAGCTCTGAGAGGTGAGCGACCTCACTCTGCTGCACGTCCAGTTGTCGCCGGAGGACGACAACCTAGCCCTCCAAGGTAGTCAGCCTCTACAAGAAGACACAGTCTCAGATACGAAAGACAAATGAGCCTCGGCGTGAGTCCGCAACGGACTTCGCACCTAGCCTCGGGGCTACTACCAATGCCATATCAACTTTCACACGAAGACCTCACCGGACAGCTGGCTTTGGCGAGGCCGCCGAGACCGTCTAGCTAGGCGCTCAGGACATCCTTCACACTTGCCACCAAAACAACCAACGCTGAGGGGGATGCGGAGGCAGCAGACAGGCTCTCGCCGGCCTTCTCTATCGTCCCTCCGCGAGGAAGAGCGACCTCTGGGGAGACAACATCACAAGAGGACCGCGCAACTCCAAGGCCGGCCAGAGGACCCAACAGGGGTCCGACAACAACCTCCACAGCAGCAGGACAAACACGAGCAAAAACTGAAGAAGAGCTCAAGAAAAGTGACAACCATGGAAACTCCTACCAGTGATAAGCGGGGCGATCTCTGCGGGAACGACTTGGTGGTAATTTATGCGAACATACATGTTGTTGGACTAATGCTTCTATCTAGTGAATTTCAGACAAGTTCAACAATGGCATGGCAAGGACAAGGAGATGTGGAACCCTTCAAAATGATAAGGACAAAGATTGGCAAAGCTTCAAGATTCTACATTTTTGGTTAAGTGATCCAAGATCACATTGAGTCCATAGGAAAAGCCAATACTTTTAAAAGGTGGTGAGGTTTTGGTTATGACTCAGTTGCTCAAATGCTTAGTGATATTGCTCCAAAAGTCCCAAATATTTCTCCACTTCCATCCTATCCAAAACCCTAAAAGTTGATCTCGGTCCCACCGAAACATTCCTATCCGGACCCACCGAGACTGTTATACACTATGCCACATGCCAAACACTAACTTATCGGTCACACCGAAATGGCTCTCGGTCCCACCGAGAAGGCTTGACCAACTTGCTGTAACGTTGTTACTTCACTTTAGAATTTCCGATATGAAATTTTCGGTCTCACCGAAACCTGGTCTTGCCCTAGCCATTGCACTTCGGTCTCACCGAGAAGGTTATATCTGTCCCACCGAAAAGCCTAACGTTCATGTTTTTTACAGTAGTCGGTCTCACCGAGATTTTCATATCGGTGTCACCGAGTTGGGTCAAAGACTTGTAACGGTTGGATTTGAGGTGAAGGCTATATATACCCCTCCACCACCCTCTTACCAAGTAAGAGAGCCATCAGAACGTGCCTACATTTCCACCATATGATTTCTAAGAGAGAACCACCAACTCATGTGTTGAGATCAAGATATTCCAATCCAACCATTTGAACCTTGATTTCTAGCCTTTCCCAAGTTGCTTTCCACTCAAATCCTTCTTCCACCAATCCAAATCTATGAGGAACTGTTTGAGTGTTGGGGAGACTATCATTTGAAGCACAAGAGCAAGGAGTTCATCATCAACACACCGTCTATTACCTTTTGGAGAGTGGTATCTCCTAGATTGGTTAGGTGTCACTTGGGAGCCTCCAACATCATGTGGAGTTGAACCAAGGAGTTTGTAAGGGCAAGGAGATCCCCTACTTCATGAAGATCTACCCGAGTGAGGCTGGTCCTTCGTGGACGGAAGCCATGGTGGAATAGGCAATATTGCTTCTTTGTGGACCCTTCGTGGGTGGAGCCCTCCGTGGCCTCGCGCAACCGTTACCCGCCGTGGGTTGAAGCCTCCATCAACGTGGACGTACAATAGCACCACCTATCGGAACCACGCCAAAAATCATCGTGTCTTCATTGCGTTTGATCTTCCATACTCTACCCCTTTACTTTCCGTACACTTGCATGCTTTACTATTTCCGCTGCTCAATCTCTAGATATGCATGTGTAGAAAGTCTTGGTGATATCTTAACTTGTGCCAAAATCTGCCTAAATTTCAAGTGAACTAAAAACTGCAACTTTGGTTGGTTAAGGGTCTATTCTCCCCCCTCTAGACCTATCTCCTCGACCCAACAATTGGTATCAGAGCATTGGTCTCCATTGCTTTGGTTTAATCACCATTGGAGGGAGATGGGCGTGTCTACTTTGGGGAGTCTTAGACGTAGAGTGCCTATTCTCAATGGGGAGTATTATCACTTTTGTAAGGATGAAATGCTTGGTATCTTTGATGAATTTAACTTGAGGAGTGAGTTGAACATCATTGATGCTTCAAACTTGAACTAGAGACTCACTTGGATGCATACAAGGGCATGAGCATTCTTGACTAATCCATGATACTTCCATGATCATATTATATCTTGGACACATTGCTCCCTTGTATTGTATCTAATCGGTTGTAGGTACTTGGACAAGCTTCATGTCACAAGATTACACCTCACTCTTATCTTGAGCAATCTTGTATAACCCAAGTATCAACAATCCTTGGTGGGACAAGGAACAAGACAACTCTAACATATGCTTTGACAATATTTGAGTCTATAGTTCTTTTTTATCATTTTGGATACATATGTTGTTCCTTGCAAATCTAACCCATGTAGGAAGATGAACTACAAAAGATAGGATTGCTCCCAACTTCAACTCATGAGCATCCACTTCAAGTTCAACTACATGATGGACATCACCACCAAATCCCATTGTAAGTTCTCACATCTTAGAGAAGCTTTACTCAAAGACATGAGCTAAAGCAACTCAAGAAGATGTGAATACATTGAAATGCTTAAAGGAAAAATGGTAACCCCATTTTGAGCTTAACGATGAGTACGACCTATGATCAACTGTTCTCACTTGACTCCTAAGTCGATATACTCTAACATAGGTGACCTAGTTGCCAACCCTCTAGATGAAGTCCTCTAGTGTTTCTTCTAAGTTTATCTTCTTGCTTGAGTGTTTCTTTTTCAAAAAAAAAACTTCAGCTAGATGTTTCTTTGTTTCTTTTCTTTCAATGTTCTTTTCTCTTAGCTAGTTTAGTAGTAAATTCATTGCAAATCTTTGTAAGAATTCCTTTGCCTAGTGAGCTGAGATGATAAAATCTTCCATTTGCACCAGACTCGGTCACACCGAATTGATTCAACTCGGAGTCACCGACTTTGCTGCTCTAAGGGATTTTTGTCAAATATTTTCTGAGTTTTTCTGCTCCAGCTCCACTCAATGATTCTTACCCTATACTTGCGTCTGGAACTACTCAATAGCTATATGTATTTCTCAAGGACCACAACTACTTGACCAACAAACTTGAAGTAACCCTTCTTGGAAATTGATGTCAAAGGGGGAGAGAGATCTACATCAATGTTTATCACCACAAGCTCTTCTTTGTAAAAAAGGGAGAGAGAGATGCACCTTTCAAGAGGAGAGATTGTTACATGTTTCTAAGAGGGGAGAAACATGATCTGTTTTTTGGTTGCTCTAGTTTTCTCGCCCTACCTACTCCCAACATCCAATGTCAATTTCAGGGGGAGAGGAAGTTCTTTTAAGGGGAGACAACTATTTTCTTTTGGGGACATGTCTGCTTCTGATAGAAGTATTCTAGTAATACTTTCTCCTACATGTCATCCCAATCTTGGTTTCTTGTTGATCTTGTGTCTTTTCTTGAATAAATTATCTTGTGTTATCCAACCCTATTTTCTCAAGTGTATTTCTTCAGGTACTTGATCAAGAACTTCGAGGTAAGTATATGGATCACACTCATGTACATGATGACTGCTTGCTTTTGCACATATTGTTTACAAGAAGATAATCATGAACATGTTGGTACTTCAATTTCAGTTTGTTGCTCTGATGCATGTAGCCAAGATACATGTTACATGTGTATTTCCTTCACTTTGTGCCTCTGCTTTCCACGAACTATCATCAGTTACTATGCACATCTTTAGGGGGAGCTCATACATGTTACATGTTTTCTTCAAAGCTTTCATATAATCTTCAATTACATCTTCATTTGAAGCTTTAATGTATGTTGTCATCAATTACCAAAAAGGGGAGATTGAAAGCACATTTGCTCCCTTGGTGGTTTTGGTAATTTATGCCAACATACATGTTGTTGGACTAATGCTTCTATCTAGTGAATTTGAGACAAGTTCAACAATGGCATGGCAAGGACAAGGAGATGTGGAACCCTTCAAAATGCTAAGGACAAAGATTGGCAAAGCTTTAAGATTCTACATTTTTGGTTAAGTGATCCAAGATCACATTGAGTCCATAGGAAAAGCCAATACTGTTAAAAGGGGATGAGGTTTTGGTTATAACTCAGTTGCTCAAATGCTTAGTGATATTGCTCCAAAACTCCCAAATATTTCTCCACTTCCATCCTATCCAAAACCCTAAAAGTTGATCTCAGTCCCACCGAAACATTCCTATCTGGACCCACCAAGACTGCTATACACTATGCCACATGCCAAACCCTAACTTATCGGTCTCACCGAAATGGCTCTCGGTCCCACCGAGAAGGCTTGACCAACTTGCTGTAATGTTGTTACTTCACTTCAGAATTTTCAAGATGAAATTTTTGGTCTCACCGAAACCTGGTCTTGCCCTAGCCATTGCACTTCGGTCTCACAGAGAAGGTTATATCGGTCCCTCCGAAAAGCCTAACATTCATGTCTTTTACACTGGTCGGTCTCACTGAGATTTTCGTATCGTTGTCACCGAGTTGGGTCAAAGACTTGTAACGGTTGGATTTGAAGTGAAGGCTATATATACCCCTCCACCACCCTCTTACCAAGTAAGAGAGCCATCAGAACGTGCCTACATTTCCACCATACAATTTCTGAGAGAGAACCACCTACTCATGTGTTGAGATCAAGATATTCCAATCCAACCATTTGAACCTTGATTTCTAGCCTTTCCCAAGTTGCTTTCGACTCAAATCCTTCTTCCACCAAATCCAAATCTGTGAGGAACTGTTTGAGTGTTGGGGAGACTATCATTTGAAGCACAAGAGCAAGGAGTTCATCATCAACACACCGTCTATTACCTTTTGGAGAGTGGTGTCTCCTAGATTGGTTAGGTGTCACTTGGGAGCCTCGAAGATCATGTGGAGTTGAACCAAGGAGTTTGTAAGGGCAAGGAGATCGCCAACTTCGTGAAGATCTACCCGAATGAGGCTAGTCCTTCGTGGATAGAAGCCATGGTGGAATAGGCAAGGTTGCTTCTTCATGGACCCTTCGTGGGTGGAGCCCTCCGTGGACTCATGCAACCATTACCCTCCGTGGGTTGAAGCCTCCATCAACGTGGACGTACTATAGCACCACCTATCGGAACCATGCCAAAAATTATCGTGTCTTCATTGCGTTTGATCTTCCATACTCTACCCCTTTACTTTCTATACAGTTGCATGCTTTACTATTTCCGCTACTCAACCTCTAGATATGCATGTGTAGAAAGTCTTGGTGATATCTTAACTTGTGCCAAAATCTGCCTAAATTTCAAGTGAACTAAAAACTGCAACTTTGGTTGGTTAAGGGTCTATTCACCCCTCTCTAGACCTATCCCCTCGACCCCACACGAAGACGTCAAGAAGAGCGTGGAAGTCTACGGCCACATCATGACAGTCCGGCTAGAGAGGCAGGATGAAGACTAGGACATCAGCACCTTGAAGGACGGACCTTCAGAATGATTAACCTCGGCCTCCCAGCTAGGCTCCGAGGGGGCAAGACAAGTGCCCACCGAAGGTCTCGCAGTCACCCTCTGCGACCTCTACCATGCTCGGGGGCTACTGACGGGGTCCTGTACTAGGGTTGGCTAATGCCAGGGAGCCCGGCCTCATCAACGACAAGGGGCGCACTAGGCCCAAAACAAGGAGCAAACCCTAGGAGGCAAAGACGACCTTCGTGGCCTCCAAGACTAGAGGGCGGCAGCGCCCAGATCGCAACTACCACCATGTAACCCCTAGACCTCCATTGCCTATATAAAGGAAGGTCTAGGGTCCTCCTCATCATCCATCAATAGATAGGAAACTCTCGATAGCAATTGTAACCCCTCGCACGAGGTATCCCTCCACCATGAATAAGAAAAACCAGCAGGACGTAGGGTATTACTCTCCGGAGGCCCGAACCTGGATAAACCCCTCGTGTGACCTCTGATCCATGGATTGGACCCCTACCAAGGGATCTGACAGGATTTTCCACCATCACTCGTGAGGCTCCAGGACTGACCCAATCGGCGTTGGACGCCGCCAACGTCCGCACTGCTGACGTCCAATGGAGGGAAGAGGTGCTCCATTCCGGTGAAGGTTCGCTCCGACAGCGAGAGCGCGACGTGCACGCTTGCAACAAAGCCGTAGCCAAGTTGGAGGCTGATGATAGGACATGCGAGGACAGAGGGCCAAGCTGGAGCTGCTTCAGGAGGCGCTGCACACCCAGAAAACCGAGCTCGACCCGCGCGAGACGACAGTGGCGAACCGGGAGGCGGCGCACCAAGCGAATGTCGACAAGGCTGACGTCCGGTTTGGGGAGAAACGCGACCAGCTAGATGTCGGGACCCCAATTCTAAGGCACATAGATCTAGCTATAACAAACAATATAAGTACCCTGAGACTCACGCTTGGTTCACACGGCTACTTACCTTGGCCGGACCATTTGTACCTTTTGTCTCTAACTTATATGAATAAGTCGCTAGCAAACATATGACAAAGAACCCGGATCAACATGATTAGTTATAGACCAAGGTGGCACAATCATACAGGGACAAACATAGGTAACCCAAGAATACACGTGTCGGCCAGCAGCGAGTGTAACCAAGTCGTTGCAAAGCTACAAGGACTATAGTAAACATCGCATGACATTTCCCCGTAGGGACAGACATAGGAACAAAGAAGGATACATGTCGGTCAATCAATGTGTCCGGAGTAGTAGCATACTACCATTGCTCAGTGGAAGCACAAAGAGGCATTGCCCTATAAGGAAGGCTACCATAGGCATACAACTAGGTGTCGAACCCCACACATAGCAATACACATTACACGTACAACTAACATGCAAGTATGTGTTGTACAACATGGCATCACAACATAACTCTACAACTCAAGTATAGATAAGGCTGGAGAGAGCCATACATAGCATGATATTACAAATAGGGGTCACATGACCCATCGTACAAGTCATATAGGCAACGGAAGCATAAACCTGTCTGAGTACAGACAGCTGAAAAGAAAGAAGGCTAGAAAGTCTGTCTATCTACAAGACCCTCCATAGGAGCCAGACCTCTGTCTGGGATTCCCAAGCTACTCGATTAACGTCGAACTCCACGTGGAACTACTAGTGAGACTAAAGTCTCCTCTCCAAAAACATAAATTAAGCAACCGTGAGTACAAAGGTACTCAGCTAGACATACATCAGAACTATCTAAATATGCATTAGTATCAACAAGGGGGTTGTGCAGTTTAACTACAGCAAGCCAGCTTTGACTGTTGGCTATCATGTACTATGACTACCAGTAATTTCTTTGAGGTGAGAGTGCGCACAGGAGTCCACTACTCACCACAACAATACACTACTATGGATCCTCTCCCGTCTCCCTACGAGAAGGCCATCCATAGCACTCACACTTATCTCGCGCATTTTAGAGTATCCATTTAAAATTGTCTATGAACCATATAAGTCTTGTCCATATCCGAGGACGCTGCTATTCAAATAGTTTGATAACCCTGTAGGGGTGTACTTCTTCACACAAGCTCTCACCACTTACCGCCATATACACGTCATGTATCTCAGCAACCTTCAAGCGAAAGTCTGGCGAGGGTGCCGACCACAACCTATTTAACCACACAAGACTCTAGTCCAGGTTTATCGCCTATTTGAGGTTGAATCCGCAAAGGAAGTCCGGCCAAAGTTTCTATTAGGGCCTCAAACGATGTGTGCAGGGTTCCCAAGTCCACCACGAAGGATGGTGCGATGCTTCGTACACCATGCCACAGGTGCATCTACCACAACAAAGCCCACCCCGATTGGCGGCGCTATGCACGACCCCCAGCACATCCTACAAACACTAGAAACTTTTTGCAACTCCTAGACAGAGATCAAGGTGATTAATAAGCCGAGAGGGGTCGAGTTACCGGAACCCAATGTGTGGTAGTAACTGTTCTTGGATAACATACACAGAACTCAGTTCTTAAGGATGGTCTCATTGAGACAACCCACCATGTACTGCTACATGGCCTCTCATTGCTACCTTTACCAAATCGTGTCCACACAGTTAGCTCTCAACATCAGAACATGATCACAACATTCCAATTCATTCCTAGATGAATCAGACCTGACAGAAATCTAAGCATAGCAAGTATGGCATGGATGAAGTCACAACATGGCTCAAGCAACTCCTAATCATGCCAGGAAGGTTTAGCTATTTACTGTGACAATGACAGGTCATGCAGAGGAATGGGTTCAACTACCGAAACAAGTAAAAGTTGAATCGTTGTTGTCCTAATGCAATAAAGAGAGCAAGAGCGAGAGAGTGGGATTGTATCAGAATGATCAAGGAGGTTTTGTCACATCCCTAGTTCTGGTAATGACCTAGTGCTAGCATATAGTTTGCATCATGTTTAAATTTCATGTAATTTTGGAATGGGGATTGATCAAACCCTAGCACCAAATCAAATCAACTAGTTCAAACTCAAATATTTTCAATGAACCCAAAATGCCCTTCAAAAATGTTCATGATTTATGGCACAAGGTGAAAACCTATACCAAAAATGGTGCACATTTTTCCAGGACATAATTGGGCTTTGACTTAATTTTTATTGTATTTGAGTTGGAGCATAAAAAATCTATAAATAATTTTATAGCTCCAATTAATCTGAAAATAAATGTGGGTCGCTGGTACATTGCAGAGAGCGCCCACAAATAATTTCAGCATTTATAAAAATGGTTTAGTGCCTAAACTAAATCAAAACAGACTGCAAAAAATAGAAAATAGAAAAACAGAAACAAAATAGAAAAAATGCAAAGAGAAGAGAGAGTTACCTGGCCGACCTGCTACTGTGCGGCCCAGCCCACAGCGCAGTGTCAGTCACCCTCAACCTCCCGCCAGGAGGATGAGAGGCGCGTGGCCACCGCGCGCGAGCACGCGCCCAGGCCACCTCCTGCCTGCTAGCCTACATGGACGCCGCGGATGACCTCGCCGCAGACGTCCGGATCATTCTGACCTCCCCATTCGCTCTCCCCCTGGCTCCTCGCTCGATCCCCGCCATGGCCGAAGTGTCTGCCGCCGCGCCGTGATGAACCACCGCCGCCACAACCACCCTCTCACCTCCCCACCTTGCCAGGAGCTCTGTCTCCATCGTCCACGTCGTCTACAGCAAGCCACGAGACGCTGGGCATCCTGTAGCGTCGCCATCACCATCATCTTCAAGCTCGGGCACCGAAGGCCGCCCCCGTCGATTCGCCGCCGTCCGTGCCTCCCCCGAGCCGCTGAGCCTGCCTCTGAGTTCTCTGTGAGCCCCAGCATCGTTTCCCCCTACTCCCATGCTTAATTTTGAGCTCTAGCCGTCGTTTCCATCGAGGCCGAAGTGCTCTGCTGCCGCATATGCTCGCCGCTACACGCTGTCCCCGGCATCCCCACGACCACTACTGGATGCCCCGCACCATGGGCTTTCCAACGCGCCTAGCCGTGCGACCAGCCGTGGCCGGAAACGGCCGGCCGGCGATCGCCGCCGTGCCGGATTAGTGCCGGCGTTAACCGCTGACGTGGCACGACTTATTTAACACTAAACCCCCTAGAGCCTATGACAGCTGGACCCCAGCGCCCGCTAATTAGATAATTAGGCTAACTAACCCCTGTTTAAACTAGTGTCACTGACCAGTGGGTCCCACTGGTCAGATTTGACCCTGGTCAACTCGGTTGACCTGCTGACATGAGGCTGACGCAATGCTGACGCAATTAATGATTTTCTGGATTAAATATAATCCAGGAAATTCCAGAAATTGTGTAAACTTCAAAAAATCATAGAAATTCAACTGTAGCTCAGAATGAAACAATTTACATATGAAAAATTATCAAAAAAATTCAATATATCCATCTGTACCATTTCCATGCATGTCAATCCAACTTATACCTACTGTATAAGTGAAAGTACATAAATGGCATTTTAAATGCTTAACTTTGGAGTTGCATTTGAACCTTTGGTTCAACTGGCCTTCATCCAAATTGAATGCTAGCTGCATTAGCTCAAACCACATCATATCTTTATGCCATGATCATGCATCATATTGCTGCATTTGATGTGTTTTGATTGCCTCTCCGGTACTGTTCTTCTCGATAGGTTCTGCCTCTCCGAGTGGCACCGACTACCTATCCGAGAAGCAGTGCCCCACCATGGATATTCCAGGCAAGCAAACACCCTTGGTCATTTCGATACAAACCCACTCTCTCGCTCCTGCTCTCTTTTATTGCATTAGGACAACAATGATTCAACTGTTACTTGTTGCGGTAGTTGAACCCATTCCTCTGCATGACCTGTCATTGTCACAGTAA
The DNA here is from genome assembly GCA_039707655.1 of Elymus sibiricus. Taxonomy (NCBI): domain Eukaryota; kingdom Viridiplantae; phylum Streptophyta; class Magnoliopsida; order Poales; family Poaceae; genus Elymus; species Elymus sibiricus. The sequence goes on from CM077670.1 coordinate 208,517,361, forward strand.
ATAGCTAAACCTTCCTAGCATGATTAGGAGTTGCTTGAGCCATGTTGTGACTTCATCCATGCCATGCTTGCTATTGCTTAGAGTTGTGTCAGGTCTGATTCATCTAGGAATGAATTGGAATGTTGTGATCATGTTCTGATGTTGAGAGCTAAGTGTGTGAACACGATTTGGTAAAGGTAGCGATGAGAGGCCATGTAGGAGTACATGGTGGCTTGTCTCATTGAGACCATCCTTAAGAAATGAGTTTGTGTCTGTTATCCAAGAACAGCTACTACCACACATTGGGATACTTAATTGACCCTCTCGACTTATTAATCACCTTGATCTCTGTCCAGGAGTTGCAACTAGTTTCTGGTGTTTGTAGGTCGTGTTATTTGTCTACCAAGTGGCACCCGGCCAGGTGGGCTTGGGACAGACTAGGCACAGTGGCACGGTGTACCAAGTGGCACCCGGATGGTGGGCTTGTGAACCCTGCACACATCGTTTGGGGCCGTAATGGAAACTTCGATCGGACTTCCCTTGCGGGTTCAGCCTCAGATAGGCGATAAACCTGGACTAGAATCTCGTGTGGTTAGTCAAGTTGTGGCCGACACCCTCGCCAGGCTTCCGCTTGAAGGTTGCCGAGATACATGACGTGTATATGGTGGTAACTGGTGAGAGTGTGTGTGAAGAAGTACACCCCTGCAGGGTTAATGATCAATTCAAATAGCAGCGTCCTCGGACATGGACTACTTGGACACTTATATGGTTCATAGACAACTTTAAGTGGATACTCTAAAATGCGCAAGATAAGCGTGAGTGCTATGGATGGCCTTCTCGTAGGGAGACGGGAGAGGATCCATAGTGGTGTATTGATGTGGTGATTAGTGGACTCGTGTGCGCTTTCTCACTTCAAAGATATTACTGGTAGTCGTAGTATAGGATAGCCACTGAGTCAAAGCTGGCTTGCTGCAGCTAAACCCCACAACACCCTTCTTGATACTGATGCATAAGTAGATAGTTCTGATGTAAGTCTTGCTGAGTACCTTCGTACTCACGGTTGCTTAATTTATGTTTTGTAGAGGAAATTTCAGTCTCATTAGTAGTTCTACATGGGCTTTGACGATTAGCTTGGGGATCCCAGACAGAGGTCTGGTTCCTACGGAGGGTCTTGTAGATGGTCAGGCTTCTCATCATTTTTCTTTTGTAGTTGTCTGTACTCAGACATGTATATGCTTCCGTTGCTTGTATGCTCTGTATGATGGCTCATGTGACCCCTGTTTGTAATATCATGTTATGTATGGCTCTTTGGAGCCTCTTAAATAAATACTTCAGTTTCTAGAGTTATGTTGTGATGCCATGTTGTATCTACACATATTGTGCATATTGTGTGTATGTTTATAAAGCATTGGTATGTGTGGGATTCGACACCTAGTTATCTGCCTTTGGTAGCCTTTCCTACAGGAAAATGCCTCCTAGTGCTTCCACTGAGCCTTGGTAGTTCGCTACTACTCCGGAACACATGGATTGACCAGCATGTATCCTTCTTTGCTCCTGTGTCTGTCCCTACAGGGAAATGTCACGCGTTGTTCCTTTAAGTCCTTGTAGCTTGCTACGACTTGGGTTCATACGTTGATGACCGACACGTGCATTGCTGGGTTACCTATGCCTGTCCCTGTAAGTTTGTGCCACCTTGGTTTATGTAACACCCCCATGTATTAGCTACAGTAATCACCTTTTGACAATACCAAGTCATCATGTGGAATAGTGCTTAATCATCATTTGCATCATATCTTATTTTAAATTGCAAATCAAATTCAGATTCAAATTAAAGTGAAAATAAAAGTTGTCCAAATGTGAAAACTAAAATGTTCATAGTATTGGAAATAATCCAGAAACATTTATAAAAATGTAATCCACCTTAATTGAATTTGTTAAATGACCCTAACATCCTCAAACAGAACTAGAACAGCAATATTTAATACCTTTTTACCTAATTAAAAGTTAAATGAAATCATATTTTCCCCAAACCAATTTCTGGTAGTAACTAAAATTGCACTCTAAACATTGGGCCAAGTCACTTATTTTACAAAACTCCTTTTGTGGCTAAACTATTTCCTAAACAGAAACTAAAATAGAAAAACAGAAAAGAAAGACAAGAAAATAGAAAAGGGCCGCGCGGCTGGGCTCTAGTCAAACCAGCCGGCCTAGGCCACCCCGCACGGTCGCCTCCCTCCTTCCCCTGTTCATCCTCGGTCGCCCGCGCGACCGACCGCGCCCGACGCCGGCGCGCTGTCCCCGCCGCATCTCCTCGCTCCCGCATCGCTACAGAGGCTGGGGAGGATAAGAACGCCACCCTGGGAACCCTAGCCATCTCCCCGAGTTCTTTTCCCTCTCCCCTGCGCCGCTTTCTTCCTCCCCGTAGAGACGCCCATCGCAGTCGCCATGCCCGAGCTCGCTGTCGTGGCTGCCGTCGTCCCCGTCACCTGAGACCGAGCTCTTTAGCTCTGCCTGCCTCGTCTGCTTCCTCTCCGCCCACTGGATCGAGCGCTGCGCCACCACCGCGACCTCCCTGAGCCCTTCTTCCTCCTACGGCCGCCGTCGATCGCCGCCCCGATTCGCCGCCGCAAGCCTTCCCCGAGCTCGCTTACGCAAATCTGCAGGAGCCCGGTGAGCACCCGCACCTGATCTTCCCCTCCTCGACCTATTATCGCGCCTGCAGCCGTCGCATTTGCCATGGCCGATCCCGCCACCGCATGGGCTCGTCGCCGGCGAAGCCACGGTGACCATTTGGTCCCGTGTGTGCCGCCATCGCACTCAGCGCGTCGAGTAGAGCTCGCCTGGCTAGTTAGTTTGCTCACGCGCGCGCTATTTTGCCGACTCCGAGCTCCACCCGACGCCGCCGTCCGCCGTCGCCGCCGTAGCACTCATCTCCAGCCGCCCTGCCTCGCGCTAGTACCGTAGATCGCCGCGACATGTTCTTCTCGTTCGAACGCCGCAAGAAACACCCGATTTGATGCACCGTAGGGAGAACCTGAGCTCGCCGGAGTTCATCGCCGTCTCGGGCTCGCCGGAGAGCTCCGGCGGCCGGCGTCCGATGTGGCCACCGCGGGCCCTGCCCTTGTGTCATTGACTGCGGGCCCCGTGGGCCCCGTTGACCCGGTCCATCGCTGACGTGGTGACCCCATGTCACTGACATGTGGGTCCCACCTAATTAAACGAATTTCAAAAATAAATAAAACGTTAATTAAATCGGTTAATTAAATTAATTAGTAATTCGACACTAACAGTAGGCCCCACACCTCTAATTAATCATTAGTTAGTTTAATTAATCTTAATTAGCCACTGACTCTATGGCAGGTGGGACCCACTGGTCAGATTGACCAGTCCACCGACACCGTTGACCGCTGACGTCACCCCTACGTCATGCTGACGTCATCATTTACTGTTTCGGATAATTCTAAATTAAATAATTTCAGAAATTCCTGAAAATGATTAAAACTTTGAAAAATCATATAAATTAAACCGTAACTCGGATGAAAATAATTTATATATGAAAAATGATCAGAAAAATGTGTAGAATCCGAATATCCTATCCACATGCCTGCCACACACTTCTAACATACCGAACATGGGACTTTTTGCCCGTATTCGATAAATGAATAGTGCATAACTTAAATAAAATAAATCCAAATAAATTCCTAAATTAACTAATGCAGTTAGTTAGGCAGTATATCACCTCTGCATAACATTTAGGCATGTGATGCATCCCTATTGCATTTTGCCGTGTATTTATTGTTTCTTCCCCCTCCTTCTTCCCGATAGCCCCCGAGACTGCCGACGACACCGCAGTGTACGACGACGTCGCCGACGACCAGACCCCTTCAGCTAAGCTTCCAGGCAAGCAAAATCCCCTTGATCATAAGATATCGCCCATTCCTTTCTCCCTTATGCTTGCATTAGTATTGCTTCTGCTATTACTCCAATAGTTCCTATTCCGATTCATAGCCTGACTTTGTCGCCTGCTACTGATACATTACCTGCTGTCCCATGATGCTTAGTTAGCTATGCCATTGTTCCACCTGTGGCCCCTCACCCTTGTCCGTATGCCATGCTTGTCACTGGGCCGTCATCACTCTGGGGATGATCACGGAAATGTTTACATTACTGTCATACTTTAAATTGCTAAAGTCGGGCTGGCCCCAAGGGTGCCCGCGAGAGAACAATATTAAAGACGGGTCGGCTCCAAGAGCACCTGCGCGACATGTTTCATCAAGTCAGAGTGACAGGAAGCCTGTTCGTCTCTGTGAGTTACTAAATATGCCTAACGGATTGGGTATTTGATCTGAGTGGGTCGTTGGCCCTATACGCACTACCACCACGTGGGATCATGGTTCTGGGACGCTCTATGTCGTAGTATCAGCCGAAAGCTCTTCAGACGTCACAGCTCAGAGATGCGGCCTGATTGTTGGGGTGGGCTGGTTACGTCACTGGTGTATACAATGTCGCGCCTAGGCCCCGACCAGCCATGCAACGTGCAGGAGTGCGAAGGGCGATGGCCCAAGACCCCTTCGCACTTAGGATTTAGACCGGCGTGATGACCTCTCTGCTGAGCCTAGGTAGGACTACGTCGTGTTGATCACCCGAGGCCGGGTATTACCCAGCAAGTGTGTCTGGCCAGATGTGATCGAGCGTGTTGGGTAACAGTAGTGCACCCCTGCAGGGAAGTTATCTATTCGAATAGCCGTGTCCACGGTAATAGGACGCTCAGAGTTGTATCTTGATCTGCTACTACTGCTCTCGGGATCACTTTCTCACAGGGTAGTCGAGGAAGGATCTCAGGGAGTTACTAAGTATGATTGATTATATATTATCTTGCTCGACTCTCTTCTGATGCTGCAAGATTGCTTCAAGATGCTAGTCTTCAATAGGCTAGGCTTTCCCGCTCTGTGCTGGCAATTCTGTAGTTCAGTCCAAAGATATAGACCCATTCCTTTGAAACCGATGCATATGTAGTATAGTTCTGATGTCAGTCTTGCGAGTACTTTGGATGAGTACTCACGGTTGCTTTGCTATCTTTTTCCCCCATACCCACTTGATGAAATCAGACGATGGAGTCCCAGAGCCAGACGCCACCGCAGGAGACTACTACCAGTAGAGCCCCGGAGGCACGTACTACTGGGTTGAGCCAGCCGACCAGGAGTAGATTCGGAGGCTCCCAGGCAGGAGGCCTACGCCTTTTCGATCAGATGTCGCTGTTTGTGCTAGCCTTCTTAAGGCAAACTTGACTAACTATGTCTGTACCCAGATATTATTTGTGTGTATGACTTATGTATTCGGGTCCTCGTGACCCCTGGTTTGTAATATGAAGATTTATGTTTAAATTTGAGTTTAGAGTTGTGTTGTGATATCTTCCCGTGAGTCCCTGATCTCGAGCGTGCACGTTTGCATGTATGATTAGTGCACGGTCGAGCAGGGGCGTCACAGTTTATGACTAGTCATGTCGACCCGGGTTCTCTGTCATATGGATGCTAGCGACACAATCATATACGTGAGCCAAAAGACGCAAACGGTCCCGGCCAAGGTAAAGGCGGCAGCCGTGGGTTACCGTGCGTGAGGCCGCAAAGTGATATGATGTGTTACATGCTAGATTGGTGTGCCTTAGGATCAGTGTCCCGACAGCTTTGGTATCAGAGCCTGACTGACTGTAGGATTACCAAGCCAAGCTGGTCGAAATCGAGTCTAGAAATGCTTTAGTTATGTAGGGGAATTGATTGTGGAAGGGAACGTAATGCTCTTTTTACTCCTTATCCCATGTCCCTCTGATTCTGAGTCACACTCTTCTTTTCTACGGGGTTAAGAAACTAGGCTTTCTGATCTATCTATCAGGATCACGAGTTACTATTCCGTAGACTGATTGGAATGGTTGATCAGAGTCATATTCTCGTTTTCGAGTACTTCATGTGTAGTAATGTTTAGCCTTATCACAGAACCTTGAGTGTTGATGTCGAGTGTGGTACTTCATGTGCAGGATGTCTCATATTTTGAGCATTTTACTGCCGTTATGCTGCCCAAATTGTCCTAGGAATTCGAGAGCTTCTAATGCTTTCGCATTACATTCTGCACCCTTATGTTGGTGCTGATTCCATCCTTGTTTTCCCATGGTTTTGTTCCTCAGGATGTCACCAGTTACCCGAGGTTCTATTGCACGTAGCCAGAACCACGGAGGTGGTAGGGATGAGGATCCTCCCGACCAGCCTTCGTTGGCAGAGTTCATGTTAGAGGTTGAGAGGAACAAGCATGAGGTTAACCGCTTGTTGGAACGTATTGAGCAGAACACGGCCTTTCAGCCCAATAAGTCATTGACCATTCATGATTTCATCAGCTTGCACCCACCCACCTTCCACCACTCCGTTGAGCCACTTGATGCAGATGATTGGCTCCGTAGCATCATTCATAAGCTGCGTTCCGTGAACGTGGCTGAAGGTGACAAGGTCACCTATGCTACATATCACCTGGAGGGTCCTGCCTGTCTTTGGTGGGAGAACTATGAGGCTATGCTTCCAGCTGGCCAGATTCCTAAATGGAGAGATTTCACAGAGGCCTTTCATGAGCACCACATCCCTCAGGGTCTCATTAACCGCAAAAGGGAGGAGTTCTGTAATTTCACCCAGGGTAATATGGATGTTGATGCTTACAGTAGAGAGTTTGGGAACCTTGCCCGCTATGCCACAGAGGAGGTGTCCACGGACACCAAGAAGCAGGCTAGGTTCCGGAAGGGTCTCAACCCTAAGTTGCGCCGTGATCTTCACTTACACCATTGCGATACTTTCTAGGCTCTCGTGAACAAGGCCATTAATGCCGAGACAGCTCAGCTCACCTACGAGGAGTCTCGTAAGCACACCCGTGATTTGGGTTCTTCCTCCGGCTCTCAGAAGCGTCGGATTTGGGTTCCGAACATCGCTCTTCCACCCGGATATGCACCGAGGCCATCCTATGTGGCGCCTCGCCCAGTTCAGCAGTATGCTCCACCCAGGCCTATTGGTGGACCGCCTGCCAATGCGGGTCCACGTCCTACTTCCGGGACTTGCTTCACGTGTGGAGAACCAGGACACTATGCACGTGACTGCTCTCAGGCCAGTTATGCTCCGCCCCAGTCTGAGAGGTCTGTTGGTCGTGGGAAGCCATCAGGCAAGATGATCAGTGCCAAGCCAGCTCACACTGAACGTGGAGGTGTGCATCACGTCTCAGCTATTGAAGCTCATGATGATCCTAATGTCGTTCTTGGTACGCTCCTTGTCAATTGTCATCCAGCATCGGTTCTGTTCAATACTGGAGCATCTCATTCCTTCATTTCCGAAAGCTATGCCCGCTTTCACAACATGTCATTTCATGATATGCCCTCCCCACTAGTCATTCAAATTCCTGGATCCAAATGGCAAACTTCTAGTATAAGCTATGGCAATGAAATCCTTGTTGATAGACTTGTATCCTTGCTTCCTTGATAGCCCTCAAGTTTACAGATATTAACATCATCTTGGGTACGGACTGGATGACAGCTCATCATGCCAAGATTGATTGTTACACCAAGTCTGTTTAGCTTACACACCCATCTGGCAAGATAGTCACTGTTTCCACTAGAGTTGCAAAGCGTCAACTCTATTCTCTTAATGCCAGCCCTCTCCCAGACCTTGAACATATCCCGGTAGTCCGTGACTTTCCGGATGTCTTTCCAGAGGAACTGCCAGGCATTCCACCTGACAGAGATGTAGAGTTTGTCATAGATCTTATCCCAGGAACCACCCCAATTTCTAGGAGACCTTATAAGATGGCACCCTTAGAGCTAGCTGAGCTTAAGAAGCAGCTTGATGAGTCCTTGCAAAAGGGTTTCATCCATCCTAGTTCTTCTCCTTGGGCTTGTCCCGCCCTCTTTGTCAAGAAGAAGGATGGTACGGATCGGATGGTTGTAGATTATCGTCCCGTTAACTTGGTCACGATAAAGAACAAGTATCCACTCCCCAGGATCAACGACCTGTATGATCAGCTCGCTGGATCCTTAGTCTTTTCTAAGATGGATTTGAGGTTAGGCTACCACCAAATCAAGATCAGAAACGGGGACATCCCCAAGACGGCTTTTGTCACTCGTTATGGCCAGTATGAGTACACCGTTATGTCCTTTGGTCTAACCAATGCTCCAGGCACTTTCTCTCGCTTGATGAACTCGATCTTCATGGAGTACTTAGATAAGTTCATCGTGGTTTACCTCGATGACATTCTTATTTACTTGAAGAACGAGGAAGAACATGCCGAGCATCTTAGACTTGTGTTAGCAAAACTCAGAGAGCACCGCCTTTATGCCAAATTCTCCAAGTGTGAATTTTGGTTGCCAGAAGTGACCTATCTAGGCCATGGGATCTCTGGTAAGGGCATTGCTGTCAATCCCGAGAGAGTTCGGGCCGTCCTTGATTGGACTCCACCTGAATCGGTTAAGCAAGTTAGGAGTTTTCTTGGTCTAGCGAGCTATTGTCGCCGCTTCGTTGAGAACTTATCCAAAGTTGTGAAGCCTCTTACTGAACTCCTCAAGAAAGATAAAAAGTTTGAGTGGTCCCCATAGTGTGAGCACAGTTTTTAGGTACTGAAAAGACACCTGACTTCTGCTCCCATACTTGTGCTACCAGACTTCTCTAAGGACTTTGTTATCTATTGCGACGCCTCGCGACAGGGACTAGGTTGCCTTCTTTTGCAGGATCGCCATGTGATTGCCTATGCATCTCGATAGTTGCATCCACATGAGGATAATTATCCTACACATGATCTAGAGCTCGCAGCCGTAGTCTATGCACTTAAGACATGGCGACATTACCTTCTTTGTAACCATTGCGAGATTTACACTGATCACCAGAGTCTCAAGTATATCTTCACCCAAATGGATTTGAATCTCAGGCAAAGACGTTGGTTAGAGTTGATTACGGATTATGACTTAGGAATATCTTACACCCCAGGCAAAGCCAATGTCATGGCTGATGCGTTAAGTCATAAGTCCTATTGTAACAACCTCATGTTGTTACAAGGTCAACCACCTCTCCATGAGGAATTCTGTAAGCTTAACCTTCACATTGTCCCTCACGGATCTCTTTCTACCTTGGTGGCGAAACCTACTCTTGAGGATCAAATCATAGCTGTCCAGCTATATGATACAGGTATTACCCGGATCAAGAGAAACATTGAGAAGGGAGTTGCTAGTAGCTTTTCTGTAGATGACCGAGGTGTTGTTTTCTTTGAGAACTGCTTGGTGGTTCCCAAGAGTCAACATCTTCGACAGTTGATCCTTAAGGAGGCTCATGAATCCCCTCTCATGATTCATCCCGGTAGTACCAAGATGTATCAGGACCTATGCCAGAGGTTCTGGTGGACTAGGATGAAGAGAGAAATCGCTGAGTTCATTGCTAACTGTGATGTTTGTCATCGCGTTAAGGTAGAGCATCAGAGGCCTACTGGCACCCTTCAGCCTTTAGGTATTCCTGAGTGGAAATGGGACAAAGTTGGTATGGACTTCATCACCGGCTTTCCCAGGACCAAGAAAGGGAATAATGCTATCTTCGTAGTCATAGATCGTCTTTCCAAAGTGGCTCACTTCCTTCCCGTTCGAGAGAGTATCACTGCTAGTCAGCTCGCTGACTTATATATTTCTCGTATAGTGTCACTTCATGGTGTTTCACTAGAGATCAATTCTGACCGTGGTAGTCTTTTCACATCTCGATTTTGGGAGAGTTTCCAGACTGCCATGGGAACCCATCTATCTTTCAGTACCGCTTTCCACCCTCAGTCAAGTGGTCAAGTGGAAAGGGTCAACCAGATTCTCGAAGACATGCTTAGAGCTTGCGTTATCTCATTCGGTATGGATTGGGAGAAGTGTCCTCCTTTCGCTGAGTTTGCTTATAATAATAGCTACCAATCTAGTCTCCAGAAAGCACCCTTCAAGATTCTATATGGATGAAGATGTCGAACACCTTTGAACTGGTCAGAAACCGGTGAAAGACAGTTCTTTGGACCAGATATGATCCAGGAGGCAGAAGAGCAGGTTCGCATCATTCATGAGAATCTGAAGACAACCCAGTCTCATCAGAAGAGTCAGTATGACCGTCGTCATAAGGAAGTAACCTATGAGGTTGATGAGAAGGCTTACCTTCGGGTTACTCCTTTGAAGGGTACCCATCGTTTCGGTATCAAGGGCAAGTTGGATCCTCGTTACATTGGTCCTTTTCGCATTCTCGCTAAACGAGGAGAGGTTGCCTACCAGTTGGAACTACCCCCACATCTTTCCTGAGTCCATGATGTCCTCCACGTCTCTCAACTCAGGCGTTGCTTCTCGGATCCTATCCGGGGAGTAGACAACGAAACGCTTGATCTCCAAGATAACCTCACATATCGAGAGTACCCCGTTCGTATACTAGATCAAGCAGAGCATACCACTCGACGTCGGAACATTAGGTTTCTCAAGGTTCAGTGGTCTCATAATTCTGAGAGAGAAGCTACTTGGGAACGATAAGATCGTCTTCGACTTGAGTACCCCACACTCTTCCCGCCGACTCATGAATCTCGGGACGAGATTCTTTGGAGTGGGGGCGAGTTGTCACATCCCTAGTTCTAGTAATGACCTAATGCTAGCATCTTCTTTGCATCATGTTTAAATTTCATTTAATTTTGAAATGGGGATTGATCAAACCCTAGCACCAAATCAAATCAACTAATTCAAACTCAAATATTTTCAATGAACCCACAATGCCCTCCAAAAATATTCATGATTTATGGCATAAGGCAAAAACCCAAACCAAAAATGCTGCACATTTTTCCAGGACATAATTGGGCTTTGAGTTAATCTTTATTGTATTTGAGTTGGAGCAAATAAAATCTATAAATAATTTTATAGATCCAAATAATCTGAAAATAATTGTGGGTCACTAGTATATTGCAGAGAGCTCCCACAAATAATTTCAGCATTTATAAAAATGGTTTAGTGCCTAAAATAAATCAAAACAGACTGCGGAAAATAGAAAATAGAAAAACAGAAACAAAATAGAAAAATGCAGAGAGGAGAGAGAGTTACCTGGCCGGCCTGCTACTGTGCGGCCCAGCCCACAGCGCAGTGCCAGTCACCCTCAACCTCCCGCCAGGAGGATGAGAGGCGCGTGGCCACCGCGCGCGAGCACGCGCCAAGGCCACCTCCTGCCTGCTAGCCTGCGTGGACGCCGCGGATGACCTCGCCGCAGACGTCCGGATCGTTCTGACCTCCCCATTCGCTCTCCCCCTGGCTCCTCGCTCGATCCCCGCCATGGCCGAAGCGTCTGCCGCCGCGCCGTGATGAACCACCGCCGTCACAGCCACCCTCTCACCTCCCCACCTTGCCAGGAGCTCCGCCTCCGTCGTCCACGTCATCTACAGCAAGCCACGCGACCTCGGGCGCCCTGCAGCGTCGCCATCGCCATCATCTTCAAGCTTGGGCACCGAAGGCCGCCCCCGTCGACTCGCCGCCGTTCGTGCCTTGACCGAGCCGCTGAGCCTGCCTCCGAGTTCTCCGTGAGCCCCAGCATCATTTCCCCTACTCCCATGCTCGATTTCGAGCTCTAGCCATCGTTTCCATCGAGGCCGAAGTGCTCCACCGCCGCCGCTACACGCTGTCCCCGGCATCCCCACGACCACCCCGGATGCCCCGCACCACGGGCTTTCCAATGCGCCTAGCCACGCAACCAGCCGTGGCCGGAAACGGCCGGCCGGCGATCGCCACCATGCTGGATTAGTGCCGGCGTTAACCGCTGACGTGGCACGGTTTATTTAACACTAAACCCCCCTTGAGCCTATGACAGCTGGGCCCCAGCGCCCGCTAATTAGATAATTAGGCTAACTAACCCCTGTTAAAACCTGTGTCACTGACCAGTGGGTCCCACTGGTCAGGTTTGACCCTGGTCAACTCGGTTGACCTGCTGACGTGAGGCTGATGCAATTAATGATTTTCTGGATTAAATATAATCCAGGAAATTGCAGAAATTGTTTAAACTTCAAAAAATCATAGAAATTCAACTGTAGCTCAGAATGAAATAATTTATATATGAAAAATTATCAGAAAAATTCAATCGATCCATTAGTACCATTTCCATGCATGTCAAACCAACTTATACCTACTGTATAAGTGAAAGTACATAAATGGCATTTTAAATGCATAACTTTGGAGTTGCATTTGAACCTTTGGTTCACCTGGACTTCATCCAAATTGAATGTTAGCTGCATTAGCTCAAACCACATCATATCTTTGTGCCATGATCATGCATCATATTGCTACATTTGATGTGTTTTGATTGCCTCGGCGGTACTGTTCTTCTCTATAGGTTCTGCCTCTCCGAGTGGCACTGACTACCTATCCGAGAAGCAGGCCTCTCCGCGTGGACGCCGCGGATGACCTCGCCGTAGACGTCCGGATCGTTCTGACCTCCCCATTCGCTCTCCCCCTGGCTCCTCGCTCGATCCCCGCCATGGCCGAAGCGTCTGCCGCCGCGCCGTGATGAACCACCGCCGTCACAGCCACCCTCTCACCTCCCCACCTTGCCAGGAGCTCCGCCTCCGTCGTCCACGTCATCTACAGCAAGCCACGCGACCTCGGGCGCCCTGCAGCGTCGCCATCGCCATCATCTTCAAGCTTGGGCACCGAAGGCCGCCCCCGTCGACTCGCCATCGTTCGTGCCTTCCCCGAGCCGCTGAGCCTGCCTCCGTGTTCTCCGTGAGCCCCAGCATCATTTCCCCTACTCCCATGCTCGATTTCGAGCTCTAGCCATCGTTTCCATCGAGGCCGAAGTGCTCCACCGCCGCCGCTACACGCTGTCCCCGGCATCCCCACGACCACCGCCGGATGCCCCGCACCACGGGCTTTCCAATGCGCCTAGCCACGCAACCAGCCGTGGCCGGAAACGGCCGGCCGGCGATCGCCACCATGCTGGATTAGTGCCGGCGTTAACCGCTGACGTGGCATGGTTTATTTAACACTAAACCTCCCTTGAGCCTATGACAGCTGGGCCCCAGCGCCCGCTAATTACATAATTAGGCTAACTAACCCCTGTTAAAACCTGTGTCACTGACCAGTGGGTCCCACTGGTCAGGTTTGACCCTGGTCAACTCGGTTGACCTGCTGACGTGAGGCTGATGCAATTAATGATTTTCTGGATTAAATATAATCCAGGAAATTGCAGAAATTGTTTAAACTTCAAAAAATCATAGAAATTCAACTGTAGCTCAGAATGAAATAATTTATATATGAAAAATTATCAGAAAAATTCAATCGATCCATTAGTACCATTTCCATGCATGTCAAACCAACTTATACCTACTGTATAAGTGAAAGTACATAAATGGCATTTTAAATGCATAACTTTGGAGTTGCATTTGAACCTTTGGTTCACCTGGACTTCATCCAAATTGAATGTTAGCTGCATTAGCTCAAACCACATCATATCTTTGTGCCATGATCATGCATCATATTGCTACATTTGATGTGTTTTGATTGCCTCGGCGGTACTGTTCTTCTCTATAGGTTCTGCCTCTCCGAGTGGCACTGACTACCTATCCGAGAAGCAGTGCCCCACCATGGATATTCCAGGCAAGCAAACCTGTAACGCCCCGGACACACCCGCCGGTGGTCGTTACTCCTGGCGGGATCTAGACTGGCCCCACAGATCAATACTACTCTTTCCTGCACACTTTGTCCTCACTCGTGCGCACCCGGGGCCAACTTCCCGGTCGGTCACCCATCCTGAAATTACTCCAGGCTGAGCACGCTTAACTTTGGAGTTCTTTCCGAATGGGCTCCCAGAAAAGAAGGATTTCCTTATTGATATGAGTAGTCTATCATCCCTATTAAGCCAGGCTATCACATACACCCCCACTCAGAGGAACCGACGTCCTCGTCGGGCACAGGAACGTTCCCTCTTGGAACATACGTCTGTGCGAGCTGTCCGACACATGTGCCATGCCGTGTGCCACGACGGGTCAAAAACGTCATGCACAACATGACCACGCACCTGACCCGCAAACATCAGTGTAACCGCGAGGGTCGGCTCTGATACCAACTTGTAATGCCCCGGACACACCCGCCGGTGGTCGTTACTCCTGGCGGGATCTAGACTGGCCCCACAGATCAATACTAGTCTTTCCTGCACACTTTGTCCTCACTCGTGCGCACCCGGGACCAACTTCCCGGTTGGTCACCCATCCTAAAATTACTCCAGGCTGAGCACGCTTAACTTTGGAGTTCTTTCTTAATGGGCTCCCGGAAAAGAAGGAATTCCTTATTGATATGAGTAGTCTATCATCCCTATTAAGCCAGGCTATCACAAAACCCCCTTGGTCATTTCGATACAAACCCACTCTCTCGCTCCTGCTCTCTTTTATTGCATTAGGACAACAACGATTCAACTGTTACTTGTTGCGGTAGTTGAACCCATTCCTCTGCATGACCTGTCATTGTCACAGTAAATAGCTAAACCTTCCTAGCATGATTAGGAGTTGCTTGAGCCATGTTGTGACTTCATCCATGCCATGCTTGCTATTGCTTAGAGTTGTGTCAGGTCTGATTCATCTGGGAATGAATTGGAATGCTGTGATCATGTCCTAATGTTGAGAGCTAAGTGTGTGAACACGATTTGGTAAAGGTAGCGATGAGAGGCCATGTAGGAGTACATGGTGGGTTGTCTCATTGAGACCGTCCTTAAGAACTGAGTTCTGTGTCTGTTATCCAAGAACAGCTACTACCACACATTGGGATACTTAATTGGCCCTCTCGACTTATTAATCGCCTTGATCTCTGTCCAGGAGTTGCAACTAGTTTCTGGTGTTTGTAGGTCGTGTTATTTGTCTATCAAGTGGCACCCGGCTAGGTGGGCTTGGGACAGACTAGGCACAGTGGCACGGTGTACCAATTGGCACCCGGATGGTGGGCTTGGGAACCCTGCACACATTGTTTGGGGCCGTAATGGAAACTTCGGCCGGACTTCCCTTGTGGGTTCAACCTCAGATAGGCGATAAACCTGGACTAGAGTCTCGTGTGGTTAGTCAGGTTGTGGCCGACACCCTCGCCAGGCTTCCGCTTGAAGGTTGCCGAGATACATGACGTGTATATGGTGGTAAGTGGTGAGAGCGTGTGTGAAGAAGTACACCCCTGCAGGGTTAATGATCTATTCGAATAGCCGCATCCTCGGACATGGACTACTTGGAGACTTATATGGTTCATAGACAACTTAAAGTGGATACTCTAAAATGCACAAGATAAGCGTGAGTGCTATGGATGGCCTTCTCGTAGGGAGACGGGAGAGGATCCATAGTGGTGTATTGATGTGGTGATTAGTGGACTCGCGTGCGCTTTCTCACCTCAAAGATATTACTGGTAGTCGTAGTATAGGATAGCCACTGAGTCAAAGCTGGCTTGCTGTAGCTAAACCCCACAACACCCTTCTTGATACTGATGCATAAGTAGATAGTTTTGATGTAAGTCTTGCTGGGTACCTTCATACTCACGGTTTCTTAATTTATGTTTTGCAGAGGAAACTTCAGTCTCATTAGTAGTTCTACGTGGGCTTCGACGATTACTTTGGGGATCCCAGACAGAGGTCTAGTTCCTATGGAGGGTCTTGTAGATGGTCAGGCTTCTCAGCCTTTTTCTTTTGTAGTTGTCTGTACTCAGACATGTATATGCTTCCGTTGCTTGTATGCTCTGTATGATGGGTCATGTGACCCCTGTTTGTAATATCATGTTATCTATGGCTCTTCGGAGCCTCTTAAATAAATACTTGAGTTTGTAGAGTTATGTTGTGATGCCATGTTGTATCTACACAGATCGTGCATATTGTGTGTATGTTTGAAATGCATTGGTATGTGTGGGATTCGACACCTAGTTATCAGCCTTTGGTAGCTTTTCCTACAGGGAAATGCCTCCTAGTGCTTCCACTGAGCCTTGGTAGTTCGCTACTGCTCCGGAACACAAGGATTGACCGGCATGTATCCTTCTTTGCTCCTGTGTCTGTCCCTACGGGCAAATGTCACGCGTTGTTCCTTTAAGTCCTTGTAGCTTGCTACGACTTGGGTTCCTACGTTGATGACCGACACATGCATTGCTGGGTTACCTATGCATGTCCCTGTAAGTTTGTGCCACCTTGGTTTATGACTAGTCATATTGACCCGGGTTCTCTGTCATATGGATGCTAGCGACACAATCATATACGTGAGCCAAAAGAAGCAAACGGTCCCGGCCAAGGTAAAGGCGGCAGCCGTGGGTTACCGTGCGTGAGGCCACAAAGTGATATGATGTTTACACGCAAGATTGGTGTGCCTTAGGATCGGGGTCGCGACAGGTTTGCTTGCCTGGCACTTCAGAAGATAGTACTGCTCTTCATCAGTGTCAACGATCACTATGTCGGAAACATCGTCTGCTAAGAAGGAATAAGCACTGACAAACAAAATGGAACACAATTAATGCAATGCAACAAACATGATGTATGATAATGACATGTCAAGAATGCTATGAATGGTGCTAATACATCTGGCAACAATTTAGATGAAGCTCAATTGAACCAAGGATTCAAATACAACTCCAAACTTAAGCATTTTAAATGCCTTTATTTGAATTTGACCTGATCAGTAGGTATAAGTTGCTTAAACATGCATGAAAATGGTACAAATGGAAAGATTGGATTTTTCTGATGATTTTTCATATATAAGTTAGTTCATTGTGAGCTACGGTTGATTTTATATGATTTTTTGAATTCTAATCAATTTTCTAGAATTCATAAAATCATTTCTGATTTATTAAAAACCAGAAAATAGTTATGAGGTCAGCCCTGCATCAGCACTGTGTCTGCAGGTCAACACAGTCAAATCTGACTAGTGGGTCCCTTTGGTCAGTGACTCAGTGGTTAATTAAGTTAGTTTTAACACTAACTAAAATTAGTAGGGGCTCTGGGCCCACATGTCAGTGTCACTGGGTGTCAACTAAGTTTAACTAAAAACTTAACAAATATTTAGCAGGGCCCTGGGACCACTTGCCAGTGACCCAGGGATGTGTTTAGAATGGCGGCCATCCGAGCGGCGGAGAGGCACTCTGGAGAGTTGACATTGCGGCGCATCGACTGGTGCAAGAAGCGGCTGCAGGAATGGCTGAAAACATCGACTTCAACGATGGTAGGCGGCGGCCAGAGCTCGGGCTCGAGTGGGCGCAGTGTTGCAGCACGCAAGGGCGCTAGCTAGTGTGTGGGTTGGGTTCCTGGAGATACACGGAGCACAACTGAGTGCTCGGACGCGAGCCGTGGTGTCTGTGACAGATATGTCCATTTTGCATCATGTTTTCCTACTATTATTTATAGTGTTTTTAATCAATATAACACTTTGTGGAGCAATTCTAATGCCTTTTCTCTCTAAATATGCAAGATTTACACAAGGAGGGAGATTGCCGGCAGCTAGAATTCTGGACCTGAAAAAGCTATGTCAGAGATACCTATTCTGCACATCTCCAAATGACCTGAAATTTCACGGAGATTTATTTTGGAATAAATAAAAAATACTGGAGCTAAGAAGTACCAGAGGGGGCCACCCAGGTGCCCACGAGGCACCAGGGTGCGCCACCCCCCCAGGCGCGCCCTGGTGGCTCGTGGGGCCCCTGGCCAGCCTCTGGCCCCCATTTTCTGGTATATAAGTCCATTTGCCCTAGAAAAAATATAGAGAAGACTTTTGGGATGGTGCGCCACCGTCTCGAGGCGGAACTTGGGCAGGAGCACTTTTGCTCTCCGGCGGAGAGATTCTGCCGGGGATACTTCCCACCGGGAGGGGGAAATCGGAGCCATCATCATCACCAACGATCCTCTCATAGTGGGAGGACCAATCTTCATCAACATCATCACCAGCACCATCTCATATCAAACCCTAGTTCATCTCTTGTATTCGATCTTTGTCTCAAACCTTAGATTGGTACCAGTGGGTTGCTAGTAGTGTTGATTACATCTTGTATTTGATGCTAGTTGGTTTATTTGGTGGAAGATTATATGTTCAGATCTATTATGCTATTTAATATCCCTCTGATCTTGGACATGAAGACGATTTGTGAGTAGTTACTTTTGTTCTTGAGGACATGGGAGAAGTCTTGTCATAAGTAATCATGTGAATTTGGTATTCGTTTGATATTTTGATGATATGTATGTTGTTGATTCTCTTAGTGGTGTCATGTGAACGTCGACTACATGACACTTCACCATCTTTGGGCCTAAGGGAATGCATTGTGGAGTAGTAATTAGATGCTGGGTTGCTAGAGTGACAGAAGCTTAAACCCTAGTTTATGCGCTATTCCGTAAGGGGCTGATTTGGATCCATATGTTTAATGCTATGGTTAGAGTTATCTTAATTCTTCTTTTGTAGTTGCGGATGCTTGCGAAGGGGGGTAATCATAAGTGGGAGGTTTGTTCAAGTAATAACAGCACCCAAGCACCGGTCCGCCCACATATCAAATTATCAAAGTAGCGAACACGAATCAAACCAACATGATGAAAGTGACTAGATGAAATTCCCATGTGTCCTCGAGAACGCTTGCTTACTATAAGAGAACATTCTGGCTTGTCCTTTACTATACAAAGGATTGGACGACCTTGCTGCACTCTTTGTTACTATTGCTACTTGTCACTTGTTACAAATTATCTTGCTATCAAACTACTCATTACCGATAATTTCAGTGCTTGCAGAAAATACCTTGCTGAAAACGGCTTGGCATTTCCTTCTGCTCCTCGTTGGGTTCAACACTCTTACTTATCGAAAGGACTATGATTGATCCCCTATACTTGTGGGTCATCAGTGACCACGGCTGCGTCATGACCGGCGGCGAGGAGCTCTCAGCTGTGGTGGAAATCGCAGGTAGAGGATGCGTTCGACCACTTGAAAAGAGGGGAAAGATGGTGGGGCTCACGGTGAGGTTGATAAGCAGCTCAGAAGTCTTGGGGGAGCACAAACAGAGACGAATCACCCGGTGATGTCCGGCGGCCGTGTGCAAAGAAGACGGCTTGATGGCGACGATGCAGTGCGTCCTGGCTTGCATAGCTCGGTGGAGACGAAGAGGGCGAAGAGGCGATTCTTCTGGACACGTCGGTGAGTTGAGGGGTGGATAGTGGGCCCGGTGGTGCTCGTCGGTGCTCTTGGGTGCTCGCAGATGGTCGTGGGAGAGAGAGCATAGGTGGGGATGGAGAGAGTTGCGAGAGTCTCCATGGACCGTCCAGAAGAGGCGGGGCGTCGAAGTGGAAGCAGGAGCTGGCGCGCATGCATCGGCCACATGCCCTCGTGCCTTCTGGCACGAGGTTGAAGACGAGCGTGCCCCTGGTGGGCTGGGCCGGTTCGACTGGGCCACCAGGTAACTCTCTCTCTCTCTTCTCTATTTTTCTATTTTTGTTTCTGTTTTCTATTTTGCAAATTAGTTCTGAATTTAGTTTTCAACCAAATTCATTTTTGTTGCTTCTAAAATTTATTTGTGGATGGCAATATGGAATATTCCAAAGCCCCGCCATATTCTTCAGAATTATTGGAGCTATGATTATTTTTATAGTAGTTTATTTGCTCCAGTTCAAATACTTAGGGAGTTAATTCAAAGCCCAATATATCCTGGAAAATATGCATAATTTTTGGTAGAGGTTTCCACCTTTTTTCCATAAATCATGAACATTTTGAAGGGCATTTTGAGTCCATTGAAAAATATTTTAAGTTGAACCTATTTGAATTATTTTGGTGCTAGGGTTTGAAACATCCCCATCTCAGGTTTCTTTGTAATTTAAACATGATGCATGGAGTATTATGCAACTAATAACACTAAATATTCTAGGGCTATGACACTTGTGGCTTAGAACACGGAGGCCCTCGTGTCGGCCCTTGTGAAGCAAAAGGAAGACGCCCGCGCCGAGTACAAGAAGAAGCCGGACTTCTAAGAGGCGCGCTTCAAGGAGAGAAACAAGGTCGTCGAGACCAAATGCGCGGAGTTGGAGAAGCAGCTAGAACTGATGAAGGGCTCTCTTGCTGGAGCATAGTCTTCTGCAGCTGCTAGCTAGAAGGCCCGGTAAGCTGCCGAGAAGAAACTCATGGACTGCTAGGCAGAGCTGAAACACCTTGAGGAACTGCAAGCCCAACTACTGGAGAGCGGTGAGGAGCTGAAACAAGAGCAACTCTGGCGCGGGGGGGCAGCGAAAGACGTAGTGCAAGGTCTTCAAGGGGGTTTACAACTGCATCTTTGCCATCGCCGGGAAGCTGGGCATGACCCTTGCAGGCTCCATCAACTTCCAGGAGGACGACGTGGGCAGCTACGCCATGTTCTTTCTGGCATTCGTCGCCAAGCTGGAGGAAGTTGCAAAGTACTTCCACCAGACCATCGAGTTGGAGTGCCGGGAGCTGGCGATGTCAGCCGGGGAGCGTGTCCTCACCAATCTTCATCTTATCAATGGCGATTTCCCACTTGCCGATGTGATGCAATGGCCGGAGTCAAAAAAAGAGGTGAAGGCTTCCCGGGCCGCTATCGCAGGCCATGTTATGGCACTCATCGACCTGTTTCTCCAGGGTGAAGGTGAAGACGAGTCTTCGGGCGACCCCGTGCCTGCCAATAGCTCCTCTAGCAAGTACGCGGATTCTGAAGTCGAGAACTAGGCTCTCTTGTATCATTGCTTGTAAAACTTTTGAAGTTTGTCATCGTCGGGCGCATAGCGTCCGTCTTGGATTTGTATGGACCTAGTTGCACTTTTTGCTTTTGTGGTGTTTATCCTTTTGCCTTGCTTGCTCGATAGTCCATTTTGTCAAGGGAACATCCTCCATCCCGGGAGAAGTACCAAAGCCCACCGAGCGGCTGTGGCCTGGCCAAGTGCCTTCCTTCTGGGGGGGCGGTGCTCTAGTTAAGACTTTTTCCGAAGAATAGGCTTCCCGGGAGCCCCCGATCCCATTTTACCATGAGGGGCTCATATTGGGACCGTGCCGCAGGCCATGCCATACCGGGCTGGTGGTGTATAATGTAGCCCCCAGGCCCATGTCTTCCGCGCGGTGTTCGAGAGAGCGTTGGGGAAGATGGGGCCCAGAATCGCGTGGCACACGCTGCCCCATGGTAGGAAAACACGCCCCCGCCACCTAGTCATTTCACCGCCCTGGTCATTTCGCATTTACGATCGCAGTGAAGCCACTGTTAAAGCAGGCGGCTCCTCGGCTCCCATGCCATGATGCTTGGGGAAGTGGAGGGAGTGCGCAACGCGCAGTAATCACGAGGGTGGTGGCCATTACACCTCCCTCACCTATAAAACGGGAGGGACTGGCTCACCCTCCTCACTCTTCTTCCTCCTTCGTCTCTTGCATCCACCTCTCTGAATCTTCCACTCCCGTGCCGAGCCATTCTTCTCATTCATCCTTCTTCCCTCATCCCCGGCTGCCATGGCTTCTGCTTGCGAGGTGGCACAGCTGCGCAGGGAGCTGGCCGCTAGAGATGGGGTGCTAGCGGCGAAAGATGAGGCGCTGGCGGAGAGAGATGCGGCCCTAAGTGAGCTTTGCACCCGCGCCCTTGATAGGCTGACACGCCACGACAGGGAGAACAGCGGGCTCCGGTCATGGCTCGGTGCCACGACGAAGCAACTGGAGGAGGTGAGGGACAACCTCACCCAAGAGACCCTCCGGATGACCTGCCAGGCAGCGCGGGAGCGCAAGGAGTGGGACGAGATCCAGGAGGGTCTCGAAGGTATGCTGGTGGAGATCGGGAAGACGCACGAGGTCTTGCGTGAAGCTTACCGCTAAGCCAGCACGGTGATGCCCGCCGTCAAACTCGACCCGATGACCACCACGCTGACTTCAATGACCATAGGCTGGCGGACATTGTTGGTTTGATCCGGCACCTCGCCGACTAGCTCGCCACCTCCGCGAGATTGTGGGGGACAAGTTGGACACAGAAAGAACGCGGTCCGCCGTGGCGGTGGCATCGCGCATCCTCTCTGGACTCCACCACAGCGACCTGTTCTTCCCGGTGGACGCCATCATGGACGAGCTCATGCTGGCGGACTGCGAGAGGTCGCTGAGGGCCGTGGCGAGCCTCTAGGCGCTGCCAAGGGCGAGCGCGCGGTCGTCGTCGTCGGCAACAGCAACAGCCACATCGGGCTCAGCGTAAAGTGCACCAAGGAGTTTCTAGACGGCGCGAGCCTCCTTGCCTTGGCTTTTCTGTCCCTGTTTTGGAAACAAAATCCTACGGCATAGCAGTGCAGGAGTAGCAAGAATTTCGTTTTGTATGCATGTCTTAGTTCGTAATAGGTGAAGGGCTGCTATCGGCAACTCTTGTTAACCCATTCTAAGCGTGTAAGAAATTTCGTTCTCCCCAAGTCTTCTTTTATGTTCAGGGAAATCCCACATTGCCGGGGTGACTGCCTCTGATCACAGGAACATACAACAAAGATATGTTGGAGCGGATCCGGAACGCAGCATGTAGGTTTTGCTCTCGGGATGACAGAACTTCCTGGGAGTAGTTCACGGGGTGATACTTCCCAGGGAGCCCCCGTTTCACGGACTGGCCTAGCATAGGAGAAAAGTGCTTTGGGAAAAATGACCCGGCGAGTTGGATCGAAGGGGCCCATGCTCCCACACTAGCTTGGCTAATGCACATGGAGAGGGGCAACATCTAGTGACTTGGGGAAGGAAGTTTGTACGGGATGTGTCCCGAGAACGGGTCCTTCGCAACCATCTGTGTTGTGCTGCCTAGGCTCTGCGTGTGTACTTGGTCAAGTAGAGAAACAAGCATGGGGCGACAGATGGAACAACGAAGACAACGTAGTACAGGTACGCCATGGCGCTCCTTAACGGGGGAGCGCCCGGATACATGGCAATCGAGGTACTTAGCTTTCTAACATTAACTAGGAGGATCTGAGCCTGGCTCGTCGTGGAGCCACCGCTCGCCGGGTGGCCCGCAGCTCCCGAGAAGGCACCTTTGTTGGTGTGGAGGGCGTTGTTGGTGTGTAGGGTGCCGTCTTTTCCTGGGAGGTCGGGCGCAGCCCCCGGGACTACGCGACGAGGAAATCAGTGTTGATGGTGATGCTGCGGAATGCGCCTCCGCCGATGGTGATTTGCAAGGTGAAGAAGCTCCTTCCTGACTTGCGACACGGCCCCGGCCCGCCGATGGGGTCCGCCGTGGGAGCGGGCTCCGGCACCGTTCCACGGGGAGTAACAGGTCCCACCGGGTGAGTAGTCTTGGTACGCCCAAACGCGCGAGCCACGGGCTCTCCTGGGAGGATGGGCTCGAGGCGACCGATCCTTTTAGTTCCTAGGGGACCGCCTGCCTCCAGCGCCCGGGCGCAGTCATACGCAATACGGTAGAGGTCAGGGACAGTGTGCACCCACTAGGCGGTGAGCTCGTAACGCACCCCAATACTACGGACGTTCAGGGAGAATGTCATGACAACGGCTGCCTGAGGGATGCCACATTTTCATGCATCTGGCGGAAGCGATGGATGTAGTCCCTGAGTTGCTCTGCTGGCCTCTGCTTGAGGTAATGAAGGGATATGTACGTGGGCCTTACACCCTGTGATCTCCCGGGGGAAATACGTCCCTCGCGGCGTGGCCCCTGCGCCCAAGGACCACCCAGGGGGTAGCACTCTGACACGGTGCGGATGAGTGGGGCCCTGCCCGTGCCGATGCACACCGGTACACGGTGGCCCGGGGAAGCCTGCCCTGCGCCATCTTTTCTTGATGCCGAAGAGGTGCTTGATGCAGATGCCTTATCGAGGGAGCGGCGCCGGTGGTGGCGCTGGGGAAGCAAGGTGTTCGGGAAGGCAAACGACCTGGATCAAGGAAACAAGAACGCATCTGCCCCCTACCTGGCGCGCCAAATATCGGTGTCTAAGAACCTGACATTGGGTTGTTAGCTACAACCCTTTGAGAGTTCGGCCAAGGACTGAATGCGTCGAGTTTCCTAAGTCATTGATCGTTGCAAATGAGAGAAAAGGATACTAGATTACACCGGAGCTACCCAGGTTCAGGCCACCCTGTAGGTGTAATAACTTACTCCTGCTGTAGAATTATATTGCCGTCTGGAGAGTTACATTATGTGTTCTTTGTTGTGAATGTGAGTCCACCTCCTAGGCTGAGGCCTTCCCCTATTTATACTGCTTCGGGATCTCATCCTTGCTGCCGGAGTCTCCCATTGGCTCGGTATAAACAAAGGAAAGGCTCGAGCTCCTTATACCAGCATGTTGCGACCGATCTGGGAACGCCCGTCCATACCGACTTGGTGGCTGCCAGACACCGCTCATGTAGCCGCATGCAGAGCATGTGAATCTTCAGCGGTCCTTATTGATGACCTTGGCGAATGGAGCGCCTTGCCGGAGCCCATATGCCAAGGACATGTCCGATGCGTCCCATCCCAACCGCTGACGCCGGTAGAAGTGATGGGGGAAGGGGTGTATTTAATGCTTCTGACAAACGGATTCCTTGCTTCCCTTGTGGATATTGGTCACACTAGGCAGAACGCCTCCGAGGAGGCCCCGGGAGGTGCTTCCCGGAGCCGGGAAGCCCACATAGTACTTTGAATGGTACCCTGACTACCCATACTTTGGATTCGAAGAGAAGTCAAACCTCCCATTGCTCTGTGTGGGATGGGGTCGCATGCTGGGGGCCACCGTCAAGTCCTCGGCCCACAGGCCCAAGGTATGCTGGTTCCAGTTGAGCCGACAAATTGTGATTATGGTGAGAAGCAAGCTTTAAAATAAATAACATAAAAGTAGTAAGGAAACAGTAACTTGAGTAACTGATGGACTAGCACAGGAGTAAGGCATTCTCAGGGAGTCCGGAATACCCATTGGTCGGTTTCTAGCGTGACCTATGCACACGCATAGTAAGGTATGGATACTTGAGCCACTCTTGACGATTATGCTGGACTGAGCCGGGTACAGAACACATTCTACTCGAAGTAGACTTCGTGCCACGCATGCCACCACCATAGTCTCGCCCAGAGGGTTGCAACTATGAGAATTAAGGGTTTACCCCATGGACGTGGCCTCTCTAAGGGTTCTCCATAATTCCCCTATCAATTTGAAAGGTTAGGAGTAAAGGCTTTTACTGTCACCTCGAATTACCTTCACGTCCTACCCCTTTACAATGACAGTGATATACTTTGTGGCCATAAGGCAATAATGCTGAGTGGGGCTCCTTCACAACATTCATGAAGTTATTAAACTAAGCATTCAATAGAGGATCTCATATCCAAAATAATGATTCAAATCCTATACATACAAAGGTTCATCCATATCCCCGAGAACTAGGGGTCTACTCACACATGGAGACAACAAACATCATAAGAGGGGTGATGGTAAACATGAATGGATGACTCAAGTAACACACAAGACAATTTACTAGGGTTCCTAATGTTAAAATGATAAGGATGTGGATGATGATGATGATGATAGTGGCGATGATGTTGTAGCCCCCTTATGCTTGGCGGTGAAGATGGCGGCCTTCTCCTTGCTAATTCCCCTACGGATGTTCTCCGGAGGCTAGGGTTCTGCCTTCTGGACGAGTTTCTGATCTCTCTGTGCGTCCGATCTTCGATCTGATTTCACGGGGTGAAAGTAGTCGACGAGGCGGCGACACTGACACTTCATACGACCGCCCATACGAGCGGTCACGCTTGTATGGAATGCTGTCTTTGGCTCTGGAAGCGCCGTGGTGATTCCTCCTTTGGCCTCCTTTCCTGATTCTTTTATGGTAGGTGATTATCACATTAAATACATGATTCCACTACCATTTCCTAAGATTTCTTCCATAAAGTGTTAATTGGTCCAAAAAGCGTTACCGTAGTAATATCAACAAAAAGAGGTGCGTGAACACAGTAAAATTCCACAAAGCCTACCATGTAGGCACAAAATAACCATCAAAATCATCACATAAATTGCACTCATCAATATACACCGAACAAAGATGAATGCAATCTTAAAGAAGAGAAGTGTGTGCATTCATGTTTGTGAAGGTATGTCCTATGACTCCCGTCTTTTGCACTTGAATTACTTAGAATAGATGTAGTAGTAGTATGTGTGATCTATTCAAGTGGGAGTAAGTATTGATAGTTAAAACAAAGGTTTTGTTCTAGTAGCTGAAATAATTTTGTAGCCTTTGTTCTATTTAGTCTAGATAACCAAGACTTGTCGTGGGACTATTTTTAAAAGAACAATGATGTTAACAAAGAATAACCATGCACAAGATAAAGTCTTCAAAGACTTGGGTGTTGAGAAAATTTGTAGAGAAGATGATGTTAGAGATACTCAACGTCATAGTGTTAATTTTAATAGACTCAATAGCACTTGTGGATTAAATTGTCCAGAGGAACTTAGTTGAAAGGTAAATGAGATTATGTCAAAAATCCGTGTTGTATTTCATACATGGTGCTTCAGCTTCTCGCTGGTGCTATGGCCTTGCTACTCTATGCACGTGTACGTGTGTAAATGTGGCTTTGTCACCTTTCTTGATGTTATGCTAAGAACTCCGCTGGCCAATGAACGATCCACCAGAGTTTCGGCTTGGATTTTGGCTATGAGTTTGTTACCATATGTAGTGGCAACACTGCATCAAATATTATTCAGCTTTCTCTTCAATGTGTGTGTATGTGGTAAATAATGGGAACTAATCACAAGAACTCGAAAGAGACAACATATTGGTCCATAATACCCAGAATCAAGGCACTGCGAAACCTTATGCATGATCACTTCTTTGGCATAATCCTGTCACGTGAAAACAAAAGTTTTAGCAAACAATGATTGAAACAAAGTGCTTGACAGCCTTGATGATGAGACACGCGTGGGTGTCTTAGCGAGTTACTCTAGAATCATGTTGTCTTTACATACCTATCAATCACTAATTTATGTTTTCATTGCTAAAGGAATAAACCTCTTCCATGCATTTCTGGCAAGCAAGTTTTAACTAGAAGAAATAGCTTGATACCTTCAAGCACTCACCTCCCCAGCAATGGCGCAAGAAATAGCTTGATGTCTACTATGCAACTTTATTGTTGTAGACTTGGTTGGGCCTCCAAGCGCAGAGTTTTGTAGGACAGCAGCAAATTTCCCTCAAGTGGATGACCTAAGGTTTATCAATCCGTGGCAGGTGTAGGATGAAGATGGTCTCTCTCAAACAACCCTACAATCAAATACAAAGAGTCTCTTGTGTCCCCAACACACCCAATACAATTGTCAGTTGCATAGGTGCACTAGTTCAATGAAGAGATGATGATAGATGTGTAATATGGATGGTAGAAATAGCTTTTTATAATCTGAACAAATAAAAACAGGAAGGTAGCAAGTAAAAAAGTGTGTGAAAATGGTGTTTCAATGCTTAGAAACAAGGCCTAGGGTTCATACTTTCACTAGTGCATTCTCTCAAAATTACTAACATAATTGAATCATATGATAATCCCTCAAAGTGCGGCAAAGAATCACTCCAAAGTCTCTAATCCTATTAGAGAAAGTAGGATGAAATCGCATAGGTAGTAAACCACCTCAAAGTTGTGTTTCCAATCAACTATTGAACCACCCCCAAAGTGTCACGAATAGGTCTAGAGATCGTACTACGGCAACACCATATGATACACATCAATCAACTCTAATGTCACCTAGATACCCTAATGTCACCATGAGTATCTGTGAGTAAGACATGCATCAAGTGATCTCAAATCCAAAATATTCAATCCAACATAAAGAAACCTCGGAGAGCAAGACTCAATTCACCACAAAAGAGATAGAGGGGAAGAACACCATGTGATCCAATTATATTGATAAAGCTCATGATACATCAAGATCGTGCCAAATCAAGAACACAAGAGAGAGAGAGAGAGAGAGAGAGGGAGAGAGGGAGAGAGAGAGATCAAACACATAGCTACTGGTATAGACGCTCAGTCTCGAGGATGAACTACTCACACATCACCATGGAGGCAACATGGATGATGAAGATGACTTCCGTGAAGGATTCCCCCTCTGGCAGGGTGCCGAAAAAGGCCTCCAGATGCGATCGCTTTGGAACTGAGGCTTGCGGCGGTGGAGTAAAAGTTCTAGGTTTATTTCTGGGGGTTTCTCTATTTATGGAATTTTTCAGCGTTGGAATCACACCAGGAGGGGTCATGAGGGGCCCACAAGGCACCAGGGCACGCCCTACTGCCCAGGGCATGCCCCCTGCCTTGTGGGCCCCCTGTGGGTCTTCTGGTGCTCTCCTGAAGCTTGCTGGGTCTTTTTCCTTCCAGAAAAAATCATCAAAAAGTTTCGTCGTGTTTGGACTTCGTTGGCATGGATTTTCTGGAAAACCAAAAACAAGCAGAAAACAACAACTGGCACTGGGCACTAGATTAATATGTTAGTCCACAAAAATAATATTAAAGTTCACCAAAACCATACAAGATCGATGTAAATATAGCATGAATACTTCATAAATTATAGATACGTTGGAGACGTATCAGCCATTACCACTACCATCACAATGCACTTCAAATGTTTCATCAAATTGGATAATGCAAGTAATGGGGCATGTGCTAGCAAATTCTTAAGCTCATTAAATGTGGCATCTTGTGAGGGTCCCCATATGAATGGTGCATTCTTCTTACTCAAGGCATGCAAAGGTGAAGTAATGGTGCAAAAATCTTTAACAAAGCGACGATAAAAACCGTCTAGTCCAAGGAAGCTACACACTTGATTCAAGTTCGTTGGTTGGGGCCAAGTTTTAATAGCGTCAATTTTAAACTCATCCACTTCAACACCCTTAGAGGGGACCTAAAAGCCCAAGAAAATGAGCTTGTCTACACCAAAAGTGCACTTGTCGATGGTCGGTGTCAAAACTGGCAGACCTCGGGGTAGGGGGTCCCGAGCTGTGGATCGTGGATCAATGGTAGCAGAAACAAGGGAGACGATGTTTACCCAGGTTCAGGCCCTCTCGATGGAGGTAAAACCCTACGTCCTGCTCTTGTTTATATTGATGGAGATGTATCGAGTACAGAGTTGATCTACCTCGAGATCGTAATGTGTGTCTAACTCTAGGGCTAGGTGAATGATGTTGCGTTGATGCCCCCTCTACGGGCTAAACCCCGTGGCTTATATACACGCCAGATAGGGTATCTAGGGTTACAAAGTCGGTAGCTAGGAGCAGGGCAGCATGAGAGATCTTGAAGTATACGTCAAGTCTTCGGTGGAGACAGTCTTGATCATGACTCCTGTACACGGCCTCCGGAGTCCACCTTGATCACGCCCAAGGGCCCGTTGGCCCAACCGAAGAGACGGGCTGGCTAGGTTAGCACCCCCTAATCCAGGACACTGTCAGTAGCCCCCGAACTGGTCTTCTACGCTGAGGACGATTTTCCTAATAGACGCCACCTCGGATCCAGAGTCCTTGGCTTGACAGACGAGTTCCCCTTTATAATTTACTCTTTTTAGCGGAGCGATGTCATCCGAGGCCCAACCGAGCTTGTACCCTGCCCAAAGAGGATAGATATCTTAGCCTCGAAGACCCGCCGTCTAGGTATGAATGGTCCAATCCGATCTAACAACTTTATCAAAGCGGCACGCCCAACATCAGGTCGGGCAGTTATTGCTTCCCTTAAATCACGGTTCAAGGCAGCCTTTTTACTAGCATGTCCCATCGAGGTGGGGATCGTGCCCATTTTCTTAGAGATATCATTACGATTTTGTTTCCCCCCATATGCTTAACGACATCTTTGGTGGGAGCGGCGTTTTTATCGGCGTAGTAAAGGGGACTCTTAGCCTTCCACTGGCCTATAAGAGCAAAAGGGTGGACAGTGCAACCAACTATGCTCCCATTTCCCCCCTCTACTGCTCCATCAAGCTCCAGCGCCCAGATCCCATCCTGCTCCCTTTTTCCTTCTGCGAATCCAACCTCCATCAGAGGCCATGGACGACACCCTCAAAGGGCACTGGGGTGGTTCCATCGTGACGGATGACACCATCCTAGAGCTGCACAGCGCGGGGTATCTAACCCCCGCCATCGCCGCCCATGCTCTGGCTGCTGGCTAGCAAGTGCCCGCTCCCAACGCTGGGGATTGGGTAGTCTTCGTCCCCCACCTCGTCCGAGGCCTGGGGTTCCCGCTGCACCCCTTTGTGCGCGGCGTGATGTACTACTACGGGCTCGATTTCCACCGTAAGGCCCCAAACTCCATTCTTCACCTTGCCTCCTTTGTCACGGTCTGCGAGGCCTTCCTCCGCTGCGAGCCACACTTCGGCCTATGGCTGAAGCTCTTCGGGATCAAGCCGAAGTCCAGTGGCTCCGACCTCATGGAGTGCGGAGGGGCCATGATCAACAAAAACCAGGGGGCTGCATGGTTCAAGGGCACCTTCATCGAAATGGTGAAGGAGTGGCAGCGGGAGTAGTTTTATATCACCGAACCGCTTACCCCTGGTCAGGCTGAGGTCCCAGCTTTCTCGGCCGGGCCTCCCAAGAAGCTCAAGTCCTGGAGGGAGAAGGGCGTCACCTGGGGGAACCCAAAAGAGGTGGAGGCCCTGGTCGAGAGGATCAAATGGTGGTCCACCATGGGGAAGGTCGAGCTTGCCGACATCATCAGCATCATGCTCAAACGCCGCATACTCCCTCTCCAGCTTCGGGCTACCCCGATGTGGGCGCAAAAGCCCGAGAACATGGACTCCCTCACCACCTTCTTCCGGTCCACCTTGGCCGCCATGTGGACGAAGCTCATGAAGCTGGCCAAGGACAAGATCCCCAAGGAAGGGGAGGACCGCGGCCTCGAGGACGGCTATGAAGCCCCCTCGGTAAGTGATCCTGCCCACCGACTATCATTTCTATCCTCCGTATCGGGGAGTAGAGTTTAATGAATCGTTATGCTTGACGCTTTGCAGAAGTTTCTGGCCTGGGAGCAAGGAGTGCGATGCCCGGCTCCACTGCCAGAGGAGCCCATGACTCCCCTGCTCTCGGCGCTCCTGACCGAGGAGCCGCACGTGGAGGCCCCCAAAGGGACGATTCCCAGAAGGGCATGTCAAGTGCTCGGACTCGAGAGACCTCGGTCACCCGGTCCGAAGGAGGGTGATGCCGAGGACATCCCTCCCCCGAAAGGGAAGAGGTCGGCGACAGAGGCCCCAAGGGCCCGAAGAGGCCGAGGAGAACCTCGTCCGGGGCCGCCGGCAAGTTGTCGGAGAGAGTCGAGCTCTCCGGCCACTCAGAAGAAGACCTCCTCACCATGGGGAGGAAGAAACTGGTGCCTCGAGGGTAAGCCGTTATCTTTGTATCATGTCTTTTAATTTGACAAGTTGTTTTTAGCAAGGGAAAACTCATAGAGTGTCTTTTCTCATGCAGTCCGCCGAGGGTAATCCCTAGCGGTTCCTCGAGCGGGTTGCCATCCGCCAGCGGGACTCCAGAGCCCGCTGTTCCTCCCCCGGTGCATGACGGGCTAGGGGAGACGATGTCCACCCTAGCTCCCGACGTGGACATGACGAGGGTCGGGGAGGTGGCCGTCACGGCCGAGGTCGACACCTTGGCCCAACAATAGCCGGGGGAGAAACACCCCGAGGTCATCGGAGAGGAGCTGGGCCAGTCATTAGTCGAGCCGATATATTCTTCGGCTCCGCCACCGCAGGTGGAGGCTACCCAGATCGGCACATCCGAGGTTGTCCCGCCAACTGCCCAAGGACAGGCTAGCGCGGGGTGGACCGAGGAGATGGAGGACACCCTGAAGGGCTCCTCCATCAAGGAAGAGCACCGTGCCTTGATAGGCGCGGCGCTGCAAGGCTTCCGGTCCGCAGGGCCCGGCCTGCAGGAGGTTTTTAAGAACGTCGTAGTGAGTTTCGAGGTATGCTTCTATCCTCGCACCAAGTTTTAACTTGTTCATTTGAGCTTATTGATTTATGTGTTTATCCGAGGACATAGTATCACAGCCTGCTAAACGGCTTAGTGAGTGAGTAGCCCCTGAGCCCGAAGTGAGTTTCCAGAAACCGGCATTGGGGTCGTTTAATTGAGTAGGAGCCTATCAAGTAGCCCCTAGGGCGCTGCTCAAGGCAGCCATCCTGGAACTTTTTAATAATTTAACTGCTGCCTTTGTAATAAGGGTTTTTGCTGCCAGGTTTCGACCTCGATTCCGGACTCCGTCTCCGGGTAGATTGCGGAGATAAACCGGAAGCTCAAGAGGTCCTAGGAGGAACTCACCCTAGTAAACCAAAAATTCAAGCAGGCTCATGGTAAGCAAGTTAAACTTGTATTATACTTTGTACGGAAGAGTTATGATAGGTTTTGCTCAATTAAAAACTAAGGCCGAACTGTTTCAATGACAACAGCGTTAGCGGAGCTTGAGACGCTCAAGGCCGAGCTCAAAAAGGCTCGGCAGGAGGTGAAGCAGCATGAGGCTGCGGCCACGGAGGCGGAGAAGGCCTAAGCCGCCGAGAAGGTAGCCGGGGAGAAGGACTGGGCATGGGTCACGGAAATCGAGGAGATCCTGAAGGGCTTGTTTGAGGAGCGTGACAAGCTTCAGACGAATGGAAAGAAAATGAAGGAGGAGCTCGAGAAGCTCCAACTTGCCCACTCCGAGCTCAAGACCACGGCCCGGGCTGACCACGAGGCACTCCAGCATGTGGAGCAAATCGCCTCGGGTAAGCTATTTCTGCTGCAGTGTATGTTTGGCAGCAAAGGGTGTATCGAGCTCACCCAATTATGGCGTTCCGCAGAGGTCTTCGCGGATCTTCTGCAGAGCGCGGCGGATGCGGTGGCCCACTTCGGCCAGCTGGTGGGCCACGAGGCCAAGAAGGCCTTTTGGGGGCAGTTCCCGGGGTCGCCATCAGCACAACTGCTAAATCATCGAATGAAGCAGCTGGTGGAGTTGTTTCGCATGACGAGACCGGCGCTCTAGCACCTCTGCATCGCGTTTTGGCCTGCCAAAGCCATGCCCAATAGCCTCTTTGGCCTGGCGGCCCGTCTCCGAGATGCCGTGCCCTGCGTGAACCGCTGGAGGAGGTCCACGTGCTTTGAAGGGGTGCGGAGGGCATACGCCTGCGTGAAGATGCTCTTCCGAAAGATTGATGCGGTGACATGTCCCACGGGCCCTCCTGCCGACAAGCCGCGCACCGCCGAATAGTTCTTCGCCGAGGTGGAGGAGGGAGCTCATATCACCGAAGCCATGTGTCCAAAGGACACTATGTATTTCTAAATAGTACTTCGGAATGCCAAAGTGTGTGATGTACAAAACTTTGTCTTTTGCTTGAATGAATATGGCTTTAAATTCCATTTGTGTTTTTCAATTAGTTTTACCTCCTAGATGACTGTTTTAAAATGAAAGTGGCCAGTCGTCGGCTTCAGCCCCAGTGTAGATCATACAAAGGGTGTTCCTTGAGGCACTCTTGACCCTTAGCCGACGTCTCGGTGCCCGGAGGTGGTCGGTGCTTATAGGAACTAGGCAATCAAACTATAGTGGCTTTATGACTTTCACTTAGTCATAGGAGTTTGACTATGGGGGCTGGTGACGAGCCCCTGGTTTGGGAAGTGGTTGGCCTGGTCGGCCGAGGTCTAGGCCATAACACACTTCGGCTAGAAATTAAAGCCCTTCGTTTAACACGGGTGATCTCTATTGTCACATCGCTTAACGCGGTCTACGGATGGCCGACCAGTTTACGCCTACCTAGATAGTTAGTTTTCGGCTTTCTCCACTGAGGCACTCAGCCAATTGACCTGGCAGCACAATCGCAGTGGTTCTCCCATTACGCCCTTAGACGAATTCATCGGGAACGTAAGGGGTACACATAGGAGCCGGGCAACCCAACTTTTGACCAAAATCTAGGTTCGAAACTGATGCATATAAAGCCAAAATCCGAGACGCCGAATATTTCGAACTTGTGGTACAATTGTATCTTTTTAGAGAACTTCTTCATGGTGCAGGGCCATGCTTATAAAGAAATATGATAAGGACCTTTAAAGGGCACGGTTTCTTTATTTCATAATTTCAAACGTTTACATGCCCAACTACAACAAGAGGAACTGAAAGAATACAACGTAAAAAGTGAAAAGGGAGGAAGAAACAGGGCGGATATTTGTTATCAGATTTTTAGGAATCTGGGCCGCTACCTGCCGCACGTCTGCGCTTCCGAGCTGTTGACCAGATGTTCACCATTGATGGTGGGGACTCGCGGAGGCTGATGCCTTTCCGGCCCTTCATACTCTCCAAGCATTTGATTGACTGAGCTCCTTAAAGTAGATGTTGCTGAAGTCCGTTCTGTGGTTGAAGCCACATTGACGAAGTCATTTTTG
The DNA here is from genome assembly GCA_039707655.1 of Elymus sibiricus. Taxonomy (NCBI): domain Eukaryota; kingdom Viridiplantae; phylum Streptophyta; class Magnoliopsida; order Poales; family Poaceae; genus Elymus; species Elymus sibiricus. The sequence goes on from CM077670.1 coordinate 208,551,636, forward strand.
GCTAGTTCTTTGACAGAGACTTGCCTGTGAGGGGGCTCGAAGCCACTTCGTTGCTTGGTCGAACTGTGCCGACACTTTAGTAAATTTTTTGCTCCTCGACGACCCAGGGAATCTTGAGTGCGAAATTATACACTCTGGGGACATAGTGCCCCTTCCAGAGAGGGCACGCGAGGAGCCCGTATCCCTATTTTGGATGCGGGGGTATACGGCTGAGGTCGATTTGTGCGACCCGTGCGCGCTTCGAAGAGCTAGCGACGCATTTATCGCTACGGGCTGCCTCCTCGGATGCCTGTACCTCGGCTGCGAAAGCCGTGGTCTGTTCCTCTGTGCGGAGTGAGCGTTCGGTGTTACCATTGACTGTGATAACGCCGTTGGGTCCCGGCATTTTAAGCTTGAGATAAGCATAATGCGGGACTGCGTTGAAGCGTGCGAAGGCCGTGCGCCCTAAGAGCGCGTGGTATCCACTTCGGAAACGTACGATATCGAAGATTAACTCCTCGCTTCTGAAGTTCTTGGGCAAGCTGAAGACTACCTCCAGGGTGATCGTTCCGGTACAGCGGGCTTCGACGCCAGGGATGACACCTTTAAAGGTGGTGGTGCTTGGCTTGATCCGGGATGAGTCAATGCCCATCTTTCGAACCGTGTCCTCGTAAATGAGGTTGAGGCTGCTTCCTCCGTCCATCAGGACACATGTCAGATGATAACCATCAACAATAGGGTCCAGGACGAGTGACGCCAATCCGCCATGCCTGATGCTGGTCGGATGATCATGCTTGTCAAATGTGATCGGGTAAGCCGACCATGGGTTATACTTTGGGGCGACTGGCTCTAGCGCGTATACATCCTGAAGCACATGCTTCCTCTCCATTTTAGGGATGTGGGTGACATAGATCATACTGACCTCTGTTACCTTGTCAGGAAACTTCTTTTGGCCTCCATTATTGGCCAGCCGAGGTTCTTCCTCGTCTTCACTACGATTTTGGGTTTTATTTTGACCCTCTGTCGCTACCTTGCCAGCTTGTTTAAAGACCCAGCAATTCATGTTAGTGTGGGTTGCTGGTTTGTCCTGAGTTCCGTGGATTCCACATGGGCGGTCCAGGAGTCTATCAAGCTGGCTAGGTCCGTCCTTGTTCCTTTTAAAGGGTTTTCTTTTCTGTCCGGATTTAGGTCCGGTGAACCCCGCGTTGACCGCAGCGTCTTCCGTATCGCTTCCACCATTTTTATACCTGTGCTTATTTTTGTTGCGCTTGGGTTTTCCAATGGTGTCGTGCTTTTCCAAGGTGCCTGCCTCGCCGTTGTGAGTACTACGGGCAAGCAAGCTGTCCTCTCCCGCGCAAAAGCGAGTCATCAGTGAGGTTAGGGCTGCCATAGTCCTCGGCTTATCCTGGCCGAGTTGACGGGCCAACCATTCATCATGGATATTGTTCTTGAATGCGGCGATGGCCTCGACTTTGGAGCAGTCAATGATCTGGTTCTTCTTGGTGAGGAACCTGTTCCAGAATTTCTGGGCTGATTCACCTGGCTGCTGGGTGACACGGCTGAGGTCATCAGTGTCCGGAGGTCGGACGTAAGTGCCCTGGAAGTTTGCTCGAAAAGCGTCCTCTAGGGCCTCCCAGCTGCCAATAGAGGGAGGAGGGAGGCTGTTAAGCCAATGCTTCGCCGGTCCCTTTAGCTTGAGCGGCAGGTATTTAATGGCGTGGGGATCATCTCCGTTGGCCATGTGTATCTGGAGAAGGAAATCCTCGATCCATACTGCTGGGTCTGTTGGAGTCTAGGATCTGCGTCCAAGAAACTTCTCCATGAACTTAGGATTCGAACTCTGGGGGACTTTTGCTTGGCAACCTACGACACGATGGCAACTACGGAGGGATCACGACGGGCTCACTGGCTCTCGCCGGACACAAAGGGGATGCGCGAGCTACCCAGGTTCGGGCCACCGTGCGGTGTAATACCCTACTCCTGCCTGTGTTGGATTTCTCTATGATGGAGAGCTTGTGGCTCGAAGTACACGAGGTGAGGGGGAGAATCAATCAATCCCCCTCCATGGAAGCAGCCCTGCCCCTTTTGTTGTGCCTTGGTCCTCTTCTCCAAAAATATGAAAGGGAAAGGGTGGCCACAGGGCGGCAATTCAAAGGGGGACAGGCGCGCAGGTCTATCCTGACTAAAGGCGGTCTCCGCCTGATAAAGTAGTCTTCGTGACGTGCTGGTGGGCTTGGCGATGACCTCCGTCCTGGCGCACTAATCCATTCTGATCTTCTATCACCAAAGAGGAAACCCTTTGGGACTTGCTTTGGCGGAGGCAGATGCCGCTGCTCCCCTATCATCAGAATGGAAGCTGGGCTCGGTCACGCCCCGCTGTCCTTATCCTGACAGCGGGTCGTCACCCATGTGCTTGGCGTGGAACCCCGCGGCTGGTGCCGTACGGTCTGCTTCGTGAGGAGGCCTCGTGAGGGGAGCCTCGCGAGGCAACCTGGTGCTTGGTGGCCTCGGCAGGGTCTGGCCTGGCAGCGAGCGGCCTCGCGAGGCTTGCCACTCGCGAGGCAGCTTCCTCCGGAGTGGCTAAGGCAGGGCCACCCTCATGGGCCGGCCCAAGCGTCTTCCTCCGGGCCAGAGGCAAATGGGCCGTGGTACCCTGGTTCCCACTGGGCCGACAGTAGCCCCTGGGCCCGCGGCGCGCACGTTCCGCCCGTTAGGGACGAAATGACACGGGGCCCATTGAGCTGCCGGGACCAGAGGTGACGTGTGGCGGCTCTCATGTGGCGGGTCGGCTCCACTCCCCACGACGCCTCGGTAACCGCCGTCTTGGCAATAAAGCCTGCCCGCGCGGGGCGCAGGCAGGTCATTGCTCTTCGTCCCCATCTCGCCCTTCATCTCGTGTGAGAAGCTCCTCTGCTACTCCTCCTCCAAATTCCAATCTCTCCTCCGCCATGGCCCAAGGCAAGAAACCCGTGACCGCCGAGGCCTCCTCTTGCAAGAGCTCCCTGGCGGCGGAGTTTGGTCCGGCCTTGCTGTCGGCCACCATCAACGAGAACGGGCTAGCCAGATCCCGCCCCCTGTTGGCCTCCGAACACTTCGAGGGAGGCACCACCGAGATCTAGCTGGGCTCGCACCCACGGCGCGACCTCAGCCCCACGATAATCCCCGTCTTCTTCCACTCGCTCTTTGCCACGCTGGTGCCGCCCATCTCCGACTTCCTCTATGCCATCCTTGAGCATTATGAGATTTGTCTTCTCCACCTTCATCCCAACTCCATCCTCGTCCCTGCTCTCTTCGCGTACCTCTGCGAGGCCTTCCTGGGAGTGATGCCATCTGTGGCGCTCTTCCGGACCTTCTACAGCCTGCGGGTTTTCTCTTTGGGAAACCACCGCTCCAGAGGCGCCTCCTTCCACATCGACGATGAGATGCGCAAGGTCTTCATCGACATGAAGATCTTGAAGAAGGTGGAGAACTTCAGGTCGCACTGGGTTTACGTTGATGCCCAGCAGACCAGTCCTCTCCCGGCGATCCCTACCAAGCTGGCTGAGAAGATCCCCTGCTGGGAGCACAAGAAGCATGGCGGCGCTGCCCTGAGGCCGATCCTAGCGGAGCTGCGCGAGGCTGGGCTCACGGCGGGCATGATTGCCAAGGAATTCCTCCGCCCCCGCATCACGCCCCTGCAGAAGCGCTCGCACCCGGTGTGGGACATCACCGGAGCCGAAGATCGGATCAGGCTGGCACGGGAGTCCCTCTCGGCCGAAGCTGTGGCCGACGCTTGGGAAGTTTTGTTTCTAGGGGAGGTAGAGGATATGCCTCATGACACGCGCCTGGTGCACCGCTGGTCCAACAAGGCTGAGCTGGTCGTGGTGATGCCCCAGTTCAACCAATGGGGGCCGGTCCGGACGGATCTCGAGGAGCCTGAGGAGCTTCTTGAGGATTCTTCGGAGACGGGGTCCGCCTCGAGCGACCACGAGGCCTCCGACTCCGAGAAGGAGAGCCGTGAGGAATCATCCCCGCCACCTCCTCCATCTCCACCGGCACGTCGTCGACTTCGGCTGGGCGAGGACAGGGGCGACGACGGGGACGCGTTTCGCGTCGTGCCGGCCAAGCCTGTGCCGGCGAGGGAGGGAGGAGACGATGCCGCGGAGATCGACGAGCCCCACGAGGAGCGGGAGGAGGGGACCACTGTGGCCGCCGACCCCGATGAGACTTATGCCGCGCCCTCGGGTGGCCGCCCAGGCGCGCTGCGTGAGGGAGGCAACAGTAGCAGCGGTGCCATCAGGGAGCGGAAGAAGAGGCGCTGGAACCCCAAGGACAAGTAAGTTCCTCTGCCCCCTCCTATCGGTCCCAACTTCCTGGCTGCTGCAGCCCTGACGAGTTTTCACCTGCGCAGGAGCCCCAAGCCAGCCGCCGAGGAGAAGGAGAAGACCAAGCGGAGGAAGGCCGAGGTCGAGGGCCCCTCCCCTCCTCTGAACACCGCCTCGGGTGCTGCGCCGGCGCCCCCGGTAGCGAGGCTGGCAGGAGATGTTGAGGTGACCACGCTGGCGCCTGCCGAGGTGGCCCTCGTCGCCGGTGTCGAGATGGCGGGGAAAAGGGGCGCAGCGCTGACCCCTCCTCAGCGCACCACGCCTGCTACGACGGAGGCCACTGCAGCCCTCACGGGAGCCATCTCCGGGCCCGGGCACCCGGACCTTGAAGTGTTCAGGGCGGTGCCAGAGCACGGGGTGACGCCTCCGGCGCCGAAGGTGGCCATCCCGGGCCCCTCACACCAGACGGCGAGCATGACCCCTGCCGGGGGCGATGGCACGGGGCCGCCAAAGGGGCTCGAAGTTGTGCCCTCCCGTCCACCGACGCCAGCAGACGATTAGGAGGCCCGGGTCAGTCGCGCCTTGGTGCTGGGGGAGAGTGGTACGACGCCCTGGAGTGGGGCCAACAACAGCGTCAAGGCGGCCCTCGAGGCCCTCGAAGGTGAGCTCAGGAAGGAGGCGGAGCTCTGCGTGGAGGAGCGGCGGAAGCTGGCGGAGGGGTGGAGCCAGCTTCGTGAGGCGGCGAAGCTTGACCGCCAGCGGGACGAGGAGGCGCAGGCGCAGCGCGAGCAGCTCGCCAAAGAGGCCTAGGCGTCCCTCGCGAAGGCCCTCGAAGATGCGCAGGAGGCCAAGCAGCGGCGGGAGGAGGTGGATGCCTATGAGAAGACACTGGAGGAGCAGGCTGCCTCGCGTGAGAGACGGCTCAAGATGCGGGAGGAGGCTGCGGAGGCCCTCGAGGGCCGGCTCGCGTCCCGCGAAGCTGAGCTCCCGAAGCGCGAGGAGGAAGTCCTTAGGTCCCAGGAGGCGGTCGCTACCCGCAAGGCGAACGCCAAGACCCGGGAACGCGAGCTCGCTTCATCTGCGTCAGCGCAGGAGACCGAGCAGGAGCGCCTACTGACGAAGGAGCGTGAGCTGGCGGCCGCCCAGGTCGCTCTCGACGAGCAGAGGTGACTCGTGGCCAAGCGGGAAGAGCTCCAGGCCGAGGTTGACGACCTCAAAGAGCAGCTGCTGGACACGGATGCCACCGTCGAGGAAGCGTGCCACGACCTGCTGACCCAGGCGACAACGCGACTCTTTAGCAACCTCCTCTGCCTCGACGATCGCTTTGACTTCGGGCAGGTGGTGACCCCTGTCCCGGCGGAGCTCTGCAAACCCCTCGAGGAGGCTGTGAGGGAGCGCGTGGCTGGCTTCGTCGGGCTGTATGCCTTCGAGCCTGAGGTCAGCGGCGGCGGCGGCGAGCCCCCTCGCGACGGCGGTGGGAGCGGCGACGACTGCGCCTCACGCGCCTGAATTCTCCTTGACCTGTTGCTGTAATAGGGTAGACGTGGCCCCGTGGGGGCGTGAAAACATTTGCAGGGTACTTTTGCTGTAAGCACTTAATGATTTGTGTGTTTTTGTTTTCCTCCCGAGGCCCTTATTTCCCTTTTACATTGCCTTCGTGCCCTGTGTCGCTGGGACACAACCCCCGAGGCAAGCTACAGCCGTCGCTGGTATGCCCAGAGCATGCGCAGGCCAGAGGGTGTAGGGCTCTTAGATCTGGTAGGAGTCCCTGAGGCGCGATGCTCAGGGTCCCCCCCTTGATGCGCAGGCCGCTCCTCCCGAGGAAATCATTATGCCACAAGAGAGAAACGAGAGGGAAAAAGACCCGAGGGGTGCTTTAGACTTAGCTCCTTCGAGGCGTGCGACTTGGGGCGATTTGTTCGCAGGGCACGGCTCGTGAGGCGCAGTCCCTCGTGAGGCCTTCCACCCATAGGATGCTGCTCACGGCGCCTCCCGAGAGGAGCTCCTGAGGCCTTCGTATCCTGCACCAGGGAAACTGCCAAGATTTTGCAAATAGTGCAGCAGGGTGCGCTCGCGAGGTCGCCTATGGGTGGTACACGAGGAGACAAGAGCACCAAGGACCTGGTGAGGTGACGTGCAGGGGAGCAGGCCCGTGAGCCAGAGCTCAGCCACTTGGGTTTTTTAGTGCTGCTGGGACTGACCCGAGCACAGATACCGTGCCCAGCCCCCGCTCGCGCGACAGGCACGGGTGAGATCATGAGCGCGCGCCCCGCGGCTGCGAGCACATAGGATTTTGGAGGAAATAAGCTTTACTGATGCATGAAGCAGGTTCATTACATAACAAAAAGATACATGCTGCCGTGTTCGACACGGGTCAGCTTGAGGATGTGACGGCCGAGGGCCCCTCAAGTAGGCCGTCAGCGTGGAGCATGGGGCATCCGCCAGCGCTGGGCATGGGGCTTCCATGAGAGTGGGAAGGAGCTCTCACGTGCCGAAGGTAGCGTGGGTAGAGAGAGCCCCGGAGCGTGTACAGCTCCATGTCGCTAGTATCCGTGGGGCACAGATAGAACTTACGGTGATGGCGGGCGTTCCATGTGTTTGGTACCGGAACACCCGCCTCCGTCAAGAGTGGGGCCGCGGTGGGCCGGTGGGCGAGTGTTAACCACCTCCGTATTCCTTGCGATGTGGGACTCCAGGCTCATGTGCATCAGCCTCGCGAAGGTGGCTGCGGCACCCTCCAGGCCGAATGGCATACACATGAGCCAGGGCGAGCCTGCGGCGATGCGCGGAGGAGGGGAGGGGCCTGCGGGGCAAGCCTGGTTGTGGGCGATGAAGTCGTCGCACATGCGCACGCTATCGCACGGCCTGGTGATGGGGGTGAGGCTGGCGATCCACTTGGGGTGGGGGGCTTCACGGGCGATTCCAGCATCCTGGGGCTTGTTGACTTCCTGGGTGGTGACTTCCTGCTTCTCGGGCGCCTGACGCCGCTCCTTCTGCTTGACGGGCCGCGCGCTCCGGCACGCGGCTGAGTGGTGCTCGATCACCTCCCTCGGTAGGCCAGGGACGCTTGATGCTGTCCAAGCCAACGCATCAGAGCATGCCCGGAGGAAGGTGACAAGCGCGCCTTCCTATTTGGGGGAGGGCCCGCCGCCGCCGGCGAGTGAGGGGCCTGCTTCACCCCCATCCAGCGATGCCTTCTTGGACTTGACCCGCTCCTGAGAGAGCCAGGGCTTCTTCTTCACGGGCGTCTCCTCAGCCATCCCAGGCACGTCCTCATCGGCCGGGTACACGACGGAGGCAACCTTGTAGGCGTGCTCGAGGGTTTGCAGCGCATCCTTCTCATCGCAGCGAACGGTGTGGGTACCGCTGCAGCCGGGCATTTTGGCGAGGCCGTAGGCGTGGTGGGTCACGGCCATGAACTTGGTGAGCGCCGGGTAGCCCAAGATGGCGTTGTAAGGCAGGCCGATGTGAGCCACATCGAAGACGATGAACTCCGTACGGTAGTTCTTGTGGGTGCTGAACGTGACGGGAAGGCGCACCTGCCCCAGGGGGATAGTGGAGCCGTCGGTGACGCCCGAGAAGGGCCTGGTGGGCATCAGGCGCTTGTAGGGCACTTGGAGCATCTCGAAGGTCTCAATGGAGATCACGTTGAGGCCGGCGCCTCCGTCGATGAGGGTCTTGGTGACCGCGACGTTGCTGATGGTGGGGGTGCCCAGCAGGGGCACGGCGCCCACTGCCTTCGTGGACTTGGGGTAGTCACTGGCGTCAAAGGCGATGGGGAACTCAGACCACTTGAGGCGGCCGGCAGACTCGAGTGCCGGGAGGGCTGCGTTCACCTCCCGAGAGAATTGCTTGAAGTAGCGGTTGGATGGAGGGGCCTGGGCCCCGCCGAGGATGCAGGCCACCCTGCGGGGCTCTTGGTAGCCCCCAGCGTTCTCAGTGGGAGGGAAGTCGTTGGCGCGTATTGGGGCGGCGTTGGCCTGAGGGTTAGCCTGCCATGGCTGGTTCTGCTAGCCCTGACGGTTGTTGTCGCCAGCGCCGTTGTTGTGGTTGTCGCCCCAGCAGCCACCTCCGCTGCCACCGCCATGGCCCTTGCCGCACTCTGTGCGGCTGCAGCTGCGCTCGGTGCAGCCCTAGCGAAGCAGCTTGAGCTCGTGGCAGTCCTCTGTGCTGTGGGAGTTCATGTTGTGGTAGGCACAGAAAGGACGGTCGTCCTTCTTGGCCTCGCCACGGTCGCGGCCGCGCTTGTAGTCCGGCTCCGCCGCAAGCACGACAGGGCCCTTACGCTTGGTGTCCTTGCCCTTGGGTTTCACCGTGTCAGGCTCAGCGTCGATGTCATTGTGGAGGAAGAGGCGTCCCTCCTTAGCCTTGGCGCAACGGTCGGCGAGGACGAACAACTCTACCGCAGAATCAAGCTCGTCCCTGACCGAGAGCTTCTCACGCATCTTCACATCCGTGACACCATTGGTGAAGGCGGAGACAATCGCGGCGTCGGAGGCCTTCAGGATCTTGTGGCGCACCTGGCTGAAGCGCTGGATGAACTTGCGGAGGGGCTCACCAGGGCGCTGGCACACATTCCGCAGGTCGTTGAGCGTGAGGGAACGGTCGCTCATGCCCTTGAAGTTGGCGACGAACTGCTTGCACAGGTCCTCCCACGAAGAGATGGATGCCTCGGGGAGGTTCATGAGTCATGAGCGTGCAGCGTCCTTGAGGGCCATGGGGAACCAGTTCTCCATGACCCGGTCGTCCCCCTCACGGCCTAGATGCTGATGGTGTAGAGCAGGAGGAACTCCGTGGGGTTGGCGCTGCCATCGTAGCACTGAGGGAGCTCTGGCTTGAACATGTCAGACCACACCACGCGACGTAGCTCGGGGGCAAGGGCTTGGTAGCCCCCGTTGGTGACGGTGCCACTGTCGAGGGCCGCGCGGTTCTGGCGCCCTGCCATGGCGACGTCGTGGAGGACGCGGCCCTGGCGGTTGCGCGCCTTCTCGAGGGCCACGCGCGCGTCTGGGGGCGTGCGGTGGACGATCTGACAGCTGTCGCCGTCGCCGCCCGGCGCGAGCGAGCCGCGGGATGGCTCTGGTGCGCGCGCTGCAGGGCGGCGCTCGGCCACATCGCGATCTGGAGGAGGCGGAGGAGGCGCGTCACGCTCAGCCCGGTCGGCGTGGGATGGCGTTGCAGGCAAGGAGCGAGAGGGCGCTTGGCCATCGCGCGCGGCGTCGACGAGCTCGGTGATGCGCCCAAGCCAGGCGTCATAGCCGTCCTCAGTGGGACGGTAGCGCAGCAGCTCCTGCGCCATGAGTAGCGCGGCGTGCGGAGCGGGTGGATCACGACGCACGAGCGAGGAGGTGGCAGCGGAGCGCCCATGCGCCTGCTCGTTCACCAACGGGTGGGCGGAGGAGGCTACGCGCTCCCCAACAGGCTCGGTGGCAGTGCGAGGGTGCCGCCCAGGGGTGCCTCGGGCGGCAGGTGCCGCGCGGACCCTGGCGGCGGCTCGGCATGCGGCGCGTTCCTGGCGAGGGGCGGCGTCATCTATGTCGAAGTTGGCGTCAAGGTCGAAGGCGCGAAGACGGCAGGCCCGCCTACCTGGCGCGCCAAATGTCGGAGTCTAGGATCTGCGTACAAGAAACTTCTCCAAGAACTTAGGATTCCAACTCTGGGGGACTTTTGCTTGGCAACCTACGACACGACGGCAACTACGGCGGCAGAGGGCGTTCGAGCTGGGCATCGCTAAAGGTGCAGTAGCGGCAGGCGCTGGATTCCACTTCTCCAGCTCGTCGGTAGGATCCTCCTCCTCTGCCTCTTACTGAGCGCGCTCGGCAGAGGAGAGGCTGCTGGATGTAGTACGAAGCCCCTCCGTAATAGTATTTAGTGGCTATTTTGTTCAGTTCATCTGACTATAGATATGGTTGAACTATACTACATACTTAAAATTAGCTAGCATATATAGTTGAACTAGCTATTTCAGTACGAGGTTGGCAACAATTGGGTGAAAGTTTGTTCGGTTCACCTGCCGAGTTGAACTGTTTGTATAAAGAACGACTGCTTAATCTATGAATGAAATCTATACTTACTAAATTTCATTTGCAAAAATTAGACAGTACTAGTGATTTTTAGCTGCAAAATTTCACAAATGGCAGTGTTTTTTTTAGGATCACAAATGGCAGTGTTACAAGGTTGACAAATGGCAATGTTACTAGATTGACAAATGCCAATTTTTTTAGAATTTTAAAAATGGCAATATACCCAATGTGACAGATGCAAATCTTACCACATTGTTTGTACGTCGTTGCACATGGGTCATCATGCAAAACCGATTGCGATGAAGAGATGCACAAAACCTGCGCACCACATTTTCCCTTGGCTTAGCGGCGAAGGAACCTAGCTCTCGCGTTGCATAAGGGTGTTCAATCTGAAACATTTGCGATGAGTGTTTTATGCAGAGAAAAACATTGATTTTTTTTTTACTTTGATAAGTCTGTACATTCAAAGAAAAAACACTAAGTTGATCAAAACCATAGATTTCATTCATTCACACTGTGATTTTACATTCATATGATCGAGATACAATATTAAACAAAAAAACTAATTGTGGTGGCGGTGGCGGCGGCGGCGTGCTGTGCTGGCATTGTCGTCCTCCGTGACGCCGTTGTGCAAGTCTTCAAGCCAGCCCAGAATGTTCCGGACTTGCAAATCCAATAGTCGTTCGTGTCTCGATCGATGGGCGGGGGGGGGGTGCGAGGGAGCGGTCGACGGCGGCTTCCCATGACACTGAGGGGGGCGCGGCGGGTTCAGGCAAGCGCATGGGGACCGGCGCCGTGGTGGGTGCAGGCAAGCGCATGGCGACCGGCGCCGCGGCAAGTGCAGGCCAGCGCACGGGGACCAGTGCTGCGGTGGGTGCATTTAAGAGCACGGGGACCGGCGCCATGGTGGGTGCAGGGGCGCGCACAAGCACAGGCGGGGGCGCTGGCGCTGGCACGTACACGAGCTCGTGTGGGTCCACGGGGACCTCGCTGACACCCCCCGGCTTCCAGCGCCGTGATGGTGCTCGGCGACCAACTCATAAATGCCACGTCGCTGGCGCTGGCGCGGGGATGGGAGCTTCGATGGGCGCGGGGGCAGCGTCCGCCGCGGCCTGCTCGTTCACGGCCATGTCCTTGAGGCCCCATTCCTCCTTATTTTCTATCTCCTCTGGCTCAGAGTCGACTTCACCAAACTGGAAGACTAGTGGCAGATGATCCTTGTGCGCCATGGCGTAGGTGGAGGTATGGGAGATAGGATTCGGGCCAGAGGGGAATGGGGGGGGGGCCGAAGAGTAAGGCCGCCTATATTATACAGCGGCTCGGGCGCCATTAATGGAGAGGTTGGGAGCGAGGAGGGCGGCGATGGAGGTCAAAGGGCTCGCTTCCCAGTGAGCCTACGCAGAGTACTGCTTGCACGCTTCCCGCCGAGCTTGCATAGCGGAGGACTACTCGCATGTTTCCCGGTCAGCCTGCGCTGCGTACTGCACTCGCACGCCTGCCGTCTACTCAAGCAGCTGCCCGCACGGCACCTCCTAGCCAATAAAAGTGTGAAGAGTGGCGTCACCTGAATGGTTAGTAGAATGCCCACAATTTAAATTATACAAATGTTTGAGATGATAAAGTGGCAACTATTTGTTTCAAAATGCCTATGTTGGTTGTTAATTCGTGTGCCTTCTCTCAAATAGGACACGAAAAATACCACAGCATGTTGGTGCCATTTCATGATACCATGCCAAGTCTCATGAATTTCAGACGAGTTTTGGATTTACAGGAATTTAAAAATCAAGTTTCTCAATGTTTGCGGCCGAGCCACGAAGCCTAGGTGTTTGAAATTCATTCCCATTTCTTGCATGGGACCTAAACATGCACCCAAGGACACATATATGATTTTTCAACCCATTTTGGTGCACCGGAGCATGTGCATGTAGTTCAAATTTTGATTATGCACATAAAATGCCTAGAATACTCAGTTAATGTATAAAAATGTCCAAACAAACCCCGAGTAATTCCAAATTTTAACACGACACTCCTATTAGTCTATGTTGCATCTAGAAAAAATTCAAGGCGAGAAGATGCAACGAATGTCGTTTCGTCCACAAAGGTGATAGGTTCCCTACCAGAACCATGAGGCTTCTTCTGAGAAGCTCTGGTTTGTGAGAAGCTTATACCAAAACCTGCCCAAATGGGACAAACATTTTACCATAGCATGTTGGTGCCATTTCATGATACCATGCCAAGTTTCATGAATTTCGGACGAGTCTCGATTTACTAGAATTTCAAAACCAAGTTTCTCAATGTTTGCGGCTGACCCACAGAGCCGAGGTGTTTGAAATTCATTCCCATTTCTTGCATGGGACCTAAGCATGCACCCAAGGACAGATATATGATGTTTCAACCCATTTTGTGCACCGGAGCGTGTGCATGTAGTTCAAATTTCAATTATGTACATAAAATGCCTAGAAAACTCAGTTAATTTATAAAAATGTCCAAACAAACCCTGAATAATTCCAAATTTTAACATGACACTCCTATTGGTCTATGTTGCATCTAGAAAAAAATTCAAGCCGAGAAGAGGCAACGAATGTCATTTCGTCCACAAATGTGACACACGTTCCCTACCGGAACCACGAGGCTTCTTGTGAGAAGCTCAGGTTATTGAGAAGCTTATGCCAAAACCTGCCCCAAATGGGAGAAATTTTTTACCATAGCATGTTGGTGCAATTTCATGATACCATGCCAAGTTTCATGAATTTTGGACGAGTTTTGGATTTACTAGAATTTCAAAACCAAGTTTCTCAATGTTTGCGGCCGAGCCACGAAACCGAGGTGTGTGAAATTCATTCCCATTTCTTGCGTGGGACCTAAGCATGCACCCAACGATATATATATATATATATATATATATATATATATATGATTTTTTAACCCATTTTGCTGCAGTGGAGCATGTTCCTGTTGTTCAAATTTGAATTATGCACATAAAATGCCTAGAAAACTCAGTTAATGTATAAAAATGTCCAAATGAACCCCAAATAATTCCAAAATTTAACACGACACTCCTATTGGTCTATGTTGCCTCTAGAAAAAAATTGAAGGCAAGAAGAGGCAACGAATGTCGTTTCGTCCAGAAAGGTGACACGTTCCCTACCGGAACCATGAGGCTTCTTGTAAGAAGATCTGGTTTGTGAGAAGCTTATAGCAAAACCTGCCCCAAATGGGACAAAAAATTTACCACAGCATGTTGGTGCCATTCCTTGATAGCATGCCAAGTTTCATGAATTTCAGATGAGTTTTGGATTTACTAGAATTTCAAAACCAAGTATCTCAATGTTTGCGGTCGAGCCACAATGCCGAGGTGTTTGAAATTCATTCACATTTCTTGCATGGGACCTAAGCATGCAACCATGGACACATATATGATTTTACAACCCATTTTGGTGCACCGAAGCATGTGCTAGTAGTTCAAATTTTAATTATGCAACTTAAATTCTTAGAAAACTCAGTTAATGTATAAAAATGTCCAAACGAACCATAAATAATTCCAAATTGGTTGGTGACACTCCTATAGTTGCATGTTCACTATAGATAAATGTTCTAGCAATTCAAACACCGTCCTTGGGCATTGTGACCCCATTCTGTATTTCAAATCAAGACGAAAATTCAAGTACATCACACACAGTTTATTATCACCAACCGTGTGACATGCAGTACCAAATATCTTGGAGCACTGTAATATATGGTTTACGCGAGAAGGTTCGTCGGCTACGGTCCACAGCCGGCGCGTCAAGCACACTAGCTCCCCAAATATCATTTCACTGTTCAATCATCATCGGTCAAAGATGGGTACGTGGACCCGCGTTGTGAGGGCAACTTTGGTGGCCCACTCCGGTGAGAGCACGGCCGCAGCCACCATGAACATGCTCACAACGTGCATGAGCGCGGCCGCAATTTGCGACCGGGCAGCTGCGGCGGCCGAAACGGCCGCTACTACAGCTCAGATGGTGCAGCAACATCTGTGACGGGGATAGCAAATGGCGAGAGCGGCACAGCAGCTGTCTGTTCTATGGCGGCCGCCTTAGCCCTGATGGAGGCCGCCCACGGCTAGTTCCTGGCGGTCACCGCACAAATCGCACGAAGCTTCTCCGACAATGGTCAGCAACCCACGGCCGAAGAGTTGGCAATCTCCGAGAGCATTCGAGCAGCCGTCCGTTCGTTCGCGGCATACCTTGACGCGATGAAGCCCGTCCTAGCCCAGACCGTGGCCGCCCACTCCCAGCTCGTGGCGAGCTTTTCCAAAGAGATGGCGGACGCGGATGGCGAGATGCTTGCCGAGTATGGTGTGATGGATGACATGGAGCCCCTTCCCCAGGAGATCGTCGGGCGCGAGCTGGACACGGAGGAGGCGGCGGAGATCGATGAGCACCAGGCGGAGTAGTAGTCTTTGTTTAGAGCACCAGTCTTTAGTTAGAGTAATGTTTAGGTCAGCTAGCTCTGTTTAATTGCTAAACTTGCTCGATTAAGAAGTGTGGGTGTGCTGTAGGCTCTTTTGTGTACCCAAATTATGCAATGACGTGGATGACCATTGTAACCATGGAAATTCAAACCAAAATTTGCACGTTCAAACTCATGACACACGGGGTAAGCCATATGAATCGTTTGTGATGTTCAGATATAATACACAGTTTTCAGCATACGCAGAAATATCTACCTCCCATGCCCCTTCCTCCTTACCAAAAGCCACATTCCCCCTGTTTCCGCCTTCCATTCCAAGTTCAAACCTTCACTGCTTGCTTGCAGCGCCGCCGCCTCACCGACGATGCTCCTTCCTGCTGCTCGGCCTCGTCGATCTAGTCAGGTAATCCACACCCGACCCCCATCCTCCTCGTCCTTCTACATCCCACATGCCCCGACTGCTGGCGGAACACCTTCCACCCAAATCACTGACCCATCCTCCAAATAAGCGCTGCCTAAGCCATGGTGCATGTAGTATAGCCAGGTGCTCAAGGAGAATTTGGCAACAGAGAAGCAAATCGCGGCCGCACGTGAGGATGAGGTCGCGTTGGCTGCCATGTGTGCTGACCCCCAGATCTTGGAGGAGCACCTCACCATCGAGGCCACCATCGACGCCTCGCGCGCGGACGCCACCACGTGGTTGGCTACTTTAAACGACAGTTCATGGTGTTTTCTTGAGGCCACCATCGGTGCCTTCGACGAAGACTACGAGGTGTTTTCTCAGCATGCCCGTGCTTACCTCAACTCCAGAGCCAGCAGGTTGGTGCCCGGAGTGGCTCAGGTGACTCAGCACTATGAGGAGGGCACCCACGATGTGGAGGCCTCGCCCTCTTCCAAGTCTAAGGAGCCCATCAGCATCGATATCTCCAACGATGAGGAGTAGCTTGTCTTTTTAGCTCACTATAAGGACCTATGTTCAGCTAGCTAGCTTCGCCGGTTAAGCATGTTCAGTTTACCTGTTGCATGTGCTTCTCCTGCCTTTCCTTTACAAATTCTAGTGAATTGTCCTATGTACTGTTACTATGCAATCTGATCCTCAAGTATATATGTTCTATATATTGTGCAATGTGGTGCTCAGTTAACTGTTTGGTTCATTTTTGTCATGTTCAACTGTTTGGATCAATTCTGCAATGCGATGATCAATTCTTGTGGGTGCAATTTTGTATTTTTATGCATGTGAGAAATAATTCGAATTTGGCTGTACAAAATACATGAGAAACAAATACAATTGCTATATTTCCAAGTTGTTAAGCATGCTTGGTTTGGTTAACTGTCTGATCTTCTAGTTTGTTCTATTGTGCAATGTGGTGCTCAGTTAACTGTTTGGTTCATTTGTTGTGGTGTTCAGTCAACTGTTTGGTTTGGATAAATGAATTAATCTGCTGAATATGCCATGTGTTTATTTTTCATCAACATATTTTACTAATAGTATGCCAACGCTCACTTAACCTGATCAATATCTACATTATATGTGTTGTAGAGAAACAATGGGAGACACTGAGGTTTACCATCGAGGTTCGCACATGCATGGTCCTTTGTCTAATAGCACATTATTGTGCAATTGCATGAACCATTCCAATATTTAGGTTTTTAACAATTTGGTCTTGCACATGTAGGTCCTACTGTCAGAGGTTTTGACCCACTGTTCGACCCATTTTGCATATGGGGAAATGAGATGTCCATGAATATCAGTCAAGTCAAGAAACTCAAAATGATTGTTAGGATAAAGCAAATAGCGACGAAAAACAACAAGATCTTTGTCTGCACAATGAAGAAGACATCAGTGAACTACAGTATGGCACTAACTCTTACACCTTGTTTTTTCATTCCTTTGCGCCATTTCAAAATTTAGAGAAGATAATTATGCATATCTTTGTTTTCAGGCTTTTCCAAAGCAGTTCATAGATGATTAACTCTCAAACCACCTGTATGGTCAAGAGGTGAGGAGGGTGTTCATACAACACCCACGGTACAATATTGAAGTCTTCCTCAAGAGGACGAAGGATGTGCGGTCAATCATCCACAGGCACTGGCCGAAAGTTGCAAGGACCTTCAACATCACTAAAGGCTCAATATTCGCCTTCCGCTTCAGCAGTTTTCCAGATGAGATTCATCTGTCCATCTACCATCTATGATGCTAATTTCCAAAGGTTTTAGATGTTGCATGTGAAACTTGGTGCCATTGTGTAATGGGGTAGCTAGTTATATGCCTATATGGTGTAAGTGAGTGCTGAAGCTATATGATGTTGTACTCTAATGTATTTCAATTATGAAATCCTAGTTCCGTAATACGAAAATGAAATATATTGCGTGTTTATTATGAAATGTCAATTTGATTACTAAATTTATTAAAAATAATAGGCTAATTAGCCTGCTTATTGTGTTTTTCTATTGCAAACGGTTATTGAGACAACACCGTGGGCGATGATCTCAGACAACCGACACAGTTTCTAGGAAGTAAACGTGTTGGATCAATGAACTATCACACACGACTTCCTCTGGACAACTATTTGCGTTAGGCCACCTTGCACAAACGTTTTCCACATAAAAAGTGTGTGTGATGGATAGCCTATGCCACACAGTTTCTTCTAGGCACCGTGCGTGATGCATGCAATAACAAAAACGATAAAGTTATTAATATCGTCTGCAATGGCAACGCTATCACATATGATGTGATGCGGAAAATTGTGTGTGATGTACACACGAACGGAAACGTTTGTCTAGGATTCATGGTGTGGGATGTATATACGAACGAAAACGTTTGTCTTGGATTCACTGTGTGGGATGTACATACGAACAGAAACGATTGGGCCTATATAATTGTCTGTGATGGCTCGCCTGATCGCACATGAGCTCTTTTTGCACCGCGTGTGTCACTGGAGGACCTACCGCCAATGGTTTCTGGGTCGTGTGGGATGGGCCCCCTATCGCACACACAGGCAAGGCGACGGTTTAAAACTTTGTCACTGAAAGGGGGTAAAAACCATTTGTATAGCACGTCGCTACACTAGTGAACCAAGGTGTTGGTTTTGAATGAAAGTTCAATGCCAATGGAGTTGAGTGGGAAGAAGATCAATACCCCAAGACGAAGTTTGTTCCTCAACAAGAGAAGTATGATCCTACTTCCTTCAAGAGGACACAAGCTCAAGATGATCTTCCACCACAAGAGCACAAGCAAAAAGGGAAGGACAAGCTTCAAGAAGAGATTGACTCATTTGAAGAACCACCTCAAGCCTTAGTCAAGTGGGTTCCCAAGACTATGTCAAATTCTACTTCATCAAGTACAACTACAACTCCAAGGATTCCCATCAAGTTGATGTGGGTCCCAAAGAAGAATAACTAGAGAGTTCTTGAGGGTGACTCCGCCAACAAACTTCACTCATATTCATTCATGGCAAGAACTTGTGCAACCAACTTCAACATCATGCACTAGTTCAAGGAGTCACCAACCCTCTTGTTGGTAAGTCAATGGACAAGGTATTCAATGCATTCATGGACATCATCATTTGTGTATTTCACTCAATGTCTATGGCTATCCTTGTTGTTCCTTGTGGGAATAACCCATGTAGGTATTGAAAGTGCTGAAATCCAAAGGATTGCACCCAACTCTTGATGATCTTCATCAACATTGAGCATACACATCTACAACATCTACATGAAGTCTTCAACGACAAAACCCAAGGTTAGTTCATCCCTCTTTGGGGGGATATCACATCTAGTGGGAGCTTTGCTATCTTATTGTGTGAGCATGTTGCAATGCATATTTTCTCATTCGAGGACATCCAATTGCTATTTGGTTGATTTGGATCTTTTAGCCAATTGGATGTACAAGAATGCCTTCTCTAGCTATATATCTCAACTTGTCTCAAATTTATTCTTGCAACATCACAAAATTTGAACAAGCTTCTTTCCGGACCCTCTGGGTGAGGGGCACTCGGAGTCAACGATCTGATTAGGGCTGAACACCAAAACCTTCTAAATGCTTCTCGGTCAGACCAACTCACTCATATTCGGTCTCACCAATTGCATCTTAGACTGATTAGTTTTTAATCTCGGAAAGACTGAAGTAAACCCATCGGCGTCACCGAGTTGCACTATTGTTGACAGTTACACCCTTCGGTGTCACCGATTTGTTTCGCTCGGTCAGACAGACAGTGAACGGGTATATATATCGTGCGGACCGTATGTTGAAAAAATCTTCAACCATTTCGTTCCCCACTACTGCAGGCAACCGCTAACACGGCACATGAATCAGAGACCCCGCGACCAAACTGTGTTCTATGCATGCATCGCAAACGGTGTCGTAATAAAACCGTCACCAATAATACGAACTATGTGCGATGTCGGAGACATCAAAAACAATTCAGATTAGAGATGCGTGTGTGATACGTGGCATACAGTTGATCCATATGAACTATTTGCGATGAGCCAGAACAACAGAAACGGGCAGCCAGTTCGAGGTGTGTGCGATACATAGCATACAGTTCACTAGGATGAACTGTTTGTGATTACCCAACACAACAGAAATGGTCAAACAGATCAAGGTGTGTGCGATGCACGACATGCGGTTCACTCAGAAGAACTGTTTGCGATTACCCAACACAACAAAAATGGTTCAACTTAACAAGGTGTGTGTGATACGCAGAAACAGGTCTGTAATCCGAAAAGTGTGGGAAGACGGATAACAACACGGATGATTCTTGCGAATAAGCCGTCTGTGTTGTGGGCAAACGGTTGGTGGTAAATAATTGTCGGCGACTGATGAATTCATCACCGACGAGTTCTGTAGTTTAGTCCGTGTGCGATGTGATTTGCTCTGTCTGCACAACATCTATGCCCTCTCTATAGAACAACAACATATATACTTATAAGGACATGATTGCATAACCAAATTTAACATCCAATGACGTTATATCATAGATACCAGAAAAATTGCAAGGTTCAAATTCCAGCATTACAAGGCCCAAATTCAAAGATTACAAGGTTCAAACTGTTCTTACAAATCAGATTCATCTTCTTCAGAATCTGAGCCATGCACTATTTGTGCGAATGGATCAGTCACCGAGAAGTCATATATCGGTTTGATAGTGTGACTTCCCAATAATCTGTCATTTGTAGTTCCAAACTGAAATTCAGCTTCTGCAGAGACTTTACCATTCAGTTGTAGACGCCTGCGCTGATCAGCAAACCATTCACTTCTATGCACTAAATATAGTGCAAACCTCATTACCTTCAGCACACTTGCTCTCTGAACAAAGAACCTGGCGAATTTAAACTCTAGTGTGGTGCCTCGGTAGTGGTTCAAAGTAATTTCTGTGAGATGAAGATCAAGGCATTCGATGGGATTGTTATATTGCGCCACATTTTCCACTTTTGGGCCTGCTTCTATCTGCAAACGAAGACAACATATTAGTGCCTAGCTGCAGTTTTGAAAACTTCGGGCCTCTTTGATTTGCAGGATTTCTGAAATACACGAATAGAGTGACATGACATCTTCAATCGTTCATGATTATCATCTCAAAAAATATATGTATTGAAATCCTCCAAATTTCCTTTAGAAATCATACTACATTTGTCATTGTAATCATGGGTAAAAGTAACAGCAAATTGAACTCTGTTGTGGTTAACAATTAATAGGAAAGGAGCATCACCTTGATGTATAGCTTCTCCGTGCACGGAAAGCATCTAAGGAATCTAACAACTTCATCCAGATCGGGGCCGACAGATTGTAGTGCCAAGATCTTCACTGTGCGCGGAGATGGGGTCAAGCTTGTGGGAATCATTTTCTGGATGATAGCCGAACATAGATCAACAAAACTTAGGTAAAATGTGATGTCCGATAAGAAGAATGAGAAGAATAAGACTGTTGTACCTGAGCAGGTAATGATCCAGCAACAAGTCCAGAGAATTCAGCACACGAATAGCCCAACACTATCAATTTCGGTGCATCGTTGACCCTGATTCTTGTTGGACCTTCTTTATCAAATACAATCAATCTCTCAAGGAAAGTCGCATTCTCAATGACCATTTCGTGAAACACCTGAAATAACAGCCTGTTGTGGCACCAGCAATGCACATAAATTGTATGGACATTCGTCGAGGCGATGCGGAGGCTACTGAACCCATCCATCACCTGAAGACGAAGGTACTCGAGCGCTGTACAGCCGCCGAGCAGGTGCTCCAAATCCTCCCTCGAGATGCGGACACCCATGAGCTCGAGGTGCTTCAGTTTAGGGAGATGAAGAGCGAGCGCGGCATCAATCTGGGGGAAAATGCACTGCCTGAACGTAGCGCGGCGAAGCGTGGGCGCGAGGCGGAGAGCGGACGGCGGCAGTGAACGCGGATGTCCAGCATGAAAGCTGAGCTCCTCGAGCTGATCTAGGGTGGGGGATAGGAACCACTCGTGAAACTTGCGTTCGGCGTTGCAGTTGGAACGGAACTTGCCGATGACAAGGCATCTGACCGGCCCAGGGTGCGTGGCGAGGATGTGGGACAATGCGTCCAAGTGTTTGCGCTCCCCTCTGCAGAGCTCGTCGTCCTTGATGAGGTCCAGGGGGGTGGAGAGCCAGAGGAGGCGCCACCGTCGGGAGAGGACAGTGGTCCGCACGCCAGATTTGATGGGACGGAGGGATATGATGGTTACCAACATCTCGTCAGGGAGGCTACTGATGAAGTCCACGCTCGCTGGAGGCTCTTGTGGTTCTGGCTCAACCCGCCCCTACTTTTTGGCAGGCTCATCCTCCATCGCAGCAGGTGGCGATCCTCGGCGGCGGCGCTTATAGATAAGAACGGAGGAGTAGGAGGAGCACTCAAAACTATTCTATGTACCTTCCCGAGGCGGCCGAAACCAAGGCCATCAATAAATTTTGCTCGCTGGCAGGTCAAAGGGCTCGCTTCCCAGTGAGCCTGTGCGGCGAACTGCTTGCACGTGTCCCGTCGAGCCTGCACGACGGACAGCTCACATGCGTCCCGTCTAATCAAACAGCTGCCCACGGTAGTAAATGGTTAGTGGAACGCCCACGGTTGGAAGAATACAATCGTTTGCGATAATAACGTGGCAGCTATTTGTTCCAAAATGCCTAGAAAACACAAATAATGTAAAAGGAAGGCAAAACAAACATTGAATAATTTCATATTTTAGCACGGCACTCCTATAGTTGCATGTTGCCTATGTAAAAGAAATCAAGGTGGGAAGAGTCAGCGTATGTTGTTTCGGACACAGACGTGACACGTTCCCTCTCGGAACCATGAGGTTTATTGAGAGAAGCTATGGTTTGTAAGAAGCTTATACCAAAACATGTCCCCAAATCAGAGAAAAAAATTACCACAACATGTCGGTGCCATGTCATGACACCATGCCAAGTTTCATGATTTTCAGGCGAGTTTTGGATTTACAGGAATTTTAAAACCAAGTTTCTCAATGTTTTCGGCCGAGCCACGAAGCCCAGATGTTTGAAATTCATTCTCATTTCTTGCATGGCACCTAAACATTCACCCAGTGACACATATATGATTTTCCAACCCATTTTGGTGCACTGGAGCATGTGCACGTAGTTCAAATTTGAATTATGCACATTAAATGCCTAGAAACTCAATTAATGTATAAAAAAGGTCAAACGAACCCGGAATAATTCCAAGTTGTAACACGAAACTCCTATAGTTGCATGTTGCCTCTGTAAAATAAATCAACGCGGGAAGAGGCAGCGTATGCCGTTTTGCACACAGAGGTGACATGTTCCCTCTTGGAACCATGAGGCTTCTCGAGAGAAGCTACGGTTTGTAAGAAGCTTATACCAAAAGTTGTCCCAAATCGGCCAGTTTTTTTACCACAAAATGTTGGTGCCATGTCATGACACCATGGATTTACAGGAATTTTAAAACCAAGTTTCTCAATGTTTCCGGATGAGCCACGATGCCCAGATGTTCGAAATTCGTTCCCATTTCTTGCATGGGACCTAAACATTCACCCAAGGACACATATATGATTTTTCAACCCATTTTGGTGCACTGGAGCATGTGCCTATAGTTCAAATTTGAATTATGCAGATTAAATGCCTAGAAACTCAATTAATGTATAAAAAGGCCAAATGCCGTTTCGCACACAGAGGTGACATGTTCCCTCTCGGAACCATGAGGCTTCTCGAGAGAAGCTACGGTTTGTAAGAAGCTTATACCAAAAGTTGTCCCAAATCGGCCAATTTTTTTACCACAACATGTTAGTGCCATGTCATGACACCATGCCAAGTTTCATGATTGTTAGGCGAGTTTTGGATTTACAAGAATTTGAAAACCAAGTTTGTCAATGTTTCCGGACGAGCCATGATGCCTAGATGTTTGAAATTCATTCCCATTTCTTGCATGGGACCTAAACATTCCCTCAAGGACACATATATGATTTTTCAACCCATTTTGGTGCACTGGAGCATGTGCCTGTAGTTCAAATTTGAATAATGCACATTAAATGCCTAGAAACTCAATTAATGTACAAAAAGGCCAAACGAACCGTGAATAGTTCCAAATTGTAACACGAAACTCCTATAGTTGCATGTTCACTATAGATAAATGGTCTAGCAATTGAAACATCGTCCTTTCCCGCCGTAACCCCATTTTGTTTTTCAAATCACAATGAAAAAATCAAGTATACAACAAACAATTTATTAGCAAGAATCATGTGCGATGGAGTATAAAATATCTGGGGGCACCCTCATGTATGGCTTACACCGGAAGTTTCATCGGCTACAGTCCACCACCAGCGCGGCAACCACACTTGGGCGCCAGTTTTTCGCTGCACCAAGCGAAAATTTGGCAACCGCGGAAATATCTAGCTCCCTGCCTCCCCCCCGACAAAAAGCCACATTTCCACTGTTTCCTCCTTCCTTTTCAAGTTCAAACCTTCACTGCTTGCTTGCATCGCCGCCTGCTCGCCAGCGACTCTCCTTCCTGCTGCGCGGCCTCGTCGATATAGTCAGGTAATCCACATCCCAGCCCTATCCTCCTCCTCCTTCTCCATCCCACATGCCCCGACCGCCGGCACGACACCATCCACCCAAATCACTACCCCATCCTCCAAATAAGCGCCGCCCATAGCCATTTTGCACGCAGTATAGCCAGGAGCTCAAGGAGCATCTTGCAGCGGAGAAGCAAATCGCGGCCACACACACGGATTAGGTCGCGATGGCTGCCATGCGTGCCAACCGCCAGATCTTGCAGGAGCACCTCGCCGTCGAGGCCACCGTCGACGCCTCGTGTGCGGACGCCGCCACGCAGTTGGCTTCTTTAAATGACAGTTCATGGTGTTTTCTCGAAGCCACCGCCAGTGCCTTCTATTGAATTGTCCTCTGTAATGTTAATATGCAATCTGATCTACTGAATAGAGATGCTCAGTTAACAGTTTTTTTCAACAATTGCTATATTTCCCAGTAAGTCTTAAGCATGCTTGGTTTGGTTAATTGTCTGACTTCTAGTATACGTTCTATTCTGCAATACGGTGCTCAGTTAACTGTTTGGTTCATTTGTTGTGCTGTCCAGTTAACTGTTTAGTTCAATTCTACAATGTGATGTTCATTTGTTGTGGGTACAATTTTGTATTATTATGCATGTGAGAAATACATCGAATTTGGCTGTACAAAATACATAGTACATGAGAAGCATATACATTGGCCATATTTCCTAGTTCTTAAGCATGATTGGTTTGGTTAACTAGCTTTTCCATGTGGCTCGAATTAATTTGCTGGATCTGCAATTTGTTTATTTTTCATTAACATATTCTACTGATAGTACGCCAACTCTCACTTAACCTGATCAATAACTGCCTTATATATTTTGCAGGGAAACAATGGGAGGCACTGAGGTTTACCATCGAGGTTCGCACATGCATGGTCCTTTGTCTAATAGCACATTATTGTGCAATTGCAGGAACCATTCTAATATTTAGGTTTTTAACAATTTGGTCTTGCATATGTAGGTCCTGCGGTTAGAGGTTTACACCCGCTGTTCGACCCATTTTGCATATGGGGAAATGAGATGTCCATGAACATCAGTCAAGTCAAGAAACTCAGAAAGATTGTTAGAATAAAAAACTAGTGATGAATAACAACAAGATCTTTGTTTGCACAATGAAGACAACATCAGTCTACTATAGGATGGTACTAACTCTTTTACTTTTTTTTTCTTTTGCGCCATTTCAAAATTTAGAACAAATATTTATGCATATCTTTGTTTCCAGTCCTTTCCAAAGCACCTCACCGATGATTACCTCTCAGACCACCTGCATGGTTAAGAGGCGAGGATGGTATTCATTCAACACCCACGGTACATTATTGAAGTCTTCCTCAAGAGGACGAAGGTTGGGCGGGCAATTATCCACAGCCACTGGCCTAAAGTTTCAAGGACATTCAACATCACTGAAGGCTCAATATTCGCCTTCTGCTTTAACAGTTTTCCAGATGAGATTCATCTGTCTATTTACCGTGTATGATGCTACTTTCGAAAGGTTTTAGATGTTGCATGTGAAACTTGGTGCTGTTGTGTAATGCCGTAGGTAGCTACATGCCTATATGGTGTAACTGAGTGCTGAAGCTATCTGATGTAATTCAATTATGAAATCCTGGTTGCCGTAATACGGATATGAAATATATGGTGTGTTTGATATGAAATGTCAATTTGATTACTAAATGGATTATCAATAATTGGCCAATTAGCCTGCTTATTGGGTTTTTCTATTGCAGACGGTTTCTCAGAAAACACCGTGGGCGATGAACTTAAACAACCCACACCGTTTCTAGAAAGTAGGCGTGTTGGATCAATGAATAATCACACACGACTTCCGCCCGACAAATGTTTGCGTTAGGCCACCTTACACAAACGTTTCCACATAAAAATTGTGTGTGATGTACATATGAATGGAAACGTTTGTCTGGGATTCACCGTGTGGGATGTACATACGAATGGAAACGATTGGGACTGTATAATTGTCAGCGATGGCTTGCCCGATCGCACATGAGCTCTTTTTGCCCCCCGTGTGTGATCGGAGCCTCCATCGCCGATGGTTTCTGGATCGTGTGGGTTGGACCCCCCTATCGCACACACAGGCAAGGCGACGGTTTAAAACTCTGTCGCGGAAAGGGGGTAAAAACCGTTTGTATGGGACATCTCTGCACCAGTGCCCGCACCCCGTCGCTATCATAGCACTGGTATCCGGATCATCGCCCTTGACTCCTGCGCGCCCTCGCCACCGGACTCCATTGCCATCAACGACATTCTTCCCCGTCGTTGGGGCTGTAGCGAATCCTCACCAAGTTAGGGTAAGATACAACCTGTTTTGTACTTCTGAAATCTGATTCGATGCACGAAAGTTTTGCACCCGTATTCATGCCACCGTATGCACTTCCCTATCCACCAAACAAACTCGTATATTTAGGGTTGAGGAAAAAATTTAGGTTTAGGTTTCCGCCATACTCATCTCGGATGGAACGAATGGTCTGGATCGGAGTCACCGATTTGGCTTAGGCCATAGCACATAGTACGACTCAGTGAAACTGAGATGTACTGATCGGTGAGACCGATGCAGTTTTTCTGCTGTATGATGAGCGCTTCAGAGAGACCGAGTCACACATTGGTATCACCAAAAATGTGTGACCTAGTTTCTGTTGCTGCCTCGGTACTTCCAAAAATTTCCATTCGGTAATTCCGAAATGCTTACAGTGAAATCCTAGAACTAAATTTTGAACTCAATTATTTTAAAATAGCTGCATTTTTTTATGCTCATCTACTCTATCCTAACTACTCTATTCACAGGGTATGTTGGTCAGTATGTCTGATGCAGAGGATAGTCAGAACTGGTCTGAAGAGGTCAGTGTTGACTTGGATGCAGGCACTAGTCCTGAGGGTAGTTTTGAGGACCCAGGCACCCTAGTTCTCATGGGTTGCCAAAGGCCGCAACAAGGGCCACAAAGATGAAGAACTCAGATGAAGAAGATTCAGATTTTCAGCCTTAGGAAGTCACTTCTAAGAAGAAGGTTCTGGTCCAGAAGGTGTCGGCGTACGACAATCTATGGGGCTGGAGGGCCCCTTCTATGTTCGGTGTGGGCTCACAGCACACAAAGAGCAGCAGCAACCATGAAAGCACACAAGTGTTTACCCAGGATCAGGCCGCAGTGTGCATAAAACCCTACTCCTGCTTTTGGTGGATCATAGTATGAGAAGCCCTGTGTTACAGAGAGCGCAACCTTGCCGGCAAGGAGCTCGGGAGGTGCTGCTAAGCTACTGTAAATGGACAGGGTTTCGACCCTTGTAAAGGTTGCCCTGGCCCTCCTTTTATAGATGAAAGGGGTCACCATAGTGGAAAAATGTAATTACAGGGTCAACAGTGGCTATAGTTCTATCATACCTAACACTAACGATGCAGGACAAACGCATTAAATGCGCTATTAGGTGTCACACTGGGCAGAATACCGGCAAAGGAGCTCTGCTCCACCTGTACCTTTAGCCCAGCTACCTCTTATTACCGCAACACGCCCTTGGACGGGTGTCGATAAAACTGATCTTCAGGCGGTGGATCGCCATGTGCCCCGACGAGAGCTACCTAACCGCCTGCGCATCCGCCATCTGTCGGCATGTTCCTGACATGCGGCTTTGGTGGTGCAGTGGATGGAGCTCAACTTTGCCGGTCTTGCGCTTGCCGGCCTTGAGCTTACCGATGATGTGGAAAACACCTTGTCGGGAAGGTTGCTTCCCGGCAGCCTGAATCTTGATCCTGAGATTATCTTCTCAATGACCTGCCTCGAGGCCTTCTTCACGGTATCTGTCTACCATGACTTGTGTGTCTTAGAATAAATTCATCTCCTGCCGGGTCCTTTCTGGCGTAATGGCTTCAACTGTCTGTGCATAGTCAGGGGTATCAACACCCACTATTCACTACACAGACAAGAACCCCTAGGCCTGGGCTGGACACGTGCGTGAAGCATCATCTTGGCTAGGCCCATTAAAACGCACAGACACATGTGTGGCAAGAAACAACTGCAGTCATGATTGCCTTTTACTGCGCGCCCACGATGGCGAATCTTCACATTAAACGCGCGACGTGGGAGTGGTGGAGTGAAACAGCACCCGGAGGTCGTGTGCTTGAAAAAATGTGACCATGCTGAGCGGTTAAGAGCCAGCCCCCATGCCTTCCCCATAAAAGGGAATCTGCAGGAGCGGTGCTCAATTTACCTAGCCATTTCGTCCCAATCTCTCCTGCCACCACTATCTTCGTTTTCCTCGCGCCGTAGCAACTTCTTGTCTCACCTCACCTCTGCTCCCCACCATGCCCCTCCTCAACCACCATGGCCCCAAAAATGAAGGCCAGCAATGCGGTGAACAAGGACGCGGAAGGGAAGAAGGCTGCCGTGGCGAAGATGTGGAGGGAAAATGTTGTCTTCCCGCAGATGCTGAAGGTCGACGAGCTCACGGCGAAGTACTCGTACATGTGGGGGAGGGAAACCAAGGACCACGACACCGTGGAGGTACTGCCCGCAAGCTGCCCTGCCACCGTCTATAAGTTCCCCTTCTTCGTCGCATAATTGTACTGCGGATTAGTTCCGCCCCCTCTCAGATTTCTTTGACGAGGTGATCCGGTCATATGTGTTCCGACTTTTGGATTTTGCTCCAAATGTTGTCACCGGTATGTCTGTTTTCGCAAATTTCTGTGAAAACTTTGTGGGGATAGTGACCAACGTGCCCCTGTTCCGGCACTTCTTCACACCATGGATCGAGGGAGATGCCCTCTCCGGCAGCATCACCTTGTCGGACCAACGGATTACGGGGTACCCAGGCCCGGACGACCGGAAGGACCCACGGAGGTGCCGTGGTGAGCAAGGGAAGGAAGTCTGACGGTAGGGAGCTCCGGTAAGAGACCCGGGATGACTTGCCTCCCGGGAAGCATACTAGAATGCCATGCGTACGTCAGATAGAGGAAGCACTCTGCCCGACGGTTCAAAGGTGGGGTGTAACTGTGGAAGAAGCGTGGAGCGGAACTGATAAGGTTTGACTTCGGAGGCCAGGTGGTGAAGTCTTGTCCCTCGGTGGTCATCAACAGTGTTGTGAGATGGCTCACATGATCGCACTACTGAGCTTCACTGTAGCAGGCTACGGTGCGTAGGGAGTACCTTCGGTGGACGGATGCGAGGGGAGAGATTCTTTCGCCTCGAACCGACTCCTTTTCTCGCTCCCCATGGTATAAGTAGAGGGGGAGTGGAACCTTGTAGGAGGTTGATCTTTCATCTTGTAATAGACACATTATAGCTCTCTCCATTGAAATACAACAAAGCAGGAGTAGGGTACTACACCAAGAAGGTGGCCCGAACCTGGGTAGTTCTTCGTGTTCATCCGTAGTTCATCCACATATTTCATCCATGACTTAGGATCGCTAGATGTGTTCAGTCCCTGGCCGAACTATCAAAGAGTTGTAGCTCACGACTCATATGTAGGTTCTTAGAAACCGACATTTGGCACGCCGGGTAGGGGACTGAGACATCTAGCGTCGACACTAGCGCTATCCTCGTCGGCTCTTCTTCTCGGAACCTTGAGGGCGACTATGATCATGGCGTCGAGGCGCTCTGGGGCATCTGTGGCCCCGGTGAGCAGCCAGGAAGCGCGTTCCTTGGCACGACGCCGGGTACAGGAGGCCGCTGACGCCGCCCAGCAGGCGGCACCCCCTCAGCCTCCTCCTCCTCCTCCTCCTCCCCCTCCTCCTCCTCCACCGCCGGAGGAGGCCCATCACCCTATCCAGGGCCATGAGGGGTACGTAGGGCAGGATGAGGGAGGAGTCGCGGGTCATGGCATGATCATGTATCACGCCCGGGCTGTTGCATCCTCACGGCAGGAGGGGCAGACTCACGTTTTGGATGTCCCGTCGGCGACCACGGCCCGTACCATTCACACTCCAGCGGCGGCATTGATGGCGGCGCGCGAATTCCAGTAGTATCTACCACCAGAGGCCGAACGTGGCCCCTGGCTCGCGCAGATCACATATCTACTCGGCATCGCAGGACAGGCGCGGTCGCATTCACGGACGCCGTCATGACAGTCCCGCGAGCGATCGCGCGCCCCAGAGCACACACCACCCCCTCAGCATCTTCAAGGTCGTGTGCCGCGATAGACTCATGGACATCCGGAAGGAGAGGCGTGTCAATTGGTGGCCTCATCTCCCAAGGAGGGTAAGGATCGGGAGCGACCGGCACGTCATCCGGCGGAAGACGCCCGTGTGGCCACAGAACCCCGGCGGGAGCAGCAGGATAGGTTCGTCCAAGAGATAGCAGCGGCGGGACGTCTAGTGCAGGGCTCCCCAGGCGTCCGAGCTGTGCCAATAGGCACGGGATGCCAGGCATTCACCCCCGAACTTCATGAAGTGATCTAGCCCCCGCGGTTCAAACCGGACCTGTCGTCATGATACGATGGGTCAACCGACCCCGTTGAGTTCCTCCAGATCTACACCACGGCGATCCAGGCTACGCATGGGCATGCGGACGCCATGGTCAACTGGTTTCCTATGGCCCTCAAAGACTCGGCGCGTTCGTGGCTCATGAACCTCCCTCCAAATTCCATCGGGACGTGGGACGAGCTATGTGAGCGCTTCATCGCCAACTTCAAGGGAACCTGCGATCGGCCATCCATGATTGCCAATTTAAACACCATCCGACAGAAGGAGGGCGAGATGCTGCGTGGATTCATCCAGCGCTTCAGCCAAGTTCGCAACAAGAACCCCTGCATCAATGACGTGGAGGTTGTCGCGGCCTTCCAGAACGGGGTGGCGGATCCGAAGATGTGCGAGAAGATGGCGGTCCACGACATCTGCATGACTGTGCAGCTCTACGAGCTGGCAGGCAAATGTGCCCGGGCGGCTGAGGCCTGGAACTGGTCCTCTTTGGCTATCGACCGGAAGGCCGGACCTTCCGTGACAAGAAGGTCCAGAAGCGAAGTCACCCGGTGTCTTTGCGGCGGAACCAGAGTGGAAGCAGCAGAAGAAGGAGGAGCCGGCTACTGACGACTCGAGCGATGGCCCATACTGCGCCATGCATAGCTCGCGCACGCATGACATGGACGAGTGTCGTGAGATCAAGAAGATGGCGGAGGACCGCCAGAAAGAGTGGCGTGAGCAAAGGCGCGGCGAAGGATGGCATGAGTGGAACTGTGGCAAAGGAAGAAAGGAAGGGGGGAGAGCGGGAGGACACACCGGCCAACATGGAGGCCGGTGCGAACACTTTCCCTGAGGGCGTGAGAAAGCAGGAGATGGCAAGGGTGCTGGCGGCCCTGACTCGGACAAGAATAGCGGTGGAGGCTTCCAGGAGCTTAAGATGGTTGTGTGCATTCATGGTGGCGCCTAGAAACCTCACTCGAATCGGTGCTTCAAGTACCTCGCTCGGGCAGTGTGCGCCGCCCTTCCCGGAGGAAAGGCTGCTAGGCCCCTGAAATGGTCAGGGGTCTCCGTGATGTTTGACCTCGCAGATCATCCTGTGAATGTGAAGACGGTTGGAATTGTGCCAATCGTGGTGTCACCCACCATTCATAACATCAAGGTCACGAAGACTCTCGTTGACAGTGGAGCCAGGCAAAACGTCATATCTCCGAAGATTTTCCACCTGATGCAGATCCCATACGACCGTCTGATGCCTACCAAGCCGTTCTTGGGCGTAACGTCCGGGAGCACAACCCCCATAGGGCAGTTGGCCCCCCCTGTCACGTTCGGGACTAGCAAGAGCTACCGGACAGAAAGCATCGTCTTTGATATGGCCCATATCGGCCTGGAATACAACGCTATTGTGCGTTACCACGCTTTGGCCCAATTCATGGTTGTGACGCATCACTCCTACAACACCGTAAAGATGTCGGGTCCAGGAGGGGTGATCACCATCCAGGCGGACCAAGAGGACGCCGTCCAATGCGTCGAGCACTACTACAAGGCGGCGGCCACTGTCGCCCCGGACAACCTCGACCCGCCCGGTGCCTCTGATGCCTCGGCTCCTCGCCGAATGAGATTAATGATGGAAGAGAAAGCCGTGACCAAAAATGTGGCGCTCGACGAAGGAAAAGGAGCCTCCATCCCGATAGGCAGGGGGCTCACCGACAAATACGAAAGCGCGCTCATCGCCTTCCTGCGGGCAAATGCTGACATGTTCGCCTGGACAGCGTCAGATATGCCCAGTGTTCCACGGAAGGTGATCGAGCACCACTTAGCGGTATGCCCTGGCTGCCACCCAATCAAGCAAAAGATACGGCGCCAATCGCCGAAAAAATAGTAATTCATTACCCGACAGATAGAGAAGCTGAAGGAGGCAAAGTTCATCCGCGACGTGACCAACCCGGAGCGGGTCGCCAACCCTGTGGTCGTGCCAAAGGCCAATGGCGA
This sequence comes from Elymus sibiricus, assembly GCA_039707655.1. NCBI lineage: Eukaryota > Viridiplantae > Streptophyta > Magnoliopsida > Poales > Poaceae > Elymus > Elymus sibiricus. Next base: position 208,583,840 of record CM077670.1, read on the forward strand.
CCTACGCCTGTGCGTGGACTTCAAGGACATCAACAAGGCATGTCCAAAGGATCCATACCCCCAGCCAAGAATAGACCAAATCGTCGATTCAACGGCAGGATGCGACCTCCTTTGCTTCCTTGACGCCTTCTCAGGCTCACCAGATCAAGATGGCCAAGGAGGACGAAGAAAAGACGGCTTTCATCATGCCGTGCAGGGTGTACTATTTCGTATGCATACCGTTCAGATTGAAGAATGCCAGGGCGACCTATCAGAGACTCATGAGCATCGCCCTCAGTACTCAGATGGGGAGGAATGCGGAGGCCTATGTCGACGACATCGTCGTCAAAACCCGCGAACAGGGCGCGTTGATCGCGGACCTTGAAATGACTTTCTCCAACATACGAAAGGCCAACATTAAGCTCAACCCCGAAAAATGCGTGTTCGGGGTACCTTCCGAGAAGCTCCTTGGGTTCCTGGTGTCGCACCGAGGAATCGAGGCCAATCCTGAAAAAATTGGGGCCCTCGAGGAGATGCAACCCCCGAAGCGCCTCAAGGGCATGCAGCGCATGGTGGGATGCGTTGCCATGCTGGGACGGTTCATTTCCACGCTAGGAGAGCGCGCGCTACCATTCTTCCGAATCATGAAAAGAACAAGACCTTTTGAATGGACCCCATAGGCTGACCAGGCCTTCCGGGACCTGAAAAGGTACATGGCTACACCCCCAATCATGGTGGCTCCTCGTCCGAATGAGCTGATTTTGCTCTACCTTGAGGCAACCCCACAGACAACAAACGGAGTCTTGGTAGCAGACCAAGAGCCCTTGGAAGCATCGCTAGAGCAAGATCAAGGACAACAGGCCAGAAGGGAGATCCTAGGACCCGTGAAGGGCTCTCCGATACAGCGCCCGGTGTACTTCGTGAGCACGGTGCTAAGAGAAGCCCATGAGCAGTATCCTATGCCCCAGAAGCTACTGTATGCCCTTCTCATCACTTCACAGAAGTTACAGCACTACTTCCAGGGGCATCCGATCAAGGTCGTCAACGAGTTCTCTTTGGAAGGAGTCCTGCACAGCCCCAATGCGATTGGACGAGTGGCAGAGTGGGGGATCGAGCTTCAAGCCTTCGCCTTGGAGTTTGTGGCAACCAAAACTATCAAGAGTCGAGCTCTGGCAGAGTTCGTGGCGGAATGGATGCCTTCAGCTCTGAGAGAGGACCAGGAACATGTGGCACCCCGCCTAAATACCACTGTAGCCAGACGGTTGCCGCACACACCAGCCCAGGAAATCACACTGGCGCATGCCTTTACAACAAGTATCATGAACACAGGCATTTCTATTAATGGATATATAAGTTTTACATGATATGTTACAAGGGTGATGGCAGCGGAAAAACTCTATCTAAGGCAACATGGTCTTGATGCGGCTCCAATCCACAGGGATCTAACTGGGTTACTCTTCTAGCCCGCGAATACTCCGGCTCCTCGCTAGTGGACGTCAAATCCTTAGGGGAACCTGGCAACATTGAAGGCTGCTGGGTACTTTTAAAGTACTCGCAAGAAAACCAAACCAACATATACACCAAGCAAAGAAATCCATGGCATTCAAGCATGCATTTGTTATTAGATTAATTATCATGGCATGGCACACTTATCTAGCAATATTAATTACCATGTGATAACAGGATTATTCATCATGATAACTACTAAAGTATAACATATCCAGTAAATAATCCATACTTCGAATATGCTCATGATCCAATCCAAACCTGATCCAAATCAAATCCAAGTCATCGGTCATCCGACCACTCATCTCATAGCCATCGCATGGCTAACATCCTATATACCTGACATCATCCGATGTCCCTGCATCTGCACTATAAATCAGAAAAATTATACCTTTCTCTGGTTCATTATTAACATCATATGGTTTGTTCCTGCAGACTCGACACATACCAAATAGTGTGACCTAGTACGAACTGTGTCCATGACCGAGGACGCGGCTATTCGAATAGATTTACACTCTGCAGAGGTTGCGCACTTTACCCACACTATGAAGCTCCTGGTCCCGTACCTCAGTACACTTCCTTTTCCGGGTGGACCGGTGCTGCTCCAACGAAACTTGCCTAACCCGTGACTCCTCCACCGTACCACCGACAATCATCCTCCCCCGGAGTCCTGCTCTGGGTGGCCCCTGTGTCACCCCGTGACACCTGCCACCCTCCTGGCCAACAAAACTGTCCCAAATGGGGACGCCGACAAATAACTCAACTGGGCTCACAAGGTTATCGCCGCCTATCGTGCCAGGGTAGCGTGCACGCCTAACCTTCCCTCTTTGGTGGTACCGATAAAAGAGCACGCTGTTAGACCAAGCTAAGGTCGTCCCATTCTGGCAGGTGTGGCTGCACTGGAAAGGTCGGTTCGGTGGCACTATGACTCGATCCAGCCGACGGAGGAGGTTGTTATTATTAAATCACATTTCTTAACATTGCAACAATAACGATAATCCAAAATGTAAACTAGTATATCAACATCACAACATATCTCCACATTATGTCACATATGAGTCACTAGTGAAACAATGTTTAAATAGCAAGTTTATCACCTTACAAGTTCTAGCTGTAAGCTACGACCATTTGAACCCTTGCATGAAACCGGCAAATAAACCAGTAGCCACCAGAACGGTCCTTACAACTCAGATCTGGGACGTTACCGGAATAACTCAACCCCGGCTCAAGACGGCTGAAATGCATCTCAGAGCATGAGACGGTGTTGATAAAAAGAGTGTAGCAGTTCCCTAAGACGGCCGAAGAACAGCTTAGAGCATAGGGTCACCACTACTGAAAGAAATTCAACAGCTGCCCGCGACGGCCGACAAGCAACTCCGAGCACGGGCCGGTTGTTGAAAAGAGAAACATAAAGTCGGCATCCACCCCGGACGGCCAGAAGCAGCTCAGAACACAGTCGTGGTGCCGTCAAAGAAAGGCAGGCAAGGGTTCATTAGCGTCACATACAAATCACCACTACGCATACAAGCATAAGCATATTAATTTAAACACGCAAGAATAACACAGAGCAATGCTTTATGGAACATATCAGATGGCCGGCTTGCCTGGGGGTGAAGGAAAACTCCGGGAAGAAGTGCGATCACCTCGCGGAAAATTCGTCGGAAAGGGTTCTCTCTCGTAGGGGCTGATTATAGGGTAGGGGTAAAATGGTCATTTTCACAGTGTGAACACATTATGAAAATGATACCAACGGAACAGGCTCCTCGAACTGAGAAAGTGGGCTTTGGAATCACCGGAATCGGAGTTACGGTTGCGAAGTTGTGGCCGTTCGTTCGTTAAGAAGAAAACAAACGAGAATCTCTTCATTTCTGCTATTAATGGGTGAACGCCCGCAAATTAGGGGTTTCGGCCAGCGGGGTTAAATAGAAAACGCATTTTCAGAAGTACGTCTTCGCGGTAGTGAAGGCATATTTTCAGCTGAAGAAGCACGAGAGTACGCTTCCTCCGCTGAAAAGCGTATTTTGAAAAACGTGCTTCCACTTAAACCTGCGGGCTCGATGGCTGATTGGCTGATGAAGGGACCTGCGTTGACATTTCTCTCTCCTCCCACCCTGCTTCTTCTATCCCAACGAACACAAGAGAGCAGCAGGAGGCCGCCGGCGCCGGCACTCGTCCGGGCGGTCCAGGCCACCTCCGGCGAGGCTCTGGCCACCGGTGTGACCGAGGTGTCGAGCCGCATCCATCCAGGTAGGGTGCAGTCTTCGAGGAGGGCGGCCGTGAGCGTACCTTCAGCCATGGCGGACGGCAACTTCGGCTGATGTGTAGCTCGGGGCTACGGCGATGGAGGGGTGAGGAGGAGGTTGGGCAGGGCTTTGCCGTGGCCGGGGTGACTCTCTGGTGGAGAAATGAGGTGGAGAGACATCCCGGTTTGCTCGAATTTGAGCAGGGACAGTGGCGGCTATGGTGTCCATGGCGGCGCGATGTGGAGCGGTTGGAGACGGAGAGCTCAAGGGCTCAGGCTTGGGGGGTTCTAGGGAGGAAGAGGGGAGTGGTGTGAGTGCCAGAGGAGCTCGGGGCACGGCTATTTATAGCCGGCCGAGACCACCGGATAAGCACAGCCGCTCCGGTGAGCTGGCCGACGTCTAGAGCCTGCGAGCGACGTAGCTGGACGGTTCCCGGCATCGGAGAGCGGCCGACCTGACGAGAGGCAGAGGGAGGGGACGGCTCAAGAGGAAGAGGCCAGAGGAAGAAGATGACGGCCATGACACGCACGTGTACGGCGATGCTTGTCGTCGTCTGGCGAGGGGAAGGGGCTGGAGAGGGGTGCGTGGACGTCGCGAACCCACTAGACATGGCCAGACAAGCCGGGGCTGGCCAGAAGCTAGCTGGTTGAGGTGACCAGACGCGGTCTGTGCACAGAGCACGCGGTTGGCTTTGTCCATGGCGTGCTCACCACGTCAACACGCGCTCTGCCGTTTTCCTGGGTGATACATCATGTCCAACGCGGTAGTCATAGGTCATATGGATGGGATGTGACAATGGATGGACTAGGACGGCTCTAGAGTGACCGAGGTGATCCAGAATAGTTTCTGGATCGAAACTTGAGCAGGAAGTTTTGGTCAGACAGGTGTGCCAATGAGCTGGACCAGTTGTCACAGGGAAATGTAGTAGGAAGGAGCACCTGCTGGAGAAATTTGAAGCAAATTGGACCAAGTTTGAGTGCACTTCCTTTACAATGCCAAATTTGGTCCAAAAACTTGACTTTGAAGCTGCACTCATCTGGCTTGATGAAATGAACTGAATTTTGGTGTAGGGTGATGATTTGGAGGTATGGAGGTACTGGAAAAAATTCAGCTCATTTGGAAATGCCAAACTGGTACTTCCTTCACAGAGCTTTCTGCTGGATAGAAACTAGATGGAATTTTTGAGAGAAATTGGCTTGGCAAAATGATATGAATTTTTGCATGGTCACATAATATAGGGAATGTGACGTCCTGGCTTAATTTCAAGAATTTTGAAGCAATCTAAAATATAGTTGCTTCATAACCTCAAAATAAATCCAGAAACAAGAATTGGATGATGTGCTCAAAACTTGAACTATGGAACTTGGGTTCTTGATGGAAATGGTGAAGATATGGACAGGAGAAGCTCCACAAATTATTTGGGATTTTTCCTGGCTACCAAAATGGTAGTTCCTTTGGAAAGTGCCCAAAGTGCAATATTGGCTTTAAATAGGAAAAGGCAATTTCCCCTATTTAATTATTGCCAATATTTTTATGAGAGCTCAATATGATCACAGAGAGTATCTCCACAAGTTTTCATGAATTTTGGAGATGGATAGATATTTTTCTGTATTTAATTCCTTTAAATAGCAGAAAAAGGAATTAATTTTAAATGAAAAATATTGCAAATGACTTGGCAATATTTTTGCATATCCAGGGTTTATAGAGATAGGATGATCACTGGGAAAAGTTTGGGAGGCGACAGATCCAAGAAAATTAGGGTTCCTGTGTAATAGAAGGAATCAGGGTTTCCCTTCTGATAACTTGGAAGGTAGGGATTCGGCGGCAAAATCCTGAGAATAGGTTTTGGGTGGCAAGATTGAGCTAGAGAGAATCTCTGTTTGGATGAGAGAGACAAGGCTAAGTGACCATCTTCATATACCCAAGAGCGAGAAAAATTCGATAACACCGAAAAAAAAGACAGGAGTCAAATCCCGCGAAGGAAAAAAAACAGGGAGCGAAAATCAGGGTGTTACAAACCTACCCCCCTTAAGAAAATCTCGTCCTCGAGATTTCCGGGTTTACCTCCCGGCTAGGGGGACATACCTGTGTGCGACTTGGATCCATTAGATGTCTTGTCTTCATTGGTTTACTGGCCTTTTAACTGCCTCTTCTGATGGCTCAGGGGTTATCTTCTCAATCGGATGTATTGAATCCTTCTCTTTCTTGTCAGGCTATCCTTCTGTCTTGGTAATTTTGTTGCCTAGGCTTGGTGGATAGCGCGTAGTGTCGACAAATAGCTTGGCTTCCATGGCCTGGAGCTAGCTGCTTCGTCCAGAGGTCTGAGTTGACACGGGATGTATCATAACAAGTGATTCCCCATGTCTCATACCATATTTTTGCTTTACTTTCGGGACTGAATGATTATTTCCGTATCACCTTGTTTCCATATAGACAGTCAAACTCTACCAATCGCTGAGGTAGCTCTGTCATATATATCCTTTGCAGTCCTTGCTATGATCACTGGGCTGAATATAGTTTGGCTATCATTCGGCGCATCTTACGGAGCATACCCTCTTATTTTGGTTAATGGCCCATATTCAGGATGAGTGCGGCACGCTCACTTGTAATCACAGGTTGTGCATTGCTGTGGCCGCATATGCAAGAGTCTGACAGGAATTGGTAATATCACCTTTTCTGTGAAATTTCATCTTATTGACCATCACGGAGATTGTTTATCCAAAACTTCTCTATCCTTGGGGGATCCTTTTGGAGACCCGTCATGACCTGCCAACATGGCTCCTTAGTCATATCATAACTTACTATTGCATATCTCGTAGGGGTGGCTGTGCTCATATCCTTGCTTTGAACTATGGGGCCGATGTTTCTCTGAACACAGTCATTCCCGTGTACGAGTGGCTCGCATGAACTGATCCACTGGACTTCATGCTCACAACATATGTAGGGGTAGAGTAAATCCTTTCATAAACATTGAGTTCTGAGGCGGATGTGTGTCCAGACTAGTTCGTGCTTCTGACAAGATTGTTGTGGGCACGATGGCGTGTTGAAGAAGGCTGAATTCCTTACGCTCGAAGCTTCTGCCAAGGTAGTGTGCTAAAGAGGGATGGGTATCGTACCTCAGAAGCTTTCCCTCATGTGGCATACTGCGGAAGGTCAGGTGCTTTATGCTGGAAGCTTTCCATGGTAACAGGCTGAGAAAGATGGGAGTGCCGTACCCCAGAAGATTTTCTCACCAAGTGGTGTAGCGAGGAAGGTTGGGAGTCTTGCGTCGTAAGCTCCTCCCGATAGCTTGTGGAGGAAGGCTGGGTTCCTTGTACCAAAAGCCTTTCGCTCTGATATGCGGTCGGATCGATAGCCGATTCTGGCTTCCTTCCGAAGTATCCGGAATTTACCCATAGCGGAGTCAAAATTTGGTATAGGCCATACCTTGACTGAAGATATTCCGTTGGTCATGCACACCGTTAGTCCTTCTGCTGGTCTGATCACTGTTGTTATAAAGGTTGCACAACTGATGCCGATGTTATGTTGACAATTAATTCAGAATACCCTTTGCATTCAACCAAGTGTTGCCGGTAGTAAGTAGTTGGCGGATAATTCCATTCAATTTGGCTGAGCTTCCAGGTATTTGAAATTCTCCTTGATTCCGGATAGCCGTGAACTTATCCATATGTCTCGCAAACCTTGTTCATCATGCCCAGAAAATTTTGTATATGCACCGGTAATTTCCAGAATATGCTTTGAATTTTTTATCAACATACCAGAATTTTGTGGTTGCTCTCGACACATTCACATTCTTGCAATATGTCTTCTGAATGATTCTCGAGTCCATTGAGAAAAGACTCAAGGTTCACCCCACTGACTGAAATAATCCTTATGTCAAGGACGGAATCATTTGTCCCTTAGGTGTAATCTATTTTGTGGCAAACTCCCTTTGGTATAGTCTGGCCCTGTCGGTGGCACTCAGTTTCTGCTTCTGACCCATTCTTCATTCTTGACAGATCCGGTGATAATGTTCTGAATGTCGGGCAGTTGGCTTGGCTTGAGTCTTGCTAAATTTGGATTATTGGGTATTATCCAAGTTGTATGCTGGTCTTCTTTGGCAGTTCTTGCAGATGGATCCAATTGGAGCAAGAGAACGGAATAGACAAAGGAAGCAAGAATTTCGAAAAACCAATAATACTAAAAAGCAGATAAAGCCCAAATTTTGCGAACCTTACACACCTGGCCGAGGATTCACTAGTATAACTAGTATAGCGCACTCGATGCACCTCTAAGGATTTAGAAGCAAAACCACACAATGCTCCTGGTAGCAGTTGGTGTCAAGCTCCTACTACTTCCTTAGGGAACATCCAACTCGACGGATGACCATAGCCAAAGTGGCTTAGTCAACGATCCTAGGGTTGTCGGGGAAAGATGGAATTTATAAGCGTTTCCCAAAGGAAACTAGAGTTAAGAAGAGAAATGCCATGGTTAGCAAGCAAGGTGGGGATATCTGGTTTACCTAGGGGTTCAGGGCTCACGAGTCAATGCCTGGTGCGTACTTTTCCCACTGGAGGCAAAGGCCACGAGAGTTGAGGTCTGGTGGAGCCAAAAACCTATGGGGTTGCCTTATGATCAATAGTAGCCATGCCAGTTTGGCGAAGATGGCTGAAATCCATCGGGCCTTCTACTGATCAAGAGGCAATGAAATCTGGCTAGGGTAACCTATAGTCAGCCTGGCTCTGATACCATCCGTTGTGGCGCCCCGCCTGAATACCACTGTAGCCAGACGGTCGCCGCACACACCAGCCCAGGAAATCACAATGGCGCATGCCTTTACAACAAGTATCGTGAACACAGGCATTTCTATTAATGGATATATAAGTTCTAAATGATATTTTACAAGGGTGATGGCAGCGGAAAAACTCTATCTAAGGCAACATGGTCTTGATGCGGCTCCAATCCACAGGGATCTGACTGGGTTACTCTTCTAGCCCGCGAAAACTCCGGCTCCTCACTAGTGGACGTCGAATCCTTAGGGGAACCTGGCCACATTGAAGGCCGCTGAGTACTTTTGAATGTACTCGCAAGCAAACCAAACCAACATATACACCAAGCAAAGCAATCCATGGCATTCAAGCATGCATTTGTTATTAGATTAATTATCATGGCATGGCACACTTATCTAGCAATATTAATTACCATGTTATAATAGGATTATTCAGCATGATAACTACTAAAGTATAACATATCCAGTAAATAATCCATACTCCGAATATTCTCATGATCCAATCCAAACCTAATCCAAATCAAATCCAAGTCATGCGGTCATCCGACCACTCATCTCATAGCCATCGCATGGCTAACATCCCATATACCTGACATCATCCGATGTCCCTGCATCAGCACTATAAATCGGACAAATTATACCTTTCTCTGGTTCATTATTAACATCATATGGTTTGTTCCTCCAGACTCGACACACACCAAATAGTTTGACCTAGTACGAACTGTGTCCATGACCGAGGACGCGGCTATTTGAATAGATTTACACTCTGCAGAGGTTGCGCACTTTACCCACACTATGAAGCTCCTGGTCCCGTACCTCAGTACACTTCCTTTTTCGGGTGGACTGGTGCTGCTCCAACGAAACTTGCCTAACTCGTGACTCCTCCACCGTACCACCGACAATCATCCTCCCCCGGAGTCCTGCCCTAGGTGGCCCCCATGTCACCCCGTGACACCTGCCACCGTCGTGGCCAACAAAACTGTCCCAAACGGGGACGTCGACAAATAACTCAACTGGGCTCACAAGGTTATCGCCGCCTAACGGGCCAGGGTAGCGCGCACGCCTAACCTTCCCTCTTTGGTGGTACCGATAAAAGAGCACGCTGTTAGACCAAGCTAAGACGTCCCATTCCGGCAGGTGTGGCTGCACTGGAAAGTTTGGTTCGGTGGCACTATGACTCGATGCAGCCGACGGAGGAGGTTGTTATTATTAAATCACATTTCTTAACATTGCAACAATAACGATAATCCAAAATGTAAAGTTGTATATCAACATAACAATCTATCTCCACATTATGTCACATATGAGTCACTAGTGAAACAATGTTTAAATAGCAAGTTTATCACCTTACAAGTTCTAGCTGTAAGCTACGACCATTTGAACCCTTGCATGAAACCGGCAAATAAACCAGTAGCCACCAGAACGGTCCTTACAACTCAGATTTGGGACGTTACCGGAATAACTCAACCCCGTCTCAAGACGGCTGAAAAGCAGCTCAGAGCATGAGACGGTGTTGATAAAAAGAGTGTAGCAGTTCCCTAAGACGGCCGAAGAACAGCTCAAAGCATAGGGTCACCACTACTGAAAGAAATTCAACAGCTGCTCGCGACGACCGAAAAGCAGCTCAGAGGATGGGACGGTTGTTGAAAAGAGAAACATAAAGTCGGCATCACCCCCAGATGGCCGGAAGCAGCTCAAAACACAGGCGTGGTGCCGTCAAAGAAAGGCAGGCAAGGGTTCATTAGCATCACATACAGCTCACCACTATGCATACAAGCATAAGCTTATTAATTTAAACACGCAAGAAAAACACAGAGCAATGCTTTAGGGCACATATCAGATGGTCGGCTTGCCTGGGGGTGAAGGAATATTCCGGAAAGAAGTGCGACCACCTCGCGGAAAATTCGCCGGAAAGGGTTCTCTCTCGAAGGGGCTGATTATAGGGTAGGGGTAAAATGGTCATTTTCATAGTGTGAACACATTATGAAAATGATACCAACGGAACGGTCTTGACGAACTGAGAAAGTGGGCTTTGGAATCACCTGAATCGGAGTTACGGGTGCGAAGTTGTGGCCGTTCGTTCGTTAAGCAGAAAACAAACGAGAATCTGTTCATTTCTGCTATTAACGGGTGAACACCCGCAAATTAGGGGTTTTGGGCAGCGGGGTTAAATAGAAAACGCATTTTCAGAAGTACGTCTTCGCGGTAGTGAAGGCGTATTTTCGGCTGAAGAAGCACGAGAGTACGCTTCCTCCGCTGAAAAGCGTATTTTGAAAATCGCGCTTCCACTTAAACCTGCGGGTCCGATGGCTGAGTGGCTGACGAAGGGACCCGCGTTGACCTTTCTCTCTCCTCCCACCCTGCTTCTTCTGTCCCGACGAACGCAACATAGCAGCGGGAGGCCGCCGACGCCAGCACTTGTCCGGGCGGCCCAGGCCACCTCCGGCGAGGCTCTGGCCACCGGCGTGACCGGGGCGTCGAGCCGCATCCATCCAAGTAGGGCGCAGTCTTCGAGGAGGGCGGCCGCGAGCGTACCATCAGCCATGGCGGACGGCAACTTCGGCCGATGGGAAGCTCGGGGCTACGGCGATGGAAGGGTGAGGAGGAGGTTGGGCAGGGCTTTGCCGTGCCCGGGGTGACTCTCTGGTGGAGAAATGAGGTGGAGAGACATTCCGGTTTGCTCGAATTTGAGCAGGGTGGCTATGGTGGCCATGGCGGCGCGATGCGGAGCGGTTGGAGACGGAGAGCTCAAGGGCTCGGGCTTGGGGGGTTCTAGGGAGGGAGAGGGGAGTGGTGTGAGCGCCAGAGGAGCTCGGGGCATGGCTATTTATAGCCGACCGAGACCACCGGATAAGCACAGCCGCTCTGGTGAGCTGACCGGCATCTAGAGCCTGCGAGCGACGTGGCTGGACGGTTCCCGGCGTCGGAGAGTGGCCGACCTGACGAGAGGCAGAGGGAGGGGACGGCTCAGGAGGAAGAGGCCAGAGGAAGAAGACAATGGCCATAACACGCATGCGTACGGCGATGCTTGTCTTCGTCCAACGAGGAAGAATCCAGCGAGGGGAAGGGGCTGGAGAGGGGTGCGTGGACGTCGCGAACCCACTAGATATGGCCGGACAAGCCGGGGCTGGCCAGAAGCTAGCTGGTTGAGGCGAACAGACACGGTCAGCGCGCAGAGCGCGCGGTTGGCCTTGTCCGTGGCGTGGTCACCACGTCAACACGCACTCTGGCGTTTTCCTGGATGATACATCATGTCCAACGCGGTAGTCATAGGTCATATGGATGGGATGTGACAATGGATGGACTAGGACGGCTCTAGAGTGACCGAGGTGATCCAGAATAGTTTCTGGATAGAAACTTGAGCAGGAAGTTTTGGTCAGACAGGTGTGCCAATGAGCTGGACAAGTTGTCACAGGGAAATGTAGTAGGAAGGAGCACCTGCTGGAGAAATTTGAAGCAAATTGGACCAAGTTTGAGTGCACTTCCTTTACATTGCCAAATTTGGTCCAGAATTTTGACTTTGAAGCTACACTCATCTGGCTTGATGAAATGAACTAAATTTTGGTGTAGGGTGATGATTTGGTGGTATGGAGGTACTGGAACAATTTCAGCTCATTTGGAAATGCCAAAGTGGTACTTCCTTCACAGAGCTTTCCGCTGGACGGAAACTAGATGGAATTTTTGGGAGAAATTGTCTTGGCAAAATTATATGAATTTTTGCATGGTCACATAATATAGGGAATGTGAGGTCCTGGATTAATTTCAAGAATTTTGAAGCAATATAAAATATAGTTGCTTCATAACCTCAAAATAAATCATGAAACAAGAATTGGATGATGTGCTCAAAATTTGAACTATGGAACTTGGGTTCTTGATAGAAATGGTGAAGATATGAATAGGAGAAGCTCCACAAATTATTTGGGATTTTTCCTAGCTACCAAAATGGTAGTTCCTTTGGAAAGTGCCCAAAGTGCAATATTGGCTTTAAATAGGAAAATGCAATTTCCCCTTTTTAATTATTGCCAATATTTTTATGAGAGCTCAATATGATCACAAAGAGTATCTCCACAAGTTTTCATGAACTTTGGAGATGGATAGATATTTTTCTGGATTTAATTCCTTTAAATATCAGAAAATGAATTAATTTTAGATGAAAAATATTGCAAATGACTTGGCAATATTTTTGCATATCCAGGGTTTATAGAGATAGGATGATCACTGGGAAAAGTTTGGGAAGCAACAAATCCAAGAAAATTAGGGTTCCTGTGTAACGAAAGGAATCAGGGTTTCCCTTCTGATAACTCGGAAGGTAGGGTTTCGGCGGCAAAATCCCGAGAATAGGTTTTGGGTGGCAAGATTGAGCTGGAGAGAATCTCTGGTTGGATGAGAGAGACAAGGCTAAGTGATCATCTTCATATACCCAAGAGCGAGAAAAATCTAATAACATCGAAAAAAAAGACGGGAGTCAAATCCCGCGAAGGAAAAAAAACAGAGAGCGAAAACCAGGGTGTTACAGAACAATCCGCCCATTCAGAACGGGAAACCCCAGAGCACTAGGTAATGAACTTCGACGACGCTTTCTCGTTACAGGGCGCGGGGGCTGTGGTCGTGTTCACATCCCCCGCGGGAGATCAGATCTCTTACTCCGTGCAGCTAGACTTCAAGCGTGACAAGGTCTCCAACAATATTGCTGAATACGAGGGTTTGATGGTAGGGCTTCGGGTGGCTGTAGCCCTCGGCGTGAAACATTTGGTCATAAAAGGGGACTACCAGTTGGTCATTAACCAATCCAATAAGGATTACTGGCGAAGGACCCGAGAATGGCCGAATACTTAGCGGCAGTCAGGAGGATGGAAAGGCACTTCCAGGGCATAAGCTTCAGGCACATAACGCGGCTAGACAATCATGATGCCGATGATATCGCGAAGAAATCTGCCGCACGGGAGCCGCTCCCGCCTGGTGTCTTCGAAGAAAGGCTCACTGAATCGTCTGTCGAGATCGAGGAGCCAGAGGGGGAAGTGCCCATCCAAGATTGTAGCAGGCTAAAGGGAAAAGAATACGCTCCAGCTTCCCCCTAGTACACTTGGCCCTCGAGCACCCGCACCATGATGTCCATGGCCTGCCCAAAGCAAGATTGGATGGAAGAGATAAGGAGCTTCTTATCCCAAAAGACCCTTCCGGAGGACGAAGCCGATGCGGAAAGGATCGTGCGCCAATCCAAGCTATACTCCTTGAGGGACGGAGTTGTATATCGGGTCCGCCCTAACAGAGTCTCCCTCAAGTGCATAACCCGCCAGGACAGCTGCAAACTCCTCGCGGACATCTATAGAGGGGAATGCGGTAGTCACGCCTCATCCCGTACACTCGTGGGTAAAGCCTACTGGCAAGGATTTTTCTCGCCCACAACCCTTCAAGCTGTAAGGCCTGCCAGTTCCACGCAAAGAAAGTCCAGCAGCTAGCCCAGGACCTCCAAACTATCCCTCTATCCTGGCCCTTCGTGGTCTGGGTGCTGGATATCCTTGGTCCCTTCCCGCGCGCCGTTAGCGGCTACGAGTACCTCTACGTTGCCATTGACAAGTTCACTAAATGGACTGAGGTGGAACCTATTTGTACTATTCCAGCTAGTCTGTCGTCATGTTCATCAGGGGCCTGGTCTCCTGTTTTGGAGTCCCCAATCGAATAACCACTGACAATGGCTCCAAGTTCATCAGTGGTGCCTTTTAGGACTATTGCAGCTCCATCGGCACCAAAATTTGCTTCGCCTCTGTCGCACATCCCTGCAGTAATGGACAAGCCGAGCACACCAGCGCGGAAGTGCGTAAAGGGCTCAAGACTAGGATGTTCGACGGGTTGAAGAAAAGTGGTCAGAATTGGATTGAGGAGCTGCCTTCTGTGCTCTAGTCCATCCGCACCACAACAACAAGATCAACCCGTGAAACACCTTTTTTCCTTGTCTATGGGGCGGAGGCTGTCCTCCCAACAGAGCTCTCTCTCGGGTCTCCCCGGGTGCTGGCTTTCAACGAATCAAGATAGGCATGTCTAAGGGCCGATGAAATTTCTCTCCTAGAGGAGGCGCGGTGCCATGCCGCCGTTCGCGCCGCCCGCTACCAGCAGGAACTCCGTCGCTATCACAGTCGCCATGTCCGCTCTCACGCGTTGGAGGTCGGGGACCTTGTCCTGCGCCGACTGCAAACCCGCGAGGGCCTCAACAAGCTATCGCCCATCTGGGAGGGCCCGTTCAAGGTGGTGCACGTCGCCCGGCTAGGGTTGGTTCGATTGGAGACGGAGGAAGGACGCCCCTTGTCAAACACGTGGAACATCGAACATCTTCGTAAGTTCTACCCTTGAACAGAAAAACGTTGTAAATATGTATCCGGGGCCTCCCCCGCCAAGAAGAAGGATTAGTATGACAATTTCCTTGCCTTTGTCACTACCATGTGTAATGCCTGGCTGGCAGTACAACGACCTGTTCCATCCGCATTATGGGAATGTTCTCTCGGGCCTCTTCCCGCGTGATTGCTGAACACTTGTTTCTCCCCCCACAGTTAGAAGAGTTACGATGGCGCACCTCACCTACAGATATGAAAACGTTCTTGGGCACGGTCCCATACGAACCTCTTTTTGCAGGGAGCTGTTTCTCTCCTCGTTGCGAGATGACTCACCACGATGTGATTTCACCCTACCACATAGAAAATGTTCTCGGGACCTATCCCGTACAAACAGCTTTTCGGTAGGACATCGGGCACTAGTTACTTTCTCCTCGCATGGTAGGAGGAGTCACAACGACGCATCTCGCCAGCCCCCCTTGGAATGTTCCCAGGCCCGCCCTGCATGAACCTCTCCCTGCAGCGTGCTGGACAACTCGTTTTTCTCTTCGCGACAGATAGAGTCACAGCGACACGTTCCTCCTGCAAGCAAGGAAATGATCTCGGGCATCCCCCGTATGACCCTCTTTCCACAGGATGCTGAGCGTCCATTTTTCTCTGGGTATGGCAAGCAAACCACAGTGACGCGATTGAGCTGCCGCCGAAGCACCAAGATGGTCAGCGGCCTCCCTAACAACAGGGTCCTATGCCCCTTGACGCTCGCTTGGCGAACGAGCGATGCGCATCAGACCGGGGGCTACAATTACACTGTCGGCCTATTTCTAAAATACGGGCTAAGGGTGCGTCCAGACACAATCGTGACCGCAGCAGGCGGCCCCTCGCGAAGGAAGACAGAGTACATCCAAGACAAGCATCATAAAGTTATAACAGCAGCAGATCAGGAGCATTAATGTTACGGTACAACTTCACGAATCATTTACACCCTCTGACACTGGATCACCATTCGAAGGATCCTGGACATGAGGCGAGCCCCGGGAAGACACCTCAACTCTGCCAACATCATGCTCGTACAAATTGACGAGCTCTGCGGTGTGATCAGCAATGGCATTTTGAGCGGCCCTCACTTTGGCCTCAGGCTCCGGGGTCTTCAATACTTCGCCAAAGGGAAAATGGGCATCGCACATGAAGAGGTTGCTGGAGATGCGGTCTCCCACCTGCTCCAACGCTTCACGAACCTCCTTCCTGGTGGCGACGCGCATGGCCTACTCGCCTTCCTCAAGCTTGGTGGCAAGTTCATGGAAGAATTGCGTGTAACCACCTACATCGTCCATTCGACGGAAGACTGGCACATTCACATTAAAGCCCATGCCGTTTGCCACAGCAAAGGCATGCTGGCTAACATCGTGAAGCATGGTGCCTTGCATCATGCATTTCACTCCAAGATGAAGCAGGTCGTCCTCTCGTTGGTCGCAGAGTTTCTCCAACTCAGATTGTCGATCTCCGCAACAGTCGAGTGCGGCCTCCCGGGCATCCAACACTTCCCGTAGGAATTCAAGCCTCAAGCATTCATCGTGAAGATCCGCCAGAGTCTTATCCGCTTCCTCCTCCTGGATCTAGACATCAAGTTCTTGGTTGGCGAGAGCTTCTTCATGGCCCCTCAGCGCTCACTCACGGCTAGCGAGCATTACCTCCTACCAGTCAATGGCCTGGTGAGCACCCTCGAATGAGGACTTCACTGGTCAACGGTGCGTGGCCACCATCAATGTCTTCCAGACCAGTCCTGGCGGCCAAAGCCCGGCCGGTTCCCGCGCGGTCTCCTTCGAGGCATCTCGTACTGGAAGAAAAAGCTCTTCCCCCAAGGGAGGGAGGAGGGTACTTCGCGTACACGATCTCTCCCTCGTCACTCACAGTCTCTTCCGGAGTCGTTGGGTCAAGGGACCCCAATGAGGGGGTATTGTTCGGGGGCTGACCTCCGATGGGGTCGTCTTGCATATTGGAAGTGTCCGCGGTGGTGTTAGACTTGGTCCGAACCAAGGCGTTACCACCGGACGAGGACACACCAAGTGCGCCTGCACCCTGGGCCGCAACGGTCTCCGCGCCAACCAAGGGTCTCAGAGTGGGGCCCGTCAGGACCTCCGAGCCAACGCCAAAATAAGTTGGGACAGAAGCAGGGATTGCTCGACCCGCCCCGGCTTCCCCAACGATGACGCCGCTGGGCCGGACATTGACGGCGGGACGACCTTTCCCCGTGTCTGACCAGGAGACGACAACCTCCGGGGCTGCCGTCATGGCCGACCGGGCGGATGGCCTTGCTGGACATGGCCTTGAAGTAGGAGATCTGGACAAAAGGCCATAGGTCTCCGGAATCACGGGAAGATCTCTCCCGTCCGGAAAAGGAGGGAAAATAAGGCGTCGCGAGAAATTACTCGTCAGAAGTGCGCCACGTTTTCCTCAACCTCCCTCCCATGAAAATAATGGTCAGGGGATTGATGGTTTGACCTCCTATCTCCTCGCTCGGGGAACGTGCGAAAGATGAACTGCTTGCGGCATGCCCTGTTCTGCGAACCCCTTTTTCCCCCTCAAGAAGGCTTGGAGATGCCGTCTTCTCTGAGTCGCCATCCGTTTCACTAAAAAAGAAAGCAAAATATCGCTCAGGAGCGAACGGATGGACCAAAGAAAGGAGAGGACACAGACGATGCTTCCCCGTCGGGACCCGTAGGGCAGGTACGACGACGTCGCCTCTTGGGACCCCTGAGGATAGGTCCGTCCTCTCCTGGGTGGCTTTGCTGTCTCCCGGAGGTTGGCGAGCACCCACCTTTGACGCTAGTCTGCCGAAACAGAGTGTCTCCCAAGCTCTGGAAAACCAGGGTTTTTCTCCCCGTCCACAAGAACAAAGGACACACACCCGGAGAACTGATCCCCTCGGGACAGATGCATCTAAAAGAAATGGCAAAAATGCTGCAGTGACGGCATCACCCCGACGAATGTCTCGCACAGATGGGCAAACAATGCCAGGACCAAGACCACATCCGGGCGAAGGTGGAGCATATGAACTTGGTAGTGCCCTAGGACCGCATGGAAGAAGGCGGAAAAAGGGGGACCAAACCAGCGGCGAGGAAAACAACGAAAATGTGTGCATCGGTGACGTTCGGCTCCCTCACGCCGGCCACTTTCAGTCATGTGGGCCCCCACTCGTAGTTCTCCCCCCCGACGAGGTGACAAACCTTGTCCAACACTTCGGCGTTCACTATCTTTGGGCGGGGAGTTAATTGCCATGATTCCATGATTGAGTGGCTATAGAATAATCCAAAAATGGAGGGCACATTCCAATTAATGTCGACGATAAAACCTAGTGCCTGAACGTGCTCTCAAGAACTTGAGCATTTCCATATTATCAGGGTTTTACCAACACTATGCCAAGATGCTGGTAACACCTCATACTACCACGATGGATATAGATGGAGAATGCAGATGCAAAGGAAGACAACACTTTCTCAGATTTTACCTTAGCAATGCGAAGGAATAAAATATGGATGATCGATCGAGAGACATTTAGCACTCCTTTTCTAATGTTCTCCTTGATGTACTAGATACCACGATCATGCTTAAAAGCATCACCGAAAAGGTCATCAAGTAAAGGTCGGACTTCGGACACACAAAATCCATAAGGAACAACTTCTGGAACAAGTCATAGAAAATCCTCATGGGGAATGGCTACTCTTGCTGGACAAGATACTATAACATTAGGTCTTCCGGTGAAGTGTGTTAGCCACAACATCCACTTTACCGAGTTACAGAGAGACCAATATTATAACTCTTCGGGAACGTTCCAACCATCATATCTTCCTGAGATTCAGATCTGGTTGGTGACAAGACATTTTAGGCTCAGCATGTCTGAAAGAGAAAGTTTGCAACACAAATTGACGAGACGATGTTGCGAGATTCTCAGGAAATGAACTATGGCAACAAGCTCCAAAACATGACCTGGCTTGCAAGATACATGTGAACACCCTGTCCAAGACAATCATGAAGACAAGGAAACCTTACAATAAAACACTACCGAGTTCTGGTTGGGAACCATCAATGAGGATATCGAAGTCTTGCGCGCTTAAATTAGACTTCCTTTCCTTAGACAAATCAATCCGTGGCTTGGTGTGCTAGGGATACATATAGAGTGAAGGTTGCAAATCTCCAAACAACAGAATACTTCACACGTGCATGACTGACTTGGGACGATTCCAAATGAAGCAAAACAACTTTCTCGAATTCACGGCGGCAACTTGCTTCGAATGCACATGAACTAGAGGAAGTCACTTCTTTCGCCATGACATATACTTCATGGGCTAGCACGAAGATAATGCTTTCGAAAGTTTCCAACAATAGCTTGATGTTCAACACAAATCATGGAGAAGACAAAATGCTGTTGATGGGCTCAACAACAAATCATCGAGATTTCCATGAAGATGGAATTCCACAACTATGTGAACAAAGTGATAGCATTGGTCAGACCCAAAGATATAATGGTGTATGCTCGAGGAGACAACCACGAGTAAGATAACATCATGAGAATCATTGGTTCTGATTTTGATTTGACGATAGCCCATACTCAAATCAAGATTGGATAAGACGATAGGTCCATCAACTGATCACGAGGATCAATCAATGAAAATACCATCTTTCTTCAACACACACACAGACACAAGATATCCCTTCGGAATGAACTAAGTCGGATAAAGCTTTATCTTCCAACTTTCCAAATTGTTGTTTAGCTTATCCAACTAGTTTCAAGGGTATCCAACACAGATTCTTGGAGAAGGGGTGGTTTAAAAGAAAACCAACTTGATCACAAACTCAACATAACGGTCAGGGGACAACCTAGTAATACTTCCGCGAAGATATCCGGAATATCACGAACAACCGATACGTTATGAAGCTCGAGATCAATCTTGCTTTTCCCGGCAAGACGATATGATCACAAGAGCGAGGGATTGGCACAATCCTAAGTCCTTGACCGAGAGTGCACCAGAGAAGATGGACTAGGTAGCACGATCAATCGTAGTATGGTGATTCAGTAACCATCACACTAAGAATAAAATTATTCTCCTTTAACTACCGAGCAACGGAATTGCTAGGAGTATTGATTTCACACATCATGATTCACTTGTCGGTATTCCGGTTGCAACAACACCGGGACCAAGAAATAAATGATGGTGGGGATAAGTATCACTGTATCAGAAATTCATGAGATGGTGTGCAATTCCCATGACATTCTTGACACGAAAGATGGTAATACTCTAGGTTAGAATAGACCAGAAGCTGGATTGGCATTCTTTATCCATGGAATACAACTGCTTTGACCCAATGCTAGAAATGGATGAGGTGCTGGAGTTTGTTTCTCCTAGTCATTCTGAAATAGAATGGCTTGACGGACCACAGGAATCGTAGGCACCGATGGACACAGATGCACAACTACTCCTGACTATCAATTGATAGACTAATGTCAGAATGCAATTGAGGAGGGAACAACTCAAAGGAACATATGATTTTCCGAGTTGTGGATGCATAGATTAGCATGTCGAACAAGGCTCAACACATTTCTTCTAAATAACCCATGCAGAAAGGTAGGATTGGCAAAGTCACGATTATGGAATGGAGAAATTACCATGAGCACTCTTGTTGTGATCTTTGGTTCAAAAGAACTTCTGCCAAGGATGGTTCATGGTATTTGGAAGAATGATATACCACGGACCTCGAATACTAAAACAAGGTTACTAATATTCCTAAAGGAGCTACAATCTCTATCAACAGAAATAAGCGGGATGAACCATGGGTACAAGAACCCAGAAATAGAATACCTACTAATTAAATGGCATCACGAGATGCTTTCGAGAATGGTGGCCAGAATTTTCTCACCGGAATCTAGAAGATGGCTAGATTACTGGGTGGTTCACTTAACATAACATAGTTTCCTATTAACTTCAATATCTATGTCGAGGCAATGGAATATCTCAACACAATGATTAGTGTGGTTAATCTGGCCCAAAAGAGCAATGGGAACTGGGAGGAAGATTTGCAAATGCATCAGATTGTTTTAGAAACCTGGGACAACTCGGACCACATAACGGCTATACGGGCATGAAAAATGAGACAACCTGCATGACAACTGACAACAAAACACTGAATTCTTATGAAACACCGATCCAAGAAGACAACAACCTTCCGATAAGTCTCCAGCATAGTAACTCGTCATCCTGATAGATAGATGAGAAAGCCTAGTTTCTTAACCCCGTAAAAAAGACGAGGGTGACTTAGAATCAGAGGGACACAAGGATAAGGAGTAAAAAGAGCCTTACGTTCCCTTCCACAATCAATTCCCTTATGTAAATAAAGCATTTCTAGACTCAACTTCGGCTTGTTTGGCTTGGTAATCCTACAAGCAGTCAGGCTCTGATACCAACGCTGTCAGGACCCCGATCCTAAGTCACACATATCTAGCATGTAACACATCATATCACTTTGCGGCCTCACGCACGGTAACCCATGGCTGCCGCCTTTACCTTGGCCGGGACCGTTTGCGTCTTTTGGCTCACATATATGATTATGTCGCTAGCATCCATATGACAGAGAACCCGGGCCAATATGACTAGTCGTAAACCAAGGTGGCACAAACTTACAGGGACATGCATACATGACCCAGCAATGCATGTGTCAGTCATCAGCGTGTGCAACCGAGTCGTAGCAAGCTACAAGGACTCCAGTAAAACACCGCGTGACATTTCCCCGTAGGGACAGACACAGGAGCAAAGAAGGACACATGCCGATCAATCCATGTGTTCTGGACGGAAGCACTAGGAGGCATTTCCCCATAAGGAAGGCTACCAAGAATAAACAACTAGGTGTCGGATCCCACACATACCAAAGCATTTCAATAACATACACACAATATGCTCGATATGTGTAGATACAACATGGCATCATAACATAACTCTATGACTCAAAGTATTTCTTTAAGAGGCTCTGAGGAGTAATACATAGCATGATATTACAATCATGGGTCTCATGACCCAACATACAAAGTCATACAAGCAACAAGCGGAAGCATAACCTGTCTGAGTACAGACAGCTAAAAGAAGGAAGGCTAGGAAGCCTGTCTATCTACAAGACCCTCCATAGGAGCCAGACCTCTGTCTGGGATTCACAAGCTAATCGGTCAACATCGAACTTGTCGTTGAAAGTACTAGTGAGACTAACGTCTCCTCTGCAAAAACATAAATTAAGCAACCGTGAGTACAAAGGTACTCAGCAAGACTTACATCAGAACTAACTACATATGCATCAGTATCAACAAAGGGGTTGTGAAGTTTGACTGCAGAAAGCCAGCTTTGACTCAGTGGCTATCCTGTACTATGACTACCAGTAACTTCTTTGGGGTGAGAGAGCGCACACGAGTCCACATAGTCACCATATCA
This sequence comes from Elymus sibiricus, assembly GCA_039707655.1. Lineage (NCBI taxonomy): Eukaryota > Viridiplantae > Streptophyta > Magnoliopsida > Poales > Poaceae > Elymus > Elymus sibiricus. Next base: position 208,606,131 of record CM077670.1, read on the forward strand.
ATACACCACTATGGATCCGCTCCCGTCTCCCTACAAGAAGGCCATCCATAACACTCACTCTTATCTTGCGCATTTTAGAGTATCCATTTCAACTTGTCTATGAACAATGTAAGCTTTCCAAGTATTCCATATCCGCGGACGCGGCTATTCGAATAGATCATATTACCCTGCAGGGGTGTACTTCTTCACACACGCTTTCCCCACTTACCGCCATGTACACGTCATGTATCTCGACAACCTTCAAGCGGAAGCCTGGTGAGGGTGTCGGCCACGACCTGACTAACCACACAAGTCTCTAGTCCAGGTTTATCGCCTATTTGAGTCCACTCCGCAAGGAAGTCCGGCCGAAGTTTACTGTACAGCCCCAAACGATTAGTGCAGGGTTCCCAAGAGCACCATTCGGGTGTCACTTGGTACACCGTGCCTCGTGTCTCTACCGCATCATAGCCCACCCCGAGGGTCAGTGCTATGCACGGCCCACAACACATATCCAACAAACACCAGAAACTTGTTGCAACTCCTGGACAGAGCACGTGGCGATTAATAAGCCGAGAGGGGTCGAGTTACCAGAACCCAATGTGTGGTAGTAACTGTCTTGGATCACAAACACGGAACTCAGTTACTAAGGACAGTCCCAATGAGACAACCCACCATGTACTCCTACATGGCCTCTCATCGCTACTTTTACCAAATCGTGTTCACACACTTAGCTCTCACACAGTAGGACATGTTCACCACCATTTCAATCCATCACAGATGAATCAAACCTGACACAACTCTAAGCATAGCAGGCATAACAAGCAAGCATGAATGAGTAGGCACATCATGGCTCGAACAACTCCTACTCATGCTAGTGGGTTTCAACTATTTATTGTGTTAAGGATAGGTCATGCAGAGGAATGGGTTCAACTACCGCAACAAGTAACAGTTGAATCATTGTTGTCCTAATGCAATAAAGGAGAGCAAGAGCGAGAGAGTGGGATTGTATCAAAATGTTCAATGGGGTTTGCTTGCCTGAAACTTCTGAAGATAACACTGCTCTTCATCAGTGTCAACAATCAGATCGTCGGAACACGCCTACCGAGAGGGAACACACACCGGCAAACAAGGAAAAAAAGCACATTCAATGCAATGCACATTCACATGAATGACATGTCATGTTAAGGTACTGAATTCACCTAATGCAATATCTAGCCAAGTTAATTGAAATGGAATTCAAATATATAGCAAATTCCAACTCCAAATGTTATTTCAAAAATTGCCCTAAGCATCATTTGACCTATTCGGTGAGGTTAACTTGTTCAAACATGCATGAAAGTGCAATAAACAGATTCTTCATATTTTTCTGATAATTTTTCATATATAAATTATTTTCATCTAAGTTATAGATTATTTTCTATGATTTTTCAAAGTTTGGACTATTTTCTGAAATTCATAAATCATTTTCTGATTTATTGTAATTCCAGAAATACTTTACTACGTCAAGGTGACGTCAGCAGGTCAACAGAACCGGTCCAGGTCAAACCTGACCAGTGGGTCCCACTGGTCAGTGACTGGGCTAGTTAACAGGGTCAATTAGCACTAACTTAATCCTAATCCTAAATTAGTTAGGGCACTGGGCCCACATGTTAGCTTCACTCGAGTTAGCTAACACGGTGATTAGCCCTAAGCTAATCACCTGGCCACTTGGGCCCACCTGTCATAGACTCGGGGGAGTCAAACCCCTGGTCAAACGGGGTCAACCCCGCCGGTGAAACCGGTCAGACTCGCCGCCGGCGAGGCCAAACGCGGCGGCGAGCTTCGGAAATCGCCGTCCGGCGACGGTTTGACGTGCGGAGACCACCTACGGGTAGCTGGTGCACGTGCACGTCGAGTGGTGCCATTAGTTTCGCCGGGGACGGCCTAATACGACGGCGGTGACCTCGGGTGTGGTGGCCGGAGTTCGGCCAACGATGGTTTGGGCGATGCGGGGCACGGCAGGAGCAGCGGGTGATTGCTACGGGCTCCTGGCATCGCGCTGAGCATGCTACTGTGCCCGGTTGCGAGCTTGCGTGGCCGTGGCCACGGCGGCGACATGGCCAGTGGCAAGGAGCTCTCGGGCTCATTGGATGCGGTGGCTACGCGGCGCAAGCAGCACGGGGAGGTGGAGGGTTTGGTAGAGGAGCTCACAGTGATCTTGGCGAGCAGCTCAGCGGGCTCGGGGAGGGGCTGGAGACGGCGTGCGGTCGCCGGTAATCTCGGCGGCCGAGAGATTGAAGATGACGGCGTGGGCACGGTGCGGTGCGTCTGGCGTCGTATGGCTCGGCGAGGAGGCGTAGTCGACGGTGGCGGACCTGGCGGTCACGTCGGGGAAGCACGGGGGTGGCTGTGGGCGCGACTACGGCAACGGCGAGCTCGGGCGCGGTTCGGCCATGGCGTTTGAGGGCGAGGGAGAGGCGAAGGGGATAAGTGAGCAGGTCGGCTCGATCAGGATGGCTCCGAAGAGAACGTCCGCGGCGTTGCGCTGGCGTGGGGAGACCAGGCAGGCAGGTGGCGTGGCAGCACGTCCATGCGCGCGCGTCGGCCACATGCCCGGCCGACTGGCGCCAGGAGGACGACGGCGCGGGTGGGCTGGGCTGGCCAGGTAAGTGGCCCAGGTACAGTGCTCTTTCTATCTCTCTTTTATATTTCTTTTCTGTTTTCTAATTTGTTTTTCTGTTTTTGATTTTGCAAAAATACTAAACCATTTTATAAACTTCTGAAATTTAATTTGTGGACTTATGGAACTAGTCCAGAGCCACATACAAACTTTCACAATTATTGGGCTTATATTTATTTAATGGTAAATATAAACCTAATTCAAATAGCTAGTGAAGTAATTCAAAGGCCCAAAATAAATATTTCTGAGATTCCAAAAATACTGGTTTGAATTTTACCTCTTGCCAATATTTTCAGAGATTAATAGGAATATTTTCTTGGACTTGTTTGAAGAGATTTTTAATGTTGATCATTTTTAAAAGATTTCTAAGGCTTTGAAAATTCCCTCAATTCAATTTCACTGAAAATAATATGATGCATGATTGTTTAAGCCACTAATTACAAGCATTAATGTAGGGCTGTGACAGAACTTCGCCAGGGCAGGGCGACCTAGTATACCATCATAGGGCAGTGGCAACTTGACGATGTCAAAGACTATCTTCTCGGTTCTGTAGTTCAGTGAATCACCAAAAGTGATCGGCAGGGTGATCAGTCCTTTGGGCTTGGTCCTTCCCGGGTTCACTCCTTGAAAAATCCCCATTTCTTGGAGGTCCTCGTCGGGAATTTGCATCTTTTTTATTACTGCAAGGAGAAATCAAGTTCAGACCAGTGCCATCGTCAACCAGCATCTTTGTTACTTTGATGTTGCGAATAGTTGGTGATACCAACAATGGAAAACAACCAGCACCAGACATGCGATCTGCATGGTCCTCAGCATCAAAGATGATGGGTGTTTCTGACCACTTCAAAGGTTTTCGCGCTTCGGCTGCTGGCTCTGCTGCATTGATCTCTCAGGCCCATTGCTTGAGCTGCCAGTGAGAGGAGTACAAAGATGCACCACCGTCAATGCAGACGCAATCCACTGCGTTCTGGAACTCATTCTCAGACTCTTCATCATCATCATCTTGCTCTTCTTCACCTTCTTTCTTGTAACAACCACGTGCGGGCCTCTCCTTCTGCTTCCCGGCCTTACCGCGGCGGCCTCCATGGCCGCCCCGGTTCTTCTTGCCGAAACCACCAGCACCGTCTTGGCCCTTCTCTTTGTCAAGCTTTTCATATTCCTGTTTCTGCTTTTCAGCCATGAATTCTACTTGGCGGCACTCTTGAAGATCATGACCAGAAGTATGGTGTATCTTGCAGTATGGGCCATCAAGTTTCTCTCCGGCAGCCACATGACAGTAGGTGCAGAGGGCAACCTCCTTGCCGGCGTCATCAGTCTTGGGCTTCTTGCCGGTAGAGCCTTCGACTACCATCACCATTTTCCGCTTGTGCTTCCAGGGGTGCTTCCTGCCGTTCTTTTTCTTCAGAGTACTTTTGTCCTCCTCAGAATTGACAGCAACAATGTCCTCCCCAGGGATCCGCCTTCCTTCCTCAGCACATGCAGACTTGTCGGCGAGAGCATACAGTTCGGCAATGTCTTTCACCTGCTTGATGTTCATCTTCTCTCGCATCCTGACGTTGCGCACATTGTTATGAAAGGCAGCAATCACGACGGCAGGTTGCACGTCGGGGTTGTTGTGTTGCACTCGACTAAACCTCTATGTGAACTTGCAAAGGGTTTCATCAGGTTTTTGCGGTAACACATGCAGATCACTAGGCTTCCCGGACGGCTTGTGACCGCCATGGAAGGTGTCAACGAACTGGTGGAACAAATCAGCCCATGATGATATTGACCCCTCCGGCAAGTTCATCAACCAAGAGTGAATGTGAGGTTTGAGCGCCAACAGAAACCAGTTGTTGAGAACCTTCTCGTCTCTACCACCAGCGACTTGGACAACTACTGTGTAGACATTGAGAAACTCTGATGGGTTGGTCTTGCCGTCATACTTGTTGGCAAAGTCCGTCTTGAAGGTCTGGGAAGAAGGCCAGCAAACTTGCCGCAGCTCGTGGGTGAACGCTGGGCAGCCTATGTCGTACGGCAGGGCTCCAGGGTACCCCAGCGGAGACGCATTTGCTTCTGGCCCAGCGCGTGCATCGGACTGTCGGCGAGCTTCCCGGCACCGCTCGATGCGCACGCGAGTGTCTTCCCCTTGCTGGTCCATCAAGACCCGGCGCTGGTCTTGCTGGCTCCGTGGATCGGACGATGCCATGGACACATCGTCACGATCATCAGTGCGCCAGTCCTGGCGCAATGTGTGATGCGAGGACTGCACCATTGTTGCTCTCGTACACGCTATCCGGCTCCCCATGCTGTCCCCGTTTGCGGTCGCCATGAAGGCTCCCTTTGATGGTAACTACCATTGCTGGCGAAGGTGAGGAGGATCTGGATGGTGGCATGCCACTGTTGTGGTGTTCTCACGGTAGATGCCATGGGATGGCGTATCGAGGGAGGAGCCGAAGAGCGTCGGCGGGTTCCGGAAGCGAGATTGGGCACGAGCGGTGTGAGACACATGACGTACCCAGGTTCGGGGCACTCCGATGGACGTAACACCCCTAGTCCTGCCGTATCGACTATGAGGATCACAGGGTTACAATGGTGCTCCTGGAGCTGTTTGGGTGGAGGAGGAAAAAGGAGCTAGCTCTCCTCCTTGCCTCGCATGTGTGTGTGTGTGTGTGTGGAATGAACTGACCCCTGCACTGGGGGGCTCCTGAGAGGTCTTATAGCCTAGCCTCCCAGGTTACAAATGATAAAATAAGAAGGGCGGGGCCCTGTTGTCATCGTCTCTAGCCACCAGTGGGGCCCGCCAGCTGCACGGCACTGTAGCTAGCCGGTCTCTGCGTCACGGAGTGGTTGGCACTGTGGCTCTACAGTGCCGCGTCGCGCTGACGTTAGTCGCCCCGGTCAGCGGGGACGGCGGCACTGTAGCCACGCTCTTCCCGACGAGGGAGAGTTCTTGTCGTACGGCTGATTTAGACAGGCGCTGACCCCGCCGACTCCCGGCTGAAGCCAGCCGGCCCGGACATGGCGCCGTGCCTAGCCGGCCCGCGGCTGGGGAGCCGGCCTGAGGGCCAACCTGATTGAGGGGCGTCGGCCATCACGATGCTTTAAAAATGTGCCATGTACTGCTGAGCCTACCCGGGGGTCATCCCCCCGACAGTAGTCCCCGAAGCTGTTGAGGCCCGATGGCCCGGGACGGAGAGCCTCGGTAGCATTCCCCCCCAGAGGAATCAGTAGGTCTCGAAGGCTGTGGATCCGGCCAGCGAACGCTTCCCTGCCGGCGGCCGGCCCGATGCCGCGAGCGCTGGCTACCGGAGGCCGGCTCGCCCGGCGCCCAGCCGGAGAAGAAGCCGAATGGCCTAGCTGGCTCACGCCCGGCCGGTGTGATGATTCGCGCCCGCCGCAGGCCAGGGGCGCGCCACGTGCAGCCCAGTGGCGGACAGGGCCCTGCCAGGCCACGTGCGCGACGGGATGTCACTGTAGACCGGGCCCACCAGGCCGCGGCCTCGGCCTGCGCACGGGATCCGCTGCGGCCGAGCCCGTCGGTTGGGTTTCCTGCTGCGTTAAGTGCGCCTGTTTGTTGCGGAGGAATTGGGGATCGTGGGCGCAGATGATCCCACTTCCCCACGATACCTGCGTGGGTTTAAAATGGACGGGAGGGGGAATAGCCGAAGCGCACGCTCCACTTCACCCCCGCCCCTTCTGCTTCTTCTTCTTCCTCTGCTCTCTCCTCCTCCACTCGCGTGCACGCATAGCTCCGCTGCGACACTGTTCGGCCGAGCAGCCGCCGCACCACACCGGCGACTCACTGTGCCACATCTTCAGCGCCATGCGTGCCGCCGCCGGACCCACACCCGCACTACTTCCGGAGATGGCGGGACCGAAGGGCTCGTAGGAGAGCTCGGAGGTGACGAACGAGGATATCGCGCACCTTCGCCGGACACAGAGGCTGCCGCCAGCGGAGTAGGTGGAGGCGCGTGCTCGCGGGGGCGAGGTCGTGCTGGAGACGCAGGACGGCGAGGTCGTCGTCTTCCCTGCCCACTTCTCGTGTGGGTTCGGCCTCCCCACGACCATCTTCTTCCAGATGTTTCTTACTTTCTATGGCGTACAACCTCATGACCTCAGCCCCAACTCGATCTTGCAACTCACCGCGTTCGTCACTTTCTGCGAGGGGTACATCGGCCTCCTCCCCTCGATGGAGATCTGGAGCTGGTTGTTCTACCTCCGACCGCAGATGGTGGGGGACAAGGTTATGACCGCCTGCGGTGCGGCCTCCATGTACATCCAGCTGGCAGGCAGCTTCCTGAAGCTTCCGCACCACGAGTTGGCAAAGAAGTGGCAACGGTCGTTCTTTTATGTGAAGAACGTCACCCATGCCCACGACCGCATCAACCTTCCGCCCTTCATCGACGCCCCGCCGGCTATGAAGCAGAACTGAGGCTACAACCCAAAGAACTCATCGTCGGAGATCAACAACATCTGCGGCCGGCTGGACGAGATGTTGATGCGGGAGCATCTCATTGCCAAGGATTTCATCGCGGCCTTCATCGACCACCGGGTGCAGCTGCTCCAGCGCCGGCCGCACTAGATCTGTGACATTTGCAGCCGGTTTGACCCCTACCGGCTGTCCACCACGGAGCTGAAGGCGACCCAAGTCGCCCACCGCGTTAACAACATAACCACGGCCCGGCTCAACGAGGAGACCTAGTTCTTTGGCAAGGAGCCCTATAGCCGGGCCACTCCTACGCCAGCAGTAAGCTCCCACCTGGTAGTTCTTGACTTCTCTCTTTATTTCTCTTGTTCTTAACGCGAGCCGGATCCGACTGCAGAGGTTCCCGAGCCAGCAGACCAATGATGGGCCGCACCCGCAAAACCTAATGGAAGAACAGGTGGTCTCCGACGGGGAGGACGAGGAGAATGATGAGGCGGGTGAGGATCCGAAGGGCGCCGGAGCCAGACGGCACGACGCGGTCGGCGGGCCGTAGCAAGCTCCAGCCGTCCAGGACTGGACGGACGATGACCTGGAGGACGTCACCGATGTGAGCCATCTCGCACCTCTGGCCACGCCAATCGGCCCCGTCCCTGTGCCCAGGAGGCGGCTGCGGAGGCCAGTGGAGACCCCTCCGACTAGGGAGCAGGTGGCTAAGACGCGACCGCATGGGAAGCAGCCGGTGGAGGAGCAGGCGGCTGAGGGGCGGCCGACTGAGAAGCGACCGGCGGAGAGAACGCTGGCCGAAGAGCTTCGACCCGTGATGAAGGTCTGGACCGCTGCTCGATCGCCCAAGGGCCTGCTGCCGGTCCCGAGGCAGCCGACCATGCGGACCAAGCGGCCGATCCCCACGAGCTCGGGGTGAGTCCCTCTCTCTGAATCTGATTCTTTCATTCTGTCTCATTCTTTGTCTTGCTCTTTATCTGGTTTCCGCCGCCCAGGGCCTCGGTGAAGATCGCAAAGACCGCTGCGCCGTTGGTGCTGGGGGCGCAGCTGGCACGAGGGAGAGCCAGCCGACCGACCCGGCTGCCGAGGGCCTCACGGACCAGCCAGCCGCCCAGGCCCGCCGGGAGGAGGAGGCGCGCGCCATGCTAGCGCAGGAGGAGGCCGCTGCCAAGGCACATGATGCAGCCGCTACCAAGGCGCGGGAGGATGCCACAGCAAAGGAGAGGGAGGACTCCGCGGTCCAGCATGAGGCGGCCCGCCGGGTGGAGGCTGATGCACGCGCGGCCGGCGGGGCTGCCAGCCAGGATACGATGGGCTCCCACGAGCCGACGGCCGGCCAGACGGCCACACCGGCCACACCACCAGCGGCCAACCGGGCCAAAGGGGCCGGCCTTGGCAACGAAGGCGGCCGCGGGGCTGCCACAACCGGAGGAGGGGGTGCCGCTGTGATGACCCACAAGTATTGGCGATCAATCGTAGTCCTTTCGATAAGTAAGAGTGTCGAACCCAATGAGGAGCAGAAGGAAATGATAAGTTGTTTTCAGCAAGGTATTCTCTGCAAGTACTGAATGTAGCGGTAAGAGATAGTTTTGTAACAAGATAATTCGTAACAAGTAACAAGTAACAATAGTAACAAAGGTGCAGCAAGGTGGCCCAATCCTTTTTATAGCAAAGGACAAGCCAGAATGTTCCCTTATAGTAAGCAAAGTGTTTTCGAGGACACATGGGAATTTTCGCCTAGTCACGTTCATCATCTTTAGTTGATTCGCGTTCGCTACTTTGATAATTTGATATGTGGGTGAACCGATGCTAGGTTGCTGTTCTTACTTGAACAAGCAACCGTCTTATGATTACCCCCTCTCGCAAGCATCCACAACTTAGAAAGAAAAGTTAAGATAAATCTAACCATAACATTAAACATATGGATCCAAATCAGCCCCTTACGTAATAACGCATAAACTAGGGTTTAAGCTTCTGTCACACTCACAACCCATCATCTACTTATTACTCCCCAATGCCTTCCCTTAGGCCCAAGTATGGTGAAGTGAAATGTAGTCGACATTCACATGACACCACTAAAGGAAGAACAACATACATATCATCCAAATATCGAACGAATACCAACTTCACATGAATACTTATAACGAGACTTCTCCCATGTCCTCAAGAACAAAAGTAACTACTCACAAATCATATTCATGTTCAAGATCAGAGGGGTATTGAATATGCTTGAAGATCTGAACATATAATCTTCCACCAAATAAACCAACTAGCATCAACTACGAGATGTAATCAACACTACTTGCAACCCACGGATACCAATCTGAGGTTCTGGGACAAAGATTGAATTCAAGAGATGAACTAGGGTTTGAGATGAGATGGTCCTAGTGAAGATGTTGATGAAGATTGGTCCTTCCATGATGAGAGGATCGTTGGTGATGTCGAGGGCTTCGATTTCCCCCTCCCGGAAGTATCCCCGGCGGAATCGCTCCGCCGGAGAGCAAAAGTGCACCAGCCCAGGTTCCGCCTCGAGACGGCGGCGCTTCGTCCCGAAAGTCTTCCTCTTAATTTTTTTAGGGCAAATGGCTTCATATAGCACAAGGAGGGGGCAAAGGCCAGCTGTGGGCCCCACAAGGCATCAGTGCGCACCTTGGGGGGTAGGCGCGCCCTGTTGCCTTGTGAGAAATAGGTGGCCCCCCTTCGATGGATCTTCATTCCAGTATTTTTTATATATTCAATAAAAAAATATCTGTAAAGTTTCAGGTCATTTGGATCTACATAGAATAGCTATCTCTGTTGTAGCTATTTTAGGTCCAGGATTCCAGGTGCCGGTAATTTCCCTCTCCATGCAAATCATGCAAATTAGGAGAGAAAAGGCATTAGAATTGCATTATAAACAGAAATAATGACCAAAAACATTATAAATAATAGTAGGAAAACAGAATGCAAAATGGACATTTCAACTCCTCCAAGCTTAGACCTCGCTTGTCTTCAAGCGAAAGCCGAACTCAATAATCATGACCACATGTTTAGAGAGAGAGGTGCCGCTAAAACAAAATACGAACATGGTAGCATCATGGTCATTATCACAACAGCAATTATTCATCATATAACTTCTCATAATAAAGTGACAATTCATCACAATCCCGAAGTACAAAGCATAAACTTTATTGAAAATAAACAAACTATGTTCTCAGTCATTGAAACAATTACAATTCATCATATTTCCAGGACAGTCTATGTAAGAGCTTTTGTTTTAGTAAGTCCACATACTCAACTATCATAATCATCTATGATTGCTAACACTCAAAGCATATTTTTGGGAGCAAACATTTCGGTCAGACACATAGGAAGATGGGGGTTTATTATTTTCACCTCCCAACTTGTTTACCTCAAGGATAATGTCAACAATAATAGCTCATGACTACCTACATCCAACTGGATATATGTGCCTGGATCATTCCTACCACATGATGCTTGCCAAGTGGAGAATAAATAAGAATGGAATAAGAATGATTACCATTGACTCTTACATAAAAGTAAAAACTAAAAAGTAAAAGATAGGCCCTTCATAGAGGGAAGCAGAGGTTTTCATGCGCTTTTGATGTTTGGATGTGCAAACTCTTAATGTAAAGGAATGTCACTTTATATTGCCCCTTATGATAGCAACCTTTATTATGCAGTCCATCGCTTTGATTTTTTTGCCATCACAAGATCGTACAAAGCTTATTTTCCCTTACAATAAAAGATCATACATATTTAGGAGCAATTTTTATTGCCTTTTGCACCGATGACAACTTACTTGAGGGATCTTATTCAATCCATGGGTAGGTATGATGGACTCTCATGACAAGAAACTGGGTTTAAGGGGTTTTGGATGTACAATTAGTATCTCTGCTTAGTATGAAGTTTTGGCTAGCAAAAGGTTATGAGCAAGCACCACATGTTAGAGGATCCATGACAATATATCTTCTTTGTGAATGTAAACAAACATAACCCATTACATTTTCTTCCTTGTCCAACATCAACTATTTGACCATGCAGAAAATATTTGATGGGGGCTTACAATCATAAAACATGTCCAAGATAGTGTATTTATATGTGAATCATGTCTTCCTTTACTAAGCCCTCATGAATTGCATCAAAGACCAATGCTATGTTTGTTAATTCCCAATAAATTTTATCCAATATACTTTTCTTTATGTGAAGTCATTACTCCCCATGGGATTAGCATATGATCTTTCATTCTTTTTAATGCTAAGATTGGAACAAGAAAGTAAAGAAACAAAACTCAAACTACTCTTTATTATATAACTCTCGCACACGATTACATAGATGTATAGATCACAAAGCAAACAATCAAACCTAAATTGTACTAAAATTTTATTCTTCTAAATCATGAAATAACTAGGGATCGAACTAAGATAGATAAGGATGAGAAAAGTGATGGTGATACGATACCGGGGACCTCCCCCAAGCTTGGACCAAGCCAAGGGCGGTGCCCATACCCGCATACTCAAGTTTCTTTCGTCGGTGATGGTGGTGATGAAGTACCGGGCTTGTCCTCCAACATCTAAGGCATGGGATCCCCATTATAGATGGATGAATGTGTCTCCAAAATCCTGAAATCTGCAGCTAGGCTCATCCTCTTAAATCTGGACTCATACTCACAATTTTGATTTTGTAGGTCAAAAATGTGCGCTTGAAGATGATCAATCTGGTCCTGAAGCTTGAAGATGGCCTCCCCTATATCCTTGTTGTCCCACTTCTGCTCACGGATGAATTCCGTGATCATGGAGTGGTTGTCACTGAGTCTGCGTTCCGCCATCCCTTGACACTTGAAGATTTCCTGCTCCACCGCCTCAATCCTGGCCTCCTCGCTTCTGTCCTTCTTGGGCCCTTGAACGTCCTGGATGTGAAGCACCCCCTCACGCATCTCAATGGTTTGAGGGTGTTTCATCACCTCCGGAAGGTAAGGGTTAATGACCTTCTCGTAGAATATGTCCTTGGACGAGCTTGGAGGCGACATAGCGATCTAGATCTGTCAGAAAAACAGTCCGAAATAAGAATAGAGGAGAAACTTGCGATACGGTGGTCAAAACATCCGGGAGTATATATAATGATTTTTGATCTTGCAAAACAAGTATTCGGGAAGAAAACAGAGCCGGGAAGGCACACGAGGGGCCCACAAGGCAACCCGGTGTGCCCTGGGAGATAGGGCGCGCCCTGTTGCCTCGTGACCTCCTTGTGGGTCCCCTCGACTGTTTCTTATTTTTATATTTTTTCTAATATTCCAAAACGGACAGAAATAATTTTTTTGGAATTTTTGGAGTCGGTTTACTTACCGTATCACATACCTACTCCTTTTAAGGGTTCTGGAGCATTCCGGAAGGTCTCTTTTATGTGTTCCTCCAGTGTCATGGTTTGAATAATATTAGTTTCAACATTAATGGGTGTACCTGAGATATAATGTTTAATTCTTTGCCCGTTAACCACTCTCGGATTAGTTCCTTCGGAATTGTTAATCTTGATAGCTCCGGAGCGATAGACCTCTTCGATGATATATGTTCCTTCCCATTTAGAGAGAAGTTTTGCTGCAAAGAATATGAAACGAGAGTTGTACAATAGAAGTTGATCACCAATTTTAAATTCCTGTTTTTGGATTCTTTTGTCATGCCATCTTTTAACTTTTTCTTTGAATAGCTTGGCATTCTCATAAGCTTGGGTTCTCCATTCATCTAGAGAGCCAATATCAAATAACCTCTTTTCACCGCCAAGTTTAAAATCATAGTTAAGTTCTTTAATTGCCCAATAAGCTTTGTGTTCTAATTCTAGAGGTAAATGACATTCTTTTCCGTAGACCCTTTTAAAAGGAGACATACCCATAGGATTTTTGTAAGAAGTTCTATAAGCCCATAATGCATCATCAAGTTTCTTAGACCAATTCTTCCTAGATCTATTAACAGTCTTTTGGAGAATCAATTTTATTTCTCTATTGCTCAATTCAACTTGACCACTAGACTGAGGATGATATGGTGATGCAATTCTATGCTTAACATCATATTTAGCTCGGATTTTACGAAATGCACCATGTATAAAATGTGAACCACCTCCAGTCACTAAATATCTAGGGACTCCAAACCTTGGAAGTATAACTTCTTTAAGCATTTTAATAGATGTGTTGTGATCGAAACTACTAGTTCACTAGTACAGCAAGCTGCTATACAAACGGTTTTTACCCCCTTTCAGCGACGAAGTTTTAAGCCATCGCCTTGCCTGTGTGTGCGATAGGGGGGTCCTTTCCACACGACCCAGAAACCATCCGCGATAGGGCCTCTGGTCACATACGCGGGGCAAAAAGAGCTCGTGTGCGATCGGGTGAGCCATCATAGACACTTATACTGGCCCAATCATTTCCGTTCATATGTACATCCCACACAGTGAATCCAAGATAAACGTTTCCGTTCGTATATACATCCCACACAGTGAATCCCAGACAAACGTTTCCGTTCGTATATACAAAGCACATTGTTTTCCACATCACATCGTCTGTGATAGCTTTGCCATTGCAGACGATAGTAATAATTTATCGTTTGTTTTATTGAATGCATCACGCATGGTGTCTAGCAGAAACGGTATCACATAGGCTGTGCATCACACACACTTTTTATGTGGAAAACATTTGTGCAGGGTGGCCTAACGCAAACAGTTATCCAGAGGAAGTCATGTGTGATTGTTTAATGATCCAACACGTTTACTTCCTAGAAACTGTGTGGGTTGTCTGAGATCATCGCCCACGGTGTTGTCTCAATAACCATTTGCACTAGAAAAACCCAATAAGCAGGCTAATTGGCCTATTATTATTAATCCATTTAGTAATCAAATTTACATTTCATAATAAACACACAATATATTTCATTTTCGTATTACGGAACCAGGATTTCATAATTGAAATACATCAGAGTACAACATCATATAGCTTCAGCACTCACTCACACCATATACGCATATAGCTAGCTACCCCATTACACAATAGCACCAAGTTTCACATGCAACATCTAAAACCTTTGGAAATTAGAATCATAGACGGTAGATAGACACATGAATCTCGTCTGGAAAACTGCTGAAGCGAAAAGCGAATATTGAGCCTTCAATGATGTTGAATGTCCTTGCAACTTTAGGCCAGTGCCTGTGGATGATTGACCGTCCATCCTTCGTCCTATTGAGGAGGACTTCAATATTGTACCGTGGGTGTTGTATGAACATCTTCCTCGCCTCTTGACCATACAGGTGGTTTGGGAGGTAATCATCTGTGAACAGCTTTGGAAAGGCCTGAAAACAAAGATATGCATAAATATCTTCTCAGAATTTTGAAATGGCACAAAGGAATAAAAAAACAAGGTACTCCCTCCAGTCCTTTTTACTCCGCGCATTAGATTTGTATCAAGTCAAACTTTGTAAAGTTTCACCAAATTTATTTTAAAAAATATCAACATCCACGATACCAAATATGTATACTATAAAATTGTATTTCATAATGCATCTAAAAATAATGATTTTGCAATTTGAATGTTGATACTTTTTTCTATAACTTTGGTCAAAGTAGAGATACTTTGACTTCGGACAAAACTTATATGCAGACTAAAAAGGACCAGAGGGAGTATAAGAGTTAGTACCATCCTGTAGTTCACTGATGTCTTCTTCATTGTGCAGACAAAGATCTTGTTCTTTTTCGTCGCTAGTTTCTTTATCCTCACAATCTTTCTGAGTTTCTTGACTTGACTGATATTCATGGACATCTTATTTCCCCATATGCAAATTGGGTCGAATAGTGGGTCAAAACCTCTGATAGCAGGACCTACATGTGCAAGACCAAATTGTTAAAAACCTAAATACTAGAATGGTTCCTGCAATTGCACAATAATGTGCTATTAGACAAAGGACCATGCATGTGCGAACCTCGATGGGAAACCTCAGTGCCTCCCATTGTTTCCCTTCAACACATATAAGGTAGTTATTGATCAGGTTAAGTGAGGGTTGGCATACTATCAGTAAAATATGTTGTTGAAAAATAAACACATTGCACATTCAGTAGATTAATTCAAGCCACATGGAAAAGCCATTTATCCAAACCAAGCATGCTTAAGAACTAGGAAATATAGCAATTGTATATGTTTCTCATGTATTTAGTACAACCGAATTCGATTTATTTCTCACATGCATAACAATACAAAATTGTACCCACGACAATTGAACATCGCATTGCATAATTGAACGAAACAGTTAACTAAACACCACAACAAATGAACCAAACAGTTAAGTGAGCACCACATTGCATAAGAGAACATACTACAAGATCAGACAGTTAACCAAACCTAGTATGCTTAACAACTTGGAAATATAGCAATTGTATTTGTATCTCATGTATTTTGTACAGCCAAATTCGATTATTTCTCACATGCAAGAGAATACAAAATTGCACCCACAAGAATTGAGCATCACATTGCAGAATTGAACTAAATAGGTAACTGAACATGACAAAAAAATAACCAAACAGTTAACTCAGCACTACATTGCACAATATATAGAACATATATACTAGAGGATCAGATTGCATACTAAGAGTACATAGGACAATTCACTAGAATTTGTAAAGGAAAGGCAGGAGCAGCACATGCAATATGTAAACCAAACATGCTTAATTGGCATAGCTACCTAGCTGAACATAGGTCCTTGTAGTGAGCTAAAAAGACAAGCTACTCCTCATCGTCGGAGATATCGATGAAGATGGGCTCCTTAGACTTGGAAGATGTCGAGGCCTCCACATCGTGGGTGCCCTCCTCGTAGTGATGCGTCGCCTGAGCCGCTCCGGGCACCAACCTGCTAACTCTAGAGTTGAGGTAAGCACGGGCACACTGAGAAAACACCTCGTAGTCTTCGTCGAAGGCACCGACGGTGGCCTCGAGAAAATGCCATGAACTGCCGTTTAAAGCAGCCAACCGCGAGGCGGCGTCCGTGCGCGAGGCGTCGACGGTGGCCTCGACGGCGAGGTGCTCCTCCAAGATCTGCGGGTCGGCACGCATGGCAGCCATCGCGACCTCATCCGCGCATGCGGCCGCGATTTCCTTCTCCGTTGCCAGTTGCTCCTTGAGCTCCTGGCTATACTGTGTGCACCATGGCTGAGGGAGGCGCTTCTTTGGAGGATGGGTTGGTGATTTGGGTGGAAGGTGTCGCGCCGGCAGTCGGGGCATGTGGGATGTAGAAGGAGGTGGAGGATGGGGGTCGGGTGTGGATTACCTAACTAGATCGATGAGGCCGAGCAGCAGGATGGAGCGTCGCCGGCGAGGTGGCGGCACTACAAGCAAGCAGTGAAGGTTTGAACTTGGAATGGAAGGCGGAAACAGGGGAAATGTGGCTTTTGGTAAGGAGGAGGGGGCATGGGAGGTAGATATTTCCGCGGATGCCGAAATTTTTTGCTCCGTGCAACGAAAAACTGACGCGCGAAGTGTCATCAGACACGGTCCCTTATTCAGCACTGTGTACGATATCTGAACATCACAAATGATTCATATGGCTTACGCCGTGTGTGATGAGTTTGAATGTGCAAATTTT
This sequence comes from Elymus sibiricus, assembly GCA_039707655.1. Classification (NCBI taxonomy): domain Eukaryota; kingdom Viridiplantae; phylum Streptophyta; class Magnoliopsida; order Poales; family Poaceae; genus Elymus; species Elymus sibiricus. The sequence goes on from CM077670.1 coordinate 208,622,792, forward strand.
GGTTCGAATTTCCCAAGTTACAGTGGTCATCCACGTCATTGCATAATTTGGGTACACAAAAGAGCATACAGCACACCCACACTTCTTAATCGAGCAAGTTCAACAATTAAACAGAGCTAGCTAACCTAAACATTACACTAACAAAATACCGGCGCTCTAAACAAAGACTACTACTCCGCTTGGTGCTCGTCGATCTTCGCCGCCTCCTCCATGTCCAGCTCGCGCCCGACGATCTCCTGGGGAGGGGGCTCCATGGCATCCATCGCACCATACTCGGAAAGCATCTCACCATCCGCGTCCGCCATCTCTTTGGAAAAGGCCGCCACAAGCTGGGCGTCGGCGGCCACGGTCTGGGCTTGGACGGGCTCCATCCCGGCAAGGTATGCCGCGAACGAACGGACGGCTGCTCGAACGCTCTCGGCGATTGCCAACTCTTCGGCCGTGGGTTGCCGACCATTGTCGGAGAAGCTTCATGTGATTTGTGCGGAGACCATCAGGGCTAAGGCGGCCGCCGCAGAACGGACAGCTGTTGTCCCGCTCTCACCATTTGCTATCCTCGTCGCAGATGTTGCTGCCGCCATCTGAGCTGCAGTAGTGGCCGTTTCGGCTACCGCAACCGCCCGGTCGCAGATTGTGGCCGCGCTCACGTAGGTTGTGAGCACGCTCATGGAGGCTGAAGCCGTGCTCTCGCCGGAGTGGGCCACCGAAGTTGCCCTCACGAAGCGGGTCCACGTCCCCATCTTTGACCGGTGATGATTGAATAGTGAAATGATATTTGGGGAGCTAGTTTGCTTGATGCGCCGGCTGTGGACTATAGCCGACAAACCTTCTCGCGTAAGCCATATATGACAGTGCACCAAGATATTTTGTACTACATCTCACACGGTTGGTGATAATAAACTGTGTGTGGTGTACTTGATTTGAAATACGGAATGGGGTCACAGTGGCAAAGGACGGTGTTTGAAATGCTAGAACATTTGTCTGTAGTGAACATAAAACTATACGGGTGACCTGTTAAAATTTAGAATTATTCGGGGTTCGTTTGGACATTTGTATACATTAACTGAGTTTTCATGGCATTTTATGTGCATAACTCAAATTTGAACTACATGCACATGCTCCGGTGCACCAAAATGGGTTGAAAAATCATATGTGTGTCCTCGGGTGCATGCTTAGGTCCCATGCAAGAAATGCGAATGAATTTCAAACACCTCGGCATCGTGGCTCGGCTGCAAACGTTGAGATACTTGGTTTTGAAATTCTAGTAAAGCCAAAACTCGTCTGAAATTCATGAAACTTGCCATGCTATCATGGAATGGCACCAACATGTTGTGGTAAAAAATTTGTCCCATTTGGGGTAGGTTTTGATATAAGCTTCTCACAAACCAGAGCTTCTCACAAGAAGTCTCATGGTACCGGTGGGGAACGTGTCACCTTTGTGGACGAAATGACATTCGTTGCCTCTTCTTGCCTTCATTTTTTTCTAGAGGCAACATAAACCAACAGGAGTGTCATGTTAGAATTTTGAATTATTTGGGGTTCGTTTGGACATTTTTATACATTAACTAAGTTTTCTAGGCATTTTATGTGCATAATTCAAATTTGAACTGCATGCACATGCTCCGGTGCACCAAAATGGGTTAAAAAATCATATGTGTGTCCTTGGGTGCATGCTTAGGTCCCATGCAAGAAATGGGAATGAATACCAAACACCTCAGCATTGTGGCTCGACCGCAAACCCTAAGATACTTGGTTTTGAAATTCTAGTAAATCCAAAACTTGTCTGAAATTCATGAAACTTGCCATGCTATCATGGAATAGCAACAACATGCTATGATAAAAAAAATTTCCTATTTGGGGCAGGTTTTGGTATAAGCTTCTCACAAACCAGAGCTTCTCACAAGAAGCCTCATGGTTCCGGTAAGGAACGTGTCACCTTTGTGGACGAAACGACATTCGTTGCCTCTTCTTGCCTTGATTTTTTTTCTAGAGCTAACATTGACCAATAGAAGTGTCGTGTTAAATTTTGGAATTGTTCGTGGTTCGTTTGGACATTTTTATACTTTAACTGAGTTTTCTAGGCATTTTATGTGCATAATTCAAATTTGAACTACAGGCAGATGCTCCGGTGCACCAAAATGGGTTGAAAAATCATATATGTGTCCTTGGGTGCAGGCTTAGGTCCCATGCAAGAAATGGGAATGAGTTTCAAACACCTTGGCTCTTCGTGGCTCGGCCGCAAACTTGAGAACTTGGTTTTGAAATTCTAGTAAATCCAAAACTCGTCTAAAATTCATGAGACTTGGCATGATGTCATGGAATGGCACCAACATGCTGTGGTAAATTTTTTGTCCCATTTGGGGCAGGTTTTCGTATAAGCTTCTCACAAACCAGAGCTTGTCACAAGAAGCCGCGTGGTTCCGGTAGGGAACGTGTGTCACCTTTGTGGATGAAACGACATTCATTGCCTGTTCTCGCCTTGATTTCGTTTCTAGATGCAACATAGACCAATAGGAGTGTCGTGTTGAAATTTGTAATTATTCGGGGTTGGTTTGGACATTTTTATACATTAACTGAGTTTTCTAGGCATTTTATGTGCATAATTCAAATTTGAACTGCATGCACATGCTCCTTTGCACCGAAATGGGTTGAAAAATCATATATGTGTCCTTGGGTGCATGTTTAGGTCCCATACAAGAAATGGGAACGAATTTCAAACACGCAGGCTTCGTGGCTCGGCTGCAAACATTGAGAAACTTGGTTTTTAAATTCCTGTAAATCCAAAACTCCTCTGAAATTCATGAGACTTGGCATGGTATCATGAAATGGCACCAACATGCTGTGGTATTTTTCGTGTCCTATTTGAGAGAAGGCACACGAATTAACAACCAACACAGGCATTTTGAAACAAATAGTTGCCACGTTATCATCTCAAACGTTTGTATAATTTAAATTGTGGGCATTCTGCTAACCATTAAGGTGACGCCACGCTTCACACTTTTATTGGCTAGGAGGTGCCGTGTGGGAAGCTGCTTGAGTAGACGGGAGGCATGCGAGCGCAGTACGTAGCGCAGGCTGACCGGGAAGCATGCCACTAGTCTTCTGGTTTGGTGAAGTCGACTACGAGCCGGAGGAGATAGAAAATAAGGAGGAATGGGACCTCAGGGACATGGCCCTGAACGAGCTGGCCGCGGCAGATGCTGCCCCCGCGCCCATCCCAGCTCCCATCCCCGCTCCCGTTCTAGTGACCATCCCCGTGGCATTGACGGGCTGGTCGCCGAGCACCACCGCAGAGCTGGAAGCCACGGGTGTCAGCGAGGTCCCCGTGGACCCACGCGAGCTCATGTACATACCACCGCCAGCGCCCCCGCCTGTGCTCATGCACGCCCCAGGACCCACCGCGGTGCCGGTCCCCATGCGCTTTCCTGCACCAGCCACGCCCGTGCCCGTGCGCGCGCCTGCACCCGCCGTGCCCCCCTCAGCATCATGGGATGCCGCCGTCGACCGCTACCTCGTAGCGCCGCGAGTCACCGTCCCCTGCCCGTCGATCGCGCGATGAACGACTCTTGGATTTGGAAGTCCAGAACATTCTGGGATGGCTTGAAGACTTGAACAATGGCGTCCCACATGACGACAACACCGGCACAGCACGCCGCCGCCGCCACCGTTGCAATTAGTTTTTTTGTTTAATATTGTATCCCGATCGTATGAATGTAAAACCACAGTGTCACTGAATGAAATCTATCGTTTTGATCAACTTAGCATTTTTTCTCTGAATGTACAGACTTACCAAAGTAAAAAAAAACATCAATGTCTTTCTCTGAATAAAACACTCATCGCAAACGTTTTAGACTGAACACCTGTATGCAAAGCGAGAGCTGGGTTCCTTCGTAGCTAAGCCAAGTGAAAAATGTGGCGCACAGATTTTGTGAATCTCTTCATCGCAAACATTTCAGACTGAACACCTGTATGCAAAGTGAGAGTTGGGTTCCTTCATAGCTAAGCCGAGGGAAAATGTGGTGCGCAGGTTTTGTGCATCTCTTCATCGCAAACGATTTTGCATGATGACCCGTGGCCAACGACGTACAAACAATGTGGTAAGATTTGCATCTGTCATATTGGGTATATTTGCCATTTGTCAAAATGAAAAAATTGGCATTTGTCAATCTAGTAAGATTGCCATTTGTCAACCTAGTAACACTGCCATTTGTGATCCTCAGAAGAAAAAAACACTGCCATTTGTCAAATTTTGCAGCGAAAAATCACTAGTACTGCAATTTTTGCAAATAAAATTCAATAAGCATATATTTCATTCATAGATTAAGCAGTCGTTCTTTATACAAGTAGTTCAACTCGACAGCTGAACCGAACAAACTTTTACCAAATTGTTGCCAACCACGTACTGAAATAGCTAGTTCAACAATATATACTAGCTAAATTTAATTACGTAGTACAGTTCAACTATATCTATAGTCAGATGTACTAAACAAAATAGCACCTAAATACTATTACTACGGAGGGGCTTTGTACTACTTCCAGCAGCCTCTCCTCTGTCGAGCCCACTCAGTAAGAGGCCGAGGAGGAGGAGCCTACCGACGAGCTGGAGAAGCGGAATCCGGCACCTGCCGCTGCTGCACCTTTAGCGACGCCCAGCTCGAATGCCCTCTGCCGCTCCAGACGATCCCTCTCGAAGCGACGGGACTCCTCGTATATCTCCGCATTCCACACCACTGCGGTGGCTTCTGCTGCGGCCACAGCGGCGGTAAGACGCTTTGCGTGCTCGACCAGGCGCTCCTCCTCCTCCCGCGGGAACTTGACATAGCGCGCGGCAAGGTCGCAGATGCTCGTGCAGGCCTCCACATCCCGTCTTCGGGCCGCAGCGGCGGAGCAGGTGATGACCCCGGCGGTCGACGGTGGGGTGGCAGCCACATCCCGCCTTCGGGCCGCGGTGGCAGAGCGGGTGATGGCCACGACGGCCGACGGTGGGGTGGCGGCCACGACGGCCACCACCCGCCTTCGGGCCGCTGTGGTGGAGCGGTCGATGGCCCTGGCGGGCTTTGGTGGTGTGGCGGCCACGGCGGCCGACGGTGGGGTGGCAGCAACGGCCGCCGGCAACAGCTATCGACGGGCAGCGGCGGCGGAGCATGTGGCGGGTGTTGTGCGCACACCAAACAGGGATGCCACGCGCAGTACACGCCGCCGGGGACTGCGCCGCCGCCACAGTGTAGCCTCCCAGCTGGAGCTATCCTCAGACGACAACGGAGTGGCTGAGCGACAACGACGGACCGGTGCCATTGGTGATGGTGGGAGAAGCAGACGAGATAAGCTATGGGGAGGGAGGGGAAAATGCGATGCCGACTCACCGACCGTGACTGTTTATATAGCAGGCCGATAAACACTGGGGTTTTTTGAGATTTTGCCGAGTCGGGCGGGAAGCTTGCGTGGTTCCGCGCGGGAACGGGCTCACCGACGATTCATTGGCGCCTCTTCGAGCTAACGTTTGGCCAAAAGAACGCCTGTGCGGTGCTCAAGTTTGCGCTCGAAGCCTTCTGCGGCAGTGTGGTGACAAGACGTGTGAGAGGAGGACGAAATGACACGTACACAAATGGTTAATAAAAAAACGTTTGCAATTTAATTACCTAGCACACGGCCGCTCTCTACGCAGCGTCGCGAACGATTGTTCGCCCACTGTGTGATGTGGAACGCGACGTAGTTTCCCATCACGCCGCTGGCTCGCAACTGCCGGCCGGCTTGTAGACAGCCATTCCCTGCGTGTTCAACTGCTCTATGCATGTGGTTGCTCGCGGTTGAGGCGGCCGTGGCGCGCTCTGCTCGCGTCACGCCGCGCGTGCTCTGCTCACGTCCCTCCGCGAGCTCTGCCCGCGTCCCTCCATGCGCGCTACAAGCCTTTCGGGCCGGCGCACGATCACGTACGTTCGGGGTGCCTTATGCATGCGGTTATGCCGGACGCGGCGCCACGACGCAGTTACGTGCAACAAAAACTTCCTTGCGGACATGCCGAGAATCCCGGCCGCCCAGCCCTCATTTATTCCCACGGCCATTCACCTTCAACTCTCGCGCCCCACGACACAATAAGCACACCCACGAAAACACATACAGAGAGGATATCCAGCGGCTCCAATGGCACACCCGGCTCCAATGGCGCTCCCAGCGGCTGACGACGACGACGGGCGGTAGTTCACCACGCCTCACGTAGTGGACACCCACGTGAAGGGGAAGGACCTCTTGGTGGTGTACACCAACGAGCCGGTCTCGGTGGAGAGCTCCATCCATACTATGGAGCAGTTGCTTGGCGAGGACGAGTACCAAGTGGTCGGCTTCGACCTCGAGTTCACCGGCGGTCATGTCGGGTATGATCAGAAGGTTGTCGTTCCCCAGTTGTGCGTGCGCCATCACGTCCTCGTCTACCACTACTCCCTAGCCACAAGGCCTTGCAAGCATTTCGCTAGGTTTATCAACAGCCCCGACTATAGGTTCGCTATGGTGGACACCGTGAACGATATAAAGGTGCTCAAGACTACGGGCTTGGCCTGCCAGAATCTTATCGACATCCAAGGCTAGTACAGGGTCTGGGGCAGAAAGAAGGAGAAGGACTCCCTGGTTGACCTAGTCGTGGCCATCATCGACCCCTACTATAGAAGCATGAAAGATGAGTGCAAAAAGAACAAGGATGCCTGGCACGAGGCCTGGGTGCGGAGACTGGATGAAGAACACGTGAAGTACGTGGCCAAGGACGCGTACACAAGCTACGAGATGTACAGGCGGATCGTTGACATGAGGGAGTGCCTCCTTCCTGTGGACGACGAGGGATCGAGCCACAAGTAGAGTAGTGGCGGCAACGTCATAAGAAGTAGACGATTAGATGATCGTTTCTCCTAGTTTAGAATGCATGTAATTGTTTGTTGAGGTGTGTGCGTTTGTATAGTCACCTATGTAATTGGATGTTTAATTTGGTTATATGTGATGTTCTTCTGTAGACTGAGCAAATTACATCGCAGACAGACTAAACTAGGGAACCCATCGGTGATGATTTCATCAATCGCTGACAATTGTATACCAGCAAGCGTTTACCCACAACACACACGGGTTATTAGCAGGAATCGTCCGTGTTGTTATCCATCTTCCCACACATTTCGGATTACTGACCTATTTGCCGCATATCACACACATCTTGTTAAGTTGAACCATTTCTGTTGTGTTGGGTAATCACAAACAGTTCATCCGAGTGAACCGCATGCCGTATATCGCGCACACCTTGATCTGCCTGATCATTTCTGTTGTGTTGGGTAATCACAAACAGTTCATCGGACTGAACTGTATGCCGTGTATCGCACACACCACAAACTGGCTGACCGTGTTTGTTGTTCTGGCTTATCACAAACAATTCGTATGGATCAACTGTATGCCACGTATCGCACACACGTCTCTAATCTGAATCCTTTTTGATGTCTCCAGCATAGCAAATAGTTCGTCTTATTGGCGACGGTTTTTTTACGACACCGTTTGCGATTCATGCATCGCACACAGTTTGGTCACGGGGTCTCTAATTCATGTGTCGCAATAGCGGTCGCCTGCAGTAGTGGTTGGAATAGCTTCTACCCATTTAGTAAAATAATCAAAAACAACTAAAATATGAGTGTATCCATTAGATTTAGGAAAAGTCCCATATAATCAAAGCCCCAAACATCAAATGGTTCATGTCAGGACCCCGATCCTAAGTCACACCGATCTAGGATGTAACACATCATATCACTTTGCGGCCGCACGCACGGTAACCGACGGCTACAGCCTTTACCTTGGCCGGGACCGTTTGCGACTTTGGGCTCACATATATGATTATGTCGCTAGCATCCATATGACAGAGAACCCGGGCTGACATGACTAGTCATGAACCAAGGTGGCACAAACCTACAGGGACAGGCATACATGACCCAGCAATGCACGTGTCGATCAACAGCGTGTGCAACCGAGTCGTATCAAGCTACAAGGAGTCCAGTAAAACACCGCGTGACATTTCCCTGAAGGGACAGACACAGGAACAAAGAAGGACACATGCCGGCCAACCCATGTGTTCCGAAGCAGTAGCAAGCTACCATGGCTCAGTGGAACACCAGGAGACATTTCCCCATAAGAAGGGCTACCAAGAATAAACAACTAGGTGTCGGATCCCACACATACCAAAGCATTTCAAACATACACACCATATGCTCGATATGTGCAGATACAACATGGCATCACAATATAACTCAACGACTCAAGTATTTATTTAAGAGGCTCCGAAGAGCCATACATAACATAACCATACAAGTAGGGGTCACATGACCCAACACTCAAGTCATACAGGCATACAAGCACATGCGGAAGCTTAACTTGTCTGGGTACATACAACTAGAAAGATAAAAGGGCTAGTGTAGCCGTCTATCTATAGTGACCCTTCACAGGTACGAGATTGCCACCTGGGTAGCAAGTCACTCATCAAAGTCGAGGTCTATATAGAAACCATCTGTGTTCTTGGGGTTCTCCTCTGTAGTAGTTTATTAAGCAAACGTGAGTACAAAGGAACTCAGCAAGACTTACATCAGATCTAATTACTCATGCAACAGTATCAACAAAGAGGTAGTGATGTTTATTGCAGCAAGCCAGCTCTGACTCTTGGCTATCCTGTACTACGACTACTAGTAGTTTGAATAAGATGAGATAGCGCACATGAGTCCATTAATCACAACGACAATACACTACCGCGGATCCTCTCCCGTCTTCCTACGAGAGGGCCATCCACGGCACTCACACTTGTCTTGATACTTTTATGAGTAACCGTTAAAGTTGTCTATGAACAGCATAAGTTCCCAAGTAGTTCATATCCGAGGACGCGGCTATTTGAATAGTTTGATAACCCTGTAGGGGTGTACTTCTTCACACATGTGTCCACCACTTAGCACCTGCACACGTCATGTGCTTGGCAGACTTCAAGCGAAAGCCGGCGGGGGTGTAGACCATGACCTAATCAACCACACAAGTCTCTAGTCTAGGTTTATCGCCTATTTGAGTCCACTCCGCAAGGAAGTCTAGCCAAGGTTTCCACTACGGCCCCAAACGTTGAGTGCAGGGTTCCCAAGAGCACCATTCGGGTGTCACTTGGTACACCGTGCCTCGTGCCTACCGTAACAAAGCCTACCACTCCGGTCAGCGCTAAGTACGGCCCCCAGCACATCCTACAAACACCAGAAACTAGTTGCAACTCCTGGACAGAGTACAGGGCGATCAATAAGTCGAGCGGGGTCATATTTCAGGGCCCAATGTGTGGTAGTAGCAGTTCTTGGATCACATACACGAAACTCAGTTCTTAAGGACAGTTCCAATGAAACAACCCACCATGTACTCCTACATGGCCTCTCAGCGATACCTTTACCAAATCAGGTTCAACACTTCACTCTCATTACTGAACACAACCATTTCACTCCAATCCATCACCCAGATGAATCAGACCTGACACAACTCTAAGCATAGCAGGCATAGCATGGTAGGAGCATAACATGGGCTCAAACAACTCCTACACATGCTAGTGGGTTTTAGCTATTTACTGTGGCAAGGACAGGTCATGCAGAGGAAAAGGGGTTCAGCTATCGCAGCAAATAGCAGTTGAAGAGAGCAGGAGCGAGAGGATAGGTTTGTATCAGAATGTTCAACGGGGGTTGCTTGCCTGACAGAGTGGTAGAAGGGTACTGCCCTTCAACTGGATACTCGTGAATATCCTCGGGAGCAGAACCTACCGCAGAGAACATACCGAAGATACAATCAATACATGGCAATATGCAGCATTATGATGCATGATCATGACATGGCAAAATGTGTGTATTTTGAGCTAATGCATCTAGCAACAGAATGGTTTGAATTGGTTTGAACCAAGGGTTCAAAATCAACCCCCTTATATGGTATTTCAAATACCATTTTGTTGTTTTAACCTAAACAATAGGTTTAAGTTGCTTAAACATGCATGAAAACAGTACTAACAGATAGATTGGATTTTTCTAATCATTTTTCATATATAAATCTTTTCCATCCGAGTTACGGTTGATTTATTATGAATTTTTGAAGTTTAAAGCATTTTCTGGAATTTCCTGGTTATTTAAATTAACTAATTCCAGAAAACGGATTATTGCGTCAGCACTACGTCACTGTGACGGCAGCGGTCAACTGACCATGCCAGGTCAAACCTGACGTGTGGGTCCCGTTTGTCAGTGTCACAGAGACTAATTAAGGTTAATTAACACTAAACTGAAACGGATTAACAGGGGCGGGCCCCACCAGTCATTAACCCAGGGGAGGTCAAACCCCTGGTCAACCGGTCAACCCTGCCGGTCAAACCGGTCAAATACACCGGCGGCTTGACGCCGGCGATGACAGACGTGGCGTGTCATCGGCGAGCTACGGGAATGGGCTACGGTGCCCTGTTCGATGCGCGGCTAGGCTCGTTGGAGAGCTCTCGCCGGCGCGCGTCGAATGGGGGTGGTGGCCGGGCCGGTGGTGGCCGGAGTTCGGGTGCTCGCGGGGTTGTGGCTATGCGGTGCAAAAGGGCGAGGCGAAGCGCTAGGGCTGCTCTACGCGAGGAGGTGACCACGTTGGGCACACTGGCGTGCTCAAAAGGTCGCCGGAGCTACGTCGACGATGAGCTCGGGCGGTGGCGCGTTCGGTGACTAGTGAGGCGACAGCTACGGCGTCACTCAAGGCAAAAGAGAGGGGGATTAGGGGAGAGGATCTCATGGCGATCACGGTGGACAGGTCGGCAAGCTCGGGGAGGGGCCGGAGCAAGCAGAACGGCGGAGGCGATCTTGGGGAAGAGGCGGCGACGTCGAGCTCGATGGCGACGTCTCTGGGCGTCCAGTGACGCTTGGCTCGGCGAGGAGGCGTAGGCAACGGAGGCGGAACGCGGGGACAAGGTGGGGAGGCGAGAGGAGCACGATGGGCGCGAAGTTCACGGTGGCGTGCGTGCGACGGCTTCGCCCATGGCGATGCAGAGGCGAGGGAGAGGCAGGCAGGCGGCCTGGTGGCGTGGCGCGCAGTGCGTGCGCGCGCGTCAGCCACGCGCCTGGCTGACTGGCGCTAGGAGGACGACGGTGCTGGTGGGCTGGGCCGACCAGGTAAGTGGCCCAGGTAGTCCCTTCTCTCTCTCTCTCTTTGTTATTTCTTTCTGTTTTTCTATTTTCTTTTTCTGTTTTTGATTTAGTAAAAAACCAAACCATTTTCTAAAATCCTGAAAATAATTGTGGGCACTTTTAGAATTATTTCCAACAGCCCTCAACTGTTTCCAGAATTATTTGAGCATTTAAAATATTTATAGCAATTAAATGCCCAAATTCAAATACTTTATGTTTTAATTCAAAAATCCAAGATGACCTAGAAAAATGTTCACCATTTTTTGCAGAGGTTTTCAACCAATTCAAATATGATGAACTTTTCTGAAGGGCATTTTGGGTTCACCAAAATTATTTTCGGTTGATCCTAGTTTTTTCTGAGGGGTGCTAGGGTTTGTTAATTCCCCATTTCAATTTAAATGGAATTTAGACATGATGCAGCAAGCAGGACTAACCCAAGTGCATTGCTAAACTAGGGTTGTGACAGTTCAATAACAAGCGAATAATTCATAGGCATTTCCCGGCATCTACCAATATTACCAATTCTTTGACATTCATCACAAGAAAGGACAAACTTACGTGCATCCTTGAAGAGAGTAGACCAATAAAAACCAGACTGTAGTACCTTATGCGAAGTTCTGTCTCCCGCATGGTGTCCTCCGTACGCTTCGGAATGACACTTCCATAGGATTTGTTCCAGTTCATGCTCAGGTACACAATGTCTAATAACACCATCTACTCCTTGTTTATATAGGTGTGGGTCATCCCAAAAGTAATGTGTTAAATCAAAGAAAAACTTTTTCGTTTGTTGATAGGTGAAACTAGGTGGTATATACTTAGCAATAATGTAATTAGCATAGTCTGCATACCAAGGATTATTACGAGAGGTTGAAGTATTTATAATACCTAATTCCTCATCAGGAAAACTATCATCAATAGGCAATGGGTCATCAAGAACATTTTCCATCCTAGACAACTTATCTGCTACAGGATTCTCATCTCCTTTTCTATAAATAATATGTAGATCAAATTCTGGTATTAATCAAACCCACCTAATCAGTATAGGTTTAGCATTTTTGTTTTCCATAAGATATTTAATAGCATCATGATCCGTGTGAATTGTTACTTTAGAATCAACAATATAAGGTCTTAATTTATCTCATGCAAACACAACTGCTCAAAATTCTTTCTCAGTAGTAGCATAATTATTTTGAGCACTATCTATAGTCTTACTGGCATAATGAATAACACTAAATTTCTTATCAACTCTTTGACCTAGAACAGCACCAATAGCATAGTCACCAGCATCACACATTATTTCAAAGGGTAGGTTCCAATCAGATGGTTGAATAATGGGTGCAAAAATTAAGGCTTTCTTATTCAAAGGCTTCTACACAATCATCATCAAAACCAAATGGAACATCTTTTTGCAAAAGATTAGTAAGAGGCGTAGAAATTTTAGAGAAGTCTTTTATGAACCTTCTATAGAAACCAGCATGACCAAGGAAACTCCTTATACCTTTGATATCTTTAGGACATGGCATTTTCTCAATTGCATCAACTTTAGCTTTATCTACCTAGATACCTCTTTCAGAAATTTTATGCCCAAGGACTATACGTTCATTGACCATAAAGTGGCACTTCTCCCTGTTCAAGACAAGATTAGTTTCTTCACGTCTTTGCAAAACTCGATCAACTTTGCTTAATAAATCATCAAAAGAAGTTCCATAAGCAGAGAAATCATCCATGAATACTTAAACAATCTTTTCACAATAATTAGAGAATATAGTAGTCATACATCTTTGAAAGGTAGCAGGTGCATTACATAAACCAAAAGGCATACGTCTATAAGCATAAGTTCCGAAAGGACAAGTAAAGGTGGTTCTCTCTTGATCTTCTTTTCATACAGGTATTTGAGAAAAACCAGAATATCCATCTTGCAAGAAAAGTGTCTATGCTTAGATAATCTTTCTAACATTTGATCAATAAAAGGCAAGGGGTAATCATCTTTCCTAGTAGCTTTATTTAATTTCCTGAAATCAATTACAATCCTATAACCAGTTACAATTCTTTGTGGGATAAGTTCATTTTTATCATTAGGAACAATAGTAATGCCTCCTTTCTTAGGAACACAATGAACATGACTTACGCATCTACTATCAGCTATAGGATAAATTATACCTGCCTTCAGAAGCTTTAATATTTCAGTTCTTACCACATCCTTCATCTTAGGATTCAAACGACATTGATGATCAACCACGGGCTTAGCATCAGGCTCCATATTAATCTTTTCTTCATGCTCTGAAAGGTTGGCATTGGCAATAACAGGATATATCTTCTTTTCATCAAGATAAGCCTATTTTAGTGTATCTGGCAGTTTCTTTAATTCAAACACAGGGTCACTCTTAGATGCGAGAGGATCTCCCAAGGTTTCAATGCGCAAATTATGCTTAAGGATAGGTGCTTGTCTAAAGAATATTTCATCTGTTTCATTCCTTTCGTTCATATGCGTATCATTTTCATGGTCTAGCAGATATTGTTCTAAAGGGTCAGTAGGAGGCACAGCAATAGAAGCAAGACTAATAATTTCATCTTTACTAGGTAATTCTTTATCATGAGGTTGCCGACAAAACTTAGAGAAATTAAATTCATGCGATATATCACCAAAGTTAACACTGACCATTTCCCTAGTACAATCAATCTTAGCATTAACCGTATTCAAGAAGGGTCTACCCAATATAATGGGGAAAAAAATCATCATGTGGTGATCCAAGAACTAGAAAATTAGTAGGGTATTTAATCTTACCACACAAGACTTCAACGTCTCTAACAATCCCAAGTGGTGAAATATTATCTCTGTTTGCAAGCTTAATAGTAATATCAATATCTTCTATCTCAACAGGTGCAATATCATTCATGACTTCTTGATAAAGAGAAAATGGAATAGCACTTACACTAGCATGCATTTCACATAAACCATGATAACAATGATCTCCAATTTTAACAGAAAGAACATGCATGCCAAGAACAGGTTTGTTTTTATCTGATGTATCTTGCTTAGCAATCCCTGTTGCTTCCTCACGGAAATATATGACATGTCCGTTAATGTTATCAACCAAAAGATCTTTAATCGTTGCAACATTAGGTTCCACTCTAATTGTTCAAAGGGTTTAAGTGTATTAGCTTTACTCTTATTAACCAAAGTTGTAGCTTTAGCATGTTCCCTAATCCTAACAGGGAAAGGAGGTTTCTCAATATAAGCAGTGGGCACAACTGGATCAACATTATAAATGATTGTTTCATCTTTAGCTATAATAGGTTCTTCATTTACATCAATAGGTGGATGAAACTTAAGAAGATCAACATGAGTAGCAAATGTTTCACAAAAGGTAGCTACAATCTCAGAGTCAAGTCCATATTTAGTACTAAACTTATGAAAAGCATTGGTTTCCATAAAAGATTTAACACAACAAAACTCAAGATTTATACCTGACTCGTTACCTTTGTCGATTTCCCAATCTTCAGAGTTGCGTTTAATTCTTTCCAGAAGATCCCATTTGAATTCATTAGCTTTCTTCGTAAAAGAACCAGTAGAAGAAGTATCGAGCATTGATTGATCATTATGAGAAAGCCGAGCATAAAAGTTTTGTATAATTATCACTCCTGAGAGCTCATGATTGGGGCATGTATGCATCATATACTTAAGCCTCCCCCAAGCTTGAGCTATACTTTCTCCTTCATGAGGCCAAAAAATATATATATAATTCCGATCACGATGAACCAAATGTATAGGAGAAAACTTCTGGCGAAATTCCAGCTTTAACCGGTTCCAATCCCATGTTCCAGTATCGTCCAATCGCCTATACCATGTCAATCCTTTTCCCTCCAAAGATAAAGGGAATACTTTCTTCTTAACTCCATCCTCGGATAAACCTGCAAGCTTAAACTATCCACAAATTTCATCTATATAGATCAAGTGCATATCAGGATGTACCGTTCCATCTCTTGCATAAGGATTAGCTAGCAGTTTCTCTAACATACCCGAAGGAATTTCATAATAAATATTTTCAGTAGGTTCACTAGGTTGAGGGGCAACACTTATTGCTTCTGGTCGAGGTGAAGATACCCCGAACAAGCTCCTCAAAGGATTATTTTCCATAGTGATAAGTGACAGTAAATTTCAGCACGTAATAAAAATGTTCCCTTACCAAATTCCACTTAGCAACGGCGCCAGAAAAGAGTTTTTATGACCCACAAGTATAGGGGATCAATCATAGTCCTTTCGATAAGTTAGAGTGTCGAACCCAACGAGGAGCAGAAGGAAATGATAAGCGGTTTTCAGGAAGGTATTCTCTGCAAGTACTGAAAGTAGCGGTAACAGATAGTTTTGTAATACGATAATTCGTAACAAGTAACAATAGTAACAAAGTTGCAGCAAGGTGGCCCAATCCTTTTTATAGCAAAGGACAAGCCGGAACATTCTCTTATAGTAAGCAAAGCGTTCTCGAGGACACATGGGAATTTTCGCCTAGTCACGTTCATCATGTTTAGTTGATTCGTGTTCGCTACTTTGATAATTTGATATGTGGGTGAACCTATGCTAGGGTGATCTTATTACTTGAACAAGAAACCCTCTTATGATTACCCCCTCTCGCAAGCATCCGCAACTACGAAAGAAGAATTAAGATAAATCTAACCATAGCATGAAACATATGGATCCAAATCAGCCCCTTACGGAATAACGCATAAACTAGGGTTTAAGCTTCTATCACTCTCGCAACCCATCATCTACTTATTACTCCCCAATGCCTTCCCTTAGGCCCAAGTATGGTGAAGTGTCATGTAGTCGATGTTCACATGACACCACTAAAGGAAGAACAACATACACATCATCAAAATATCGAACCAATACCAACTTCACATGATTAGTTATAATGAGACTTCTCCCATGTCCTCAAGAACAAAAGTAACTACTCAGAAATCATATTCAAGTTCAGGATCAGAGGGGTATTGAATATGCTTGAAGATCTGAACATATAATCTTCCACCAAATAAACCAACTAGCATGAACTACGAGATGTAATCAACACTACTAGCAACCCACAGGTACCAATCTGAGGTTTTGGGACAAAGATTGAATACAAGAGATGAACTAGGGTTTGAGATGAGATGGTGCTGGTGAAGATCTTGATGAAGATTGGTCCTCCCATGATGAGAGGATCGTTGGTGATGTCGATGGCTTCGATGTCGATGGAATCGCTTCGCTGGAGAGCAAAAGTGCTCCTGCCTAGGTTCCGCCTCAAGACGGCGGCGCTTCATCCCGAACGTCTTCCTCTTAATTTTTTTAGGGCAAATTGCTTCATATAGCAGAAGGAGGGGGCAGAGGCCAGCTGTGGGCCCCACAAGGCATCAGGGCGCGCCCTAGGGGGTAGGCGCACCCTGTTGCCTTGTGAGCAATAGGTGGCCCCCTTCTGGTGGATCTTCATTCCAGTATTTTCTATATATTCAATAAAAAATCTCTGTAAAGTTTTAGGAAATTTGGAGCTTCATAGAATAGGTATCTCAACTGTAGCTATTTTAGATTCAGGATTCCAGCTGCTGGTAATTTCCCTCTCCATGCAAATCTTGCAAATTAAGAGAGAAAAGGCATTAAAATTGCATTATAAAGTGAAATAATGACCAAAAACATTATAAATAACAGTAGGAAAACATGATGCAAAATGGACGTATCATGCCGTCGAGCACAGAGGCCGCGCCTGAAAACCCTGGTGCCATGGTTCTCTTGGCAGCGGGGGCTCGGGTCCCTAGGCGCATCCCTGAGCCAGGGCCCGCAGGCACCGGGACCAGCGCTGCCTCCGCGGCCCAACTGCAATGGAAGTGGGCGAGCGCAGGTGAGGTCACCAGCGGAGTGGTCCCGGGCATCCTGACCGTCGTGGTGAACTCAATGCGCACGCAGTTCGCCGACTATCGCGGCCAACTGCAGGACTTCGCCCAGGGAGCGCAAGGCAGGCTTCACCGGCTGGAGCAGTCCGTCACGGCTAGTTTCTTATTTTTGCTTTTTCAAAGTTTTTCATCTTCTATTCTTGACCAGCTCGGTCACTTTCCAGTCGGGGCGCTCCAGGGTGTAGCCCCCGAGGCTCGGGCCGGCTGTGCAGTAGGCAGGCCGAGCCTTCCCAAGCATTCTTCTGACTCTTCTCTTATAGGCCCTCCATGACTAGCAGGTGATGGCGTTCAACAAGCTCCTGGGCTTGTACAAGGAGGGCAAGGTCCAACTTGCGGCCAAGGAGGTGGAGCTGCAGCGGGGTAAAGGTACGTGTCTTGCTTTTTTCTAGTGGGGGCGCACTAGCGCACCCACTGGGTGTAGCCCCCGAGGCTCGGTCCAGCTGCGAAGCAGCCGAGTCAAGCCTTCTCAGGCATTTGGTCTTCTTTCGATCCGGCCACTGACAGCCGTACTGCATCTTCTTTGCAGCTGCCATCGCCAACCCAGCCGAGGTCGCGAGCCTGCAAGGCCGGCTCGACAATGCCAAATGGCAACTCGGCGAGTGCGAGCTTCAACGCTGCCAAGCCGCCGAGGAACGCGACCGGTTGGCCATGGAGAAGGACCGACTAGTGGCTAACCACCGGGCCGAGCTCGAATGGCTGGCGAAGGAACCCGCAAGGTCCTGGAGGAAGTAGGCCAGCTGAAGGTTGATCGCGACCGGCCGACCTACGAGTGGGCGGCGAAGGAGCAGCGCATGCTGCACGAGGCACGGCAGATGGAGGAGCTCTTCATCGATACGTTTGTTTTTGCCTTTTGCCGGCTGCTGGCTACCACGCCCAGGCCGGCGTCTTGACTTTGCTTTCTTCTGCTTCTTCCAGAAAATTTCCCCGGCCTTAAAGGCATGGCCGAGGCGGCCATGGAGGAGCATTGGCAGTACCGAAGGGGCCAGGGCATCGTTATCGGGGACCATGATGCCTGGTCGGTGGAGGAGATTGCCCTCGCAGCCGAGGACCGGGTCCTGCTGATTGGCCGACTCGTCCACCGGTTCCGGGACACGGGCATGAAGCTGATGGAGGTCCTCTGGCACGGCGCAGTTATGCCTACTACCACCACCCGGCTGGCCAGGTGGCCTGAGGTGCCACCGGAGCGTCTGGACGTGTCGAGGGCCTCCGCGGCCCAGGCCAGTGCCTAGATAGCGCTGAGCTTCATGCTCTCATGGTATTCGGACGTGGAGCTGGGCCACCTGGCCACTCGGCGAGCCGAGGCGGACCTGGGGCCGCACATGGACGCCATTGGTATCCGTGCCAGCGACCTTGCCTCCTACGTCGACCTCAACACGTTTGTCAGGGACCGTGCAGAGGATGGGATGGAGCTGCTAGAGGAGACATTTGGCCTGGCCCTTAACGGCGAGGAGGACACTGACAGCGAGGAGACCGGCTCCAGTAGCGAGGGGGACAGCTCAGTCCCACCTGATGCCGAGGCGAATGCTACCACCTCGACGAGTCCCGGAGCGACAGCACCCGAGACCGACCAGCCGGAGGCCTAGGCGGCAGTGATATCTGCTTTTTTTGCTTTGCTTTGAACAAGTAACATTAGATTGCCCGCAGTTCCACCCACTGGGGGTGTATGGAATGTAATGAACCTCGGCCGTGGGCCTTTATTTGTATATATGCATGTGTTTCTGCACGTATGTGTTTTCTGTCGGTTGTTGGCTCATTTTTGGCCTTTGTCCTTAGGCCAGTTTTCTCGTCCCCCCCCCCCTCTTGATTTTTTCCCCGCCAGCTGGACAGCCAGGTCCGGTCTGCAGCTGGGATGGGGAGTTGGCCTCAAGTTTGGGAGTACGGTACTTAGGATTCAGGACTTGGGTTCGAGCGAGTGAGCAGTGAGCCGGCTGGGCTGCAGACGGCGAGGCCGGCTAGAGCGCAGCCGGTGAGTGCGCAGGTGGACGAGAAGGTGTAGCCAGTGAGCCCGAGCCAGATATTTTTCCTTAGTCATTTTTCATGTGAGGGTGCTTCTAGCCTTTAGCTCTTGCCAGCCGGACAGCTGGGTTGCGATCTATGGCTGGAGATGAAGAGACGGCTTTGGCACCGCACACACTACTAAGCCGGCTGCAGAGAGAAAGAGGCACGGGCAGGCCAGCTAGCCCCCGAGCCGGACTTGCTGACCCGGAGGGAAAGAACAAATGCAGTAAAGCATGTAAATTGCTAGATAGAGACAAAAGGTAGCCCCCGACTGTCGTTCGGGGTACCTGCTACTTTCATTAAAACCAAAAGGTTGCGATACATACATACACTGCTTCAACTGTAAAACGGAAGGAGGAGCTCCGCATTCCAGGTGTGCTCGATCTCCTCGCCGAAGCCGTCCCTCGTGTTCTTCCTCGCCTTCTGCGCATCGATGAGGTAGTAGGTGTTGTTGCGCGGAGCCTTGTTGATGATGAAGGGGCCCTCCCAGGGGGAGGACAACTTGTGCTGGCTGGCTGGCCGTTGGACGAGCCGGAGCACGAGGTCACCCTCTCGGAATGCGAGGGGCGGATCTTCTTGCTGTGGTAGCGGCACAGGCCCTGCTGGTATATGGCCAACTGGCTCAGGGCCAGCAAGCATGCCTCCTCGAGCACATCGATGCCATCTTCATGCGCCTCCTTTGCCTCCGCTTCCATGTAGAGTGTGACACGAGGCGAGTCAAGCTCGATGTTCGTTGGGATGACCGCCTCGGCCCCGTACACGAGGAAGAAAGGGGTAAAGCCGGTTGACCGGTTGGGTGTGGTCCTTAGGCTCCAGAGCACAACTAGCAGCTCATCGATCCAGCAGCCGGCCAAGCGCTCCAGCGGCTTGGCGAGACGAGGCTTGATGCCGGCTAGGATCAAGCCGTTTGCCTTTTCCACCTAGCCATTCGACTGCAGGTGGGCAACGGACGCTAGGTCGAATCGGATGCCGGAGCCGGCGCAGAAGTGAGCAAGTGCGCCCTTGGCGAAATTGGTGCCCTTGTAGGTGATGATGCTGTGGGGTCACCGTAGCGGATGGCGATGTCTTTGATGAACGTGACGGCTGTCGAGCCGTCCAGCTTCTTGATCGGCTTGGCCTTGATCCACTTGGTTAACTTATCAACGGCCACCAACAGGTGCATCATGCCGCCTCGAGCGGTCTTGAATGACCCCACCATGTCGAGGCCGCAGACGGTCAAGGGCCACATGATGGGGATGGTCTTGAGGGCTGCAGCCGGCTGGTGGCTCCGTGTGCTGAAATGCTGACAGCCCTTGCACTTGAGGACAAGCTACTCGGCGTCCTTCAGGGCAGTCGGCCAGTAGAAGCCATGGCAGAAAGCTTTAGCCACGAGTGCCCTCGAGGCGGCGTGGTGCCCGCACTCGCCCTGGTGGATGTTTCTCAGGATCTCGATCCCTTTGTCCGGCTTGACGCAGCATTGGAACACGCCGGTTGTGCTGCGCTTGTCAAGCTCGTGATTGTTGATGGTATAGGCTGGATCCCGGCGCTGCATTTGCCAAGCCGTGACTTCGTCTGTGGGGAGCTCACCGCTCACGAGGTAAGTGAGAATCGGCTGGGCCCAGGATGGTGCCTCCACCACCATTAGGATGACTGCTTCCACGGGGCCGGTTGGATAGGGAGATGGCGAGCCGGAGCCGGCAGCCCCCGGGCCAGAAACGGCAGTCCCTGGGCCGGAGCCGGCAGCACCCGGGCCAGAAACGGCAGTCCCTGGGCCGGAGCCGGCAGCACCCGGGCCAGAGGCCAGAGGCGGGAGCCGTCGGGTCGGCCGGGATGAAGATGGACACCGAATCAGGAGAGGGCTTGATGGAGGGCTTGTGTAGATGCTCGAGGCAGCCCTTGAAGCCGCCGCACATCTACTAGACCAAGAAGTGGTAGCTAGCCATGTGGGTGTCCCTAGCGTCCCACTCGCTAGAAACTTGCTGCACCACCAGGTCGGAGTCGTCATAGCAGAGGATGCGCCGTATGCCAATTTCCTTGGCCAGCCAAAGGCCATGGACAAGGGCCTCGTATTCCGCAACATTGTTGGAGGCGGCAAAGTGGATCTGCAGCGCGTACCGCAGCCAGTCACCCTTGGGGGAGGAGAGCATGATGCCGCTCCCAAGCCGGTGTGCATCTTCGAGCCGTCTAAGTGCATCCTCCAGTGCATCGAGTCGGGTGGCAGCGGCAAGTACTGGGTCTCCGCCAAGTAGACGAGGAAGTCAGCCAGGGCCTGGGACTTGATGGCCGTGCGGGGCTCGTAGAGGATCG
Organism: Elymus sibiricus; assembly: GCA_039707655.1. Taxonomy (NCBI): domain Eukaryota; kingdom Viridiplantae; phylum Streptophyta; class Magnoliopsida; order Poales; family Poaceae; genus Elymus; species Elymus sibiricus. The sequence continues at coordinate 208,644,172 of CM077670.1, forward strand.
TGTGGGCAAAAGGATCCTTTCCCAAGTGGATCCATGTGCTCAAGATCATCTCAACACCTTGCCTCACACATTCCACCCCAATCTCTAATTTTCTTTTCACAAAATATTCCTTTTCTTTCTCAGGAATATTCATTTCTTCCTTCTGTTGTGAAGCAGCCTCCATTTCTGCTTCAAATCAATTCACCAATTTAATCCCACTAGTCTTGACTTCATATCTCTCCCCAATATTTAAAAATTTATCATGGTCCAACACAAATTTTCTGCTAGAAAAATCATTTTTGCTTCTAGATAGAAATGTCACTTTGTGAAGCAACTATATTTTTCCAGCATCCATTGTGGATGAAATTTTTACCACTTAAGCACCCTCCTAAGTAAGCCTCCTCCACCAAATTTTAGCGAAATCCCCATAGGAAATCTCTCCCAACAATCAGTCAAAGTTTCTGTCCAGTGGACAAGGTCTGCGAGGCTAGAGCGCTGCGTGCACCAGTGCACATGGTGATCGCAAGGTTGGCCGGTGCCTGGCATGCCTTCCAGCGTGCTTTGGGCATCGGGCCCCTCGGCCACCATCCAAACACCACGCTCGTGCCACCGCAGCTCACCACAGCACCGTCCACTCTCCGCCGCATCCACGAAGCCACGACAAAGCCCCTCCCGGCGCTGGCAAACGGCTCGCCGGAAGCAAACACTACTCGGCCACGGGTGCACAGTGACCAAAGGTGGCATGCCAGCCCCTCTTAGTGCGCCTGGGACCTCGCCTGTGCTTTGAGCCCCCACTATCTCCCTCTCTAATCACCTCACCGACCGCGCGCGAGCCTCAGACGTCCTCGGAACGCTGACAGCTTCTCCATGGCAGCGACTGAAGCTCGGCATCTTCATTCCCAAGCGCTCTCCCCAGCCCTTCTTTGCATCCCCAACACTTCATCTGGCCACAAATCGACCACCCACGCCCGAGGCAAGGCCAGGAGGGCCTCCACCCTTGATCATCGCTGGAGCTCCATCGCGGATCCCGACGGCCGTGGCTCACCTTTGCTCAACCTCCGCCTCTGGAACCACTCTCGTCGAGTTCCCCTTGACCCCGTAGGAAAGCTTCGGTGGTTGGCTTGTCGAATTGATGCCAGAAACACCATATACGATGAGCTCCGCCGCCCACCATCTCTGGAGAGGAAACTAGCCTCACCGTCCTTTCACCTCCGGCAGTGCCGCGGGTACGTACAGGCTCGTCTCGCTCCCCTGGATCCATTCCCCTCATCGTCGGTGGCCGCCGTGGCCTCCTCACCGGAGAACCATTGCCAGCAACGGCGCCCTTTTATGTTTCGAATCTTTCTGTTAAACCTGACAGCAGGACCCGATGTGTCGGCCTCTCTCTCTCGCCTGAATCATTTTCTAGTGGAAGCGCCAACGAGGAATATGCCTTCGACGTGGCCTTGTATGGAATTTTTTGTAAATTCATTTAAATCAAGAATATTGACCCAACTTTGACCAGCTCCCATTTCTAATCAAGAATATGCCTTCGAAGTTGAATTTTTTTGCAATGGTTTTGTATTGAGCCCCACTTTCTGTTGGCAAATTTTGGTAATTTTTCTTATTGTCTAGAATTTCTGGCAAAAGGAAATGCATTATGTGACATTTCGTTTTGCTATTTAAATTATTTTTAGAAGAAAGTAACATTGTTGGAGAAGGCCAGGAGTATTGTGACACTCCACTGGATAAAGGCAAGCCACATCACCCATTTGTATGATGGCATTGCAATGGCCATGGTTTTCACATGAATATTTGGGGTAATTTTTTGCATATGTCTTAAAGTGGGGATATAATGACTATATTTGCTCTATTCATGCTCATACTTATGTCATGTCCATGTTGCATCTAGCATTTTCAATGATTACTTTTTAGTACTAGTCCATGTGTGATCACTTGTTACATTCATTTACATATCAGTAGAAATGCTATGACCAAATAAATTGTTGTTATGGTAAGTTTATTTTGCTATGACTTAGATCCTGTTAGTCAAGTTAAAACTATTGATAAATGAACTTGAATTAACCTATTGATCAAGTCATAGTGCCACCAAACCGAACTCACCAGTGCAGCCACATTCGCCTTTATGGGGAGGCCCTGACTTGGTCTATTGTTGTGCCTGCTACCCTGGCATGGTACCCTGGCATGGTAGGCGGGGCGATAACCTTGTGAGCCCAAGTTATATGGTACCAGGTCCCTGTTTGGGACAAGTTTAGTTTAGCCAAGAGGTGGCAGGTGTCACGACGTGACACATGGGGACACCCAGGGTATGACCCGGAAGGGTATGTCGGTGGGACCGTAAGAGTGTCATGCAATAGACAAGTTTTGTTGAAGCAGCACCGGTCCGCCGTAAGGTAAGTGTACGGGAGTACCGGGCCAGGAGCTTCATAGTGTGGGTAAAGTGTGCGACCTCTGCAGAGTGTAATTCTATTCGAATAGCAGCGTCCTCGGTCATGGGACATAGTTTGTACTAGACCACACTATGGATCAACATTAATGATGGAAGAACTCATCTTAAAGTGTTATGGTACTAAGTTGTTCATGAAAAGAAGTTGGTTAATACATAAGTGATCATGGGATGGTCACGAGCATGAGTAAGTTGGTCCATGAGACCTTAAATGTTGACCTTTGCTCCAGTAAGTTTAACAGTAGTGGTATGCTCAATTTCAACTTGTTAATAATTGCTTAACCAGTAAATGCCATGCTATTGTTTGTCTTGATTGCTTTGGTTGCTGTGAGGTTGCGAGTACATTCAAAGTACTCACCAGGCATAACATGCCAGATGCAGGAGAAGTTGTGCATGGAGATGATGTCGATCCATACTTCGCGAATTAGGACGTGTCCCAGCAGTGTCCTTGTGGAATGAAGTTCCATTACACCATTGTTCTGCTGCCGCGTAGTTTCTACTACTAGTATCGAGGCCCTGGAGTTGTTCCATAAATAGTGTACATATTGTCGCTGCACGAGATGTGCCTCTTGGCCTCCCTTCCTTATGTAATCCCCGAACCTTTGTGCATGTACAATATTAATAAAGCGGTTATTTTTGTTCCAAGTTGTTGAGTGTTGCCATAATACATGATCTATGGGTTGGTAACATAGGGTAAACCGGTCGCTCTGAGCTGGGTTTCCATGATACGTCTCCGTCGTATCTACTTTTCCAAACACCTTTGCTCTTGTTTTGGACTCTAATTTGCATGATTTGAATGAAACTAACCCGGATTGACACTGTTTTCAGCAGAACTACCATGGTGTTGTTTTTGTGCAGAAATCAAATTTCTGGGAATTGGATGAAACTTTTTGGAGATTTTTTTATGGAATAAATAAAAATTACTGGCGCAAGAATCAACAGAAGACGGGCCACCTGTTGCCCACAAGGCAACAAGGCGCTACCCCCCTAGGGCGCGCCCTGATGCCTTGTGGGGCCCACAGGCGGCCGTCTGACCTAATTCCAATGCTATAAATTCACTTTCCCTGAGAAAAAAATAAGAGAAGAAGTTTCATCGCATTTTACTATACGGAGCCGCCGCCACCTCCTGTTCTTCATCGGGAGAGCTGATCTGGAGTCCGTTCGGGGCTCCGGAGAGGGGGATTCGATGCCGTCGTCAGCATCAACCATCCTCCATCACCAATTTCATGATGCTCACCACCGTGTGTGAGTAATTTCTCCATAGGCTTGCTGGACGGTGATGGGTTGGATGAGATTTATCATGTAATCGAGTCAATTTGTTAGGGCTTTGATCCCTACTATCCACTATGTTCTGAGATTGATGTTGCGATGACTTTGCTATGCTTAATGCTTGTCACTAGGGCTCGAGTGCCATGATTTCAGATCTGAACCCTTTATGTTTTCATGAATATATTTGAGTCCTTGATCCTATCTTGCAAGTTGTATGCACCTATTACGTGTTATGATCCGCATACCCCAAGGTGACAATAATTGGGATTCTTTTCGGTGATTATCGTAGTTTGAGGAGTTCATGTATTCACTAAGTGCTAATGCTTTGTTCCGGTTCTCTATTAAAAGGATGCCTTAATATCCCTTAGGTTTCCTTATGGACCCCGCTGCCACGGGAGGGTAGGACAAAAGATGTCATGCACGTTCTTACTATAAGCACGTATGACTATATACGGAATACATGCCTACATTACATTGATGAATTGGAGCTATTGTGTATCGCCCTAGGTTGTGACTTTATATGATGAATGTCATCCAACATAATTTTCCATCATCGATCCAATGCCTACGCTTTTCGCATATTGATCTTTGTTAAGTTACTTTCGTTGCTGGTGCTATTACAATCACTACAAAACTGCTTTTGTCACTGTTACTGTTACTATTGCTACTGCTACTACTGCTATCAAACTATCATACTACTGTGCGACTAAACACTTTGCTGCAGATATTTAGTTCTCCATGTGTGGTTGAATTGACAACTCAACTGCTAATACTCGCAAATATTCTTTGGCTCCCCTTGTGTCGAATCAATAAATCTGGGTGAAATACTACCCGCGAAAACTGTTGCGATCCCCTATACTTGTGGGTTATCAAGACCTTTCTCTGGCGCCGTTGCCGGGGAGCATAGCTCTATTTTTTTAGTCACTTGGGATTTATATTTGTTGATCACTATGAAGAATCTAAAAGAAGCTAAGTGTCGGGACCCCGATCCTAAGTCACACCGATCTAGCATAAGACACATCAGATCACTTTCCGGCCTCACGCACGGTAACCCACGGCTGCCGCCTTTACCTTGGCCGAGACCGTTTGCGTCTTTTGGCTCACGTATATGATTGTGACGCTAGCATCCATATGACAGAGAACCCGGGTCGACATGACTAGTCCTAAACCAAGGTGGCACAAACATACAGGGACAGGCATACGTAACCCAGCAATGCACGTGTCGGTCATCAGCGTGTGCAACTGAGTCATGACAAGCTACAAGGACTCCAGTAAAACACCGCGTGACATTTCCTCGTAGGGACAGACACAGGAGCAAACAAGGATACATGCCGGTCAATCCATGTGTTCCGGAGCAGTAGCGAACTACCAAGGTTCAGTGGAAGCACTAGGAGGCATTTCCCCGTAAGGAAGGCTACCAATGCAGATAACTTGGTATCGAATCCCACACATACCAATGCATTTCAAAACATACACACAATATGTGTAGATACAACATGGCATCACAACATAACTCTACGACTCAAAGTATTGATAAGGCTCAAAAGAGCCATACATAACATGATATTACAATCATGGGTCTCATGACCCAACATACAAAGTCATACAAGCAATGGAAGCAAAAACATGTCTGAGTACAGACAACTACAAAATAAGAAGGCTAGAAGCCTGACTATCTATAAGACCCTCCCAAGGGTACAAGATCGTAGCTGGGAAACAAGCTACTCGGTCAACGTCGAACTCCACGTGGAACTACTAGTGAGACCGAAGTCTTCTCTGCAAAAACATAAATTAAGCAACAGTGAGTACATAGGTACTTAGCAAGAGTTACATCAAAACTTTCTACATATCACTACTGGAATTAGGGAATTTGCCGTCAGCCAGTTCTTTGCCGTCTGCTAGCGGACGGCAAAGAAGGTCTTTGCCATCCGCTTTCAAAAAACAGACGGCAAAGAACTGGCTGATGGCAAAGATACAGTTTGCCGTCTGCCATTTCTTTGCCGTCGGCCAGCAGACGACAAAGGGCCCAAAGGCAGACGGCAAAGAGACCAGCTGGGCCCCACTAAGGCGTGGAGTTGGCTAGGTCAAATGGACGGCCTGGATGCCGTCCGCCAAATCTTTCCCGTCCGATTTCTTGTCTTTGCCGTCCACTAGCGTACGGCAAAGAATTTGCCTAACTAACGGACGTGCCCCCCCCCGGCCCCACCCCCTCTTTGCCGTCTACTAGCAGACGGCAAAGAAGTCCGCTAGCGGACGGCAAAGAGGTTTGCCTAACTAACGGCCGTGCACCCCCCGGCCCCACCCCCTCTCTCTCCGTTCCTCTCTCTCTCTCCCCCCCCCACAACCTCACCCGCCGCCGCTCCTCCCCCGACGATCTCACCCACCGCCGCCCCTCCCCCGACGACGTCACCCACCGCCCCTCCCCCGACGACCTCACCCGCCGCCCCGCTCCCCGGCCCCTGCGCCCTCCCCTCCCCCGATGACCTCGGAGCCGCGGCGCCTCCCCGTGACGCCCCACCGCCGGAGCAGGCCGCGGCGCAGCCCCCCTCCCCGCGGCCTTCCTCCCCCTGCGCCGGCCCTCCTCCACCGGCCCTCAAGGTGAGTTTTTTTTTCTTTTTTTCTTTTTTTTTTCTGTTTTTTACTGTTTAGGTTTAGGTTAATTAGTGTTTTTGGTTTAGGCCGGTGCTAGCTAGGTTTAGGTTTAGATAATTAGAAGAAGAAGAAGAAAGATGAGAAAAAATAAGAAGAAAAGAAGAATAAGTAGAAGAAGAGGAAAAAGGAAAAGAAGAAGAAGAGGAAGAAGAAGAAGAAGAAGAAGAAGAAGAGGAGGAGAAGAAGAAGAAGAAGAAGAGGAGGAGGAGGAGAAGAAGAAGAAGAAGAAGAAGAAGAAGAAGAGAAGAGGAGAAGAAGAAGAGGAAAAAGGAAAAGAAGGAAGAAGAAGAAGAAGAGGAGGAGGAGGAGGATAGGGAAGAGAGGGCGAGGTGGTTGGCGTCGACGAAAGCCTAAATGACGGGTTGACCGGAAGAGATGGCATGTTGACCCATCGACCGTGCGTCGCCATAGCTGAGGGCGCCCAGGAACGAGCGGGTTAGGGGGTTCCTCGGCGTCGATGGAACCCTGAGCCGGAACAAGAAGAGCCGGAACAAGAAGAGGTTACTGTTGCGGATGACCTGTCAATGCTTGACCGATTACGTAAAGGAGGCCTTCCACATGTTGATGCATTTATTGATGATGATGATGAGCACGTCATTACTGATAGTGATGATGATGATGCATTTATTGACCTCGGAGCATATATAGATGATGAAGATTAATATTAGTTCATGTCAGGTATTCAATTATTATTATGTACATATATATTATTAATTAGTTCATGTTAGGTATTCCATTTTTTATTATGTTCATGATGATGGTACACTTAAATTATATACATATTATTATTCATGTCAGGTATTCAATTTTTTTATGTTGTACTAATTTCGTTTACTCTTTGTCATTGCAGGTGTTGACAGATGGTGGGCGCGGGTCCAGAGCGCTCTGAGGCTCCTTCCTCGGCGTGTGATGGGAGGGGTGCATCCATTCCACCCCAGCACCTCCGGAGAGCGCTGCATCTCAGTATGCAGACACCACCGGCGGGCGCTTCTTCTTCGGCCAGGAGAGGTCAGGGGAAGAAGAGGGGTACTAGAGGTGGCCGTGGCGGCGGGAGAGGTAGGAAGGCTGCTACGCCTTCCTCACCGCCACCCCCAACTGATTCACCCGACCACAGGACTGCTCCGTCTGAGGTGGACCCGTCTCGGACTCCGGTCCATGAGACTCGGGCTGACGAGCCTCGGGCCGACGAGCCACGGGTCGCCGAGGCTTCGCCCCACGAGACTCCAGTCCACGAGCCTCGGGCCGCCGAGCCTTCGCCCCACGAGACTCCGGTCCCAGAAGCTTCGTCCCACGAGACTCCGGAGCAGAGCACGGATCAGGCTACGTCGCAGTCGACCCGATGGGGGGACTGGCCGCCGGAGGCGAGTGGCCAAGCTGATGGTGGCGAGGATCGCTTTTCGGATGATAGCTAAAGCGAGGGCGAGCTGGTTGAGGGGGGCAACGTCTACCAGCATGGTGGTACAAAGCTCCCGCCCGTGCCGGCGACCCGCGAGCAGAGGTGGTTGATTGCGCCTAATGGGGAGAAGTAAGTGCATTTACTCTTTTTTAACCTTTTGCCTTCATGTTTCTTCAAAATCAAATGCGTTGGCCTTATCATACTGCAGGGGTTGGATACACGGCCCTGGTATCTGCAAGCCCAACTTCGTCCTTGGTGTGCTTTGCCGGCAGAACTTCCTGGGGTGGGTCACGTTACCCGGTGAGGGTCAGGTTCACCACCTCGGACTGAGCTGGGAGCTGTACTTGGCTGCCCCGGCCCCGCCGCAGGAGAGGATCGACGGTGTCTTGTGCCGCACGAGGGCCGAGATGGTGATCCAGACGTTTTGGGTAATTTCTCCTTTACAGAATTAAAAATCAACAGTACCGAGTTATTGTACTAATCAGTGTTGTCTTGTTTGATTGCAGACCTTCTACAGGTGTCTTGAGGGAGAGGAGGAGGCCGCGGCTATGGTTATCGAAGCCGAGTGCAGGTGCCTACTTCAGAACTTACGGCACGAGGCTCGGGTGTAGGCTGTTCGAGACTACTACGCCTCGACTGGTATTAAGAGGTCCAAGACGAAGTGCCGCAGCAAGTTTCTGAGTAAGGAGAGGTACATGAAGGTAAATACCTATTCTTAAGGCCTTGTACTTAGTTTCCTTGATTTATTCGTAGGCGTAGCGCTGAAATTTCTCTTGACTAACTTAGGTGCCCCCGAGATGGTGTGCGGATAGGATGGACTGTTGGGAGGCGTTGGTGGATGAGTGGTGCTCTCCCCAATGGCTAGCCGTCCACAACATTGCCAAGGAGCGGTGTGCCAAAATGGTTGGTGTGCCACACCATCAAGGGAGCGCCAACCTATATGAGTACGGGAATAAATGGGTATGTGGTTTGCTTCATGATTCATGCAATTTCATTCTTCATGCTAGCTTGAGCCCTTAACTAATACTTTGTTCCTCTCTTTTAGGCATGACACAACAAGACGGAGGTGCCAGATGTGTTCGACCTCTATGGCATGGCCCATACTGCAAAGTACAAGAAGGCCAAGGCATTCTCTGAGTCTGACCTTGATCATCCAGAGAGCTTCACCAACATCTCCTCCCACAACAAGCTCGTGAGGTACAGAGACGAGGGGAAGGCGAGGAAAGGGGAGGACTTTAACCCGAGCCGGCAACCTCTTGATCCAGAGCTGGTGATGATATCTGGTGGCAGGAGGCCCCATGGCTCGATAGCCATTGGGGATGGACTGATACGTTGTCCTAGCGCTCTCCCGGAGATCAAGAAGCGCCAGACGAGCTCCAATCCTGAGATAAGGCCTCGTCCACGGCCAATGGAGCTCCAAATCGAGGTTAGTTATACGAACTCAGATACCTTTCCTCCATTACATTGTGTGTGCGGCCGTCGATGATTACAATGCTAACGAGGAGTGGTGTTGCAGGCTGCTGTTGAGAAAGAGGGAGCAAAGACCCAGGAGCTTCTGGCGGAGGCAAAGAGGCAGGCGGCGGAGAGGGAGAGGGAGTTGGAGGAGAGGACTGCTACTCTGTTGGAGGAGGAGAGGAACCGGGCCTTATACGAGCTCTTCGTGGTAAGTTTCTTCTGCATATTAGGCAAATCATGCACGTAATGTTCGTTTCATTACTAACTAATATAACTGACTCGTGAAAACCAAATGTGCAGACCATGTGCAGAGCAACGGTTAGACCCCTCCGCCGATGCCAGTCATTGCTCCGACGGGCACGGTGAGTTTCATTTGAATGGTCATTAGTTACTAGTCTTCACATTTGAGTTGCATCATGCTAACGAGACATTGCAAATGATATTTGGTGCAGCGTAACTCCCGACAAGCATCGACCGATCCTTCTGCGTCTGCCACTGGCGCGACCGGTCCTTCACCTCCGTGATGATGGTACGTTTTCCCTAGTGTTTTGCTTAACAAATGCATACTTAGCTTAAGAAATGACCTATTTTGCTCCAAAATGTCATATAGTTAGCTTATTTTCCTCGAAAATGACATAATAACCTTACTTAGCTCCAAAATGACTTATTTTACCTAGGCTAGCTCAATAATGACCTATACTTAGCTTAATTAGTTCATTTATGACATAATTAGCTTACTTAGGTCAAAAATGGCATAATAACCTTGGCTTAGCTCCAAAATGTCATATACTTAGCTTATTTTCCTCGAAAATGACATAATAACCTTACTTAGCTCCAAAATGGCCTATTTTACCTAGGATAGCTCTAAAATGACCTACACTTAGCATTTTTTCCTCCAAAATGACTTAATATGCTTAGTTAGCTCAAAAATGGCATAACTACCTAGGCTAGCTCAAAAATGACCTATACTTAGCTTAGCTAGTTCATTTATGACATAATTAGCTTACTTAGGTCAAAAATGGCATAATAACCTTGGTTTAGCTCCAAAATGTCATATACTTAGCTTATTTTCCTCGAAAATGACATAATAACCTTACTTAGCTCCAAAATGACCTATTTTACCTTGGTTAGCTCTCAAATGACCTATACTTAGCTTAGCTAGTTCATTTATGACATAATTAGCTTACTTAGGTAAAAAATGGCATAATAACCTTGGTTTAGCTCAAAAATGTCATATACTTAGCTTATTTTCCTCGAAAATGACATAATAACCTTACTTAGCTCCAAAATGACCTATTTTACCTAGGATAGCTCTAAAATGACCTATACTTAGCATTTTTTCCTCCAAAATGACTTAATATGCTTAGTTAGCTAAAAAATGGCATAACTACCTAAGATAGCTCAATAATGACCTATACTGAGCTTAGCTAGTTCATTTATGACATAATTAGCTTACTTAGGTAAAAAATGGCATAATAACCTTGGTTTAGCTCCAAAATGACCTATTTACCTAGGTTAGCTCTAAAATGACCTACACTTAGCATTTTTCCCTCCAAAATGACTTAATATGCTTAGTTAGCTCAAAAATGGCATAATTACCTAGGTTAGCTCAATAATGAGCTATACTTAGCTTATTTAGTTCATTTATGACATACTTAGCATACTTAGGTCAAAAATGGCATAATAACCTTGGTTACCTCCAAAATGTCATATACTTAGCTTATTTTCCTCGAAAATGACATAATAACCTTACTTAGCTCCAAAATGACCTATTTACCTAGGTTAGCTCTAAAAGGACACAAGTAAGCAATAAGAAGAAGAGAAAGAAGAGGAGAAAAAGAAAGAGAAGAAAAATTCTTCTTCTTCTTCTTCTTTTTCTTCTTCTTCTTCTTCTTCTAGTCTTCTTCTTCATCTTCTTCTTCTTCTTCTTCTAGTCTTCTTGTTCTAACTTTCTTCTTTCCCATTTTGCAGATTTGCTTCAGATCACGGAAGCTTGCGTTGAGGGAGTCTACTCTTCTCCTTGTCCTTCCTTTTTGTTTTGATTTTGTAGGATGAACAATGTGAAACTTGCTACCTATATATGTATGTATGGATGAAACCATTGTATATGGACTTTTTGCTTAATTGTTGGATATGTTGGCTATATATATGTTGGATATGGACTTTTGATTTGGTATATATATGTGTTGGATGATCATATCCATATGGCAGGGATATGTATGCTTGTTGAAAGTATTTTCAAATGAATATATATATATCTGTGAAATTGATTGAATTTAAGAAAAAATAGAATTAACAGGGGCAATACATGCACTTTGCCGTCTGCCAGCAGACGGCAAAGAGCTTTGCCATCTGCCAGCGGACGGCAAAGCTGCCACGTGGCAGCTACCTGTGCAACCTGGGGGGCACCTGGGCTGGCCTATTTGGGCACTTTGCCGTCTGCCAGCAGACGACAAAGGCTGGTGTGCTTTGCCGTCTGCTGGCAGACGGCAAAGGGCATGCATTGGCCCCAGCTGACGCCTGACATCAGCTGGCAGACGGCAAAGAACTTTGCGCCTTTGCCGTCTGCTGGCAGACGGCAAAGTACGCCGTTAGCCACCTAATGGGCCTAACCCTATCCCTCTGCCGTCCAAGGGATTTGCGGTCTGCTTGCTTAGTATGGCTGATGGCAAACTTCTTTGTCGTCCGCTTTATTTAAGCAGACGGCAAAGCAGCCCTCTGCCGTAGTTCATTCAACCAGACGTGGGGCCGTCTACTGGCTGACGTCAAAGGGCTTTGCCGTCCGCCAGACATTCCTTTGCCGTCTGCCATGGCAGACGGCAAAGTGCCTGATTCCTGTAGTGTATGCATCAGTATCAAGAAGGGTGTTGTGGGGTTAACTGCAGCAAGCCAGCTTTGACTCAGTGGCTATCCTGTATTACGACTATCGGTAATTCCTTTGAGGTGAGAAAACGCATATGAGTCCACTAGTCACCACAACAATACACTACTATGGATCCACTTCCGTTTCCCTACGAGAAGGCCATCCATAGCACTCACACTTATCTTGCGCATTTTAGAGTATCCACTTCAAGTTGTCTATGAACCATATAGGTATTCAAGTAGTCCAAATCTGAGGACGCGGCTATTCGAATAGATCATTAACCCTGCAGGGGTGTACTTCTTCACACATGTTTTCACCACTTAGCGCCTGTACGCGAAATGTACTCGGCAGACTTCAAGCGAAAGCCGGCGTGGGTGTAGACCATGACCTGACTAACCACACAAGACTCTAGTCCAGGTTTATCGCCTATCTAAGGATGAACCCGCAAGGGAAGTCCGGCCGAAGTTTCCATTACGGCCTCAAACGATGTGTACAGGGTTCCCAAGTCCACGTCGATGGATGGTACTGTGCTTGGTACACCGTGCCACAGTGCCTGCCGCATCAAAGCCTACTTCTCGGGTCAGCGCTAAGTACGGCCCCCAGCACAATCTATAAACACCAGAAACTAGTTGCAACTTCTGGACAGAGATCAGGGCAATTAATAAGTCGAGCGGGGTCATATTTCAGGGCCCAATGTGTGGTAGTTGCTGTTCTTGGATAACATACACAGAACTCAGTTCTTAAGGACGGTCCCAATGAAACATCCCACCATGTACTCCTACATGGCCTCTCATCGCTACCTTTACCAAATCATGTTCACACACTTAGCTCTCAGCATCAGAACATGATCTTGACATTCCAATTCATTCCCAGATGAATCAGACCTGACACAACTCTAAGCAATAGCAAGAATGACATGGATGAACTCACAACATGGCTCAAGCAGCTCCTAATCATGCTAGGAAGGTTTAACTATTTACTGTAACAATGACAGGTCATGTAGAGGAATGGGTTCAACTACCGCAACAAGTAACAGTTGAATAGTTGTTGTCCTAATGCAATAAAAGAGAGCACGAGCGAGACAATGGGATTGTATCGAAATGACCAAGGGGGTTTGCTTGCCTGAAAGATCAACACGGTAGCACTGCTACTCAGATAGATACTCGGTGCCACTCGCAGGAGCAGAACCTATCGAGAAGGACAGTACCGAGGACAATCAAAACACAACATATGCAACAATATGATGCATGAACATGACATGGCAAAATGAAGTTGGATGAGCTAATGCATATATCAACAGATTAGATGAAGTTGGTTTGAATCAAGGATTCAAATTCAAACTCCATGTATGGTATTTCAAATACCATTTAATTGATTTGACCTGATCAGCAGGTATAACCTGTTTTTTTCATGCATGAAAATAGTACCAATGGATAGATTGAATTTTTCCAATAATTTTTCATATATAAATTATTTCATTCTGAGCTATGGTTGAATTTATATGAAATTTTGAAGTTTTGAACATTTTCTGGAATTTCCTGCTATTTAAAATTAATCTAAATCCAGAAATTGTTTTACTGCGTCAGCATGACATCAGGATGATGTCAGCTGGTCAACTGACCGTGCCAGGTCAACCCTAACGTGTGGGTCCCGCATGTCATAGACACATTAGTTAACAGGGGGTTAATTAACTCCTAACTATGGTAATTAGCTGGCCGGGGACCACTGTCATTTGTTTTGACTTAGTTAAGGCACTAAATCACTTTACAAAATTCTGAAACTTTTTGTGGGCACTCAGTGAATTATTTCAGAGGCCCTCACCAAGTTTCAAAATTATTGGAGCTATAGAAGTATTTATAGAATTTTAAAGCTCCAACTCAAATATTTATTGGATTAATTCAAAGTCCAAACATGACCTGGAAAAATGTGCACCATTTTTGGTTTAGGTTTTCACCTGGTGCCATAAATCATGAACATTTTTGAAGGGCATGTTGGGTTCATTGAAAAAGATTTTACTTGAATTTGTTTGATTTAATTTGGTGCTAGGGTTTGGATCAATCCCCATTTCAATTTCAAAAGGGATTTAAACATGATGCAAACATAATTAGCTAGCCTAAGTCATTACCAGACTAGGGATGTGACAACTCGCCCCCACTCAAAAGAATCTCGTCCCGAGATTCAGAAGGCGTCGGTAAGAGTGTGGGGTACTCCAGTCGAAGACGATCTTCTCGCTCCCAAGTAGCTTCTCTCTCGGAATGATGAGACCACTGAACCTTTAGAAACTTGATGTTCTGACATCGAGTGGTACGCTCTGCTTGATCAAGAATACAAACAGGGTACTCTCGATACATGAGGTTATCTTGGAGATCAAGCATTTCGTGGTCCACTCCGCGGATGGGATCCGAGAAGCAACGCCTGAGTTGAGAGACATGGAAGACATCATGGACTCGGGAAAGATGTGGGGGTAGTTCCAATTGGTAGGCAACCTCTCCTTGTTTAGCGAGAATGCGAAAAGGACCAATGTAACGAGGAGCCAACTTGCCCTTGATACTGAAATGATGGGTACCCTTCAAAGGAGTAACCCGAAGGTAAGCCTTCTCATCAACCTCATAAGTCACCTCCTTATGACGACGGTCATACTGGCTCTTTTGACGAGATTGGGCTGTCTTCAAATTCTCACAAATAATGCGAACTTGCTCTTCTGCCTCCTGGATCATATCCGGTCCAAAGAATTATCTTTCACCGGTTTCTGACCAGTTCAAGGGTGTTCGACATCTTCATCCATAGAGAATCCCGAAGGGTGCTTTCTTGAGGCTGGATTGGTAGCTGTTGTTATAGGCAAACTCATCGAAAGGAAGACACTTCTCCCAATCCATTCCGAATGAGTTGACACAAGCTCGGAGCATGTCTTCGAGGATTTGATTGACCCTTTCCACTTGACCACTTGACTGAGGATGGAAAGCGGTACTAAAAGATAGATGGGTTTCCATGGCATTCTAGAAACTCTCCCAAAATCGAGAGGTGAAAAGACTTCCACGGTCAGAATTGATCTCTAATGGAGCACCATGAAGTGACACTATTCGGGAAATATATAAGTCAGCTAGCTGACTAGCAGTGATACTCTCTCGAACAGGAAGGAAGTGAGCTACTTTAGACAGACGATCAATGACTACGAAGATAGCATTATTCCCTTTCTTGGTCCTGGGAAAGCCGGTGATGAAGTCCATACCAACTTTGTCCCACTTCTACTCAGGAATAGCTAAAGGCTGAAGGGTGCCAGCAGGCCTCTGATGCTCTGCCTTAACGCGACGACAAATGTCACAGTTAGTAATATACTGAGCGATTTCACTCTTCATCCTAGTCCACCAGAACCTCTGGCGTAGGTCCTGATACATCTTAGTACTACCGGGATGAATCGTGTGAGGAGATTCATGAGCCTCCTTAAGGATCAACCGCCTCAAGTTTCGTACCTTGGGAACCACCAAGCGGTTCCCAAAGTAGACAACACCTCGATCATCTAGTGAGAAACATCCAGTAGCTCCTTTGTTGATGTTTCTCTTGATGTGGGAAATTCCCGTATCAACCTTCTGGGTGGCTACGATCTGGTCCTCAAGAGTAGGTTTTGCCACCAAAGTGGAAAGGAATCCATGAGGAGCAATGTGAAGGTTAAGCTTACAGAATTCCTCATGGAGAATTGGTTGACATTGTTGCAACATGAGATTGTTGCAATAGGACTTACGACTTAAAGCATCAGCCATGACATTGGCCTTTCCTGGGGTGTAAGTAATCCCTAAGTCGTAGTCCGTGATCAACTCAACCCAACGTCTTTGTCTAAGATTCAAATCTGGTTGGGTGAAGATGTATTTCAAACTTTGGTGATCAGTGTAAATCTCGCAATGATTACCCAGAAGGTAATGTCGCCATGTCTTAAGTGCATGGACTACGGCTGCAAGCTCCAGATCATGTGTAGGATAATTATCCTCATGTGGATGCAACTATCGAGATGCATAGGCAATCACATGGCGATCTTGCATAAGAATGCAACCTAGTCCCTGTCGCGAGGCATCGCAATACATAACAAAGTCCTCGGAGAAGTCCGGTGGCACAAGTATGGGAGCAGAAGTCAGGCGTCTTTTCAGTTCCTGAAAACTATTCTCGCACTGTGGGGACCACTCAAACTTTTTATCTTTCTTGAGGAGTTCAGTAAGAGGCTTGGCAACTTTGGAGAAGTTCTCAATGAAGCGGCGACAATAGCTCGCTAAACCAAGAAAAATCCTAACTTGCTTAACCGATTCAGGTGGAGTCCAATTAAGAACGGCCTGAACTTTCTCGGGATTGACAGCAAAGCCCTTACCAGAGATCACGTGGCCTAGATAGGTCACTTCTGGCAACCAAAATTCACACTTGGAGAACTTGGCATAAAGGCAGTGCTCTCTGAGTTTTTCTAACACAAGTCTGAGATGCTCGGCATGCTCTTCGTCGTTCTTTGAATAAATAAGTATGTCATCGAGGTAAACAACGACGAACTTATCTAAGTACTCCATGAAGATCGAGTTCATCAAGCGAGAGAATGTGGCTGGAGCATGCTACTTGTAGCCTGCGTTGGTATTTCCCTGAAGAGGAAGGGAAATGCAGTACAATAGAGATAAGTATTTCCCTTAGTTATGAAACCAAGGTTATCAATCCAGTAGGAGAATCACGCAACACATCGTTAGCAGCACCTGCACACAAAACAACAAATCCTTGCACCCAACGCAATCAAGGTGTTGTCAATCTCTCGACGGTAAGTTCAAGATTAAATTGTATGTGGTAGATAGATAGATTGAAACAAAAATAAAATAAATAAACAAAAAGTGCAACAAGTATTTTTAGGGTTTTAGTATATGATTTAGATAGACCCGGGGGTAGACAAATAGCATACGGTGGGTAGACAAATTACTGTTCGACAATTGATAGAAAAGCAAATAATCATGATGATATCCAAGGTAATGATCATGTATATAGGCATCACGTCCGAGACAAGTAGACCGACTCCTGCCTGCATCTACTACTATTACTCCACACATCGACCGCTATCCAGCATGCATCTAGTGTATTATGTCCATAAAGAACGGAGTAACACCTTAAGAACGATGACATGATGTAGACAAGATAAACTCACGTATGAATAAACCCCATATTTTTACCCTTAATAGCAACGATACATATGTGTCATGTGCCTTTCTGTCACTGGGATTGAGCACCGCAAGATCGAACCCATTACAAAGCACCTCTTCCCATGGCAAGATAAATCAATCTAGTTGGCCAAACCAAATTAATAGATCGGAGAAGAAATACGGAGCTATAATAATCATGCATAAAAGAGATCAGAGAAGACTCAAATAATATTCATGGATAATCTGATCATAAACCCACAATTCATCGGATCCCAACAAACACACCGCAAAAACTGATTACATCGGATAGAACTCCAAGAACATCGAGGAGAACATTGTATTAAAGATCAAAAAGAGAGAAGAAGCCATCTAGCTACTAACTATGGACCTGAAGGTCTGTGGTAAACTACTCACGCATCATCGGAAGGGCAGCAAGGTTTATGTAGAGCCCCTCCGTGATCTATTCCCCCTCCGGCTGAGTGCCGGAAAAGGCCTCTAGATGGGATCTCTCGAGAACAGAAAATTGCGGCGGCGAAAAAAGTATTTCGTGGACTCCCCTGAGGGTTTCTGATTTTTTGGGAATTTATAGTGGTGGAATTAGGTCAAACGGAGCTGGGGTGCGCCCACGAGGCACCAGGGCGCGCCTGCCCCCCCTCCCAGGCGCGCCCTGGTGACTCGTGGCCACCTCCTCTGGCGTCTGGTCTTCTCCCAAAGCTTCTAGTGTTGTATATGTCCAGAAAAAAATCTCCAAAAAGTTTTGTGCCATTTGGACTTCGTTTGGTATTGATTTTCTGTAAAACCAAAAACAGGCAGAAAACAGCAACTGGCACTGGGCACTAAGTTAATAGGTTATTCCCAAAAAATGATATATAATTGCTGTAAATGCTTATAAAAACATCCAAGATTGATAATATAACAGCATGGAACAATAAAAAATTATAGATACGTTGGAGACGTATCAGCATCCCCAAGCTTAATTCCTGCTCGTCCTTGAGTAGGTAAATGATAAAAACAGAATTTTTGATGTGGAATGCTGTCTATCATATTCGTCATATATTCTTTTCTTTTATAGCATGGACATTGGACATGAATGATTCAAAGCAATAGTCTATAGTTTGACATGAAGATATAAATACTCAAGCATGCTAACAAGCAACCATGTTTTTCAAAATATCAACGCTAAAGAAAGTTATCCCAAGCCATTATGCTCAATCATTGATCCATTCATGAAACACACTCAAATATTAGCTACACACAATGCACAAGTATGACAATAGTGCTCTCTAGTTGGTGATTTATAAGAGAAGATGGAGACTCAAGAAAAATAAAAATTGCATAAAAGTAAATAGATAGGCCCTTCGCAGAGGGAAGCAGAGATTTGTCAAATGTGCCAGAGCTCAAAGCTTAAATTAGAGAGATAAAAACATTTTTGAGAGGCATGCTTTTCCTGTCAACGAAAATGACCGAGAATTCCCAATATCTTCCATGCTAGACACATCATAGGCGGTTCCCAAACAGAAAGTAAAGTTTATTTCCTTTCCACCATTCTTTCACAATCCATGGCTAGCCGTATCCACGGGTGCCCTCCATACCATCACTTTCCAAGGAATTTTGTTGTTATTAATTTTTGATTTCATTGTGGGACTGGGCATCCCTATTACCAGCCACTCTCGTGCAATGACAAGTGAATAAACACTCATCATGAGAATAAAACACCTAGCATGGAAAATATTGGCCACCCCCTGCCGCTTCATGAGCGGTATGGGCACACAAAACAGAAAAATTATTTTGAAAATTAGAGTTGGCACACGCAAATTTACTTGGAACGGCATGGAAACACTGCATATAGGTAGATATAGTGGACTCATTTGGCACAACTTGGGTTTAAGGAGTTTGGATGCACAAGCAATATTTCTGCTTACTACAAATGAAGGCTAGCAAAAGATTGAGAAGCAACCAACCAAAAAACGAAAACGGTCATAAACATGCATTGAACATAACTAACACCGAATAATGCACCATAAGTAGGATATAATTTTGTTGCATAACTATTGACTTAACGTAAATGCATAGGGAATCACAAACCTTAACACTAATATTCTTACTAAATCACAATTACTCACTAACATAACTCACATATTATCATTTCCATATCGTAAAACTATTGCAAGGAATCACACTTATCATATCCAATGATCTATATGAAAGTTTTTACTATATCCCTCTTGAATATTCATCACTTTGGGACCAAATTCACATCTTGTGCAAATTACCATTACTATTGTCATCTCTCAAAAAGATATAAGTGAAGCATGAGAGTGCATATATTTCTTTAAAATTTCAATCTTATCAACTCTCAAAATAATATAAGTGAAGCATGAGAGTTTATTTCTTCAAAATTTTAATCTTGTCAACTCTCAAAATAATATAAGTGAAGCATGAGAGTTTATTTATTCAAAATATAGCCACCGCTGTGCTCAAAAAGATTTAAGTGAAGCACTAGAGCAACTGCCTAGCTCAAAAAATTTAAGTGAAGCACATAGAGTATTCTAACAAATTATGATGAACGTGTGGCTCTCTCAAAATAGGTGTGTTCAGCAAGGATGATTGTGACAAACTAAAAAGCAAACAAAGCAAAGACTCATATAATATACGACGCCCCAAGCAAAACACATATCATGTGACGAATAAAAATATAGCTCCAAGTAAAATTACCGATGGTAGGTAGAAGAAAGAGGGGGTGCCTTCCGGGGCATCCCGAAGCTTAGACGCTTGAGTCTTCCGTGAATATTAACTTGGGGTGCCTCGGGCATCCCCAAGCTTAGGCTCTTGCCACTCCTTATTCCTTCATCCATCGTGATCTCACCCAAAACTTGAAAACTTCAATCACACAAAACTCAACAAAACCTTCGTGAGGTCCATTAGTATAACAAAATAAATTACTACTTTAAGTACTATTGCAAACCCATTCATATTTTATTTTTGCATTATACCTACTGTATTCTAACTTCTCCATGGCTTATACCCCCCGATACAATCCATAGTTTCATCGAAACAAGCAAGCAACACATCAAAAAACAGAATCTGTCAAAAACAGAACAGTCTGTAGCAATCTATTTAAAAGTCATACTTCTGTAACTCCACAAATTCTGAAAAGTTATTACAACGTGGGAAATTCATATACCAATACTGTGTAAAAATTTCAGATTTTTCTGACGCTCCAGTACAGAACCAAAATTCCAGCACTGGATGCAAAACTTTCTGTTTTCCAAACAGCATCAATTATATTATCTTCCAAATCATCCTAAAGGCTTTACTTGGCACAAACACTAATTAAAAACACAAAAACACAATCATAACAGTAGCATAAATGTGAAATCACAAAATAATGTATTCATTGGGTTGTCTCCCAACAAGCTCTTTCTTTATAGCCATTAAGATAGGCTTGAGATTTCAATGATGCTCTCATGAAAGATAATAAATGAAACACAAGAGAGCATCATGTAGCATGTGAAAAACACATTTAAGTCTAACATACTTCCTATGCATAGGCATTTTATAGGCAAACAAATTATCTAGACAAGCAAAACCTAGCATATGCAAGGAAGAGGGAAGAAACAATAACAATCTCAACATGAAGAGAGGTAATTTAGTAACATGAAAATTTCTACAACCATATTTTCCTCTCTCATAATAATTACATGTGGGATCATATTCAAATTCAACGATATAGCTATCATAAACAATATTCTCTTTACGATCCACATGCATAAAATTTTTATGATCTCCCAAAATAGTGGGATTATTTTTACCTAGAGTTGACACTCTTCCAAACCCACTTTCAATAGTATTGCAAACATTATTATCAATAACATATTCATCATGAGGCTTAAATAAATTTTCAAGATCATAAGAAGCATTATCACCCCAATCATGATCATTGCAATAAGTAGTGGACATAATAAAATTATCATCCCCAAGCTTGTAGTTTTGCATATTATTAGCACAATTCACATTAATAGAATTTATAGTAACATGCTTTTCAATCAAAGAGCTATCATGAATCACTTTATAAATTTCTTCTTCTAACACTTCATCACAATTTTTAGATTCATGATTTTCAAGCAAAACTTCATAGAGAAAATCAAGAGCACTCAAATTACTAGCAATTGGTTCATTATAATTGGATCTTTTGAAAAGATTAGCAAGTGGATGAGGATCCATATCAATAGATTTTTAGGAAGCGAAGATGCAAGCAAATAAAAGGCACATGGCAACACAAGCAAAGATAGCAAACAAGCAAAAAGGCAAACGGAAAATATTTTTGTATTTTTGTAAAAACTTTTTAGAAGTGGGGGAGATGAAAACGAGAGGCAAAGGCAAATAAAGTAAATGCAAGGAGATGTAAGTTTTATGTGTAGGTACTTGATAGATGTTGATGATGTCTCCCCGGCAACGGCGCCAGAAATTCTTCCTGCTACTTGTAGCTTGCGTTGGTATTTCCCTGAAGAGGAAGGGAGATGCAGTATAGTAGAGATAAGTATTTCCCTCAGTTATGAAACCAAGGTTATCAATCCAGTAGGAGAATCACGCAACACCTCGTTAGCAGCACCTGCACACAAAACAACAAATCCTTGCACCCAACGCAATCAAGGGGTTGTCAACCCCTCGGCGGTAAGTTGCAAGATTAAATTGTATGTGATAGATAGATAGATTGAAACAAAAATACAAAAATAAAATAAATAAAGAAAAAGTGCAGCAAGTATTTTTAGGGTTTTAGTATATGATTTAGATAGACCCGGGGGCCATAGTTTTCACTAGAGGCTTCTCTCAAGAAAATAGCATACGGTGGGTAGACAAATTACTGTTGGGCAATTAATAGAAAAGCAAATAATCATGATGATATCCAAGGCAATGATCATGTATATAGGCATCACGTCCGAGACAAGTAGACCGACTCCTGCCTGCATCTACTACTATTACTCCACACATTGACCGCTATCCAGCATGCATCTAGTGCATTAAGTCCATAAAGAACGGAGTAACGCCTTAAGAACGATGACATGATGTAGACAAGATAAACTCATGTATGAATAAACCCCATCTTTTTACCCTAAATAGCAATGATACATACGTGTCATGTCCCTTTATGTCACTGGGATTGAGCACCGCAAGATCGAACCCATTACAAAGCACCTCTTCCCATGGCAAGATAAATCAATCTAGTTGGCCAAACCAAATTAATAGATCGGAGAAGAAATACAAAGATATAATAATCATGCATAAAAGAGATTAGAGAAGACTCAAATAATATTCATGGATAATCTGATCATAAACTCACAATTCATCGGATCCAAACAAACACACCACAAAAAGTGATTACATCGGATAGAACTCCAAGAACATCGAGGAGAACATTGTATTGAAGATCAAAAAGAGAGAAGAAGCCATCTAGCTACTAAGTATGGACCCCAAGGTCTGTGGTAAACTACTCACGCATCATCGGAAGGGCAGCAAGGTTGATGGAGAGCCCCTCCATGATCGATTCCCCCTCCGGCGAAGTGCCGGAAAAGGCTTCCAGATGGGATCTCTTGAGAACAGAAACTCGCGGCGGCTGAAAAATTATTTCGTGGACTCCCCTGAGGGTTTCTGATTTTTTGGGAATTTATAGTGGTGGAATTAGGTCAAACGGAGCTGGGGTGGGCCCACGAGGCACCAGGGCACGCCTGCCCCCCCCCAGGCGCACCCTGGTGGCTCGTGGACACCTCATCTGGCGTCTGGTCTTGTCCCGAAGATTCTATTGTTGTATTTGTCCAGAAAAAAATCTCCAAAAAGTTTCGTGGAATTTGGACTTCGTTTGGTATTGATTTTTTGTAAAACCAAAAACAAGCAGAAAATAGCAAGTGGCACTGGGCACTAAGTTAATAGCTTAGTCCCAAAAAATGATATATAATTGCTGTAAATGCTTATAAAAACATCCAAGATTGATAATATAACAGGATGGAACAATCAAAAATTATAGATATGTTGGAGACGTATCAGAGCATTGGTTAGACCGAAGGACATAACAGTGTACTCGTACTGGCCATAACGAGTGACAAAGGCAGTCTTAGGAATGTCCCCGTTTCTAATCTTGATTTGATGATAGCCTAACCTCAAATCCATCTTAGAAAAAATTGAGGATCCAGCGAGCTGATCATACAGGTCGTTGATCCTCGGGAGCGGATACTTGTTCTTTATCATAACTAGGTTAACGGGACGATAATCTACAACCATCCGATTCGTACCATCCATCTTCTTGACGAAGAGGACGGGGCAAGCCCAAGGAGAAGAACTAGGATGGATGAAACCCTTTTGCAAGGACTCATCAAGTTGTTTCTTAAGCTCAGCTAGCTCTAAGGGTGCCATCTTATAAGGTCTCCTAGAAATCCGGGCGGTTCTTGGGTTAAGATCTAAGGGTGCCATCTGTCAGGTGGAATGCCTGGCAGTTCCTCTGGAAAGACATCCGAAAAGTCACGGACTACCGGAATATCTTCAAGGGCTGGAAGAGGGCTAGCATTAAGTGAATAGAGTTGACGCTTTGCAACTCTAGTAGAGAAAGTGACTATCTCACCAGAAGGGTGTGTAAGCTGAACAGACCTAGTGTAACAATCAATCTTGGCATGATGAGCTGTCATCCAGTCCATACCCAAGATGATGTTAATATCTGTAGACTTGAGGGCTATAAGTGATGCAAGGAATACAAGTCTGTCAATAAGAATTTCATTTCCATGGCTTACCCTAGATGTTTGCCACTTGGATCCAGGAGTCTGAATTATTAGTGGAGTTGGCATATCACAAAATGACATGTCGTGCAAATGAGCATAGCCTTCGGAGATGAAGGAGTGAGATGCTCCAGTATCGAACAGAACTGTCGCTGGATGACAATTGACCAGGAGCGTACCAAGAACAATGTCAGGATCATCTTGATCTTCTCCGGCTGAGACATGATGTACACGTCCTCGTTCAGTGGTAGCTGGCTGGGCACGGATCATCTTGGCTGATGGCTTACTATGACCGACAGACTTCCCAGACTGAGGTGGAGCGATGCTGGTCTGAGGGCAATTACGAGAAATGTGGCCTGACTCTCTGCACGTGTAGCAAATCCTGGAAGTAGGACGTGGACCCGCATTGGCAGGCGGTCCACCAATAGGCCTGGGTGGAACATACTGCTGAACTGGTTGAGGCGCCACATAAGATGGCCTAGGTGCATAACCGGGTGGAAGAGCGGTGTTCGGAACCCAAATCCGGCGCTTCTGAGAACTAGAGCCGGAGGTAGAACCCAAGTCACGGGTGTGCTTACGAGACTCCTCATAGGTGAGCTGAGCTGTCTCTGCATTAATGGCCTTGTTCACAAGAGCCTGGAAGGTATCGCAATGGTGTAAGTGAAGATCACGGCGCAACTTAGGGTTGAGACCCTTCTGGAACCTAGCATGTTTCTTGGTGTCCGTGGACACCTCCTCTATGGCATACGAGCGAGGTTCCCAAACTCTCTACTATAAGCATCAACAACCATCTTACCCTGGGTAAGGTTACATAACTCTTCCCTCTTGCGATCTATAATACCCTAAGGAATGTGGTGCTCACGAAAGAGCTCAGTGAAATTTCTCCAAGAAGTGATCTGACCAGCTGGAAGCATAGCCGCATAATTCTCCCACCACAGACTGGCAGGACCCTCCAAATGTTAAGTAGCATAGGTAACCTTGTCACCTTCAGCCACGTTCATGGAACACAGCTTATGTGTGATGCTACGGAGCCAATCATCTGCATCGAGTGGCTCAATGGAGTGATGGAAGGTGGGTGGGTTCAAGCTGATGAAGTAGTGGATGGTCACTGACTCACTGGGCTGATGTGCGGTGTTCTGCTCAATACGTGCCAACAAGCGGTTAGTCTCGCGCTTGTTCCTCTCAACCTCTAACATGACTTCCACCAACGAAGGCTGGTCGGGAGGATCCTCAGTAGCTCTACTACTGCTGGCCTGACTCAGACCATGGTGAACAGCGGCTCGAGTGGCGTGCGACATCCTGAGTAACAAAACCATAGTGAGAACAAGGATGGAATCAACATCAACTATAGCGTGCGAAATGCATCGCAGAAGCGTTAGTCTTCCGAATTCCTAGGACAATTTGGGTAGCATAACGGCAGTAAAATGCTCAAAATATGAGACATCCCGTATGGAATGCCGTCATTCCCCCTGATGACTTATCTGCGTATGTGCATAGATGAAACGACCGCTGAAACGGGCGACAGCGTACATTTTAAACGTCATCTTTTGTTCTGTTCTTTTTGTTCTTCTGGTCGAAGATGTCAATCGACCGCTCGGACGGGCGCATGCGCTCGTATGGAACGCCATCAAATGCTCTGGATTCTTCTTAGTTTTTGCAACGAAATGAAACGACTCCTGAAACGAGCGCCTGCGCTCGTTCAAAACTTCGTTGATCATTCTGTTGTCTCTGGTCATTTTGCGTTGGAACCTCCAGTAGGTCATACGACCGCTACGGTCGTTTTAAAGGCCGTCTTTTGATCTGTTTCTTCTGAAACTTCTCTTTTTCCGTGTTCTCCTGCGGGGTTAGTTCCAAAACAATACGTAGACATATTTCCAGGCATTAATTCAACATATAATTCATCTTGCACATAGCAAAGCCTTCATTAGAACAACTCTTCCAAACTTACTTCTTCATATAGAACTTCAATCACTCTTATATTGAAACAAAAATACAAACTTACTTGTCTACTTTATTCGTGTGGGTTACCTCCCACGAATCACTTGTTTTCGATCGGATAGCTCAACCGTAGTGGTGATCAAGGTGGTGCAAACACACCGAGACCATAGATTCTGGCATTCACGATGATGCCTTCTCCTGTGTAGGTCTTCATTTTCTTTTTCCTGGGGAAATGTCTCACAAAAGGATCTTTAGCGGGTAAATCAAATTGTACATTCCCCTCAAACACATTTATCACAACTTTGATAGTCCTTAGAAAAGGTCTACCAAGAATTATAGGAGCAATTGGAGGCATATCTACTATCACAAGATCAATCATGACAAGGCAATCATTAATTTGAACTATAACTCCATGCTTAATGCCTGCTGCCTGAGTAAAAGTAGAGTTAGCCATATTCAATATAATCTCAGTAGTAGCATAAGGACCTAGATTGAGACTATCATAAACAGATTTAGGGATAGTGGAAACACTTGCCCTTAGGTCACATAAGGCACTGAATTTATTCAATCCTATCTCAATTTCTATTGTAGGTTCAAAAGCATCCTCTTGCTTAGCTGGTCACTTACTGTAGAGCTTTTTCCTTTCATCATCAAGTTCACGTACCTTGGCTACAACTTGTTCAACAAATACATTATATGCTTTGTTATTAGTTACCTCCGGTAGTAGATACTTAATGGATATCATCTTCACAAAATCTGCAATGGTATAATTATACTCTGACACATGGCTTGTATCAAGCACTTCGGCCTTCTCTTCATTATTTCTTACCATCTTAACTTCTTCAACCGGGTTAGGCTCCGGTTTACTTGCAAACTTAGCCAAAATAAATGTTTGGCTCTTTGCTATTTTAGCCACTTCCGCTTCCATATTCTTGGATCTTCCTTCAAGTATCTGCACGTCATTTGTTAGTTCAACAACCTTACTGGTCAATTGACCAGGTAAGTTATCATGATTCTTCAAGATATTCTTGAAGTTTTCATTTTGCTTAGTCTGGCTAGCAATAAAACTTTTAAGAGTTTCTTCAAGAGTATTTCTATTGCTACCATTAGCTCCATTAAAATTGTTGCATGCTCCCCCATTACTAGGATAAGGAAGTAAAGAAGCATAACCATTATTTTTCTAATTAGGATTGTAGCTATTACGAGCAATAAAATTTACATCAGTAGTTTCTTCATTAGTGATGGCATTAATGTTTACCTCCTCTTTACCTTGCATCACCAAGATAAGTTCATTAAGTTTGGCTGTCAACTCCATGCTACTTTCTTCTGTGGCATTCACCCTCCTGGTGGTAGATCTTTCAACATGCCATTGGGCATGGTTCTCTTGTCTAGTAGTTTCTTGACATCTTCTATGGGCTTTCACATGATTGTTCCTCTGCAGCTGTATCAAGCATAGTTTTCGACATATGATTTAAGCCATTATAGAACATATGAAGGATTAATCACTCATCCATTCCATGATTGGGATAGTTCCTTATAGCTTCTTTCATTCTATCCCACGGAAGCGCTAGTGGCTCATGTTCCTCCTACTTGAAACCTATAATCAAAGAACGTAATTGCATAATCTTTGTAGGTGGCAAAAATTTGGATAAACATTTACTACAACCATCAGCCCAAGAAGTAATACTGCCTATAGGTAGAGCTAGAAGCCATTCCTTAGCTTTTCCTTTTAAAGAGAAAGGAAATAGACGCAATTTCAGAGCATCAGGACTATAATCCTTAATGCGTGTCATGTTGCACAATTCAGTGAAATTGTGTAAGTGCATACCAGCATCCTCAGAAACAGATCCTCCAAATTGGTCCTGTTGAACCATGGAAACTAAGTTCGGTTTAATATCATATTCAGCGGCTGCAACCTCAGGTTGGGCTATAGGTTCACGCATGAAGTTGTTGCTGGGAGTAGCAAAACTCCCAAGATTACGAGCCATGGTAATCTTTTGGTTTTTCAACGGACAAGACTTGCAACAAAAATAAAACTTAAACTAAAACACAAAAGTAAAAAAACTGAAATTTAACCTTAACAAAAACTCTAAACATAAAGACTATGAATACTACACTCCTCCCCGGCAACGGCGCCGGAAAAAGGGCTTGATACCTCCTTTTATTGATCCGGTATTGGAACAGAAAAGAGTATCCCGTACCTATTTCCCCAGAGGTGACTCTGGGTTATCAAACCCACGAGAGGAAGATTCCCTTGAAGTGATGGTCTCTAGCAAGCTTTTGTCAAAGTGTCAAGTCCAGTTTTTGACAGGATCAGCAAGAAAATAGTGATTCAAACAATTATAATAAAAAGAGGTATGGTTATGACATCTTAATGCTTACAACCTTGCATTTGCGCTGGGAACAAACCGGATATTAATTTGTTCGTTGGAAGTCACACATCGAGATGTGCTTATTACGCATCGAAGTGGGGGATGTGTCCAAATAACATCTTGACCGGCACGAGTCCTGCATCAAGAATCAGTTGTCCTACCGTAGGCCCTATCCGTCGCGCGGGGTTGCCTCGATAATTAAGATAATGAAATCAGACAAGAGCTTTGGGCGTTTAATGACTACACCTCATTTATCCCCAAGGATTTGATCCATGTTACCCTACTAAATCTTACTGTCACCAGTGTTCTGTGTAACACTTCACGGTCTCCTTGCTCCTAGCCTCATCAGTGCTCGATCTCCATGATCCTAGGTACCTGCATGGATGAAGATCGCAGACAAGACAAGGCACATCTTCATAGAACAATTTTATTTCGCACATACGGGACATTATGTCAAAGTCTTCCATTGATCCCCTCAACAAATACATTGGGTTGTAAGGCTCATGCCTCAACCCATACCTTACCGAACTACTCACACATGGAGATTAGATCACGAGAAGAAAACATTGAAGAACACATCTTGAGATTGATTGATTGCAATATGTCTTATAATGGATGCCTTGTGTGATGCACGATTACAAGTATGAACTAGATGCAAGAGCACTATGGTGGTGGTGGAGATGGCTATGGAGATGGAAATGGCGGCGGCTAGGGTTTACGCTTCCTGTTGATTCTTTCATCCTCCATTTTCCATCCATTCCATTCCACACGTGATTTCTTCCCTTTTTAGCCCATTTCCCGTGGAAACACATCAAAGAGAGGATTTGTGGAATCCCTTGCACTTATTAGTCATTAGTGATAATATCGGAGCAAATATCTCTTTTAAATCAAATATCTCAGTTTAAACAAAGGCGAAATGTGTGTAAAAATATCACTCATCAGTATGTGGCCAAGTTTAAATGTTTAATTGATAATTTTGAATTTTGAGATTTTGTAGGTTTGGG
Source organism: Elymus sibiricus (assembly GCA_039707655.1). Classification (NCBI taxonomy): domain Eukaryota; kingdom Viridiplantae; phylum Streptophyta; class Magnoliopsida; order Poales; family Poaceae; genus Elymus; species Elymus sibiricus. Next base: position 208,673,466 of record CM077670.1, read on the forward strand.
TGCATAATGATTATTCATTTTACCTCTTGTCTAATTTTTATATGCCTACAATATAATATTTTGGTATATTACATAGCTAGATGCATGGAAGTGTGGTATAATATATAAAAAAATCTTGATATAAGGGCATGTTCCTATTTAATCTACCGATTAATGGTCGATCGATTAATCTAGTTAATAGGACGATTCACTGAATAATCGCTACTCCCAAGCCGACCGAGCAGCTACCAGTTACCGATTTCCTGAACATTGCTCCTTTCCAACTATTGGCTGGATTTCATCCATAAATAGCCATTTCCTGCGGAAACAAAATAAAGAAAGGATTTTTGTAATCCTATGCATTCATTAGTCATTAGTGGCAATATCGGAGCGAATATCTTGGTTTTAATAAAAATATATCGGTTTAAACTCAGGTTAGAGGAGTGTAAAAAGAACACTCATCAACTCCCCCATGCTTAAGCTTGATCGTCCTTGAGCAACATAGAGAGAAATCATCCTTGAGTTGTTTAACCAAAATAAAAAGAAGGTTTTGGTTCACCTATGATCGGCACGCCTAGATAGCCCTCCACCTCTAGACCTAAAAACTTAGTATAGTTGCAGCGGTGGCATGGTTATTATGAAGTGTTAGTGAAGCAAAGATAATCAACTCAAAGCTCTTTCTCAACTAGATAAAATAACATGGTAGCACTTAGTTCTATTTCCTCTAGTTAACACTTGCTTGCCGAGAATGCACGGAAGAGTTTTTCTTTCTTTGAGCAATGAAAACAAATTAGGGAGTGAAAGGCATGTAAAGACAACATGATTCTAGAGTAACTCGATAACACACCCACAAGTGTCTCATCGTCAAGGCTCTCAAGCACTTTGTTTCAATCATTGTTTGCTGAAACTGTTGTTGTCACGTGATGGGATTATACCAAATAAATGATCATGTACAAGGTTTTGCAGTGGCTTAATTTTTGGGAACTATGGACCAATATGTTGTCTCTTGCGAGCTCTTGTGATTAGTTCCCGGTATTTACCACATACACACACATTCAAGAGAAAGCTGAATAATATTCGATGTAGTGTTGCCACTACGTACAATAACAAACTCATAGCCGGAATCCGAGCTGAAACTCTGGTGGATCGTTTACTAGCCAGCAGAGTTGTCAGCATAACATTTAGAAAGGTGATGAGGCCACACTTACACATGAACACATGCATAGAGTAGCGAGGCCATAGCACCAGCAAGAAGATGAAGCACCATGTAAGAATACAACACATATTTTTGGCCTAATCTCATTCACCCTTCAACTAAGTTCCTCTAGGCAATTTAATCCACAAGTGCTATTGAGTCTATTTAAATTAACAATATGGGGTTCAGTATCTCTAACATCATCTTCTCTACAAATTTTCTCAACACCCAATTCTTTGAAGACTTTCTCTTGTGCATGGTTATTCTTGATTAAGATCATTTTCTTTTAAAACAAGTTCCATGCCAAACCTTGGTTATCTATATTAAATAGAACAAAGGCTACAAAATTATTTCAGCTACTAGAACAAAACCTTTGTTTTAATTATCAAGACTTACTCCCCCTTGCACACATCACACATACTACTACTACATCTATTACAAGTAATTCAAGTGCAAAAGATGGGAGTCGTAGGACATACCTTCATGGTCATGGATGTACACACTTCTCTTCTTTAAGCTTGCATTCCTCATTATCCGGCGTAGATCAACTCCTATGAAATATAAACAAGAATGCAAAGAAAATCCAAGGGAAAAAAGAAAAGAGCAAAGTAAAACTTATTCTATTTTTAGTTTTTGCAAACTAACTTGCAAACGAAAATCACAAACGGCAAAAAGAAAAATGAAAGAAAATAAAAAGCAAAGTGTTGGAACAAACCAACACGAGAGTTTGAATCTCAGCGAGTAGTACAACCTCATTACAACTTATAAATAATAATATAACGCCACATCTTGATGTAGATGTGGTAGTGACCTCCCCCAAGCTTAAGCTTTTGCAAGCCCGTGCCGGTGAGAACATTGTGGCAGCGGCTGGTCGGGAGCCCATCCTTGGCTCCAGTTGGAGAAGCGTGTGTTCATGTGGACGGATGTGCTTTGAAGGGACTCGGCGAGGTTGTTCATGTCATTGATGGAGCCCTGAAGACTGTAGAGGTCCGTGCAGGTGGTGTAGGCTTCTTGTTGTGGCTGCTCATCTTGGTGATGCTCCTCTTCTTTGTCCGAGAGATCTTCTTCATCAAGATCTTCTGGTTCAGGGGCCTCCTGGTCAAAAGCTGCATCTCCTTCCTGTGGCACATAATGCAATTGTCCATTTTCTACGGAGAAATGGTTAGGCATAGGAGTAGGCAACAATTACCTAACTTCAGGAATTCGAATACAATGACGACCAAGACGAACTACTACCATTCCAGCACTAGGAAGAACTCAAATATTAACAAGGTTGTTACCAACGATGGGGCGAAGATGATTGTAGTTGAGGCCAAGGTTGTTAATAGTCCATGCTCGATGGAAAAATGGTTAGGCATAGGAGTAGGCAACAAGTGCGCCACTCGATGAATTCTAATGCAATGATGGCTATTACAAACTACTACCATTCCAGCGCTAGTGACAACACGAATATTAACAAGGGTGTTACTGATGATGGGGCAAAGGTGATTGTAGTTGAGACCAAGGGAGTTGGCCAACATGGTGATCACTCCTCCACACGCGATATATCCTTGTGCATGATTTGCTTGATGCGCGAGGTGTAGCAAAAGTATTGCCCCTAGGTTGGGTGAATAACCGACGTCAAGGTTTACTGCTTTCCCAAGAACCAGCATGTCTTCATCATTCACCTTATAAACTTCTCCTCGTGCCTGCAACGAGTTAGTGATAACATAATAGAAATATTGAATAGCAGGACTTTCAGTGCAACTGGCCCTTTGTTTGGAACCGTGGTAACTCATCTGATAGATGGATTGCGTCGGGTGCGGTTTAGTAAACTCATAAACATAGAGGATGTCTTCATTGTTGTTGGTGAAGAGTCAGTTGGCTATGGAGATGTAGATGGGAAATGGTGGCAGCTGGGGTTGATGGAGATGACTATTGCGAAGATGGCGATGTGTGGCGTCGTGCGTTGCTCTTCTAGCATTGGGCCTTTTATAAAGGTTGTTCAGGTGGATCAAATGGCGCAGTTGGCTCTCCATACGACCATCCATATGAGCGGTGATGGTCGTATGGAACATTTTCTTCTACTCTGGTTCCTCTACTGCGCCTCCCACTTGATCTTTTGTATCTCCACTTTACTCGTTTCCATGTATTTGCTCGATTTCGTCCATAAATAGCACATTTCCTGTGGAAACAAAATAAAGATCGGATATTTGGAATCCTCTACATTCGTTAGTCATTAGTAGCAATATCGAAGCGAATATCTCGGTTTTTATGAAATATCTCGGTTTAAACTCAGGTTGGATGAGCGTAAAAATAACACGCATCAATGCTATGTTGAGTAGGATATCTTTTGAGAATCCTTTAGATCATGTCATGTTTGATAATCCTCTTGATTTGTCATATACTATGATTGAGGTTTCCCATATCACATCTTTATCTCATTTCTTAGTGCCTATGCCATGCCCACGAAATTCAACTTGATTTGCGAATATGGCATAGTTGACAAATTTGTCATTCTTGGCATTTGCTTGACTTGTGATAGTATTGCCATGCTCCCTTTGCAACAATTGCACAATTCTTTACATATGCCTTGCAATGACCACCTTACTTTGGACATGCATTGTTTTAGATGTTGTATAACTTCTCCATGCGTTGCTTGCAACCATGCTTATGCTATGACCCATGAGGAAGCCCCCATAGTTTCCTCATACATATTAGGAGATTTTGATCCATCATATGAATTGCATGATTCCCATAGTTGTGTGCACAATATGCTTGAATTTGATATAAATGTTGTTGATGTGCCATGTACTTCCTACACTTTGCACCCCAATCTCATGTTGAGCATAATAGCTATCATTACATGACGGATGACGTATTCTTATACCGTGCCTCAAATTTGTTTGAGCATTGCCTACTTTGTGCTAACCCAAACATGCAAATACACACCATGATGGATGATGTGTACATATACCACACACATATTTTGTTACGTTTTCCTCTTTGTTGTGCAGGTACATCTACATACTCCTCAACCTCAGAAGTGCACGAGTTGACGAAACGAGCTCTTGAGATCAACGACAACGTGCGCTACCATGAAGTGCTTACCCTGCACCGTTCCAATTAGCGCAAGGACTTCGCACATTTCTTCTACATGGCCCTCATATGGTTATGGATTATTGTCCATTACGCATCTTATGCGCATATTGCCATGTTCACCTTGCATGATATGCTCATTCCTATTATGATGACATTCTTTGGTGACCCATGTTTTGCATTATACATGATCCATGATTCTAGTACTTGTATGTGTATTTGCAAGATTGGTGGAGATATTATTTGCTATTGCCATGTTTCTTTGTTGATTTGTGCCTATGATGATATTTGTGTTGGGACAGATATGATTATTCCTTGTTCCTTCTATAGGACCTCTCCCCAATATATTGATGCTTGCCCCATTATTTGTCTTGCTTATGCTATGAATGTTGCGTCACCCATGATTAATAGTTGCTCTTTTCATGCGGTTGATAGCACCCATTTCCATGCTTTGCACATGAGTTGTTTTGAATGTTGTCATATGTCTTCATTAGCCTCCTCTACCATGTTTATGTGTATTGAGTGCAACAATGCTATTAATCTTGCATATGAGATTGCACCCATAACATTCTCACAAATTGCTAGAGATTTTGACATATATAATGTGAAGCATGCTTGTCTTCCTTCTTTGCGCCATATACCTAGGGCCATGAATGCAAACATTGTTGCATCATATTATTCATGCACTTTCGATCCTAATGATTATGTGCAGGACAAGAGACACATCATGATAGATGATGTGTTTATCTACCACGCACATACGTTCTTTGCTTTGTTGTGTGCATGTGTAGGAACCTTCAACCACTCATCAACTCCTACTGAACATGAGTTGACCATCCGAGCTCTTGAGAGCAAGTCACATACACTCTCCACCGATGCACTTCTACAACACATTTGCTTGTGCATCGACATTGTGAAGGATGCACAATGACAATCTTTCAAGATGGCATCCTTCTCTTTTGAGAATCCTAAAACCTTAAAAATGGATATTGTGGATCATACTACATGTGTTGCTTGCACCATGACACATATCGGTCATCTTCGACCACTTGCTTACACATATGTTAGAGATATTGCCTTGACATATGATTGCCACCTTTCCATGTCTCTTGATGTGTTGCATCAAACTTGTTGATTCTATTTCATTTCCATATGTTTGATTGCAACAATGTCATTTCTTCACATATGCAATCCACTCATGATTGCTTCATGTTTCCCTTTGTTGCCTCACACATGTTGAACAATTGCTCTTCTATTTGTGTTGAGTGTAACAGTTCTTTCACCACACCCTATGTGCATCATGCTTGGATTATCTTGCACTCTGGATTCCACTTGATGACCCATGAGTTTAGACACCTCATTTTCTTTGGTGCTTTGAATGTTTCCTATACCTATCACAAACCTTTCGTTGAACACTTTGCACATGCTTGTTATGACATTGAGGTAGATGCAGGTAGATTCTTATGCTCTTGACACAATTACACATTCTTGGATGATTGTACTTTCTCGTCATGTTCAGCCCATGAGTATGGTATCTTTGGTTGTGCTCAAGTCATATAGTTCCACGACATAACACAATCCTTTCCCACACCTTATGATATACACGATAGCGAGACTTGTCGGGTGCCTCACCACTTGACTGTTTGGTTTTGCACTAACACTAACCACATTTGTTTTTCCAAGTCTTCACTGTATTTCCTCCTTTTGAAGGAATCACAAGACAGTGCAACACTAGAGAAAAGCATGATACGTCCATTTTGCATCATGTTTTCCTACTGTTATTTATAATGTTTTTGGTCATTATTTCATTTTATGATGCAATTATAATGCCTTTTCTCTCTTAATTTGCAAGATCTACATGAAGAGGGAAATTACCGACAATTGGAATTTTAGACCTAAAAGAGCTACAACAGAGATAGCTATTCTACGGAGATCCAAATGACCTGAAACTTCACAGAGATTTTTTATTGAATATATGAAAAATATTGGAATGAAGAACCACCAGAGGGAGCCACCTGCTGCACAAGACAACAGGGCACACCCACCCTCCCAGGGAGCGCCCTGATGTCTTGTGGGGCCCACAGCAGCCCTCCGGTGCCCCCTTCTGCTATATGAGGCCATTTGCCATAGAAAAATAATAAGAGGAGGACTTTTGGGATGAAGCACCATCGTCTCGAGGCGGAACCTGGGCAGGAGCACATTTCCTCTCCGGTGGAGCGATTCCGCCAGGGATACTTCCCTCCGGGAGGGGGAAATCAAAGCCATCGACATCACCAACGTTCCCTCCATCGTGGGAGGACCAATCTTCATCAACATCTTCACTAGCACCATCTCATCTCAAACCCTAGTTCATCTCTTGTATTCAATCTTTGTCTCAAAACCTCAGATTGGTACCTGTGGGTTGCTAGTAGTGTTGACTACATCTTGAAGTTGATGCTAGTTGGATTATTTGGTGGAAGATTATATGTTCAGATCCTTAATCATATTCAATAGCCCTCTGATCTTGAACATGAACATGATTTTTGAGTAGTTACTTTTGTTCTTGAGGACATGGGAGAAGTCTTGTTATAAGTAATCATGTGAAGTTGGTATTCGTTCAATATTTTGATGATATGTATATTGTTCTTCCTCTAGTGGTGTCATGTGAACGTCGAATACATAACACATCACGTATTTGGGCCTAGGGGAAAGCATTGGGGAGTAATAAGTAGATGATGGGTTGTGAGAGTGACAGAAGCTTAAATCCTAGTTTATGTGTTATTCCGTAAGGGGCTGATTTGGATCCATATGTTTCATGATATGGTTAGATTTATCTTAATTATTCTTTCATAGTTGCGGATGCTTGCGAGAGAGGGTAATCATAAGAGGGCTGCTTGTGCAAGTAAGAACAGCACCCTAGCATCGGTCCACCCACATATCAAATTATCAAAGTGGTGCATGCGAATCAACTAAACATGATGAACGTGACTAGACGAGAATTCCCATGTGTCCTCGAGAATGCTTTGATCACTATAAGAAGTACTTCCGGCTTGTCCTTTGCTGTAAAAAGGATTGGGCCACCTTGCTGCACTTTTGTTACTATTGTCACTTGTTACTTGTTACGAATCACCTTGCTACAAAACTATCTGTTATCACTACTTACAGCACTTGCAGAGAATACCTTGCTGAAAACCGCTTGTTATTTCATTCTGCTCCTCGTTGGGTTCGAAACTCTTACTTATCGAAAGGACTATGATTGATGCCCTATACTTGTGGGTCATCAAGACTCTTTGCTGGCACTGTTGCTGGGGAGTGAAGCGCCTTTGGTAAGTGGAATTTGGTAAGGAAACATTTTCATTATGTGCTGAAATTTACTGTTACTTGTCACTATGGAAAATAATCCTTTGAGGGGCTTGTTCGGGGTATCTTTACCTCAACCGGGAGTGGTAAGAGCCGCTCCTCAACCTACTGAAGCTACTGAAAATATTTATTATGAAATCCCTTCGGGTATTATGGAAAAACTGCTTGCTAATCCCTACCTAGGAGATGGAACGATACATCCTGATATATACTTAATCTATATAGATGAAATTTGTGGATTGTTTAATCTTGTAGGTTTATCGGAGGATGGAGTTAATAAGAAGGTATTTCCCTTATCTTTGGGGGAAAAGGCATTATCTTGGTACAGGCTATTGGATGACACGGAAACATGGGATTGGAACCGATTGAAGCTACAATTTCATCAGAAATTTCATGCTATGCATTTGGTTCATCATGATCGGAATTATATATATAATTTTTGGCCTCGTGAAGGAGAAAGTATCGCTCAAGTTTGGGGGAGGCTTAAATACATGAGGCACACATGCCCAAATCATGAGCTTTCAAGCGAGATGATTATACAAAACTTCTATGCTCGGTTTTCTCATAATAATCGATCAATGCTTGATACTTCTTCTACTGGTTCCTTCATGAAGAAAGCAATTGAATTCAAGTGGGATCTTCTTGAAAGAATTAAACACAACTCTGAAAATTGGGAAATTGACAAAGGTAATGAGTCAGGTATAAAATCTTGAGTTTGATTGTGTTAAGTCTTTTATAGAAACTGATGAATTTCGTAAGCTTAGCGCAAAATATGGACTTTACTCTGAGATAGTAGCTACTTTCTGTGAATCATTTGCTGCTCATGTTGATCTCCCTAAGGAGAAGTGGTTTAAATTTCATCCACCTATTGAACAAATTTGTGAATAAGTTGTTATAGCTAAAAGTGAAACAATTACTTATAATGTTGATCCAGTTGTACCCACTGCTTATATTGAGAAACCTCCTTTCCCTGTTAGGATAAAGGAACATGCTAAAGCTAAAACTGAAGTTCCTAAGAGTAATGTTAAATCTCCTAAACCCTCTGAATAAATTAAAGTAGAACCTAATATATTGCAAAGGTTGAAGATCTCTTGGTTGATAATATTGATGGTCATGTCATTTATTTCTGTGAGGAGACAACTAGGATTGCTAAACAAGTTAATACAAAACAAGATAAATTAGATAAGAGCAAACTTGTAGTTGGCATGCCTATTGTTTCAGTTAAGATTGGAGATCATTGCAATGATTGTTTATGTGATATGGGTGCTAGCGTGAGTGCTATTCCATTTACCTTATATCAAGAAGTTATGCATGATATTGCACCTACTGAGATAGAAAATATTGATGTCACTATTAAGCTTACAAATAGAGATACTATTTCACCACTTCAGATTCTTAGAGATGTTGAAGTCTTGTGTGGTAAGATCAAATACCCTATTGATTTATTAGTTCTTGGATCACCGCAAGATGATTTTTGTCCTATAATATTTGGTAGACCTTTCTTGAATACTGTTAATGCTAAAATTGATTGTGCTAAAGAGAAGGTCAGTGTCAAATTTGGTGATGTATCTCATGAATTTAATTTCTCCAATTTTCGTAGGCAACCTCATGATAAAGAATTTCCTAGTAAAGATGAAATTATTGGTCTTGCTTCTATTGTTGTGCCTCCTACTGATCCATTACAACAATATTTGCTAGACCATGAAAATGATATGTATCTGAATGAAAGAAATGAAATATATGAGATATTATTTATGCAAGCACATATTCTTAAACCTAATTTGCCTGTTGAAACTATGAGAGATCCTCTGCCACCTAAGAGTGATCCTGTGTTTTAATTAAAGAAACTCCCTGATACATTGAAATATGCTTATCTTGATGAAAATAAGATATATCCTTTTATTATCAATGCTAACCTTTCAGTGCAAGAAGAAAAGAGATTACTTAAAACTTTAAGGAAGCATCATGCTACAATTGGATATACTCTTGATGATCTTAAGGGCATTAGTCCCACTTTATGTCAAAACAAGATTAATATGGAGCCTGATGATACGTCCCAAACGTATCTACTTTTCCAAACACTTTTGCTCTTGTTTTGGACTCTAATTTGCATGATATGAATGGAACTAACTCGGACTGACAATGTTTTCAGCAGAATTGCCATGGTGTTATTTTTGTGCAGAAATAAAAGTTCTCGGATGGACCTGAAAATTTACAGAGAATTATTTCAGAATATATAAAAAATACTGGCGAAAAGATCTACTGGAGGGGAGCCACCCAGGGGCCACAAGCCCAGGGGCGCGCCTACCCCCCAGGGTGCACCCTCCAGGCTTGTGGGCCCCTAGAAACTCTGTTTGACCTAATTCCAATGTTATATATACCTATTCGTGGAGAAAAAAATCAGAGAGAAAGAATCATCGCCGCCACCTCCTGTTCTTCATCGGGAGGGCTGATCTGGAGTCCGTTTAGAGCTCCGGAGAGGGGGATTCAACGTCGTCGTCATCATCAACCATCCTCCATCACCAATTTCATGATGCTCACCGCCGTGTGTGAGTAATTTCTTCATAGGCTTGCTGGACGGTGATGGGTTGGATGAGGTTTATCATGTAATCGAGTCAGTTTTGTTAGGGCTTGATCCCTAGTATCCACTATGTTCTCAGATTGATGTTGCTATGACTTTGCTATGCTTAATGCTTGTCACTAGGGCCCGAGTGCCATGATTTCAGAACTGAACCCTTTATGTTTTCATGAATATATTTGTGTTCTTTATCCTATCTTGCAAGTTGTATGCACTTATTACGTGTTATGATCCGCATACCCGAAGGTGACAATAATTGGGATTCTTTCCGATGATTACCGTAGTTTGAGGAGTTCATGTATTCACTAAGTTCTAATGCTTTGTTCCGGTTCTCTATTAAAAAGAGGCCTTAATATCCCTTAGTTTCCTTAAGGACCCCGCTGCCATGGGAGGGTAGGAAAAAAGATGTCATGCAAGTTCTTACTATAAGCACGCATGACTACATACGGAATACATGCCTACATTACATTGATGAATTGGAGCTATTGTGTATCGCTCTAGGTTGTGACTATTATATGATGAATGTCATCCAACACAATTATCCATCACTGATCCAATGTCTATGCTTTCCGCATATTGATCTTTGCTAAGTTACTTTTTTTGCTGCTGCTGTTACAATTACTACAAAACTGCTACTGTTACTGTCTCTGCTACAAAAGACGGAGCGGCGACGTCTGACAACGCTGCGGCAGGACGTGTGCAGCAACCATCGCAAGATGAGTGTGCCACACTTCCCCACGGCGTTGGCGGTCCTGGACGCTGTCAAGCCAGCCCTGAGCATCGTCCTCACAATGCTCAGGTTCCACTACCACCACGCCAACCCATTGGTGAACATGCGTCGCGGCAACAGGTACGCGACGAGCTCCCTCCTGGCCCTGCCAGGAGTCGAACGCCGTCCCGTTCCATGTTTCCCGCCATGCCAACCACGGCGGCAGAGGCTATGGCACGAGTTCAAGTGCTTTTGAACTTCCCGCCAGCCCCAGAGAAGATGGAAGAATGGAGGGCCACCATTCAAAGCCTCATTAGTTTTGCCGATCACAGCAAGGCACAGGATGTGGGCCCCACCAAACGACCACCCACAGTGCCGGCAGGACCATCTGGCTGCCGTGCCGGAGACGGTGCACCAATGGTGCAATCGCCTCCATGACAACAACCACCACGGCGGCAAGCTCACCGATCGGATGACCAGGACACCATGTCCATGGCATCATCAGATCCGCGGGGCCGCCGAGACCAGCGCCAAGTGCTCCACGATCAGCGCGACGAGGACGCCCGTATGAAGATTGAGCGGCATCGAGAAGCACATCGTCTATCAGACGACCATGTCAGGCCAACTGTATACGTGCGAGTGCCAGGGTACCCTAGGTGCTTACCTTACGAGGTGGGCTACCCAGCGTTTACTCGTGAGCTGCGGCAACTTTGCTGGCTGTCCGCCCGCTCCTTCAAACTTGAGTTGCCCGACAAGTACGATGGCATGCTCAGTCCAGCAGAGTTCCTTGGCATCTACACCATCGTGGTGCAGGCTGCCGGGGGATGCGACGACAAGCTGTTGGCCAACTACTTTCCGTTGGCACTCAAGCCCAACGTCAAATCGTGGTTGATGAACTTGCCGGAGGGCTCCATTTCTTCTTGGTCGGATTTATGCCATCAATTCGTGGGTGCCTACCAGGGTGGCCACATGCTCCCTGGTCAGGAGAGTGATTTGCATGTGATCCCCCAGAGAGATGGCGAGACCCTCTGCAAGTACATACAGAGGTTCAGCCGTGTGCACCACAACATCCCCGATGTTCATCCCGCAGCTGTTTGCACCGCATTCCACAAGAATGGGCGCAACCACAGAATGTGGTCTGAGACAAATATCATGAAGGTCAGAACCATCAATGAGTTGTACGCCATGGCGAACAAGTGTGCACGTGCTGAGGAAGGGAGGCAACTCCCTGGGGAAGATGCTGGTGCCGAAGTCGACTTCGAAGACGACAACGTAGATGATGCATCGACCCTGCAGAAGAAGAGCCGGAAGCGCAATCAGAAGCGCAAAGGCAGGACAGTGATGGCAGTCGAGACCCCAGTGACACCAACGCCGCCAAGAAGTCCAAGGCAGAAAGCCCCGTCAAGGAGGTTGCCGGATGCGCTGACTACTGGGAGGCTGCGGCAGGCGACAAGATTGGCAAGATCGGTGGGCCATACTGCAAGATCCACCATACCAAGGGCCACGATCTCTAGGAGTGCCGACAAGTGGAGCAGCTTGCCGAGAAGAAGAAGCAAGAGTACGAGAAAGCGCGACAAGGAGAAGGGCCAGGATGGTGCCGGTGGATCCGGCAAGAAGAACCGTGGTGGCCGAGGGGGCCGCCGCGGCAAGGCCAAGCAGCCGAAAGAGAAGGCTGCTCAGGGCCAGAATGATGATGATGAGGACGAAGATGAGTCCGACAAGGAGTTCCAGAACGCAGTGAACGCAGTGAACTCCTCGCACCGACACCTAAAGTAGTGGATCCGCGAGGTGAATGCCGCGGAGCCCGTGATGGGAGCGTAGAAGCCACTCAAGTGGTCGCACACGCCCATCGTCTTTGATGCCGAGGACCACCCTGATCTCACCACTACGGTCGGGTGTTTGCCATTGTTGGTTTCGCCAGAAATCTGCAACCTCAGGGTGACGAAGATGTTGGTTGACAGTGGGGCCGGCTTGAACTTGATCTCTCCCGACGTGATCAAGAGGCCGCAAATCCCCGACAAGGATCTTGAGGAGACCGGCACGTTCCAAGGGATCAGTCTAGGGAGAAACAAGCCGAAGGGCTAGATCACGCTGCCGGTCACATTCGGCAGCGACCTCAACTACAGGACGGAGAAGATCGTCTTCGATGTCGTCAAGATGCCCCTGCCCTACAATGGCATTCTGGGATGTCCGGCGCTGGCCGAGTTCATGGCCATGTCACACTTCGCCTACAATGTCATCAAGATGCCAGGGCCGATGGGGGTCCTCACCATCAAGTCGAACCACAAGGACGCAATCATTTGCACCGAAAAGCTCTACCGGGAGGCAGTGGCAGCATCTGCCGATAAGGCACCTGCTCCTGTCGGCAAAGCTTCCAGGGGAGGAAAGAAAAGAAGAAGTCTGGCAAGACCCCTGATACGGACTCCGGGAAGCACACTTTAGAGTGAAGCATGCCCGTCGAGGACATACCAGAGAGCTCTACTGGCAAGAGCAGGAAATCCAAGGCCTCCGTGCCGGCGACCAAGCAAGTTTCTGCGAGAGAGGATGGGACGAGTGGCACTTTTTCTATAAATGCCACTCTCGGTGACAAATAGGAATGCGAGCTCGTTGCCTTCCTATGGGCGAATGTCGATGTGTTTGCTTGGCAAGCATCTGACATCCCCAGTGTTCCTAGGAAGATAATTGAGCACCACCTTGCTGTCTGCCCTCATGCGAGACCCATCAAGCAGGAGGTCAGGAAGCAAGCCTTGCAGCAGCAAGAGTTCATTGCCGAGGAAATCAAGAAGTTCGAATTAGCAGGTCTAGTCAGAGGAGTGATACACCCTACGTGGTTAGCCAATCCAGTCGTAGTGCGCAAGGCGAATGGGAAGTGGAGGCTTTGTATAGACTTCACTGATATAAATAAAGCTTGTCCAAAAGATCTTTACCCTTTGTCACGCATCGACCAGATTGTAGACTCCACTGCCGGTAGTGATTTACTCTATTTCCTTGACCCCTATTCTGGTTATCATCAAATCTTTATGGCCAAGGAAGATGAGGAGAAAACCGCATTCATCACTCCATGTGGCGCATACTACTTCTTGCGTATGCCTTTTGGATTGAAGAGTGCCGGGGCAACCTTTGCCAGAGCAGTCCAGATCAGTTTTGAGCCATAGCTGCATAGAAATGTGGAAGCCTACATGGATGATATTGTGGTCAAGACCAGAGACAAGTCAACCCTGAACCAGGATTTGGAAGAGACGTTTACGAACTTGCGCAAGCTCAACTTGAACCTCAATCCCAAGAAGTGTGTGTTCGGTGTTCCATCCGGCAAGCTTCTTGGGTTCTTTGTGTCTCAGAGAGGGATTGAAGCCAACCCTGACAAGATCAAAGCAATTGAGCAAATTGAAGCACCGAGACGCATCAAGGATGTCAGGCGCCTTGCTGGCTGTGTTGCCACCCTCAGCAGGTTCATCTCCAAATCAGCAGAACACGCCTTGCCATTTTTCAAGATATTGAAAAAGGCAGGTCCAGTAAACTGGACTCCAGAAGCGAAGGCCGTGATCCAAGATTTGAAGGAGTACTTGTGTTCTCCACCAGTCCTAGTTGCGCCTAGGCCGCAAGAGACATTGCTGCTATACTTAGCGGTAATGAATCAAGTGGTTAGTGCTGCACTTGTGGCTGAAAGAGAGGCAGATGAGGAGGGGGTAGCAGCCACAGAGCCATGACTCGACGAGCAGGAATCTTCTCCGGCAAGGTCAGGTGCTGACAAGCCAGAGATTGTGCAAGCCAATAAACCAGACCAGCAAGTTGTGAAAAAGAAGATGGTATAGCGCCCAGTTTACTTTGTCAGCTCCCTCCTGCAAGGGGCTAGGTCAAGGTACTTTGGTGTGCAGAAGTTGCTCTTTGGCCTTCTCATGGGCTCAAGGAAGCTGCACCATTATTTTCAAGCACACCCAGTCACCGTCGTCACTCGCTTTCCGTTGCAACACATCTTGAGAAATCCAGAAGCAACTGGCAGGATTGTGGAGTGGGCATTGGAGTTGTCAAGCTTTGATTTGAAGTTTGAGAGTACCTCAACAATTCAGAGCAGAGCCTTGGCGGAATTCATTGCAGAATGGACTCCAACGCCAGACGAAGAAATTCCAAAGACCTCGCTCCCCGGCAAGGAAATTGTCGACGACTGGATCATGTACTTTGATGGTGGTTTTACGCTGAAAGGCGCAGGTGCCGGCGTGCTGCTTATAGCACCCACCGGAGAGCACCTCAAGTATGTGCTTCAGATGCATTTTCCCAGGGAGCAGGCCACCAACAACAATGCGGAGTACGAAGGATTGCTTGCCAGTCTGCGCATTGCAATTGACCTTGGTATTCGGAAGCTAATTATCAGAGGCAACTCGCAGCTAGTGGTGAGGTAGGTCAATAAGGATTACCAGAGCCCTTAGATGGAGGCATAAGTTGATGAGGTGAGGAAGTTGGAAGAGCACTTTGATGGTCTACAAGCAGAGCACGTTCCCCGTGCCCAGAATTGGATTGCCGACGACCTGTCAAAGCTTGCCGCTCAAAAGATGCCTGTGGAACCAGGAACTTTTGTGCTCCATCTGACTCAGCCATCCGTTACACCATCAAGGCTGGCGAAGAAGAGAAAACAAGATGTTGGTGGTTACTTTCTGGCAGAGCTGCCGGCAGCTGCCAAGAAAGTGGATACCGCCGACAAGATACCCTTGGCCGGTGAGCCGCTATTTCCGGCAAGCTAGATCCTTGCCGTCGAAGCAAGCGCTCCCGCAGAGGAAGAAATACCTTTAGTCCTTGTCGTCGAGCCACGAGCTCCGGCATGGGCGCAGCCAATTGTCCAGTTCCCTCAGATAGGAGATCTTCCCGATTAGCAAGAGGACGCAGAAAGAGTAGCCCATCAATCAAGGATGTACAAGTTTGTTGCCAACATTCTATACAGAAAGAGACCAAATGGGGTGAAATTGAAGTGTATCTGCCGGGAAGATGGACAAAAGCTATTGGAAGAAATGCATGAAGGGATGTGTGGCTCTCATATTGGGTCACGCGCGCTTGTCGGCAAGGCGTTTTGTCAAGGATTCAACTGGCCGACAGCCGTTCAAGACGCCTTGGCCGTGGTCATCAGATGTGAAGCATGCCAGTTCCACTCCAAGGACATCCACCAGCCAGCTCAAGCCCTCCAAACCATCTCTCTCTCTCTTGGCCTTTCTCGATCTGGGGGCTCGACATCGTCGGCCCCTTCCACCGTGCTACCGGGGGCTTTGAATTCTTGTATGTTGCAATCGACAAGTTTACAAAGTGGCCTGAGGTGGAGCCAGTGAGGAAGGTGACGGCACAGTCAGCCATCAAGTTCCTCAAAGGATTGGTTGCTCGTTTTGGTGTCCCCAACAGGATCATCACCGACAACGGCACCCAATTCACGAGTCGTGCCGTCACAGCATATTGCCAAGAACTTGGAAATAAGATTTGCTACGCGTCTGTTGCTCACCCAAGGAGCAATGGACAAGTAGTGAGAGCAAATGCAGAAGTGCTGCATGGTCTCAAGACCAGAACTTTTGACAGGCTGCACAAGTGTGGAAGGCGCTGGGTGGAAGAGTTGTCGGTGGTTCTTTGGTCGATCAGAACAATGCCAAGTTGAGCCACTGGCCAGACACCCTTCTCCCTTGTTTATGGTGCAGAAGCGGTGCTCCCCACAGAACTCAAATACGGGTCACCTCGAGTCTTGGCCTTTGATGAGGAGGATCAAGATGAGCTACGGCAAGATGATGCCACACTCCTTGAGGAAGATCGTTTTCGGGTTGCTGTCCGTGCTGCACGGTATCAGCAAGCTTTCCGCCACTACCATAGCCGCAAAGTGAATGCCAGGAACCTTGAGGAAGGTGACCTTGTTCTTCGTCGGATTCAATACACGAAGGGTCAAAACAAGTTGACGCCAAAGTGGGAGGGCCCTTACCGGGTGGTACGAGTCACTAGGCCCGGCGCAGTCCGCCTAGAGACTGAAGATGGCACTCCAGTGCTCAACTCATGGAATATTGAGCATCTTTGCAAGTTTTACCCATAAGGCGCGGTTGCCGGGCTGCCCGGCAACCTCTTTTGTACAAGTTTGCTGGAAAGGCATGTAAACCTTTGTACAGAGCCGGGCGCAGATCCCGTGCACATAAATAAAGATAAGTGTTTCACAATTCTTTGTCCAAGTACATATTTGTTTACGTGTTGCACGCAGCATTGTGTTACATTTTCCCTTGCATAGGATGATTAATGAACTGTCAAGGTTCCAGCCTCCTCTTTTCTCTTCTTTCTTTTTCTCAAAGGACAGAAGGGTTCCTCGCGTGCAAGTTTCCCGGGGGGAGTGATGGTATGGATACCAAATGAAGTTCAAGATATCGTCCTACAGCAAGAAGCACAGCAAAGAAAAAGCTAAGTTGCAAAACTTTGAAATAAATTCTTTCTTGTAGTTGCAAGCTCTCCTTGAACAATTTTGGCCTATGTATGAGAAACCTGCATGCTAAGGAAGCTTGTTCTGATCGACTGCGCTCTTACTTTTTTCGAGTCCGCTCGGCAACTTAAGTAGCTACGTTGTGATCATCAAGCATGACCTTGCCAGCAGTGGCACTTCCGGTAGGCTGCTAAGGACCTGTTCCTCAAGCGCTCACGGCAAGAGTGCGCACACCGGCAAGTTTCCAGCAAGCGTAGGGTACAAAAATCATGTGAAGACAGAATAGAATAAGGAGAGTAGCATGCATACATCCATCCAAAACACAAGTTATAGTACATCAAGGCCAAGTGCAGTTCTAACTTAAGATAAATCTATCTTGTACATGAAGTACATTTGCAATGAGGAACGGCGAAGGGGGGCTAATCCTTGCAATCACCCTCAGTCCTCGGGACCTGATGAATCTTGCTGATGAGGGGAGCGACGGCTTCTTTGGCAGCTGTGGTGTCCGTCCCCGGCGGCAAGCTTTTGAAGGCGTTGGAGACGTCAATTCCAGGGTTCTGTTAGATGATCTTGACGAGCATCTTGGAGACGACGTCACTACAGAATTTGTGAGATTCACTGGCAAAGTTGGCGGACCTCTTCTGAAGATGCTTCTTCAGTATCTCGAGGAGTCCTTCGAAGAAGAGGGTGAGGCTGGCGCTTGTGGAATTATACTCGCCGACGATGAAGTTATGGTTCTCCTTATCCATGATGGTCACTTTAGAAGCGAGGTGCTCGGCGACATCAACAAGGCGACCAGTCCATAGATCCAGGGCCTTCTTGTGCTCGTCGAAAGTAGTTGCAGCATCGGCATGCGCATCTTTCTCCTTTTCCTAGCTTACCAGCAGCTCCCTCTCCTTTTCCCTGCCAACCTCCAAATCCTTCTCTAGAGTCGCGATCTTTGACTTGAGGTCAGCAATGGAGTTGTTGGCGGTCAAGAGTTCTAGGGCTCTGCCAGCGAGGTCCTCTTCGAGCTTCGGTACCCTGGACTCCAGCTCTATCTTGGTGGCTCCAGCAACCTCTGCGGCCTTGACAGCTTCCAAGAGTTTGGCGGCATGAGCCTGAGCTTGAGTCTCGATGGCCTGTTTATTGCCCTCCTCTAGCTCTTGGGTCCGCTGCACGAGTAGAGTCTTGATCTCCTCGTCCTTGCCGCGTAGCTTGGCGGCAAGTGTTTCCTCTTGGGCGGCAAGCTCTTTTTCCTTGTGGATGAGCTGCGCTCCGCTCTCCAATAACTTGCTGTCCAGGGTCGCTACCTCCTCCTTGGCAGCGTCGAGCTTCTCTTCCTCCCTCTTGAGGATATGGAATTTGCCGTTATACCACTGGCGGATGTCTTCCGCCTTGTCCTTCATCTTCCATTCAGCCAGCTCTACGGCTTGTTGCTGTGCGTTCAGTCTATCCCAGTGCCTGCCGTAGCGGTCTTGCACGTCCTTGAAGCCGTTGGCCATCATCGTCAAGAATGCGAGGTCCGCGACACCATCGTTGGAACCGTCTGGGACTACGACACTATTGGAGAAGGGCGCCAAGATCTCTGTGATGGCGTTATCAAAAGTAGGCTCCCCGGCACCAGATGAGGTGGGGGCTTCAGACTCCTGCTGCCGACGAACAGGCTCCAAAGGGCCGATCAGGGCCCGCGCCTCGGATGCACTGGGATGGAGGATAGGGCTTGGCCTGCCACTGCCAGCTTCTCCAATCTCAACGTCTTTGATGGCAGGCCCAGATGTGCTGCCTGAGAGCTAGACAGGTTCTTTTGGAATTTTCCTAGCCTCCTCACCGGCAGACGCGGCGGCCTCTGTGGCTGAAATCCTGGCGGCTTCATCAGCAGCGCTCTTCGCGATTTTCCCCTACAGATACTTTCCTCTCTTCCGGAGGGGTTAGTTCTGCAGAATGGAGAAGAAGTAGAGAAAGGAGAAATTCAAGATTCAGATCAAGTTCAAGAAAACAAAAAAAGAAGGATTGGCAAGGGATCCAGTGCATTTGGAAAGAAGGTTACCTTGATGAACACATGGAGGGGATGTCGTTCTTCCTCTGGCAACTTTAGTTGCCGGCGCTTGGTCCCCGGCAACGCCAGTTGCCGGAGGGGCCTCTGCACGAAGAAGCCCTTCTTGGGGCTCCTCTGGAGGAGGGCTGCTCCTTGCCGGTGAAGGTCTTGGCGACGACCTAGGAGTCGAGGGTGCCATCAAGGGATCTACCCCTTGGCGCTCTCCTTCCGGCTGGCTGCTTTCCAACCCCTTGTCGGTCTCCATTATGGAAGACTCGACGGTAGTGCTCGTCAGCGGAAACTGCACGTGGACCTCGCGCGGGGGCTCGAGCCGACAACCTCGGGGGAAATTGCACCTTGATCGGTGCCAGTCACCGTCTCGCTCACTTCAGTGGTCCTGGGCTTCTTCGCCAGTGGCACTTCGTCCCTGCAAGATCAGAACAATCAAAAAGATTAGTTCAACAACAGAGTTTGGACGATTACAAGAAAAATGCATGGAGATGGAGGTGCTTACTCTTTGTCCTCGTCAGGGTCACTAAGGACTGACAGATCATAGAGAATTGTGTCCCCGATCCCTGCAATCATAGGTGATGGCGGTGAACTCCTGGGACGCTTTAGGGGAGCTGGGGGCTGCGAAACGCCCGCCTCCTCCATCGTTGGCGGGATGGGGCAGCAGCGTGGGAAGGCTATTACTGGGAAGGCTATGCCCGGGAGGTTACAGCTGCTACTTTGATGGCGGCAAGCTCCTAGCTTGCCGACTCGCTATGCGCTGCCCTCTTTCGAGCAGGCTTCTTGGCGACGATCATCCTCGCCTTGACAAGAGGAAGGCGAGGTGGCTCTTCTTCCTCTTATTCTTCCCCTTCGTACGAAGACCCCACGGGCTGCTCCTCCTCTTCTTCCCCCCTCCTCAGACTCCTTGGTCTGCTCTTCCTCTCTAGCATGCTCTTCGGCATGCTCTTGCGAGCGGCCTCCTCCACTAGTTCCCGGAGTTCTGGCCTGCTCTCCGGCCTGACTTCCGGTACCATCTCCGCTGCCGGTGCCCTTGGCCGCCCGGGAAGGAGTTGTCTTCACTCTCTTGATCTCCTTGGCCCTTACAGCAAGGAACTCTTCCCGGTCATCCTTCGTCAGGTGCATCATGTCATCCTCGGCTCCAATGGCCTTCTCCACCAGGCCGGCAAACCAGCTGTCCACATCCTCCCTGTTGGGTGTCTCCCATGTGCTCAAAACTGTCTTGGCATCGCAATCCGGCATCATGGCCGGGATGGAGGCCTTGGTAGTATTCTTGTAGAGTGGGATCACCTTCTCCGGCAGATCGAAGGTGCAACCCCTGTTGAAAAGCTGGCAAATGAGCAGGTAGTGCCCCATTACCGTCAAGTTGTTGTCGGAGCCTGGATGCAGATGCATTGTGTCGGCGGGGCCCTGGTAGTCCCATGCTCGCTGGCCTCCTCTGTGCTCCAGCGGGGCGATCTGGCGGCGAGTGAAGTCTGCCCCCACCATCTTGATCGTCAAGTCATCCCCCTTGAGAGTGAGGATTCGGCGTAGCGCCAGACCCAGTTTGGCATCGCTGGGGTGGACATTGTTCCAGCTGTCAGACTTCTCAATCCTCTCAGTCCTGAGGTGGCAAAAGGCTGGAAAATTCTGCTGCTTGATCCAGCACCAGTCGGCCCGCCACTCATCCCATTTGGTGTGCAGCTTGCCGTCTAAGTAGTGCCTCTTCGAATTTCCCCTTGGGACCCAGGTGACACTACCAGAAAGGGCGCCCTGCTCGACCCGGGGGATGAAGAAATGCCGGAACAGAGCAACATTTGGGGCTATTCCCACAAAGTTCTCGCACAGGTGCGCGAAGGTTGCCAGACAGGTGACCGCATTGGGGGTGAAATCCAGCAGTCTGAATCTGAGAGTGTTCATCACCTCAACAAAGAAATCAGAGAAAGGCGGGCATATACCGCAGTAGAAGTACCCGGCGAAGAAGTGAAATCGATCGTCAGCAGGAGGGAGGGATCCTGGGAGCACTGTTGTGGCCTCATGATCCTGCGACTTGCTCGTGTACACGTGCACGTAATCCTTCATCAGGTCATTTTCTGTAAGCACCGGCGGGAAAATAGCGTGAGTCCACTGTTGTGCAGCCTTGGCGGCTTTCTTCTCATCCGCCGCCAAACTCGGGGCCTTTCTGGCTCTCTTCGGCGCCATGGCGAGATTTGTGGGGGAGCGCTGCGCTGCATGGCGGCGGAAGCGGAGGGCATGCTCTGTTCTTGCGCGAGGAGGAAGACGAAGACGGTGGCGATGGCGAGATTGGGAGAAGGGGGGTAAATGAGCAGCGCCCTTCGCGGATTCCTTTTTATGGGGAAGGTGTGGGGGCTGGCTCTTTACCGTCCTACGTGGCTGCGCTTTTGAGGCGCACTACCTCCCCGCACCCGTTCCATTCCACCTCTCCCACACCCGCATTTAATGCACGTCGCGGGGGGCGTGGTAAAAGAGAAGATTACGACAGTTATCCTTCACATGCCTGTGCACTGTTCGGGCCTAGCCCAACGACGCCTCGCATGCACGTGTGGCCCTGGCCCAGGGGCTCCTGTCGGTGTACTAAAGCATGGGTGCCCTCGTACCATGACTTGTGCACAGGCAGTTGTAGCCTTCCTGACAGCAAGGGCTTGCCGGAGGGTTACTGTGACTCAAGACTCAGATTAAACAAGGCCGTGAAGGAGGCCTCAAGGCAGGTCATCGAGAAGTACTATTCTAGTACTGAAGATCAACATTGCCCTTGCCGGCAAGCTTCGTTCTAGCAAGGTAGATACCAAGTCTATGGTTGCCGGCAAGCTCCTTGCCGGCAAGCAAAGGCCAGTCAAGCTCTGCGCCAGCAGGCTTGTTCTGTCCCGTTCCCACTCCTCCTCATCATCGGCTAGATAAGCACGCATGATAGGTGTCGAGCGGGCAGGCAGTCAACATAGCTGGCCAGGGCACATGTCGGCATGCCACGCATAGATTAACTTTAATGACACCCATCCTTGGGATGTGTCAAGGTTACAGGAGAGCGCCAGGACCGATGGTACAGATCTTTTGCCCAAGGCCTTGCGTCCCCGACATAGCACCTAACGGTGCATTTAATGTGCTTGTCCTACCCTGTCTGGAGATAGACGTGGTGACAGTGCAAGTCACTATTCATACCCTGTAAATGATCATATTAGCCACTGTGGTAACCCCTTGGCCTATAAAAGGAGGCCCATGGCTACACTTAGAACGGTCAACTCTTAGTTGAAGGACATGTTGTAGCTGCACTTCCCGTGCACCTTGCCGGCAAGCTGCGCTCTTTATAACCTTTGAGCTCACATACAATCAAACCACCAGAATAGGAGTAGGGTTTTACGCTCACAGCGGCCCGAACTTGGATAAATCGTTGCTTGTGCTCACATCTACTAGCCCTGCTCTTTGTAGTATTTTTATCCCACTTCCGAACTGCAAAGGGATCCTCTCGATCCCGTAGATCGTCGTTTTCCCACGACATTAGGGTTGACGCGGTACGGTGCCTTGTTTGGTAGAGGTGCGCCGGGAATGAGGTCGATGTGGTGCTCGATTCCGTGAAGTAGAGGAAATCTCGGAGGTAGCCCATCGGGGAACACGTCCGCAAACTCCTGTAAAAGATGAGACAAAACCAAAGGTAGATGTTGTGAAGTATTATCCCTCACCGCTTCATCTTTGCACATAAGTACAAAGAGAAGAACACTCGATGGGCTCTCACTCACATCCCTCAAATATCTTTGGGTGGCTAGGAGAACTAAGTTTTTCTTATCGCTCATCGTGGAGTCACTCAATTTCGGCTTGTGGCACACACTATCTTTTGGGTGGTTCACTCTCTCACTAGTCTCTCCACGATGGCTTGATGCTTGCTTGTCGGCGATCACTTGACTTGGCGACATTGGTCGAAGCACGTACTCCTTGCTCTTCATCTTGAAGCTATAGTCATTGGTTCGTCCGTTGTGGATGACGCCACGGTCGAATTGCCAAGGTCTTACTAAGAGGAGATGGCACACGGACATTAGTACCACATCACACTCCAAGGTGTCTACGTATGCTCCAATCTTGAAGGACCCTTGAACGGTGTGCTCCACTTGAATGGTGCCGGAGTCACTTAGCCAATGGATCCTTGTAAGGGCGAGGGTGCTTCTCTTGAGCAAATTGTAGCTCGGAACAAAGTTCTTCACTTGCCAAGTTGTGGCAACTTCCGCCGTCGATGATCACCTTGACGGATGGTCCTTGGATGCCCGCCTTGGTATGGAAGATGTGGCAACGTTGGTCTTCGTCATGCTATTGTTGAAGTGTCAAGATCTTGGAGACAACAAGAGCGGGGCTTGAGTCGTTGTCACAAAAGATGCGCGCATCTTCATCTTCATTCACTTGTCGGTGCATGGCCACATGTTCCAAGGCTTCCATTTCTTCATCGCTCATGGAGTCATAGGTGCCATCATCATTGGCAATCATGGTGCATCGTGTGGGGCACTCAAATGTCCTGTGGCCTCGGCCCTTGCAAGTGAAGCATTGGATGGAACTTGTCATGGCGGTAGCATCCATTATAGGAGTGGTTGATGAAGCTCTCGGCTTGTAGTTGCTTGTAGGAGGATGACTCGAAGATGTTGTAGGTTGCTTGGACCTTGACTTGTCACCGGTAGTGGGTGTGGCTCAAGTAGTAGGCCTAGGAGTCATAGTTGTGGAAGCTTGATTATAGGAGCCGTAGGTCTTGGAAGAGTACTTCGAGTATTTGTAATCATATTGCACTTGGCATTTCGCATTGGTTGCTTGGTGCACTAGCTCGAGGAGGTTGGAGTATGGTTGGAAATCCACGATTTTCTTGATTGGATGGTTGAGGCCATTCAAGAAGCGCGCCATAGTTTGCTCCTCGTCTTCTTTGACATTGGCTTGAATCATGGCAATCTCCATCTCTTGATAGTAATCTTCAACCAATTTTGTTCCTTGCTTGAGAAGTTGTAGCTTTTTGAAGAGATCACCACTATAGTGGGTACGCACAAAACGATCTCGCATGACATCCTTCATTTGGTTCCAAGTCGTGATGGGTGGTTCGCCTTTCTCTCGGCGTCGCTCGATGACTTGTTCCCACCAAATAAGAACATAATCTTGAAACTCAAGGGAGGCCATTGCGATCTTCTTTTCTTCTTCATAGTTGTGAAGATGGAATATCTTGTCGACCTTCAACGCCAATGATAGGTAGTCTTCGCGATCATTGCTACCGGAGAACTTAAGCATCACTAGTGCAGCGACGTGCTATACAAACGGTTTTTACCCACTTTCCACGACAGAGTTTTAAACCATCGCCTTGCCTGTGTCTCGGGGACATAACTCGCCGGCATAACCCGCCCGTTCAGGGCCGGGTTACTAATTGGCGGCTTACAGGATAAAGGACGCAGCATTCAAAGTTCAGGAGGCCCATCAGGCGACTCATCAAGCAGGCCGGGTTAGGGCCCAATACTTGAGGCGGCGGCTTATCCAAGGACATGATACGTTTTCCTTTCTTGAGGAGGACGGTGAGTAGGAAATAGACTACATCACGGGTCATGTTACGATCCGGACTCTGTTGTAACCCCGGGGCCTCGACCTGTATATAAAGGCGAGCCCCTGAGGCGGAAGGGACCAAGTTACAAGCTCTCGAGTACTAGGTTAGCCAAGTCGCACCCTTGTAATCGAGATCATCATCATCAATACAACCAAAGCAGGACGTAGGCTTTTACCTCCACCGCGAGGGGCCGAACCTGGGTAAACGCTTGTCTCTCGATTCCGATCAACCCCGTTCGAGTTACCACCTAGCGGAAATGGCCTCACGACCAAGTCCTTTCATGAGGACATCTGCCGTGACAAAACCACGACAGTTGGCGCCCACCGTGGGGCTGTCGCTCGGTGGTGTTGAGTACTTGAAGGGAACTCCCGCAGGGATCGAGAGATACGTGATCGGCCGCATGACCAAGAGTCGCCGCGACAAGCTCTACATCGACGATTCAGGCTAGGGTCCCGAGGCCGACTCAATCGAGTACGGGTACTGGGTCCCCTTCGGCAAAATCCACGTCTTCATCGGCAAAGCCTGCGGATCTGAACCCGAGCCGGACATCTGCACCAACATTGTCGAGCCGGCTCGGCGCGTGCAACCCGCCCAGGCTCAAGCCGGTCGGAAACACGTCTTCATCGGCAAAGCCGGCGGATCCGAACCCGAGCCGGACATCTGCACCAACATCGTCGAGCCGGCTCGACGCGTGCAACCCGCCCAGGCTCAAGCCGGTCGGAAACACGTCTTCGTCGGCTTCACCCAGGGGGTGGACCTCGCAGATAACTCTGCGTCCGGCGGCGACACCCTCGTCTATTCTAATGGCGAATCCTCGGTTGGCGAGACCGAGTCGATCCTCCCGCTTTACGATCGCAGGCTTGGGGGCTACTCCGACGACCAGCCGACTCAAGACTCCTTCGACACGCCCCCCCCCCCCCCCCCCGGGCTGCTGTCTATATGGCAGGCTCGGCCCCGGTCCTTAATTCCACGGTGGCCGGCGCCGCGATGGGAACCGGCACCTGAGGGGCCAGCTCAGGCCTTGACAGAATTGGCAACCTCCTTGGCAACTCTCCTTGCGACACCGGTGACCGCAGAGAACCAGGCGGAACGCAACACGGAGGTAGCCAAGCTCCGCGAGCAGATGCCTAAGGTTCAGACAGATATCAATGCCGAAAACACTCGCATGGCGGAGTTACAGTCTCGATTCCAAGCCGAGGCAGAATGCCTGAAAGCCGAAGCCTGGCGCATGGGGCTCCGTCAGAGTGCCTCAGAAGCGGTTCATCAGAGGCGTCATATGAGCCGTCTACCGCCCGACTAGGAGCCTATGCGCCTGTTTAACACGCCGCAGGATACGCCTGTTCAGGGGGCTGGGGCAGGCACCCCGGAAGCACCGTTTGTACCTCTGAGCGGAGGCAGGCAGCCGTCGGTGGGTCAACCCCATCAACCGGCTCAGCAGCGCCCGCATGAGCCGGCCCAGCGGCTCCCGCCAGTTCAGACGCCCCCGCATCATTTCCTCACACCGGCGGGTCATTTCACCAACCCTTTGGACAACTTGGTGGCAGCAGTGACCAACCTGGCCGCGCTCCCAATCACGGGAAACTCACTGGTTGAGATCGAAGCCCGGAATTCCATTGAAATGTTAAGAACTGTGGTCGCCCAGCAGGCGAACTACTCCTACAGTCGGCAGCGACTCCACTCTACCCTGCTTCCAAGCCGAAGCAGGAGCCGCCACGATGAGTCACTAGCCGTCTCTAGCAGCTCTCATCGACGTCGGGATCAGCCTTGTGACCCGCCACGCCTTGGGCCCCTTAACGCCCAGGAGATTGTTGATACAGCTAGGGCTCAACGGGCGGCGGAGGCGGCAAACGCGGCGGGTCAAGCGTCACCTGTCACAACCCAATTGACTTCCAGTAGCAGAACCATTGGGATACCGTGTTTGGTACCGGCTCTACGCAACGAGCGCATGCCCAAGGACTTCAAAGGCCCTCGTAAGGTTCCAAATTACACAGCTGACCTTGAGCCGGCTGCTTGGATTGAGAGCTACGAGATAGCCATGGACATGCTGGATGTCAGCGACGCTGTCTGCGCTAAGTACCTGACGATGATGTTGGAGGGGCCGGCTCATACATGGTTGAAAAACTTGCCCCCCAACTCTATCAACACCTGGGCGGAGTTGAAGGACCATTTCATCAAGAACTTCCAGGGAACCTGCAAAGGCCCAATGACGATCGTCGATCTTCAGCACTGCATCCAACGTGAGGGTGAGTCGGCCCATCACTGGACGCGCCGGGTCGCGGAAATTATTCACGCCTCTGACAGCATCACTGCGCCTCAATCGGTTTTGATCCTGGAAAAGAACTGTCACTTCGAGCCCCTCGTGCAGAAGCTCGGCCAGCTTAAGCAGAAAGTTCAGGATATGGGCGAGCTCATGGACGTCCTCACCAGGTATGCTGAGTCAGACACCACGAAGGATCCTAACCCGGATGATGATCAAACTGGTAAAGGAAAGAAAAACAATGGTGGCAAGGGTAACCAGCAGAACAATTCAGGGAACCATGGACATCATGGCAATGGAGGAAAGCGTAAGAATCAGGAAGGAGGATCAGATTTGGTCGCTAGTACCAACACTGGTTACAAATACCCAAAGGGGAATAATACGGGAAGATCTTATAGTGGCAACAAACCCCGTAATTTTGAGGAAGCCCTCAAAGGGCCATGCCCAAAGCACAGCCTCCCTAATAAGCCGTCAACCCACTCTTGGGAGAACTGTCACATAATGCAGGCTTTCGGCGAGCAGTTCCCTCAGAACCGGCAAAGCGGCGGCGGAGGCAACACGGGGAAGCCTGGAGCTGGCTCGTCCGGTGGATTTCATAACCCGGGGTTTCATGGCCCGGGCGGCTCAGGTACAGGTTACCAGGGTTCTGGCAACAACGGAGGCAATCAGCATCCGGGGCAAGGAAATCAGCAACAGGGCAATCAACATGTCAATCAGTCTGGTTTTCAGAGCAATCCCAAACAGTTGAATAGTGGGCAGTATCAAGTGTTCACGACCCATACTGACAAGCGAGATCGCAAACTCCGGAAATGAGCCGTCAGTGTTGTTGAGCCGGAAGTACCGGAATATCTACGTTGGTCGGAACAGCCCATTACATGGAGCAGAGAGGATCACCCTCCCAGGGTCGACAGTCCGGGTTGCTTGGCTTTGGTGGTGGTGCCTCAAGTTGGCGGCTATTCACTCACAAAGGTACTCATGGACGGAGGAAGCAGTATACACATCTTGTACTATGACACTTTCCGGCGGATGAATCTGTCTGAAAAACAGCTCCAGTCGTCTTCCACCGTGTTTCACGGGATCGTTCCCGGAAAGTCTGAATATCCTATCGGGCGGATCAAGCTGGATGTCGCGTTTGGCACTGATGATAACTACCGGTGCGAGTCTTTGACCTTTGAGGTGGTCAAAATCAAGAGCCCGTATCACGCCCTGTTCGGGCGGCCGGCTTATGCTCGCTTTATGGCTCGACCTTGCTATGTCTACCTCAAACTCAAGATGCCTGGACCGAATGGCACTATCATAGTTAATGCAGATCGAACGATTGCCCTTGAGTGCGAGGAGGGGGATGCAGCCTATGCCGAGACGGCTTGCACTGCGGAGGAGCTGAAATTTTACACTGCAAATGTTGACCCGGCCGATATGACGCCCTTGAAGAAGCCCACTGCAGAGTCTGACCCGCCACTCAAGTTCAAGTCAGTTGAGGGCACCAAGCAGGTTGAGTTTGTCCCTGGCGACTCGTCCAAGACGTTCACTATCGGGACTGGTATGGATCCCAAATAGGAAAGCGCGCTCATCGAGTTCATCCGTGAGAATCGGGACATCTTCGCGTGGAAACCTTCTGACATGCCAGGTGTACCGAGAGAACTCACCTTAATGTGGATCCGAAAATGAAGCCTGTTTGACAATTCCAACGCCATTTTAACGAGGAGAGACGCAAGGTTATAGGAGAGGAAGTAGCCCGGCTCCTAGCTGCCGGATTCATTTGTGACGCCCCGAGACCGATGCTCCAGATGTCTTCCATTTATTCGTCGTCGTTGCCATGTCATTCGATTGCATGTTGCACTTGGCCATGTCATCATGTGCATTTCATCCGCATGTTTTTCAACAATTGCATCCGTTCGTAGTTGGCGTTCTCCCCATTCCTTCCGTTGTCCATTTCGAGTCCCGACACACTCGCGCGCGCCCGCGGCACCACCGAAATATTATTTTATAAGTGGGATAAAAATGTTCTCGGAATGGGTTGAAAGTTGGCGTGCGGTCTTGTTATGTTGTAGGTAGACTGCCTGCCAAATTTCGTTCCAGTCGGAGGTCGTTTGATGCCCCAACGGATAACTATAGCGGCACTATAGCTGGTCAAAACGTCGGACATTTTCGGTGTCCCGAAAACCGTGCCGGGCTGCACCACTTCCCTCTCTCCTTAGTCCAAACCCTCTCTACATAGCCCACCTAGCCCAGCTAATCTCCCCTCTGTCCGGAACCGTCCGATCGTGATCGGAGGACTCCGAAACCCCCCTAAAACCCCTCTAACCCTAGCCCCTGCTATATAAGGAAGGCCTAGCCCCTCCAGTTCAGGAAACCCTAGCCTCGCCTCGAAATACGCGCCGCCGCCAGCTCCCTCCACTCACCAGCCGCCACCCACGCCCTTCTCTTCCTCCTCCAGTCGCCGGCCCTCCCAAGCTCATCCGCGGCCCGCCGAGCCCATCTGGGCCAAGACGAGCCCGCGCGCTCCTCCGCCCGCGAAGCCGCCCCGAGCGCTCCTTGCCTCGCGCCCGCGAAGCCCCATCGCCGGCTGCCCCACTGCCCGCCGCCACCGCGCCTCGCCCCCGCCTCCCCGCGCCGTCGCCGGCACCAGGTCGCCACCTCCCCATCACCTTTCCTTTTCCTTCCTCCTACTCTCCCCTAAGCTCTCCCTCTCTGTCTCCTGGACTGTGACGCCCCGAGGCCAATGCTCCAGATGTCTTCCATTTATTCGTCATCGTTGCCATGTCATTCGCTTGCGTGTTGCACTTGGCCATGCAATCATGTGCATTTCATCCGCATGTTTTTCAAAAGTTGCATCCGCTCGTAGTTGCCGGCTTCTCCACGTCCCTTCCGTTATCCGTTTCGAGACCCGACACACTCGCACGCGCCCGCGGCACCTCCGAAATATTATTTTATAAGTGGGATAAAAATGTTCTCGGAATGGAGTGAAAGTTGGCGTGCGGTCTTATTATGTTGTAGGTAGACCGCGTGCCAAATTTCGTCGCATTCGGAGTCCGTTTGATAGCCCAACCGTTAAACTATAACGGCACTATTGCAGGTAAAACGTCGGACGTTTTCGGTGTTCCGAAGACCGTGCCGGGATGCTATCCTCTCTATTCTCTCAGCCCAATTCACTCCCACCTAGCCCAGCTAGCCCTTCCCCTCTCGCTGGAGCCGTCCGATCCCGATCGGAGGGTCCGAAAACGGCCTCAAACCCCTCCATCTAGCCCCCTGCCTATAAAAGGAAGACCTAGCCCTCCAAATCTCGCAACCCTAGCCTCCCCTAACCTCCCAGCAGCCGCCACCTCTCTTCTCCTCGTTTTCAGCGCTGGCCAGCCCCTCCTCGCCACTTGTCGCTCCGCCAATGGCCTGAGCCGCCGCAGCCGCCGCGCCCAGCCACTCCTAGCGCGCCACGTCGCCACCAGCCACCCACCAGCCACCGCGGCCCGGGGAAGCCCATCGCAGGCCCGCCCAGGCCCGAAGCCGCCCGCCGTCGCAGCCTGCGCGTGCCGCGCGAGCCCGGCCTCCCCCTCGTCCGCGCCAGCGCCCCGCTCCTCCCAGCGCCGCGTCGTCGCCGCCTTCGTCGCCGGTCGCCGCCTTCCGCTCCGCCGAACGCAGCCGTCACCGAGCCCGCCGCCGCCTCGGCCTCGCCATTGCCGCCACCCGCCAGCGAGCTCCGCCGCCAGGCTGAGCGCCCCGCTCCGCCGTGCCTCGCCGCTCGCCCTCACCGTGCCGCGCCGCGGCAGCCAAGTCGCCGCCGACCCCGTCCCCGGCCAGATCCGGGCAGAGGACGGCTAGATCCGTCCATCCCGGCCTCCCTCGACCTCGTCCCCGCCTCCGGTGGCCGTGCCGCCGCCCGCCGTCTCCGGAGCCGCCGCCTGGACGGCCTCATTCATCCTCGACGCCCGGATCCGTTCGTCCGGCGATCCAAACGGGTCCCGCGCCTACTCCGACCCGGTACCCCGTCATCCCGCACTGTGCCATCCAGATCCACCGGCCCACGGGCCCTCTGGTGAGCGCCTCCTCTGTCCCTTGCTCTATGCGCTTTTAGTTATCCAACGCCCAAGTCCCTGAGATTTTTGCAGCACGTATGCATTTTGTGTTGGTCATAACTTTGTGCATGTTGGTCCTATGATGATGATTTATATATGTAAAATGATCTACTCTTTGTGCTCTACATGATGGTAGCATTTGAATTCATGATAGAAGTCATCTACATGTCATTATCTCTGTTACAAAAGTGCATCCTGATTTTACTGCTGGAAACTGTTAATATTTGTCATTTTGTCATTTTTTGTGTGATTTAATACATGCACCACATGAGCAACTTGTCAATATGACTTTGGAGCATTTTCATGTGTTCTTGCAGGTAGTATTTGTTTCATGCCATGAAATGTCCTGATGTGAGTGCCATGAGCTTGTAAACATGCCTAGTTAATGTTGCTATTCTGAGTAAAAGTGTCTGTGATAAAACTTGCCAACTTTGCTTGATGGTAGCCACTAATCTAGAGCTCATATGCATATGATTCCTTCATGTGATTTGGTCTATGCAATGTGTACTTTGATACCATGCCCTTGGTTGCCATGTAATCTTGCTGTAGCATGTCTCTTTGTTGCTCTCAAGTTGCCATCGTGTTATATCTGTCAGCCTGTTAACACAATGTTGCATTTTGCATGGATCATATTAACTTAACCTTGATGCCTATGAACCTGAACCTTAAAGCTGATTTGAAGTATGTCATGTCTACTTTAATTGCATATCAAGTTTGTGCCCATCATGTTATTGTATCTTGCTGTTTTGATGTTGGCAAAGTGCTATGTTGTTGTTTTGGGCAGGTTGCTATTATAACTCGTGTTGCTTGTAGTTGTTGAACCGTTGCTCCGTTTTGATCATGTCCTATATGAAACTTGCTTAGAATTGTGTGTAGTTTCACATTATCATGTTGCATCCTTGATTTGAGCGTTTGTGGTAGATGTTTGCATGCATTTTGCATTATTGCCATGTTCAACCTGTTTAGCTCATATATTTTAGACCGTAGCTCGGAATTAAATGATCTACATATGTAACTTGACTAGAAAAATGTGTAGATCATCATGGTGCATTTTAACTTGCTGTTTAACAACTTTAACATTGTGTTTAATTCAGATCAGTACTAATTTCGAAATTTGCATATGGGGATTTTCCGGAATTGTTATTTGTGTTTCCGGCCTCATTTAAACTTGCCTAGTTGTAAGGATTGCTTATGCTTCATCTCTTGCATGCTTAACAACATTTAATCTTGTCATGCATCATATGTGGATTGTGCATCATGCCATGTTTATGCTTGTGTGTTTACCATGTTGTTTGCTTCTTTCCGGTTGTGCTTCTTCTCGATAGTTCCGGTTTCGTTGCGATTGTGAGGTTTCGTTCGCCTATGTTGGTTCGTCTTCTTCATGGACTCGATCTTCTTCCGTGCGGGATTTCAGGCAAGATGATCATGACCTTGGATATCTTTACTATCTTTGCTTGCTAGTTGTCTCGTTGCTATCGCTATGTCGTGCTTCCTACCACATATATGTCAGCCTCCCATATGCCATGATATAGCCTCTAACCTCCACTACCCAGCAAACCGTTGTTTGGCTATGTTACTGCTTTGCTCAGCCCCTTTCTTATAGCGTTGCTAGTTGCAGGTGCAGTTGCAGGTTATTCCTTGTTGGGACGTGATATGTTGGGATATCACAATATCTCTTATTTAATTAATGCATCTATATACTTGGTATTGGGTGGAAGGCTCGGCCTTTTTCCTAGTGTTTTGTTCCACTCAAGCCGCCCTAGTTTCCGTAATGCTGGTGTTATGATCCATGTTTACTGTTCCTAACATGCTCACGGGAATGGGACCCTCTTGACAGATCGCTTTGAATAACCGCTTCCAGCAAGGCCCAACTTTGGTTTTAACATTTGCCAACATAATAATACTGAATCAATTAATTAATTTTGCATAGGTGGTCGCGTCCCCGGGGATTCTTAAATCAACATAATACAGGTGCGCCAGTGCTGATGGTGCTGGTCCGAAACTAGAGCACCGTGCGGGGCCGCCCCTTGGCAACTTGGGGTCTTCTGGTACATGTACGGTTAGCTTATCCGGTTGTAGCCTGAGATGAGATATGCGCGGCTACTATCAGGGTGTCGGCATGCCGGGAGGTCTTGCTGGAATTGTGTTACCATTGTCGAAATGTCTTGTGCACCGGGATTCCGAGGATACTTCGGAATATCTCGAGGTTGAGGTGTTTCCACCGCAGCTTGTGTAGGCTTATGATGGGCCAGGTTGGAACACCCCTGCAGGGTTAAATCTTACGCGAAGCCGTGCCCGCGGTTATGTGGCACTTGGATATTTATAACCTCCGGTTGTAGAGAACTTGACACTAAATCCTAACTAAAATACACCAACCGTGTGCGTAACCGTGACTGTCTCTTTTCGAGGAAGTTCGAGAAAAAAACACGGTGGGGTTATGTTTGACTCGTAAGTAGGTGTTCAGGATCACTTAGTGATCATTTGTAGTTTCCGATCGTTTTGCGTAGATGCTCTTCTTATTCTTGTACTCGTAAGTTAGCCACCATATAATGCATAGTGCCTGCTGCAACCTCACCACTTTTCCCTTCCATACCCATTTAAGCTTTGATAGTCTTGCTACCCATGGTTTTGGGATTGCTGAGTCCTCGTGGCTCACAGATTACTTCAACAACAGTTGCAGGTACAGGTAATGCGATGTCTTGACGTGAGAGCGATGCTTGTTTGCTTTGGAGATCTTCTTCTGCTTCTTCTTTTTCGTCGATCTTGGGATAGGTTCCTGGTCGGCATCCTGGGCTAGCAGGGTGGATGTCCTTCTTCTTTTCGTTTGACTTCATCCGTAGTCGGATGCTGCCCTTCTGTATGATGTTTGTTATGTATTGATGTATTCATGTGATGATTGTATGTATTTGTTTGTATCCCCATCTGTTATGTATGTGGTACGATGTAATTGTATCCACCTTGCAAGCGTCTCCAATATGTGTTTCTACTCTTGGTGGGGCCTCCGAGTTCCTCGAGAATAGGATCGCATATTGGGCGTGACAAGTTGGTATCAGAGCCTCGACCGACCATAGGAGCCCCCTTGATTGATCGAACCATTGGCGAGTATAGAATAAAAACTATTTTGAGTCTAGTTATATATCGGAGAGTAGGAATTCTTTTTACTCCTTATCCCTTTCGTCGCTCTGGAGAGGAATTGTGACGTAGGTGTTTTGATTCTACTATCTCTTCTCACTCAAAAAAAATTTAGGATCACATGGGTATTTTGGAATCGTTATAATATCGTTGTGACGAGAATTCTGTCTTGGTGCCTCCTGACCGTATGGATTAGACCCGAGGAGTTGAGCTCCAAGGGGTTCTTGTCACATTTGCTATCGTTTCAGTTCCTGAATACCAGAGGACGCCGACATCGAAAGGCTTCTATACTTTTTGTGGTGGCAAATAGTGCCGTGACTTTTCCCCAGTACTGGTGGAGATAGCACGGATGATCCACTATGACTAGTATCGCTGTGCTTTCGAAGGTCTGAGGTAGACGGATTTGCGAAGTTTCTTGGTCGTGTGTGAAGGTTGCGGATTGGTTGCAGCTGATTAGGATATTATTGTTGTTGTGTGCTGAGTAGGTTCCCATATCCGCAACCTGATCTTATAACCAAGAAGTTTCGGGAGTTCTTAGGTGGGAATTCAAGTATTACCTAGGATATCTTTCCAACAGACACATGATACGATTTGGGGTCTATCATATGTTTGTTCCGGCTTATTCTACAAGCCAAATCCTTGAGTTGTTTTTGTTGTGGTATTCGAGTTGCTTCGAAGTCAAGTGTGGATTCTAAATCTTTCCTAAGCGGTGTTCCCATATTTTGATGTGATGGCCAATCCTTTAGATCATTGAGATTGTCATGACAATTCTTTTCACCCGATGTGCTTCTCTTCAAGTTAATCCGATCCTTTCAACATTTCCATGATCAATTCTCAGTTTTCTCAACGGTGTTCGTTTCACCCATCCCAAGTTGTCTTTATTTTTCCCACCCTCCCACCCTTTTTCCTTACGGAGTCAAAATTCTCAAATCAAGCATCCATTTTGTTCATGAGAAGTCTCTTCATTCTTTCCTTCAATGTTCTTAGCCGGTGATTTCTCGTGAAGATCCTCAGGAGCTTCAAGCTCATCATTCTTCATTATCGTATCTTCTCCAGTGTTGTAAATTCAAGCTTTTGGCGTTGTTCATATCCTTTTCTTTTGTTCACATATTTTTCCCATGTTGGAAATTCTTACCTAAGCATATCTTGTTCATTCACCTCTCTCTATCCTTTTCCGGTGCGAAGAAATTATCTCAGAAGATTCATCTTTCCATTCAAGATCCGTTCGACATATCTCGAGGTTGTTATTTCTCTCATGCCATTTAATTCAACCGGTGCAATTCTTATCTCAAGCAGTTGTCCCAACGGTGTTTCTTTTGACTGGGCCTTAACCCACAGGTCTTTTCCCAGGATCTTACCTGACTCTTCTAATTTTTCCGGAGTTATTCTCGAATTCTTTCAAACTTTGACGTAAGAATGAATTCTCATCAGTCAATTGCCTTCTTCGAGATCGCTTTCAAATTCTTTTCATCTTTGGCTCAACCTTTCTATTCTTCACTATCCCGGAGTATTTTACAAATTCATCAAGATGGTTCTCGTCGTCCTTCTCTTCTTGGAAGACCGAAGGAGAGTTCTCTTAAATCCTTTTCCGTTCTCTTGAAGATTTGTGGTTCTAGATTCATGCCATCCTCACAATTGTTTTCGATTGTGAGAAATTCTTTTCATACCCACCCAGAGCATTTCATGAGTTCTTTCCATTTTGATTCTCCGAAGGAAGTTATTTCAGAAGAATTCTTCATTCTCGACATTCTTCTCGCGTTCTCAATTCTTCCGGTGCTTCGTTCAAGTATTCTCCAATAAACTCGTGATCGCTTCGTTCTCTTGTAATTAATTTCCCTCAAGTATCCTCGTTCGTTTTCTAATTCCTCCCGACGATTCGTTCTATTTTCTTTGTCCGTTTTCAAATTCTTACGGTGGTCCGTTCAAGATTCCTCTTCCTTTGTTATTGTATCATTTCATTTGTTCTTTCCAAAATCCTACCGGTGTTTCCTCGAAGACTTCGTGAAGTTGGCGCTATATCTCTCTTTAATCTTTTCAAGAAGAATAAGTAGTGTGCAAATCCATTGCTTTTCATCAATTTATTTTGATGAAGGATAGACATATCATAATTCTTATTCTTGTTCATGGAGGTGATTTAATTCCTTCTTCGGAGTTTGTTCATGATGAATAAATTCTTGATTCTAAGTTGCTCGTCTTTTTTGTCCGGAGTTCCAAGTTTTCTCGGTTATCTCGTCACGAAGCTCCATCTAAATCATTGCAAGGCTTCATCTTGTTCTTTTCAACCTTCGTTACTATCATCCTTTTGTTTACCGGAGTTCTTCATGGTGGTTCGTCAAGGATTTAATCCATTCTCGAAGTCTTCTTCAAGATTCTTGTTGGAGCTCAAGTATTCTTCGTCTTGCATTTCAAAGTGCAAATCCTTTCTACCTTGTCTTTTGAGGTGGTGTTATGTCTTTCTTGAAAATGTTCCTTCGTGTTTCATGATTCACAAGTTGTCAGGAATGAGATATTTAAACCCATCATTTTTCTCTTCGTTCAGGAATGAGTTATCTTGGGTTAAATTTCACCTAAAGCCTTCCCTAAGGAATGTTGCTATTATGGTGCTTATCAATGATCCAAGTTTCTCCTTCTCTTCTCGATGAAAGAGGTTTTCATCTCTTCGAGATCTCAAGCAATCAGTTGTTTCCGTTAATGGCTGGTTGTCACCTCATAATTTTGAGATTTCTTCCATAAGCCCACAACAAGCTTATTCTTTTCGTTGTTGATTTTCCAACAACTCCGGTCAATCCTTCTTTGCGAGGATGCTTTTCAAATTCATTTGTGGGAGAAGTTGTCATTTTCTTCTTCGTTCTTTTCTTTCCAACGATCTAGCTTCTATTCTTTCGTTCCGGAGGCATTGTGGTGTTTCTCTCTTCGAACCATTATTCTCGTTTCGCCAAGATCATGATCTTTCCTTGCTTATCCATGTTACCAGAGTGTTGTGTCCTCTTTTCAAGTTCTTTTCATCTTATCAAGCTTTGCTTTGTTTCTACCGGAGTGCTATCGAATTTTTTCGTTCTTAATCCTTTTCTATTTGTTCTAACCAGAGTGGTTTCGAATTCTTGCTTCTTTCTCAAGCCATTCTTCAACTCGTTGCAACCTTCGAGGTTTGTTGGTTTTACTCATTTGTCCAAGAAGCAACTTTGTTTTACCTCTTCATTTTTTCTCTACCTCTTCCCCTTCCGTTTCCTTCCTATGATCTCGGGTCGAGATCTTCTGTTAGTGGAGGAGAGTTGTGACGCCCCGAGGCCGATGCTCCAGATGTCTTCCATTTATTCGTCGTCGTTGCCATGTCATTCGCTTGCGTGTTGCACTTGGCCATGTCATCATGTGCATTTCATCCACATGTTTTTCAAAACTTGCATCCGCTCGTAGTTGCCGGCTTCTCTGCGTCCCTTCCGTTGTCCGTTTCGAGACCCGACACACTCGCACGCGCCCGCGGCACCTCCGAAATATTATTTTATAAGTGGGATAAAAATGTTCTCGGAATGGAGTGAAAGTTGGCGTGCGGTCTTATTATGTTGTAGGTAGACCACGTGCCAAATTTCGTCGCATTCGGAGTCCGTTTGATAGCCCAACCGTTAAACTATAACAGCACTATAGCCGGTAAAACGTCGGACGTTTTCGGTGTTCCGAAGACCGTGCCGAGCTGCTATCCTCTCTCTTCTCTCAGCCCAATTCACTCCCACCTAGCCCAGCTAGCCCTTCCCCTCTCGCTGGAGCCGTCTGATCCCGATCGGAGGGTCCGAAAACGGCCTCAAACCCCTCCATCTAGCCCCCTGCCTATAAAAGGAAGACCTAGCCCTCCAAATCTGGCAACCCTAGCCTCCCCTAACCTCCCAGCAGCTGCCACCTCTCTTCTCCTCGTTTTCAGCACCGGCCAGCCCCTCCTCACCACTTGTCGCGCCGCCAATGGCCTGAGCCGCCGCAGCCGCCGCGCCCAGCCACTCCTAGCGCGCCACGTCACCACCAGCCACCCACCAGCCACCGCGGCCCGGGGAAGCCCATCGCGGGCCCGCCTAGGCCCGAAGCTGCCCGCCGTCGTAGCCCACGCGTGCCGCGCGAGCCCAGCCTCCCGCTCGCCCGCGCCAGCGCCCCGTTCCTCCCAGCGCCGCGTCGTCGCCGCTTTCGTCGCCGGTCGCCGCCTTCCGCTCCGCCGAGCGCAGCCGTCACCGAGCCCGCCGCCGCCTCGGCCTCGCCGTCGCCGCCACCTGCCAGCAAGCTCCGCCGCCGGTCCAAGCGCCCCGCTCCGCCGTGCCTCGCCACTCGCCCCGCCAGCACCCGGTCCCCCTCGCCGTGCCGCGCCGCCGCAGCCAATTCGCCGCCGACCCCGTCCCCGGCCAGATCCGGGCAGAGGACGGCTGGATCCGTCCATCCCGGCCTCCCTCGACCTCGTCCCCGCCTCCGGTGGCCGTGCCGCCGCCCGCCGTCGCCGGAGCCGCCGCCTAGATGGCCTCGTTCATCCCTGACGCCCGGATCCGTTCGTCCGGCGATCCAAATGGGTCCCGCGCCCACTCCGACCCGATACCCCGTCATCCCGCACTGTGCCATCCAGATCCACCGGCCCACGGGCCCTCTGGTGAGCGCCTCCTCTGTCCCTTGCTCTATGCGCAGTTTAGTTATCCAACGCCCAAGTCCCTGAGATTTTTGCAGCACGTATGCATTTTGTGTTGGTCATAACTTTGTGCATGTTGGTCCTATGATGATGATTTATATATGTAAAAGGATCTACTCTTTGTGCTCTACATGATGGTAGCATTTGCATTCATGATAGAAGTCATCTACATGTCATTATCTCTGTTACAAAAGTGCATCCTGATTTTACTGCTGGAAACTGTTAATATTTGTCAATTTATCAGTTTTTGTGTGATTTAATACATGCACCATATGAGCAACTTGTCAACATGACTTTGGAGCATTTTCATGTGTTCTTGCTGGTAGTATTTGTTTCATGCCATGAAATGCCCTGATGTGAGTGCCATGAGCTTGTAAACATGCCTAGTTAATGTTGCTGCTCTGAGTAAAAGTGTGTGTGATAAAACTTGCCAACTTTGCTTGATGGTAGCCACTAATCTAGAGCTCATATGCATA
Organism: Elymus sibiricus; assembly: GCA_039707655.1. Taxonomy (NCBI): domain Eukaryota; kingdom Viridiplantae; phylum Streptophyta; class Magnoliopsida; order Poales; family Poaceae; genus Elymus; species Elymus sibiricus. The sequence goes on from CM077670.1 coordinate 208,712,940, forward strand.
TAATTCCTTCATGTGATTTGGTCTATGCAATGTGTACTTTGATTCCATGCCCTTGGTTGCCATGTAATCTTGCTGTAGCATGTCTCGTTGTTGCTCTCATGTTGCCATCATGTTATATCTGTCAGCCTGTTAACACAATGTTGCATTTTGCATGGATCATATTAACTTAACCTTGATGCCTATGAACCTGAACCTTAAAGATGATTTGAAGTATGTCATGTCTACTTTAAGTGCATATCAAGTTTGTGCCCACCATGTTATTGTAGCTTGCTGTTTTGATGTTGGCAAAGTGCTATGTTGCTGTTTTGGGCAGGTTGCTATTATAACTCGTGTTGCTTGTAGTTGTTGAACCGTTGCTCCGTTTTGATCATGTCCTATATGAAACTTGCTTAGAATTGTGTGTAGTTTCACATTATCAGGTTGCATAGTTGATTTGAGCGTTTGTGGTAGATGTTTGCATGCATTTTGCATTATTGCCATGTTCAACTTGTTTAGCTCATATCTTTTAGACCGTAGCTCCGAATTAAATGATCTACATAAGTAACTTGACTAGAAAAACGTGTAGATCATCATGGTGCATTTTAACTTGTTGTTTAACAACTTTAACATTGTATTTAATTGAGATCAGTACTAATTTCGAAATTTGCATATGGGGATTTTCCGGAATTGTTATTTGTGATTCCGGCCTCATTTAAACTTGCCTAGTTGTAAGGATTGCTTATGCTTCATCTCTTGCATGCTTAACAACATTTAATCTTGTCATGCATCATATGTGGATTGTGCATCATGCCATGTTTATGCTTGTGAGTTTACCATGTTGTTTGCTTCTTTCCGGTTGTGCTTCTTCTCGATAGTTCCGGTTTCGTTGCGATTGTGAGGATTCGTTCGCCTACGTTGGTTCGTCTTCTTCATGGACTCGATCTTCTTCCGAGCGGGATTTCAGGGAAGATGATCATGACCTTGGATATCTTTACTATCTTTGCTTGCTAGTTTTCTTGTTGCTATCGCTATGTCGCGCTTCCTACCACATATATGTCAGCCTCCCATATGCCGTGATACAGCCTCTAACCTCCACTACCCAGCAAACTGTTGTTTGGCTATGTTACTGCTTTGCTCAGCCCCTTTCTTATAGCATTGCTAGTTGCAGGTGCAGTTGCAGGTTATTCCATGTTGGGACATGGATATGTTGGGATATCACAATATCTCTTATTTAATTAATGCATCTATATACTTGGTATTGGGTGGAAGGCTTGGCCTTTTGCCTAGTGTTTTGTTCCACTCAAGCCGCCCTAGTTTCCGTAATGCTGGTGTTATGATCCATGTTTAGCATTCCCAACATGCTCAGGGGAATGGGACCCTCTTGACAGTTCGCTTTGAATAACCGCTTCCAGCAAGGCCCATCTTTGGTTTTAACATTTGCCAACAAAATAATACTGAATCAATTAATTAATTTTGCATAGGGGGTCGCGTCCCCGGGGATTCTTAATTCAACATAATACAGTTGGGCCAGTGCTGATGGTTCTGGTCCAAAACTAGAGCACCGTGCAGGGCCGCCCCTTGGCAAGTTGGGGTCTTCTAGTACCTGTACGCTTAGCTTATCCGGTTGTGGCCTGAGACGAGATACGCGCGGCTACTATCAGGGTGTCGGCACGTCGGCAGGTCTTGCTGGAATTGTGTTACCATTGTCGAAATGTCTTGTGCACCGGGATTCCGAGGATACTTCGGGCTATCTCGAGGTTGAGGTGTATCCACCGCAGCTTGTGTAGGCTTATGATGGGCCAGGTTGGAACACCCCTGCAGGGTTAAATCTTACGTGAAGCCGTGCCCGCGGTTATGTGGCACTTGGATATTTATAACCTCCGGTTGTAGAGAACTTGACACTAAATCCTAACTAAAATACACCAACCGTGTGCGTAACCGTGACTGTCTCTTTTCGAGGAAGTTCGAGAAAAGAACACGGTGGGGTTATGTTTGACTCGTAAGTAGGTGTTCAGGATCACTTAGTGATCATTTGTAGTTTGCGACCGTTTTGCGTAGATGCTCTTCTTATTCTTGTACTCGTAAGTTAGCCACCATATAATGCTTAGTGCCTGCTACAACCTCACCACTTTACCCTTCCATACCCATTTAAGCTTTGATAGTCTTGCTACCCATGGTTATGGGATTGCTGAGTCCTCGTGGCTCACAGATTACTTCAACAACAGTTGCAGGTACAGGTAATGCGATGTCTTGACGTGAGAGCAATGCTTGTTTGCTTTGGAGTTCTTCTTCTGCTTCTTCTTCTTCGTCGATCTGGGGATAGGTTCCTGGTCGGCATCCTGGGCTAGCAGGGTGGATGTCGTTCTTCTTTTCGTTTGACTTCATTCGTAGTCGGATGCTGCCCTTCTGTATGATGTTTGTTATGTATTGATGTATTCATGTGATGATTGTATGTATTTGTTTGTATCCCCATCTATTATGTATGTGGTACGATGTAATGATATCCACCTTGCAAGCGTCTCCAATATGCGTTTCTACTCTTGGTGGGGCCTCCGAGTTCCTCGAGAATAGGATTGCATATTGGGCGTGACATGCACAGCGCCGCCGCCGGATCTCGTCGCCGCCGTCGCTCGTCGCCTCTGCCCCGATCCGGTCGGGAACCGACCCCTGCGAACCCCCCCATCCCGGATCCGTGCCGCCCCGCCGTCGCTGGAGCTCCACCTCATTGCAGTCACTGATGACCCGCGCCTGGACGACGTCGACAGATCCAGCCGCGGATCCGCCCCGAGCCCTCCATCCAAACGCCTCTGCTGCACCCCCGCCATCCAGCCTCTGTGACCGGCCCACGGGCCATGGTGAGCTCCGCCTGTCTATCCCTCGCTCGTGCGCTATATAGTTATCCTACGCTCAGATCTGAATTTCCAGTCCCTGCATTTCTTTTACATCATTTATGCATTTTGTGGGGGCCATATCTTTGTGCATGTTGATCCTATGAAGATGATCCTTATATGTAAAATGTTCTACTCTCTGTGCTCTACATGATGGTTGCTGTTGCATTCATGTTAGGATTCATCAACATGTCATTATCTCTGTTGCAAGAGTGCTATGTGCTGTTAACTGCTGAAAACTGTTAATACTTGCCACTTTGTCATTTTTGTGTGATTTAATACATGCACCATATAAGCAACTTGTCAACATGACTTTGGAGGATTTTCATGTCTTCTTGCTGCTAGTATTTATTTCATGCCATGATATGCCTTGATGTGAGTGCCATGAGCTTGAAAACATGCCTAGTTAATGTTGTTGTTCTGAGTAAAGCTGTCTGTGATAAAACTTGCCAACTTTGCTTGATGGTTGCCACTAATCTAGAGCTCATATGCATATGGTTCCTTCATGAGATTTGGTCTATGTGATGTCTACTTTGATACTATGCCCTTGGTTGCCATGTAATATTGCTGTAGCATATTTATTTCATGCCTCCAACATGTCATCATATTAACTCTGCTCATGTATATGCCATGTTTAGCAGAACATTGCATTTTGCATGGATCATATCGACTTAACCTTGATGCCTATGAACCTGAACCTTTAAGATAAATTGGAGTATATCATGTCTATTTCAAGTGCATATCAAGTTTGTGCCCATCATGTTACTGTAGCTTGCTGTTTTGATGCTTGCAAAGTGCTATGTTGCTGCTTTGGGCAGATTATTATTATAGCTTGTGTTGATTGTAATTGTTGAACCGTTGCTTCATTTTGATCATGTCCTATATGAAAATTGCTTAGAATTGTGTGTAGCTTCAGATTGTCATGTTGCATCCTTGATTTGAGAGTGTGCTGTTGATGTTTCCATGCATTTTGTACCATATGCCATGTTAAACTTGTTTAGCTCATATCTTCTAGCCCGTAGCTCTGAATTAAATGATCTAAATATGTAACTTGACTAGAAAAACGTGTAGATCATCGTGATGCATGTTAACTTGCTGTTTAACAACTTTAACATTGTGTTTAATTCAGATCAGCCCCAATTTCGAAATTTGCATATGGGCATTTTCCGGAATTGTTATCTGTGTTTTCGGCCTCATTTAAACTTGCCTAGTTGTATGGATTGCTTATGCTTCATCTCTTGCCATGTTTAACAACATTTAATCTTGTCATGCATCATATTGGATTGTGCATCATGCCATGTTTATGCTTGTGAGTTTACCATGTTGTTTGCTTCTTTCTGGTTGAGCTTCTTCTCGATAGTTCCGGTTTCATTGCGATTGTGAGGATTCGTTCCACTACGCTTGTTCGTCTTCTTCATGGACTCGATCTTCTTCCGAGCGGGACTTTAGGCAAGATGATCATGACCTTGGATATCTTTACTATATTTGCTTGCTAGTTGTCTCGTTGCTATCGTTATGTCGCGCTTCCTACCACATATATGTCAGCCTCCCATATGCCATGATACAGCCTCTAACCACCCTTACCCAGCAAACCGTTGTTTGGCTATGTTACCGCTTTGCTCAGCCCCTTTCTTATAGCGTTGCTAGTTGCAGGTGCTCTTGCAGGTTGTTCCATGTTGGGACATGGATATGTTGGGATATCACAATATCTCTTATTTAATTAATGCATCTATATACTTGGTATTGGGTGGAAGGCTCGGCCTTTTGCCTAGTGTTTTGTTCCACTCAAGCCGCCCTAGTTTCCGTAATGCTGGTTTTATGATCCATGTTTAGCGTTCCTAACATGCTCAGGGGAATGGGACCCTCTTGACAGTTCGCTTTGAATAACCGCTTCCAGCAAGGCCCAACATTGGTTTTAACATTTGCCAACATAATAATACTGAGCTAAATAATTAATTGGCATAGGGCGTCATGAACCCGAGGATTCTTTTAATTCAACATAATACAGGTGGGCCAGTGCCGATGGTGTTGGTCTGAAACGGGTAGACTGCGGGGTCACCATGGGCAAACTCGAGGATCTGGTTTTACTCGTAGGATGTCCCATCCGGTCGTGGCCTGAGACGAGATACGCGCGGCTACTATCATGGTGTCAGCACACCGAGAGGTCTTGCTGGAATTGTGTTACCATTGTCGAAATGTCTTGTGCACCGGGATTCCGAGGATACCTTGGGCTATCTCGAGGTTGAGGTATTTCCACCGCAGTTTGTGTAGGCTTATGATGGGCCAGGTTGGAACACCCCTGCAGGGTTAAATCTTACGCGAAGCCGTGCTCGCGGTTATGTGGCACTTGGATATTTATAACCTCCGGTTGTAGAGAACTTGACACTAAATCCTAATTAAAATACACCGACCGTGTGTGTAACCGTGACCGTCTCTTTTCGAGGAAGTTCGAGAAGAGAACACGGTGGGGTTATGTTTGACTCGTAAGTAGGTGTTCAGGATCACTTAGTGATCATTTGTAGTTTGCGACCGTTTTGCGTAGATGCTCTTCTTATTCTTGTACTCATAAGTTAGCCACCATATAATGCTTAGTGCTTGCTGCAACCTCACCACCTTACCCTTCCATACCCATTTAAGCTTTGATAGTCTTGCTACCCATGGTTATGGGATTGCTGAGTCCTCGTAGCTCACAGATTACTACAACAACAGATGTAGGTATAGGTAATGCGATGATCTGACGTGAGAGCGATGTTCGTTTGCTTTTGGAGTTCTTCTTCTGCTTCTTCCTCTTCGTCGATCTTGGGATAGGTTCCTGGTCGGCATCCTGGGCTAGTAGGGTGGATGTCATTCTTCTTTTCGTTTGATTTCATCCGTAGTCGGATGCTGCCCTTATGTATGATGTTTGTTATGTATTGATGTATTCATGTGATGATTGTATGTCTTTGTCTGTATCCCCATCTATTATGTATGTGGTACGATGTAATGATATCCACCTTGCAAGCGTCTCCAATATGCGTTTCTACTCTTGGTGGGGCCTCCGAGTTCCTCGAGAATAGGATCGCATATTGGGTGTGATATCATTGTTGAAGTTTTTCACCCTCAGTGGTTGGCTAATCCAGTGCTTGTTCTCAAGAAAAATGGCACTTGGCGCATGTGTATTGACTACACGAATCTCAACAAGGCTTGTCCCAAAGACCCGTTTGCCCTCCCTCGCATTGATCAGATCATCGATGCCATGGCAGGGTGTGAGAGTCTGTGTTTCCTGGATGCTTACTCCGGTTATCATCAGATAAAGATGGTCGTCGAGGATCAGGAGAAGACGGCCTTCATCACACCCTTTGGGGCCTTCTGCTATGTCTCTATGCCTTTTGGGCTCAAAAGTGCAGGGTCGACTTATCAGCGGTGTGTCCAGAATTGCTTTCATAAGCAGATTGGGCGCAACGTTCATGCTTATGTGGATGATATCGTGGTCAAGTCATTGAAGAAGGAGACCTTACTGGATGATCTCAAGGAAACTTTTGCTCATATTCGGACTTACCAGATGAAGCTTAACCCGGATAAGTGCATTTTTGGTGTTCCTACAGGCAAGTTGCTGGGTTTCCTAGTATCGGAACGAGGCATTGAAGCCAACCCGGATAAAATCAAGGCAATAACCTCACTCGCGAAACCGGAGAATATCAATGACGTTCAACGGATGGCGGGTCGGATCGCTGCTTTGAGCCGGTTCATAAGCCGCCTTGGTGAGAAAGCTATTCCTTTGTACCAGATGCTGAAAAAGACTGATGATTTTGTCTGAAGCGATGCTGCTGATGCTGCCTTCGAAGCCCTTAAGAAGCAGTTGGCTGAGCCGCCCGTTCTCGCTGCCCCCATCGCCAAAGAGCCTATGCTCCTGTACATTGTTGCCAATAACAAAGCAGTCAGTGTTGTCGTTGTTGTCAAGAGGAAAGAGGCAGGGAAAGAATATCCAGTGCAACGGCCAGTCTATTATGTCAGCGAAGTTCTATCTGAGTCCAAGCAGAGGTACCCACATTGGCAGAAACTGGTGTGTGGCGTTTTCCTGGCTAGTCGCAAGCTCAGGCATTATTTCCTGGAGCACCCCATTACTATGGTCAGTTCAGCACCCTTGGGGGACATCATTCAGAACAGGGAAGCTACAGGCCGGGTTGCTAAATGGGCGATTGAGCTTGGCCCACATCATCTTAAATACGTGCCTCGCACGGCCATCAAATCCCAGGCACTTGTTGATTTTATCAATGATTGGACTGAACTCCAAGCTCCGGAAGAGAAGCCTGATAATACATATTGGACTATACATTTTGATGCTTCCAGACAGCTAGAAGGCTCAGGGGCTGGAGTCGTCATATCTTCCCCTCGAGGTGACAAATTTTGTTATGTCCTGAGGATTCTGTTTACTTGTACTAACAATGCAGCTGAATATGAGGCTCTCCTCCACGGTCTTCGGATAGCTAAGGAGATGAATCTCAGCCGGGTCAGGTGCTTGGGCGACTCAGATTTGGTCGCTCAACAAGTTTCAGGAAAGTGGGACTCCAAGGACCCGCTTATGGCGGCTTATCGGCAAGAAGTAACCAATGTGGCTGGACACTTCAAAGGATATCAAGTCGATCACATTGACCGGCGACTTAACGAGGCGGCTGACGCATTGTCATGACTCGGCTCTCAACGTAAGCCGGTCCCCCCAAATGTGTTCCTTGACGTGCTCCATCACCCTTCTGTTAAGCTACCTTCCGAGGAAGATCTCGCCGTTCCTGACCTGGCGGTACTGTTGGTGGCGGCTCTTCACGCTATTCCGGACTGGACAGTTCCTTATATGGATTATCTGACTCGAGGCGAGCTCCCTGAAGATGAACTCATGGCTCGTCAGATCGTCCGCCGCTCTAAGTCTATGTCTATCGTCAATGGTGAGTTACATCGGAGGAGCATTACAGGAGTTTTCCAACGTTGTGTTTCCCCTGATGAAGGGCGAGAGATCCTCAATGAGATTCATTCTGGCGATTGTGGTCATCATGCCGGCTCACGATCTTTGGTGGCAAAAGCTTTTCGGCATGGTTTTTACAGGCTTACGGCTCACGCAGATGCTGAGGATATCGTACAAAAGTGTGATGGTTGCCAGAAGTTTGCTCGCCAGGCTCATGTTCGGGCTCAAGAGATCTGGATGATCCCAATCACTTGGCCCTTTGCAGTCTGGGGGTTCGACATGGTTGGTCCGTTTAAGCCGTCCAAGGACAAGAAGACCCATCTTTTGGTTGCTGTTGATAAATTCACAAAGTGGGTTGAGGCCGAGCCAATCAGCAATTGTGATGCGGCCACAACAATCAAGTTCTTGAAAAAGTTGATTTTTCGCTTTGGTTATCCACATAGCATCATCACTGATAATGGCACAAATTTGTCCAAGGGAGCTATGAAGCAGTTTTGTCAAAGAGAGCATATCCGGCTTGATGATGCATCTGTTGCCCACCCTCAGTCCAATGGCCAAGCAGAACGTGCTAATCAAGAGATTTTACGAGATATCAAGCCGAGGCTTATGGTCCCCCTTGAGCGCACGCCGGGTTGCTGGGTTTAGGAGCTCCTTTCTGTCCTTTGGAGCATAAGGACTACCCCTAACAGATCAACAGGCTTTACGCCTTTCTTTATGGTCTATGGCGCAGAAGCTGTTTTACCCAGCGATATTTGCCACGATTCCCCATGGGTCACCGCCTATGTCGAAGCAGATAGCGAGCAGGCTCGTCAAGATTCTCTCGATGCATTGGAGGAGGAACGGGACTTAGCAGCAGCACGATCTGCAATCTATCAGCAAGACCTACGTCGCTATCACAGCCGTCGGGTTCCCTGCCGTACTTTCCAAGAGGGCGACTTAGTACTGCGTCGATTCAAGGACAGGCGGGTATGCACAAGCTCTCCCCTCCCTGGGAAGGGCCTTTTGTCATCAGCAAAAAGCTCCACAACGGTTCATATTACCTGATGGATATACGTGAGCACAATAAATCACGTACGTCGGAGGAGGAGACCAACAGGCCTTGGAACATCGTTCATCTCCGTCCTTATTACACTTAGAGCCACTGGCTCAAGTTGCTTGTACATACCTTTGTATATATTATGATCAATAAACATAAGCCGGCACCCTCGAAACTCGGGGCCTCTGTCATTTCATCTTAAATATTTTGCATGAGTCTTTTTTGTTTTTGATCATTGGTCACTTGGGTGCTTCGAACTCACCGATTTTAGCTATCTCACCCTCTTGACCCGGCAATTAACGCCACATTATCTTGGTTAAACCTGCCTGTCTGCTTGATGCTACTCCGATTAGGTGACCCGGTGTACTCTTGACAAGTCAATCATCTCTATGACCCTGAACTTGTCTTGGTTAAAACATCGGATGTCACGTGAGAGCCGGCTTACAGAGAGCGAGGATAAACCATGGGCTATCACGCCAGCTTCCTTGAAGCATGACTCGAGCCTCGAAAGCCGGTCTATATTGTCGTGCCTCGAAAGCCGACTTAACATTGATATCTATTCATGATTTCTGTTCAATTTTTACAGGGGTTATCTTTGTTTTCCCTTTGGCCATTAGCCGTCGGGTCAAGGATGAGCCGGGTCAAACAAACATCCTAAACAGGATAGGTTCATGTTGGTTCATACAAACATGACTCGCCATTCTGATACTCAATGAAGCATCGTTTCTTCAAACGGAGACCTGGCGGGTTAATATACAATCACACCAGTTCAGCTGTTTCATCCAACATCCTGTAAAATTTTCAAGTGCGCGAAGGCACAACAGAGCACCTAAGTATTTCAACTGTCCTATTACAAGGCCATAGCTGGGCTCAATAATGTCAAAGTTCTTTGGAGCTCTACTCCTGGTCACCAGTTTCAGCGCCCTCCGGGTTATCAGCTCCCGGGTTAGCTCCCTCCTGCTGTTTCTTGGCGGCTTGAGTTTCCGGGTCACCCTGCTCCGACTCTGCTTTTTCTTTTATCTGAAGATTTTCGAAGTCCCAGTCGAGGGTGGTCAAAGCTTGGAACTCGGCGTCCTCTCCTATTATAATTGATGGATCAACATCAGGAGCAAAGATGTGCTTACGCCTTGCTGGAGTCAGGTTGACTGGCTCAAAGATTGGCGGTGTAACCCGTTGGTTCCCTTCAGTATAACCCGCCTGGTACCTCTTCAAATCCACCTCTTCAACAATCTGACTCACCACGACACGAGTTTCTTTCATACAGCGGGAATAGTCAGCCGACGTGAATTCCTTGCCGTCCGTCTTAAGTTCCGAAAACCCGCCAGCAAGCTCAGACATGTCCATATTCGGCACATACGCCTTGGCTCGGCCAAAGGCTAGAATGCTGGCTGATCGGGCGGCTGATTTCTTGAACTCCTCGATGTACTTCGGCATGGTGGAAAGCTGATTCAACACGTCTTTGATATATTTTGGCGGCTCTTCATGTCTCATTATTGACATAATTGTGAACAAGCTCCCTGCATAGAGTTGCTCAAGCAAGGTGTACATCGCTTTCAGCTTGACCAGCGGCTCTTGACCAAGATTCACGATCCGGTGCCCAGCAATTTTTGCCCAAGTATGGATCAGCTACGGATTGCAGTTCGCAGGCGAGTTAACAGTACCAAATATGAATCAACTACAAGTGGTGGATCACTTACCAAAGATAGCCTGGGTCATGTGATTGATGTGATGCTTTAACCCGGCCAACTCATCAGAAAGGGGCTTGAGTTTGTTTTCTGCTTCTTCAGCACGTTTCAACAGCAAGGTTCTCTCTTTCTCATGAGAAGCCATCAATACTCTCAATTTTTCGGCGGTCATCGATGCTGATTCTTCTAGAGACGCGGCTGCTGAATCGGCATCAGCTCGAAGCTTCTTCTCCGCCTTAAGTTGCTCTTGCAAGCCGGCCGCTCTCGACTCGGCATCATTCAGCAGATCCTGTCATAACCAGGTCACATCAGTACAATGAGCCTACAACATTGGCGACTTTGGTGTTTGGCAACACTGATACAACCACAATTTTCTACACTGAAGTCCCAAGCAGTTGCTAGCAATCTACATGGCACTTGGGGGCTAATGCAAGTTCAATTTTTCTTTTACAAATACGAAGGGAACGCTCCCACTCATCTTACTACAACAAGCCGGCCCTTGGGGGCTACACATCCTTTTGCTCTCTGATCGTTGAAGACCCGGCTGTTTCACAGAAACAAGCCGGCCCTTGGGGGCTACACATCCTTTTGCTCTCTGATTGTTGAAGACCCGGCTGTTTCACAGAAACAAGCCGGCCCTTGGTGGCTACACATCCTTTTGCTCTCTGATTGTTGAAGACCCGGCTGTTTCACAGAAACAAGCCGGCCCTTGGGAGCTACATGTCAATTCAGTCTGAGCCAAAGTTTAAGCACCAACTTGTTATATGCATAACAACCCGGCCCTTGGGGGCTACGGTTCACGAAAGGAAAGAAAAGTGTATCTAAAGTCTTTCACACAATCATGTCTGTTTATGTCTAAGACTTGGCGGCTACATATGATATATACAGTAGACAAGAGATGTTTTCTTACCTCGTATTTTCTCTTCAGCATGTTAACCATGCTGGCTTCCATATCCCGGCTTGTGGATAGCCGGGTCAAGTACGCCTCATGAAGGTCAGCAGCGCTAAGTTCTTGAAGGCTTCGGAGTGCATGTTTTGCCAAAGTGGTTGAAGGCTCTGGAGTTTTAAAAGACTAGATGACCCGGTTGCGCCGATGGCGCAAGAAGCCAGTTAGAAGTGATGTTAGTAGTGAGTAGGTGTATGTGGTTCAGATATGCTGATCGAGGGTGATAGGGCTATTCCCCTGGCGCAAGACACGAACGGAGAGAAGATCTATTTGAGTATTAATCACCATACATTTGTAGAAGTAGTAAAGAAAAACAGAAAGCAAGTTTGCGTGAGAAGGTAAAGATAAGTATGGTACATAAGCACTTGGTTTGCCAGCACATATATGCTCACCCAGTACAGAACAAACAATAGTAGATTCTTGGTACAATGAAATCCTAACATCGCCTAAGTGTGAACTTGAAAATATAAACATAACAACTAATTTTACAATTTACAATAGAAGTTGACCACCTGTATAATATCACAAGCTTGTGAGGTCCACTAGCTTCTGTTTCAAAATGCAAGTGGAAATAAAACATGATTCTACATAGCGGCACTAATATACATGAATAAGAATACAAGTGTCTTACATGATAAGGTTAGCATGCAGCTAGGGCTACAGCCTAGACGAAAGACATGGGTAGACAGGGCAAAACGATGCTGGTTAGATATTTGTTACATAACTATGTTTGATTGGATAAGTAGCACCAAAGAACAGTGGTACACTCACTATTGTCATATTGCTGACTAATTACATATAGATGAAATACACTGCCAATGGTACATGGCTGTGGTGGAACTGGATAGTGGGCATGGTGGACAAACCCATGTGTTAATGTGATCTATATAGGTACTCACAATCATCAGTGCACCACCCATCACTGTCATAGATGATCTCATCATCAAGGCAGCTTCTCATGTACAGTGGGCACAAAGTCTTAATTATATTCCAAGCATCATGGTGATGTAACCAAGAAATTAGTATAGAAGTCTGAACTTGGTTTGCTATAAAACTCATTTTTCTATCGGTAATGTTCCGATCTTCCAAGTAAAAAAACTTCCGACTCAGCAAATAGTAACACAAGAAAACTGAAAAAACTAATAGGCAACTACACCTGAAAACCACACTTGTCTAACCCACTGTCAAAAAAAAGTATGTGCTTAACCCATATATCCTGATAGTAATGCTGCAGCATGTAGGTTCATTAGAGCATTGATCATCATTCTTACTCCGGTATTCAACATCGACAATGAGTCTGCGTCTACACCTTGGCATACCCCTGCAAGCAATCAAACCATAGCCAACGCAACAGAGCCATAGCTCCATGAGCAAATAAAGCACTGAAACTGTAAGAGCTTACAAACCAAGTAAGTACAATTTAAATATAAAAATGAAATGGTGTTGTGGAAATTAACAAAGTGAGCTGCCTATGTTTCTTAAGTTCCTCTAGATTAGCACTCATATGATCTTTCTTAAGTTGCTACTATAAAATCTGAGATTTCATATAAACGAAGCACTTCTTGTTTGAACCTATAAAAGGAAATAATAAAGGAAAAAAATGTCTAAATTGTGGCCAAACATATAGAGAACTTCTTGTGCAAATTTCAGTTCATCAGTTCACTGCACCAGTATGGACAGCTTACCTGTTTTTAGCTTTGCTCTTCCGCCTTCCTTCCCAGCGCACATGCCTTGATGAATGACAACTTCCTTTCCATCTCCACTTTCTCAAAGTAAGCATATATTGCATATCCAGATGCAACAACAGCAAGGAAAGAGAAAGTGGGGGAGTGCTGATTTTGATTCTTTATCAGGTGATTCAAGAGATTCCTAAAGAATCAATACCAAATAGTTTGAAACCAACAAAGCATATAAGATGAGTACAAAAGACAAACAGAAGGTACCTCTTGTGGCAGTGTCTTGGCATGTCATCGATTGATGAAGGTGGCACTGGAGTCCGAACAATTCCATCTCTCTGCATAATTGCAATACATCCTTTTAGCTGAACTGAGCATGTTTCAGAAGCCCATGATGCTGCCACCAAGAGCATCCTTTTGCAGTTCACATCATCGACGAAATATCATATCCCTTTCTCTTTCAATTGTATCATCAGGTAACCTATCTTTTCATTGATCTTATTTCCCCAAATTAAGATTGTCTGACTGCCTTGCTATCGCCTACTAAAGGTACTGTTCTGTGGATTTAAACAAACTGCCTGCAGTACATAAAAGTTATATCAACTTACATACAAAAAAGGTTTAATCTCTATTTCATGAATACATTAATATTTACCTCAAGCAAAAACCTAAATAACTAGTTCTAAGTTTAGCTAAAACTTCGACTGAGTTACTGAGTCGCTCATTGTTCTGTTCATAGCTTTTGAACCGCTTAACCGATTTCAGCAAATAAACTATTCTCAGATACCTACAGAGAATTCCCTACAACTTTATTTAAGGTGATTGGGACTAAAACTGTCTCTAACTTGGTTGAACACAGGTAAATAGATCTTCTCACAGCCTCGCTATTACTAAACAGTAGCACCGTTTCCGGCTTAACTCCTAAAACAAGAGCTACAACTGTTGTTTTAGGAGTACATTGAAATTCCGCACAAATTATGCCCAGAATTTGAAAGAAACTTAGTGCTAAAATATACTACCTAGCAGCTACGAATCTGAATATAATTCAGCCTTATCTCAGCACCTTCCTGTGTTTGGTATAGGAGAAAAGGAACAAAATACGGATAGCATATGCAGCTTGCTGTGAGCAGATGCCAACTCCAACGGGACTGAACCCGGGCGTCATCCTCCTCCTCACTGGTCTGTGATGCAAGCTTACCTACTTGCCAGGCTACTTGTTCTTGGTTGTCAGATTAGGAAGGCTTAGTTACCACTTACCAGGATAAAAGGAGTACCTAATAGCCACAAATTTCAGAACTGCATAGTTCCTAGATTAGAACCGTTCTAAGTACTTAGTTACCAGGTTAGGAAAAAGCGTAGTTGCCACTTACCAGTATATAGAGTACCTAGCTTCCCTCGATTGGTTTCCAGATTAAAACCAGATTAGAACTACGTAATTGAAGCATGGACAGATCAAAATCGAGATCGAGCGGCTGCTCAAGCCAATCCAAGAGAGAGGCAAGAAAGTGAACAACAGACGACAGAACAAATAAACGGGGAAAAAAAGAGAAAAACAGCAACGAACCTTAAACCAGACCCTCCATGGCAGCAGCACCGGCGCATGAATGGCGGCGACGCGAGCCTCTTGCCTGCCTCCCGAGCTGTCGCCTCCTCGTCCGCAGCGAGGTTACCGGCGCAGCCTGCCGGGTGCGCTCCATGCAGGAGCTCCAGCAGCGAGCAGAGCCGCCGTTCCCTGTGCCTCCCGAGTTTCACCGCAGGCCGCGTGCGCTCCGTGCAGGAGCTCAAGCAGCGAGCGGAGCCATCGGCTGCTGTTCCTCTGCTCTGGATCTCGCTGCTGTGCGTCGCTGCTGGATCTCGCTGCTGTGCTGGATCTCGCTGATGTTCCTCTTCCTCGTGCTAGCCGGGTGCGGAGGCAGGGGAGGAGGAGGTGGTAGAGGCGGAGGTGGAGGAGACAAGGCGGCCAAGAGGGAGGGGGAAGTGGTGGCGGCGGCATGGGGAAGAGGAGGGGGATGGCAAGAGACGAGGGAGAGAGATCTTTTCCCGGAAGAGAGAGAGGGCTGACGAGGGAGATATTTCCATCCCGATCGGTCTTCGTCGCTAATCCAATCGCACCGAAACGAGGCGAAACCCACCTCGTTCGTTCGATGCAACGGCTAACGAGGTCCACCCGCCATCCACTCTGGAAGCAGCCACAAACGTAAAAAAAAACCGACGGCTGACCAGACGCCAGCAGCCAAAAAAACACTGTTGCACTCGAGTTACTCTATCCTGCGGCCGAAAATCACAGCGCGAAAGCAGAGCCCTCCAGAACGGCGGGTTGGCCAGGACCTTTTACTAGTTAGATGCTCCTGTGATGGTGACCTTGTCGGCGGTTTGGGGAGACGACACCACTACATTTTCCGCCGCCTTTGTTGGGCTCGAAGCATGGTCAGGACTAGGCGGGTTGACGTCGCCCACCTCGTCCGTCGAACAGGTTTGAGTGTCCACCTTTCCAGTTGATGGCGGTTTATTCTGCAGCGGTGGCTCAACAATCTCGTCAGCCTGGTCCTTTTCAGTTTCAACTTGACCTTCAGGGGTCATCAACTCTGGAGTTTCGGATCCGGGTTTCCCTTAGGATGAGGGTAATTTGCCAATCTTCCTTTTCTTGGCCTTGGCCCTACGAAAGCACAAGCAGATTTAGATAAATAATACAACAGATATAACAAAGCACGACTCATCGAAAAGCTCTTACCCTGGTTTGATGACCATGGGTGGCAATTGAGTGGCAGATGAGTCGCCAGATGATGGTGGCGACTCCTGATAATCCGAATCAGACGGGTTACGTGGTTGTTTAAAAAGACCGGCAAGCGGGTGAGATGGAGTTGGACTATGAGGCACCTCATTTCGACGCTTGCGGGGGTTTGGCGAGTCAGATAAGCCGCCCAAAAGTTCTCCAGAGCCACTTCGCGTCTGGCGCCTTATTGATTCGGCGTGTTGTGATTTCTTTAAAGAAAATTTTAGGTCTAAGTAAGCAAGTCGATGAGAAAAGGGCACTTTCCTCACAGTTTTTCTTAGCTTTTGGGGAACAAAGGTGTCCGAGTCGGAAGAGATAGAAATTACCTCAACGTCATCAGCCCGGCTAATATCAATATCGCCCTGGGAATAAGAGGCATCAGCAAGTTCAATAAAAAGACAGCCAAGGGAGTCAAGTTCTACCTCTGATTCATCATCAGCCAAAGGCGACTGGCCCCAAGCTGCCGTCTCATGTTCAGCGGCCGGCTTATGCTTTTTCCGAGCCGGCCTAGCTTTGTATTTGGCAACTGCCTTCTTCGTTTTCTTGTTCCAGAATGAAGAATTAAGCTGCAGTTTAATGAGATTAACAAGTAAGCTTAAGTTATGGATTGATAAGTCGGATAAAACAAATTACAAAGAATGCTTAATTGGAGGAGCTTGATTGAGGGCATAGAATGGTTTCAGTCCGGTCTTGTTGCATATTTCTTGAGGTTCCCCGAGTAGCTTCTTCGTAGCCTTATTTATATCATCATCTGACATATCATTGGGACTGAACCGTTGTGGATCGGTTGATTCGCCAGAATAATTACACATTAAGCCATCTCGGCGGCTTCAGGGCAGGATCTTAAAGGTAAGCCAACACCGGGTCAAGTCAACACCAGTCAGACCGTTGGCTATTAAAGCTCTCAACCTTGGATATACGTGAGCGACTTGGGCATGTTCTTCTTGAGGAGCCCAGCCAGGAAGTTCAAAGGTTGGGGGAAGGCGTTCAGGTCTATAACCCGGCAGAGGGTTTTCATCAGCTGGAGCTGTGTTCTTGCAGTAGAACCACATTTTGTTCCAACCTTTAGGGTGACTCGACAGAGCAGTTGAAGGAAAAGGAACGTCTCTTCGTCTTTGAATTGAGACCCCGCCAAGTTCTAGGCAGGGGCCATCAGCGCACTCAGTTTGGCGGTTGAGATAGAAGAACTCTCTGAAGAGAGGAACGGTGGGTTCTATTTGCAGATATACTTCACACAAGACTTGAATTTGGCACAGGTTGGATATAGAGTTTGGACCGATGTCTTGAGGATGAAGGTTGAAGAAGTGTAGAACATCCCGGAAGAATTTTGACCCGGGTGGAGAGAAACCTCTGAGGAGATGGTCTGTAAAGATCACGACTTCCCCATCGCGGGGATGTGGGATGTTTTCTGCTGCTTGAGGGGCTAGATAGCCACTTATTTCCTGAGCCGGCAGGAAGCCTTGCTCTTTATAATCATTCAGTACAAGGTCAGAGACTTGAGAACACACCCAATTGCAGACTGTGGTCTTCGCCATAGGAAGTCGCCTAAATATGAACGAGGAAATGCAAAAACGTAAATGGCAGGATTACTCATGTTCATGATAAGCTCACATCATATGATCAAAGGTACAGGGGCGAGTCACCATGTTCAGTAAGTCGCCAAGAGTGGATTATCAGATTGGGTGGATCATAATAAGTGGACATGAGTCGCCAAGAGTAAGGGCGGCTCATCCTAAGACCAAGGTTCTTGGATTTATCCTAAGTGTTGCAGAAACAAGTTTCGAACAAGAACGACTACTATTATGGATCTACAAAATACGCGAAAAAGGAAAATATTTGCTATTCTTAACTCATACAGTGGAAGCGCGGCTTGATTTATTCGCAGAGTCTAATGAAGATCAGAAGTTCCTGGATGCGAAAATGGTACTACAGCTAACATCGGAGTATTTCTACAACAAGCTCATTGGCATCTAGATCTAAAAACAGCAACGATGGGATAGACTGATGAACACCGATGAACTAGGTCAATGGATGTATGACTGCTACAGATCTAGGAGGCAATGCGGCGTACCTGGATGCGGTGAGAGGCTCTGAGATGATTCTGAGCAGCCTCGACGACGGCGCGTACGAAGAAGAAGGCGCGGTTGTGGTCGCCGGCGCGCGTCGGGGTCGTACAGCGGTGGAGCTCCTGACACTGGTTGGCGCGTCGCGAGGAAGAAGAAGAAGCGGGGCGGATGAAGCGGTAAAGTGAAAACGGAAACCCCCTCAGGCTTATTTATAAATAAAAAAGGGGAAGCGGCAAGTGCGAAAACAGAGGAGCGCAGTAACTTTTGTGAGTGGATGATGCCTCGATTTTTGGGCTTGATAGATATACTCAAAAGATTCGCTATGATGTGGCGCCTGAACCCCGCGATTTCCGGAAGGTGATGTCATGACACTGAAGGATCAGAAATGTTAAGTCACCAGTGCTTTGTGAGCCGGCGAACTCGCATGACTCGGCCATGGAATGAACCTAGATGATGAAAGGAAGGATAACCCGACAATGTGACTTCTGGAGATTGATGCGAATAAATTCACCTCACTCTGGGGGCTAATGTCGGGGATATAACTCGCCGGCATAACCCGCCCGTTCAGGGCCGGGTTACTAATTGGTGGCTTACAGGATAAAGGACGCAGCATTCAATGTTCAGGAGGCCCATCAGGCGACTCATCAAGCAGGCCGGGTTAGGGCCCAATACTTGAGGCGGCGGCTTATCCAAGGACATGATATGTTTTCCTTTCTTGGGGAGGACGGTGAGTAGGAAATAGACTACATCACGGGTCATGTTACGACCCGGACTCTGTTGTAACCCCGGGGCCTCGACCTGTATATAAAGGCGAGCCCCTGAGGCGGAAGGGACCAAGTTACAAGCTCTCGATTACTAGGTTAGCCAAGTCGCACCCTTGTAATCGAGATCATCATCATCAATACAACCAAAGCAGGACGTAGGCTTTTACCTCCACCGCGAGGGGCCGAACCTGGGTAAACCCTTGTCTCTCGATTCCGATCAACCCCGTTTGAGTTATCACCTAGCGGCGATGGCCTCACAACAAAGTCCTTTCACGAGGACATCTGCCGTGACAAAACCACGACATTGTGTGTGCGATAGGGGGGTCCTTCCCACATGACAGAAACCGTCGGCGATAGGGCCTCCGGTCACACACGCGGGGCAAAAAGAGCTCGTGTGCGATTGGGCGGGCCACCGTAGACAATTATACTGGCCCAATCGTTTCTGTTCGTATGTACATCCCACACAGTGAATCTCAGAAAAACGTTTCCGTTCATATGTACATCACACATAATTTTTAGGTGGAAACGTTTGTGCAAGGTTGCCTAACGCAAACATTTGTCGGTCGGAAGTCGTGTGTGATTGTTCATTGATCCAACACGTCTACTTTCTAGAAACTGTGTGCGTTGTTTGAGGTCATCGCCCACGGTGTTGTCTGAGAAACCGTCTGCAATACAAAAACCCAATAAGCAGGCTAATTGGCCTATTATTGATAATGCATTTAGTAATGAAATTGACATTTCTATAAAACACACCATATGTTTCGTAGCCGTATTACGCCAACCAAGATTTCATAGCTGAATTACATCAGAGTACAACATCACATAGCTTCAGCACTCAGTTACACTATATAGGCATATAGCTAGCTACACAATTACACAACAGCACGAAGTTTCACATGCAACATCTAAAACCTTTGGAAAGTAGCATCATATACGGTATATAGAGAGATGCATTTCATCTGGAAAACTGTTGAATCTGAAGGTGAATATTGAGCCTTCAATGATGTTGAATGTCCTTGCAATTTTACGCCAGTGGCTGCGGATAATTGCCCACCCAACCTTCGTCCTCTTGAGGAAGACATCAGTATTACCGTGGGTGTTGAATGAGTACCTTCCTCGCCTCTTGACCATGGAGGTGGTTTGAGAGGTAATCATCGGTGAACTGCTTTGGAAAGGACTGAAAACAAAGATATGCATAAATATATGTTCTAAATTTTGAAATGGCACATAGGAAAAAACACAAGATAATAGAGTTAGTACCATCCTATAGTTGACTGATGTCTTCTTCATTGTGCAAACAAAGATCTTTTTGTTATTCATCACTAGTTTCTTTATCCTAAAAATCTTTCTGAGTTTCTTGACTTGACTGATATTCATGTCCATCTCATTTCCCCATATGAAAAATGGATCGAACAGTGGATCTAAACCTCTAACAGCAGGATACATGTGCAAGACCAAATTGTTAAAAACCTAAATATTAGAATGGTTCCTGCAATTGCACAATAATGTGCTATTAGCCAAAGGACCATGCATGTGCAAACCTCGATGGTAAACCTCAGTGCCTCCAATTGTTTCCCTGCAACACATATAAGGCAGATATTGATCAGTTTAAGTGAGAGTTGGCATACTATTTGTAGAATATATTAATGAAAACTTGTACCCACAACAAATGAACATCACACTTCAGAATTGAACCAAAAAGTTAACTGAACACCACAACAAATGAAGCAAGCAGTTAACTGAGAACCACATTGTAGAATAGAACATATACTAGAAGGTCATACAGTTAACCAAGCCAAGCGTGCTTAAGAAATACTAGGAAATATAGCATTTATGTATGTTTCTCATGTATAGAGTACATCCAAAAGCAAACATGCATCACTCTCATGTCAAAGCATCGCTTTACCAGTACCTGCACCTGTTGTTGTAGTAAACTGTGAGCCACGAGGACTCAGCAATCCCATTACCATGGGTATCAAGACTAGCAAAGCTTAATGGGTATGGAATGGTTAAGTGGTGAGGTTGCAGCAAGCACTAAGCATTGTATGGTGGCTAATTTATGAGTACAAGAATAAGAAGAGTAAACTATGCATAACGGTCGCAAACTAATAATGATCAAGAAGTGATCCTGAACACCTACTTACGAGTCAAACATAACCCCACCGTGTTCTCTTCCTGAACTCCCTCGAAAAGACACGGTCACGGTTACGCACGCGGTTGGTGTATTTTAATTAGCTTTAGTGTCAACTTCTCTACAACCGGAGGTTATAAATTTCCAAGTCGCCACATAACCGCGTGCACAGCTCTCGAAAAGATTTAACCCTACAGGGGTGCTCCAAGTAGTCCATTATAAATTACCACACGCATCCGATGGAACATCCTCACACCATGATAACACGATGCTTACGATAAGGAATCCCGGTGGACAAGCCACTCATAAATGGTAAAACTAAACCAGCAAGACCACCCGGTGTGTCGACGATCCTGAGGAGCACTAGCCCGGGTTGTTGATTAATTATCCACGGGGGCCAGCAGGTCCCTATGCAAGTTTTACTTGTTATTAGGCAAATGGTAAAACCAATGTTGGGCCTTTCTGGAGAAGTTTATCCTAAAATGAATGATCAGGGGGGTTCCCATATGCCCCACATGTGTTAGAAGCGCTCATCAAGGAACATAACACCGGTATTACGGAAACTAGGGTGGCATGAGTGGAACAAAACACCAGGCAAAAGGCTGAGCCTTCCACACACAACCAAGTATATAGATGCATTAATTAAATAAGAGATATCGTGATATCCCATGATATCCATGTCCCAACATGGAACAACCTGCAACTGCATCTGCAACTAGCAACGCTATAAGAAAGGGGCTGAGCAACGCGGTAACATAGCCAAATAACGGTTTGCTGGGATGGTGGAAGGTTAGAGGCTGTATCATGGCATTTTAGGAGGCTGACAAACAAGTGGTAGGCAGCGAGACATAGCGATAGCATCGAGACAACTAGCAAGCAAAGATAGTAGTGATATCCAAGGTAATGGTCATCTTGCCTGAAATCCCGCTAGGAAGAAGACCGAATCCGTGAAGTAGACGAACAAGCGTAGTCGAACGAGTCCTCACTCCGAAACGTTACCGGGAACTATCGAGAAGAAGCACAACCGGAAAGAAGCAAACAACATGGTAAACACACAAGTATAGTCATGGCATGATGCACAACCAAGTATGATGCATGTCAAGTTGAAGGATGCATGACATGGCAAAATGCAACAACCAACTACTACACATTAAGTGAAGCTCAATATGCAACGAGTTGCATATTGACGAAACTCCATAATCAATTACTTAATTCACTCCCGTTTATGTACTCAACAAGATTAAATGTTGTTAAACATGGCAAGAGGTGAAGGATAATTATTCTACCTATCTAGGCAATTTAAATGAGGCCGGAAACAACACATAACAATTCCGGAAAATCCCCACATGCAAATTTCGAATTTGGTATTGTTCTGCCTAAAACACAATTTTAATTTTGTTAAACAGCAAAGTAAAGTGCACCATGTTAATCTACACATTTTTCTAGTCAAGTTACATATATAATTTGTTTAATTCAGAGCTACGGTTATTTAGTTATGAAATAAACCATTTTGACATGTCATTTATGCAAATTAATGCAAACAACAACTGAAACATTTTTAATACGAATGAAAGTTGCATATTGTGAAACTACATGAAATTTGAAGCATTTTACATATATGACATGTTTTATTTGGATGCATGGTTATTTAATTATTAGCATATCAAAACAGTGGCAGTTTTCTGTAAATACGCATGTCATGGTCAAATGGATAAATACGCAGCAGGAAAAAATAAACTACGGGCCGAAACAGAAACAGAGACCGAAATGGATCTGGGTGCAGGATAATACAAGGCGCACGCGAGCGCGTGATAGCGCTGGAGCGCTCACCAGAGGGCCTGGATCAGCTGGTGCAGCGAACGGGGAAAATCCCGTTTGGTTGAAGGGCCGAGGGGATGCCAGGACGGCGCAGTGCAGCGGTTGGCTCGGGGCAGCTTGGGCGGCTCAGTCCGGTTCGGGCCTGGTTCGCGCGGGCCGCGGTTCATGCCGGTTCAAGGTGGATCGGCCGGTTCTTGTGGTCTTGGCGTTCCAGGAGGGGTTGGGCTTATGTGGCCGACCTGAGGCGGCGCAGCCAACGCTCAAGGGCGAGCGTTCATCGTCTCCTTGACGAACAGGAGGTGGACGAGGTAGGGGAATGAGCGGGCAAGCAGGGGAGCGGCAGCGCGATGTGGCGGCGGGGTCTTGGGGCTCCGGCAAGCTGGGAAGGTCCGGCAGGGTTAGGACAGCGGCGACGCTCCGTGGCGTCCTTGGCGGCGCTGTGAAGACAAGAGAGAGAGAGAGCAGTGTGAGAGAGAGCCAGGGAGGAAGAGGAGAAAAGAGAAGGGAGAAGCAGGGGCACACGTGACCTGCGGGGCTCCGGCGGGCGGTTAAGGTCGCTGGCGGGGCTGACGACGCATCGTCCTTGCGTGCGTTCGAAGCAGAAGGAGCCAACGCGGGCAGCGGCGCGACGGGAAGAACGGGGAGACGCCATGGGAACTTCACGAGGCGCCATGGGGTTCTCCTCGAGCTGCTGCTGCATCCTGCGAGATGGAGGAGAGAGCTTGATAGGGGGAAAACTAGGGGAAGAGAGAGGAGGTGGCAGACGGCAGGGAGTGGGGCGACGGCCTGGAGCTGCTGTAGAGGCGAGGGACTCCGGCGGTTGAGAGCTTCCTGCTCTGGTTTCTTGGTTCAGTGAAGAGACAGGAGGAGGCCGGGGTGCTGCTGCTGGTCCTGATCCGGCAGTGAGTCAGTGACGCGACGGCGAGATGGTGGGGTCGGGTGCTGATTGGATCGGGGAAGGAGGGGCTCGGGCAGGGGAGGCTTGGGCTGTGGTTGGGTGGATCGAGGGAGGCGGAGGCATCCATGCGATAGAGGGGATCTGGTGGCTGTGTGCTGGTTGGAGCGATGGGGATCTGGGAGGATCCCGAGGAAGGAGGAGGGTGGTTGGTGATGGATTGGGCAGGAGGGGAAAACGAGGTAGAGAAGAGTGGCGGCGGCGGGTTGATAGATGGATGGGACAGGATCCTAGTTTCTAGGGTTGGTCTGCTTAAATAGCGAAGATGGGAAGGATTAGGGGCTATCTAGACCCTCCGATCGCAATCGGACGGTCCGGGATAAATAGGATAGGGAAGTCCAAATAAGAAACCGAAGATGTTTGGGGTATTTTGGGATTGATTCGGACCCATCGGTCACGACCGAGCGGTTCGGGTTAGGGGAAGTTTCGGACGCGCATGCGAGGTGGGTTTGTGCACTGTGCAGAGAGAGTCCGGCTTAGGCAAGAGAGAAAACGAAGATCTAGGTTGCAAGGGTGGATGGACTCGGAACGGCCAACGACGGCAACGGGGTGGACTGCCAACTAGGAATGGATGCAAGTTTTTGAAAAATGATGGCAACGGAGTGCCGGTGCAATGCGCAATGCGAATGATGCGATGATGAATGCAACGAACAAATAATTAACGTGGCTAACACGAAAAGCATGGAAGGCATCTGGAGCATCGGTCTCGGGCTGTCACAATATGGATCAACTGTATGCCACGTATCACACACACAACTCTAATCTGAATCATGTTTGATGTCTCCGGCATCGCACACAGTTCGTCTTATTGGTGACGGTTTTAGTACGACACCATTTGCGATTAATGCATCGCACACAATTTGGTCGCGGTGTCTCTAATGCATGTGTCGCGTTAGGACCATCCTGCAGTAGTGCATGTTGAACTTAAGCTTGCCGTAGCATTGCTCCTCATTGTGTTGATGGCTACTGCGATGTCGCTCTTGTCTAGGAGGAGGGTCTTCAACCTCTTGCTCCTCTTGCTCCACTTGATTAGCTTGCCGTTGAGGGCGAGGGATTTGTGCGCAGTTCCTTCATTCTTGGTGCTCCTCAAGACGCGTGGCTTCCTCTTGTCGCTCTTGCCGGAGGGCTTCTTCTTCTTCCTGCACGCGTCGATTGCGCTCTTGTACGGCACCAGTGGATTCGCGTAGAACTCGTTGTGCTTCAAGTGCTTGTTCCTCGCGGCATTGTTGTTCTTGCCATAGTGCGTCGCTATCTCGCTCTTCTTGGCGTTGGCGTTGTCCAGCTTGCTCTTGGTCCATGGCATCTTATTCTTGGTGATGATGTCGTTCGCGCTTCCGAAGGCGGTCTTGCAAACCATTGCCATGGAATGGATTTTGTGAAGCATGATGCTCTTGGTTGTATCAAAGATGAGAACGAGGGCGTGGAAGACTTGCGTCGGAAGAGGTGTCCGAAGTGTGTCGGCTTGAGTGGTGTCATCTTGACGAAGAAGATGTGGAAGAAGCATGGTTGACCATCATGGCTCGAAACTCTTCCATTTGTGATGATAGCTTGGCGCCAAGGTAGTCACGTGTTCTTGCTTCGGATTGGTTCAAGTCGATGGCGAGTTATTCGATGCGGTTACCCAAAGCTTCATTTTCTTGATGGAAATCTTGTTGAATGCTGAAGAGTTGAACCTTGTTGACGTAGTCGTTTGGTGCGTCTTGCTCATCAAAGAGTGGGTTGGAAGAAGTGCTTGGCCTATCCATCATGCTCGAGAAAAATGTGAGTGGAAGAAAGAGAATAACTAGACCAAAATTACCTTTTCCAATGTTGAAGATTGATAAATGATCACCCAATATGGTATTATGGAAGTAGGACAATTGGTACCGGATCTTGTCAATCTCACACCTACACAATAAAGCTTTTGGAGGAGCTTGGTGAGGATAAGTGGCACAAAATTTATGCAATTGTTAGCAAGATATAGATAATGTTGAGAATGATTCACAAAGTCACAAATGAAGCAAGTAGACCAATAGCAAGTAATGGTACACGAAAACATACACACAGATAGATAAGTGGGGTCGTGCAACCAAGGAATGAGCACAAAATGTGGAATCCACGGAAAACGCTCATGCTCCACAATGCTAGAAAGATGTGGAAAGATTTCTCAAAGGGCGGATACGAAACTTGTGCACAACCTATGAGAGACAAAACGTATTGACTTGCTATCCCAAGTATGCTATGTATGTATGGCTCCCGATGAACTCGCACACGATGATCGAAGATGAACAATAATGGTAATATGCTATGCAATGTGGTGTGATGCTACGGCTATTGCTTACAATCTCTTTGTTTTCTTTTTCTCCTTGCTTAAAAGCTTTTCTCTCTTTTGCATTTGATATTTTCTTAGGCCACTTATGCGAAATGCTTGAACCAACATAGCAATTATGTATATGCGGGAACAATTGATGACACAAAAGATGATACGATGATATATGCATGCAATGATAGCTATACGGAATATGTATCACTAAAGTGCACAAGTAGCGTTGCCCGGCAATACTCAAATGGCTAGTCTCGTAGGCAAGTAACGCAAAAGATGGGCTCGGGGTTAACAATGCAATGGCAAGGAAGTGGACAAAGATGTCGTCGAAGCTACCGTCCCTGCTTACAGTCATGGTGTCAAATGATGGTGTTGTCATTGTCGATGTCGAGTCCGTGGTGAATTTGAGCGGCGGTGATGTCGATGTTGAACCGTTCCTAATTAGCCGAAACACCTTAGGAAACGGAAAACCGTGAACTCAAAATCTCAAATGGCAAATGAGGCAAAACTTGCGGTGGTTACAGAAGGTTGGTGGTTCTATGCGGAAGTATGTGGTGGTGTACTGAAGTTTGAGGGAAAAATTGTGTCAAAATTGGGAAAATTGGGCGAAGTGGGAGGTGGTGGCTGCTTCGGGCCGGATGTCCGGGGGTCGGGCCGGATGTTAGGCGGCTGGATTCTCTGGCGATCGGAATCTCATGGATATGAAGATGGCGAAGAAAATTTTGGGTAAAATTTGGAGAATTTCGTGGATGGAAATGAGGAAAAGGCTGTGGGGAAGCTAGATCCACTTGCAACACTTCGAATCCATGGATCAAAATCAACAAAACATCATCAAAACCAACAAATCACAAAATTTTGGTATGGTTCTTTTTGTGGGGATTTTCAAATGTGAGAAAAACAAACAAAATTGGCTAGCAAATGGGGGGATTGGGGCTCCAAGATGTGAATCAACCTTGCTCTGATCCAAGATGATGTAGGATGGAACCCTAGGTCATGATCTTTTCACACTTGTAGGAGGAAAGGCGCAAATCAAGAGAGGAACACAACATGAACACTCAATTGATAAAGGTCCAATCACACATGTGCTAAATCTACATACATAAGAGGGATACAAAGGTCCAAATACAACACAAGATGGTAAAAGAGGAACTAGTTCATCCCAATCCTTAGAGCAATTGTGGTCTTGATATCCAAGAGGATCTTCCCTAGAAGGGGTCTTGAATCCACTAGGGGATCTTCTCACATGGAGGTTTTGATCTCCATGGGAGAGTGGTGGTGGACGAGCAAAACTCAATCCCAAATGAGCTAAACATTTTCTAACCCTAGCTAGATGAAGGTGGGGGTCTATATATAGTCTTCCATGAGATAAGAGAGGAGGAGAGGGGATACATGGGCCTCTGACCCGGTTGTGCACGCGCAGGTGCCGGATGTCTGGGCTGGGGCCCGGATGTCCGGCCCGACGGGAGACGTAAGTTGGCTGTGGTACTGATGCCCTCGAGCCGAAATTCCGGGGCTCGGCCGGATGTCTGGGGCGCCGATGCCGGATGTTCGGGCCTTGGCCGGATGTCCGGCTCCTGTAGCACTTCAGCGGCTGCCTTGCTGCTGTTGACTGTACCTCGGGGCGCTGGATGTCCAAGCTGGTGGCCGGATCTCCAGCCGCTGGAGCGTCTTGACACTTCCTCTTGCCGTGTCTCCTCGTCCGCTTCTGTGGGGGCTTGGTCTTCATTCCGAGGGTCTCTGAGGTTGCTTTCTTCGTACCTAAGCACACATAGCATTCCCGCTTGAGGTAGTAGCCATGTCTCATGTGGTTCATATGGAAGCTCATTAAGGAGAGATGTTACCTCGGTCTCGATAGCTCTTGCACATGCTCTTGTCATCGGTCCACTTGGTGCTTTGCGAGACGATGGTGGGTCCATGGGGATGACCATGGGATGCTCCGCATCAGGACCTATTGATCTTAATTCTATGGTTGAGTTTAACTTAATGAATCTTAGTATTTGCGGATGCATGCTATGGTTCCAATAAAAGTACATGTTATTAATGGATTTTTTTGCATGCTAGCATTGGCCTCTCTCACATATGAAACTGCAATGACGATTATCTATCCAGTATCGTAGCCAATTGCCCAGGGACAATACTACACCTCCTACCACCACTACTCCACACTTGTTGCCTTTTATTTTATTGTAACTTTAGATTACAAGAACTAATATTTATTTTAAAGTTCTTTCTTTTCTTGCAAAACTATCCCTTTATACCCACAAAGTAGTTTTATTTCTTGTTTCTAGGTAAACGAAATGTTTGGTGTGCGTAGGATTGCATCAGTTGGAAGATATGACATGAGAGAATAAGAATCCTACCTTTAGCTCCTTTTGGGTTCGACACTCCATACCTACCACCTCCACTTTGGAAAGTGCTACAATACTCACTACACTTGGGGATTATCAAGCCCTTTTTGGAGCCATTGTCGAGGAGCATAGCGCTAGGGTGAATATTCTCATGTGCATATGTTTGCTTTATCACTAAGTAGCTTTTATTCCTAGTCTATAGTTGTTTTCTATCTTTCGTTATGGACAGGGAACACATAATACCAACAAAACATAGTTGTACTTGCTACCCAAGAAGTTGCGAAATCTCCCAAAATCCTCGATGTCACCGAGAAACAGCTTCTTATCAATGGTTGCTGTTGTTGAAACACCAACTTACTTGATAGGGTTTTCCACATTAGACAACGTGAATACTTTAAGAAATACCGCGTGTCTGAGAAAGGGAAACACTTGTGGGATTTAATAAACCAATTGCATTGGTATGCTAGAAACTTGTGTACTCAATATGACACAACTTATTGCTTTAGGAAGGATACTAGACACCTTCCGTTTCAATGTGAGTACAATGATAATGACATGTTAGATTCTTATGTTAAGGGTGAATATGATTACTAATGTAGAACAAACTGAAGAATTTGTTTCTTGTAAGGCTCCTTACGAAATTGCGTCTTTGCTTTAATTTCACAATGATGATGCTCCTTATAGATCTGAAAGAATTTCTATACTTAAATATTTTTTTGGAAAGTTTGATTGTAATGCTTATATTAGTAATTATCTTGAGAAGGTTTCCGTTGTCCGAGAAGAGACTATTGTCATGCAGGAACCAATGGAAGAATAAAATGCTAAGAGCACATTAGATGAAAAAGATGAGGACGAGAGTGGGGAACAAAAGGAGGAAGAATGGATTAGCTGGCCGTGCCGACCATATAATGAGAGTAACTCTTTAACTCATACATTGTTTGATTACCCTCTATGCAAATCAGAGGATGAAAGTTCTACTGTTGAAATACATGATCCTTTGAATTCATGAGATGAAAATTCCCTTGTTGATGACCTCGATGCTTGCTATACTTATGGCCATGATGCCCCTTGATACGTCCATTTTGCATCACTGTTTCCTATTATAATTTATCCCATTTAAATGTTATATTTTTCACATTATGATGCAATTCTAATGTGTTTTCTCTCTTAACATGCAAGGTATACACAGAGAGGGAAATTGCTAGACAGCTGGAAATCTAGACCAAAGTTACAACAGAAGAAAAAGCAATTTTCTGAGCTCCAAAAACACCGGGGATTTTACTGAATTATTTCCAGAAAATACGAAGACTGGAGAACGAAGATGGGCCAGAGGGGAGCCACCAGGGCCCCATGCGGCCTAGCCACACAGATGGCCCCCCTAGCCAGGCCACCTGGTCGCGTGGGCCCCTGACAGCTCCTCTCCTGATGCCCTTTGGCCATAAAATCCCATTTACGCTAGAAAAAATCACAAAAAATTCTCGAGACTTTCCACCGGCGTCTGCGAGGCGAAACCGAGGTGGAGCACTTTCGCCCTCCGGCGAAGCGATTCTGCCAGGGAAACTTTCCTCTCGGAGAGGGAAATTGAAGCCATCGTCATCACCAACACTCCATTCATCATTGGGATCATCATCTTCATCAACATTTTCACCAACACCATCTCATCTGCAAACCCTAGTTCATCCATCTTCTCAATCTTTGTATCAAACCTCAGATTGATTGCTGAGAGTACATATATGTGGTGATTACATCTTGTAGTTGATGCGTATTAGATTTATCGGTGAAAGTAGTTATGTTCAGATCGTTTATCAAATATTTATACCCACTAATCATGATCCATATGATGTCTTGTGAGTAGATCCATTAGTTCTTGAGGACATGGGAGAAGTCTTGTTTCTAATAATCATGTGAAGTTGAATACCATTTAATGTTTTGATGACATCTTGAGTTGTTCTTCCTCCAGTGGTGTTATGTGAACATCGACTACATGACACTTCACCATCCTTGGGCCTAGTAGAAGACATTGTGGAGTAAGTTTCTAGATGATGGGTTGCGGGAGTGATAGAAACCAATACCTCATTTATGAATTGTTTCGCGAGGGGCTATTATGGATCCTACTGTTTAATGCTATGATTAGATTTATCTTAATTACTTCTCTTGTAGTTGCGGATGCTTGCATGGAGGGTATAATCATAAGTAGATATTTGTTCAAGTAAGAACATTACCTTAGCTCCGGTCCACTCACACAACACTTATCAAATCAATGAATGGTAACTTAAAAACATGATGAAAGTAACTTGACGAAATATCCGCGTGTCCTCAAGAGCGTTTTAGCTATTATAATGGTTACTTAATGGTACGAGCTTGCCCGTTCGTTTCCGACTTCGTCTTTTGGCCTGACTCCGCAATTTGATGCTGAATTGATCCAATTTTTTCCTGTATGTTTCCTAATCTACTTCAACTAATCTTATCTTGTGAAACCCCACGACCTAACTTTCTTATATACCCTTTCGAGGTTATTTCTCTCATCACAAATAAAAAGATCAATCTCTTTAGTCCTTTGCCAAGTTCGTGTGTAGAGAGAGATCCTGGGGCCATGATGTGTTCATGGGATGAGAGACAAACTTCTTCTCATGAGGAGGATGACCGTCTCATCAAAGGAGGGAACCCTCCTCATGGTTCACGCCCGTAGCATGAGGAAGACTCTACACTTGAAAATGAGTCTCCACCGCATGGGAAGAAGCACGAGAGGGCACGTTGCATGGACAGTGAAGGTCCATCATCTGAAGAAGAGCCAGAGGAGGTAATCTTTGAAGAAGAGGAAAAAGAGGAAGATGAAGCAAACAAGAAACTAGGTAAAATTCCAATCGAGTTAGTTCAAATTACTAGTATCAGTGACCATGTTTCTTTTGTTAAAAACACTTCAACCACGGAGAATGGTTGCGTCATGGATGGCTGCACTATCCATTGGTCATTGAAGGACGTCCAGCAGAAGAGCCCTGGCACACAAAAAGTTCATTGTTGGCGCCCGCATCACCATCGCCCCCAAGAAGGAAGAAGTTTCTTGTAGATCTGGACTATGCTCCGAACCCTCATCCTCGTTCCATGGATGACCGAGTCTGTAAACTTGAGGCACACACTAATGGTTCACAAATTCAACGTGAGATCTTATGTAGGGCTGGCCCAGCAACAACAGCGAGCAGCCCAGCACCGCAGCCCTTTTCCATTTCAATATTTTTCTCTCTTTCCACTTCTCTGCCACTGACCGCTAGGGCCCTCTTGTCATCTCTCTCCCTGGTTCGTGCTCTTCACTGACACTGTAGCTCAAACCGAACCAAGATCGATTCGATCGATGCCCTGCCCCTCGCGCATGACCATGAGAAAATAAATACCCAGCTCCTCGACCTGGACCGATTTTTTTTTGCAAAATCTCCTACTCCCGTGCCCTGGGGCTCCCGATTGGATCTTGCTGGAGTCTGCCGCTGCCTGATGATTCTGCCAGACAAATTCATCACAACCCATGGGTTCCCGTGGCTCCTCTTGCTCCTAATAGCTTCGACTCGGTTCCCTCTCTCTTCCTCACCAATTACTTCGCATAGGGTGGCACCATAGCGACCACATCGACCCTGACCCGAAGAAGATCGCCGCCGCCATTGCTTCAACCGAGCAGAGCAACCACAGGAGGCCCCCGTCGCCACAATGGAGACCTACGAGTTCTAAGTGGCACTCCGCATCCTAAACTAACCTTACCGACCCCGGAGAGCCCCTCTGCCATCGGAATCGATGAATTCTGAGCCGCCCGAGCCCATCTTCTCCAAGTCTGGCACGCAGATCCTCTGTTTTCTGGTGTGTCGAGGCACCACGATCTATTGGACCAGTAAGTCCCTTTGCGGTTCGGCTGTGTGGATCGACGAGCACAAAGAGCAGAACCAGCAGCACGCACAAGTTTACCCAGGTTCGGGCCGCCGCGAGACGTAAAACTCTACTCCTACTTTGGTGGATTGATGGGTGTTTGAGCTCAAGTTACAAGGAGCACAGCTTACCGACAAGCTGTGTGGGCAGTGCAGCTACTACGTGCGAATGAGCACAGTGTCGACCCCTTCTACCAGTAGCCTTGGGCCTTGTTTTATAGGTTAAGGGGTCACCGCAGTGGCAAAAAGGTAAATACATGATGATTGGATAGCAACAGTGCTATCATACCTAACTCTGCCGAACTAGGACAAACACACTAAATGCGCCGTTAGGTCTCATGTGGAGGAGGAGCCCCGACAAGGTTTCTGAAGTGCTTGCCCCAGGGGTGGAAACTGGTAGTGGATAATCCGAAATATCCGATATTCATATTCGAGAAAATGCCTATTCGTATCTGAAACATCCGCATCCAAACTAAAATGGAAATAGAAATTATCCGTATCCGGATTTATTTAAAAAATAAAAAAGTAAATATGGTATGAGATTTTGACACAAATATGGATATAGAAATGGTTATATCCGTATCCGAATAAGATTATGGGAGGTAATTTTAGAAATTCCAGCCCCAATATGCTAATTATCCATCATAAAGGCCAAATAAGTGGTCAAATTTTACTCTTTGTATGATTAAACTTAGAAACTATTATGCATTACAGTAGTTTTTATTCATAACCTATTTATCATTGACTGATTGTATATCGCAAGCTGATTATTTCATGTCACATATCTATTGACTAATTTTCTTAAGCAATATGTCGCTATTATTCGTACCCGTTCTGAATCCGAGTTAACATCCGATATCTATCCGTATTCGAGTAACATCTGGCCCGCATTCGTATCCAATAACATCCGTATTCGCATTCGTATCCGTTTTGAAAATATGAAAATGGAAGTGGTAAGAGCACTATCCGATCCGTATCCGTTCCGTTTCCACCCCTAGCTCGCCTATCTACCTCCTATTAGCTTGACACGCCTCCTGAACGGGTGTCATTAAAGTTAATCTTATTTTCAGCATGCTGACACGTGCCCCTACAAGTCTCACCAGACCGCCTACCCGCTCGACACCTCATCGACAAGTGACTAGCTGGCTGATGAGGTGGAGCAGTGGCGAGGCAGAGAGAGCTTGCTGGCATGAAGCTTGCCGGGTCTTCACCTTGCCGGCGTATAGCCTGCCGGCAAGTGTAGTCTTCATCCTCAGTACTAAGGTAGTACCTCTCGATGGCTTGCCTTGAGGTCTTTTCCCTGGTTTTGCAAACCAAATCTTGAATCTAGATGGTAGCAATCCTCCAGCAAGCCCCAGCTACCGGGAAGGCAGCTACTGTCTGCGCATAAGTCAGGGTATAAAAAATGCCCATGGTTTTATACACCGACAGGAAAGACATCACATGAATAAAATGGATACTTGATTCGAGAATTTAGACTCCGCGAAGAAAAGGGGTGGGATGGTCGGAAAAAGAAAGACAACTTGGGACGGGTAAAATGAACACCATTGAGAAAACTGAGAATTGATCTTGCAAATATTGAAAGGATCAGATTAACTTGAAGA
This sequence comes from Elymus sibiricus, assembly GCA_039707655.1. NCBI lineage: Eukaryota > Viridiplantae > Streptophyta > Magnoliopsida > Poales > Poaceae > Elymus > Elymus sibiricus. Next base: position 208,746,755 of record CM077670.1, read on the forward strand.
AAATGCACACCGGTTGAAAAGAATTACCATGACCATCTCAATGATCAAGAAGGATTGGCACTCCCATAGGAATATGAGAACACCGCTTAGGAAATATATGGATCTCACTTGTTGACTTCGAAGCAACTCAAATACCACAACAAAAACAAAACAAAGGATTTGGCTTGCAGAATAAGCCAAAACAAACATATGATAGAGATTTCGTCTGAAATTTTCGTGGTGGGGCCCACACGGGCTCGATCGTACAGCGACCATCAAGTACATTGCTGCCCTTGACATACAAAGCATCCCCGAGCCATAGCTAAGCTACAAGGTCTCTTTAAGACACCACAAGACCACTATAAAAATGACCGTGAGTAGGCGGACCACTAGACGTCGAACCCCAATCTCATATCTTGCATCTGTCGGAAAGATATCCTAGGTAACTACTTGAATTCCCACCTAAGAACTCCCAAAATTTTCGGTTATGCAATCCGGTGCAACGAGTACAAGGAGCAAAATATCATCACACAACTCCTAGTAGAATTCTACGCTCCAAATGTACCGCCTCCATCAACACATAACCAAAATCTCGGAAACTCGTGTACCTCAGACCTTCGAAAAAAACATCCGCTATACTAGCCGTGGCAATACTCCCGAACTATCTCCCCAGTACTGGGTAACGTCGAGGTTATCTCACCACTAACAAATATAGAAGCGTTTTTCGATGTCGGCGTCCTCTGGTATTCAGGAATTGAAACGATAGCGAATGTGACACGAAAACCTTGGAGCTCAACTCCCTGGGACACTGCCACAACCCCAAAATGTCAGAAGGCACCAAGAACAGAGTTCCCGTCACAACGATATCATAACGATTCCAAAATACCCGCGTGATCCTAAATTTTTTTCGAAGGGGAAGAGTAGTAGAATCAAAACACCTACGTCACAATTCCTCACCAGAGCGACGAAGGGGATAAGGAGTAAAAAGAATTCCTACTCTCCAATATATAACTAGACTCAAAATAGTTTTTCTTTTCTCGACTCGTCAATGGTTCGATCAATCAAGGGGGCTCCTGCGGTCGGTAAAGGCTCTGATACCAACTTGTCACGCCCAATATGCGGTCCTATCCCCAAGGAACTCGGAAGTTCCACTAAGGATAGAAGCGCATATCGAAGACGCTTCGCAAGGTGGATATCATTACAACATACCATGTACTGAATAGATGAGAATACCAGATAAAGGCTTACACTCGCCACAAGCTACATCATGAATACATCAATACAACAATACATACCAATCATCATACAGAACAGCAGGATCCGACTATGGATGAAATCAAACGAAAAGGAAGAACGACATCCACCCTGCTAATCCCAGGCTGCCAACCGGGAACCCATCCTATGATCGACGAAGAAGAAGTTGCAGAAAAAGAACTCCAAATAGAACAAGCATCGCTCTCACATCAAATCATTGCATTACCTGTACCTGCACCTGTTGTTGTAGTAAACTGTGAGCCACGAGGACTCAGCAATCCCATTACCATGGGTATCAAGACTAGAAAAGCTTAATGGGTATGGAATGGATAAGTGGTGAGGTTGTAGCAAGCACTAAGCATTGTATGGTGGATACTTACGAGTACAAGAATAAGAAGAGTAAACTACGCATAACGGTCGCAAACTAATAATGATCAAGAAGTGATCCTGAACCCCTACTTACGAGTACAAACATAACCCCACCGTGTTCTCTTCCCGAACTCCCTCGAAAAGAGACGATCAAGGTTACGCACGCGGTTGGTGTATTTCAATTAAGTTTAGTGTCAAGTTCTCTACAACCGGAGGTTATAAATTTCCAAGTCGCCACATAACCGCGGGCACGGCTTCACGAAAGATTTAACCCTACAGGGGTGCTCCAAGTAGTCCATTATAAATTTCCACACGCATCCAATGGAACATCTGTAACGCCCCGGACACACCCGCCGGTGGTCGTTACTCCTGGCGGGATCTAGACTGGCCCCACAGATCAACACTAGTCTTTCCTATGCACTTTGTCCTCACTCGTGCGCACCCGGGGGCAACTTCCCGGTCGGTCACCCATCCTGAAATTACTCCAAGCTGAGCACGCTTAACTTTGGAGTTCTTTCCGAATGGGCTCTCGGAAAAGAAGGAATTCCTTACTGATATGAGTAGTCTAGCATCCCTATTAAGCAAGGTCATCACATACATCCCCACTCAGAGGAACCGATGTCCTCGTCGGCCCACAGGAACGTTCCCTCTTGGCACATACGTCTGTGCATCCAGTCCGGCACATGTGTCATGCCGTGTGCCACGACGGGTCACAAACATCATGCACAACATGACCGCACACCTGTCCGCAAACATCCGTGTAAGCGCGAGGGTCGGCTCTGATACCAACTTGTAACGCCCCGGACACACCCGCCGATGGTCGTTACTCCTGGCGGGATCTAGACTGGCCCCATAGATCAACACTAGTCTTTCCGGCGCACTTTGTCCTCACTCGTGCGCACCCGGGAGCAACTTCCCGGTCAGTCACCCATCCTGAAATTACTCCAAGCTGAGCACGCTTAACTTTGGAGTTCTTTCCGAATGGGCTCCCGAAAAAGAAGGAATTCCTTATTGATATGAGTAGTCTAGCATCCCTATTAAGCCAGGTCATCACAACATCCTCACACCATGATAACACCATGCTTACGATAAGGAATCCCGGTGGACAAGCCACTCGTAAAAGGTAAAACTAAACCATCAAGACCTCCCGGCGTGTCGACGATCCCGATAGGAGCCGCGTATCTCGTTCTCAGGACACGACGGATGAGCTATGGTTACAACGACCAAGTCCACGAGTTGCCCCGGGCGGCGCCACGAGCTGCTCTAGTTTGGACCAACACTCATGAGGAGCATTGGCCCGGGGGTTGGTTGATTAATTATCCACGAGGGCCGGCAGGTCCCTATGCAAGTTTTAATTGTTATCAGAAAAATGGTAAAACCAATGTTGGGCCTTGCTGGAGAAGTTTATCCTAAAACGAATGATCAGGGGGGTTCCCATATGCCTCACATGTGTCGGGCCCGTGGAACCCGGGGTATCCAGGCCCGTCTGCCTTTGGCCCAGGGCGCAACGCCTGGCGTGGGCCCAGCCGGCCGTCTCCACCGAACTCTCACCAAGACTCCTCATGAGGCCTTGGCCTCCTGAGGCCCCCTCCTCAGGGAGTAGCAAGCAACGCTCAGCGCCGCCATCAACGGCCTCGCGAGGTCCTCTCACGAGGCAGCTTTTCGAGGTGGCCTCCCGAGGCCCCCTCCCGCAGGCGCTCGAGGCGAAGGTTGTTCGCCTTGCCGCGCGGCCTGGAGCCCGTCACGTGGGTGACGCGCGCGGCGACGAGCGGCAGCAGAGGCCGTGCCAACGGGCGCGGATGAAGATGGTTTCCTCTTTCGTGTTAAGGGAGCAGGGCCAGCTATCTACTCTCCAAAGCAACCCCAAAGGTTGCCCGATCGGCGAAGGAAGACCAAGACGACGGGCGCGCAGGGCGGAGGTCATCACCGAGCCCACCAGTGCGTCATGGATCATGCTTTGGCAGGCGAAGACCACCTTTAGTCAGGATAGCCTGAGCGCCTGTCCCCTTTCGAAATCGCCAAGTGTGGCAACCCTTCCCGCCTAAGTTTCGAGGGGGAAGAGGACCATGGCTGATATAAGGGGCAGAGCAGCCGTGGTAAAAGGGGAGAAGCCCAATCGCGGGACAGAGCGGGAGGACAGAGGGGAGACCGAATCGGAGGAGAGACCCAATCGATTCCTTCATCTCCTACCTTGTACCTTGTACGCAAGAATTCTCTTGCCCTTGCAATCCCAACCACAAGCAGGAGTAGGGTCTTACACCGCAAGGTGGCCCGAACCTGGGTAAACCGCCGAGTCCTCGTTCCGTCCCTCAATAGCGCGCCCTCACTGTCGCCTCGCCGTCGCTTAATCGTGGTAGGAGGCGAAGTAGGTAGAACAAGCTCACCCCAGTGCTCGAACCTTTGGGTCCCCGGAGCCCGACTTCCGACATTTGGCGCGCCAGGTAGGGGTGCGCTACTGTTCTTCTGCTCCGCCCTCAGCTCCACCAACCCCATGGCTGACGCACGTCGCGAGCGCGCCGAGCGCCGGGCTGGCCGCGTGGCTCAGACGGAGCGGGTGGACCGCGGCAATCGCCGCCGTCCCGAAGCCGAAGCCGCCGCCACCGACCCCGCTGCCCGCGAGCAGCAGGACTCCTCCTTGCACCCCTCCGTGCGAGCGAATGGCCACACCGCCACAGCCTCCTCCCTCGCCCACCGTGGGCCGCCGGACCCGTAGGCAGCGCTGCTCATGGCGTGTGAGCTACTCCGCTACCGTCCGGCTGACGCCGCCTACGACGCCTGGCTCGGTCACATCGCCGAGCTCGTCAACGTCGCCGGGGACGCTTCGGCACCTTCTCACTCGCTTCGCCCGCCGCCGTCTCGTGCTGGGGACCTGGCGCATGGCGCTCCCCCGCCGCCTCCTCTGCGCGACGAGCGCGCCGGGCCCCAACGCAGCGCGCGGGCTCGTGAGCCGTCCCGTGGCGCGTCCTCGCCAGACCGGGACGAGGCCAGCTGCCAGATCATCCGCCGCGCGCCCCACGATGTGCGGGTGCTCCTCGAGCGGCAGCGCCAGCGTCAGGACCAGGCCATTCAGGACATCGCAGCGGCCGGGCGTCAAAACCACGCCGCCCTCGCTGGCGGCGTCCCCTCGAGCGGCGTGGGCTGCCGTGCCTTCACCCGCGAGCTGCGTCACGTGGTCTAGCCTGCGAAGTTCAAGCCTAAGCTGCCTCCGCGCTACGACGGCACCCCCAACCCCACGGAGTTCCTCCAGCTCTACGCGTTGAGCGTCGAGGCGGCGAACGGCGACGACAAGGTCATGGCGAACTGGTTCCCCATGGCCCTCAAAGACGGCCCGCGCTCCCAGCTCATGAACCTCCCCGAGGCCTCCATTTCATCGTGGGCCGAGCTCTGCAGCCAGTTCATTGCTAACTTCAAGGGCACACAGGACCGCTCCCTCACCATCAACGACCTGCGGCGTGTTCGACAGCACCCAGACGAGACCCTCTGCAAGTACATCCAGCGCTTCAGTCAGGTGCGCAACAAGATCCCGCGCGCTTCTGACGCGGCCGTCATCTCCGTGTTTTCCACCGGCGTCACGGACATCAAGATGCGCGAGAAGCTCGCCATCAACGGTGAGCTCGACTCCGTGCTCGAGCTGCTTGACCTCGCCGACAAGTGCGCCAAGGCTGAAGAAGGCCGCCTCTTCGTCCACAATGACTCCGACGCGGCGCTCGACGGCGCCAAGGCCAAGAGCAAGGACATGAAGCGCAAGGGCCCTGCCGTACTCGTGGCGGAGCCCGAGCAGAAGCGCGGCCGCGACCACGATGAGCCCAAGAAGGACAACCGGCCGCTCTGCGTTTTTCACAACGTCCGCTCCCACAGCTCCGAAGACTGTCAGGAGGTCAAGCTGCTCCACGACGAACGCCAGAGCCAGCGGGACGACCGCAATGGCCGCGGCGCCGGCCGCGGGGGTGGCCGCAGCGGCAGCCGCTGGGACAGCCGCAACAATAATGGCAGCTACCGCCAGGGCTGGTGCGAGCATCCTCGTGAGGCCGCCTGGCGCGATCGGCCTCGTGAGGCCGCCTGGCGCGACCAGCCTCGTGAGGCGAATCCTCAGACCAATGCCGCTCTCCCGCCGCTGCCACCGCCACCCCGAAGGAACGACGTCAACCAACCTGACGAGGGCGCTGGGGGCTACCAGGAGCCTCGCGCGGTCGCCTGCATCCTCGGCGGGTCCCAAGCCCCCGCGTCCATCCGCCACTTCAAGCAACTCTCTCGCGAGGTGTATGCCGCCCTCCCGAGGCCAGAGGCTTCGCGGCCCCTCAAGTGGTCGCAGTACGCCATCACCTTCGACTCCAAGGACCACCCTAAGTCCACGGCCTTCGCAGGCGCGCTCCCCATGCTGTGCACTCCAACCATTAGCAACGTCGCGGTCACCAAGACCCTCATCGACGGGGGTGCCGGCCTCAACGTGCTCTCCGTCGAGACCTTCGAGATGCTCCAGGTGCCCTACGACCAGCTAATGCCGACCAGGCCCTTTTCCGGAGTGACCTATGGCTCCACCATTCCGGTGGGACAAGTGCGCCTCCCTGTCACCTTCGGCACCCGCAAGAACTACCACACCGAGCTCATTGACTTCAACATAGCACACATCGGCCTGCCTTACAACGCCATCTTGGGCTACCCAGCTCTCACCAAGTTCATGGCGGCCACCCATCACGCCTACAACGTCCTCAAGATGCCCGACTGTAGCGGCATCATCACCGTCGCCTGCGATGAGAAGGACGCGGCCAGCACCCTCGAGCGCGCCTACAAGGCTGCCGCTGTCGCGCACCCGGCCGACGAGGACGCAGCCGAGCCTTCTGAGGCCGCGCCCGCAAAGAAGAGGCAGTTGTTCTCTCAGGACCGCGCCGAGATGAAGAAGGTGTCGGTGGACGGCAGCGGCTCCGGCCCTGCCTTCACCATCAGCACAGGCCTCCCTCCTGCATAGAAAAGCGCGCTCGTCACCTTCCTTCGGGCAAACTCGGATGTTTTCGCGTGGAAAGCATCCGACTTGTGCGGTGTGCCGAGGGAGGTGATCGAGCACCACTTAGCGGTGTGCCCCAATGCACGCCCGGTCAAGCAGAAAGCACGGCGCCAGGAGCCAAAGAAGCAAGAGTTCATCATCAATGAAGTTCAGAAGCTCCAAGAAGCCGGAGTCGTTCGTGAGGTGCGCCATCCCGAATGGCTCACCAACCCACTCATTGTCCCCAAGAAGGGCGGCAAGAAGCGCATGTGCGTCGACTTCACCAGCCTCAACAAGCTCTGCCCTAGTGACCCCTTCCAGCTGCCGCGAATTGGCCAGGGCGTTGGCCCCGTTTTCGGCAGCACGCGCATGCCCTTCGGGCTGAGGAACGCCAACGCCTCTTTCGAGAGGCTGCGCCCTTCGTGCTAGGGCCTCGTGAGCCTCCTGCTCCTCGTGAGCTCCCGAGGCCTCGCGAGCCCCCTGGCCCCGGAGGGGCGGACTCTCTCGGCGCGCCTTGCCAAGCGGTCTGACGTCACTACAGCGCGGATCTGCCAGGTGCGCCCGGCGCGTCGCCTCTTGCCGCGCCTCTCGAGCTTCGCTCCCGGAACCTTATCCTTTTGGTTGTGTAATGAATTTGACTGATTTCGCCTTGATGAGTTATGTTACCTGCTTAATCGCCTGTTAAGTTTGGTGTTGACCGGAGAGCGCCGCATGCTCGCGACCCCTCCCCTGACCGTTTTCGTGAGCGGGGGCTAGGCACGGCGCCTGTGCTCGGGTCCGTCCCTGTAGCGCCGCCAAATCCAAGTGACTGAGCTCTGGCTCGCGGGCCTGCTCCCACGCACGTCACCTCACCAAGGTCCTTGGTGCCTTGTCTCTTCACGCAACGGCCACTGGCGAGTTAGCAATCTTGCGCCGCTCCCCCCATCGTGAAATCTATCGACATGCAGCCCCTCAGGAGTCGAGCTACGCGAGGACCTCGCGGGCGGCCTCTCGCGAGTCGGCCTCGCGAGGCGAAGACGCTTCGAACACCGAGCCTCGTGAGCACGCCTCATGAGCTGCGTGAGCCCCTCATGAGCCGTGGCTCACCCGACACCGTCCTCCGCCAAAAGCTAAGTGTGATTGCCTCGCGAGGCGCCCTTACCATCACTCGAGCCCTCTCCCCGCGCGATCCCGTTGAGCGCTGCGTTTTTCTTCTGCGTAAGCCGCTTGCACGCTAAAGGGGGCCCCTCTGAGCATCGCGCCTCAGGAGCCCTCACTAGCTCCCGGTACCCCTCACCTCCTAGCCTTGTCCCGGCATCGCAACCGGACATACCAGCGGCGGCTGAGGCACGCCCGGGGGCTGGGTCCTAACGGCGTAGAGCGCCGAGGCGAGCAAAGAAAAAAACCCCAGCCTCATGAGAGGACTTCGGGAGAGAGTGCATACACCCCATGTCACAAAAACACTAAGCTAAACATAGAAGATACGGTTTTCATGTCCCCGCGGGGCTACATCGGTTCAATGCAGGAAAATGAAAAGAAAGAAGGGCCCTAGGCGAGGCGCCGTCGCCCTCAAGACTCCAGCGCAGGGTGCCGCGCACATCACCAAGCAGACGCTGCGGGCACGAGCGGTTCCGTCACTGTGCGCGCAATCGCCGCTATCGGTTCCGGAGTCCTCCCCGCGCGCGCCTAGTCGGAGTCCTCGTCCTCGCTATTGACGCGGGGGGAGTCGCCGTCGCTTCCGCCCCCGCCGGAGGGGGCGACACCGTCGGAGGAGTCGTCCTCGCTGGAGGAGCTGCTGTAGCTGCCATCCTCGCTCTCCGCGCAGCACTCCAGGCGGCTACCGGAGAGCCCGAAGATCTTCACAAAGAGCGTGGCGGCCCCGTTGTACTTGAACTGGAGGACGTGCCCCCGCTTCAGGCCGTGGGCGAGGGCGAACGACTTCCACCCCTGCCTCAGGAACATGAAGCCCGAGGGGGTGAGCTCCGTCGCCACCCAGGACGGGCCGTTGCAGCAACCGTCGGCCTGCACCCACAGGCCCAAGGGCGCGCGGTCCGCCATCGCCACCGCGAAGGAGTCCGGGAGCCGGAGCCAGGTGCAGGGGCTGCGGTGCATGTTCACAATGAACTCACGTGCCGCCTCTACCGAGTAGCTCCCTGCCTGTGGCGGGAGCGCGGCCGCTCTGCCGCGGCAGCCTCGGCCTTGCGCGCCTTGCCCGCCGCGCTCGCGAGCGGCGCCCCTTCCGCGACTGCCGGGCCCAGCGCCGGCAACCGTCGGGGAACGACCACGCCCCCGGTGCGGGACCTGTGATGCGGCGGCGGAAGCACGGCCGCGCCCTCTTCCCCTCGCCATCTTCGTGGCGACTCTAGCAGGGAGGCAGAGGAAGCTGGAAGAAGGAGAAGATGGGTGGCGGACTCCGGCCCTCCCCTCTCCATCTTTATCTCGACGCAGAACTCTCCTCGTCGCTCCGCCTTCTCCGGTGTCGGGAGTTGGAGCACTAGAAGTATGAAGGAAGGCAATGATGGCCTCGCGTCGCCCGCGCCGAGATTTATGTCAGCGCGGCGGTTACCGAGGTGTCGTGGGGAAGTGGGGGCGTCCCCCATCACATCGTGCGCCACGCGTCGCCCCTGGCCGCAGGCGGTTAGGGCCCGTGCCGTTTCGCCCCTCAGTAGGCGGGAAAGTGCGCGCCATGGGCCCGGGGGCTACTGTCGGGCCCGTGGAACCTGAGGTATCCAGGCCCGTCTGCCTTTGGCCCAGGGCGCAACGCCTGGCGTGGACCCAGCGGGCCGTCTCCACCGAACTCTCACCAAGACTCCACATGAGGCCCTGGCCTCCTGAGGCCCCCTCCTCAGGGAGTAGCAAGCAATGCTCAGCGCCACCGTCAACGGCCTCGCGAGGTCCACTCACGAGGCGGCTTCCCGAGTGGCCTCGCGAGGCGGCTTTCCAAGGTGGCCTCCCGAGGCCCCCTCCCGCAGGCGCTCGAGGCGAAGGTTGTTCGCCTTGCCGCGCGGCCTGGAGCCCGTCACGTGGGTGACGCGCGCGGCGACGAGCGGTAGCAGAGGCCGCGCCAGCAGGCGCGGATGAAGATGGTTTCCGCTTTCGTGTTAAGGGAGCAGGGCCAGCTATCTACTCTCCAAGGCAACCCCAAAGGTTGCCCGATCGGCGAAGGAAGACCAAGACGACGGGCGCGCAGGGCGGAGGTCATCACCGAGCCCACCGGCGCGTCATGGATCATGCTTTGGCAGGCGAAGACCACCTTTAGTCAGGATAGCCTGAGCGCTTGTCCCCTTTCGAAATCGCCAAGTGTGGCAACCCTTCCCGCCTAAGTTTCGAGGGGGAAGAGGACTATGGCTGATATAAGGGGCAGAGCAGCCGTGGTAGAAGGGGAGAAGCCCAATCGCGGGACAGAACGGGAGGACAGAGGGGAGACCGAATCGGACGAGAGACCCACTCGATTCCTTCATCTCCTACCTTGTACCTTGTACGCAAGCACTCTCTTGCCCTTGCAATCCCAACCACAAGCAGGAGTAGGGTCTTACACCGCAAGGTGGCCCGAACCTGGATAAACCGCCGAGTCCTCGTTCCGTCCCTCGCTAGCGCGCCCTCGCCGTCGCCTCGCCGTCGCTTAATCGTGGTAGGAGGCGAAGTAGGTAGAACAAGCTCACCCCAGTGCTCGAACCTTTGGGTCCCCGGAGCCCGACTTCCGACAACATGTGTTAGATGCGCTCATCAAGGAACATAACACCGGTATTACGGAAACTAGGGTGGCATGAGTGGAACCAAACACCAGGCAAAAGGCCGAGCCTTCCACACACAACCAAGTATATAGATGCATTAATTAAATAAGAGATATTGTGATATCCCATGATATCCATGTCCCAACATGGAACAACCTGCAACTGCACCTGCAACTAGCAACGCTATAAGAGGGGCTAAGCAAAGCGGTAACATAGCCAAACAACGGTTTGTTGGGTAAGGGTGGTTAGAGGCTGTATCATGGCATATGTGAGGCTGACATATATGTGGTAGGAAGTGAGACATAGCGATAGCAACGAGACAACTAGCAAGCAAAGATAGTAGAGATATCCAAGGTAATGGTCATCTTGCCTGAAATCCCGCTAGGAAGAAGACCGAATCCATGAAGTAGTCGAACAAGCGTCGTCGAACGAATCCTCACACTTCGCAACGTAACCGGAACTATCGAGAAAAAGCGCAACCGGAAAGAAGCAAACAACATGGTAAACAAACAAGCATAATCATGGCATAATGCACAATCAAGTATGATGCATGTCCGGGTTAAGACTGCATGGCATGGCAAGATGCAACAACCATATACTACACATTAAGTGAAGATCAATATGCAACGAGTTGCATATTGACGAAACTCCACATTCAATTATTTAGTTCACTCCCGTTTATGCTACTCATCAATATTAAATGTTGCTAACCATGGCAAAGGGTGAAGCATAACTAAACTACCTATCTAGGCAATTTAAATGAGGCCGGAAACAACAAATAACAATTCCAGAAAATCGCCATATGCAAATTTCGAATTTGGTACTGTTCTGCCTAAAACACAATTATAAAGTTGTTAAACAGAGATATAAAGTGCACCGTGTGAATCTACACATTTTTCTAGACCATTTACATATATAATTTATTTAAAACGGAGCTACGGTTATTTAGTTACGAAATAAACCATTTTAGCATGTCATTTAAGCAAATTATTGCAAACAGCAATTTTAAACATTTTTATCATGGATGAAAGTTAGATATTGTGAAACTACATGAAATTCTAAGCATTTAACATATATGGCATGTTTAATTTGGATGCATGGTTATTTTGTTATTAGCATTGTAAAATCATGGCAGTTTTCTGTAATTATGCATGCACTGGAAATTAGAAAAATTCGCAGATGGAAAAAACATACTACGGGCCGAATCTAGGTGAGCGCTGGATAAGATAACGCGCCCCGAGCGTCGGATTGAGGAGGCGAGCTGGGTTGATGCTCACCTGAGGGCCTTGGGGCGTCGGATCTGGTGGCTGGGGTGACTTCAGGGGCATGGCTGGCCCTTGGCGCGGTCAAGGGGCGCAGGCGCTTGTTCCTGGACATAACGAGAAGCAGGGCGCGGTGCTATGCAGAGGACGCAGTGGTTGAGCTCGCGCACAGACAAACAGGAGGAGTCGAGGTGGCTCCTCGCCGGGGAAGACGGCCAGCGTGGCAGGGACTCGGCGGATCCAGAGGAGGTCGGGGAGGCGCTGGGCATCGAGGAACATGGCCGGCGCCGGTGGTCCAACGGGCGGCGGCCCTGGCTGGCCTCCTGTATAGAGAAAGAAAGGGAGAACAGAGAGATGAGCGCGCGAGAAAGGAATAGGGGAAGAAGAGAGGAGAGGGGCACGTCGACCTGCAGGGCGGCGGACGCGATTGAGGAGGGCGGCGCTGGCTAACGGAGATGGTGATGAGGTCATCGGGGGTGGGAGATGCCGGCGCAGCGAGTCAGTGGAGAAGCTTCAGGCGGCCATGGCTTTGGTCCCCTATAGAAAAAGAGGAGAAAAAGAGGGAGTTGAGAACAGGAGAAAGAGAGGTCGAGAGAAGGGAGGCAGGGCGCGGGGCTGGTCCTACTGGTGGTGCTCGACGGTGGAGGGAGCTCCGGTGGTGCTGCTGCTTGGGGTGGCGCACTGGAAGCAGAGGAGGCCGCTGGCTCTGGCTGCTGGTCGAGGAGGGCCATGGGGGTGCTCTGGTTGTTGGGTATCGATGGATGGATGGATCGATCGGATTGGGTGGTGGCTGAAATCGAGGAGGGGATGCGTTGGCTGGGTGGGCAGGTGGATCGGGAGGAGGAAGAAGAGCAGGAGGAGTGGCGGCGGCTAGGAGGATCCCTAGAAATTAGGGATTCGTCCGATTGCACTGCTTAAGTAGCAACAAAGAGTGGAGTGTAGGGGCTAACTCGACCCTCCGATCTTGATCGGGCGGTCGAGAATAATAGGCTAGGGGAGTCCAATGAATAAACCGAAGATGTTAGCCGGTTCGGGTTCGGGGAAGGTTTTCGGGCTAGGTTGCAGGTGGGTCTATGAAAGGTCAACGAAGACAAAGGAGTCTGACAACAAGGACAACGGAGACAAAGAGAGACGTGGCAACTACGAACGGATGCAAGTTTTATAAAAACACCTGGATGCAATGCACATGATGCCATGATGAATGCAACAAACAAATAATTAACGCGGCTAACACGAAAAACATGGAAGGCATTTGGAGCATCGGTCTCGGGCTGTCACAAGAACGTCCTTGGATACCCGCTTTCGTATGGAAGATATGGCAACGTTGGTATTCGTCTTGTTGTTGTTGAAGTGTCAAGATCTTGGAGACAACAAGAGCGGGGCTCGAATCATTGTCACAAAACACTTGATCGTCTTCATCTTCATTCACTTGTCGATGCATGGCCACGTGCTGAAGTGCTTCCATTTCTTCTTTGCTCAAATGACTTGTGGCCTCGGCCATTGCATGTAAAGCACTTGATGTCACTTGTTTTGTCAGTGGCATCCGGAGGAGTTGTTGATGACGAAGCTCCTGGCTTGGAGTTGCTTGTAGTAGTAGGTAGACGACTCGAAGATGTTGTAGGTTGCTCGTAGCTTGCCTTATCACCGTTACTTGGTGTAGCTCGAGTCGTTGTAGTAGGTGTCGTAGTCGTTGAAGCTTGAGTGTATGAACCGTAGGTCTTGGAAGAGTACTTGGAGTACTTGTAATCATCGTGCACTTGGCGCTCCGCTTTAGTGGCTTGGTGAACTAGCTTGAGGAGGTTGGAGTACGGTTGGAAATCCGCAATTTTGCTGATTGGATGGTTGAGACCATTCAAGAAATGCGCCATAGTTTGTTCATCATCTTCCTTGACGTTGGCTAGTATCATGGCAATCTCCATTTCTTTGTAGTATTCTTCAACCGACTTGGTGCCTTGCTTGAGGATTTGAAGTTTCTTGAAGAGGTCGCGGCTATAGTGTGTAGGCACAAAGCGAGCTCTCATGACATCCTTCATTTGAGTCCACGTTGTGATAGGTGGTTCGCCTTTCTCTTGGCGTCTCTCGATCACTTGCTCCCACCAAATGAGAACATAGTCTTGGAACTCAAGCGATGCCATGCCTACCTTCTCTTCCTCGTCATAGTTGTGTAGATGGAATATCTTGTGTACCTTTAAGGCCCACGAGAGGTAGTCTTCGGGGTGGTTGCTTCCGGAAAACTTGGGCATGTTGAACTTGAGCTTGCCGTGGCGTTGTTCTTCATTATGCCAATGTTGTCGTCGCTCTTGTCTTGGAGGTGGGTCTTCATCCTTGTTCACTTCTTGCTCTACGCAGTTGGCTTGACGGTGGGGACGAGGTACCCTTGCCCGGTTCCTCCTTTCTTGATTCTCTTCTTGGTGTGTGGCTTCTTCTTGGTGACGTGCGCCTTCTTCTTCACGCACATGATGGTTGTGTTCGTTGAGGGCATGAGTGGCTTCTCGAAGGGCACGTTGAGCTTTGAGGGCTTGTTCCTCACGACGTTGTTGCTCTTGACGAAGTGGATCGCCGTCTTGTGTGTCTTGTAGTTAACGTCATGGAACTTTTTCTTGGTGCGTGTCATCTTGAACTTGATGACGTTGTCGTTCTCGCCATCTAAGGCGGTCTTGCAGACCATTGCCATGTAATGGATTGTGTGAAGCTTGATTGTCTTGCCGAAGTTGATGACGAGCTCGAGGAAGACTTTTGCATCCGATGATGATTCCGAAGAATGGCACCGTGACCAGGTTCTCCTTGTCGAAGACGAAGTTGAGGAAGCACTGTCAATCACCAAGGCATGAAATTCTTCCATTTGTGTAGTAAGCTTGGTGTCGAGGTAGTCTCTTGTTCGTGTTTCAGAGTGACACAAGTCGGTGGCGAGTTGTTCAATGCTATCGCCCAAAGCTTCACTTTCTTGATGCAAAGCTCATTGTACCCCAAAGAGATGGCTCTTGGATACGTAGTCGTTTGGTGCTTCATGCTCGTCGAAGAGAGGATTCAAAGATGTACTTGGCCTATCCATCATAATCAAGTATAGGTGAGTAGGCAATGAGAGAACAAAACCAAAGTTACCTTTTCCGAAGATTGAAGATGTATCGAGTATCACTCAATGTATAGCTATGATAATAGAATTGGTACCGGGTTTGTTTCTCACACCTACACAAGTAAAGCTTCTGGAGTAGCTCGGTTCGGATGGTGGCACAAAATAGTTGCAATTGCCAGCAAGATATCAATAATGTTATAAAAGATCCATAAGTTTGCAAGTGAAACAAGTAGACCAATAGCAATAAGTAGCACACGGAAACACACACACGGATAGATAAAAGAGGTCGTGCAACCAAGGAATGAGCTTAAAATGTGGAATCCACGGAAAACGCTCGTGTTGCACAACACTAGAGAGACGCTAGCACGATTGCTCAATAGGCGGATATGAACTTGTGCACAACCTATAAGAGTCAAAACGTATCAACTTCCTATCTCACTTATGCTATGTATGTATGATTCCCGGTGAACTTGTCACGATGATCCAAGATGATCAAATATGATATGTAATGTGGCGATGCTATGGCTATTGCTTACAAGCTTGTTGTTGCTCTTTCTCTTTTGCTTAAAAGCTTCTCTTTCTTTTGATGTTCTCCTTGGCCACTTATGCGAAATGCTCTTACGAAGATAGCAATGATGTATATGCGGAAACAATTGTTGACACAAGAGATGGTACGATGATATATGCATGCTATGATTTCTATGCGGAACGTGTATCACTAAAGTGCACAAGTAGCGTTGCCCGGCAATACTCAAACGGCTAGTCTCGTAGGAAAGTAACGCAAAAGAGGGCCTCGGGGTTAAGAGTGCAATGGCAAGGATATGAAACAAGTTGTCGTCGATGTTACCGTCCTTGCTTATGGTGGTGGTGTCACAATGATGTAGTGATCGTTGTCGATGTCGAGTCTGTGATGGTGTCAATAACGAACCGTCCCTAAGTAGCCGAAACACGTTAGCAAACGGAAACCGCAAACTCAAATTCTCAAGTGGCAAAACTAGTGGTGGTTGCGGAAGTAGGTGGTGGAGTCGCGAAAGTCATCGATGAGTTGCGGAAGAAACGGGGGAAAAAGATGGAAATTCGAAGAAAATTGGCAAAGTGGTGAATTGTTTGCTGCCAGGGGCCGGATGTCCGGGCCTGCGGCCGGATGTCCGGGGGGGCCGGATGTCCGGGCTATCGGGCCGGATGTCCGGGGCTCCAAATCCGTGGATGAACTCAAGAACAAGTGGTGGAAAAGAAAATTTTGGGGCAAAATTCGAGGAATTTCGTGGATGTAATTGGTGGAGATGGTGGGGAAAAGGTAGATCCACTTGAAACACAGCACTCAACAAAACATCATCAAACCAACAAATCACAAATTTTTGGTAGGGCTATTTTTGTGGGGAATTTTTGAAATTGGGCAAAAACAACAAAATTGGGGCTAGAAAGTGGAGGGGAAAGACTCCAAAATGTGAATCAACGTGGCTCTGATCCAAGATGATGTAGGCTGGAACCCTAATTGACGATCTTTTCACACTTGGAGGGGGAAAAGGGAAGAACAACAAGAACAACAAAAGGGAAATCACTCAAACAAACGCAAATCACACATCCACTAGGATAGCATACATGAGATCCACAAGCATACAAGATAAATTCGTGGAAACAAGCACAAAGGTAAAGTTCTTCTCACTCCAAAGGAGGTGAGGTCTTGATGATCTAGATGAGATCCTTCTCCCTTAGGAGGTCTTGATGATCCTATGATGAGGATCCTTCTCCCTAGAGAGGTCTTGATTCCCCAAGAGGAGATACAAGGAGCAAAGCTGTACTCAAATGTCTTAATGTCTTTGCTAACCCTCGAAGAGATAAGGAGGAGGTCTATTTATAGTCTAAGACGAAGTGGGGGAGAAGGAGAGGAGTTACATGGCCAGATGGCCCATTATGCGCTGGCAGGGGCCGGATGTCCGGGCATCGAGCCGGATGTCTGGCCGTTCCCGTCGGGCCGGATGTCCGGCCATTCCCATCAGGCCGGATGTCCGGGCCAGACGCCGGATGTCCGGCCTGGAGCTTGCCCAGCTTCTGTCCCTTCTGGCCGGAAATCCGGGAGGGGGGCCGGATGTCCGGGCCGCTCGGGCCGGATGTCCGGACCGCCAGCCGGATATCCGGGCCCTGGAGTCCCTCAGGTGTAGGGCTGTTGCTGCAGCTGTACTCATCAGGGGCCGGATGTCCGGGCCATGGGCCGGATGTCCGGCCGCTAACACATTTCAGCGGTCTTCCTCGTCGCTCTTCCTCATTCGTGTACTTGAGGGCTTGGCCTTCACTCCGAGCATTCCCGAGGTGGTCTTCTTCATACCTGAGCACACATAGCATTTTGGCTTGAGGTAGTAGCCATGTCTCACACGAATTATATGGAAGTTCATTAAGGAGAGATGTCACCTCGGTCTCGAGATCTCTTGCACGTGCTCGTGTCATTGGTCCGCTCTGCACTTGAGGAGACGAAAGTGGGTCCATGGGGATGACCGTAGGATGCTCCGCATCATCGCGTCCTCTGGAAAGCAGTCAGCCAGGAACCAGTTCGCCTTTCCTCATCAAGTGAAGGGCCTATCCTGAAGGAAGCAACTTCCAAGACCAGCCGGCAACAAGGTGCTCGCCGGCAATCTACTCAGTAGCCGCAGGCTCGACGCACCTCTTCCCGGAAAGCAGTTTCTGGGGAAGTAGGGTCTTCACAGCCTGTAGGCGCATCTCCTCCGGGAACTAAGCATGCCAGGGCATCTCCTCCACCAGTCAGATGGGACCTTTCTGCCCTTAGTGACCATGAAGACGAAGAGTAAATATCTTCACTTATCTTCATCAATTTCTTGCTTTCTTCATAATTGTTGTTTTGATTGAATTTTTCTTTTGTCTCTACAGAGATAGAGAGCAACTAGTGCACAGGGCCAAGCGGGCCAAAGCTACGGCAGAGGGTGAACCCACAACAAGTGCTGCGCGGGGTATGGCCTCTTTTGATGGTGTCGTCGTCAGCCCCATGCCCAGCCCCTAGCATGAGACCGTGGTGCAGTACCCACTCGCAAGCTCTAGTGCTAACGCTCCTACCTCCGAACTTGACAAGGAGATGGGAGAAGACCGCCAAGAGGAAGAACACCCGAAGGTGGATCCTGTTATGGCATCTCCATTAACTTGCCGACAAGGGCCTCCGCTGACGAGCCCGTCCGCACTATGGACATATCGGCAAGTGAAGTTGCCGGTAGCGAGGTGACGACAACTGAAGTTGTCGGGGAAGAGAACATCTCTTCTCAACAAGACCTGACAGGTAATCCACTTGCTTTTGAGAGCTTCCTATCTTTATCAGCTTTTTTTTTCATGAACTTGATTTCGGCTTGTCTTCACTCCTTCTGCTTCTCAGATCCGCCTCCTACTGACGACATGGACACTGACATCGATGTTGAGGGGAGCGCGAAAAGCGTGGCTAACGAAGCTGCCAAGGTTACCGCTAAGGAAACCACAGATGCCGCCGCCAAAGAAGCTACAAAGGTTGTTGGCAAGGAGGCTGACAAGGGGTCAGTGGAGGAGGCCACCAAGCTAGCTCCCGAAGAAGCTGCCAATACCACTGGTGGCGAATCAACCCTAGGAGCACCAAGCACTAGCACGGGTGGTGACGTGGGAGCAACCGACGACACAACAGCAGCAACTAACGACTAGGCTTCGACATCCGAAACTCCCCCAACCTGTAATTTCTTGATGTTCTTGGAGTCGTCACCAAATCCAGAAGCTCCCAGCTCTTCAGGTGCAGTGGAGCCCATATAGGAGGATGTAATTGATGACGAACTTGTCATTCCTCCTTGCACCACTACTGAAGATGAGCATGAATGTGATCTTGAAGCCGAAGACTACTTCTTCTTCCGAGATATGAGTGAAGGCTTCAAGAAATTCCAGAAGTGCTATAGTGACCGAGCAGAGAAGCTGGACCGTCGAGATGCCAAGCTTGAGAAGGATGAACAAGATTTCATGCTGAAAGTTGGTGAGGCCCAAACTTGGTATGATGAAAGTGTCCAAGACCTCAAGGACCGCCAAGACCAGCTTGCACTTGACAGGCAGAGCTTCATCATCGAGAAAGCTGCCGCAGACCTGGCCAAACAAGAGGCTGACAAGATCGCCGCGACAAGAGATGCAGAACTAACAGAGCGCAAGGTTGCCCTCGACTCATGAGGAGGACCTTGCCGCCAAGGAATCTGATCTTGCTACCCGGGAAGCCGCTCTTGCCGCCAAGCTTAAGGCCAAGGATGATGAAATACAAGCCCTCCTCGCACAACGGACACAGGAGCTGGAGAAGGCCCACAAGGAGCTCATCCAGACCCAAGCTCGAGATCACGTGGGCAAGCTTAAGGAGGCTACTGATGCTGTTGCCGCTGCTGCTACCACCAAGGCAGATTTTGAATCCAAAGTGAACAAGTTGGAAGAAAATCTTGCAGGTAGCCATAGGGAGATCGTGGCTCTCAAAGATGCAGCACATAAAGCAACTCATACCCTAGGGGAGCTGCAAACATAGCTGTCATCCAAAAACCAGGAGCTCAGTAAGGCTGCCAAAATTGCAGAAGATCTGAAGCTGAAACTTGCCACTTTGGAGAAAAATCTCAAAGCCGCCAAGGCCAGGGAGGCAATCTCGATGGAAAACCTTGAAAAGGAGCAGGGCTTTCTGGCGGATGCTGAAAACAATTTCATCCAGTTGAAGGGCTCCCTTGCGCTTTGGACCAAAAAGCTCATAGACATAGCTGAACGCCTGACCGCGCAACTTGCGGTTATGGATATGAAGAGCTGGAGCTTCACTGTTAACAACAAGGAAGCCGCAAGCGTCAGGTTGAGCAAGTTCTTCGAGGGCTTGATTGAAGCATTGGAGACGTATCATGAGGAGCACGTTGCTTGCTTCGCCGACGATTCCCGGAAGCTCGCTCGAGATATCCTCTACAAAGTGCTCATCAAGCTTGCATATCGCAATCCCGGCATGGATCTCTCCGGGGCCTTCACGAGCTTGCCAAAGAACACTAACATCACCGCCATTGACAAGCTTGTCGCTCCAATAGCTGACAGGGTCAGCCAAGTCTCTAGGCATCAGGGCCATCTCAAGAACTAATCTTGCCGCCACACCTCTCTGTAAGTGCGATCATGTAAAAGATAGATTAATCTTAAGTCAGATCTGCACTGCGCTTTGATGTAATATGACTTGTGTATTTGAATGAATGTATGCATTTTCCCTTATATGATTCTACCCTTGTATATTTTGTTCCCTACGCTTGCCGGAAACTTGCCGGTGCGCTCAGCCTGCCGTTAGCACTTGAGGAACGGGTCCTTAGCAGCTTGCCGTAGGTGCCGCTTTCTGGCAAGATACACTTACTGGTCTTGACGCAGCTTACTTATACTGTTGAGCGGACTCGAAATAGAAATAAGAGTGCGAGCAATCCCAATAAGGTTCTTTCGCGTGTAGGTTTTTCATACAAACACTAAATCGTTCAAGGAAAAGCAGCAACTACAACAAAGAAATTTTGTTTCAAAGTTTTTACAACTTCGCTTTTCTTTGCTGTAATACTTGTTGTGTATGATATCTTGAATGTCATATGGTATCCATACCATCACTCCCCCTGGGAAACTTGCACGCGAGGAACACTTCATTCCTTTGAGAAAAAGAAAGAAGAGAAAAGAGGATGCTAGAACCTTGACAGTTCATTAATCATTATATGTAACACAACAATACATGCAATATATATAAATATGTACTTTGACAAAAAGTTGTGAACCACTTAGCTTTATTCAACTATGCACGGAGTCTGCGCCCGGCTTTGTACATAGGATTACATGCTTTGGCAGCCAACTTGTACAAAAGCCGTTGCCGGGAGACCCGGCAACTGCGCCTTACAGGTAGGACTTGCGAAGATGCTCAATATTCCATGAGTTTTGCAAGTGAACACCATCTTCGGTCACCAGATGGACTGAGCGAGGTCTGGTAACTTGAACTAGCCGATAAGGGCCTTCCCACTTTGGTGTCAACTTGTTTGAACCCTTGCCGGATTGGATCCGTCGAAGGACAAGGTCACCATCCTCAAGTTTCCGGGGGTGCACTCTGCGGCTATGGTAGCGGCACAAAGCTTGCTGGTATCGACCAGCATGCACGTCAACCCAAAAACGGTCCTCCTCAAGGAGCGTAGCATCGTCATGCCTTGCTTCTTCTTGATCGGCTTCGTCAAAAGCTTGTACTCGAGGAGATCCATACTTGAGTCCTGTGGGGAGCACCGCTTCTGCACCGTATACAACAGAGAAGGGCGTCTCGCCGGTAGCTCGATTTGGTGTCGTCCTAAGTGACCAAAGAACTGCCGGCAATTCATCCACCCAGCATCTTCTGCACTTGTGCAGCTTGTCAAAGGTTCTCGTCTTGAGCCCACGTAACACTTCAACATTTACTCTCTCCGCCTGTCCATTGCTTCCCGGGTGAGCAACGGAGGCGTAGCAGATTTTGCTTCCAAGCTCTTGGCAGTATGCTGTGAAGGTGCGACTGGTAAACTGGGTGCCGTTGTTGGTAATGATCCTGTTGGGTGCACCAAAATGGCAAGCCAGACCCTTGAAGAACTTGACGGCTGACTGTGCTGTAACTTTCCTCACTGGCTCCACCTCTGGCCACTTTGTGAACTTGTCGATTCCCACATACAAGAATTCAAAGCCCCCTGTTGCACGAGGGAATGGGCCGAGAATGTCTGGCCCCCAGAACACAAAGGGCGATGAGAGAGGAATCGTTTGAAGAGCTTGAGCTAGTTGATGTATGTTCTTGGAACGAAACTGGGACGCTACACACTTGGTTACTAGTGCAGTTGCATCCTGGAGGGCAGTGGGCCAATAGAAATCTTGCTGGAAGGCTTTTCTAACAAGGGCGCGTGACCCAATGTGGGAACCACACATGCCTCCATGTATATCAGCCAGCAGCGCTTGTCCATCTTCCCGGGATATGCACTTCAATTTAACACCATTTGACATCTTTCTGTGCAGAATGCTGTCAACAAACTGGTACATACTCGATTGCTGTGCTACTCTTTCAACTTCTTCTTGTTCATCGGGAAGTTCACCTATTTGAAGGTAATCGACAATCAGCTACACCCATGCCGGAGCCTGTGGCTCGACAACAAGGAGCAATGGCTCTTCTCCCTCTCCAGGAGTGCATGTCTCGATGGCAAGAGCTTGTCTCTTCGGAGATTGCTGCTCACCGACAAGAGAGGTCTTGTTGACAGCGTCAACCTTGTCGGCGGCTATTGGTAGCTCTGCCGAAAAGTAACCACCAGAATTTGATTTTCTCCTCTTTGCTGGCCTCATTGATGGTGTAACAGATGGCTGAGTTAGTTGTAGCACGAAAGTTCCTGGTTCCACAGGGATCCTTTCAACGACACGCTTTGACAAGTGATCCACAACTTCATTTTGGGCACGAGGGACGTGCTCAAGCTGCAGACTGTCAAAATGCTCCTCAAACTTCCTCACTTCATCAACATATGCTTCCATCAAAGGGCTCTGGTAATCTTTGTTCACTTGCCTCACAATAAGCTTCAAGTCACCTCTGATAATCAGCTTCCTTGTCGGCCCAGTGGAAACCAGGGTACCACGGGCCGTCTGCCTGCGGCCCAGGAAGCAATGCCTGTCGAAGAGTTCAAGAGGCGGCCCAGCCGTGGGCGCCGCGAAGCAAGACACCTCACGAGGGCCAGGCCTCACGAGGGCCCTCTCCACGAGGGGATGCGCTACTGAAGAACACCTACCGCAGCAGGCAGCCTTGCGAGGCCTCCCTCATGAGGCAGCTTACCGCGAGGCCCTCCGCGCGTGGGAGCCGTGCAGCACCGGTTGCCCAGCTGCGTGCCCACCACATGGATGACGCGCCTGCACAAGGCGACAACAGCAGCAGGTACCGTGCCAGCAGGCGCGGTCAGGGAGGATTTACTCTTTGGTGATAAAGGAGCAGCTGCAGCTGCCTCCCCAAAGCAAGTCCCAAAGCTTACCACTTTGTTGTAAGAAGACTAGCATGATATGGCGCGCTAGGGAAGATGTCATCGGCGAGCCCACCAGCGCATCATGGACGGCTTCTTTGCAGACGAAGACTACTTTTATCAGGATAAGACTGAGCGCCTGTCCCCCTACGAACTGTCATTGTGTGGCAACCCTTCCCGCCAATATATTTGGGGGAAGAGGACCAAGGCAGCTATATAAGGGGCAATGCTGCCACCTTAGGAGGGGGATGTTTTCTACCTTCTTCTACCTTGTACGCAAGAGCGCTATCACCACAGCAATCCCAGACAAGCAGGAGTAGGGTTTTACACCACTTGCTGGCCCGAACCTGGGTAGCTCCTCGTGTCCCTGTCGTGCCTTGTGCGTGTGCATTCCCGTTGTGCTCCGCTCGTCGTAGCCTCGCCAAGGTCACCGTCTGGTTGATAGGTAGCGAGCAGGCCCCCAGTGATTGAACCAGGGTTCCCGGAGCCCCTCTTCCGACATTTGGCACGCCAGGTAGGGGGCCAGCTTCCGCGCCTTCGACCTCGACATCGACATGGCCGACGCGCGACGCGAGCGTGCTCTGTGCAAGGCCAATAGGGTGGTCCGCACAGAGCCCATCACCAACGACAACCGCCGTAAGCGCGCCGGCGCCGCCACCGAGCCCGCTGCGGGGGAAAAGCATGCTTTCTCCCTCCACCTGTCTGTGCGGGCGCAGTCACCGGCCCGCACCGCCACGGTGTCCTCACTCGCATGCCCCGACCTACTGGCTCCGCAGGCCGCGCTGCTCATGGCACGCTGTTGGGCCAGTGGGAACCGGGGTACCACGGCCCGTCTGCCTGTGGCCCAGGAGGCAACTGTCGGAATCAGGGCTCCGGGGACCCAAAGGTTCAAACACTGGGGGCAAGCTCGTTTCTACCGATCCAAGGGTGACGACGGCGAGGCTATGGCGAGAGCATGCTAGCGCAGAGCACGACAGGAGACACAGTGGTTATCCAGGTTCGGGCCACCTTGCAGTGTAAAACCCTACTCCTGCTTGTGTTTTGGATTGCTGTGGGCAAGGGAGTTCTCACGTACAAGGTAGGAGACAAAAGAAACCCCCTCTCTACAATGGCAGCGCTGCCCCCTTTTATAGCTGCCCTGGTCCTCTTCCCCTGAAAATCCTGGCAGGAAGGGTAGCCACACATTGGCAGGTTGTGAAAGGGGACAGGCGCCAGGCTATCCTGACAAAAGACGATCTTCACCTGCAAAGTTGCTATCAATGACGCGCCGGTGGGCTCGGTGATGACCTCCGCCCTGCGCACCTTGCTGTCTCGGTTTTCTTCCACCAAACGGGCAGTCCTTGGGACTTGCTTTGGAGGAGGGCAGCTGGTGCTGCCCCTTTAGCACCCTCTCTGTCCACGCCCGCTGGCGCAGCCTCTGCCGCCGTTCGTCGCCAAGCGCATCACCCACGTGGTGGGCACAGGACCGTGCGGCTGGCGTCAGGCTCGGGTGGCTTTGGGCGGCCGCTTCGGGGGGCCGCCTCGGGAGGCCGCCTCACGAGGGGGCCTCGTGAGGCTTCCTGCCGCTGTTGTGGCTAAGTCTTGGTTGTTTGCTCCTTGAGGAGGGGTCCTCATGAGGCAGGCGCCTCGCGAGGTGTCTTTGCTTCGCGGCGCCCGTGGAAGGGCCACACCTTGGGCCTTCGCCAAGCGTCGCTTCCTGGGCCGCAGGCAGACAGGCCGTGGTACCCCGGTTCCCAATGGCCCGACAGTAGCCCCCGGGCCAGTGGCGCGCACGTTCCCACCCATTGGGAGCAAAATGGCGCTGGCCCTAATAGACTGCGGGGCCCAGGCTCGACGCATGGCATGCGATGGGACGTGGGATGCCTCCACTTCCTCCACTATGCCTTGGTAACCGCTTGCACCTGCCATAAACCCTGCCCGCATGGGGCACAGGGCTATCATTGCTTTCCTTCTGCTCTCCGCCTCCTACCGCCTGGCTTCTCACATCTGCACCCTGCGCACTGCTTCTTCCTCCTCTCGCCTCTGGAACTTCCCCGCACAACGATGGCGCCCACCGGCAAGAAGGGAAAGGCAGCGGCCACGGCCCCGAGCGCGCTAGCCTTGGAGCCGGCTCTGCAGCCTTCCATGATTGCCAATAGGGAGGGCTTGGAGACGGTGCTCCCGATGACCGCCAACGACCAGAATGAGTGGAAGGTGACCAAGATCTGGCTGGGCTCGTGCACGCCGCGCGAATTGGAGGCGATGACCTACCCCTTCTTCATCCACAACGTTTACGCCAGATTGGTATCACCATTCTCTGACTTCTTCTGCGCCATTCTCTCCCACTATCAGATCCACACCCTCCATTTCCAACCCAACTCCATCTTCCTCCTCGCCGTCTTCGCATTCTACTGCGAGGCCTTCGTGGGCATGATGTCTTCGGTGGCACTCTTCCGCCACTTCTTTAGCCTGTGGTTGACCATGGCGAACCATTGCTCCGTGTGCACCTCATTCCTTGCCATCAAGGCGATGCAGGATGACATCATCAATCTAAAGATCTCGAAGAAGGTGGAGGGCTACCGGCAGCGCTGGATTTACATGGATGCGCGCTAGAACAGCTAGCTGCTGACGATTCTGACGGACCCCGCCGTGAAGAGCTCCGGATGGGAGCACGAGAAGCTCATCGACCCGAGGCTGGCACTGGTCTGGGGGCGGATGGCCCACCACAGGGCCGAGCGCCTCACGGGGGCGATGGTCGTCAAGGAGTACTTGCTGCGGTGCATTGCGCCGCTCCAGAAGCGCTCGTGCCCAGTGTGGAAGATCACCGGCACAAAGGACCCCATGAGGCTGAGCGTCGGCCGCCTCAGGGAGGAGACGCTGGAAGGGATCATGGTGATCCTGCTCGGCGGTAGCGCGGGGGATCCGTCCAAGGACGTGCTCCCGCTATACCGCTACAAGGAGACGAAGCAGTTGGTCCCGTAGATGCCCGTCTTCCACCAGTGGGGCCTGATGCCGGAGGGCCTCGAGGGGCCTCATGAGAATCCAATCGTGGTGCTCCCCGGCTTGGGAGACCGCGGCGATGCCGAGGCCTCGGCAAGCGCAGCGGAGGGGAGCGACGGCAAGCCGACCGCGCGAACCCACCGCCAACTCATCTGTGACCTTGAGGATGATGACGACGACGATGACACCCGATTTAGGGTTGAGCCCTCCTGGCCTGCCGGCGCGGGAGGCGAAGGGAGCACCAGCGTGCCGGCCAGTGAGCCGCGCGTTGAGGAGGCCGACGCCAGTGGTGGGGACACCAAGCCCGCCGAGGAGGAGGCCGGCGTGGAAGGCGGGGCCACCAAGCCCCCTGCCGAGGTGGCCCCGCGAGGGAGCCTTGCGAGGCCGATAGCGGGAGCCGCCAGCCGCCGGTCCTGAAGAAGAGGAAGTGGGTGGCTAAAGACGAGTAAGTGCCCACCTCGCCCTTTTCTTCTGCGTCTGTCTCGCAATTTGGGGCTGAGCCTTTGCCTCACATAGGGCATCCACGAAGAAGAAGAAAACAAAGAAGGCCCCTGGCTCAAAGGGGGCTCCGATGCCACCCGCCACCCCGATGCTGAAGTGGAGCACGCGGAGGTGGAGAAGGAGCAGGCGGTCCGACTAGAGCCGCACGCGAACGCGGCTCCTAAGGCTGAGGACGTCGATCCTCGGGAGGCGCCCTCCGGAGGAGGCGCCACGGCTCCCGAGGCGCCTACTGCGGAATCAGACGCAGTGATGGAAGAGGCGGAGGCGCCAACTCCCCCGCCAAGCACAGCAGATGCCGGAGGCCGACAAGCACCGCGAGGAGGCGGAGGCCCGCACGAAGGAGCTCCAAGAGCAGCACGCCGTGCAGGAGCAGCTCCTTCAGATGTAGGAGAGTGCCATCACCGCCCGCGAAGGGGAGCTCGCGGACCGCGAGGCAGACCTCGCAATCCGTGAATAGGAGCTCACGCAGACGACGACCGAGCAAGCCGCGGAGCGCGAGCACCTGGAGACACTGGACCGCCAGGTGGCCGCTGCCCAGGACGCCTACAACCAATGCATGGAGAGGGCCAATGCCCAGTTGGAGACCAAGGAGAAGAAGGCCCAGGAGGACGCCGATGCGAAGATAGAGAAGAACCGCCTAGCGCTCGTCGTAGAGCACAACAAGAAGCTGAAGATCCAGGAGGACCGCTTCAAGGAGAAGCACGAAGAGCTCCAGAAGGAGATCGAGGGCCTCAAGGAAGTCCCGACGGAGGCGGAGACCCGCTGGAAGACTGTGCTGCAGGTCAAGGTCGACGCCAAGGCGGAGCTAGCCTCCCTCCAACAGCAGGTGAGCGGTGTCTCCAATGTCATCGACCAGGTGAGGCTGGAGGCGGACTGGGCGCGGGGGCGGCAGCACGAGCGTGCCAAGATGTTCCGCTCCCTCCAGCTTCGGGCTTGCGGCACCATGGCCACCATCGGCAAGGATAGGCTCGAGGGCCCCCGTGAGACCCACGACGCTAGCTACATCGACTTCTTCACCAAGCTCATGGAGCGGCTCGAGGCTGGTGCCTAGAGGGTGAACGACATCATTGAAGATGAATGCCGCGACCTCCTCTTCCAGGCGGCGACGTGCATCTTCAGCCATCTCCTCCACGCTGACCCCAATTTTGACTTCGACAGGGTGATATCCCCCGTCCCCGAGGAGCTTCGCGATGGCCTCGGGAAGGCGGTGGAGGACCACGTGGATGCCCTGCTCGTGAAGTTCTCCCCTGGCAGCAGCGAGAGCTCCTAGGGAAGGCGGTGGAGGACCATGTGGATGCCCTGCTCACGAAGTTCTCCCCTGGCAGCAGCGAGAGCTCCAGCGGAGTCGAGGGCGACGACGACGAAGGAGATGACGGTGATGATGGTGACGCCGCGACTTCCTAGGTCCTTCCTCTTTGTTTTTATCCTGTGTCACATGATGCAGCCCCGTGGGGGTGTGAAAACATGATTTGCGTTTAACCACTTTGATGATTTGCCATAAATTATGTGATGTGTGCTCCTTTGAGGCCCTCTCGTGAGACATATTTTCCTTTCTTTGCTTGCCTTGGTGCTCTACGTCATCAGGACCCAGCCCCCAAGCGGGCTACAGCCATCGCTGGTATGTGAGGTCACGTTGCCTGGTGTAGGTCACTGAGAGGCGGTAAGGGCTCCTGAGGTGCGATGCTCAGGAAGCCCCCCTTTGACATGCAAGCAGCTCGTGCGGAGAAGGAAACATCAACACTCAGGGAGGTTGCGGGGAGAGGAGAGCTTGAGAGGCGAAAAGAGTGGCTTGTGAGGTGTTTTTTTACCTAGCTTTTTCGCGAGTGTCGCTTGCCGTGACGTGGCCATGGAGTGCGCCTCACGAGGCTCTTGCTCGTGAGGCCTCCTGCTAGCACTTGGTGGAGACAGCCGCCGCAGGTTGGCTCGCGAGGCTTCCTGAGGGCTTACGGAGGCGTCTTGTCATGAGTTACCTCGAGAGGCAGCGCTCGCGAGGCCTTCTGCGTGCCTTGTTCCTGTGACGAATACATATCGATAGGTTTCCCAAAAAGGGGGAGTAGTGCACGCTTGCTAGCTTGCTCATGGACGTCACGCGAGGAGACGAGACACCAAGGACCTTGGTGAGGTGGCGTGCACGGGAGCAGGCCCGCGAGCCAGAGCTCGATCACTTGGGTTTTGCAGCGCTGCTGGGACTGACCCGAGCACAGGCAACGTGTCCAGCTCCCGCTCGCGTGATGGGCAGGAGGAAGGTCGCGAGAACGCATGGCTCCTGAGGCAGGCAACCTACCAAACACATAAAATATCTTGGAAATAAAGCTTTAGTACAGCATAATAATAAGGTTCATTACAGAACCAAAAAAGATGCGACTGCCATGTCCGGCACGGGTCAGCTTGAGGTTGGTGCAGCCCGGGGGGCGCCCTCAGTTTCACATCCAAAAGAGAAGGGACTGCCATGTCCGGCACGGGTTAGCTTCAGGTTGGTGCAGCCCGGGGGCGCCCTTATTTTGATCGTTCCGCCAGCGCTGAGCATGGGGCTTCCACTGGGGTGTGGGCGGGGGCTCTCGCGAGCCCATCAGGCGAACGCAATGAGACGCTCCGGAGTGTGTATAGCTCCATTTCGTTCGTACGCGTGAGGGTCATGGGTAGAACGTGCGGAGGTGTTGGACGTTCCATGTGTTGGGAACAGGAACTCCTTCCTCTGTCTCCAGCCGGGCGGCACCGGGCTGGGAGACATGAGCAACCCTGAAAGGGCCTTCCCACATGGGTGAGAGTTTGTGGAGTCCCACTCTGGAGAGGATCCTTCTCAGGACGAGATCGTCGGCTTCAAGGGTGCATGGGCGTATGTTGCGGCTATGATAGCGACGCAAAGCCTGCTGGTATCTTGCGGCACGCAGGGCGGCCTGGTGATGGGCTTCCTCGAGGGGCAATAGGTCGGCCTCGCGCGAGCTGTCCTGACAAGCCTCATCGAAGGCGAGGACTCGCAAGGAGCCATGCTTGAGCTCAGAAGGAAGGACTGCTTCAGCTCCGTAGACGAGGAAGAAGGGAGTGTCGCCAGTAGGCTTGGTTGCTGTCGTGCGGATCGACCATAGCACAGACTATAGCTCGTCAAGCCATCCATTGCCGCAGGCTTCAAGCTTTTTCTTGAAGCTTCTTGTCTTGAGGCCCTTGAGGACCTCAGCGTTCTCATGCTCGGCCTGGCTGTTGCTTCGCGGGTGCGCCACAGAGGCGTAGCAGATTTGCGTGCCGAGGCTGGCGTAGTATGACTTGAAGAGGCCGCTTATGAATTGGGGGCCGTTGTCACTGATGATGCGGTTGGGGATGCCAAAGCGGCTCATGAGGCCCTTGATGAACTTGACGGCAGATCCTGCCAGGATGGTGCGCACAGGCTCGACCTCCGCCCACTTGGTGAACTTGTCGATGGCGACATAGAGGTAGCGGTAGCCGCCAGCTGCGTGAGGAAAGGGTCCCAAGATGTCCAGCCCCCAGACCGCTAAGGGCCACGAGAGAGGAATCGTCTGGAGGTCTTGCGCCGGCTGGTGGATTTGCTTGGCGTGGAATTGACAAGCTTCACAGGATTGGACCAGCTCGGTGGAGTCATGAAGCGCGGTGGGCCAGTAGAAGCCGCTGCAGAAGACCTTGCCGGTGAGGGTGCGTGATGAAGAGTGGTGGCCACAGTCTCCTCCATGGATGTGGGCAAGCAGTTTGCGACCTTGCTCTTCAGAGATGCACCGTAGCGAGACGCCATTGGGGAGCCTGCGGTATAGCTCACGATCCTTCAAGCAGTAAGCGGTGGCCTGGTGAGCTACACGCTCTGCCTCTGAGTCCTTCTCCGGCAGGGTGCCGTGAAGCAAGTAGGCCTTGAACTCAGCAGCCCAGCTGTCGGAGTCGAGGATCTGCGTCCAAGAAACTTCTCCAAGAACTTAGTGTTCAAACTCTGGGGGACTTTGCTTGGCGACCTACGACACAACGACAACTACGGCGGGATCACGATGGGCTCACTGGCTCTCACCGGACACGAAGGGGACGTGCGAGCTACCCAGGTTCGGGCCACCATGTGGTGTAATACCCTACTCCTACCTGTGTTGGATTCCTCTGTAATGGAGAGCTTGTGGCTCGAGGTACATGAGATGAGGGGGAGAATGGGTCGATCCCCTTACATGGAGGCGGCCCTGTCCCTTTTGTAGTGCCTTGGTCCTCTTCCCCGAAAATATGACCGGGAAAGGGTAGCCACAGGGTAGCAATTCAAAGGGGGACAGGAGCACAGGATTATCCGGACTAAAGGCGGTCTTCGCCTGATAAAGTAGCTCCTCGTGACGTCTCGGTGGGCTTGGCGATGACCTTCGTCCTGGCACGCTGATCCGTCCTGATCTTCTATCACCAAAGAGGAAAACCTTTGGGACTTGCTTTGGGGGAGGCAGATGCCACTGCTCCCTTATCACCAGAAAGGAAGCTGGGCTCGGTCACACCCCGCTGTCCTTATCCTAACAACGGGTCGTCACCCACGTGCTTGGCGCGGAGCCCCACGGCTGGCGCCGTACGATCTGCTTCGTGAGAAGGCCTCGCCAGGGGAGCCTCGTGAGGCAACCTGGTGCTTGGCGGCCTCGGCAGGGTCTGGCCTGGCGGGGATGGGCCTCGCGAGGCTCACCCCTCGCGAGGCGGTTCCCTCCTAGGCAACGATGCCAGGGCCACCTTGCCAGGCCTAGCCCACGCATCGTCTCCTTGGCCACAAACAGACTGGCCGTGGTACCCTGGTTCCCACTGGGCCGACAGTAGCCCCGGGGCCTGCGGTGCGCACGTTCCGCCCGTTAGGGACGAAATGCCGCGGGGCCCACTGAGCTACCGGGCCCAGAGGTGATGCATGGTGGCTTGTGCGGGGGTGAGACGCCCCCACTCCCCCCGACGCCTTGGTAACTGTCGTCTTGGTGAGAAAGCCTGCCCGCGCGCGGCGCAGGCACGTCATTGCTCCTCGTCCCCATCTCACCCTTTGTCTCGCGTGAGCAGCTCCTCTGTTACTCCTCCCCCAACCTCCAATCTCTCCGCCGCCATGGCCCCTGGCAAGAAAGGGAAGAAGAAAACCGCCGAGCCGGGGTCGTCAGCCCCGTCGGGGCCGGGGCCCGCGCTACTGAAATCCGTGATCCTCAACGAGGAGGGCCTGGACAAGGTGTGGCCGATGACGGCCAGCGCCCACAACGGGAATGGGGCGACGAAGATCTAGCCAGCGTCGCGCCCCGCGGCTCAGCAAGGGGGTACAACCTTCCCGTTCTTCCTCCACTCCGTCTTCGCCGGGCTAGTGCCCTCGGGTCATGTGGGACCCCGCGGCACTCCGATCCAGGTGCTGCCGCTCCCCGGATGCGAAGACGACACCAGGGTGGTGGCCGCAGCCGACGCCTGGAGCGAGGCGTCGGCCTCCATGCCGACTCGCCGCCCGTTGATGGCAGGAGCCTGTAGAGGCGGCGACAGCGACGCTGGGGAGTCCCGAGTCGAGCCCCTACGGTCTGCACTCCCGTTGGTGGAAACCCTTGGCGCAGAAAGCCCTTTGCCTGGCGGGGCGATCCTGCCCGCCGAAGCCTCGGGAGGGGGCCTAGGTGGGCCTCGTGGCGGGGCCTCGGGAGGGGGCCCTAGCGAGTCTCGAGGGGGCGGAAGCGGCAGCTGCCCGGGAGGGAAGCTAAGGAAGCGGCGATGGGTCCCCAGAGACGAGTAAGTCCCCTTGCCCCGCACATTCCTTGCACCAACCGCCTCATCTTGCATGGCTCGGCCTGATCCCTAGTTATGCAGGAGGGGCTCCCCGCCGAAGAAGAGGAAGGAGGGTACCCGGGACAAGGATGCCGTCGAGCCGGCCGGGGCTCAATGGGAGTTGGGGGCGGTTGGCGCGCCGGTGCCCCCAATGAGCCCCGCGGAGCGTGCCGGAGTCATGGAGGAGGGGTCTGCGGAATCTGCCCAGCCTCCCGAGGAGGCCTTCCCCCCTGTCGGAGAAAGGGTGCCTCCGGAAGAGGCCCAGCCCGAGGGGGAGGTAGGCGCCGACGCGGCGGCCACCGCAAGCCTCGAGTGGTCACCAGGGCACCACGAGCCGGAGGCGGCCGCGCCCAGCCCTCCCCGTGCGGCCGAGCGGCCGGCAGGGGCGGAAGCCGAGGCGGAGGTCGAGGAGGATCCTAGCCGCCTGGAGGGGAATGAGGCCCCCTCAGGCGGGAGCCTGGGAGGATCTGATGACGCAGCAGCCCCCGAGCCCCCAAAGCCATGGGGGGGCGGAGATGGAAGGGCCGGGCATTTCCGGGACCTTGGCCCTAGTGAGCCACAGCATCCTATCGTGGGTCGGGACTCTCCGCCATGCCCGGTCGGCCCTCAGCTCCCTAGAGGCCGAGCTCCTGGCTGAGGAGGAGAACTGCGCCTGGAGCGGGGGCGCGTCGCAGCCCGCGAGGCCTGGCTTGCCTCCCTCGAGGAGGCAGTCACCCAGTTCGAGAGCATGGCGGCGGTCCTGGAGATGGACATGGAGATTCGCGAGCGCGAACTTCTGCGGACCACCATCGAGCAGGAGAGGGAGCGAGAGCGCTTGGAGAATCTAGACCGTATCGTGGCGGCCGGCGAGGCCACCTACCAGGAACGCCTCGCGAAAGCCAACACCATGCTTGAAGAAAAAGCTGCGAGGTACAGGGCCGAGATCGACAAGCGGTGCCAGGAAGAGGTCATGCGGAAGACCAAGGCCCTAGCCGACACCTGCTCCAACAACTTGAAGAAGCAGGAGGACCGCTTCACGAAGAGGCGCGGTGAGCTCGACGCCGAAATCGCCAAGCTCAAGCGGCAGCTCGCGGCGTCGGAGGCCGAGAGGCGGAATGCGGCAGAGCTCCATGCCACAACCCGCCATGAGCTGGAAGATCTCCAGGCTCAGGTGAGCGAGGTTAGTGACGAGGCGCAGCAAGCATGCGATGAGGCAGCCCGGGAGCGCGGGGAGCAGCTTCAACGCTCCAAAATGTTCCGCGAGCTCATGGGGCGCGCTCGCAGCGCCATGGCTGCTTTCTCGGTCGAGCGGGTGGAGGATCCCCTGGAGACCGAAGACACCAGCTATCTGGCCTTCTTCACAAGGCTCGTGGAGCGGCTGGACGCGAGCTCCGCCCGGTGAGACGAGATCCGTGACGCTGAGTGCCGTGACCTTCTGCGCCAGGCGTCGACCCGCATCTTCAGCAACCTGCTACGCGTCGATGGCAGCTTCAACTTCGACCAGGTGCTGTCTCCTGTCCCCGAGGAGCTCCAGGGCAAGCTTGCGAGGGCGGTGGAGGACCATGTGGCGAGCCTGCTGGAGCGGTTCGCGCCTGTCGGGGAAGGGTCCGGCGACGACAGCAATCGAGTAGTTGACGACGTCGAGGGGGCGTGAATACATTTGTACGGCACTTTTGTTGTCATGTACTTAATGATCTGTGTGTTTTCGTTTTCCTCCCGAGGCCCTTATTTCCCTTTTACATGGCCTGCGTTCCCTGTGTCGCTGGGACCCAGCCCCCGAGGCAAGCTACTACCGACGCTGGTATGCCCAGAGCGTGCGCTCAGCAAGGCCAGAGGGCTGGTAGGATTCCCTGAGGCACGATGCTCAGGGTCCCCCCTTGACGCGCAGGCGGCTCCTGCCAAGGAAATCAGGATGCCACGAGAGAGAAACGAGAGGGAAAAAGACCCGAGGGGTGCTTTAGACTTAGCTCCTTCGAGGCATGCGGCTTGGGGCGAGTACTTCGCAGGGCGCGGCTCGTGAGGCGCAGTCCCTCGTGAGGCCTTCTGCCCGCAGGACGCCGCTCGCGGCGCCTCCCGAGGGGGGCTCCTGAGGCCTTCGTATCCTGCACCAGGGAAACTGCCAAGTTTTTGCAAATAGTGCAGCAGGGCGCGCTCGCGAGGTCGCCTATGGGTCTTACGCGAGGAGACAAGAGCACCAAGGACCTGGTGAGGTGATGTGCACGGGAGCCGGCCCGTGAGCCAAAGCTCAGTCGCTTGGGTTTTTCAGTGTTGGTGGGACTGACCCGAGCATCGACACCGTACCCAGCCCCCGCTCGCGTGACAGGCACGGGTGAGATCATGAGCGCGCGCCCCGCGGCTGCGAGCACACAGGGTTTTGGAGGAAATAAGCTTTATTGATGCATGAAGCAGGTTCATTACATAACAGAAAGATACATGCTGCCTGTTCGACACGGGTCAGCTTGAGGATGTGACGGCCGAGGGCCCTCAAGTAGGCCGCCAGCGCGGAGCATGGGGCATCCGCCAGCGCTGAGCATGGGCCTTCCACGAGAGTGGGCAGGAGCTCTCATGTGGCGAAGGCAACGTGGGTAGAGAGAGCCCCGGAGCGTGTATAGCTCCATGTCGCTCGTATCCGTGGGGCATGGATAGAACTTACTGTGATGGCGGGCGTTCCATGTGTTTGGTACCGGAACACCCACCTCCGTCATGAGTGGGGCCACGGTGGGCCGGTGGGCAAGTGTTAACCACCTCTGTATTCATTGCGATGTGGGACTCCAGGCTCATGCGCGTCAGCCTTGCGAAGGTGGCTGCGGCACCCTCCAGGTCGAACGGCATATGCATGAGCCAGGGTGAGCCTGCGGCAATGCGCGGAGGTGGGAAGGGGCCTGCGGGGCAAGCCTGGTTGAGGGTGGTGAAGTCGACGCACATGCGCACGCTATCACGCGGCCTGGCGACGGGGCTGAGGCTGGCGATCCACTTGGGGTGGGGGGCTTCACGGGCGATTCCAGCATCCTAGGGCTTGTTGACTTCCTGGGTGGTGAGTTCCTCCTGGGTGGTGAGTTCCTGCTTCTCGGGTGCCTGACGCCATTCCTTCTGCTTGACGGGCCGCGCGCTTCGGCACGCGGCTGAGTGGTGCTCGATCACCTCCCTCGGTAGGCCGGGCGTGCCTCATGCTGTCCAAGCCAACGCATCAGGGCATGCCCGGAGAAAGGTGACGAGCGCGCCTTCCTATTTGGGGGAGGGCCCGCCGCTTCCGGCGAGGGAGGGGCCTGCTTCGCCCCCATCCAGCGACGCCTTCTTGGACTCGACCCGCTCCTGAGAGAGCAGGGGCTTCTTCTTCACGGGCGTTTCCTCAGCCGTCCCAGGCATGTCCTCATCGGCCGGGTACGCGACGGAGGCAGTCTTGTAGGCGTGCTCGATGTTTTGCAGTGCATCCTTCTCGTCGCAGCAAACGGTGAGGGTACCGCAGCAGCCGGGCATTTTGACGAGGCCGTAGGCGTGGTGGGTCGCGGCCATGAACTTGGTGAGCGCCGGGTAGCCCAAGATGGCGTTGTGAGGCAGGCCGATGTGAGCCACATCGAAGACGATGAACTCCGTATGGTAGTTCTTGCGGGTGCCGAAGGTGATGGGAAGGCGCACCCGCCCCAGCGGGACAGTGGAGCCATCCGTGATGCCCGAGAAGGGCCTGGTGGGCATCAGGCACTCGTAGGGCACTTGGAGCGTCTCGAAGGTCTCGATGGAGATCACGTTGAGGCCGGCGCCTCCGTCGATGAGGGTCTTGGTGACCGCGATGTTGCTGATGGTGGGGGTGCACAGCAGGGGGACGGCGCCCACGGCCTTCGTGGACTTGGGGTGGTCGCTGGCGTCGAAGGCGATGGGGAACTCAGACCACTTGAGGCGGCCGGCGGACTCGAGCGCCGGGAGGGCCGCGTTCACCTCCCGAGAGAACTGCTTGAAGTAGCGGTTGGATGGAGGGGCCTGGGCCCCGCCGAGGATGCTGGCCACCCTGCTGGGCTCTTGGTAGCCCCCAGCGTTCTCAGCGGGAGGGGAGTCGTTGGCGCATATTGGGGCGGCGTTGGCCTGAGGGTTAGCCTGCCGTGGCTGGTTCTGCCAGCCCTGATGGTTGTTGTCGCCAGCGCAGTTGTTGTGGTTGTCGCCCCAGCGGCCACCTCCGCTGCCACCGCCACGGCCCTTGCCGCGCTCCTTGCGGCTGCCGCGGCACTTGCTACGGCCCTCGCGAAGCAGCTTGAGCTCGTGGCAGTCCTCTGTGCTGTGGGAGTTCATGTTGTGGTAGGCGCAGAAAGGACGGTCGTCCTTCTTGGCCTCGCCATGGTCGCGGCCACGCTTGTAGTCCGGCTCCGCCGCAAGCACGGTAGGGCCCTTACGCTTGGTGTCCTTACCCTTGGGTTTCGCCATGTCAGGCTCAGCGTCGATGTCGTTGTGGAGGAAGAGGCGTCCCTCCTCAGCCTTGGCGCAACGGTCGGCGAGGACGAACAACTCTGCTGCGGAGTCAAGCTCGTCCCTGACTGAGAGCTTCTCGCGCATCTTCACGTCCATGACGCCATTGGTGAAGGCGGAGACGATCGCAGCATCGGAGGCCTACGGGATCTTGTGGCGCACCTGGCTGAAGTGCTGGATGAACTTGCGGAGGGGCTCACCAGGGCGCTGGCGCACGTTCCGCAGGTCGTTGAGCGAGAGGGAACGGTCACTCGTGCCCTTGAAGTTGGTGACGAACTGGTTGCACAGGTCCTCCCACGTAGAGATGGACGGCTCGGGGAGGTTCATGAGCCATGAGCGTGCAGCGTCCTTGTGGGCCATGGGAAACCAGTTCGCCATGACCCGGTCATCCCCCCTCGCGGCCTGGATGCTGATGCTGTAGAGCAGGAGGAACTCCATGGGGTTGGAGCTGCCATCGTAGCGCTGAGGGAGCTCTGGCTTGAACTTGTCGGGCCACACCACGCGACGAAGCTCGGGGACGAGGGCTAGGTAGCCCCCGTTGGTGACAGCGCCACCGTCGAGGGCCACGCGGTTCTAGCGCCCCGCATGGCGACGTCATGGAGGACGCGGTCCTGGCGGTCTCGCGCCTTCTCGATGGCCACGCGCACGTCCGGGGGCATGCAGTGAACGATCTGGCAGCTGTCGCCGTTGCCGCCCGGCGCGAGCGAGCCGCGGGACGGCTCCGGGGTGCATGCCGCGGGGCGGCGCTCGGCCACTTCATGGTCCGGAGGAGGCGCGTCGCGCTCGGCTCGGTCGGCGCGGGATGGCGGAGCAGGCAAGAAGCGAGAGGCCACCTGGCCATCGCGCGCGGCGTCGACGAGCTCGGTGATGCGCCCAAGCCAGGCGTCATAGCCGTCCTCGGTGGGCCGGTAGCACAGCAGCTCCTGCGCCATGAGCAGCATGGCATGCGGAGCAGGTGGCTCGCGATGCGCGAGCAAGGAGGTGGCGGCAGAGCGGCCATGAGCCTGCTCGTTCACCGACGGGTGGGCGGCGCGGTCCTGGCGAGCGGCGGCGTCATCCATGTAGATGCTGGCGTCGAGGTCGAAGGCGCGAAGATGGCAAGTCCCCCTACCTGGCGCGCCAATTGTCGGAGTCGAGGATCTGTGTCCAAGAAACTTCTCCAAGAACTTAGGATTCGAACTCTGGGGGACTTTGCTTGGCGACCTACGACACGACGGCAACTACGGCGGGATCACGACGGGCTCACTGGCTCTCACTGAATACGAAGGGGACGCGCGAGCTACCCAGGTTTGGGCCATCGTGCGGTGTAATACCCTACTCCTGCCTCTGTTGGATTGCTCTGTAATGGAGAGCTTGTGGCTCGAGGTACACGAGATGAGGGGGAGAATGGGTCGATCCCCTTACATGGAGGCGGCCCTGTCCCTTTTGTAGTGCCTTGGTCCTCTTCCCCGAAAATATGAGCGGGAAAGGGTAGCCACAGGGCGGCAATTCAAAGGGGGACAGGAGCGCTGGCTTATCCTGACTAAAGGCGGTCTCCGCCTGATAAAGTAGCTCCTCGTGACGTCTCGGTGGGCTTGGCGATGACGTCCATCCTGGCGTGCTGATCCGTCCTGATCTTCTATCACCAAAGAGGAAAACCTTTGGGACTTGCTTTGGGGGAGGCAGATGCCACTGCTCCCTTATCACCAGAATGGAAGTTGGGCTCGGTCACGCCCGCTGTCCTCATCCTGACAACGGGTCGTCGCCCACGTGCTGGGTGTGGAGCCCCGCGGCTGGCACCGTACGATCTGCTTCGTGAGGAGGCCTCGCGAGGGGAGCCTCATGAGGCAGCCTAGTGGTTGGTGGCCTCGGCAGGGTCTGGCTTGGCGGTGAGGGGCCTTGCGAGGCTCGCCCCTTGTGAGGCGGCTCCCTCCTAGGCAACGACGCCAGGGCCACCTTGCCGGGCCCAGCCCACGCGTCGTCTCCTAGGCCAGAAGCAGACGGGCTGTGGTACCCTGGTTCCCACTGGGCCGACACCAGCTGTCCGCTTGAGGCTCCAGCGCCAGCAGCAAGCGGGCATGTGAGGCTGGGCCAGAGTCTGGTGTGCCCGTAGGTGGTGCGGATGGGAGCTCTTCGTGAAGCAGCGTGGCGCTCATGGCAGGTGGTGTAGTTGATGGCTTCAGGAGCCTTTCCTTGAAGACGCCGGGGCTTTGAGGCTCGTGGCGGGATGCTTGCTTGGCGATGTCGTCGGCTTCCTTGTTGCTACAACGGGGGACATGCTGGAGCTCCAAGCCAACGAAACGCTTCTCGAGCTTGCGTACCTCTTCCAGATAGGCGGCCATGTGCTCGTCCTTGGGCTTGTAGCTTTTGTTGGAGAAGTTGATGAGGAGCTGCGAATCGCCCTTGATGGTGAGGCGCTTGATGCCGAGAGCGAAAGCAGCCTTGAGGCCGGCCATGATGCCTTCGTACTCCGTGATGTTGTTGGAGACCTTGTCGTCGCGCTTGAAGCAGGGTTGGACAGCGTAGTAGAGCTTGTCTCCCGTTGGCGAAGTGAGCATGACGCCAGCCCCCATGCCCTGCCGGAAAAAGGCGCCATCGAAGTGCATGGTCCAGCCGCCACGCGCCTCGTCCCCAGGTAAGAGGGATTCGTCCTCGTGAGGCTCCTCCTGGGCCAGATTCGTCCATTCCTCTATGAAGTCAGCCAGGGCTGCACCCTTGATCACCCTTGTGGTGCAGAATTCCATCTCGAAGGCCTGCAGCTCAATGTTCCACTTGGCGACACGGCCAGCAGCGTTGGGGCTGCGCAGGACTTGCTCCAGGGGGTAAGACAAGATCACCTTGATGGGATGGCCCTGGAAGTAGTGGCGCAACTTCCTGGAAGCGACGAGGAGCGTGAGAAGGAGCTTCTGCTGCATGGGGTAGCGCTCGCGCGCATCCCACAGCACCGTGCTGACGAAGTACACAGGGTGCTCGATGAGGCATGTAGTTGCCGCGGCAGCTTGCTCTCCGGAGGGCCCGAGAGGCTCATGAGGCTCGGAGGGCCCGGGAGGCGGCTCGCGAGGCGGCTCATTAGAGTCCTCCTGAGGAGGACCCTCGGCAGGTGGAGGCATGGCCTCGGGAGGCGATGTGCCAAGGGCCTCCTAAGGTGAGACCTCAGCAGGCGACGGCGCGACCTCGAGTGGTGCTGGTGTGGCATGCTTCTTCTGTGCACATATGCGTTCTTCTCGAACTGCCACCAGGGCCGCACTGGCCGTCTGGCGAGTGGCTGCTAAGTATAGGAGCAAGGGCTCGCGAGAGCATGGCGCAACCATGATCGGCAGGCTTGTGAGATACCTCTTGAGGCCATCGAAGGCCGCATCAGCCTCAGAAGTCCACTTGAAGGGGCCGGATCTCTTCATGAGCTTGAAGAATGGCCGGGCTCGGTCGTTGAACTTGGAGATGAAGCGCCCAAGCGAGGCCATGAATCCTACCAAGCGCTGCATTTCCTTGAGGCTCTAGGGAGGGCACATCTTCTCGATGGCCTTGATCTTCTCGGGGTTGGCCTCGATGCTGCGGTGGGAGACCAGGAAGCCAAGCAGCTTGCCGGAAGGAACTCCGAAGATGAACTTGTCTGGGTTGAGCTTGAGGTTGACCTTGCGCAGGTTGTTGAACGTTTCCTCGAGATCCGCGATGAGGGACCAGGCTTCGCGAGTCTTGACCATGATGTCATTGACATAGGCCTCAGCGTTTCTCCCCATCTGGGGCCCCAAGGCGATGCGCATCAGCCACTGGAAGGTGGCTCCGGCGCTCCTAAGGCCGAAGGGCATGCAGATGTAGCAATATATGCCGCAGGGGGTGATGAAGGCCGTTTTCTCCACGTCTTCAGTTGCCATCTTGATCTGGTGGTAGCCTGAGAAGGCATCTAGGAAGCATAGCAACTCACACCCGGCGGTGGAGTCCATGATCTGGTCGATGCGAGGCAGCGGGAAGGCATCTTGAGGGCAGAACTTGTTGAGGCTCGTGAAGTCAACGGACATTCGCTCCTTGCCGCACTTCTTGGGCACCACGACTGGGTTGGCGAGCCATTCGGGATGGCGTACCTCACGGATGACTCCAGCTTCTTGTAGTCTGAACTTCTTTGACGATGAACTCTTGTTTCTCTGGCGCCTGGCTCCGTGCCTTCTGTTTCACGGGGCATGCATTGGGGCACACCGCTAAGTGGTGCTCGATCACCTCCCTCGGCACACCGGACAAATCAGAAGCTATCCAGGTGAACACATCTGAATTTGCCCGAAGGAAGGTGACGAGCACGTCTTACTATTTAGGAGAGAGGCCGGTGCCGATGGTGATGGCAGGGCCTGAGCCGCTGCCGTCAACCGACACTTTATTCATCTCGGCGCGGTCCCGAGAGAACAGCTGCTTCTTCTTCGTGGGTGCGGCCTCATGAGGCGCCGCTTTGTCGTCGGTGACAGGGTAGGCGGTGGCGGTAGCCTTGTAGGCGCTTTCAAGGGAGCGAACCGCGTCCTTCTCGTCACAGCAAACGGTGAAGATGCCGCTGCAGCCCGGCATCTTGAGGACGTTGTAGGCGTAATGAGTTGCCGCCATGAACTTGGCGAGCGCTGGGTAGCCCAGGATGGCGTTGTACGGCAGGCCAATGTGTGGCATGTCGAAGTCGATGAGCTCAGCGTGGTAGTTCTTGCGGGTGCCGAAGGTGACGGGAAGGCGCACTTGCCCCAGGGGAATAG
This sequence comes from Elymus sibiricus, assembly GCA_039707655.1. Classification (NCBI taxonomy): domain Eukaryota; kingdom Viridiplantae; phylum Streptophyta; class Magnoliopsida; order Poales; family Poaceae; genus Elymus; species Elymus sibiricus. The sequence goes on from CM077670.1 coordinate 208,787,715, forward strand.
TGGAGCCATCAGTCACTCCGGAGAAGGGCCTAATCGGCATCAGCTGCTCGTAGGGCACTTGGAGCTGCTCGAAGGTCTCGATGGAGATCACATTGAGGCCGGCACCTCCGTCGATGAGCATCTCGGTGACGGCGAAATTTCTGATGGTGGGGGTGCACAGCATGGGGATTGTGCCCGCAGCGCTTGAAGACCTGGGGTGATCCTTGGAGTCAAAAGTGATTGCGTACTGCGACCACTCGAGGGGCCGAGAGGCCTCAGGCCTCGGGAGGGCAGCGTTCACCTCGCGAGAGAACAACTTGAAGTGGCAGTTGGACGCGGGAGCCTGGGCCCCACCGAGGATGCAAGACACTCCGTGAGGCTCCTGGTAGCCCCCAGTGCCCTCGTCAGGCTGGTTGTCATCGTTCCTTCGAGGTGGCGGCGGCAGCGGTGGAAGAGTGGAGTTGGCCTGAGGGTTGGCCTCGCGAGGTTGGTCGCGCCAGCCCTGCCGGAAGTTGCCATTGCTGTTGTGGTCTCCCCAACGGTTGCCACCACGGCTGCCTTCGTGGCCCGCGCCGCGATTGTTGCGGTTGCCGTGGCGGCCCATGCACTTTTCGCGGAGCAGCTTGAGCTCATGGCAGTCCTCAGTGCTGTGGCAGTGCGAGTTATGGTAGGCGCAGAGAGGGCGGCTGTCCTTCTTGGGCTCGCCGCGCTCACGGCCGCGTTTGTGCTCGGGCTCCACCGCGAGCACGACAGGGCCCTTGTGCTTGGCGTCCTTGTTCTTGGCCTTGGCGACGTCTGGCGCCGCGCCGGGGTCGTTGTGGGCGAACAGACGGCCATCTTTAGCCTTGGTGCACCTATCGGCGAGGTCGAATAGCTTGAGCATGGAGTCAAGCTCGTCGTTGATGGCGATATTCTTGCGCATCCGGACGTCCACGACGCCGGAGGAGAACACGAAGATGATGGCGGCCTCGGAGGCATGCGGGATCTTGTTGCGCACTTGGCTGAAGGGCTGGATGTACTTGCGGAGAGTTTTGTCAGGGCGCTGGCGCACGGCGTTCAAGTTGTTGAGCATGAGGGAATGCTCGTGCGTGCCCTTGAAGTTGGTGACAAATTGCCGGTAGATCTCGGCCCACGAGGAGATGGCCGCTTCGGGGAGTTCATGAGCCATGAGCGCGGGCCGTCCTTGAGGGCCTTGGGTAACCAGTTTGCCATGACCTTGTCGTCTCCGTTCGTTGCCTCGATGCTCAGAGCATAGAGCTGCAAGAACTCTGTGGTGTTGGGGGTGTCATCGTAGCGTGGAGGCTGGTCCGCCTTGAACTTGGTGGGCCACACCACGCGGCGCAGCTCGCAGGTGAAGGCGCGGAAGCCCCAGCAGCTAGAGGGAAAGGCACCAGCGAGGGCGGCACAGTTCTGGCGGCCGGTGGCTGCGACCTCCTGGATGGTCCTGTCTTGGCACTGGCGCTGCCGCTCGAGGAGCACGCGTGCATTGGGCGGCGCATGCCGGACGATCTGGCAGCTAGGCACGCCATGGTCCAGCGAAGACGCACCGCGGGATGGCTCACGCGCCCGCGCATCGCGGTGGTGCCTAGCAACCTCACTGGGCGGAGGAGGCGGTGGCGGTGCACCATGCGCCACATCCCCGGCGCGAGACGGCGGAGGGTGCAGTGAGTGAGAGGGCGCCGGGGCCTCTCCGGTGGCATTGATGAGCTCGGTGATGTGGGCGAGCCAGGCATTGGTGGGGCGGTAGCGCAGGAGCTCGCGTGCCATGAGCAGCGCGGCCTGCAGGGCCGGTGCGTCGCGGCGGGCGAGCGAGGAGCCAGTGGCGGTGTGGCCATCCGGCTACATGGACGGGTGGAGGGAGGAACCCTGCTGCTCCCTTGCAGCGGGGTCGGTGGCGGCGCGGCGTCGACGGTCGTCGTAGGCGACCGGCTCCGTCTGGGCCACCCTGGCAGCTCTGCATGCGTAGCGCTCATGACGAGCGTCGGCCATGGCAGTGAGGAAGTGGGAAGAACCGAAGCCGCCCCCCCTACCTGGCGCACCAAGTGTCGGAATCGGGGCTCCGGGGACCCAAAGGTTCGAACACTGGGGGCAAGCTCGTTTCTACCGATCCAAGGGTGACCACGGCGAGGCTACGGCGAGAGCACGCTAGCGCAGAGCACGACATGGGACACAGCGGTTACCCAGGTTCGGGCCACCTTGCGGTGTAAAACCCTACTCCTATTTGTGTTTTGGATTGCTGTGGGCAAGGGAGTTCTCGCGTACAAGGTAGGAGACAAAAGAACCCCCCTCTCTACAATGGCAGTGCTGCCCCCTTTTATAGCCGCCCTGGTCCTCTTCCCCTGAAAATCTTGGCGGGAAGGGTAGCCACACATTGGCGGGTTTTGAAAGGGGACAGGCGCCCAGGCTATCCTGACAAAAGACAGTCTTTGCCTACAAAGTTGCTATCCATGAAACACCGGTGGGCTCGGTGATAACCTCCGCCCTGCGCGCCTTGCTGTCTCTGTCTTCTTTCACCAAACGGGTAGTCCTTGGGACTTGCTTTGGAGGAGGAGAACCGGTGCTGCCCCTTTAGCACCAAAGGAAACCCTCTCTGTCTGCGCCCGCTGGCGCAGCCTCTGCTGCCGTTCGTCGCCAAGCGTGTCACCCACGTGGTGGGCACAGGACCGCGCGGCTGGCGTCAGGCTCGGGTGGCTTCGGGCGGCCGCTTCGGGGGGCCGTCTCGGGAGGCCGCCTCATGAGGGGGCCTCGCGAGGCTTCCTGCCGCTGCTGCGGCTGTCTTGGTGGTTTGCTCCTTGAGGAGGGGTCCTCGTGAGGCTGGCGCCTCGTGAGGTGTCTTTGCTTCGCGGCGCCCGTGGGTGGGCCGCACCTTGGGCCTTCGCCAAGCGTCGCTTCCTGGGCCGCAGGAAGACGGGCCGTGGTACCCTGATTCCCAATGGCATGATAGCTACACCTAGCGAAGGCCCAAGAGGCAGCCCACTCACGTGCGCCACGAAGCAAGACACCTCGCGAGGTGCCAGCCTCACGAGGACCTCTCCGCGAGGGATGAACCACCAAGACTTAGCAGCAACAGGAGCAAGTAGCCTCGCGAAGCCCCCTCGCGAGGCGGCCTCCCGAGGAGGCCCCCAGAGGCGGCCACCCAAGACCACCCTAGCCCGACGCCAGCCGCGCGGTCCTACGCCCACCACGTGGGTGACGCGCGTGGCGACGAACGGCGACATGAGCCATGCCAGCAGATGCGGATAGAGAGGGTTTCCACTTTGGTGCTAAAGGGGCAGCACCAGCTGCCCACCTCCAAAGCAAGTCCCAAAGACTACCCGTTTGGTGAAAGAAGACCAGGACGACAAGGCGCGCAGGGCGGAGGTCATCACCGAGCCCACCAACGCGTCATGGATAACACCTTTGCAGGTGGAGACCGCCTTTTGTCAGGATAAGCCTGGGCGCCTGTCCCCTTTCAAATTACCGTTGTGTGGCTACCCTTCCCGCCAAGATTTTTAGGGGAAGAGGACCAAGGCGGTTATAAAAGGGGCAGAGCTGCCACCATAGAGGGGATCGGTTTCATTGTCTCCTACCTTGTACGCGAAAGCTGTCTTGCCACAATAATCCCAAACACAAGCAGGAGTAGGGTTTTACAATGCAAGGTGGCCCGAACCTGGGTAGCTGTTGTGTCCCCTGTCGTGCCCCACGCTAGCGTGCTCTCGCTGTAGCCTCGCCGTGGTCGACGTTGAGCCGGTAGGTACGAGCTTGCCCCCAGTGTTCGAACCTGGGTCCCCGGAGCCCCGATTCTGACATTTGGCGCGCAAGGTAGGGGGCTAACTTACGTTCCATCCGCTTCCTCACCGCCAAGACCGACGCTCGCCGCGAGCGCGCGGAGCACAGGGTAGTTAGGGTGGCTCAAACGGAGCCGGTCGCCCGCGACAACCGTCGTCGCTACGCCGCCGCCGCCACCGACCCCGTAGCGAGGGAGCTATAGGCTTCCTCCCCCCACCCATCCGTGCAGCCGGATGGCCACCCCGCCACGGCCTTCTCACTCGCCTGCCCCGACGCGTCGGGCCTGCAGGCCACACTGCTCATGGCGCGTGAGCTCCTGCGCTACCGCCACACCGATGCCGGCTATGACGCCTGGCACGCCCGCATCACCGAGCTCGTCAATGCCGCTGGAGACACCCCAGCACCCTCTCACTCACTCCACCCTCCGCCGTGTCGCGCCGGGGAAGTGGCGCATGGTGCGCCTCCGCCGCCTCCTCCGTCCAAAGAAATTGCCTGGCGCCACCGCAACACACGGGCACAAGAGCCGTCCTGTGGCGCGTCCTCGCCAGACCTTGGCGAGGCCTGCTGCCAGATCGTCCGGCGCGCACCGCCCGACGCGCGCGTGCTCCTCGAGCAATAGCGCCAGCGCCAGGACCGGACCGTCCAGGAGGTCGCAGCAGCCGGTCGCGAGAACCGTGCCGCCCTCGCTGGCGGCGTCCCCTCTAGCTGCGGGGCTGCCGCGCCTTCACCCGTGAGCTGCGCCGCGTAGTCTGGCCAACCAAGATGAAGCCGGACCTGCCTCCTTGCTACGACGGCATCCCCAACCCTGCAGAATTCCTGCAACTCTATGCCCTGAGCATTGAGGCGGCGAATGGTGATGACAAGGTCATGGCGAACTGGTTCCCCATGGCCCTCAAGGACGGCCCACGCTCATGGCTCATGAACCTTCCCGAAGCATCTATCTCCTCGTGGGCTGAGGTCTGCCACCAATTCGTTGCCAACTTCAAGGGCACGCACGAGTGCTCACTCACGCTCAATGACCCGCGCACCGTGCATCAGCGTCCTGACGAGACCGTCTGCAAGTACATCTAGTGCTTCAGCCAAGTTCGCAACAAGATCCCACGCACCTCTGACGCCGCCATCATCTCCGCGTTCTCCTCCGGCATCGCGGACGTCCGGATGCGCAAGAAGCTCGCCATCAATGATGAGCTTGACTCCGTGGTTGAGCTGTTTGACCTCGCCGACAGGTGCGCCAAGGCGGAAGAAGGCCGTCTCTTCGCCCACAATGACCCTGACGCGGCGGCAGACGCTGCCAAGGCCAAGAACAAGGACGCCAAACGCAAGGGCCCGGCCGTGCTTGCGGCGGAGCCCGAGCAGAAGCGCGGCCATGAGCGCGACGAGCCCAAGAAAAACAACCACCCTCTTTGCGCCTACCACAACATGCACTCCCATAGCACTCAGGACTGCCACGAGCTCAAGCTGCTTCGTGACGAGCGCCTGGGCAGCCGTGGTGACCGCAACAATCGCGATGCCGGCCGCGGAGGCGGCCGCGATGGCAACCGCTGGGGAGACTGCAACAACAATGGAAAATTCCAGCAGGGCTGGCGCGACCAGCCTCGGTAGGCCAACCCTCAGGCCAACGCCGCCCTGCCGCCGCTGCCGCCGCCACCTCGAAGGAACGATGGCAACCAGCCTGACGAGGGCATTGGGGGCTACCAGTGTCGGAAGTCCGGCTCCGGGGACCCAAAGGTTCGAACACTGGGGTGAGCTTGTTCTACCATTTCGTCTCCTACCACGACTAAGCGACGGCGAGGCTACGGCGAGAGCACGCTAGCGAGGAACGGACCATGGACTCAGCGGTTATCCAGGTTCGGGCCACCTGCTTGTGGTTGGGATTGCAAGGGGCAAGAGAGTTCTTGCGTACAAGGTGGAGGAGGCAGAACTCAACCTTGGTCCTCTTCCCCCACGAAAACTTAGGCGGGAAGGGTTGCCACACTTGGCAGTTTTGAAAGGGGACAGGCGCTCAGGCTATCCTGACTAAAGGCGGTCTTCGCCTGCCAAAGCATGATCCATGACGCGCCGGTGGGCTCGGTGATGACCTTTGCCCTGCGCACCCGCTGTCTTGGTCTTCCTTCGCCGATCGGGCAACCTTTGGGGTCGCTTTGAGGAGTCGATAGCTGGCCCTGCTCCCTTAACACAAAAGAGGAAACCATCTTCATCCGCGCCTGCTGGCGCGGCCTCTGTCGCCGCTCGTCGTCGCGCGCGTCACCCACGTGATGGGCCCCAGACCGCGCGGCTGTGCCGAACGACCTTCATCTTGGGCGCTTTCGGGAGGAGGCCTCGGGAGGCCACCTCGCGAGAGGTTCTCGCGAGGCCGTTGGTGAGGATGCCGAGCCTTGCTCACCACTTCCTAGGGAGGGGGCCTCAGGAGGCCACGGCCTCATGAAGAGTCCTGGTGAGGTGCTTGGTGATGACGGCCTGCTAGGCCCACGCCAGGCATTGCGCCCTGGGCCAAAGGCAGATATGTCTAGATACCGTGTGTTCCATGGGCCCGATAGTAGACCCCGGGCCCGCGGCGCGCACATTCCCGCCTACTGGGGGCAAAACGGCGCGGGCCCTAACCGCCTGCGGCCAGGCGCGATGCGTGGCGCACGATATGACGGGGGAGGCCCCCACTTCTCCCACGACGCCTCGGCAACTGCCAGCGCTGACATAAAGCCTGCCGCGGGCGACGCGAGGCCATCATTGCCTTCCTTCGCACGTTCCAACTCCTTGAATTCCTAATGCTGGGGAAGGCGGAGCGACGAGAGGAGCTCTGCACCGAGCATAAAGAGGGGGAGAGGAGAGCTGGAGTCCTCCACCCATCTTCTCCTTCCTCCAACCTCATCCGTCTTCTTCTTAGAGCCGCCGCAGAGATGGTGAGGGGGAGAGGGCGTGGACGTGCTTCCGCTGCCGCATCCCAGGCACCGCCCCGGGGTGCGGGCACTCCCCGACGGCTGCCGGCGCCGGGCCCAGCGTTCGCGGAAAGGGAGCCGCTCGCGGGCGCGGGGGGCGAGGCACGCACGGCCGAGCAAGGTTCCAGCCAGCGCCCGTGTACCGGCAAGGCCGCATGGCAGCCCAAGCTGTCCTTCGAGCAGATGCTCGACGCCCCCTGCAAGAACCACAACGGCGCGAAGCCGTCGACACACACGCCCCGACAGTGCAGCTTCACCCAGCGCCTGCTGAAGGGCAACCTTCCGCCCCCGCCACCCGGAGCCGGCTCGCAGCAGCCGCCGCTCGCGCCGCCTCCACCGCCACCCGGCGCCCTCGCCGACAACCCGTTTCCGCGCCCAGACTCGTCCTACATCGTCTTCATGAGCGAGGGCGACGACAAGCACGCCAAGCGCAAGCACGCGGCCGAGGTGAATGCCGTCGTCTCTCCGGTTCCCCAGTACATGCACTGGTCCGACCGGCCGGTGAGCTGGACCCGGGAGGACCACCCGGCCGTCATGCCCACGCCGGGTAGCTAGGCCCTGGTGCTCAACCCCACCTTCGTCTCCGAGAAGCACACCTACCGCTTTTCATAGGTGCTGATCGACGGCGGCAGCAGCATCAACATCCTGTACCGCGACACCATGAACATGCTCGGCATCGAGGCGCGACAGCTGGAGCCGACCCGCACGGTGTTCCACGGCATCGTGCCGGGTCTCTCCTGCTCTCCAATCAGCCGGATCCGGCTTGACGTCTTGTTCGGCTCCAGCATCCACTTCCGCCACGAGCCGATCTGGTTCGAGGTGGTCGACCTGGCCAGTCCCTACCATGCGCTGCTGGGCCGACCCGCGATGGCCAAATTCATGGCGGTCCCCCACTACGCCTACCTGAAGTTGAAGATGCCGGGTCCCAAGGGCCTCATCACCATCGTAGGCGACTACAAGAAATCCCTCGAGTGCGCCAAAGCCGGCTCCCAGCTGGCCGAGTCGCTGGTCATCGCCGAGGAGAGGCGCCAGCTCGACCGGATCGTGGCACTGGCTAGCGCGCAGCCGGCCGTGCCAACTCCGCCGAAGCCGGCCGACGAGGCCTCCTTCAAGCCGGCCAAGGACACGAAGAGGGTCCCACTCAACCCGGCCGACCCCGGCTCCAGCAAGTACGTCTTCTTGGGCACCGGCCTCGACAGCAAATAGGAAGGCGAGCTCGTCGATTTCCTCCGTGAGAATCAGGATATCTTCGCATGGTCTCCCAAAGACATGCCGGGTGTCCCGAGGGAATTCGCCAAGCACAAACTTCACATCCGTAAGGACGCCAAGCCTGTCCGACAGCCGCTGCTCCGTTTCTTCGAGGAGAAGCGAAGAACCATTGGTGAAGAAATCGGCCGGCTGCTCGCAGCCAGCTTCATCATGGAAGTGTTCCACCCCGAGTGGCTGGACAACCCAGTCCTCGTCCTGAAGAAGAATGGCACCTGGCGCATGTGCATCGACTACACCAGCCAGAACAAGGCTTGCCCCAAAGATCCATTCGCTCTGCCCCGGATCGACCAAGACATCGACTCCACAACCGGCTGCGGGCTCCTGTCCTTCCTGGACGCCTACTCCGGCTACCACCAGATCAAGCTGGACCCAGCCGACGCCCTCAAGACGTCCTTCATCATGCCCTTCGGGGCGTATTGCTACATCACCATGTCGTTTGGCTTGAAGAATGCCGGCGCCACCTTCCAGCGCTGCATGCAGAAATGCCTGCTGCCCCAGCTCGGCAGAAATGTGCACATCTACGTCGACGATATCGTGGTGAAGACCAAGCAGCACCTCGCGCTCCTAGCCGACCTCAAGGAGACCTTCGCCAACCTGTGCCGGTTCCAGATCAAGCTCAACCCGGAGAAGTGCATTTTCGGCGTGCCGGCTGGCCAACTCCTTGGTTTCCTCATCTTGGCGCGCGACATTGAGGCCAACCCGGAAAAGATCAAGGCGATTGAGCGCATGCGCAAGCCGACCCGGCTGCGCGACGTCCAGAAGTTCACCGATTGCTTGGCCTCTCTCAGCCTGTTCGTCAGCCGGCTGGGGGAGAGGGCCCTGCCCCTGTACCAGCTGATGAAGAAGATGACGGCGTTCGAGTGGAGCGACCAGGCGGACAAAGCGTTCCGCGACCTCAAGCGCACGCTGACCACCGCACCCATCCTGGCCGCGCCTGTTGAGAAAGAGCCACTTTTGCTGTACATCGCCGCCACCTCCCGCGCGGTCAGCACGGTGCTGGTGGTCGAGCGCCCTGAGGAGGGTAAGGTGCAGCCGGTTCAACGCCCAGTGTACTTCCTGAGCGTGGTGCTCTCCGCCTCCAAGAAGAACTACCCCCACTACCAAAAGATGTGCTACGGTGTGTACCTTGCCGCCAAGAAGCTGAGGCAGTACTTCCAGGAGCATGCCATTACCATGGTGAGCACGGCCCCCATCGGCGAGATCATTGGTTGCCGGGATGCCTCTGCCCGGGTGGCCAAATGGGCCATTGAGCTAGCCGGCCACACGATCCTCTACGAGCCCCGCACCACCATCAAGTCCCAAGCACTGGCCGACTTCCTCGTCGACTGGACCGAGACCCAGTACCTGCCACCGGCGCCCGAGTCGACTCACTAGCGCATGCACTTCGACGGCTCCAAGATGCGCAACGGCTTGGGAGCCGGCATCGTGCTGTCTTCCCCCAAGAACAACCGGCTACGGTACGTACTGCAGATCCATTTCGCCGCCTCCAACAACATTGCCGAGTATGAAGCCCTCGTGCACGGTCTGCGGCTGGCCAGGGAGATCGGCATCTGGCGCATCCTCTGCTACGGCGACTCGGACCTGGTGGTGCAACAAGTTTCCGGCGACTGGGACGCCAAAGACGCCAACATGGCCAACTACCGCTTCCTGGTCCAGCAACTCTCTAGCGGGTTCGACGGTTGTGAGTTCCTTCACGTCCCACGCGCGGATAACGAAGCAGCTGACGCCCTGGCCAAAGTGGGCTCCACCCGGCAAGCCATCCCACCCGGCGTCTCCCTCGAGAACCTGTGGAAGCCGTCCATCAAGCCGTCTCCCGAGTCGAAATGCATCTTCGTCCCGGCCGACCCCGACGCGCCCCCACCTGAACCCGGAGTTCCCGGCCCAAGCTCGGGGGCTGCCGGCTCCGGCTCGGGGGCTGCCGGCCCAAGCTCGGGGACTGCCAGCTCCGGCCCGAGGGCTGCCGGCTCTGGCTCGAGGACCGGCGGCTCCAGCTCGGGGACTGCCGGCTTCAGCGTGGGGACTGCCGTCTCCGGCTCGGGGACTATCGGCCCAAGCTCGGGGAATGCTGGCTCCGGCTCGGGGGCTGCCGTCCCGGATCCCATCCCGGTGGCTGTCCTCACCGTGGTGACGGCGTCATCCTGGGCTCAGCCGATCCTCGCCTTCTTGCAAGACGGCGACCTTCCCAGCGACGAGACCGAAGCCCGGCAAGTGCAGTGTCGAGCGTCCGCCTATAGCATCATCAACCACGAGCTCGTCAAACACAGCACGACTGGCGTGTTCCAGCGCTGCGTCGAGCAGGACAAAGGGATCGAGATCCTCCTCGACATCCACCAGGGCGAGTGCGGACACCACGCCGCCTCGAGGTCCCTGGTGGCCAAGGGTTTCCGCCATGGCTTCTACTGGCCCACAGCCCCACGGTGGCGCCGAAGAGCTGGTCTTCAAGTGCGAGGGCTGCCAATGCTTCAGCAAACGCAGCCACCAGCCAGCTTCAACCCTCCAAACCATCCCAATCACCTGGCCCTTTGCCGTCTGGGGGCTCGACATGGTGGGGCCCTTCAAGACCACCCGAGGCGGCATGATGCACCTGCTGGTCGCCATCGACAAGTTCACCAAATGGATCGAGGCCAGACCGATCAAGAAGCTCGACGGGCCCACGGCCGTCCGGTTCATCAAGGATATCGCAGTTCGCTACGGCGTTCCCCACAGCATCATCACGGACAACGGCACCAACTTCGCCAAGGGCGCGCTGGCCCACTACTGCTCTGCATCCGGCATCCGGCTCTACTTGGCCTCCATCGCACATCCGCAGTCGAATGTCCAGGTCGAGCGGGCAAACGGCCTCATCCTAGCCGGCATCAACCCGCGACTCGTCGAGCCGCTCGTGCGCTCACCCGGCAGCTGGCTCGATGAGCTGCCGGCCGTCCTCTGGAGTCTCCGGACGACGCCCAACCGCTCCACCGGGTTCACAACGTTCTTCCTCGTCTGCGGAGCCGAAGCCATTATCCCCACCGACGTCGAGTTCGACTCGCCCCGGGTGACCATGTACACAGAAGCCGAGGCAAAGGAGGCACGCGAAGACGGCGTCGACCTGGTCGAGGAGGCACGCCTTCTGGCCCTCAGCCGGTCAGCCATCTACCAACAAAGCCTGTGCCACTACCATAGCAAGAAAATCAAGCCCCTCGCGTTCCACGAGGGTGACCTTGTGCTCCGGCTCGTCCAACAGACAGCCGGCCAGGACAAACTGGCCTCCCCCTGGGAGGGCCCCTTCATCGTCAGCAAGGCTCTCTGTGACCGGAACGCGTACTACCTCATCGACGCGCAGAAGCCGAACAAGCGCAAGAGAGATGCAGCCGGCGAGGAGTCCAGCCGGCCCTGGAACGCCGAGCTCCTCCGTCCGTTTTACAGTTGAACTCATGCATGTATGTATCACCACCTTTTGGGTTTAATGAAAGCAGCAAGCCCACCCCCCGTTTTCGTTTCTCCCGCCGAGTCGGCGCAGCCGGCTCGGGGGCTCGGGGGCTTCCTTTTTCGTTTTTACTAAGCTCTGTGTCTATGCACTTCCCCGTTTTCGATTCTCCCGCCGAGTCGGCGCAGCCGGCTCGGGGGCTAGCAGGCTAGACCTCGCCTCGGCATTTTTCCTTAGTCTATTCCGCAGCGTACGAACCGCCAAAGCCCTCTCTTCGCCAGCCACACCCAGCTCCCGGCTGTCCGGCCGGCAAGAGCTAAAGGCCGGAAGCATCGTCACGCGAGAATAGCTAAGGAGGAGGGCCCGGCTCGGCCAATCCGGCCCAACCCGCCCTTTCTTACTTGTTCACCGCACGACCGGCTGCACGCTAGCCAGCTTCGCCGCCTATCGCCAGCCGGCCCAGTGGGTGTTTCGCTCATGCTCAACGTCCGAAAAGGCCTAAGTATTGTGCGTCCCCTCTCAAGGCCGAATCCCCATCCTAGCCACAGTCTGCCACCCGGCTGTCCGGCTAGCGGGAAGGAAGCCCGAAGAAAAGACAAACAAGAAAAGGCCCAAGGCAGAACAACAAACAGGTAAACGACATGCAAAATTTATAAACAACAATGGCCCGCGGCCTCAAGTACATTAGATGGAACAACATCCCCAGTGGGTGGACCTGCTACCTAACTAAATTTGAGTACAGGAAAGATAAAAAGGAAAAAAGAGGTCCTAAGCAGCGCCCGCGTCGGCTCCGGTTGGTGCCAACTCAGCTGAGGTGGATGCGCCTGCCGGGTCGGGTCCGGGGCTCTCCGGCCTGTCGGTCGTGGCGGCGTCGTCCAGGCCGGCCTCGTCATCAGCGTAGGCCCCCGTCTCGGCTGAGCTGCCGTCCGGGTCGTTCAGCAGCAGACCGAACTCATCGGTGGGGTGGTCCTCGCCGTCCTCCGTCCGCTCCAGGACAAACTTGTCATACGGAGCAAACGACACCAGATAACTTGTGATGCCCCGAGACCGATGCTCCAGATTCCTTCCATTTATTTTCCGTTGTTGCCATGTGATTCGTTTGCTTGTTGCACCTTGCCATGTCATCATGTGCATTTCATCCGCATGTTTTCATAAAACTTGCATCCGTTCGTAGTTGCCGGCTCCGTCCCGTTCCTTCCGTTGTCCGTTTCGAGACCCGACACACTCGCACGCGCCCGCGGCACCTCCGAAATATTATTTTATAAGTGGGATAAAAATGTTCTCGGAATGGGGTGAAAGTTGGCGTGCGGTCTTGTTATGTTGTAGGTAGACCGCGGCCCAAATTTCGTCGCATTCGGAGTCCGTTTGATAGCCCAACCATTAAACTATAGCGGCACTATAGCCGGATAAATGTCGGACGTTTTCGGTATTCGAAAACTGTTGCTGGGCCTCTCTCTCTTCTCTCCTGCAGCCCTTGGCCTTTCTAGCACAGCCCTCAACCAGCCCACTAGCCCAACCTACCCCCTCTTGCCACCGGAGTCGTCCGATCGCGATCCGATGGCCCGGAAACCCCCTAAAACCCTCCTAACCCTAGCCCCCTCCTATAAAACGAAGGGCTCCCCTTCCTTTTTGGGAAGCCGCCACCCCCGACTCATTTTCCGCGCCGGCGGATTCCCCCCGCCGCCACTTGGCGCGCCGCCACGGGCAGCGCCGCCACCCAGCCGCCGCTTCCAGCCTCTCCCGCACCGCCAGGTCACCCCCGGCCAGCTTCCCACCGCGCGGCCCACCGAGCCTAGATCGGGCCCAGGCAAGCCCATCGGGGCCCGAGTCGCCCTCCGCCGCAGCCCTCAGGCGCCCGCACGCGCCCAAGCCAGGGAGCTCCAGCGAGCCTCCCGTGCCCGAGCATCGCCGGACCTCCTCCGCCGCACCTCGCGCCGGCCGGCCTCGCCGGAGATCAGGCCAGCGCCGTCGCCCTCCTCCTCTTCTCCCCCGTTTCTCTTCTTCTCTCTCTGACGATCAAGCCAGAGCCGCCCGCCATGGATTCGAGCTTGGAGCTCGTCGCCGTCGCCTGGAACCGGCCGGACCCGGCGCCCCGACATCAGATCCGGCCCCGGCGCCCCATTCCCGGCCTCCCCTGCTTCCAGCTCGTCCGGATCAGGTGGATCCAGCGAGCTCTCCCTCGCCTGCCGTCCCCGCGTGCCAGCGTTGACCGATCTGGTCGATGCGCTCGAACGCATCCCAGCCTGCCCCGCCGCGTCCCCCGAACCAAACGGGCACCCGCACCGCGCCGTCCCGAACCCCTCCGTCCCGTTTCTCGCGAGGTAGTTTTTCTGCAGTCCTGAGGATTTCAACATCATGTATGCATTTTGTGATGATGGTATCTTTGTGCATGTTTGTCGGATGGAGATGAACTTTATATGTAATTTGGTCTACTCTTCGTGCTCTACATGGTGGTTGCTGTTGCATTCATGTTATGATTCATCTTCATGTGTTAATCTCTGTTGCAAAAGTGCATCCTGATGTTACTGCAGAAAACTGTTAATATGTGTCATTTTGTCATTTTTGTGTGATTTAATGCGTATGCCATATGAGCATCTTGTCAACATGACTTTGGAGCATTTTTATGTCTTCTTGCTGTTAGTATTTATTTCATGCCATGATATGCCATGATGTGAAAGACATGAGCTTGCAAACATGCCTAGGCAATGTGGCTATTTTAAGTCAAACTGTATGTGATAAAACTTGCCAACTTTGCTTGATGGTTGCCACTAATCTAGAGCTCATATGTATTTTATTCCTTCATGTGATTTGGCCTATGTAATGTCTACTTTGATGCCATGCCTTTGATTGCCATGTAAAGTTCATGTAGCATATTCATTTCATGCCTCCAACATGTCATCATACTAACTCTGCTCGTGTATATGCCCTGTTTAGCAGAACATTACATTTTGCATGGATCATATTGACTTAACCTTGATGCCTATGAACCTGAACCATAAATATGATTTGAAGTATGTCATGTCTACTTTAAGTGCATATCAGGTTTGTGCCCATCATGTTACTGTAGCTAGCTGTTTTGATGTTGGCAATGTGCTATGTTGCTGTTTTGGGGCAGATTGCTATTATAACTTGTGTTGATTGTAATTGTTGAACTGTTGCTCCGTTTTAATCATGTTCTATATGAAAGTTGCTTAGAATTGTGTGTAGATTCCTATTGTCATGTTGCATCCTTGATTTGAGAGTGTGTTGTTAATGTTTCCATGCATTTTGTACCATATGCCATGTTAAACTTGTTTAACTCATATCTTCTAGACCGTAGCTCCGAATTAAATGATCTACATATGTAACTTGACTAGAAAAATGCGTAGATCATCATGATGCATGTTAACTTGCTGTTTAACCACTTTAACATTGTGTTTAATTCATATCAGTACCAATTTCGAAATTTGCATATGGGGACCTTCCGGAATTGTAATTTGTATTTCCGGCCTCATTTAAACTTGCCTAGTTGTATGGATTGCTTATGCTTCATCTCTTGCCATGTTTAACCACATTTAATCTTGTCATGCATCATATTTGATTGTGCATCATGCCATGTTTATGCTTGTGTGTTTACCATGTTGTTTGCTTCTTTCCGGTTGTGCCTCTTCTCGTTAGTTCCGGTTTCGTTGCGATTGTGAGGATTCGTTCGACTACGTTGGTTCGTCTTCTTCATGGACTCGTTCTTCTTCCGAGCGGGATTTTAGGCAAGATGATCATGACCTTGGATATCTTTACTATCTTTGCTTGCTAGTTGTCTCGTTGCTATCGCTATGTCGTGCTTCCTACCACATATATGTCAGCCTCCCATATGCCATGATACAGCCTCTAGCCACCCTTACCCAGCAAACCGTTGTTTGCCTATGTTACCGCTTGCTCAGCCACTTTCTTATAGCGTTGCTAGTTGGAGGTGCAGTTGCAGGTTGTTCCATGTTGGGCCATGGATATGTTGGGATATCACAATAACTCTTATTTAATTAATGCATCTATATACTTGGTATTGGGTGGAAGGCTCGGCCTTTTGCCTAGTGTTTTGTTCCACTCAAGCCGTCCTAGTTTCCGTTATGCTGGTGTTATGATCCAAGTTTAGCGTTCCTAACATGCTCAGGGGAATGGGACCCTCTTGACAGTTCGCTTTGAATAACTACTTCCAGCAAGGCCCAACTTTGGTTTTAACATTTGCCAACATAATAATACTAAATCAATTAATTAATTTTGCATAGGGGGTCACGTCCCCGGGGATTCTTAATTCAACATAATACAGGTGGGCAGTGCTGATGGTGCTGGTCCAAAACTAGAGCACCGTGCGGGGACGCCCCTTGGCAACTTGGGGTCTTTTGGTACCTGTATGCTTAGCTTATCTGGTTGTGGCCTGAGACGAGATACGCGCGGCTACTATCAGGGTGTCGGCACGCCAGGAGGTCTTGCTGGAATTGTGTTACCATTGTCGAAATGTCTTGTGCACCGGGATTCCGAGGATACTTTGGGCTATCCCGAGGTTGAGGTATTTCCACCACAGCTTGTGTAGGCTTATGATGGGCCAGGTTGGAACACCCCTGCAGGGTTAAATCTTACGTGAAGCCGTGCCCGTGGTTATGTGGCGCTTGGATATTTATAACCTCCGGTTGTAGAGAACTTGATGCTAAATCCTAATTAAAATACACCAATCGTGTGCGTAACCGTGACCGTCTCTTTTCGAGGAAGTTCAAGAAGAGAACACGGTGGGGTTATGTTTGACTTGTAAGTAGGTGTTCAGGATCACTTAGTGATCATTTGTAGTTTGCGACCATTTTGCGTAGATGCTTTTCTTATTCTTGTACTCGTAAGTTAGCCACCATATAATGCTTAGTGCTTGCTGCATCCTCACCACCTTACCCTTCCATACCCATTTAAGCTATGATAGTCTTGCTACCCATGGTTATGGGATTGCTGAGTCCTCGTGGCACACAGATTACTACAACAACAGTTGCAGGTACAGGTAATGCGAGGTCTTGACGTGAGAGCGATGCTTGTTTGCTTTGGAGTTCTTCGTCTACTTCTTCTTCTTTGTCGATCTGGGGATAGGTTCCTGGTCGGCAGCCTGGGCTAGCAGGGCGGATGTCATTCTTCTTTTCATTTGATTTCATCCGTAGTCGGATGCTGCCCTTCTGTATGATGTTTGTTATGTATTGATGTATTCATGTGATGATTGTATGTATTTGTTTGTATCCCCATCTATTATGTATGTGGTACGATGTAATGATATCCACCTTGCAAGCGTCTCCAATATGTGTTTCAACTCTTGGTGGGGCCTCCGAGTTCCTCGAGAATAGGATCGCATATTGGGCGTGACAAGTTGGTATCAGAGCCTCGACCGACCATAGGAGCCCCCTTGATTGATCGAACCGTTGGCGAGTCTAGAAGAAAAACAATTTTGAGTTTAGTTATATATCGGAGAGTAGGAATTCTTTTTACTCCTTATCCCCTTCGTCGCTCTGGTGAGGAATTGTGACGTAGGTGTTTTGATTCTACTATCTCTTCTCACTCAATTTTTTTTTTAGGATCATGCGGGTATTGTTGGAATGGTTGCGATATCGGTGTGACGTGACTCTGTTCTTGGTGCCTCCTGACCGTATGGATTGGACCCGGGGAGTTGAGCTCCAAGGGGTTTTGTCACACTCGCTATCGTTTCGGTTCCGAGAATACCAGAGGATGCCGACATCGAAACGCTTCTGTACTTTTTGTGGTGGCAAATAGTGCCGTGACTTTTCCCCAGTACTGGTGGAGATAGCGCGGATGATCCACTATGGCTAGTATTGCTGTGCTTTCAAAGGTCTGAGGTAGACGGATTTGCGAAGTTTCTTGGTCGTGTGTGAAGGTTGCGGATTGGTTGCAACTGATTAGGATATTATTGTTGTTGTGTGCTGAGTAGGTTCCCATATCCGTAACCTGATCTTATAACCAAGAAGTTTCGGGAGTTCTTAGGTGGGAATTCAAGTATTACCTAGAATATCTTTTCCAATCGACACATGATATGATATGGGGTCTATCATATGTTTGCTCCGGCTTATTCTACAAGCCAAATCCTTGTGTTCTTTTTTGTTGTGGTATTCGAGTTGCTTCGAAGTCAAGTGTGGATTCTAAATCTTTCCTATGCGGTGTTCCCATATTTTTATGTGGAGGCCAATCCTTTTGATCATTGAGATTGTCATGACAATTCTTTTCACCCGACGTGCTTCTCTTCGAATTAATTCGATCCTTTCAACATTTGCAAGATCAATTCTCAGTTTTCTCAACAATGTTTGTTTCAGCCGTCCCAAGTTCTTTTTCTTTTCCCACCCTCCCAACCTTTTTTCTTCGCGGAGTCTAAATTCTCGAATCAAATATCCATTTTATTCATGAGAAGTCTCTCCATTCTTTCAATGTTCTTATCCGCTGATTTTCTCGTGAAGATGCTCAGGAGCTACAAGTTCATCATCCTTCGTTCTCGTTTTCTTCTCCGGTGGATTTAATTCAAGCTTTTGGTGTTGATCATTTCCCTTTCATTGATTCAAATATTTCCCCATGTTGGAAGTTCTTATCCAAGAATCTCGTGGATATTCACCTCTCTCTATTCTTCCCCGGAGTGCCGAAATTATCTCAGAAGATTCATTTTTCCATTCAAGACCTGTCCGTTCTATTTCGAGGTTTTTATTTCATTCAAGCCATTTAAATCTTTCCGATGCATTTTCTCTCTTTCAAGCAATCATTTCCAATGGTGTTTCTTTTGAGTGGGCCCTAACCCACAGGTCTTTCCCAGGATCTTACCTGACTCTTCTAATTTTTCCCGGAGTTATTCTCTAATTCTTTCAAAGCTTGACGTAAGAATGGATTCCATCAGTCAATTGCCTTCTCCAAGATCGCTTTCTAATTCTTTTCACCTTTGGCTCAACCTTTCTATTCTTCATTGTTCCGGAGTATCTTAACAATTTTGGTGGTGATTCTCGTCGTAATTCTCAGCATTTGAAGACCGAAGAAGAGTTTTTACTCTATATCTTGCTCCGTTCTCTTGAAGATTCGTGGTTCTAGCTTCATGCAATCCTCTCAAATTGTTTCGATCTTCAGAAATTATTTTCATACCCAGTTGGAGCATTTCATGAGTTCTTTCCTTTTTCGATTCTCCGGAGGCCGTCATTCAGAAGAGTTCTTCATTCTCAACGTTCATCTCTCGTTCTCAAATTCTCCGGTGCATCATTCAAGTATTTTCTAATAAGCTTGTGATCTCTTCATTCTCTTGTAATTATTTTCCCTCAAGTATCTTCAATGCCTTTCTAATTCTTTCCGGCGATTCGTTCTCTTCTCTTCCTTCGTTTTCAATTCTTACGGTGGTTCATTCAAGATTCCTCTTCCTTTGTTATCGTATCAATTCATTCATTCTTTCCAAATCCTACCGGTGGTCCATTGAAGATTTTTCCCAAGTTTGCGCTATATCTCTCTTCAATCTTTTCAAGAAGAATAAGTAGTATGCAAATCCATTGCTTTTCATCAATTTATTTTGATGAAGGATAAACATATCATAATGCTTATTCTTGTTTCATGGAGGTGATTAAAGTCCTTCTTCTGGAGTTTGTGCTTGATGAATAAATTCTCGTTTCAAAGTTGCCCGTCTTTCTTTTCCGGAGTTCAAGTTTTCTAAGTTATCTCGTCACGAAGCTCCATCTAAATCATTGCAAGGCTTCAAATCTTAATCTTTTCAACCTTCACTTCTTTTCTAGCATCCTTTCATTTCCGGAGTTCTTCCAAGAGGTTCTTCAAGGTGGTTCGTTAAGGATGCAATTCATTCTCGAAGTGTTTCGGCAAGATTCTTGTTGGAGCTCAAGTATTCCTCGTCTTGCATTTCAAAGTGCAAATCATGTCTACCTTGTCTTTTGAGGTGGTGTTATGTCTTTCTTGACAATGTCCCTTCGTGTTGCATGATTCACAAGTTGTCAGGAATGAGATATTTTAAAACCATCGTTTTCTCTTCGTTCATGAGTTCTTTCAACCCAACAATTTCTTTCTTGGAGGTATCTTGGGTTAGATTTCACCTAAAGCCTTCCCTAAGGAATGTTGCTATTATGGTGCTTATCAATAATCCAAGTTTCTTCTTCTCTTCTCGGTGAAAGAAGTTTTTCATCTCTTCGAGATCTCAAGCAATCATTTCTTTCCGTTAGTGGCGGGTTTTTCACCTAAAATTTTGAGATGTTTTCCATAAGCCCACAACAAGCTTATTCTTTTCGTTGTTGATTTTCCAACAACTCCGTTCAATCCTTCTTTGTAAGGATTCTTTTCAAATTCAATTATGGTGGAAGTTGTCGTTTTCTTCTCCGTTCCAACGATTTAGATTCTATTCTTTCGTTCCGGAGGCATTGTGATGTTGCTCTCTTCAACACATTATTTCATCTCGTCAAGATAATGTTCTTTCCTTGCTTATCCATGTTACCAGAGTGTTGTGTCCTCTTTTCAAGTTCTTTTCATCTTATCAAGCTTTGCTTATCTTTTCTACCGGAGTGCTGCCCAAATTCTTTTTGTTCTCATTCCTTATCTATCTCGTTTCACCCAGAGTGGTTTTGAATTCTTGCTTGTTCCTCAAGCCATTCTTCAACTCTTTGCAACCTTCGAGGTTTGTTGGTTTCACTCGTTTGTCCAAGAAGCAACTTTCTTTTACCTCTCCCTCTTCCCCTTCCGTTTCCTTCCTAAGATCTCGGGTCGAGATCTTCTGTTAGTGGGGGAGAGTTGTGACGCCCCGAGACCGATGCTCCAGATTCCTTCCTTTTATTTTCCGTCGTTGCCATGTGATTCGTTTGCTTGTTGCACCTTGCCATGTCATCATGTGCATTTCATCCGCATGTTTTCATAAAACTTGCATCCGTTCGTAGTTGCCGGCTCCTTCCCGTTCCTTCCGTTGTCCGTTTCGAGACCCGACACACTCGCACGCGCCCGTGGCACCTCCGAAATATTATTTTATAAGTGGGATAAAAATGTTCTCGGAATGGGGTGAAAGTTGGCGTGCGGTCTTGTTATGTTGTAGGTAGACCGCGGAGTCCGTTTGATAGCCCAACCATTAAACTATAGCGGCACTATAGCCGGATAAACGTCGGACGTTTTCAGTATCCGAAAACTGTTGGCGGGCCTCTCTCTCTTCTCTCCTGCAGCCCTTGGCCTTTCTAGCACAGCTCTCAACCAGCCCACTAGCCCAGCCTACCCCCTCTTGCCACCAGAAACCCCCTAAAACCCTCCTAACCCTAGCCCCCTCCTATAAAAGGAAGGGCTCCCCTTCCTTTTTGCGCGGCCGCCATCCCCTCCTCATTTTCCGCGCCGGCGGATTCCCCCCGCCGCCACTTGGCATGCCGCCACGGGCAGTGCCGCCACCCAGCCGCCGCTTCCAGCCTCTCCCGCGCCGCCACGTCGACCCCAGCCAGACTCCCACCGCGCGGCCCGCCGAGCCCAGATCGGGCCCGGGCAAGCCCATCGGGGCCCGAGTCGCCCGCCGCCGCAGCCCTCAGGCGCCCGCACGCGCCCAAGCCAGGGAGCTCTAGCGAGCCTCCCGTGCCCGAGCATGGACGGACCTCCTCCGCCGCACCTCGCGCCGGCCGGCCTCGCCGGAGATCAGGCCAGCGCCGTCGCCCTCCTCTCCTCCCCCGTTTCTCTTCTTCTCTCTCTGACGATCAGGCCAGAGCCGCCCGCCATGGATTCGAGATTGGAGCTCGTCGCCGTCGCCTGGAACCGGCCGGACCCGGCGCCCCGAGGTCAGATCCGGCCCTGGCGCCCCATTCCCGGCCTCCCCTGCTTCCAGCTCGTGCGGATCAGGTGGATCCGGCGAGCTCTCCCTCGCCTGCCGTCCCGCGCGCCCGCGTTGACTGATCTGATCGATGCACTCGAACGCATCCCAGCCTGCCCCGCCGCGTCCCCCAAACGAAACGGGCACCCGCACCGCGCCGTCCCGAACCCCTCCGTCCTGTTTCTCGCGAGGTAGTTTTTCTGCAGTCCTGAGGATTTCAACATCATGTATGCATTTTGTGATGATGGTATCTTTGTGCATGTTTGTCGGATGGAGATGAACTTTATACGTAATTTGGTCTACTCTTCGTGCTCTACATGGTGGTTCCTGTTGCATTCATGTTAGGATTCATCTTCATGTGTTAATCTCTGTTGCAAAAGTGCATCCTGATGTTACTGTTAATATGCGTCATTTTGTCATTTTTGTGTGATTTAATGCGTATGTCATATGAGCATCTTGTCAACATGACTTTGGAGCATTTTTATGTCTTCTCGCTGTTAGTATTTATTTCATGCCATGATATGCCATGATGTGAATGACATGAGCTTGCAAACATGCCTAGTAAATGTTGCTGTTTTAAGTCAAACTGTCTGTGATAAAACTTGCCAACTTTGGTTGATGGTTGCCACTAATCTAGAGCTCATATGTATTTGATTCCTTCATGTGATTTTGCCTATGTGATGTCTACTTTGATGCCATGCCTTTGGTTGCCATGTAAAGTTCCTGTAGCAAATTTATTTCATGCCTCCAACATGTCATCATATTAACTCTGCTCATGTATATGCCCTGTTTAGCAGAACATTGCATTTTGCATGGATCATATTGACTTAACCTTGGTGCCTATGAACCTGAACCTTAAATATGATTTGAAGTATGTCATGTCTACTTTAAGTGCATATCAAGTTTGTGCCCATCATGTTAATGTAGCTTGCTGTTTTGATGTTGGCAAAGTGCTATGTTGCTGTTTTGGGGCAGATTGCTATTATAACTTGCTTAGAATTGTGTGTAGATTCATATTGTCATGTTGCATCCTTGATTTGAGAGTGTGTTGTTGATGTTTCCATGCATTTTGTACCATATGCCATTTTAAACTTGTTTAGTTCATATCTTCTAGACCGTAGCTCCGAATTAAATGATCTACATATGTAACTTGACTAGAAAAATGCGTAGATCATCATGATGCATGTTAACTTGCTGTTTAACCACTTTAACATTGTGTTTAATTCAGATCAGTACCAATTTCGAAATTTGCATATGGGGACCTTCCGGAATTGTTATTTGTATTTCCGGCCTCATTTAAACTTGCCTAGTTGTATGGATTGCTTATGCTTCATCTCTTGCCATGTTTAACAACATTTAATCTTGTCATGTATCATATTTGATTGTGCATCATGCCATGTTTATGCTTGTGTGTTTACCATGTTGTTTGCTTCTTTCCGGTTGTGCTTCTTCTCGTTAGTTCCGGTTTCGTTGCGATTGTGAGGATTCGTTCGACTACGTTGGTTCGTCTTCTTCATGGACTCGTTCTTTTTCCGAGCGGGATTTCAGGCAAGATGATCATGACCTTGGATATCTTTACTATCTTTGCTTGCTAGTTGTCTCGTCGCTATCGCTATGTCGCGCTTCCTACCACATATATGTCAGCCTCCCATATGCCATGATACAACCTCTAACCACCCTTACCCGGCAAACCGTTGTTTGGCTATATTACCGCTTGCTCAGCCCCTTTCTTATAGCGTTACTAGTTGCAGGTGCAGTTGCAGGTTGTTCCATGTTGGGACATGGATATGTTGGGATATCACAATAACTCTTATTTAATTAATGCATCTATATACTTGGTATTGGGTGGAAGGCTCGGCCTTTTGCCTAGTGTTTTGTTCCACTCAAGCCGCCCTAGTTTCCGTAATGCTGGTGTTA
Organism: Elymus sibiricus; assembly: GCA_039707655.1. Classification (NCBI taxonomy): domain Eukaryota; kingdom Viridiplantae; phylum Streptophyta; class Magnoliopsida; order Poales; family Poaceae; genus Elymus; species Elymus sibiricus. The sequence continues at coordinate 208,810,804 of CM077670.1, forward strand.
CGATCCAAGTTTAGCATTCCTAACATGCTCAGGGGAATGGGACCCTCTTGACAGTTCGCTTTGAAGAACCGCTTCCAGCAAGGCCCAAATTTGGTTTTAACATTTGCCAACATAATAATACCGAATCAATTAATTAATTTTGCATAGGGGGTCGCGTCCCCGGGAATTCTTAATTCAACATAATACAGGTGGGCCAGTGCTGATGGTGGTCGTCCGAAACTAGAGCACCGTGCGGGGCCGCCCCTTGGCAACTTGGGGTCTTTTGTTACCTGTACGCTTAGCTTATCCGGTTGTGGCCTGAGACGAGATACGCGCGGCTACTATCAGGGTGTCAGCACACCGGCAGGGATTGCTGGAATTGTGTTACCATTGTCGAAATGTCTTGTGCACCGGGATTCCGAGGATACTTTGGGCTATCCCGAGGTAGAGGTATTTCCACCGCAGCTTGTGTAGGCTTATGATGGGCTAGGTTGGAACACCCCTGCAGGGTTAAATCTTACGCGAAGCCGTGCCCGCGGTTATGTGGCGCTTGGATATTGATAACCTCTGGTTGTAGAGAACTGGACACTAAATCCTAATTAAAATACACCAATCGTGTGCGTAACCATGACCGTCTCTTTTCGAGGAAGTTCGAGAAGAGAACACGGTGGGGTTATGTTTGACTCGTAAGTAGGTGTTTAGGGTCACTTAGTGATAATTTGTAGTTTGCGACCGTTTTGCGTAGATGCTCTTCTTATTCTTGTACTCGTAAGTTAGCCACCATATAATGCTTAGTGCTTGCTGCATCTTCACCACCTTACCCTTCCATACCCATTTAAGCTTTGATAGTCTTGCTACCCATGGTTATGGGATTGCGGAGTCCTCATGGCTCACAGATTACTACAACAACAGTTGCAGGTACAGGTAATGCGAGGTCTTGACGTGAGAGCGATGCTTGTTTGCTTTGGAGTTCTTCTTCTATTTCTTCTTCTTCGTCGATCTGGGGATAGGTTCCTGGTCGGCAGCCTAGGCTAGCAGGGTGGATGTCGTTCTTCTTTTCGTTTGATTTCATCCGTAGTCGGATGCTGCCCTTCTGTATGATGTTTGTTATGTATTGATGTATTCATGTGATGATTGTATGTATTTGTTTGTATCCCCATCTATTATGTATGTGGTACGATGTAATGATATCCACCTTGCAAGCGTCTCCAATATGCATTTCTACTCTTGGTGGGGCCTCCGAGTTCCTCGAGAATAGGATCGCATATTGGGCGTGACATAACTGGCCCGCCCGGTGATCCGCCGCGGTCTCGCCGCCAAGTCATCCTCTGCGCCGGCCCGCTGCGCCGCCAGGCGGTCGAGGTCCATTCCCGGACCCAGGACATGATGAAGCGCAGCGCCGTCTCCGCTCCGGCGCGGGCCGCGGAGGCCCTCCACGCGCCGAGTCGCTCTACCCCGGCCTCCAGCCATCGTGCTAGCCGGGTCTGTTCGGCACCACCACACTCGGCCAGAGGCTGCTCGCCATGCCCATCCCGGCCTCGAACAGGCGGTGCATGTGCCCCTCCATGGCTCGAAGACGGGCCTCGCAGGCAAGGACGATCTCCGAGAGGCTCCAGGCGGCGTAAACGTCGATCTCCGCCCCTGTCGTGCGCAGGTCCGCCCGGTGGGTATACACAGCCGCATCGGCCGCCTCCTGCATCTCCGGGAAGACTCCTGGCAAAGGAAGGAAACAAATCAGTCAAAGAAAGCAACTTGCCATCTACGCCAGCCGGACCAAAGAAAAGATAGCACTTACGGGCGAAGGTCTCGTCGAGGTGCTGCGCCTCGCCCAGCATCCCGTTCTCTCGTATGGCCGACGCGCGAGCCTGGGCCTCGAGATCCTTCTCGAGCTGGGCGATCCTTCTGCCGGCATCCGCCAGCTCCTCCGCCGCCTTGCTGCGCTCCTCCGCCAGCCGGCCCAGTTCCTCCTGGTGGGCATCTTCCGTCTTGGCCTTCTCGGCCACCAGCCGGTCCACCTCGGCCTGTAGCCGGTCACGGTTGATGACGGAGCGGTCGCGCCGCTCGCTGGCTTCGGCAAGCTGGCCTCGGAGGCCTGGCACCTCGGCCGCATCGGCTGCGCGACAGGGTTCCCGGTCAGATGCCGGAAGCAAAGATTAGAAGAAAAAGACAAAGCTCTAAGATTCGACCCGGCTGCTCCGCAGTCCGGCCCGAACCTCAGGGGCTACACCCAGTGGGTGCGCTGGCGCGCCCCCACTAAAGACATGCCAAGCGTACCTTGGACCCAGTGCAGCTCCTCCTCTTTGATGGCGAGCTGGCCCTTGGCCTCGCGGAACCGCTCCCGAAGCCGGTTGTACTCGCTGGCCCGCAGGTCGTACAGATGCTGCGCACAGACAGAAGATCAGAAGAATGCAAAATACAAGCTATAAGATTCGACCTGGCTGCTCCGCAACCCGGCCCGAACCTCGGGGGCTACACCCAGTGGGTGCGCTGGCACGCCCCTAGTGATTCAACAACCAAGGCAAGCAGAGAAGAAAAAACTCACCACAATCGCCTGCTCCAGCCTCCGCGCCGCCTCCTGCTCTTCCCGGACGAAGGCCTGCAGGCGCTCGCTTCGACCACGAAGCTGTGAGCACAAGGCATCCGCCACGTCGTCCTCCCGGGTTCGCGGCCCGACCACAACCTCGCCGGAGCTCGCCCACAGTTGCTGCAGCGCGGTCCCGGCGCCGGATCTGCTTCCACCCGGCCGCTCGGGGTTCCCGACGGCTTGGGGCGGCACGACCACCAGGGTACCGGCGTCCCCGGTCGCGGCCTCCGGGGCCGGCGTCGGCTGCGCTTGGCCGGACGGTGCGGAGCCCGCCTTGCGCCTCTCTCCGCCGCCCTCGCCTCCTACTGCCAGGTCGGTCCGGGGCGGCGTGTCCACGACGATATTCTCATCGACGTCCGACTCGCCGTTGGCCAGCTCCGTACGCCCTGCCGGCTCGCCCGCTCCCTCCGGCTGCGAGTCGATGATCGTCACCGCCGGTGCCAAGCCCTCCTCCATCTCCGGCCAGGCCGGGTCCACGGTGGTCCTGGCCCGCGTGGCAGAAGCCCTCTCCCACGCACGGGCCGAGGCCTCCTCCATCTCTTTCTCGGCCTCTGCCCTGTCCCGCCAGGCAGCGCTCGTCGCCGTGCCAAGATCCCGGCCAGACTGACGGGCCTCGAGGTCCTCCTCCGCGGTCCGGTCCGGCTCGCGGTCGATGGCGCTGCTCCGGGTCTTCCTCCAGATGGCCTCGCCCGCCGCGGCCTCTGTCGCCGCCACCGCCAAGTCAAGAGCCGACCTGCGCACAACAAGTTTATCACCACGAAGGCACAAGCTAGAAACAAGCAAGAGGTCAGAAAAAAGACAGGAGACACTTACCCAATGACCGTCGGGACCTCCTGCCACTGCCCCATAGACGGGGCGAGCCGGCGCTTCTTCTTCATAACGGCCCTCTCGCGCGTCGGATCCGCCACCGCCGGGCGCTTCGCGGCCGGCCTCGTCCCGACCGCCTCCTTCCCATGCGACCGGCTAACGGACGCCGCCGCGTGGGCCAGCCCGGCGCCGGCCGTCGTCCGCAGCCGTCTTGGGGGGTCGACGCTGCGGTCCTCCCCAGCTGAGGGCACTGCACCGTGGGCACCGTTCAAGGCCTCCTCGTCGTCATCCGGCCAGTCTCGCAGTAGATCTCGGGGCGGAGACTTACCCGCATTCCGCGACCCGTCGGCCGCGGCGTCGGCCAGGCGCGCTTCGACCGCCCCCTCCTCCGCCTCGGCGCCGGCCTCCTCCGTGTCCGAGTCGGGTAGGTCGGCCAGCAGGATTTGGGGATTCGGCCTGTCGTGATTCCGCTGGCTGGCGAACAGCTGTAGCCCGCCCGCGGCGTCTGGACACAAGAATAACGTCGAGGCGGCAAAAAATAAAGACCAGGGACTCACCGCCGGCGCCGGGTTCCTCCGGTGATAGGGCTCCTTCCCGAAGCTCCACCCCTCCTCCTTCAACCCGGCCTTGGAGATGAAGTTCACCCACTGGGCGATCCCGGCCGGCGTCAACTCCTTGGTCGACATCCGGGTTGGGTCGTGCCGGCCGCTCATGTCGCAGATCCGGTGTGCCCGGCGCTGCAGCGGCAGCACCCGGCGGGCGATGAAGGCCGCGATGAGGTGGACCGGCTTCAGCCCCTCGCGATCCGTCATCTCCCCGACCCGGCAACAGTTGTTAACCATCTCCTGCGGTGGCTTCTTGGGGCAGTAGCCCCAGTTCGGCTTCTCGAGCGGCGGCGCTTCGACGAAAGGCGGAAGGTTGATTACGTCCACCGCCGGGTCGGCGTTCCGGATGTAGAAGAACATCGTCTGCCACTTTTTGGCCGAGTCCTCAAGCGGTAGCTTGGGAAACGGTCCGTTCGGCCGACCAGTGACCACTGCTGCCCCGCAGTCAGACAGGACGCCGGCCGATGCCCCCTGCTGCTTGAGGAAGAACATCTTGCCCCACAACTCCACATTCGGCAGCAGCACGGCGAAGCCGGCGACCTGCAGCACGGCGTTGGCGCCGAGGTGATGCGGCTGCAGCCCGAAGAAGTCGAGGAAAGCACGGAAGAAAAGACTCGCGGGGAGGCCGAGCCCGCGCTCGAAATGAGAGTAGAAAACGATGTGCTTGCCCTCCCGCGGTTGCGGCACCCTCTCCGGGCCGGGCGCGCGCGCGACCAGCACCTCCGCCGGCGGCAGCCGCTTCGTACGGCGGAGGTATCGAATATTGGCTTCAGTCGTAATGGAGCCCTCCCAAGAGCCTTTCGGCAGCGCCATTGGAGGGCTCTACGGGCTTCGAGATGCGGCGATGAATAAGAGGAGGAAGGCAGAGCTGCGCGCTGCGGGCCTCTGGTCGCGGCGCACGGCGGCGGGCGCGAGCAAAGCACACGGTGGCGGCACCTCGCTCGAGCGCATTGGAAGAGAAGCAGGAGGCGGGGGTGCGTGCGTGAACGTTTCCGCCGCACTCTCCCCTTCTCATTTATAACCGCGAGAGAACTTGGGGGAATGGGATCGTTTGCGCCCACGATCCCCACTCCCCCGCACTGTGCGCGCGCGTTTCCCATACGCATTAACTGCACGGGGAAGCGCAACCGCCAAGGGTGGCCACAGTAAATCCCTCGCGCGCGGGCCGAGGGCGCGTCGTGGCAGGCCCGGTCCACAGTCACGTCCCGTCGCTCGCGTGGGCTGGCAGGCCTCGCCCGCCGCGAGGCAGCACGTGGCAGTCCGTCAAGCTGCGGCGGGCGCGAATCGTCGTGCAAGGCAAGACTCGTCTGGCAGATGTTTCCGTTTCCCGCCCAGGCCGGGGTGCCGCGATCCGGCTCCCGGAAGCCGGCCCCCAGTGGGTGTTCCCGGCGTCCGCTGCCGCATTGCCGACGCGCGTATGGACGGAGCTGCTCCATAGGGGGGTAAGCTGCGAAGGCCCTCCTGCCTAGAGCCGGCGAACCTTCACAGCTTCGGGGACTACTGTCGGGGGGATGATCCCCGGGTAGGCAACGGAGCCCGGATCCCCTTTTCTTTTCAAAACATCGGGGCAGGGCAAGCCCCTCAATCCGGCTGGCCTGCGCGCCGGCTCCCCAGCGCGAGCCGGCTCGGCATGGTGACCCGGCCTGGCTGGCTGGCCCATGCCGGCTGACCGCTAGAGGGCAGAACCCTCACGACAAGACAAGTATGGCGACAGCACTCCCGCCTTTACGCCGGCCCCGGCGGGCATGGCGACAGCACCCCCTGCGCCCCCGGCCGGGGCTGGCGGTGTCCGAGCGGCGTGATCCTATTGCTAGGTGGCGCCGACCTCCCTACGACGAACGACAAGACCTGCCACAGTGCAGCGCTATCGGCCGAACCCGTGCCCGGCGGACCCGGCGCACCCAGCGGACCTAGTGACCCGGCGGCCCCCACTGCCGGTTCCCAGACGATGACACCAGGGCCCCGTGCCTGTGCATCTTTACCAATGTAACCCTGGGGGGTCCGGCTATAAGACCCCCCGGGAGGCCTCCATGCAGAGGGGTTGGACACTTGACACACACACACACACACACGTAGCCTGGAGAAGGAGAGAGCTAGCTCCTCTTCCTCCTCCCATCAAACAACTCCAGGAGCGCATTGTAACCACTCTGTGTAACCCATCTAGTAGATCCGGCAGGACTAGGGGTGTTACCTCCCTCGGAGGGCCCCGAACCTGGGTACATCGCAAGTCCCTCTCCGCTTGTCCCCAACCTCTCTTTCGGAACCCACTGGCGTCCTCCCGTAACCCCACCTTTTTAGCCATCTTATGGCATCTGCTGTGAGAACACCACGACAGCTGGTTTTTTTTTCTTTGTTCGCCTCATCGCTCTACGCCATCAGGACCCAGCCCCCGAGCGGGCCTCAGCGGCCACTGGTATGTCCGGTCGTGATGCCGGGACAAGGCCAAGAGGTAAGGGGCACTGGGAGCTAGTGAGGGCTCCTGAGGCGCGATGCTCAGGGAGCCCCCCTTTGGCGTGCAAGTGGCTTACACAGAAGAAAATATGCTAGCACCTAGCGGGATCGCGAGGGGAAAGAGTTTGAGTGACGGTAGGGGCGTCTCGCGAGGTAGTTAGACTTAGCTTTTGGCGGAGAGCGGAGACGGCGAGCCACAACTCATGAGTAGCTAACGCAGCTCGCGAGGCGTGCTCACGAGGCTCGGTGTTCGAAGTGTCTTCGCCTCGCGAGAGGCCGCCCGCAAGGTCCTCGCGCAGCTCTCCTCCTGAGGGACTGCATGTCAACAGATTTCAAAATGGGGGGAGCGGCACGCGCTTGCTAACTCGCCCGTGGCCGTTGTGTGAGGAGATAAGGCACGAAGGACCTTGGTGAGGTGACGTGCACGGGAGCGGGCCCGCTAGCCAGAGCTCAGTCGCTTGGATTTGGCGACACTACAGGGACGGACCTGAGCACAGGCACCGTGCCTAGCCCCCGCTCACAGAATCGGCCAGGGGAGGGGTCGCGAGCATGTGGTGCTCTCCGGTCGGCATCGAACTTAACAGGCAATTAAGCAGGCAACATAACTTATCAGGGTGAAAGCAGCAAAATCCATTACACAACCAAAAGGATAGGGGCTAGGCTGCCGTGTCCGGCACGGATCAGCTTGAGGTTGGTGCAGCCCGTGGGGCGCCCTCAGCCATATTTAAACAAAATCACCTTGGCGAAAGGGTTCCGGGAGCGAGGGTGCGGGAGGCGCGGCGAGAAGGAGTGTGGGCCGCGCGAGGCGACGCGTCGGAAGCACCTGGTAGGACCGCGCTGGGGTGACGTCAGACCACTTGGCGAGGCGCGCCAAGGAGGTCCGCTCCTCCGGGGCCAGGGGGCTCACGAGGCCCTGGGGGCCTTCGCGAGGAGCAGGGGGCTCACGAGGCCCTGGCACGAGGGGCGCCAGCCTCTGGAAAGAGGCGCCGGCGTTCCTCAGGCCGAAGGGCATGCTCATGCCGCCGACCGCGGGGCCAACGCCGTGGCCGATCCACGGCACCTAGAAGGGGTCCTGAGGGCAGAACTTGTTGAGGCTGATGAAGTCGACGCACATGCGCTCCTTGCCGCCCTTCTTGGGGACGACGACTGGGTTGGCGAGCCATTCGGGATGGCGCACCTCGCGAACGACCCCAGCTTCCTGGAGCTTCTAAACTTCCTTGACGATGAAATCTTGCTTCTCTGGTGCCTAGCACCGTGCTTTCTGCTTGACGGGGCGTGCATTGGGGCACACCACTAAGTGGTGCTTGATCACCTCCCTCGGCACACCGGACAAGTCAGATGCTTTCCAGGCAAAAACATCCAAGTTTGCCCGAAGGAAGGTGACGAGCACGCTTTCCTATGCAGGAGGGAGGCCTGTGCCGATGGTGAAGGCAGAGCCGGAGCCGCCGCCATCCACCGACACCTTCTTCGTCTCGGCGCGATCCTAAGAGAATAGCTGCTTCTACTTTGCAGGCGCGGCCTCAGGAGGCTCGGCCGCGTCCTCGTCGGCCGGGTGCACGACCGCGGCGGCCTTATAGGCACACTCGAGGGTGCTGGCCGCGTCCTTCTCGTCGCAGGTGACGGTGATGATGCTGCTGCAGCCAGGCATCTTGAGGACATTGTAGGCGTGATGGGTGGCCGCCATGAACTTGGTGAGAGCCAGGTAGCCCATAATGGCATTATACGGTAGGCCGATGTGCGCCACGTCGAAGTCGATGAGTTCGGTGTGGTAGTTCTTGCGGGTGCCGAAGGTAATGGGGAGGCGCACCTGCCCCAGAGGGATGGTGGAGCCATCGGTCACTCCGGAGAAGGGCCTGGTTGGCATCAGCTGGTCATAGGGCACTTGGAGCGTCTCGAAGGTCTCGATGGAGATCACGTTGAGGCCAGCACCCCCGTCGATGAGGGACTTGGTGACCGCGACGTTGCTGATGGTGGGAGTGCACAGCAAGGGGAGCGCGCCTGCGGAGGCCCTGGACTTGGGGTGGTCCTTGGAGTCGAAGGTGATGGCATACTGCGACCACTTGAGGGGCCGCGCAGCCTCAGACCTCGGGAGCGTGGCATACACCTCGCGAGGGAGTTTCTTGAAGTGGCGGATGGACGCGGGGGCTTGGGACCCGCCCAGGCTGCAGGCGACCGCGCAAGGCTCCTGGTAGCCCCCAGCGCCCTCGTCAGGCTGGTTGACGTCGTTCCTTCGGGGTGGCTGCGGCAGCGGCGGAAGAGCGGCATTGGCCTGAGGATTCACCTCACGAGGCTGGTCGCGCCAGGCGGCTGTAACGCCTAATATGCGATCCTATCCTCGAGGGACTCGGAGGCCCCACCAGGGATAGAAGCGCATATCGAAGACGCTTGCAAGATGGATATCATTACATAGTACCATGTACATAATAGATGGGGATACATACAAATACATACAGTCATCACAGGAATACATCAATACATAGCAAACACCATACAGAAGAGCAGAATCCGACTACGAATGAAAACACAAATGAAAAACACGAACGACATCCTCCCTGCTAGCCCAGGCTGCCGACCAGGAACCTATCCCAAGATCGACGAAGAAGAAGAACTCCAAAAGCAGACGCGCATCGCTCTCACGTCAAATCATCGTATTACCTGTACCTGCATCTGATGTTGTAGTAATCTGTGAGACATGAGGACTCAGCAATCCCATAACCATGGGTAGCAAGACTATCAAAGCTTAAATGGGTATGGAAGGGTAAAGTGGTGAGGTTGCAGCAAGCCCTAAGCATTGTATGGTGGCTAACTTACGAGTACCAGAATAAGAAGAGTAAACTACGCATAACGGTCGCAAACTAATAATGATCAACAAGTGATCCTGAACACCTACTGACGAGTCAAACATAACCCCACCGTGTTCTCTTCTTGGTTCCAGCCTCACAAGAAGAGACCATCACGGTTACGCACGCGGTTGGTGTATTTTAATTAGAATTAGTGTCAAGTTCTCTACAACCGGAGGTTATAATTATCCAAGTCGCCACATAACCGCGGGCACGACTTCGCGTAAGATTTAACCCTGCAGGGGTGTTCCAACCTGGTCCATCACAAACCAACACAAGCTGTCGTGGAAGACCTCAACCTCAAGAAAACCCGATCAACCTCGAGTCAGCCCGAAGTATCCTCGGAATCCCGGTGCACAAGACATTTCGATAATGGTAACACAAGTCCAGCAAGACCTCCCGGTATACCGACAATCCTGATAGGAGTCGCACGTATCTCGTTCTCAGGGCACACCGGATGGGCCAGACGTCGGGTTAGCTGAGACCCTGGTAGCCCAGGGGGCACCGAACATCGCCCAGTTTGGACCAGCACCATCAGCACCGGCCCCCCTGTATTATGTTGAATTAAGAATCCTCGGGTAGCGCTAACTCCCTATGCAAATTAATTATTTAATTCAGTATTATTATGTTGGCAAATGTTAAAACCAAAGTTAGGCTTTGCTGGAAGCGGCTATTCAAAGCGAATTGTCAAGAGGGTCCCATACCCCTGAGCATATTAGGAACGCTAATCAAGAATCATAACACCAGTATTACGGAAACTAGGGTGGCATGAGTGGAACAAAACACCAGGCAAAAGGCCGAGCCTTCCACCCAAAACGTAGTATATAGATGCATTAATTAGATAAGAGATATTGTGATCTCCCATGATATCCATGTCCCAACATGGAACAACCTGCAACTGCACCTGCAACTAGCAACGCTATAAGAAAGGGCTGAGAAAAGCGTTAACATAGCCAAACAACGGTTTGCTGGGTAAGGGTGGTTAGAGGTTGTATCATGGCATATGGGAGGCTGACATATATGTGGAAGGAAGCGTGACATAGCGATAGTAACGATACAACTAGCAAGCAAAGATAGTAAAGATATCCAAGGTCATGATCATCTTGCCTGGAATCCCGCTCGGAAGAAGATCGAGTCCATGAAGAAGACGAACCAACGTAGTTGAACGAATCCTCACAATCGCATCGAAACCGGAACTATCGAGAAGAAGCACAACCGGAAAGAAGCAAACAACATGGTAAACACGCAAGCATAAACATGGCATGATTCACCACCAGATATGATGCATGACAAGTTTAAATTTTGTTAAACATGGCAAGAGATGAAGCATAAGCAATCCATACAACTAGGCAAGTTTAAATGAGGCCGGAAACATAAACAACAATTCCGGTAAATCCCCATATGCAAATTTCGAAATTGGTAGTGATCTGAATTAACACAATGTTAAAGTTGTTAAACAGCAATTTAACATGCACCATGATGATCTACACGTTTTTCTAGTCAAGTTACATATGTAGATCATTTAATTCGGAGCTACGGTCTAGAAGATATGAGCTGAACAAGTTTAACATGGCAATAATGCAAAATGCATGCAAACATCAACCACCAACACTCAAATCAAGGATGCAACATGACATTATGAAACTACACACAAATCTAAGCAAGTTTCATGTAGGACATGATCAAAACGGAGGAACGGTTCAACAATTACCATCAACACAAGTTATAATAACAATCTGCCCAAAACAGCAACATAGCACTTTGCAAGCATCAAAACAACATGCTACAGTGCTAGAACATGGCATAAAATGGCACATCATGGTATTACATAGCATGCAGCTCAAATCAATCAACATGGGCATAAACATAGGAGCAATAGATTAATTACTATGATTTTTACAAAATGGAACATTCTGGTAACAGGTTGACAGATTTAACATGATCGCAACTTGAGAGGAACAAAGAGACATCCTACAGGAGCTTTACATGACAACCAAAGGCATGGCATCAAATTACACATTACATAGAAAAAATCTCATGAAGGAACCATATGCATATGAGCTCTAGATTAGTGGCAACCATCAAGCAAAGTTGGCAAGTTTTTATCACAGACAGTTTTTAACTTAGAACAACAATATTGATTAGGCATGTTTACAAGCTCATGGCCTTCACATCATGGCATATCATGGCATGAAATAAATACTATCAGCAAGAAGACATGAAAATGCTCCAAAGACATGTTGACAAGATGCTCATATGACATTTGCATAAAATCACACAAAAATGACAATGTGACAAATATTAACAGTTTTCTGCAGTTAACAGCATGATGCACTTTTGCAACAGAGATTAGCGCATGAAGATGAATCCTAACATGAATGCAACATCAACCATCATGTAGATCACGAAGAGTAGATCAATTTACATATAAAGATCATATACATATGATGAACAAGGGCAAAGATATGGTCCTCACAAGATGCCTATATGCTGAATAGAACACAGGGACTTAGCCGAAATTTGACCAAGTCCAGGCATGAGCGTTGGATAGCTAAAATGTGCACAGGGCGCTAGATAGGGTCAAGCTCACATCGGGCTGGGCTTGAGGCACGGCTGGGCCTGAGCGCTGGTGGAGCCCACGCGCGAGGATGAGCAGCTCCCTACTCGATCCCTAGTAGGGCCATGGCAGTGGCGGCGGCTTGGCAAGCCGGGGATGCAGGCGGGTCGAGGAGGCAAGGAGGAGACCGGGTATCGGGCGACGGAGACCAGATCCGGTGGCTGCCTCTCCGTTCCCGGCGTCGACGGCGAGATCAGCGAGCTTGAGGGCCAGCCCCCATGGCGGCCCCTGTCCAAGGCAGAGAGAGAGAGGTGAGGGCTAGGGAGAAGGAGAAAGGAGAGAGAAGGAGAGGGAGGCGAGGCCAACCTGGAGGTCTTCCGGCGGGGCTGCTCCGACGAGGCCACCGGCAGATGGTGGTGCAAGGGGCGGAGGCGGCCGGCGGCGGGGTCGCGAGGCGGCGGCGGCTCTGGATCGGGAGCTCCTCTCCCGATCTGGAGCGCTCGGGGTGAGCGGGCACGGAGGGGCGCGGGGGCGCGGCCCGGGGCGGGCTGGCGATGGGCTCCGCGGGCCCGCGCGGGAGGAGAGAGGCTGGGGGTGCGGGGCACTGTGCAGGCGGCGGCTGGCTGGTGGTGGCGTGACAAGTGGCGGTGGACGGGTGGCCGGCACGGAAAATGAGGGAAGGCGGCGGCTGGTCCAAAATGGAAGGATTCCACTGCTTAAATAGGTAGGGGAGCTAGGGTTGAGGGTTTTGGGATGTTTCGGAGCCCTCCGATCACGATCGGATGGTTCCGGACACAGGGGAGATTAGCTGGGCTAGGTGGGCTGTGTAGAGAGGATTTGGGCTGAAGAGAGAGGGAAGTGGTGTAGCCCGGCATGGTTTTTGGGACACCGAAAACGTCTGACGTTTTGACCGGCCATAGTGCCGTTATAGTTATCCGTTGGTGCATCAAACGACATCCGAATGGGACGAAATTTGGCAGGCGGTCTACCTACAATATAATAAGACCGCATGCCCACTTTCACCCCATTCCGAGAACATTTTTATCCCACTTATAAAATAATATTTCGGAGGTGCCGCCGGCGTGTGCGAGTGTGTCGAGTCTCGAAACGGGCAACGGAAGGGACGCGGAGAAGCCGGCAGCTACGAGCGGATGCAAGTTTTTATGAAAACATGCGGATGAAATGCACATGATGACATGGCAAGGTGCAACAAGCAAACGAATCACATGGCAATGGCGGGAAATAAATGGAAGGAATCTGGAGCATCGGTCTCGGGGCGTCACAACTCTCCCCCACTAACAGAAGATCTCGACCCGAGATCTTAGGAGGAAACGAAAGGGGAAGAGGAAGAGGTACAAGAAAGTTGCTCTTAGACACATGAGTGAAACGAAAGAACCTCGAGAGGTTGAACAACTTGAAAGAAAGAAAACAACGAAGATGATTGAAGGTGAAAACACTCCGGTAGAAAAAGAGGAACACATATTACTATGAGAACCTTGGAGGTTACAAAGACATGAATTAAGATCTCAAGGGACAAAGAAGAATATGTAACCACTCCGGTTGAACGAGATAGACAAAGAATAAGAAAGAAAGAATTCAGACAGCACTCTGGTTGGAAATGGAAGGAATTAGCACAAATTTGACAAGATGAAAAGGACGGAGAAGAGAACAACACCTTCTACCACAAATGAATTTGAAGGAGCATCCTTATAAAGAAGGATTGAATGGAGTTGTTGGAAAATCAACAACGAAAAGAATATGCTTGTTGTGGGCTTATGGAAAACATTTCAAATATTATGAGGTGACAACCAGCCACTAACAAAAAGAATTTGCTTGCTTGAGGTTAACGAAGGGATAAAACTTCTTTCACCGAGAGGATACATAGAGAACTTGGGTCATGGATAATCACCACAAATAGCAACAATCCTTCGGAATGGCTTTAGGTGAAATCTGAACCATGATAACTCCGACGAATAAATTGATGGGTTGAAAGATCTCCTGGGCAAAGAGAAAATGATGGGTTTAACATATCTCATTCCTGACAACTGTGAATCATGAAACACGAAGACAAATTGTCAAGAAGGACATAATACCACCTAAAAAGACAAGTTAGAAAGGATTTGCACTTCGGAATGCAAGATGGAGAATGCTTGAGTTCCTAAAACAAAACATGTGTTGAACATCATGTATGTTTAGGATTATAGCTTGATGAATCTTAACTTTGAGAAGAATGTTGAAGAACACTTCGAGAATGAATTAAATTCTTAAGGAACCACCATGAAGAACCTCTTGGAAGAACTCCGGAAACGAAAGGATGCTAGAACAGAAGTGAAGGTTGAAAAGATTAAGATTTGAACCTTGCAATGATTTATATGGAGCTTCATGACGAGATAATGAGAAAACTTTGAACTCCGGAAAAGAAATATGAACGACTTAGAACCGAGAAATTGATATCATGGATGAACTCTGGAAGAAAGAATTAAATCACCTCCATGAACAAGAATAAGAATTATGATATGTCTATCCTTCATGAAAATAAATTGATGAAAAGCTATGGATTTGCATACTACTTATTATTCTTGAATAGATTAAAGAGAGATATAGTGCCAACTTGACGAAGTCTTCGAGGAAACACCGGTAGGATTTGGAAAGAACGAATGAATTGACACAATAACAAAGGAAGAGGAATCTTGAACGAACCACCGTAAGAGATGAAAAGAACGAATAAAAGAGAATGAATCGCCGGGAAGAATTAGAAAACGAACGAGGATACTTGAGGGAAATTAATTATAAGAGAACGAAGCGATCATGAGCTTATTGGAGAATACTTGAACGAAACTCCGGAAGAATTAGGAGAACGAGAGATGAGCGTTGAGAATGAATAATTCTTCTGAATGGCGGCCTCCGGAGAATCGAAAATGGAAAGGACTCAAGAAATGCTCCGGGTGGGTGAGGGTGTCCCGGACTAGCGGCTACCAGGGCTGCCGTCCTATCTCTCATAGGCCGGGCTAGTGGGCCGCTCTCTACTCGTCGATGGAAGGCCGGATTGTGGGCGACCCCGTGTATCAGAAGGAAACCTCCGAAGAATTGGCGTCTCCTCCAAGGAATAATTGGCGTGTCCGGCATGTTTATCCCCTGATGGTAACCGACTATATGCAACCCTAGGACCCTCTGGTGTCTAAATAACCAGAGGGTTTAGTCCGTAGAGGATCATCATATCCATTGCCTAGGGTTTAGCCCATCCAATCTCGAGGTAGATCAACTCTGTAACCTTCATACAATCACATCAATATAATCTAGCAGGACGTAGGGTATTACCTCTTCGAGAGGGCCCGAACCTGAGTAAATTGCCATCTCTACATTCCCTGTTACCCATTGATTTCTAGACCCACAGTTCAGATCCCCTACCCGAGATTTGCCGGTTTTGGTACTGACATTTGTGCTTTCATTGAGAGTTTTGCCGTGGGTCACCAAGGATCAATGGCTCGCCTTCTCATCAGCGATGGAATCCGCAACGGGGATATCTTTGTCCCCGGACAGCTCTTCGCGTTCGGCAGCATTGTGCTGCACGCCGACCCGACCGGTCACCTTGACCAGGTCGGTAGCTTCGCCCTTGAGAAGGAAATCAGGTTCGGCGGCCTTGAGTACGTCGCCGATGCTCTGGGCGATCTGGCCCTTACTGGGTTCTCGGCTTTACCCGGGGAGCCTACCAATCTTGAGGCCTTGACCTTGGATTCCCTCCCCGTCCCTATCCCCTGGCCGGGCCTCAGTTCGGATCTAGCACTGTGTTCAGATTCAACCCCAGCGCCAGAAAACCAAGGGTCACCCTTGGCCGGACACATTCATAGTATTGGCGCGCCGGAGCTCAACTCCGACGGATGCCCGAACGAGAATCCGGTTGACCTCTCGTTTTTAAGCGAGTTGTTAGATCGGATCCAGAGGATGAATATCGCGGATGGCCCGTCCTCAAACCCGGAGCAGGTCGGATAGGTGGCCAGCCGCGGGGAATTTTGCGTCCCACCCACCACCCACTTGGTAGCCACTGTCGAAGATTTAACCGACATGCTGGACTACGCCTCCGAGGAGGCTGAAGTCATGGATGAGGATATCGACGTCCCGCCCTACACGGCTCCCTCCCTTTCCACTTCCAATACCGGAAAGTGGACCGCCACCTCCACCTATGACATTTACATGGTTGACACCCCCGTGAAGGACGGTGACACAACCAAAAATGACGGCGACGATCCCGCCGAAGAACCGCCCAGGCGCCGACGACGGCGAGCCAGAGGGCGGGGAAAGGGCAAGGAAAATCACACAGACACGAACGGCACCGGAGATAACGAGACTCCGGACAACTTGGGGGAGCTCAGAGATAACACGCCCGAGCAGCGCCCCGACGCCCCTGAAGGGCACGAGGACCAGGGTGACCCCGAGGACCTCGAGGATTCCGAGGACAGCAGTTACCTCCCTCCGTCCGAAGAGGAAGATAGCCTCGGACCCGAAGACTTTATCGTCCCAGAGGATCCCCTGGAGCAAGAGAAATTCAAGCGGCAACTCATCGCCACTGCCCGAAGCTTGAAGAGGAAACAACAACAGCTAAAAGCCGAACAGGATACGCTCAACGACAGATGGACGATGGTCTTAGCTGCCGAAGAAGGCCTTGACGATCAACGTCAGGGCCAATACAAGAGTTACCCACGGCGGCGCCTACTCCCAGAATTTGAGGATGAGGCCTTCGAGCCCATGCCTCCCAGATGAACTTACGCAAACCAGCCCGACCGCCCCCCTCGAGGACGAGACAGGGCGGCCAGAGAAGCCGAATACCCACCCGCGCCCCCTCAAGGACGGGATAGGGCGGCCGGGGAAGCCGAACTCCCACCCACGCCCCCTCGAGGACGGGATAGGGCGGCCGGAGAAGCCGAATACCGACCCGCGCCCCCTCGCCGAGCAGGCAAAGACCCAGTTCAACCGGACGACCAATACGATCTGCGCCATGACCTGAACGCCCAAGGGATCCAGTCGAGATCCATCTATGGATCCACAGGATACGCACCCGCCAGACGGGACGGATACCAAGCCTGGCGCGATAGAAACGACAGAGCTCGGGAGCAACAACGTACCCGGATGATAACCGATCTCCGACGTGATGTGGCCCAGGCTAGGTGCGCCGCACACCCAATGTGTTTCACTAATGAGGTGATGCAGCATCAGTTCCCCAAGGGGTTCAAACCCGTCAATATAGAATCCTATGATGGGACAACCGACCTGGCCGTGTGGATTGAGGATTTTCTCCTCCACATTCATATGGCCCGAGGAGATGATCTCCACGCTATTAAGTACTTACCATTGAAACTCAAGGGACCAGCAAGCCATTGGCTGAACAGCCTACCCGAAAACTCTATTGGGAGCTGGGAAGAGCTCGAGGATGCATTCCGAGCTAACTTTCACGGCACCTACGTTCGGCCACCGGACGCCGATGACCTGAGCCATGTCATTCAGCAGCCTGGGGCGTCAGCCCAGCAATTCTGGAACCGGTTCTTGACCAAGAAGAACCAGATTGTCGACTGTCTGGATGCTGAAGTGATCGCGGCATTCAAACACAGTATTCAGGACGAGTGGCTCACCCGCCAGCTCGGCCAGGACAAGCCGAGAACAATGTCGACCCTTACCTCCCTAATGACCCGCTTTTGCGTGGGTGAGGATAGCTGGTTGGCTCGTCGAAGCAACCACCCCGAAGACCCCGGCACTTCAGAGGCCCGGGACAGTAACGGGAAACCCTGGCGCAATAGGAACAATAAGCGACGGAGGCCAAAAGTAGTTCCCTCCAGAGATCAAAACTGTGAACATGATCTATGTCACGCATATACCAAAGAAGGAGCGGAAATGCGCACTTCGGGATGTCTACGCCTTAGAGCCGGTAGCCCCGAAATTCAACCCATGGTCGGCTTGCCCGATCACTTTCGACCGTCGAGACCATCCGAACAGTATACGCCATGGAGGAATGGCGGCCCTGGTGCTCGACCCCATCGTGGACGGATTTCACCTCACCAGAGTCCTTATGGACGGAGGTAGCAGCCTCAACCTGCTCTACTCAGATACCGTGAAGAAAATGGGGATCGACCCATCAAGAATCAAACCCACCAATACAACCTTTAAAGGTGTAATCCCAGGTGTCGAGACACACTGCTCGGGATCCGTGACATTGGAAGTTGTCTTTGGCTCGCCCGATAACTTCCGCAGCGAAGACTTGATCTTCGATATTGTCCCCTTCCGCGGCGGTTACCACGCTCTCCTCGGCCGGACTGCGTTCACCCGCTTCAACGCCGTCCCGCACTATGCATACCTGAAGCTCAAAATGCCAGGACCAAAGGGCGTTATTACCATCAACGGTAACACCGAGCGCTCGCTCCGAACAGAGGAACACACGGCGGCTCTAGCCGCCGAAGTCCAAGCCGCCGAAGAGGCGTCGCAAGCCCAGTCTACTGCCAAGACACTGGACGCACGCAAGCACTCCCGAGCTACAGCCTCGGTTCCGGAGCACTCACATGCTCACTCCAAATAGGGGTACGCTCCCCACAGCACGGCCCACCTAGTCGCAAAATACGCACCTCGAGTGCACAATTTCGCGCTCAAAATTCCATGGGCAGTTGTGGGGACACATGAAACAAAGACCGAGAGCTCGGTTCGACCGAGCAATGGCCAACAGATGTCTTCAAATCAACATCGACAACGGGCACCATCTAGGGCCTGATCAGCCTCAAACTGATGCACCACAGCGACTTCTCAAAACCCTTCCCCAAGGGCTCGTCTTCCGAACATTACTACTTCCGCCGAACATACGGTCGACAGCTCCGCTCACACGGAAGCTTCTTAAAGAGCAAAGGCGCAGACGTGCAGTAGGGCGTAGTAGGGACGTCAGACCACTCATGAAGGCCCTGTGTCAACCTTTACTCTAATGTATTTATTTCTTCAAAAGTATCTATCAAAGTTACTTCGGCAATCCGGACTGTACGGTTGGACGTCATATATTCAAAGGAAATAAAAGACCAATTTTTCTCTGGTAATAGTGCAGTCATTCGCGCTGCATATTCCTTTCCGCTTTTTTTAGGCCGAAGTAAACTAGTGCGATACGTCCCTTTTTTGGTAACCGGCTAATAGACCGGGGGCTCGAACATAAACCTTACCTCAAACTTTATCCCGGCACTTATTTTATGTGCTCGGCATCGCGGATATTGCACTATATGAATCAGTTCTGAATTGCGTCTTTGGTCAATAGTTGGGTTGCCCGGCTCCTGTGTTTACCCTCTTACGTTCCGCACTATTCAGCTAAGAGGGTAAAGGGAGAACCACTGCTATTGTACTTCTAGCTAGCATGGTTAAGTACCTCAGTGGAGAAAGCCAAAAACTGACTGTCCCAATAAGCGAGAACTGGTCGGCGATCCGATGACTCGTATCAAACTAAAATTGTTGGAGGTTAGTCCGTGTTAAACGAAGGGTTCTCTGTTACAGAAACCATGTGATGATGGTATCAACCACGGCTTGTCCGAATATCACAAACACTGGGGGCTCATCACCAGCCCCCACAGTCAAGCTCCTCTGTCTAAGTGAAAGCACTAAAACCGCATAGTCTGATTGCCTGGTTTTTCGTACATACAACCGCCTCCGGGCACCGAGACGTCGGCTAAGGGTTCATGTATTACGAGAAAACACCCCATGCAGTATCTGCAAGGGGGCTGAAGCGGACGACTGGTAACTTTCAGTTTACAAACGGCTGCACAGGAGTCAAAATTAACATAAGCTGGCACTCTATTCACAGCCAAACAACTTGCATTACAATAAAACAAAAGTTTCAACTCCTTGGTTACAAGGAAACTAAGTCTACTCATAAATTACATCTTTTGAGCACTGGGCCTCTACTGCCCGAGCACCATCCATCACGATGGGAAAGTATTGCTCGGGGCGCCTATGCTCCTTCCCTAGCGGCAGAGGTCCGGTGGCCATCTTGGCTGGCTTTATCTTCGGCCAATGTACCATTGTTTTGCCAAAGGCCATCCGAGCCCCCTCAATGCATGTGGAGCGCTTCCAGGCGTCGATCTGGGAAGTGGCGTCGTACAGCCTCTGCACCAGACCGAAGTAGCTGCTCGGCAGTGGCTCCGACGGCCATAGCTTGACGCAGAGGTCCTTCATCATCGGCTCCGCCATCCGACGCAGCTCTGTTAGCTGCTTCATTTGGTTGTTGAGGAGGGGAGGGTGTTCGGGCACTTGAAATTGCGCCCAGAATAACCTCTGCTCGACCCGACCGTCCTGGGCGGCGAAGAACCTCGCCGCATCAGCCGCACTCTTTGGGAGGTCTGCAAAGGCGCCTGCGGAATGCCACACCCGCGTGAGCAAGGCGAACCTATTACCACCAAAGACACTTTGCAGCCAATATGGCTTACCATCCGCAATGAGCTTCACTTGGCAGAGTTCTTCTTGGTAGCCGCGTGCCTCTGTCCGCGCTTCCCTTACCACCGACCCCAATGAGGTTAGCTCGGCGGCCTGCTCTTTATTCTTCTGCTTGATAGCCTCACACTTCGTGACGGCATCCGCGAGTTCTTGTTCCACTTCCGCCACTCTGGCTTCGTGCTTCTCACTAGCGGTTTTCACCGAAGTCAATTCGGCAGCCGCTTGTTCGGCTGCCGACCTCTACTCCGCCGCTTCTAGCTGAGCCTTCCTCAGTGCGGCCTTGATGTTCTCGACCTCCACGGTGGCAGCTGTTGTCATACCAGTTAATTCCGTTTAGGCTAATTTAAACCTTACTTAACAAAAATGCAACGGCCTTACGTAAATACTGCAGTCTGGACTTGCCTTGCGCCTCGTCGAACCTCTTGTTCACCAGGCTGAGGTCGTCCTCGGAGCTTTTGAGCTTCCGATTCAGCTCGGCCAACTCTTCGGCATTGGCAGCCGCTGCCGAAGACGACGCCTGCGCATCACTCTGCGCACATTAGTATCCAAGATATTGATTTTTGATCCTCTGACCGGCTTTAATCCAACCAGCCAGAGTCTCGGGGGCTACTGTGTATGAGGCTATACATTTATACAAAAGAAATTCTTTAAGGGAAAACATTACTTGGCTCACCTTGAAGCCTGTGAGAAGGCCATTGAAGGCCTCCTTCAGTTCGTTATCCACGGACCGAAGACTTTGCAACACCGCGCCCATAAGGGCACGGTGCTCCTCAGCGATAGAGGAGCTAGTTAAAGCATCCTCCATCTCGTCCGGCCACCCAGTCGACGCCCGCGTTGGGGCGGGCGGGGGTGGCGGACGCACTTCGGCTTCTTCCATCTCGAAGACCGGAGTGTCCGACTCCGACCGCCTGGACGACTCAGGAGCCGCCCTCGGAGAGAGCTCGGATCATCCGGGCTCCTCCTCTTCATCTGCCGGAGGGGTCCTCCCCGCCTGGTCTGCGGCGGTCGAGGTATTTGCCTCGGCCATGCTGGTGTCGCCCCCTCCCCCTATGTGCAGCACGGGAGGGGTCCACCTTGATAGGACCTTCTCGGCCTCCTCGACGATTGGGGGAGGCGAGGCGCGCGATTCGGTCCTGCTCTCCGCCAGAGCAGCTGGTGGAGAGTCCCCCTCCGAGACTCGGTCGGTGGGGAGGTCGCGCATCGGCTGCGATGTTAGAAGTGAAGAGGCGATCAATGCCAAATCTAATCCGGCCGATGACACTCGAACGGATGTCAGAACGCGTACCTTTGAGCCCGCAGCTTGGCCTTGGGGATCCTCCGAGGAACCTCTTCGGAGGCCTCGGAGCCCTCGGCAGAAGCCGAGCTATCGCCGGACAAGGCCACCTTGGCCTTACACGGTCTTTTGGGGGCGGGTTGATGCAGCTCCTCCTCGACGTCTTCGGATGCCGCCCTTTTCCCTGTTCGGGAGGAATCATCTTCCTCCGCTTCCCCTCCTAGCTCCTTCTCCTCCTCTTGTGCGGAGGGAGCATGGGTGTCCCCGGATCTAGTGTCCGGGGGACCTCGGGGACAGAGGCCCTCTCTGGCCTCCTTCTTCTGGTCCTTCTTATTCTCCTTCCTCTCCGGTGCCTCGTATGGCTCCACGGCCAACATGGCTGCCAGTAGGGGTCTCCTGGGCCCCGCTGGCAGCGGCGCCGGACTGTTGATCCGCTCGGCCTTCTTCAGCCAGTTCTGCGGACGGGAAGTGAAAAGGCTAAGTACCTTATCAAAAGGGAACAGTTTGGTTATAAGTACAAAATTATTCATACCTCCCATGGGGGATTTGCGGCGTCGAGGACGATGTCTTCCTCCTCGGCCGGCCAGTCCTTTTGCGGCTTGAACAGCGCCCTCCATAGCTGAGCGTGGGAGGTGTGGAAGAAGTTGCGCACGGTGGCCGGGTCTTTGGACTTGTAGGCCCACATGGGGGAGGCCCTGTCCTGGCATGGGAGGATTCGGCGGCCGAGCATGATCTGGATCACGTTGGGCAGCTCGACGCCCTGCTCTATCATCTTGGCGATCCAGCTCTGCAGCTGCACCACCTTCTTGTTCACCCCCAGTCGAGGCCCTTCTTGGTCCATGAGACAAGCCTCGTAGGGGGTCCGGATCGGAAGGCCGGAATCGCCCCCCAATCTGCGCTCCTTGGCTCGGTGATGTAGAACCATTCCTTCTGCCAGACCTTGACGGTCTCGATGAAGGTGCCCTCTGGCCACTCCACTCGGGGGAGCTTGCTGAGCATCACACCCGCATAGTCCGCCTGCTGGCCATCGACGATCTTCGGCTTGATGTTGAAGATCTTCAGCCACAGGCCGAAGTGTGGCCGGATCCGAAGAAAGGCCTCGGAGATGATGATGAAGGCCGAGATGTGGAGGAAGGAGTTCGGCGCGAGATCGTGGAAATCAAGCCCGTAGAAGAACAACAGTCCCCTGACGAAGGGATGGAGGGGAAAACCCAGGCCTCAGATGAAGTGGGGCAGGAATACCACCCTCTCGCCCTGTCGCGGTGTGGGAACGACCTGGCCGGCCTCTGGGGCGCGGTGGGCGACGTTGGCAGGGAGATAGCCCGCGTCCTTCAGCTCCAAGATGGCGCTCTCAGTGACAACGGACGCCTCCCACTTGCCTTTGGACCCGGAGCCCGCCATTGCTGGATTGAAAGTGGCGGCCGGGAAGGTTCTTGGATTGGAAAGTGGATCTGGGTGCTGGAGCTCAAAGAATGGGGAAGGCAATAGAGAAGGCAGAAAGCGAGCGTGCGAAGGAAATGGAGACCGTTCCCCTTTTATGGGCTGTAAAACCCACGGCCCCTTTACTGTGCCGCAGTCCTCGCCATTTCCCCATGTAACCGTGCCATCATGCATGCGTGGGGCGGGGCATATTATTGATCAAATCCCTTAAAACCAGGGCACGATCTCCATATCGATGGGACGTGCCAATGAAAAAACCGCCTTGAATCGCAAATCGAGTTTTTCATAAAACAACTCGTGGTCGTGGCGCATTGTGACCCTTCGATAAAAAGTTGTCAGATGGGGGTACAGTTCATACCGAGGTGACTAGCCTTTGAGGCTAAGTTATCGATACCCGTTGGCGACCGAAGTAAATTTTGGGGCGTGTGCGGCTAGGCAACAAATAATGACTCGACTCAGAGGAGATGCAGGCTGGCCATTGATATCACAGAAGGAAGGGAACTGGTCCACAAAGCGGATGGTGTTCGACGTCTACCTCGGCTTCGAAGACTAGTTCGGGGGCTACTGAGGGTGTCCCGGACTAGGGGGTACTCGGGCTGCCGGCCTATCTCTCATAGGCCGGGCTGGTGGGCCGCTCTCTACTCGTCGTTGGAAGGCCGGATTGTGGGCGCCCCGTGTATCAGAAGGAAACCTCCGAAGACTTGGCGTCTCCTCCAAGGAATAAATGGCGTGGCCGGCATGTTTATCCCCTCATGGTACCCGACTATATGTAACCCTAGGACCGTCTGGTGTCTATATAAACCAGAGGGTTTAGTCCGTAGACGATCATCATATCCATTGCCTAGGGTTTAGCCCATCCGATCTCGAGGTAGATCAACTCTGTAACCTTCATACAATCACATCAATATAATCTAGCAGGACATAGGGTATTACCTCTTCGAGAGGGCCCGAACCTGGGTAAATAGCCGTCTCTACGTTCCCAGTTACCCATTGATTCCTAGACCCACAGTCCGGATCCCCTACCCGAGATCTTCCGGTTTTGGTACTGATAGTGGGGATGAAAAGAATTTCTCACAATCGAAAACAATTGTGAGGATGGCATGAAGCTAGAACCACGAATCTTCAAGAGAACGAATGAGAGAAATTCTTCTTCGGTCTTCAAATGCTCCGGGATAATGAAGAATAGAAAGGTTGATCCAAAGATGAAAAGAATTAGAAAGCGATCTTGGAGAAGACATTTGACCGATGAGAATTCATTCTTACGTTGAACTTAGAAAGAATTCGAGAATAACTCCAGGAAAAATTAGAAGAGTCAGATAAGATCCTGGGAAAAGACCTGTGGGTTAGGGCCCACTCAAAAGAAACACCATTGGAACGACTGCTTGAAATAGGAATGGCACCGGTTAATTGAAAGACTTGAATGAGGTAACAACCCCGAAATAGCTCGAACGGATCTTGAATAGAAACATGAATCTTCAGAGATAATTTCTTCGCACCGGAAAAGAATAGAGAGAGGCAAATAAACAAGAGAAGCTTTGATATGAACTTCCAACATGGGAAAATATTTGAATCAACGAAAAGGGATATGATCAACAACGAAGCTTGAATTTAGACCACCGGAGAAGAAAACGAGAACGAAGAATGACGAACTTGTAGCTCCTGAGCATCTACACGAGAAATCACCGGTTAAGAACATTGAAGGAAGGAATGAAGAGACTTCTCATGAACAAAATGGATAATTGATTGAGGTCTCTGGCTCCATGAAGAAAAAGGGTGAGAGGGTGGGAAAAAATAAAGAGAACAAAGACGGCTGAAACGAACAAATCCTCAGGTTTCTCAACGGCGCTCGTATGGAATAACTTGAAGAGAAGCACGTCGGTTGAAAAGAATTGTCGTGACAATCTCGATGATCAAAAGGATTAGCACTCCCATAGAAATATGAGAACACCACTTACAAAAGGTACGGAATCAACACTTGACTTCGAAGCAACTCGAATACCACAACAGAAACAAAACAAGGATTTGGCTTGGAGAATAAGCCAGGACAAACATATGATAGAGATTTCGTCCGAAATTTTCATGGTGGGGCCCGCACGGGCTCGATTGTACAGCGACCATCACGTACAAGGTAGTGTACATGACTTACGAAGCGTCCCCGAACTGTAGCAAACCTACAAGGGCTCTTTAAGACACAACGAGACCCACTGTAAAAACAACCGTGAGCAGGCGGACCACTAGACGTCGAACCCCAATCTCATATCATGTATCTGGCAGAAAGATATCCTAGGTAACTACTTGAATTCCCACCTAAGAACTCCCGAAACTTCTTGGTTGTGCGATCAGGTTGTGGGTCCAGGAACCTACTCAGCAAACAACAACCTAATCAGCTGCAACCGCATCCGCAACCCTCAACACATGACCGAGAAACTTCGCAAATTCATCTACCTTAGACCTTCGAAAACACAGCGATACTAGTCACGGTGGATCATCTGAGCTATCTCCTCCAGTACTAGGGAAAAGTCACGGCACTATTTGCCACCACAAAAAGTATAGAAGCGTTTCGATGTCGGCGTCCTCTGGTATTCAGGAACTGAAACGATAGCGAATGTGACAAGAACACCTTGGAGCTCAACTCCCCGGGTCCAATCCATACGGTCAGGAGGCACCAAGACAGAATTCCCGTCACAACGATATCATGACGATTCCAAAATACCCGCGTGATCCTAAAAACACCTACGTCACAATTCCTCACCAGAGCGACAAAGGGGATAAGGAGTAAAAAGAATTCCTACTCTCCGATATATAACTAGACTCAAAAT
Source organism: Elymus sibiricus (assembly GCA_039707655.1). NCBI lineage: Eukaryota > Viridiplantae > Streptophyta > Magnoliopsida > Poales > Poaceae > Elymus > Elymus sibiricus. The sequence continues at coordinate 208,836,604 of CM077670.1, forward strand.
AGTTTTTCTTCTATATTCGCCAACGGTTCGATCAATCAAGGGGACTCCTATGGTCGGTCAAGGCTCTGATACCAACTTGTAACGCCCAATATGCGATCCTATCCTCGAGGAACTCGGAGGCCCCACCAGGGATAGAAGCGCATATCGAAGACGCTTGCAAGATGGATATCATTACATCGTACCATGTACATAATAGATGGGGATACATACAAATACATACAGTCATCACAGGAATAAATCAATACATAGCAAACACCATACAGAAGAGCAGAATCCAACTACGGATGAAAACACAAGCGAAAAACACGAATGACATCCACCCTGCTAGCCCAGGCTACCAACCAGGAACCTATCCCAAGATCGACGAAGAAGAAGAACTCCAAAAGCAGACACGCATCGCTCTCACGTCAAATCATCGCATTACCTGTACCTGCATCTGATGTTGTAGTAATCTGTGAGCCACGAGGACTCAGCAATCCCATAACCATGGGTAGCAAGACTATCAAAGCTTAAATGGGTATGGAAGGGTAAAGTGGTGAGGGTGCAGCAAGCACTAAGCATTGTATGGTGGCTAACTTACGAGTACCAGAATAAGAAGAGTAAACTTCGCGTAAAGGTCGCAAACTAATAATGATCAAGAAGTGATCCTGAACACCTACTTACGAGTCAAACATAACCCCACCGTGTTCTCTTCTTGGTTCCAACCTCACAAGAAGAGACGATCACGGTTACGCACGCGGTTGGTGTATTTTAATTAGAATTAGTGTCAAGTTCTCTACAACCGGAGGTTATAAATATCCAAGTTGCCACATAACCATGGGCACGGCTTCGCGTTAGATTTAACCCTGCAGGGGTGTTCCAACCTGGTCCATCACAAACCAACACAAGCTGCGGTGGAAGACCTCAACCTCAAAAAAACCCGACCAACCTCGACTCAGCCCGAAGTATCCTCGGAATCCCGGTGCACAAGACATTTCGACAATGGTAACACAAGTCCAGCAAGACCTCCCGGTATACCGACAATCCTGATAGGAGTCGTACATATCTCATTCTCAGGACACACCGGATGGGCCAGACGTCGGGTTAGCTGAGACCCTGGTTGCCCAGGGGGCGCCGGACATCGCCCAGTTTGGACCAGCACCATCAGCACTGGCCCCCATGTATTATGTGGAATTAAAAATCCTCGGGTAGCGCTAACTCCCTATGCAAAATAATTATTTAATTCAGTATTATTATGTTGGCAAATGTTAAAACCAAAGTTGGGCCTTGCTGGAAGCGGTTATTCAAAGCGAACTGTCAAGAGGGTCCCATACCCCTGAGCATGTTAGGAACACTAATCAAGGATCATAACACCGGTATTACAGAAACTAGGGCGGCATGAGTGGAACAAAACACCAGGCAAAAGGCCGAGCCTTCCACCCAAAACCTAGTATATAGATGCATTAATTAGATAAGAGATATTGTGATATCCCATGATATCCATGTCCCAACATGGAACAACATACAACTGCGCCTGCAACTAGCAACGCTATAAGAAAGGGCTGAGCAAAGCGGTAACATAGCCAAACAATGGTTTGCTGGGTAAGGGTGGTTAGAGGCTGTATCATGGCATATGGGAGGCTGACATATATGTGGTAGGAAGCACGACATAGCTATAACAACGAGACAACTAGCAGGCAAAGATAGTAAAGATATCCAAGGTCATGATCATCTTGCCTGGAATCCCACTCGGAAGAAGATCGAGTCCATGAAGAATACGAACCAACGTAGTTGAACGAATCCTCACAATCGCATCGAACCGGAACTATCGAGAAGAAGCACAACCGGAAAGAAGCAAACAACATGGTAAACACACAAGCATAAACATGGCATGATGCACAACCAAATATGATGCATGACAAGCTTAAATGTTGTTAAACATGGCAAGAGATGAAGCATAAGCAATCCATACAACTAGGCAAGTTTAAATGAGGCCGGAAACACAAATAACAATTCCGGTAAATCCCCATATGCAAATTTTCGAAATTGGTACTGATCTGAATTAACACAATGTTAAAATTGTTAAACAACAAGTTAACATGCACCATGATGATCTACATGTTTTTCTAGTCAAGTTACATATGTAGATCATTTAATTCGGAGCTACGGTCAAGAAGATATGAGCTAAACAAGTTTAACATTGCAATAATGCAAAATACATGCAAACATCAACCACCAACACTCAAATCAAGGATGCAACATGACATTATGAAACTACACACAAATCTAAGCAAGTTTCATGTAGGACATGATCAAAACGGAGCAACGGTTCAACAATTACCATCAACACAAGTTATAATAACAATCTGCCCAAAACAGGAACATAGCACTTTGCAAGCATCAAAACAACATGCTACAGTGCTAGAACATGGCATCAAATGGCACATCATGGTAGTACATATCATGGAGCTCAAATCAATCAACATGGGCATAAACATAGGAGGAATAGATTAATTACTATGATTTTTACAAAATGGAACATTCTGTTAACAGGTTGACAGATTTAACATGATGGCAACTTGAGAGCAGCAAAGAGACATGCTACAGGAGCTTTACATGGCAACCAAAGGCATGGCATCAAAGTAGACATTACATAGACCAAATCTCATGAAGGAACCATATGCATATGAACTCTAGATTAGTGGCAACCATCAAGCAAAGTTGGCAAGTTTTTATCACAGACAGTTTTTAACTTAGAACAGCAATATTGATTAGGCATGTTTACAAGCTCATGGCAGTCACATCATGGCATGAAATAAATAGTAGCAGCAAGAAGACATGAAAATGCTCCAAAGACATGTTGACAAGATGCTCATATGACATTTGCATAAAATCACACAAAAATGACAAAGTGACAAATATTAACAGTTTTCTGCTGTTAACAGCATGATGCACTTTTGCAACAGAGATTAGCACATGAAGATGAATCCTAACATGAATGCAATGGCAACCATCATGTAGGGCACGAAGAGTAGATCAATTTACATATAAATATCATTTACATATGATGAACAGGGGCAAAGATATGGTCCGGGCATGAGCGTTGGATAGTTAAAATGCGCACAGGGCGCTAGATAGGGTCAAGGCTCACATCGGGCTGGGCTTGAGGCGCAGCTGGGCCTGAGCGCTGGTGGAGCCCATGCGCGAGGACGAGCAGCTCCCTACTCGATCCCGAGCAGGGCCACGGCGGCGGCGGCGGCTTGGCAAGTCGGGGATGCAGGGGGATCGAGGAGGCAAGGAGGAGACCGGGGACGGGTGATGGAGACCAGATCCGGTGGCTGCCTCTTCGTTCCTAGCGTCGACGGTGAGATCGGCGAGCTCGAGGGCCAGCGCGCATGGCGGCCCCTGTCCAAGGCAAAGAGAGAGAGGTGAGGGCTAGGGAGAAGGAGAAAGGAGAGAGAAGGAGAGGGAGGCGAGGCCGACCTGGAGGCCACCGGCGGGTGGTGGTGCACGGGGCGGAGGTGGGGGGCGGCGGGGTCGCGAGGCGGCAGGGGCTCTGGATCGGGAGCTCCTCTCCCGATCTGAAGCGCTCGGGGTGAGCGGGCATGGAGGGGTGCGGGGGCGCGGCCCGGTTGCGGCCCGGGGCGGGCCGGCGATGGGCTCCGCAGGCCCGCGCGGGAGGAGAGAGGCTGGGGGCGCGGGGCACTGTGCAGGCGGCAGCTTGCTGGTGGCGGTGCGACAAGTGGCGGTGGACGGGTGGCCTGCGCGGCAAACGAGGGAAGGCGGCGGCTGGTCCAAAATGGAAGGATTCCACTGGTTAAATAGGCAGGGTAGCTAGGGTTGAGGGTTTTGGGATGTTTTGGAGGCCTCCGATCATGATCGGACGGATCCGAACAGAGGGGAGATTAGCTGGGCTAGGTGGGCTGTGTAGAGAGGGTTTGGGCTGAGGAGAGAGGGAAGTGGTGCAGCCCGGCACGGTTTTCGGGGCACCGAAAACGTCCGACGTTTTGACCGGCTATAGTGCCGCTATAGTTATCCGTTGGGGCATCAAACGACATCCGAATGGGACGAAATTTGGCAGGCAGTCTACCTACAATATAATAAGACCGCACGCCCACTTTCACCCCATTCTGAGAACATTTTTATCCCACTTATAAAATAATATTTCGGAGGTGCCGCGGGCGCGTGCGAGTGTGTCGGGTCTCGAAATGGCCAACGGAAGGGACGCGGAGAAGCCGGCAGCTACGAGCGGATGCAAGTTTTTATGAAAACATGGGGATGAAATGGACATGATGACATGGCAAGGTGCAACAAGCAAATGAATCACATGGCAACGGTGGAAAATAAATGGAAGGAATCTGGAGCATCAGTCTCGGGGCGTCACAGCGGCCTCACGAGGCTGGTCGCGCCAGCCCTGGCGGAAGTTGTCGTTGCTGTTGCGGCCGTCCCGACGGTTGCCGCCATGGCCACCTCCACGGCCGGCGCCGCGGTCATTGCGGTCATCTCGGCAACCCTGGCGCTCGTCGTGGAGCAGCTTGAGCTCGTGGCAGCCCTCGGTGCTGTGGGAGCGGACGTTGTGATAGGCGCAGAGTGGCCGGCTCTCTTTCCTGGGCTCATCATGGTCGCGGCCGTGCTTCTGCTTGGGCTCCACCTCAAGCACGGCAGGGCCCTTGCGCTTGACGTCCTTGTTCTTGGTCTTGGCGGCATCGAGCGCCGCGTCGGGGTCGTTGTGGACGAAGAGGCGGCCTTCTTCAGCCTTGGCGCACTTGTCGGCGAGGTCGAGCAGCTCAAGCACGGAGTCGAGCTCACCGTTCATGGCGAGCTTCTTGCGCATCTTGACGTACATGACGCCGGTGGTGAACGCAGAGATGACGGCCGCGTCGGAGGCGCGCGGGATCTCGTTGCGCACCTGGCTGAAGCGTTGGATGTACTTGCGGAGGGTCTCATCTGGGCACTGCCGCACATGCCGCAGGTCGTTGATGGTGAGGGAGCGGTCCTGTGTGCCCTTGAAGTTGGCGACGAACTGGCTGCAGAGCTCAGCCCATGATGAGATGGACGCCTCGGGGAGGTTCATGAGCCAGGAGCGCGGGCCGTCCTTGAGGGCCATGGGGAACCAGTTCGCCATGACCTTGTCGTCGCCGTTCGCCGCCTCGACACTCAGCGCGTAGAGCTGGAGGAACTCCGCGGGGTTGGGGGTGCCGTCATAGCGCGGAGGCAGCTCAGGCTTGAACTTCGTGGGCCAGACCACGCGACGCAGCTCGTGGGTGAAGGCACGGCAGCCCACACCGCTTGAGGGGACGCCGCCAGTGAGGGCGGCACGTTTTTGACAGCCAGCCGCCGCAACATCCTGAACGGCATGGTCCTGGCGCTGGCGCTGCCGCTCGAGGAGCACTCGTGCATCAGGGGGCGCCCGGCGGATGATCTGGCAGCTGGCCTTGTCTCGGACCGGCGAGGACGCACCACGGGACGGCTCACGAGCCCGCGCGCTATGCTGGGCCCCGCCATGCTCGTCGCGCAGAGGAGGCGGCGGGGGAGCGTCGTGCGCCAGGTCCCCAGCACGAGATGGCGGAGGGCGGAGTGAGTGGGAAGGCGCCTGAGCGTCCCCAGCGGCGTTGACGAGCTCGGTGATGCGGCCAAGCCAAGCTTCGTAGCCGGCGTCAGCTGGACGGTAGTGGAGCAGCTCGCGCGCCATGAGCAGCGCGGCCTGCGGGTTTGGCGGCCCACGGTGGGCGAGGCAGGAGGCCGTGGCGGTGTGGCCGTTCGCCTGCACAGAGGGGTGCAGGGAGGAGTCCTGCTGCTCGCGGGCAGCGGGGTCGGTGGCGGCAGCAGCCTCGGCGTTAGGGTGGCGGCGATTGCCACGGGCCACTGGCTCTGTCTGAGCCACGTGGCCAGCCCTGCGCTCGGCGCGCTCACGACGTGCGTCGGCCATGAGGTTGGTGGTGCAGAGGACGGAGCGGAAAAACAATAGCGCACCCTTACCTGGCGCGCCAAATGTCGGAAGTCGGGCTTCGGGGACCCAAAGGTTCGAACACTGGAGTGAGCTCGTTCTACCACTTCGTCTCCTACCATGACTAAGCGACGGCGAGGCTACGGCGAGAGCGCGCTAGCGAGGAACGGACCATGGACTCAGCGATTACCCAGGTTCGGGCCACCTTGCAGTGTAAAACCCTACTCATGCTTGTGGTTGGGATTGCAAGGGGCAAGAGAATTCTTGCGTACAAGGTGGAGGAGGCAGAACTCAACCGAGGTCTCTCTCTACAACGGCAGCACTGCCCTTTATCTCAGCCTTGGTCCTCTTCCCCCTCGAAAACTTAGGCGGGAAGGTTAGCCACACTTGGCAGTTTTGAAAGGGGACAGGCGCTCAGGCTATCCTGACTAAAGGCGGTCTTCACCAGCCAAAGCATGATCCATGATGCGCCGGTGGGCTCGGTGATGACCTCCGCCCTGCGCGCCCGCTGTTTTGGTCTTCCTTCGCCGATCGGGCAACCTTTGGGGTCGCTTTGGGGAGTAGATAGCTGGCCCTGCTCCCTTAACACAAAAGAGGAAACCATCTTCATCCGCGCCTGCTGGTGCGGCCTCTGTCGCTGCTCGTCGTCGCGCACGTCACCCACGTGATGGGCCCCAGACCGTGCGGCTGTGCCGAACGGCCTTCATCTTGGGTGCCTTCGGGAGGAGGCCTCGGGAGGCGACCTCACGAGAGGTCCTCGCGAGGCCGTTGGTGAGGATGCCGAGCCTTGCTCGCCACTTCCTGAGGAGGGGGCCTCAGGAGGCCAAGGCCTCATGAAGAGTCCTGGTGAGGTGCTTGGTGATGACGTCCTGCTCGGCCTATGCTAGGCGTTGCCCCCTGGGCCAACGGCAGACAGATCTGGATACCCTAGGTTCCATGGGCCCGACAACCAGGAACCGCGCGGAGTGGCTTGCATCCTCAGCGGGGCCCAGGCCCCCGCATCCAATTGCCACTTCAAGCTGTTCTCTCGCGAGGTGAATGCCGCCCTCCCGAGGCCTGAGGCTTCTTAGCACCTCAAGTGGTTACAGTACGCAATCACCTTCGACTCCAAGGACCACCCCAAGTCCACGAGCTCTATGGGCACAATCCCCATGCTGTGCACTCCCACCATCAGCAACGTCGCCGTCACCAAGACGCTCATCGATGGGGGCGCAGGCCTCAACGTGATCTCCATCGAGACCTTCGAGCAGCTCCAAGTGCCCTATGTGCAATTGATGCCGACGAGGCCCTTCTCAGGCATGAGGGATGGCTCCACGCTGCCTCTGGGGCAAGTGTGCCTTCCCGTCACCTTCGGCACCTGCAAGAACTACCTCACTGAGCTCATCGACTTCGATGTGGCCCACATTGGCCTGCCCTACAACGCCATTATGGGCTACCCAGCGCTCGCCAAGTTCATAGCGGCGACCCATCATGCCTACAACGTCCTCAAGATGCAGGGCTGCAGTGGTGTCATCACGGTCCACTGCGACAAGAATGATGTAGTCTGCTCCCTCAAGCATGCCTACAAGGCCGTCGCCACGGCCTACCCAACTGACGAGGATGCTATCGCACCTCCCAAGGCCGCACCCGCGAAAAGAAGCAGCTATTCTCTCAGGACCATGCCAAAACAAAGAAATTGTCGGTGGATGGCAGCGGCTCAGGCCCTGCCTTCACCATCGGCACCAGCCTCTCTCCTGCATAGGAAGACACGCTCGTCACCTTCCTTCGGGCAAATGCGGATGTGTTCGCTTGGACAACATCTGATTTTTCCGGTGTGCCGAGGGAGGTGATCGAGCACCACTTAGCGGTGTGCCCCAACGCGCGCCCCGTGAAACAGAAGGCACGGCGGCAGGCGCCAGTGAAGCAAGAATTCATCGTCCAAGAAGTTCAGAAGCTACAAGAAGCTGGAGTCATCTGCGAGGTGCACCATCCCGAATGGCTTGCCAACCCAGTCGTGGTTCCCAAGAAAGGTGGCAAAGAGCGAATGTGCGTCGACTTCACGGGCCTCAACAAGTCCTGCCCTCAAGATCGCATCCTGCTGCCTCACATCGACCAGATCGTGGACTCCACTGCCGGGTGTGAGTTGTTGTGCTTCCTAGATGCCTTCTCAGGCTACCACCAGATCAAGATGGTGGCAGAAGATGTGGAGAAAACGGTCTTCATCAGCCCCTGCGGCATATACTGCTACATCTACATGCCCTTCGGCCTGAGGAGTGCAGGACCCACCTTCCAGAGGCTGATGCGCATCGCCCTGGGACCCCAGATGAGAAGGAACGTGGAAGCCTACGTCGACGACATCGTTGTTAAGACTCGCGAGGCCTGGTCCCTCCTAGCGGACCTCAAGGAAACGTTCAACAACCCGCGCAAGGTCAAGCTCGAGCTCAACCCCGACAAGTGCATCTTCGGAGTCCCTTCTGGCAAGCTGCTGGGCTTCCTGGTCTCCCACCCTGAGAAGATCAAGGCCATCGAGAAGATGTGCCCTCCCCAGAACATCAGGCAAATGCAGCGCCTGGCGGGATGCATGGCCTCGCTTGGGCGCTTCATCTCCAAGTTGGGCGAGCGAGCCCTACCGTTCTTCAAGCTCATGAAGAGATCCGGCCCCTTCAAGTGGACTCCTGAGGCTGATGCCGCCTTCGAGGTCCTCACGAGCCTGCCCATCATGGTCGTGGTGGCGGTGCGAGAGGAGTGCGTCTATACATGGCAACCACCCCCCAAATGGCTAGCGCGGCCTTGGTGGCGGTGCGAGAGGAGCGCGTCTGCATCCAGAAGAAGCCTGCTGAGGCCACATCAGTGCCTACCGAGGCCGCACCATCGCTTGCCGAGGGCCCTTCTCAGGAGGGCCCTGTCGAGCTGCCTCGCAAGCCTCCTCACGAGTCGCCTCCTGAGCCCCTCTGAGCTTCATGAGCCCAGGGCCCTCCGGAGAGCAAGATGCTTCCACAACCACGCGCCTCGTCGAGCACCCTATGTACTTCGTTAGCACGGTGCTGCGGGATGCACACGAACGCTACCCCATGCAGCAGAAGCTCCTCCTCACGCTCCTCATCGCCTCCAGGAAGGCAGCGTTCGTATATTAAAGACTAATGCTATATGTTATTTTGACTCCGTTGCGACTGTTTATAATCTGAAAGTGGCCCATCGTCGGCTTCCCCCCTTTGTAGATGCTACGCAGGGTGTTTCCGCACTAACAAGACAACCCTTAGCCGACGTCTCGGTGCACGGAGGCGGTTGTGTTAGTGGAAACGAGGCAATCAGATGTGTAGACTTTATAACTTTCACTTAGTCATAGGAGCTTAAAGTTGGCAGGTCAGTTACTAGCCCCCGGTTAGTGTTCGGCGTCAGCCGAGGTCAAACCATTAACACTTCGGCCAATTTTAAGAAAGGCCCACGGGGTAACCTCTATCGATCTATAGTTTGACACAGTCATCGGATCGCTGACCAGTTTGCGCTCATTGTGACAGTCAGTTTTCGGCTTTCTCCACTGAGGTACTTGACCAGTTAAATCGGAAGTACAATCGCAATGGTTCTCCCTTTGCACACCTAGCCGAACAAATCGGAACGTAGGAGGCAAGCATAGGAGCCGGGCAACCCAACTATTGACCGAAGACACAATTCGAAACTGATGCGTATAAAGCAATATCCGAGAACGTATGGCCGAGGACTCCATAGAGTACCTTGGCTTTTGGTGGGTTCGGCTCTAGTCGAAGCCCCCCGTTGATATTGTCGATGCTTTAAAGGTGTACGGCATTGTACTACGAGGCTTATGGTTTTGACAACGCCGAGGTGCAGCTCGGCAGGAAAGATGCCGAACTGCGGGTCAGAAAATATTTCTCGAGCAAAACCATCACGCAGAGCACCTCGATCAAGAGGAGACAACACATAATACCCTAGATAAGAATTTCCTTCAAAAAGGATGTCCAATATCCCGTTCGCGAAAGAATATGGACTCGGGTCGGATTCGTTTTCGTGTAGAAAACAGATCCGAAAATTGATGCACTCACCGGACGCTTCCCGGAGTTTGAACGGTCGGATCGAGCTGAAATTTTGCAGGGTTGTTCTAGACACAATTCCGCATAAATCCACCGAAGCAATCGTCCAAGCAACGCTCGAGGAGACGGGGACGGCGGACATGAATCCGCTGTCCAGAAAAAACTGCATGATCACGCGAGGGCAATGTTGACGTTGAGCCCCCGAGCACCATGGACGATTTTTCCATGATCCCGGATGAGATCGGAGTTGATGATGACGAAGACATCCGTCCGAACTTGACGATCCGAAGAGAAGCCTAGTCCTCGGCCTAGCCGAGGTGACCAGTCGGGCCGGCGACGAAGATGCCGAAGCTGACGATGTAGCTCGGTTCCGACACGTAGATCGCGGTGGAGCCGATCTGAATTCCCATCGCACCGCGGCGACTACCCAGCAGACTCTCAATGAAAGCACCAATGTCGGTCCTAAATCCGGCATATCTCGTAGTAGGGGTCCTAAGCTCGGCGTCATGGAGCGATGGTAACATGGACACAGAGTTTTACCCAGGTTCGGGCCCTCTCGAAGAGGTAATACCCTACGTCCTGCTTTTGATTGTATTGATATGGGGCATAGTACAGAGCACATGTGGCTACCACGAGATTGTTCTAATGAATATCAGATCATTTATTGACTAGCCTGGCCTCGGTTTATATATGCACCGGAGGCCTAGGGTTTAGGAGAGTCCTCGTCTTGGGCGCCAAGTCTTGTAGAGTCTTCCTTGTATGCGTCATGGGCTGCCCGAAGTGGCCCATTAGTGAACTGCCATGGGGGTGCTCGGCTCAACCCACCTGGTCGGGAGACGATGTGGTGAGTACCCCCTAGTCCAGGACACCGTCACCAGCCGGCGCCGAAACCTTTAGATTGCGTCCGTTCGTCGGTTAAGCGCAGAAATGAACACATTTTTGTTTGTTTTCTGCCTAACGAACGAACGCCTGTATCTTTTCATCCGTGACTCCGAATCAGGTGAATCCAACGCCCACGGTTTCTATTCGTCAAGCCCGTTCCGATGACATCACTTTCATAAGGTTGTAACTTTCTGAAAATGCCCATTTTGCCGTTGCCCTTCAATCAGCCCTCCGAGAGAGAATCCTTTCCGGCAAATTCTTCCGCGAGGTGATCGCACTTCTCCCGGAGTATTCCTTCACCCCCAGGCAAGCCGACCATCTGATATATGCCCTAAAGCATTGCTCTGTGTTATTCTTGCTTGTTTAATTAATGATTATGCCTGTGCTAGAAATAATTAAACTCCTGCTAGTTTGAATTTGCTGTTTACATTACTTGCTAATGCTCATCATAGTATCGCGCTAGTGACTCGTAGATGACATTATGGAGATAGGTTGTTTTGTTTTCAGCATGCATTACCATTGTTATTGCAATGAGTAAGAATAAGATATAATGAAAACAACCTCATCCATCAGCTGGATCGAGTCATAGTGCCACCGAACCGAGCTCATCAAGTGCAGCCACATTTGCCGGTATGGGATGGCCCTAGCTTGGTCTATTGTCCTGCCTCTTGTCGGTACCACCAAATAGGGAAGGTTATGCATGCGCACTACCCTGGCCCGGTAGGCGGCGATAACCTTGTGAGCCCAGTTGTTTGTTTGCGCGCGGTCCCTGTTTGGGACAGTTTAGTTTGGCCACGACGGTGGCAGGTGTCACGGGGTGACACAGGGCCACCCAGGACATGACCCAGGGAGGGTATGACTGTCGGTGGGACCGTAAGAGTGCCAGGCAATAGACAAGGTTTTGTTGGAGCAGCACCGGTCCACCCGAATGGGAACATGTACTAAGTACGAGGCCGGGAGCTCCATGGTGTGGGTAAATTGCGCAACCTCTGCAGAGTGTAAATCTATTCGAATAGCCGTGTCCTCGGTTATGGGACACAGTAAGTACTAGGTATCACTATTTGGTCTGTGTCGAGTCTGGAGGAACAAACTATATGATGTTAATAATGAACCAGAGAAATGTATGATTTGTCAGACTTGCAGTACGGATGCCTGAACATCAGATGATGTCAGGGATATGAATGATAGCCATGCGATGGCTAGGAGATGAGCGGGTGGATGACCGCAAAGTTTGGATCAGAGTTGGATCGTGAGAATACTCGGAGTATGAATTATTTACTTGATATGCTTTACCCTACTGTATTTACTCCAATAGTAGTATGATAGATAACCCTGCTATGACATGATGATTAATACTGCTAGATGTTTAATCTTGCTAGATAATCCTGTTATAACTTGATAGAGAATACTGTTAAGATAACAAGTACATGCTTGAATGCCATGGATTGCTTTGCTTGGTGTATATGTTGGTTTGGTTTGCTTGCAAGTACATTCAAAAGTACTCAGCGGCCTTCAATGTGGCCAGGTTCACCTAAGGATTCGACGCATACTAGCGAGGAGCCGGAGTGTTCGCGGGCTAGAAGAGTAACCAAGTCAGATCCCTGTGGATTGGAGCCACAACAAGACCCTGCTGCCTTAGATAGAGCTTTTCCGCTGCCATCACCCTTGAAATATATCATGTAAGATAGATATATTCATTAATAGAAATGCATGTGTTCATGATTGACGGGGTCCTGGATTAGGGGGTGCTAACCATGCTGACTCGGTTCCTCGGATGGGCCGATGTGCCCCCGTACGTGATCAAGATGGACTCCGGAAGCCGCGCATGGGAGACGTGATCAAGGCTGCCATTACCGAAGACTTGTAGTACACTTCAAGATTAATCCAGCCTCCTTACTCCAAGATACCGACCTTGTAACCCTAGGTACCCTCCCTGGCGTGTATATAAGCCATAGGGTTTAGCCCGTAGGGCACACAACAAAACGCAACATCGAACACCTAGCATGAGGAGTTAAACACATATTACGATCTCGAGGTAGATCAACTCTGTACTCGATACATCTCCATTAATATAAACAGAAGCAGTACATAGGGTTTTACCTCCATCAAGAGGGCCCGAACCTGGGTAAAACATCGTCTCCCTTTGTCTCTGTTACCATCGATCCGAGATCCGCAGCTCGGGACCCCCTACCCTGAGGTCTGCCGGTTTTTACACCGACACTGGTGCTTTCATTGAGAGTTCTGCTGCGCGATCACCAGAAGGATCAATGGCTCACCTACGAATCAATCGCGATATTTGTTGTGGGGACGTCTACACCCCCGGACAGCTTTTCGTCTTCGGCAGCATGATGTTCTGCGCCGATTTGACGGGACACCTGACTTCCGTCGAGAACTACGCCCCAGGATGGGTCATAACCTTCGGTGGCCTCGGGTACACTGCCGATTCCCGCGGCGAACTCGTCTTGTCGGGATTGACGCCAGGCCTGATCGAGAGCTCGGCCGGTTCTAGAGGCTCGATTCCGGAACCAAACTCTGTCATGACATCTTTTGAGATCACCGACGCCGCCACTTCGGCTGATCCCTCCCCGACTCCTAGTACGGAGAGAGATCCGGCTCCCACTGCCGAAGCAGTGCCGATACCAGAGATGATTTCGAATCAAAACTCTGTATTACATTCAGATCCCCTTCGCTCCGAAGACGCGCCTGATCACACGCAGGATGTACTTCAAATCAGCCCTGCCTATGGCGCATCCATGGATCCCGAAGAGTTATCTCATCTTGATGAGATGCTTTGCCGCATCCAGAGCATGTCCATCTCGGAAGGCAAGACTTCGGTTTATCATCATATCGGACTTAAAGCCGACGATAGGGAAATTTACATCCCACCCACCACCCACCTAGTCGCCATGATCGATGATTTAACCGACGTGTTGGACTACGGCGAACCCTCAGATATGGATGAGGACGCCGACGACCCCATCGAGGACACCTTGCCCTCGGTCAACACGGGCAACTGGACTGCCACATCCACTTACGATGTCTATATGGTGGACACCCCCAAATCCCCTCCCAGACGCCGGCGACGGCGCCGAAGGGGTAATAATGGGGAACCCAGTGGCAATGACGCAACAACCAATAACGGCAATGAGGCGGACGGCGACGCCGATAACCTTGAGGAGGACATTCAAGCCTCCCCAGCAAGGAACGGCACACCAGACCGACCTCTTGTGGACTCTGATCCCGATGACCTCTTTGAAGGGGCCGACGACAATTACATGCCGGAGTCCGAGGAGGACGACAGCCTCGGTACCGAGGACTTCATCGTCCCAGAGGACCCCTTCGAACAAGAACGCTTCCGGCGACGCCTTGTCACGTCGGCCCGGAGCTTAAAACGCAAGCAGCAGCTGTTGCAGGAAAATACCGACGCGCTGAATGATAAGTGGGTTGAAGTGCTCTCCGCCGAGCAGGATATGGAGAACCGACGCCATAGTGCGCCGAAGTCTTACCCACGGAGGCGCCTCTTACCAGAATTTGATGAAGAGCTCACTGACGACCTCGATCGGCCCCCTAGAGGCCGGGACAGGCCAAGACGAGAAGACCATGGTGAAAGGCCACCCCCACACCGTCATGGTAAAGACCCCGTGGACTACCTGGATCCTCGCGACGCTAGACGTCGTATTGAAGAAAATAGAGCACCCCCTCGGTCCATGTACGGATCAAGGGGACGTGCCCCCGCTGGGCCCAACGGCTACGATGCCTGGATAGACAGGAACGGCCGTGCCCGAGATCAAGCTTACTCACGGCTCTCTCCTGACACCCGACGAGATCCTCCTCGGTCCCGTGGTCTAGCTCACCCTATCTGCTTTACAGACAAGGTGATGGAGCATCAATTTCCTGAAGGGTTTAGACCCATTAACATCAAATCATACGATGGCACCACCGACCCGGCAGTTTGGATCGAGGATTTTCTCCTACATATACACATGGCCAACGGAGATGATCTCCATGCCATCAAATATCTGCCGCTCAAGTTAAAGGGGCCGACAAGACACTGGCTTAATAGCCTCCCTCCTCACTCTATTGGCAGCTGGGAAGCCCTAGAAGACGCTTTTCGAGCAAACTCCCAGGGCACGTATGTCCGACCTCCGGACGCTGACGACCTCAGCCGTGTTGCCCAGCAGCCTGGCGAATCAGCCCGGAAGTTCTGGAACAGGTTCCTCACCAAGAAGAACCAGATCATAGACTGCTCCGAAGCCGAGGCCATCGCCGCATTCAAAAATAATATTCGAGATGAATGGCTAGCTCGACAGCTCGGCCAGGATAAGCCGAGGACTACGGCTGCCCTGACCTCTCTGATGACCCGCTTTTGCGCGGGAGAGGATAGCTGGCTCGCCCGAAGTACTCATAACGGTGAGGCAGGCAACTCGGAAACCCGCGACGCCAATGGAAAACCAAAGTGCAATAAAAATAAGCGCAGGTATAAAAACGGCGGAAGCGACACTGAAGATGCCGCAGTCAATGCTGGATTCGCTGGACCAAAATCCGGGCAGAAAAGAAAACCCTATAAGGGGAACAAAGATGGACCTAGCCAGCTTGACAGGCTCCTGGACCGCCCATGTGGGATTCGTGGTACTCAGGAAAAACCAGCAACACACACTAATAGGAATTGCTGGGTCTTCAAACAAGCTGGCAAGGTAGCGGCAGAGGGTTAGAATAAAACCCAACACCATAGCGACGACGAGGATGAACCTCGGCAGCCCAATAATGGAGGGCAAAAGAAATTTCCCAACGAGGTAACAGAGGTCAATATGATCTGTGTGACCCACATCCCTAAACAGGAGAGAAAACATGTGCTTCAGGACGTATATGCGTTGGAGCCAGTCGCCCCGAAGTATAACCCATGGTCGGCTTACCCGATCACTTTCAACAAGCACGATCATCCGACCAGCATCAGGCATGGCGGATCTGCGGCGCTCGTTCTGGACCCTATTGTTGATGGTTATCATCTAACACGTGTCCTGATGGACGGGGGGGGGGGGCAGTCTTAACCTCATCTATGAGGACATTCTTCGGAAGATTGGCATTGACTCATCGCGGATAAAGCCGAGCTCTACCACCTTTAAAGGTGTCATTCCAGGCGTCGAGGCCCGTTGTACCGGGACAGTCACCCTCGAGGTAGTCTTCGGTTCGCCCGAGAACTTCAGAAGCGAGGAGTTAATCTTCGACATCGTACCCTTCCGGAGTGGATACCACACGCTCCTAGGGCGCACAGCGTTTGCACGCTTCAACGCAGTCCCGCATTACGCCTACCTCAAGCTCAAAATGCCGGGACCTAACGGTGTCATCACAGTCAATGGTAATACCGAACGTTCACTTCTGACAGAGGAACAAACCGCGGCTTTTGTAGCCGTGGTCCAAGCGTCCGAGGAGGCAGCCCGTAGCGATAAACGCGCCGCTTGCTCTTTGAAGCGAGCCCGGGCTGCACAACTCATTCTCAGCCAGCTACACCCGCACACGAAATAGGGATGCGGGCTCCTCGCGTGCCCCAGCTACGGGCACTACGTCCCCCGTGTGCACAACTTCGCACTCAAAATTCCCTGGGACGCCGAGGAGCCAATACAACTACCCATGCGTCACGCGAGGATTAACCACGCGAAGACAAGGCTTAGAGCCCCTGCATAGGCAGGTATCTATAAAAGAAGTAGCCGAGCGTTACTATGTGTCTATGGCCTTAACCACAGAACGACTCCGGCAAACACCGCCCTTCGAGGAACTCGGTCAATCAAACACTTAGAGTGTATAAAGGGCCATTCAGGCATCGACCTTCGCAAAACACTTCGTCGTCATTCGGGACGATCTGGTCAATAGTTCGGAAACGCAGACGTGCGGCAGGCTTCGGTCCGGATCCTTTAAAATCCGTCAGTAATTATCCGACCTGTTTTTTCCTTCTTCCCTCCTTACTATTTATGTTGTACTCTTTCAATTACTCTCGTCACAACTGGGCACGTACATGATTGATATTATGCAATAAAGAAACTATGCCCTTTGAAGGTCTCTATTGTATTTATTTATCAGCATAGCTCGGAGACGATGAAGTTCTCTAAAAAAGATGCAATTGTATAATAAAGTCCGTTGTATTCGGCGTCTCGGATTTTGGCCTTATATGCATCAGTTTCGAACCTAGATTTCGGTCAATAGTTACGTTGCCCGGCTCCTATGTGTACCCCTTACGTTTCTGATAAATTCGGCTAAGAGCGTAACGGGAGAACCACTACGATTGCGCCGCTAGGTCAATTGGTGTGGCGCCTCAGTGGAGAAAGCCAAAAACTGACTATCTAGGTATGCGTAAACTGGTCCGCCATCCGGAGACCGCGTCCAGCGATGTGATCATAGAGATCACCCGTCTTGAACGAAGGGCTTTTATTTTTTAAGCCGAAGTGTGACATGGCCTAGACCTCGGCCAATTAGGCCGAACACTTCCCACACTGGGGGCTGGTAATCACCCCCACAGTCAAACTCCTATGACTAAGTGACAGAAATCAAGCCACTATAGTCCGATTGCCTCGTTCCTCTAAGACATCGACCGCCCATCGGTACCAAGACGTCGGCCAAGGGTCAAGTATGGCTTAGGGAACACCCTTTGTATGACCTACACTGGGGCTGAAGCTGACGACTGGCCACTCTCATTTTAAAAAGTCATATCGGAGGAATAATCGAATTATTAAATACACACATTTGAATTTCAAGCCATTTTCATTTACCAAACGATAAAGTTTTTACATCATACACTCCGGCATTCTGGACTACCTAAAACAACAAGGTGTTCTTAGGACACATGGCCTCGGTAGCCCGAGGTCCTGCCTCTACCTCGGTGAAGAACTGCTCGGCGGTCCTCGGCTTGTCGGCAGGCGGGCCAGCAGCAGAAGTCTCCGCATCAACTTTGCGGAAGTGCATCTTCATGCAAGCATATGCCCTTCGAGCCCCTTCGAAGCACGCGGACCTCTTCCAGCGGTTCACACAGGGTACGGCATCTCGGAGACAAGCCGTCAGGCCGAAGAGGCTCCTCGGCATGGCTTCGGCCAGCCACAGAGCGACGCAGAGGTCCTGGAGCACTGGACTTGTAATGCAGAGTAGCTCGACCAGCTGCTTCACTCGATGATTCAGCAGCTGCGCCGACGGCGACCCCGGGAATTGACCCTAGAAGGCTTTTTCCACCTCATGACCCGCCAGTTGGCCGAAGTAGGCCACCGCATCCTCCGCGCTCTGCGGGAGATCCTCGAAGACCTCTGCGGAACGCCAAAATTAGGTGAGATCGGCACACCCGTTGCTGCCAAACGTACACCGCAGAAAAATTTCTTACCCGAGGCAATTTGCTCCACTTTTTGGAGCACCTCGCGATCCGCTCGGGCCGAGGTCTTGAGCTCGGAGTGGGCATGCTGCAGCTTCTCGAGCTCCTCCTTCGTCCGCTGCCCCTCCTCCTGAAGTTTGTCAAGCGCTTCGAACACGCCCTTCAGGGTCTCCTCGACCTCTAGCACCCTTGCCTGGTGCTTCTCTCCAGCCACCTTCTCGGCGGCCCGCGCCTTCTCGTCTGCGGCAACAATAGCCTTCTACTGTCGCACTTCCTTCCGAGCCCTTTCAAGCTCAGCCTTGAGCGTCTCCAGCTCCGCTGTTAACATATTTAAGTCTTAGTTGTTTCCTTTAAACATCCAACATACCATGCAAGTTTAACCTTGCTTACCTTGAGATCGCTCGAGTCTCCGGTTTACCTCCGCCATCTCTTCGGCGACGGAGTCCGGAACCAAGGTCGACACCTGGAAAGGTACAGATACTTGTCAGAAAGTCAACGGTCTAGGCCATCAACATGCCCTAGGACAGCTGCTTCGAGTAGCGCCCTGGGGGCTACTGCACATGCTCCTATGTTCTCAAGCGACCCCGATGACGGTTTCTCGAAACCGACCTCGGGCTCGGGGGCTACTCACTCATTACGCCGTTTAGCAGGCTACACTTTTATGTCCTCGAACAAAATTCATACAAACAACGCAAACTGAATGAGCAGAAGACGTACCTCGAAACCTGCTATGAGGTTCTTGAAAACCTCGTGCAGGCCAGCCTCTGCAGACGGGTAGCCCTCTAGCGCCGTGCCTATCAAGGCACGGTGCTCCTCCTTGAGGGAGCAGCCCTTTAGGGCCTCCTCTACCTCCTCGGCCCACCCCGCGCCGGTCCATCCTCGGACAGCGGGCTGGGGTGGAGGAATGACCTCGGATAGATCCACCCGAGTAGCCTCCGTTTGTGGAGGCGGGGCCGAGGTAGACTCCGGCTGGGCCGATGTCTGGCCCAGCCCTTCTTCGATGACCTCGGGGCGCTTCGTCCCCGGTTCTTGTTGGGTCGAGGTTTCGACCTCGCCCATGACCACCGCCTCGTCGGCCCCCGCCGTGTTGACCTCGGGGGCGAGGGTGGATGTTGCCTCCCCCAGACCGACTTGCATCGGGGGAGAAGCAGCGGGCTCTGGAGTCCCGCTGGCGGACGGCAACCCGCTTGAGGAGCCGCTGGGGATCACCTTTGGCGGACTGTGTATGAAAAGTTGCTTCTGTAAAATTTCCCTTGATGAAACAATGACTCAAACGAGGAAGACAAGGACAAGGGCTTACCCTCGAGGTACTGGCTTCTTCCTCCCCGTTGCGAGGGGGTCTTCCTCTGAGTCACCAGAGAGCTCGGCTCTCTCCGATGACTTGTTGGCAGCCTCGGATGAGGCTCGCCTCGGCCTCTTTTTGCCCTTGGGCGGCATGGCCACGTCAGCATCTTCTAACACCGACCTCTTCCCCTTCGGGGGGGGGGGGAATCTCCTCCTCGTCCTCCTCGGCGCCGCCGTCTTGAGCGGCGGAGGTGTGTGTCTCTTCTGACCGGGTGACCGAGGTCCCCCGGGTCCGAGCACTAAACTTCCCCGTCTGGGACTTCGTCCCTTTGGAGGCCACCACGTGTGGCTCCTCGGTCAGAAGTGCCGAGAGCAGGGGCGTTGGGGGTTTTTCCAGCAGAGGGGCGGGGCATCGTACCACTTTTACCCAAGCCGATCAATTCTGTAAAATGTCAAAACATGACGGCTCAAATAGAAACTTTACTCCTCGGAGCAATGAGCAAAGAATGAAAATTGAAGGACGGAACCACTCACCGGGGAGGCCTCGTAGCCATGCTCGAGGCCGCGGTCCTCTCCCTCCACAGGAATCTTGTCCTTGGCCAGCTTCATGAGCTTTGTCCACATAGTGGCCAAGGTGGAGCGGAAGAAGGTGTTGATGGTGTCCATGTCCTCGGGCTTCTGCGCCCACATGGGGGTGGCCCGAAGTTGGAGAGGAAGGATGTGGCGGTTGAGCATGACGTTGATGACATCGGCCAGCTCAGCCTTCCCCGTGGTGGTCCACCACACGATCGTCTTGACCAGGGTCTCTACCTCTTCGGCCTTCCCCGTGATGTAGAACCACTCCTTTTGCCATTCCTTCACCGTTTCGATGAAGGTGCCTTTGAACCAGGTGGCCCACTGGTTCTTGCTGATCATGGCCCCTCCGCACTCCGCGAGTTTGGAGCCACTTGACTTCGGTTTGACCCCGAAGAGCTTCAGCCATAGGCCGAAGTGGGGCTCACAGCGGAGGAAGGCCTCGCAGACTGTTATGAAGGCAGCGAGGTGGAGAATGGAGTTGGGGGCTAGGTGATGGAAATCTAACCCATAGTAAAACATGATCCCGCGCACGAAAGGGTGCAGCGGAAACCCCAGGCGTCGGATGAGGTGGGGGACAAAGACCACCCGCTCCCCGGCGTAGGGAGCGGGTACCAGCTCATCGGCCGCTGGAGCACGGGCGGCGATGGTAGGGGCTAGGTACCCCGCGTCGCGTAGCTCAGCGATGGTCACCGCCGTCACGGTGGAGCCGCCCCAGTGCCCCTTAAGGGTATCGGCCATGGCTGGTGAGGGAGTTAAGATCGCCAAAGAGGAAGGCGTGTATGCTGGATCTGAGCGCTAGAGCTAGACGAAGCAGCTGCGAGGGAGGTATGGGAGCGTAGGCTGTCGCACTGTTCTCCCCTTTTCTTTTATAAAGCCTGTGAAAGGCCAAGAGCCCCCTTTGGTACGCCGATAAATTCGTGATTACTGTCAAAAATGCCGTTGATACATATGGGGGGAAACAAAATCTTGATGATATCCCTAAGAAAGTGGGCACGATCTCTGTTTCGAAGGGACGTGCCAGTAAACGAGCTGCCTTGAACCGCGATTTGAGGATGGGGCAGTAACTGCTTGACCCATCATGGGGCGAGCCTCTCCGTTAAAGTTGTCAGGCATTGGATTGTTCATACCTGTACGACCAGTCTTCAAGACTAAGATATCTACACCCCTCGGGCAGGGTACTAGTTCGGTTGGACCTCGGATGTCGATGCTCTATTAAAGAGAATCCAAAATGTAAAGGGGGAACTCGTCTGTCAAGCCAAAGACTCCGGATCCGAAGTAATATATGTCGACCATCGTCCTCGGCGTAGAAAGACCAGTTCGGGGGCTACTGACGGTGTCCTGGATTAGGGGGTGCTAACCGGGCTGACTCGGTTCCTCGGATGGGCCGATGTGCCCCCGTACGTGATCAAGATGGACTCCGGAAGCCGCGCATGGGAGACGTGATCAAGACTGTCTCTACCGAAGACTGGTAGTACACTTCAAGATTACTCCAGCCTCCTTACTCCAAGATACCGACCTTGTAACCCTAGATACCTTCCCTGCCGTGTATATAAGCCATAGGGTTTAGCCCGTAGGGGACACAACAAAACGCAACATCGAACACCTAGCTTTAGGAGTTAGACACATATTACGATCTCGAGGTAGATCAACTCTGTACTCGATACATCTCCATTAATATATACAGAAGCAGGACGTAGGGTTTACCTCCATCAAGAGGGCCCGAACCTGGGTAAAACATCGTCTCCCTTTGTCTCTATTACCATCGATCCGAGATCCGCAGCTCGGGACCCCCTACCCCGAGGTCTGCTGGTTTTTACACCGACAATGATACTTGTTGTAAAAGCGCATGCCATAGTGATTTTCCTGGGCTGGTATGTTCGGTGACCGTCTGACTACAGTGGTATTCAGGCGGGGCGCCACAACTGATGGTATCAGAGCCTGGCTGACTGTAGGTTACCCTAGCCGAACTTCATTGCCTCTTGGTCAGTAGAAAGCCCAGATGGATTTCAGCCATCTTTGCCAGACAGGCACGGCTACTATTGACCATAAGGCAACCCCATAGGATTGTTGGCTCCATCAGACCCCAACTCTAGTGGCCTTTGCTTCCGGTGTGAAATGTTCGCACCAGGCAACGACCCATGAACCCTTAACCCCTAGGTAAACCAGATATCCCTACCTTGCTTGCTAGCCATGGCATTTCTCTTCTCAAATCTAGTTTCCTTTGGGAAACGCATATCAATTCCATCTTTTCCCCGGAAACCCTAGGATCATTGACTAAGACACTTTGGCTATGGTCGTGCGTCGAGTTTGGTGTTCCCTAAGGAAGTAGTAGGAGCTTGACCCCAATTGCCACCAGGAGCATTGTGTGGTTTTGCTTCTAAGTCCTTAGGGGCACATCGAGTGCGCTAGCTTAGCTATACTAGTGAATCTTCGGCCACATGTGTAAGGTCTGCAAAATTTGAGCTTTATTTTCTTTTTGGTTTTCTTGTTCTTGCTTCTTTTGTCGACTCCGTTCTGTCGCTCCGACTGGATCCATCCGCAAGTGCTGTCAAGAAGACCAGCATACAACTTGGATAATACCCAATAATCCAAATTCAGTAAGAGTCAAGCCAAGCCAACTGCCCGATATTCAGAACATTATCACCGGATTTGACAAGAATGAAGGATGGGTCAGAAGCAGAATTTGAGTGCAACCGACAAGGCCAGACTATATCTAAGAGAGTTTGCCTCAGAAATAGATCACACTAAAGGAACAAGTGAGATGTGCTACCAAGAATGGATACCAGTAAGAGCAAAATATTCCATCCTCGATACAAGGATTATTTCAGTTAGTGGGGTGAACCTTGAGTCTTTTCTCAATGGACTCACGAATCAATTATTATCCACAGAAGACATATTTCAAGAAGGTGAATGTGTCGAGAGCAACAACAAAACTCTGGTATGTGGATACAAATTTCAAAGCATATTCTGGAATTTTTCAATGCATATACAAATTTTCTGGGCATGATGAACAAGGTCTGCGAGAAATATGGATGAGTTCACGGCTGCCCAGAATCAATGAGGACTCCAAACACCTGGAAGCTCAGCTAAACCAAATGGAATTATCTATCAACTGCTCACTACCAGCAACACTTGGTTTGAATGCAAAGGGTATTCCGAATTAATTATCAACACGAAGTCTGCATCAGTTGTGCAACCTCTATAGCATCAATGATCAGACCAGCAGAAGGACAAGCGGTATACATGACCAACGGAATATCTTCAGACAAGGTATGGCCTATGCCCAGTTTTGGCTCCGCTATGGGTAAATTTTGCCTACTTCTGAAGGAAACCAGAATCGACCACAAGTCCGACTGCGTATCATAGTACAAGGCTATCAGGAGGAGCTTGCGATGTAAGACTCCCAGTCTTCCTCGCTATGCTACTAGGGGGAAAATCTTCTGGGATACGGCCCTCCCATCTTCCTCAGCATGCTACCGCAGAAAGCTTCCGGCATAAGGAACCTGATCTTCCGCAGTAAGCCACATGAGGGAAATCTTATGGGGTACGACACCGAGCCTTCTTCGGCACGCTACCTTGGTAGAAGTTTCGAGCATAAGGAATTCAGCTTTCTTCAGCACGCCATCGTGCCCACAACAATCCTGTCAGAAGCATGAACTAGTTCGGACACACATCCGCCTCAGGACTCAGTGGTTATGAAAGGATTTACCCTACCCCTGCATATGTTGTGAGCATGCAGTCCAGCGGATCAGTTCATGCGAGCCACTCGTATACGGAATGACTGCGTTCAGAAAAACATTGGCCCCATACTTCAAAGAAGGACATGAACACAGCAATCCCTACGAGATATGCAAGAGTAAGTTGTCTGTACAAGCCCGACAAGCTGGGATATGACCAAGGAGCCGTGTTGGCCGGTCATGACAGCTCCATAAACGGGAACCTTCAGGAATAAAGAAGTTTTGGATAAACAACTTCCGTGACGGTCAACAAGGTAAAGCTTCATGGATAAGGTGATATTACCAATCCATATCAGACTCTTGCATATGCGGCCACAACGATGCACTACTTGCGGTTACAAGTGAGCTTGCCGCATTGAACCTGAATACGGGCCAAGATAAGAGGCTATGCTCCGAAAGATACACCGGATGCTAGCCATATTATGTTCATCTCGATGGTTATAACAAGGACTACAGAGGCTATATATGGTAGAGCCACCTCAGAGATTACCGTCTATGATTACTTTGTGATCATGCCCGACATTTCAGTTGGAAATCACCTGAGGACGAAGTCAGAATGCAAGAGACAGAAGGGAACACCTCGTACGGAACCCACAGTCAGACTGAAAGAAAGCCATCCCCAGTCACTCGAGGCCATACGAGCACATGAGCCCTGTATCCAGAAAGGATGTCTTGCCCATGAGATTCAGTGCATGAAGTATCGCAATAAAACCTGAAGCAGCTAGCTCCAGGCTATGGAAACCAGATTATTTGTCGATACTCGGACCTACCCACCAACCCCAGCCAACAAACTACCAGCACAAAGGGTTTGCCTGACAGGAAAGAGAAGGATTCAATGCAGCCGTCTGAAAAAGACAGCACCGGAGCCATCAAAAGAGGCAGTTAAGAGGTCAGTAAACAAATGAAGACAAGATAGCTGATGGATCCAAGTCGCCCACAGGTAAGTTTCCCCTTAACCGGGAGGTAAGCCCGGAAATCTCGAGGACGAGATTTTCTTAAGGGGGGTAGGTTTGTGACACCCTGATTTTCGCTCCTCGATTTTTCCATTCACGGGATTTGGCTCCCGTCTTTTTTTCGATGTTCTTGGATTTTCTCTCGCTCTTGGGTATATGAAGATGGTCATTTAGCCTTGCCTATCCTATCCAACCCGAGATTCTCTTCAGTGCTACCTTGCCACCCAAGATATATTCTCAAGGTTTTGCCGCCGAGACCCTACCTTCCGAGTTACCGGAAGGGAAACCCTAATTCCTTCCGTTACAAAGGAACCCCAATTTCCTTTGATCTATTGCCTCCCAAACTTTTCCTAGTAATCATCCCATATCTATAAACCCTGGATATGCAAAAATATTGCCAAGTCATTTGCAATATTTTTCATTTAAAATTAATTCCTTTTTCTGCTGTTTAAAGGAATTAAATCCAGGAAAATATCTATCCATCTCCAAAGTTCATGAAAACTTGTGGAGATATTCTTTGTGATCATATTGAGCTCCCATAAAAATATTGGCAATAATTAAATAAGGGAAATTGCCTTTTCCTATTTAAAGCCAATATTGCAATTTGGGCACTTTCCAAAGGAGCTACCATTTTGGTAGCTAGGAAAAATCCCAAATAATTTGTGGAGCTTCTCCTATCCATATCTTCACCATTTCCATCAAGAACCCAAGTTCCATAGTTCAAAGTTTGAGCACATCTTCCATTTGCAAATTATGTCCAGATTTCCAGATTGCAAAGGAAGTGCTTGAACCCTTGATCCTTCTGGGCTGAAATTTTTCAGGGTGGTTAACAATGATAAATAACCACTGGATACCAAAAACTATTTCATCTAGCCAATTTCTCCCAAAAATTCCATCAAGTTTCTGTCCAGATTCTAGCTCTGTGAAGGAAGTACCATTTTGGTATATCCAAATGAGCTGAAATTTTTCCAGTACCTCCATACCTTCAAATCATCACCCTACACCAAAATTCAGTTCATTTCATCAAGCCATATGAGTGCAGCTTCAAAGTCAAGTTTCTGGACCAAATTTAGAATTTCAAAGGAAGTGCATTCAAACTTGGTCCAAATGACCTCAACTTTTGCCAGAACCTAGTCCTTCCTACCATATTTCATTTTGACAAAGGTTCAACTCCCCACTCTCATTCATTTCTCCGCAAGAATCCGTCCAAGTTTTATGTCAGAACCTTTGTCAGCTCCAATCAGTCAACTCATGCCTCCACTTCCCTCCAAACCCTCACAGGTCAACTCACTGACCACTGATGCATCTATTTGACATGGCCTAGAGTCCAATAGGCGCTCTGGACGCGTGGTGCCTGTGGTGACCACGAGTTGGCCACACCAAAACGGCGCTCTGCTTGATGAACCGCGACGGACAACAAGCTCCAGTCGGCTATGGCTCGTCCGGGCATGTCCAACCGCTCCCCTGCGTCCGCGTGCACCCCCTCCAGCACCTTTCCCCTCCCCTTTCTTTCTCCCCATGCCACGGCAGCACCGCCGCACTGTGCGCCCGTGACGCCGTTGTCGTTTCCTCTCCTGTCTCTTCCTCCTCGAGCTCTCCCGAAGCTCCTCCGAGCTCCTCCGCTCTTCTAAGGACCTTGCCGACATCTCCTCCTTCCTCCGCGTGTCACCGGAGCTCCAGTGCGACGATAGGAACGCCACGGCGGCCGTCCCTATCCATCCGCCCTCAGCCGGCTATATAAGCCGCGGCCCCGAGCCTCCCCGGGCATCCACGGCACCTCCAGCCACCCCCTCTCCCTCCTAATCGCCTACTCAGCCCCTCAAATCGTCCCCGGAGCCTCTCGTTGCCCCCTACGGCCGCCATTGCCGCCGGTGGCCTCCGCTTAAATTAGAGTAAGCCATAGTCCCTCTCCTCGTTCTTTCTCTTCCAGAGGAAGCTCTTGTCCGTGGTGGAGCCCTCCCCATCCTTTTAATCGTCTCCCCGCCACCGGGGCGCCCTGGCCAACATCGCCCGTCGCCGGTCGTCGCTGCGGCCGAAGGTGCGCTCGAGGCCGCCCTCCCCGAGGTCTGCGCCACCCCTGGATGGGTGCGGCTTGACGCGCCGAGCACGTGGGTAGGTCAGCCGGCGAGAACGGTGGCTGGTGCCGCCCGGAATCCTCGTCGGGGCCGCCGGCCTCGCCTCTCCTTTGCGTCGACGGGAGGTAGAAGATAAAAGATAGGGGAGAGAGAGAGAGCCGGTGGGCCCTGCTTGTCTATGACCCAGACGGCGGGCCCGGTCCCTTAAGTGGAAACGTATTTCCAGTAAATACGCTTTCCAGTGCGAGTCACATACTCAATAACGGCTTTGGGACAGAGCACGTTTTCGCTTAACAGAAAGCGTATTCCTAAAAATGCGCTTCCTCTCTCTAGCCAGCGCCGAAACCTTTAGATTGCGGCCGTTCGTCGGTTAAGCGCATAAATGAACACCTTTTTGTTTGTTTTCTGCCTAACGAACGAACGCCCGTATCTTTTCATCCGTGACTCCGAATCAGGTGAATCCAACGCCCACGGTTTATATTCGTCGAGCCCGTTCTGATGAAATCACTTTCATAAGGTTGTCACTTTCTGAAAATGCCCATTTTGCCCTTGCCCTTCTATCAGCCCTCCGAGAGAGAATCCTTTCCGGCAAATTCTTCCGCGAGGTGATCGCACTTCTCCTGGAGTATTCCTTCACCCCCAGGCAAGCTGACCATCTGATATATGCCCTAAAACATTGCTCTATGTTATTCTTGCGTGTTTAATTAATGATTATGCCTGTGCTAGAAATAATTAAACTCCTGCTAGTTTGAATTTGCTATTTACATTACTTGCTAATGCTCAGCATATTATCGCACTAGTGACTCGTATATGACATTATGGAGATAGGTTGTAATGTTTTCAGCATGCATTACCATTGTTATTGCAATGAGTAAGAAAATGATATAATGATAACAACCTCCTCCATCGGCTAGATCGAGTCATAGTGCCACCGAACCGAGCTCATCAAGTGCAGCCACATTTGCTGGTATGGGACGGCCCTAGCTTGGTCTATTGTCCTGCCTCTTGTCGGTACCACCAAATAGGGAAGGTTATGCGTGAGTACTACCCTGGCCCGGTAGGCGGCGATAACCTTGTGAGCCCAGTTGTTTGTTTGCGCGCGGTCCCTGTTTGGGACAGTTTAGTTTGGCCACGACGGTGGCAGGTGTCACGGGGTGACACAGGGGCCACCCAGGACATGACCCTGGGAGGGTATGATTGTCGGTGGGACCGTAAGAGTGCCAGGCAATAGACAAGGTTTTGTTGGAGCAGCACCGATCCACCCGAATGGGAACATGTACTAAGTACGAGGCCGGGAGCTCCATGGTCTGGGTAAGGTGCGCAACCTCTGCAGAGTGTAAATCTATTCGAATAGCCGCGTCCTCGGTTATGGGACACAGTTCGTACTAGGTATCACTATTTGGTCTGTGTCGAGTCTGGAGGAACAAACTATATGATGTTAATAATGAACCAGAGAAAGGTATGATTTGTCAGACTTGCAGTACGGATGCCTGGACATCAGATGATGTCAGGGATATGAATGATAGTCATCCGATGGCTAGGAGATGAGCGGGAGGATGACCGCAAACTTTGGATCGGACTTGGATCGTGAGAATACTCGGAGTATGAATTATTTACTTGATGTGCTTTACCCTACTGTATTTACCCCAATAGTAGTATGATAGGTAACCCTGCTATGACATGATGATTAATGCTGCTAGATAATCCTGTTATAACTTGATAGAGAATACTGTTAAGATAACAAGTACATGCTTGAATGCCATGGATTGCTTTGCTTGGTGTATATGTTGGTTTGGTTTGCTTGCGAGTACATTCAAAAGTACTCAGCGGCCTTCAATGTGGCCAGGTTCACCTAAGGATTCGACGCATACTAGCGAGGAGCCGAAGTGTTCGCGGGTTAGAAGAGTAACCCAGTCAGATCCCTGTGGATTGGAGCCGCACCAAGACCCTGCTGCCTTAGATAGAGCTTTTCCGCTGCCATCACCCTTGAAATATATCATGTAAGATTGATATATTCATTAATAGAAATGCCTGTGTTCATGATACTTGTAGTAAAAGCGCATGCCAGAGTGATTTTCCTGGGCTGGTATGTGCGGTGACCGTCTGACTACAGTGGTATTCAGGCGGGGCGCCACACATTTTTGGTTTAGTGATCCAAGATCACATTGAGTCCATAGGAAAGCTTAATGGTCTTTTTGCTCAAATGCTTAGTGACAGTACTCCAAAACCCTCAACAACTTTCTCCATCCAAATATGTCCAAAACCTACATTCCAACTCGGCCCCACCGAAATTTCCTATCCGGAGCCACCGAGTTCATCTGGACTTAGCCACTGCCAAAACCCTAACAAATCAGATCCACCGATATGGATCTCGGTCCCACCGAGATGGCCTTGCCAACTCTCTGTTGCCTTATTGCTTCACATTGGTCCTACCGAGTTGATGCAATCGGTGCCACCGAGATGAGGTTTGCCCTAACCATTGCACATCGGTCCATCCGAGTTGTTCCAATCGGTCCCACCGAGATTCCTAACGTTCATATCTTTTACACTGTTCGGTGCCACCGAGATTTCTGATCGGAGCCACCGAGTTGGGTCAAAAGTGTGTAATGGTTGGATCTTGTGTGAAGGCTATATATACCCCTCCACCACTTCCTTCTCAGTAAGGAGTGCCATCAGAACATGCCTACACTTCCACCATACATTTTCTAAGAGAGAACCACCTACTCATGTGTTGAGATCAAGACATTCCAATCCAACCATTTGAACCTTGATTTCTAGCCTTTCCCAAGTTGCTTTCCACTCAAATCCTTCTTCCACCATAGTCAAATCTGTGAGGAGTTGTTTGAGTGTTGGGGAGACTGTCATTTGAAGCACAAGAGCAAGGAGTTCATCAACAACACACTGTCTATTACCTTTTGGAGAGTGGTGTCTCCTAGATTGGTTAGGTGTCACTTGGGAGCCTCCGACTTGATGTGGAGTTGAACCAAGGAGTTTGTAAGGGCAAGGAGATCGCCTACTTCGTGAAGATCTACCTCGAGTGAGGCTAGTCCTTCGTGGACGTAAGACATGGTGGAGTAGACAAGGTTGCTTCTTCGTGGACCCTTTGTGGGTGGAGCCCTCCGTGGACTCGCGCAGCCGTTACCCTCCGTGGGTTGAAGTCTCCATCAACGTGGACGTACGATAGCACCATCTATCGGAACCATGCCAAAAACCACCGTGTCTTCATTGCATTTGAAATCTCCGATCCGCTCCTTTACTTACATATGCAATTGTTTACTTTCCGCTGCTATACTCTTAGAATTGCATGTGTAGGGTGATGCTTGACTTGTATACTTCCTAAAATCTGCCTACAACTAAAATTGGGAAAAGGTTAGGTTTTTATTTGGTCAAGTAGTCTAATCACCCCCCTCTAGACATACTTTCGATCCTACAAGTGGTATCAGAGCTTTTGTCTTCGTAAGCCTTGATTTCCGTTGCTTTGGTGATCATAGACTTGGTTTCACAACCTAGGAGAGTATGGCGTCTAGTGAGGGTAATTATCATCGTAGGGGACCATATTTTGATGGTACAAACTTTGCTAGTTGGAAACATAAGTTGAAGATGCATATACTTGGTCATAACCCCGCCATTTGGGCTGTTGTTCGTGTTGGCTTGCAAGGTGATTTCTTTGAGGATGGCAAGGAACCGGATCATGAAGCAACTCCGGAAGAATTGAAGATGTTGCAAAACAATGCTCAAGCTTGTGGCATTCTCTTCAACGGTATGTGTCCCGAGGAATTCAACAAAATCAGCCGCCTCAAGAATGCAAAGGAAATTTGGGATACATTGGTTGATATGCATGAGGGTACCGAGTCCGTCAAGGAATCTAAGTTGGACGTGCTTCAAAGTCAACTTGACAAGTTCAAGATGAAGGATGGTGAAGGAGTCACAAAAATGTGCTCTAGGCTTGCTCTCATCACAAATGAGATTGCCGGCATAGGAA
The DNA here is from genome assembly GCA_039707655.1 of Elymus sibiricus. Classification (NCBI taxonomy): domain Eukaryota; kingdom Viridiplantae; phylum Streptophyta; class Magnoliopsida; order Poales; family Poaceae; genus Elymus; species Elymus sibiricus. The sequence continues at coordinate 208,867,392 of CM077670.1, forward strand.
GTGAAGAGATGACCGACAAATTCATCATCAAGAAGATACTTAGATCTTTGGATGGAAAATATGATACCATTTGCACATTGATCCAAATGATGCCAAATTACAAGGATCTCAAGCCCACGAAAGTCATTGGAAGGATACTTAGATCTTTGGATGGAAAATATGATACCATTTGCACATTGATCCAAATGATGCCAAATTACAAGGATCTCAAGCCCACGAAAGTCATTGGAAGGATTGTTGCTCATGAAATGTCACTCAAGGACAAAGAGGAGCTACACAACAAATCAAGTGGTGCTTACAAAGCCTCAAACGATGCTCCAACAACTCCAAGTGACAAGCTAGTATCCAATGAAGAGATAAGCCTAATGGTGAAAAGATTAAGCAAGTTCTACAAGAACAAAGGGAAAGAAAGAAGCTCTAGCTCAAGACACTATGAGAGAAGATCATCAAGTCGTGACCGTAATTGCTACAATTGTGGAAAACCCAGACACTATTCTAATGAGTGTACAGCTCCCTACAAGAAAAGAGACGAATCACCAAGAGGAAGACATAGAAGAGATGAATCACCTCATAAGGAGAGAAGGAGTAGAGATGATCGTTATGAATGAAGACACTCTCGTAGAAGCAAGGATTCGGAGAGGAAGGACAAGTCATCAAGGAGCTACACAAGAAGAAGACATCAAGCTCATGTTGGTGAATGGGTTTCCGGCTCCGACTCCGACAACCACTCTGATAGAAGTTATCACTCAAACTCCGACTATAGTCAAGATGAAGGTGTTGCCGGACTTGCTCTTGTGTCATCCAACTCCCATGATCTATTTGAATCACCAAATGAAGGAATTGGAAGATGCTTCATGGCAAAAGGCCCCAACGTATCACACCCCGAGTATCTTGATTTCAATAGTGATGAAGATGATTTGCTTGGTGATGATGATTTACTTATTGATAAGGCTAGTGATGTGAGCTATAATGAAAATGCTAGTAATCATGATAGTCAAGAGGAAACGAGTGACAATGCTATGAACGAGATTGAGCGTCTAACTAAAGAAATAAATGCTCTTAAGTTAGCTCATGAAACATCTCAAGAGGATCATAGAGAACTTCTAAGAACTCATGAGAAGCTACGCTCCGAGAAGCTAAATTTAGAGCAAGAGCATGAGTTTCTTAAAGCTATCAATGAAGATCTTCGAAAGAAGAGTTCTTCATATCTTGCCAAACGTCTACTCTTGTCTACCTTTATGCCACAAGTTAAACCTAAGCAAACTAGCAACAAGGGTAAAAAGGGTTCTACCTCTAGTAGTAACAATAACAATGCTAAATCCAATGTTGTTGCTTCTAGTAGTTCTATTGATTCCACTAATGATTCTCTTAGACAAGTTACACTTGAGCAAGAAAATATTCTATTGAAAGGAATTATAGAAAAAGGTGTCTACAAGAGCCTTGCTGGGAGTAAGCAATTTGAGGAAATTGTACGCAAGCAAGGAAGGCACCGGAAGAACCAAGGTGTTGGTTTTGAACGAAAGTTCAATGCCAATGGAGTTGAGTGGGAAGAAGATCAATACCCCAAGACGAAGTTTGTTCCTCAACAAGAGAAGTATGATACTACTCTCTTCAAGGGAACACAAGCTCAAGAAGATCTTCCACCACAAGACCACAAGGTGAAAGGTAAGGACAAGCTTCAAGAAGAGATTGATTCATTTGAAGAAGCTCCTCAAGCCTTGGTCAAGTGGGTTCCCAAGACTTCATCAAGTTCTACTTCATCAAGTGCTACTACAACGCCAAGGATTCCCATCAAGTTGATGTGGGTCCAAAAGAAGAAGAACTAATGAGTTCTTGAGGGTGACTCCGCCAACAAACTTCACTCATATTCATTTTGGCAAGAACTTGTGCAATCAACTTCCACATCTTGCACTAGTTCATGGAGTCACAAACCCTCTTGTTGGTAAGGCAAGGAACAAGGTAGTCATTGCATTCATGGACATCATCATTTGTGTATTTCACTCTATGTCTATGGATATCCTTGTATGTTCCTTGTGTGGGACTAACCCATGTAGGTATTGAAAGCACAAAACTCCAAAGGATTGCTCCCAACTCTTGACGGTCTACATCAACATCGAGCATCCACATCTTCAACATCTACATGAAGTCATCATCGACAAAACCCAAGGTTAGTTCATCCCTCTTTGGGGGGATATCACATCTAGGGGGAGCTTTGCTCTAAACAATTGAGCTAAAGCAACTCTAATGGTGTGAACACATCAATGCTTTATGTAAAAGTGGCAACCCCACTTGTGCTTAAACGATGAGTATGACATGTGATCAAATGTTCTCATTTGACTCATAAGTCAATATACTCATATATAGATGACCTAGTCATCGCCATTGCTTGATAGATGCTAGAATTGGTTGTGCATGTTTGACACATATTTCTTTTGCTATATTATTGTGTGAGCATGTTGGTTTGCATGTTTTCTTCATTCGAGGACATCCATTTGTTGTTTTGATTGTCTTGGTTTTTCTGGCCAAGTGGATGTACAAGAATGCCTAAGTACCTTCTCTAGCTATCTATGATTTCTTGTCTCAAATTCTATTCTTGCTACATCAAAAAAACTGAACAAGTCATTTTCGGACCATCCGGGTGAGGAGCACTCGGAGCCACCGATCTGAAAGGGTTGAACCTCCAAAACCTTCTACATGATTTCGGCCGAACCAATTCACTCAAACTCGGTCCAACCGAAATCATTTAGATTGATCTAGGTTTCCATCTCGGTGTCACCGAGTTGAACCATTTCGGCACCACGGATGTGCTAAACTGCTTGCCGTTACACATATCGGAGCCACCGACAGCACACGGGTATATATACTCCACGAGCCTGAACGGTTGAAATTTCTCAAACCCCCTCGTTCCCGCACCCCATTGCTGCCGTCGCCCAGGTCTCCGGATCGTTGCCTTTGTCTCCAACACGCCTTCGCCACCGGAATCCGTCGCCGTCAATGGCAATGTGCTCCGCCATTGTCGCCGTAGAGGATCTCCACCAAGTTAGGGTGAGATTCGACCCCCTTCGTGCTCTAAATTCTGATTCAATGCACGAATAGATAGCCATTATTCTTGCCATAGATTGAGACATTCCTTTACACTGCAAATTCCATAGATTAGATTCGAGTAAAAAATTTAGGTTTAAGTTTCCGCCGAATGCATCTCGGACCGACCGATTAGAGATTTTCGGAGTCACCGATTTGGCCCCAGGCCATTGCACTAGTACGTCTCGGTGCCACCGAGTTGTACGAATCGGTGAGGCCGAAAGTAAAATCTCTGTGAAACCCTAGCATCTCGGAGTCACCGAACCCCATCTCGGTCTGACCGAAATGGAGTGTAAGGTTTCTGTTGGGTGCTTCGGTATCACCGAGATGATCAACTCGGTCCATCCGAAATGCCTTCTGTGAAAACTTGAAACTAAGATTTGAACTCAATTTTCATGAAAAACATCTGCTTTTTGTGACGACTCATCTACTCTGCCCATACCCATGTATTCACAGGGTCAGCTTTGCAAGATGTCTGATGTCAGCGATAGCCAGAACATGTCAGAGCAGCACATAGATCTCAGCTCAGGCTCTAGTCCTGCAGAAAGCTTTTATGAGGGAGAGAGAAGCTCTCCAGATCTTCCAAAGGCTGCAAAAAGGACCAGGAAGAAGAGAACCTCAGATGATGAGAATGAGGACTTTGTGGCAGGTGAGGCCACAACAAAGAAGAGGACAGTGGTTGCTAAGGAGTATGGCAAAGCAGCTTGCTCAAAACCTGCTGCCAAGGACAAATTTGCTGTAAAGAAAGTTCCCAAGAGAACCATGACATTCACACTTGAGGAGCCAAGTGACACAAAAACAATTGCTATAGGGAAGAAGAAGAGCGCTAGGAAGACAACTGCCCAGGTTGTGGGCAAACCCTCCATGAGGACTGATGAGGAGGAGGAGGAGGAGGAGGAGCCAGCAGCTGATGCACCTCTTGCCAAGTCTCAGAAACTTATGTCAGATGCTATAAGGACTGCTGCCCCCACCAAGTCCAAGCCCAAAGCCCCAGCACCCAAGAGGTCAACTAGAAACATCCCAGCAACTGAGAAGAACAAGGCCCCAGTGCCTGAAGCTGATGTTGATGAGGAGCCACTAGTGCTCAGAAAATTGAAGCCCATGTGTTGGGGATATAACCCCACGGTATGACCCACCCGTTCAGGGCCGAGTTATCCAGTGGTGGCCCAAAGAGAGATGCGGCTATCAAGACTTTAAGGCCCATCCAGGGTAACTCATAAGCGGGCCGGCTTGGAGGTCCAGTACTTGAGGCGGCGGCTTACCTAAGGCGGCGGCTTACCAAAGGCGGCGGCTTACCTCAGATGATGAGTAAGAGATAGATTAGGGCACGGGTCATGTTGCGATCCGGACTCTGTTGTAAGCCTGGGGTCTTGACCTGTATATAAAGGCGAGGCCCCCGAGGCAGAAAGATCAAGTTACAAGCTCTCGAGTACTAGGTTAACTAAGTTGGACCATTGTAATCGAGATCATCATCATCAATAACAATCAAGCAGGACGTAGGCCATTACCTCCACTGTGAGGGGCCGAACCTGGGTAAACCCTTGTCTCTCGATTCCGATCAACCCCGTTCGAGTTACCACCTAGCTGCGATGGCCTCACGACTAAGTCCTTTCACGAGGACATCTGCCGTGACAAAACCACGACAGTTGGCGGCCACCGTGGGGCTAGCGCACGGTGGTTTTACGTTCTTGGAGGGAGCTCTTGAGGGATCGAGAAGCTCGTGATTGACCGGATGAAGAAGAGCCAGGGAACAATCGCACAGGATAACCTGGCATGGGATAACCTTGGGAGAGCCGGCAAATTCATCGGTCATCTGCAACAACTCATGGAGCAATAATCCATCAGATCAGTCTACACGTACGTCTACTCAACTACAAAAGCCACGGCCGACTCGCGCGCCCGCACCGGCTTACAACGCCGCGGCCTACCCACGCGTGCCCGCGCCGGCTTATAATGCCGCGGCCGACTCGCACGCCCCCGCCGGCTTACAACACCGTGGCCCGGCTCAAGCCAGTCGGAACCATGTCTTCGTAGTATCATATGCACACGCTGGCTGTTGCATCGATCAAGAGGATATTCACGTGGCTCAAGCAAAGGAAATCAAGCCGGTTACACCCGGAGACCAGATCATCATCTGTCGTCTAAAACACATTAGGTGCTATCCTTCCTATGTATTTTATCAGCACATATTAATTCATCCGAGAACAATTACTCTGGCCTATAATATCTTTACGCGGGACAAAAGTGGCATTATACCACGGATACGGAGCACGCACCAGCATCATTTTATAACTGGTGTTCGTCCATGCCGCGCTGCACGATGGACACGCATCTAAGCCGCCGCTTCCGCGGTTTAGTCTACATCAACACGCCAGGCGACTCCCTCGTCCGCGCCGGCTTACAACGCCGCGGCTGACCTGCGCGCCCACGCCAGCTTATAACGCCGCGGCTGACTCACGCGCCCCCGCCGGTTTACAACGCCGTGGCCGACTCACGCGTCCACGCCAGCGTACAACGCCACGGCCGACTCTCGCGTCCGCGCCGGCGTCAAACGTCACGGCCGGCACTCGTGCCCACGTCAATTTATCGGCCATCTCTCGCGTCTACATCAACACACCGGGGTCTCTCCCGCCCGTACGAGCTACCACTGGACTCGCGCAGGCCACCGTCCTCGCGGTCCGGTCTACATCAACGCGCCAGGGCCGCGCCTGCTCGCGCGAGTTGCCCAACGGACACCCGCGTAAGCCGCCGCCACCGCGGTCCAATTTACATCAACACACCGGGGTCTCGCCCGCCCGTACGAGCTACCACTGGACTCGCATAGGCCACAGTCCTCGCGGTCCGGCGTACATCAATGCGCCAGGGCCGCGCCTGCTCGCGCGAGTTGCCCAACGGACACCCGCGTAAGCCGCCGCCACCGCGGTCCAATTTACATCAACACACCGAAGCATGCCAGAGTCCGCTCCGTCGACCGGCCCACACCAGGCTATCCGGCATAATACGTAGCTCACCATCTTGTGGCCTGTTCTAATTCACCACATCAAAAGAAACAGAAGAGTCGGCCATGGAGGAAACGTCCCCGAAAGAGCAAAGAGTGCCGATCTCAGTAGAGCTGGCAATTCTAAAGCCGACAGCAAAGAAAAAAGAAAATGACCCTGGAGGAGCCAGGAGAGCCAGACCAAGAGCCAAGCACAAAGAATCTCAAGCCGGCTCCTTGAGTCGACTTAAGACTCGGGGGCTACACAGATACGACTCGGCGGATTTGGCCGGTTTTAACAAATACAAGAACCCTAGGTCATTGAAGGAAAGACAACCCGGTCCTGGGGACTGCTGCTATATTGGCGAAAAGAAAGGTTGCCAAAGAGGACTAGTTGCCATGATGCGCAGTTCAAACATGGGTACCCTGCCATATTGGCGAAAAGAAAGGTTACCAAAGAAGACTAGTTGCCATGATGCGCAGTCTAAACATGGGTATCTTGCTCAATAATGATCAATGGAATAAAGCCGGCTTATCTGGACCCCAGATGTTTTGCAGTAGTAGCATTGTCTCATGTATATCCTATGCTGAGCTTTTCCATGGTCATATGGTTACTTGGGGGCTTCCAACTCACCGAGTTTAGCTATCTCACCCTCTTGACCCGGCAAATAACGCCACACTATCATGGTTAAACCTGCCTGTCTGCTCGATGCTACTCCGATTAGGTGACCCGGTGTACTCTTGACAAGTCAATCATTTTATGACCCTGAACTTGTCTTGGTTAAAACATCGGTTTAAGTCACGTGAGAGCCGGCTTACAGAGAGCGAGGATAAATCATGGGCTATCACGCCAGCTTCCTAGAAGCAAGACTCGAGCCTCGAAAGCCGGTCTATAATGTCGTGCCTCGAAAGCCGGCTTATCATATACTTGTGGTTTTATCTGTTTTTAAAGGCCCTCTTTGATCACACTGTCGACCACGAGTCGCCAGGTTATAAAAACACCAGCTTATTTCCCAGGATTATGGTGATGTCAATCATGAGTCGCCACATCTTATGGCACTTCGAATTATACTTCTACTGGCTCAGAATTGCCGGGTTGTATTTCTATGACAGAATTCTTGGACAAACGGCCTCTCATTAACAACGCAGATGCAATTTTTTACACTTCCAGCAGATTGGCGGGAACAAACAAATCTTTGACAGTCAACATGGCCGGGTCTTATATGGTTTATCAAAACCAGTCTCAAATAACATGGCTATCACTGCCGATTTTGAAACAATTACAGGTACATATTTACCACATCTACAAAACCGGCTTACAATTGACAGCCGGGCTTCATCATGGTTTCTCATAACCAGTATTAAATGATTGAGGTTTTCAAAGCCGGCTCAGAGAGACGACTATTTTTTCTAAATCTAAAACGCCGGCTTATAGTAAGGAGCATGGTGTAATAAAATTACCATTGGCAATTCACAATTTGGATTATTCTGATGCTGCAAAGGAGAGCAAAAATTCACAGCAAGGATATCATGGCAAAGATCATGACAACTGGCTTTATCAAAGGCAACATCATCCAGACAGTGGATCAGATTTTATTCTGCAATGGAAGGAATAGTCCCGAGTCACCGCAGGCACACGACCCGGCACTTGGGGGCAACATTATTCAAATCAAGATTACATCAAGTATGAAAGTCCCATGTCGCTGCAAGCATGCACCACAGCACTTGGGGGCTAATGCAAGTCGCTTTTCAAATCATTACATTATCAGAAAACCCGGCTATCTCAAGGAGATGAGCCGGCCCTTGGGGGCTACAGGTTGTTTTCTATTTAAGTGTCGATTCAAGGAAGAACTGGCTCATCATTTTCATATTGACTCCACAACGCATAGTTTCTTTCAACAGAGACTGGGCGGGTTAACATACAGTCACACCAGTACAGCTGTTTCATCCAAAATATTGCCAACTATTCAAGTGCGCGAAGGCACGCTCAGCAACCAAGTGTTTCCAACTATCCTATTACAAAAGCCACAGCTGGGCTCCATGATATCAAAGTTCTTTGGAGACATCTACTCCTGGGCACCAGTTTCTGTGCCCTCCGGGTCTTCAGTTCCCGGGTTAGCTCCTTCCTGGTGTTCATCAGCAGCTTGGGCCTCCGGGTCATCCTGCTCCGGCTCCGCTCTTCTTCCGATCTGAAGATTGTCCAGATCCCAGTCGATAGTTGTCAAGGCTTGAAAGACGACATCCTCTTTCATGATAATTGATGGTTCAACATCAGGAGCAAAAACATGCTTACGCCGTGCCGGAGTTAGGTCGATGGGCGTGTATGATGGCGGGGTGACCCGCACGTTCTCTTCGTTGTAAGCTGGCTGGTACCTCTTCAAGTCCAACTCTTCAACACGTTGACTCGCCAAAACACGAGTTTCCTTGAAACATCGGGAGTAATCTGCTGCAGAGAATTCGCTGCCATCAGTGTTCAACTCTGGAAACCCGCCGGCCATCTCGGAAGGATCCATATCTGGCACATAAGCTTTGGCCTGGCTTAAGGACATCATGGCACCCGCTCGGGTGGCTGATTTCTTCAACTCTTCAATTTGCCCTAGCATGGTTGAAAGTTGATTCAACACATCCCTTATGAAACGTGGCGGCTCTTTGTGACCCATCACAGACATAATTGTGAACAAGCTACCTGCATAAAGTTGCTCCAAGAAAGTGTAAACCACCTTGAGCTTGACACGGGGGTCTTGACGCAGATTGATGCTTCTACTACCTGCAATATTTGAACACATTCGATTACAACATTCTTATACAAATATCACAGATTTCGGACGGGTTATCCCTGACTGAATGGCGGGTCACTTACCAAAGATGGCCTGGGTCATCTCGGTAATATAGCGCTTCAAGCCTGTTAGTTCATCAGTAATGGGCTTGAGCCGGTTCTCTGCCTCTTCAGCATGTTTCAACAACGCTGCTTTTTCTTCCTCATGGGAGGTCTTCTCAGATTTCAAGTTTTCCGCAGCTGTTGATACAGTTTCTTGCAAGGCTGTGACAGATGACACGGCGTCTATACGAAGCTTCTTCTCAGCTTTGAGTTGCTCTTGTAAGTTGGCCACCTTTGACTCAACGTCATTGAGCATATCCTGTCATAACCAGATCTTGTCAGTGGAATGCTATATACTATTGAGCCCACAAAATTGCACAACCCGGGCCATGGGGGCTATGAGACGGCAAAGATTCTCAACTAAAGTCCCAAGCAGTTTGCTAGCAATCTACATGGCACTTGGGGGCTAATGCAGGACATTTTTTCTCTTCTAATGATCACTAGGGGAATAAGATCCGGCTCATCGTATCAAAATGAGTCGGCCCTTGAGGGCTACAGGTCGTTTCTAAAGGACAATTGTTAAAGAACCGGCTTGTTATATACATAACAACCCGGCCCTTGGGGGCTACAGTTCGCTTCTAAAGGACAGTGGTTAAAGAACCGGCTTGTTATATACATAACAACCCAGCCCTTGGGGGCTACACATTGCTTTTAAGGAACATATGTTAAAGAACCGGCTTGTTATTTACATAACAACCCGGCCCTTTGGGGGCTACAGTTCCGAAATGAGTATATCATACTGAATGTCTTACACATATTCATGCTGACCTATGTCTAAGACTTGGCGGCTACACAAGATATATACAGTATGGAAAGAAGGGACATTTCTTACCTCATATTTCTTCTTCAGCATATTGACCAGGCTTACTTCCATTTCCCGGCTTACAGATAGCCGGGTCAAGTATGCCTCATGGAGATCGGCCGCGCTGAGACCTTCAAAGTTTGGGAGCTCAAGCTTCCCTTTTCCTTTCTCAGACGCGGCCGGCTCATCTTTTGATACAAGCTTGGTCAGAACGCTTGACGTCTTTGGAGTCTTGAAGGATACCCCTGTGATGCCAACATCATCATTGGCTTCAGGAGACGATAAGACCGTATCTTCAGTCGCCTTCATCGGACTAGAAGGGCGAGTAGGACTTGGCGGGTTAAGATCCTCCATCACGTCAGCTGAGCCGATTTGAGTATCCACCTTTTCAGTAGTTGGCGGCTCGTTTTGCTTGGGCGGATCAACATTTTCACCAGGCTGACCCTTTGCCGTCTTGTGTTGACCTTCAGGGATCTCCAAGTTTGGGTCTTCTGATTCAAAGTTCTCCGGGGTCAATGATGACTCGCCAGTTTTCCTCTTCTTAGCTTTTGCCCTATGAATTCATAAGCCAACATAAATAAGCGAGACAATGGTTATGACGAAGCACGGTTTATTGAGAAGAACTTACCCTTGCTTAATGACCAGGGGTGGCAGTTGAGTGGCAGATGAGTCGCCAGATGATGGTGGCGACTCCTGGTAATTTGAATCAGACGGGTTAAGAGGATGTTTAAAAAGGCCGGCTCGTGGAAGAGATGGGGTCGGACTGTGAGGCACCTCATTGCGTCGCTTACGGGCGGCTGAAGGGTCAGGTAAGCCGGTCAAGTGTTCTCCAGAACCACTTCGAGTCTGGCGTCTTGTAGAGCCGGCATGCTGCGATTTCTATAAAGAAAATTGTGGGTCTAAATAAGCGTGTGGATGAGAAAATGGCACTTTTCTAACGGTTTTTCTGGCTCTTCGGGGTACACAGTTTTCTGAGTCAGAGGAGATGGAAATTACCTCAACGTCATTAGCCCGGCTATTTTCAACATCGCCCTGAGAATATGAAGTGTTAGCCAGTTCAATAAAAAAGACGGCCAAGGGAGTCAAGTTCTACCTCTGACTCATCATCAGCTGCTGGTGACCCGCCTCTAGCTATCGTCTCACTTTCAATAGCCGGTTTATTCTTCTTTTGAGCCGGTGCAGCTTTAGCAGCCCTAGGTTTGGTTGCTGGTACTTTCTTTTTCTTCTTGTTCTAGAATGAAGAGTCGGCCAGCACAAGTTTTAAAACAAGGTCAACAAGTAAATTTAAAGAGTTGATAAACTAGACAAGTGATCACAGGAATGCTTACTGGAGGAGCCTGGTTAAGGGCATAGAACGGTCTCAGCCCCGTCTTGTTACAGTTTTCTTGTGACTCCCCAAGCAGTTTCTTCACAATCTTGTTTATTTCGTCAGCTGACAGGTCAATGGGACTGAACCTTTGCGGATCATTTGATTTGCTTGAGTAATTGCATATTAAATCCGCCCGGTGACTTAAGAGGAGAATCGTCCAGGTAATCCAGCACCGGGTCAGATCAACCCCGGTCAAACCATTGGCTAATAAAGCCCTCAGCCTTGGATATATGTGGGCGACATGAGCGCGCTCTTCTTGAGGGGCCCAGCCAGGAAGTTCAACGTGGGGTCAAGACGAACAGGTCTATAACCCGGCAAAGGGTTCTCATCAGCAGGAGCTGTGTTCTTACAATAGAACCAGGTCTTGTTCCATCCCTTTGGATGACTCGGCAGAGCGACTGAAGGAAAAGCAACATCTCTTCGCCTCTGGATCGAGACCCCGCCAAGTTCTTGACTGGGGCCATCAGCACATTCAGTCTAGCGGTTGATATAGAAAAACTCCCTAAAGAGAGGAACGGTGGCTTCCATTTGCAGATATGCCTAACAGAAGTCTTGAAATTGGCATAGGTTGGATATAGAATTTGGGCCAAGGTCTTGAGGATGAAGGTTGAAGAAATTTAGGGCGTCCCGGAAATGTTTTGACCCGGGCGGAGAGAAGCCCCTAAGAAGATGGCCTGTAAACACCACGACTTCTCCTTCGCCGGGTTGGGGAACAGTTTCGCCTTGCGGAGCCCGCCAGCCAATCACCTCTTGAGCCGGCAGAAACCCTTGTTCTTTATAATCATCAAGCACGAGTTGTGAAACTTGGGAACTCACCCAGTTGTATACTGTTGTCTTTGCCATGGTCAGTCGCCTAAAGAATTCATGGCTGCGGATAAAAATATGAATGGCGGGTCATGATTTATACGGTGGCTCATCTTAAAGTTGAAGATTCTGATTTTTTGCTAAGTGTTGCAGGAACAGATTCCAAACAAAGTGGCTATAATTATGGATCTACAAAATATGCGAAAAGGAAAACTATTTACAATGCCTAACTCATACAGTGGAAGCATGGTTTGATTTATTCGCAGTGTTTAGTGAAGATCTGAAGTTCCTAGATGCGGAAATGGTACTACAACCAACATCGGAGTATTTCTACGGAGAGTTCATTGGAATCTAGATCTAAAACAGCAATGGTGGGATAAATAGACGAACGCCGATGAACTAGGTAAAATGGATGAAGAACTGCTACGGATCTAGGCAGAAATGGGGCGTACCTGGATGCGGCGGAAGCTTCGAGAGGCTCTTGACGGTGTCGACGGCCGCATACATGGAGCTGTCGAAGCGGGTGACGTCGTCGGAGACACCAAGGTCGCGCGGTGGCGGCGCAGCTCTGTATGCGAGGAAGAAGACGACGAGGCAGTAAAAATGAAAACTGCGGTCCCTTGAGGTTATTTATAATACGATAAGAAGGGGAAAAGGCAGGTGCGAAAACAGAGGAGGCATAGTAACTTTTTGCGAAAGGGCGCCTCGATTCTCGCGCCAAACAGATATACATCGAGATTCGTTGTGACGTCATGCTTAAGCACCGTCGATTCCGGAAGATGACGTCCTAACACCAGAGCGAGGAAAGCTAAGGTAAAGAGGTATTATGAGCCGGCAAATTCATATGACCCGGAAGTACAAGACTGAAGATTGATGTGAATGAATCCACATCACTCTGGGGGCTAATGTTGGGGATATAACCCCACGGTATGACCCGCCCGTTCAGGGCCGGGTTATCCAGTGGCGGCCAAAAGAGAGATGCGGCTATCAAGACTTTAAGGCCCATCCGGGGTAACTCATAAGCGGGCCGTCTTGGAGATCTAGTACTTGAGGCGGCGGCTTACCTAAGGCGGCAGCTTACCTCAGATGATGAATAAGAGATAGATTAGGGCACGGGTCATGTTGCGACCCGGACTCTGTTGTAAGCCTGGGGTCTCGACCTGTATATAAATATGAGCCCCCCGAGGCAGAAAGATCAAGTTACAAGCTCTCGAGTACTAGGTTAACCAAGTTGCACCCTTGTAATCGAGATCATCATCATCAATAACAATCAAGCAGGACGTAGGCCATTACCTCCACTGTGAGGGGCCGAACCTGGGTAAACCCTTGTCTCTCGATTCCGATCAACCCCGTTCGAGTTACCACCTAGCTGCGATGGCCTCACGACTAACTCCTTTCACGAGGACATCTGCCGTGACAAAACCACGACACCATGATTCCAGACCATGACAATGCACACCCCGTTGCTGAAAATATGATGCTCAGGAAGGATAAAGGACTGCGTCAGTGGAGATTGTCAGATCCTTATGCTGCTAGAAGAAGAACTGCTTATGATTGCCGCTTCCAGACCAGAGAACAACAAGATTTCTATGAGACTGTTTTGCTTGATAAGAAGCCAATCGTCAGTGACATGAGATGGGTGGATTGGAAGTACATCGATGCAAATGAGGACTACTTCCCCCATGTTCATGAGAGTTTCAGGATAGCTGGTGTCGATGAATTTGTTGGACAGAAGCTTACAAAGTGGAATGATGAGATGATCATGCAATTCTACTCCACAACTCATTTCTATCCAGATGGCAGGATTGTGTGGATGACTGAGGGATCCAGATACCAGTCAACCATCTCTGAGGGGGCTACTCTTCTTGGTGCTCCAGAAGAAGAAGATGATGACATTGACATTTATGCCAAGCTCAAGATGGACCACAACTCCATGGCCAATATGTATACAGCTATTCCAGAGAAGGACATCGAGACACACAAGCTAGGGTCAGTGAAGCACCAGCTACCTGGTTTGGCCACTACAAACACTATCCTGAGGTACACTCTGTTGCCCAAGTCAGGGAATGATAAGATGATACGTGGCCACTCCAACTTGCTGCACCTCTTTGATACACCTCAGAAGTTCAAGGTGATGAGCTTGATTGTTGAAACCATCAAGAGGACAGCCGCTGATCAGAAGAGATCTTGTGGATATGCTCCGCACATTCAGATGCTCATCAACTCCAAGGTTGGAACGAGCACTGATCTACTTGATCGTGAGCATCTCCCACTGCGTCCAGAGTTTGAGGACAATGTTATAGTGATGGACCCTTCGCATCCTACCTCTGCTCAAGCACAAGAGAAGATCCGAGCAGCCACAGAAGGAAAAGCAGCCAAGGAGGCATCTGCTCCCAATGCTCCCATAGCCAACCTCAAGTCTAAGAATGACCAGATGACTTATCTGCTAGAAGCCACCCTGAGGATTGAGCGAAGTCTGACCAACCTCACCCAGAACCAGGCTAGCTTTGAGCAGATAGTCGAGACAAAGATTCATGATCTAGATGTCAAGATCACAGAGGTTCAGACCATTGTGGAGAAGCTAAAGGACGATGTTGATGCAGCCAGGGCCGCCACTTCAGATGACAGTGGAGATGACAGACCCACTACGGAGAGATTCCAGACAGTGCCTAGGGTAGCCAGATCTACTGCAGTGCCGATTACAGATCCGAGGACCACAGTCTCTGCACCTGCTGCTGCTGCTACAGTGCCACCTCCGGTCTCTACTCCACTAGTCCAGCAGACATCAGCTGAAGCCTTCGCGGATGCACTTCTCTCAACGCCGTCTATGCACACCGGAGCTGCCAGCCGGAGATCCCCTTTAGGAGCTTTCGAGGATCGTGCCTAGAGAGCCGCATTAGTCCTATACCTATTCGAACTTTTTGGTACTTGTTGCCAAAGGGGGAGAATTTGTATAGATCTTACGCTTCAAGAGAGAGAGTCTTGCTTTGCTCGTTGTTTTTCTCAAGTTCTTTTGCTACTGTTTACTTTATGCTACTTTGGTTTGATGTGTGCTTGATACTATGTGTGTGAGACACTTTGATCGTTATGTCTGTGAGATACCATGTGTGTGATTGATCATACTATGCTTCATGCTATGCTTAAATGCTTATATTTATCATTATCTTGTATGATCATTCACTTGTGCTTTGGTGATGCGTGCCTACTATTCCACTCATATCATTTTGCCCGCTCCACCAAGTTGTATGTGACATGGAAGAGTGACCCATGATCCTAATCGATTGTGCATTTGCATTCAAACGCAAATTCTTAATAATGCACAAATTTAGGGGGAGCTCTTGCTTATCACATACTTCTCAAAGCGACGATGTATTTCATTCATTTAATCATTTGTCGAAGCTTTGATCTATATGTTGTCATCAATTACCAAAAAGGGGGAGATTGAAAGGACATTTGCTCCCTTGGTGGTTTTGGTAATTTATAACAACATATATCTCACTGAAGTAATATCCATTGAAGGTAAAGATTTTAGGATGTTCAATGATTGGCATGGCATGGACTAGAGATGTGGTACCCTCAAAATGCTAAGGACATGGATTGGCAAAAGCTCAAGACTCTACATTTTTGGTTTAGTGATCCAAGATCACATTGAGTCAATAGGAAAGCCAATACTATTAAAAGGGGATGAGGTGTTGCTTAATGGTCTTTTTGCTCAAATGCTTAGTGACAGTACTACAAAACCCTCAACAACTTTCTCCATCCAAATATGTCCAAAACCTACATTCCAACTCGGCCCCACCGAAATTTCCTATCCGGAGCCATCGAGTTCATCTGGACTTAGCCACTGCGAAAACCCTAACAAATCGGATCCACCGATATGGATCTCGGTCCCACCGAGATGGACTTGCCAACTCTCTGTTGCCTTATTGCTTCACTTCGGTCCTACCGAGTTGATGCAGTCGGTGCCACCGAGACGAGATTTGCCCTAACCATTGCACATCGGTCCATCCGAGTTGTTCCAATCGGTCCCACCGAGATTCCTAACGTTCATATCTTTTACACTGTTCGGTGCTACCGAGATTTCTGATCGGAGCCACCGAGTTGGGTCAAAAGTGTGTAACAGTTGGATCTTGTGTGGAGGCTATATATACCCCTCCACCACTTCCTTCTCAATAAGGAGAGCCATCAGAACATGCCTACACTTCCACCATACATTTTCTGAGAGAGAACCACCTACTCATGTGTTGAGATCAAGACATTCCAATCCAACCATTTGAACCGTCATTTCTAGCCTTTCCCAAGTTGCTTTCCACTCAAATCCTTCTTCCACCATAGCCAAATCTCTGAGGAGTTGTTTGAGTGTTGGGGAGACTATCATTTGAAGCACAAGAGCAATGAGTTCATCAACAACACACCGTCTATTACCTTTTGGAGAGTGGTGTCTCCTAGATGGTTCGGTGTCACTTGGGAGCCTCCGACATGATGTGGAGTTGAACCAAGGAGTTTGTAAGGGCAAGGAGATCGCCTACTTCGTGAAGATCTACCTCGAGTGAGGCTAGTCCTTCATGGACGTAAGACATGGTGGAGTAGACAAGGTTGCTTCTTCGTGGACCCTTTGTGGGTGGAGCCCTCCGTGGACTCGCGTAGCCGTTACCCTCCGTGGGTTGAAGTCTCCATCAACGTGGACGTACGATAGCACCACCTATCGGAACCATGCCAAAAACCACCGTGTCTTCATTGCGTTTGAAATCTCTGATCCCCTCCTTTACTTACATATGCAATTGTTTACTTTCCGCTGCTATACTCTTAGAATTGCATGTGTAGGGTGATGCTTGACTTGTATAGTTGCTAAAATCTGCCTAGAACTAAAATTGGGAAAAGGTTAGGTTTTTATTTGGTCAAGTAGTCTAATCACCCCCCCCCCTCTAGACATACTTTCGATCCTACACGAGGCCCCCACGCAAGGTGGCCTCCCAAGGCGCCCCCCCGAGGTGGCCACCCGAGACCACCCAAGCCTGACGCTAGTCACGCGGTCCTACGCCCACCATGTGGGTGACGCGCATGGCGACGAATGGCGGCAGGAGCCGTGCCAGCAGGCGCGGATAGAGAGGGTTTCCTCTTTGGTGCTAAAGGGGCAGCACCAGCTACCCACCTCCAAAGCAAGTCCCAAAGACTACCCGTTTGGTGAAAGAAGACCAGGACGACAAGGTGCGCAGGGCGGAAGTCATCACCGAGCCCATCGGCGCGTCATGGATAAAACCTTTGCAGGCGAAGACCGCCTTTTGTCAGGATAAGCCTGGGCGCCTGTCCCCTTTGAAATTGCCGTTGTGTGGCTACCCTTCCCGCCAAGATTTTCAGAGGAAGAGGACCAAGGCGGCTATAAAAGGGGCAGAGCTACCACCATAGAGGTGATCGGTTCCATTGTCTCCTACCTTGTACGCGATAGCTGTCTTGCCACAATAATCCCAAACACAAGCAGGAGTAGGGTTTTACACCGCAAGGTGGCCCGAACCTGGGTAGCTGCCGTGTCCCCTGTCGTGCCCCGCGCTAGCATGATCTCACCGTAGCCTCGCCATGGTCGACGTTGAGACGGTAGGAACGAGCTTGCCCCCAGTGTTCGAACCAAGGTCCTCGGAGCCCCGATTCCGACACACGCGAGCTGCTGCGCTACCGCCCCACCGAGGCCAGGTACGACGCTATGGTCCTCTTCAATGCCGTCGGTGACACCCAGGCGCCTTCCTGCTCCCTACAGCCTCTGTCGCCGTGTGGCGCGGAGGCAGGGCATGGTGCGCCCCCTCCACCTCCTCCGATCAACGATGGCGCGGGGCATCGCCGCGGCATGCGTGCGTGGGAGCCGTCCCACGACGCTTCCTCACCGGACCACGACGACGCTAGCTGCCAAATCATCCGGCGCGTGGCACCAGACACACGAGTGATCCTCGAGCAGCAGCGCCATTGCCAAGACGACACCATCCAGGACATCGCAGCGGTCGGGCGCCAGAACCACGCCGCTCTCGCCGGTGGAGTCGCCTCTAGCAGTGGGGACTGCCGCGCCTTCACTCGCGAGCTACGCCGTGTGGTGTGGCCTGTGAACTTCAAGCCGGAGCTGCCTCCTCACTATGATGGTGCTCCCAACCCCACGGAGTTCCTGCAGCTCTACACCTTGGGCATCGAAGCTGCGGGCGGTGACGACAAGGTCATGGCGAACTGGTTCCCCATGGACCTCAAGGACACCGCGCGCTCGTGGCTGATGAACCTTCCCAAGGCTTCGGTCTCCTAGTGGTCCGAACTATGCTGGCAGTTCATTGCCAACTTCAAGGGCACCTATGAGTGCTCTCTCACGCCCAACGACCTGCGCACCGTGCGCCAGCGCCCTAGCGAGACCCTCCGCAAGTACATCCAGCGCTTCAGCCAAGTGCGCAACAAGATCCCGTGCGCCTCCGATGCCGCGATCATCTCCGCGTTCTCCTCCAGTGTCACAGACACCAGGATGCACGAGAAGCTCTCCATCAACAATGAGCTCGACACCGTGGTTGCATTGTTCCACCTTGCTGACAAGTGCGCGGGAGCCGTCCCACGACGCGTCCTCACCAGACCTCGACGTGTCCACGAGCTCCGCCTCCGTCGCCTACGCCGTCTCCACTGACCCACGCGACCGGCCGAGCCCCTAAGTGCCATCCCCGACCTCTTCTCCCTCCTTCGGACGCCGAGATCGCCAGCGCCGTTCTTCTCGCACCGGACCTCCCCCGAGCCCGCTGAGACCTTCGCCGGCTTCGCTGTGAGCTCCTCTGCCGTTCCCCTCTCCCCCTGTGCTCCATTGCATCGTGTAGCCGTCGTTTCCATCGAGCTCGAGAGCTCTCCGCCGCTGGCCATGTCGCCGCCATGGCCACAGCCACTGCAGCTCACAGACGAGCACACCAGCGAGCTCATAACATCTCCACGACCCCGTAGCCACCAATAGCTTTTCCTCCCGTGCTCACTAGCGCCAACCCGAGCATGCCCGAGCTCCGGCCACCGCCATGAGCTTGATTCCGGCGAGCTCGGTCGACCTCAGCCCCTCTCGCTTGCTCAGATGGATGCGGCCGAGCACCAGCTTCACGTAGATGCCCTCCGCCGTCGTTTTGGTCGCCGGAGGATGAATCCCAAGCACCTCCACCGTCTCTGGCTTCGCCAGCGATGAGCCGCGGGTCAACTCCAGCGAGTTTGACCCTGGTTGACCGGGATTGGTCCCCCTCTGGGTCACTAACATGTGGGGCCAGCCCCTGGATTAATTAGGTTAACTAACTAATTAGCACTAATAGCCTATATTAGTTAGAGTAGTCACTGACATGCGGGTCCCACCGGTCAGGTTTGACCTGGAGCGCCCTTGTTGACTGCTGATGTCACTGTGATGCAATGCTGATGCAATAAATCATTTTCTGGAGTTAGTTTAATTTAAATAACCAGGAAATTCCAGAAAATGTTATAAACTTCAAAAAATCGTATAAAATCAACCGTACCTCAGATGAAAAAGATTTATATATGAAAAATGATTAGAAAAATCCAATCTATCCATTGGTACTGTTTTCATGCATGACAAAACAAGTTAAACCTGCTGATCCGGTCAAATCAATTAAATGGTATTTGAAATACCATATGTGGAGTTTGAATTTGAATCTTTGATTCAAACCAGCTCCATCCAATCTGTTGCTAGCTGCATTAGCCCAAATCACAGCATGTTGCCCTGTTATGATCATGCATCATATTGTTGTATTGCATTGATTGTGTTCCTTCTCTGTTTGCCGGTATTTTTTCCTTCTCGGTAGAAGACGGTTCCGACGTTTTGATCGTTGACACCGATGAAGAGCTAATAGCTATACTATCTTCAGAAGTGCCAGGCAAGCAAACCCCCCTTGAGCATTCTGATACAATCCCATTCTCTTGCTCCTGCTCTTTTTTATTGCATTAGGACAACAACGATTCAACAGTTACTTGTTGCGGTAGTTGAACCCATTCCTCTGCATGACCTGTCTTTGCCACAGTAAATAGTAAAACCCACTAGCATGAGTAGGAATTACTTGAGCCATGTTGTGCCTACTCATCCATGCTTGCTTGTTATGCTTGCTATTGCTTAGAGTTGTGTCAGGTCTGATCCATCTGGTGATGAATTGGAATGGTTGTGAACATGTCCTACAAATGAGAGCTAAGTGTGTGAACACATTTTGGTAAAGGTTGCGATGAGAGGCCATGTAGGAGTACATGGTGGGTTGTCTCATTGAGACCATCCTTAAGAACTGAGTTCCATGTTTGTGATCCAAGACAGTTACTACCACACATTGGGATCCTTAATTGACTCTCTCAACTTATTAATTGCCTTGATCTCTGTCCAGGAGTCACAACTAGTTTCTGGTGTTTGTAGGATATGTGTTGGCGGCCATGCATAGTGCTGACCTTAGGGGTGGGCTATGATGCGGTAGAGACACCGAGGCATGGTGTACCAAGTGACACCCAAATGGTGCTCTTGGGAACCCTGCTCTCATCGTTTGGGGCCATGATAGAAACTTCGGCCAGACTTCCTTTGCGGATACAACCTCAAATAGGCGATAAACCTGGACTAGAGTCTTGCGTGGTTAGTCAGGTTGTGGCCGACACCCTCGCCAAGCTTCCGCTTGAAGGTTGCCGAGATACATGACGTGTACATGGTGGTAAGTGGTGGGAGCGTGTGTGAAGAAGTACACCCCTGCAGGGTTATCAAACTATTCGAATAGCCACGTCCGCGGATATGGACTACTTGGAAGCTTACATTGTTCATAGACAAGTTGAAATGGATACTCTAAAATGCGCAAGATAAGCGTGAGTGCTATGGATGTCCTTCCCATAGGGAGAAGGGAGCGGATCCATAGTGGTGTATTGTTGTGGTGACTATGTGGACTCGTGTGCGCTCTCTCACCCGAAAGAAGTTACTGGTAGTCATAGTTCAGGATAGCCACTGAGTCAAAGTTGGCTTGATGTAGTTAAACTCCATAACACCCTTGTTGATACTGATGCATAAGTAGTTAGTTCTGATGTAAGTCTTGCTGAGTAACTTTGTACTCACGGTTGTGAAAGCGCAGGTTAGCTCCCAGAGGGGGGTGAATGGGAGATTTTTAGAAATTTGTCAAACTCCGAAGATTTTGACGAAAATCAGATTGATGAAATAGAAACAGAAGTGAAACTAGATCGACACAGATGTAACTAGCATGCATAGAAAATACATACAGGTGAAGAACAAGTAGTCATACAAGCATACATGCATGAAGAAGATGAACTGAAGAAATGATAGATAGCATGATGAAAGTCTTCAGTTCAAATTCATCAGAAAAGTAGATCACAAGTTCTACAGCAGCGGAAATTGCGTAAAGGTAAAGGGGTGAGGAATTTGAAACCGGTTGGGCTTGACGAAGACACAGCGATTTGGTAGACCAGTTCCAGTTGCTGTATCAACTGTACGTCTGGTTGAGGCGGCTGAGTCTTACCTCGGAGGACACTTAGTCCTCACCGTATTCCTCTTGAGCTAAGGTCACTTAGACCTCGCCCAATCACTCGTGGTAAGTCTTTAAGATAGACTTCCAAAACCTTCACAGACTTGTTCACCGGCACACCACAATTACTCTTGGGTGCTCAGAACATGATGCCTAACCGTCTGGAAGAATGACAGTCTTCAAAGGTAATAAGCGTCGGATCACACAGATCAACTTCTTCAGTGATGCTCAGCCACTTAGGCTCTGGTTGGGTTTTCCTCACTTGGGTTCTCACAAAGTCATCAGAGGAAGGGTTGCTCTCAAATGACAAGTGTCAAGTTCTCTCTAGAGCAGCCAACCAACTAGTGGTTGTAGGGGGCGGCTATTTATAGCCAGGGGGCAACCCGACATGAATTGTCATAAATGCCCTTCCCAGACATGACCATTGTCAGGATACGAGTCCACTCGACAGCTGGCACGCAACGCAGCAACGGTCGGAAATTAAACTCTCAATTTCACCGGGGCACTCTCTTTCCTCACGATAGGTAGATCGCACTGGCGAAATCCTAACTCCTCAGCCTGACCAAATTCGTCATAGACCAGATGAACTTCGTCACTATCACTGTCAAATTCGTCAGCTGTTCCGGAGGTTTCCAAAGGCTTCACTCGAAGCGGCTTAGGTTTGTATAGTTTTGAGCATCGCTTTGAAGTATGAAATATGTTTCACCTTGACCCCCTTTAACAGTACGGTTTTTCCTATGACTCAAATAACAAGAAAAGAAACTATGAAAACAAAGTCTTCAAACTTCCTAGTCTTCGCAACAAATTCTTCACAGGCCGCACCAAATTCTTCACTTGAAGAAATACATTTTTAGGGGTCAACTTCCATGGTTAAACCAAGTCTTCAGGGACTATTCTTTCCTATGTACACTCACAAACTCATTAGTCCTTTAACTTATTTGTTTTCAATACTCCAAAACCACTAAGGGGGCACTTGATGCACTTACAATCTCCCCCTTTTTGGTGATTGATGACAAATCAGTTAAGTTTTCAACGGGAATAAAACAGTGGAAGTGTATGTACAGAATGTGAAGACATTGGTTACAAGATATTGAGGAACTCCCCCTGAAGATGTGCATATGAAGAATTTGTTCTGGATTGCAAATGCACATGGCAGGTTGAAATTGTTGACATCTCCCCCTATATCTTGGAATCCAATCATGTATGATCATAAGATATTGACGAGTTTGAATGCATGATGAAAATTGGTGTCTAACGAATTATAACATGCATGCACAGATATATATTTTGAGGATCAGAGCGCAGTCACGCATGCAAATAAACGTCGCAAAAGAATGTCAGACCACCAACAGTATCTAAGTTACAACTCATCAAAGGAGCGAATCAACCGAAGAACCAAGAGTTGCAACTTAACAAAATAAACAGCCCAATATAAGAGACCCGCTTGAAGACTAACTCAAATTTCTCCCCCTTTGTCATCAGATGACCAAAAGGAGACGAAATTGAGAACTAACGCCCCTGAAGAAATCAAATCATGAAGCAGTCGAGGGAGCGCCAGCATCGTTATTGGGGTCTCGAGTTGAAGAAGGGCCTGCTGCAGTGTCTTCAACATCTTAATTTTCATCAGTAGCGCGTGAAGGACACGGAGCTTGGAACCATTGGAGCAACTTGAACCTTCTTGAACTTCTTCTTGGGGGGATTTGCCCAATCAAAGTTCATTTGGAATTCCATTTCTTCAAGTTCATCAAGGGTCTTCAGATGTGAAAGAATGGCCCAACTTCTGTCGAAGATCTCATGCAGATAATAGTGATTCTTCCAGACTGAATTTTGCATCACAGTCATATTGCCGAGAATAGCATGGAGTTAATGCTTAACCCAGTTGTGGTTTTTTGTCAACTTTCTGATGAAGACTTATGAGCAGCTCATGATCAGTCATTACTCTAGGAGCTTCACCTTGAGGGGTTTCCTGTGTGCCATTTGCGTCAGTGTCATGGCTTGAAGAGTCATAACTAGTGGATTGTGAGACAGGCTGACGAAATTGGCCATCAAGGGGACTAACTCCTTCATCAAAGACAGCTTTCCCTTTGCCAGGAACTGAAGCAATTATGCTTTGAAGAATTTCAATATCTGGCAGAAAGCTGAGATGATTTTGACTGTCAGCTTTGTAGTTGATTGATGATCTTGTGCGGATGAATCTCATGAGCCAGGTTGCATAAGGCTTTAAGTCAAATGGAGATAGTGCAACCGTGGCCAAAGTCCTCACGAAGAAATCATGCACATTGATAGGAATACCATGGATGATATTGAATAGCAAGTTCTTCATGATTCCCACAACTTCTTCAGTCTCAGAATTGTGGCCTTTGATAGGACTGAGGGTTTTGGCCTGAATGCGATATACCGTCCTTGGCACATATAGGAAATCCTTCACTAAGAAGGTGGTTCTCTGAGGTTCTCCTTGAGCCAAAGACTTCATTAGCACTTGCATCAGATGATTTGGCAACTCAGGTTCTTCATAGATCTTTCTAGCTTTAGCTGAGGGCAAATCAACAGGAAGAGCTCGGAGTAATTCATCAGCAGGAGCCTTGTAGTGCGTGTTCTCACTCATCCAGTCGAGAGCCAATGAGTGAATATCATCAACATCACCAGATAGATGCAAGGTGGCATAAAATGGAAGAATGAGTTCTTCATTCCAATCACACACATCTGTGACGAAACTGAGTAACCCGGCATCGTGAAGAACAGCCAGAACTGGCCGAAAGCATGGTAGGGATTCCATATCCACATGAGGAATATGACAATGTGGGAACACTTTGTTCTTGTCAAACAGCAGTGAGGAATAGAAGTTCATCTAAGCATTTGTCCAAAATCTCTCACGCCTGATTTTTGCAGAGTCATCTGGGGACTCGCCTATGAAGAAATTCTTCTCTTGAAAGAAGGCGGCATTGTCGAATTTTGGCCTTCTGACGCTTTTGCCAACCGTGGGCATTGAGGGCACTGGTTGAAGATTTATTTTCTTTGGCCTCACATCGAAGATAGGTCTCAGAGAGCCCGTTGAGTCATTGGGATCCGTGATGGCCAAAGACTTTGCAACTTCCTCAACTGTTGTGAATGGAATAGTGTATGAATCTGTTGAGGGTGTTTGATCTTCACGTTGTGTTGGAGAGGGTGCAACTTCTTCATCATTCACTTGTTGCACACTTTCTTCAGTTGTTGTAGCTAGAATTTCCTCATCAATGGTCTAAAGGGATGGTTGATGACCTTCAGAACCAGTTTGTATTTCCTTAGTAACAGCTGGGGACTGAGGTACTTGCATGAGCGGCGTGGTGAGGGGTGAGTTCGGATGTGCGGCATCCCAGAAGTCACCATGAATTACTGGTGTTGAAGAACCCACATCCATGTCCTCATAAGTTTCCTCATCATTCACTTGGACAGGAGGTCATGATACCTGGTGTAAAGAAGAATCTGCTTCAATCTCAATTTCTTCATCCACTTGCTCCGTGGAAGCAGCAGAGTGGGAATTCTCTTCTTCATCTTCAGGTGGGATAACATAGTGTCATGCCCAATATGCGATCCTATCCTCGAGGAACTCGGAGGTTCCACCAGGGATAGAAGCGCATATTGAAGACGCTTGCAAGGTGAATATCATTACATCATACCATGTACATAACAGATGGGGATACAGACAAATACATACAATCATCGCATGAATACATCAATACATAGCAAACACCATACAGAAGAGCAGAATCCGACTACAGATGAAAACAAACAAAAATCATGAACGACATCCACCCTGCTAACCCAGGCCGCCGACCTGGAACCTATCGCAAGATTGACAAAGAGGAAGAAGCAGAAGGAGAACTCCAAAAGCAAACGCGCATCGCTCTCACGTCAAATCATTGCATTACCTGTACCTGCACCTGTTATTGTAGTAATCTATGAGCGACGATGTCAGAACCCCGATCCTAAGTCACACCGGTCTAGCATGTAACACATCATATCACTTTGCGGCCTTTACCTGGGCCGGGACCGTTTGCGAATTTTGGCTCACGTATATGATTGTGTCGCTAGCATCCATGTGACAGAGAACCCGGGCCGACATGACTAGTCGTAAACCAAGGTGGCACAAACTTACAGGGACAGGCATACATGACCCAGCAATGCACGTGTCGATCGGCAGCGAGTGTAACCGAGTCGTAGCAAGCTACAAGGACTCTAGTAAAACACCGCGTGACATTTCCCCGTAGGGACAGACACAGGAGCAAAGAAGGACACATGCCGGTCAATCCATGTGTTCCGGATGGAAGCACTAGGAGGCATTTCCCCATAAGGAAGGCTACCAAGAATAAACAACTAGGTGTCGGATCACACACATACCAGTGCATTTGAAACATACACACAATATGCATGATATGTGTAAATACAAGATGGCATCACAACATAACTCTATGACTCAAAGTATTGATTTAGAAGGGCTCCGAGGAGCCTTACATAGCATGATATTACAAGCATGGGTCTCATGACCCAACATACAAAGTCATACAAGCAATGGAAGCATAAACCTGTCTGAGTACAGACAGCTGAAAAGAAAGAAGGCTGGAAAGCCTGACTATCTACAAGGACCTCCATAGGAACCAGACCTCTATCTGGTTAGGGTTGTGGAGTTAAACTGTAGCAAGCCAGCTTTAACTCAGTGGCTATCCTGTACTACGACTACCAGTATTTTCCTTGAGGTGAGAAAGCGCACACGAGTCCACATATTCACCATATCAATACACCACTATGGATCCGCTCCCGTCTCCCTACGAAAAGGCCATCCATAGCACTCACACTTATCTTGCGCATTTTAGAGTATCCACTTCCAGTTA
Organism: Elymus sibiricus; assembly: GCA_039707655.1. NCBI lineage: Eukaryota > Viridiplantae > Streptophyta > Magnoliopsida > Poales > Poaceae > Elymus > Elymus sibiricus. Next base: position 208,893,671 of record CM077670.1, read on the forward strand.
TCTATGAACAATGTAAGCTTCCAAGTAGTCCATATCCGCGGACACGGCTATTCGAATAGATCATATTACCCTGCAGGGGTGTACTTCTTAACACACGCTGTCACCACTTACCACCATATACACTTCATGTATCTCGGCAACCTTCAAGCGGAAGCCTGGCGAGGGTGTCGGCCACAACCTGACTAACCACGCAAGACTCTAGTCCAGGTTTATCGCCTATTTGAGTCCGACCCGCAAGGAAGTCCGACCGAGGTTTCCACTAGGGCCCCAAACGATGTGTGCAAGGTTCCCAAGTCCACCATCCGGGTTCCACTTGGTACACCAGGCCACGGTGCCTAGTCTGTCCCAAGTCCACCTATACCGGGTGCCACTTGGTAGACTACTAACACGACCTACAAACACCAGAAACTAGTTGCAACTCCTGGACAGAGATCAAGGCGATTAATAAGTCGAGAGGGGCACTTAAGCAGTCCAATGTGTGGTAGTAGCTAGTCTTGGATAACATACACAGAACTCAGTTCCTAAGAACAGTCTCAATGAGACAACCCACCATGTACTCCTACATGGCCTCTCATCGCTACCTTTACCAAATCGTGTTCACACACTTAGCTCTCAACATCAGAACTTGACCACAACATTCCAATCCATCCCAGATGAATCAGACCTGACACAACTCTAAGCATAGCAGGCATAACAAGCAAGCATGAATGAGTAGGCACATCATGGCTCAAGCAACTCCTACTCATGCTAGTGGGTTTTAACTATTTACTGTGGCAAAGAAAGGTCATGCAGAGGAATGGGTTCAACTACCGCAACCGGTAACAGTTGAAACGTTGTTGTCCTAATGTAGTAAAAGAGAGCGAAAGCAAGAGAGTGGGCTTGTATCGAAATGTTCAATGGGGGTTAGCTTGCCTGACACTTCTGAAGATAGTATAGCTATTCATCGGTGTCATCGATCTCATCGTCGGAACAAACGCCTACCGAGAGGGAACACACACACAGGCAAACAAGTAAATAGAGCACATTCAATGCAGTGCACAACCAAATGAATGATATGTCATATTAAGGTACTGAATTGACCTAGTGCAATGGTTAGCCATATTACTTGAAGTGAAATTCAAACTTACATTAATTTCCAACTACAAATCTATTTATCAAATTTGCCCTAATCATGAATTGTCCTAGTTGGTCATGTTAACTTGCTCAAACATGCATGAAAATGGCATAAACAGATTCTTTGGATTTTTCTGATAATTTTTCATATATAAATTATTTTCATTGGAGTTGTAGATTATTTTCTATGATTTTTAGAAGTTCTGAGTATTTTCTGAAATTCTTAAATCATTTCCTGATTTAATTTAATTCTAGAAATACTTTACTGCATCAGTGTTGCGTCAGCATTGCGTCAGCAGTCAACATGGCCGGTCAAACCTGACAGTGCGGTCCCACATGTCATAGGCTCACTGTTAGGTGGATATTAATACATGATTAATTAGCTGCGGGGCCCGCCTGTCAGTGTCACAGGGGGAGGTGATTAGTGCCTAACCTAATCCACCACGTCAGCAGCTAACCGCTACCGTAAATAGGACGTGGCAGAGCTCGCCGGCCGGCCATTTCCGGCCATGGCTGGCTGGGCAGGTGGGTTCGCTGGAACCAGCGAAACGAGGCGCGTCTGGTGGTGGCAGTAGCAGGTGCAGAGGAGGGCTATGGCGTCACCGGCGGCGAGCGAGGCGGCGGCGGCGCTCGGGCTCGTGTGGTTGCGGTGTTGCAGCTGGCTAGCAGGCGCAACAGATAGAGGGAGGAGAGGGGTTCAACATGGAAGCTCACGAGGCGCTCGGAGGACGGCTCAGCTCGCTCGGGGTGGCCCTGACGACGCCGGAACAGCGACGGCGATCTTGGGCATCCGAGGATGAAGATGATGGTGATGGCGGCTTCACAGGGTGTCCAAGCTCACGTGCTTCGGTGCGGAGCTTCGCGGCATCAAGACGGAGCCGTTGGACATGACGGAGAGGCGAGCATAGGACGGTGGCTACGACGGCGGTGAGCAGTGGTGACGGTGGCGCTCGGCTATGCGAGAGAGAGAGAGATAGAGGAGGGGATAGGCATGGGAGACAGAGGGAGAGAGGCAGGGAGGTTGCGTGGTGGCTTTAGCCGGTTCAGGGCGTCGACGGCAAGTAGGACGTGGCCAGGCGCGTGCTGGCATGCGACGGCCACGCGCTTCCATCCTTCTGGCTGAAGGAGGAAGACGACTGGTAGGTGCGGCTGGGCTGGGCCACCAGCTACAGTACTGGGCCAGGTGAGCTCTTCTCTCTCCTCTCAGTTTTTACAATTTAGTTTTCTATTTTCTAATATTGCAACTCTGTTTTGATTTAAATAAAATACTAAAACATTTTCAAAACTCCTGAAAATAATTGTGGGCACATGTTGCAATATTCCCAACAGCCCTCAACTATTATCAGAATTATTTGAGCATTTTATAATATTTATAACATTTAAATGCCCAAACTCAAATAACTTATGAATTAATTCAAAAATCCAGAATGACCTAGAAAAATGTAGACCATTTTTGGCAGAGGTTTCCAACCAATTCAAAAATGATGAACTTTTCTTAAGGGCGTTTTGGGTTCATTGAAAAATATTTCACTTGAACCTAGTAATTCAAAGGGTGCTAGGGTTTGTCATTCCCCATTTCAGATTAAATTGAAATTTAAATATGATGACATGATGATCATGCATTGACAGACAAAGACTAAGCTAGGGCTGTGACACACGAGGACTCAGCAATCCCATAACCATGGGTAGCAAGACTATCAATGCTTAAATGGGTATGGAAGGGTAAGGTGGTGAGGTTGCAGCAAGCACTAAGCATTGTATGGTGGCGAACTTATGAGTGCAAGAATAAGAAGAGTAACTACGCATAAGGGTCGCAAACTAATAATGATCAAGAAGTGATCTTGAACACCTACTTACGAGTCAAACATAACCCCACCGTGTTCTCTTCCCGAACTCCCTCGAAAAGAGACGATCACGGTTACAACCGGAGGTTATAAATTTCCAGGTCGCCACATAACCGTGGGCAGGGCTTCGCGAAAGATTTAACACTGCAAGGGTGCTCCAAGTAGTCCAATATAAATTACCACACGCATCCGATGGAACATCCTCACACCATGATAACACGATGCTTATGATAAGGAATCCCGGTGGACAAGCCACTCGTAACAGGCAAAACTAAACTAGCAAGACCTCCCGGTGAGCCAGATCCGTATCTAGAGCCGTGCGCTCTCTATCTACGGGCATCATCCGTCTATGCTAAGTGGACGGTAGCCAATAGAACCCGAGTTGCCCCGAGGCGGCTCCGCCGACTGCTAGGTAGGTGGACCAATGGTTTTGTTTTGCCGCTGGCCTGAGTTATGTTGGAATTAAAAGAGTCCCCGAGGTGGCGACCCTCTATGCATTAATTATTAGGTTCATGTTGGCAAATGTTAAAACCAATGTTGGGCGTTGCGGGAGAAGTCTTATCCTAAAACAAGTGATCAGGGGGTTCCCATATGCCCCACATGTGTTAGAAGCGCTCATCAAGGAACATAACACCGGTATTACGGAAACTAGGGCGGCATGAGTGGAACAAAACACCAGGCAAAAGGCCGAGCCTTCCACCCACAACCAAGTATATAGATGCATTAATTAAATAAGAGATATTGTGATATCCCAACATATCCATGTCCCAACATGGAATAACCTGCAACTGCACCAGCAACTAGCAACACTATAAGAAATGGGCTGAGCAAAGCGGTAACATAGCCAAACAACGGTTTGCTGGGTAAGGGTGTTTAGAGGCTGTTTCATGGGATAAGGGAGGCTGATATATATGTGGTAGGAAGCGCGACATAGCGATAGCAACGAGACAACTAGCAAGCAAAGATAGTAGAGATATCCAAGGTCATCATCATCTTGCCTGGAATCCCGCTAGGAAGAAGACCGAATCCATGAAGAAAACAAACAAGCGTAGTCGAACGAATCCTCACAATCACAACGAAACTGGAAATATCGAGAAGAAGCACAACCGGAAAGAAGCAAACAACATGGTAAACACACAAGCATAAACGTGGCATGATGCACAACCGAGTATGATGCATGTCAAATTTAAAGAGGCATGTCATGACAAGACGCAACAAACAAATACTACACATTAAGTGAAGCTCAGTATGCAACGAGTTGCATTTTGACGAAACTCCACATCCAATTCTTTAGTTCACTCCCGTTTATGCATGACAAGGTTAAATGTTGTTAACATGGCAAGAGAAGAAGCATAATTAAACTATCTATCTAGGCAATTTAAATGAGGCCGGAAAGAACTCAAAACAATTCCGGAAATTCCCCATATGTAAATTTCGAATTTGGTACTGTTCTGCCTAAAACACAATTATATTTTTGTTAAACAGCAAAAGTAAGTGCACCATGTTAATCTACACATTTTTCTACCCCATTTACATATAGAGTTTATTTAATTCGGAGCTACGGTTATTTAGTTATGAAATAAACCGTTTTAGCATTTCATTTATGCAAATTAATGCAAACAATAATTTTAAACATTTTTAACATGGATGAGAGTTGGATATTGTGAAACTACATGAAATTTTTACCCAAGTAACATATATGACATGTTTTATTATGATGCATGGTTATTTAACTATTAACATTTTAAAATCATGGCATATCTGTAAATGTGCAAATACTAGATAAATGCTAAAATCACAGGGATAAAAAAACAAACGGGCCGGATGCAGTGCACTGTGCAAGCCCAGCAGCAGATCTGGCCCAAATGTGGCTGTGTGTGTGGGTATGAAAATTAACAGAAGATCAAAATGAAAAAGAGAAGGGCGCTGGGATCGAACCCAGAACCTCATGGTTGGATGGATCGCTACTAGCCACTAAGCTAGCTGCCTGTTTGTAGTAAGTGTAGGCCACGGCTCCTTTTGAAGAAAAAGGCCTGGCATTCTTCTCCAGCGAACACACGGAGGTGCTCGGAGGGGATACCGTCGAGCAAACGCAGCGGCAACTGCTGCTATGGTGAGCCGGCGGGGGTGCGGAATTGGTAGGTGGATGCGCACGCGGCGAGGCGGACGCATGCAAAGGCTCGGGTGCGCGAGAACTCTAGGACGAGCTCGAGATCGCCTCGGTCATGGCGGCTGCAGGGGCATGCAAGGCGACGGGCGAAGCTCTGGTGCTGCGGCGCGGCATGTGGCGCGGAGGATGCGAGTGCAGAGAGCGCGGCGAGGTATGCAAGGACTCAAGCACGAGCACAGGCTCGTTTCGGGTGTGGCGAGGTTCGGCTGGGCAGGCGGCTGTGGATGCTGGCAAGGTTTTTGGGTGATGCGCGCGAGATGCAGGCGTGCTGCACGAGTGAGCTGCGGGTGCGGGTGCGCACGCATGCAAGCGGAGCAGCTGCGGGTGCGCGAAAGGGCGTGCGCATGTGCTGGTGCAGGGCGGAACAGAGACAGTGCCCGCAGCCATCTCGCGGCAGAGCATGGTGGCCGGGGTCTTGGCATAGACGGATCGGCGCCTAGAGGAAGAAGCTGAGGCGGGCAAAGGTTCGGCGACGCGGCTGCTCACCTAGTGCCCACTGTACATGAAGGCGTGGCCGGGGAGACGACGGGGGGGACGACAGGGCTCGCTGAACTTGGCGTCTTCTCTGAACCGAAGAAGACAAAGCAGAGGAAGAGGATGTCGGGGAACTTGGTGTGGCTTCGGGTCCGAGAAGAAGAGGAAGGCGAAGATGATGGCGACGCGGTGGAGGCGACCTCATGCGGGGAAGACGTCTGAACGGACATAGTCAACGTCGAGGAAGAAGATGGACATGCCGGAGACGATCGTGGTGGCCTCCGACCACGCAAGCAACGGCGAAGCTCTTGGTGGTGCTCTCTGCTTCTCTGTTCCTTGAGGAAGAAAAGGAAACAGAGGAAAGGGAGAGAGCTGGCGGCGCGAGGAGGGAAGGGAGAAGGCTAGGGCTGCATCGGCTCACGGGGGTAGGTTTTGTAGGGCAGGTGCTCCTGTTCCGGCCCTCAAATCGGTAAGGGGGTGCCGACGTGGAGCCCCTGGATGTGCTGCCGTACAGAGGAAGAGGATGAACAGAGGAATCGGTGGAGTTGGGCTGAACGAAGAGGCAAGTTGGGCTGCGACGCTGGGCTGCTGGTGGTTTCTCTCTCTCTCCTGCATTTTCCTTTTCCATTTAAAACAAAACAGAAAAAGAAAGGAAAAGTACTGGGAGTTTGGAGAAGGTATTGGCTGAAATGGAAATATCTCTGGAAATCTGGGAAAATGCACAATTCCAATAAAATGCCCTGGCAATATTTAAAGACAGAAAACTAAATCAAGTTTGGATTTAATTCAAACTTGAGCCATTTTTGAATCTGGCCAACACATTTTCAAAAGTGCTGGAATTTGGTGGAGAGGCATTTGACATGGTTTAGATGGTCCAGGAAAACAGTGGACATTTTTCCAAGACAGGAAAAATGCCACTTGCAATAAATGCCAAATTTGAAAGAAAGGAAGAAGTGAAATGGTTTTGCACTTGGAGAAAGGTCTTGATGAAATGATGAAGATGCAAACACCCATGGAGGAGGAGGGGAAGATGGAGAGCACACAAACAAGATGCAAACAACAAGGATTACACAATGCAATATAATCAAGATGGACATGATGCATGATGCAAAACAAAATAAAACACACATCATAGCATGCAAGCATGAACATAACACAAACTAATTGAGGTCTTGGTCTTGGGCTGTCACAACTCTCCCCCACTTACAAGAGATCTCACCCCGAGATCTAGGGATGAAAACAGAAGAGGAAGAGAAAGAGGTAATACGAAGTTGCTTCTATGACAAATGAGCGAAACCAAAGAACCTTGGAAGGTTGAAAAACTTGAAAGAAAAGACAACGGGGATGAACGAGGTTGAAAACACTCTGTCAGAAAAGAGGAACAAAGTACACAATGAGAACCTTGAAGGTTGCATAGTCATGAAACAAAGGAAGAGAAAGAATTTGGATAGCACTCCAGTTGAAAAGAGAGGAAAGGAATAGAACATGACCTAGTCGAAATGAGATGATCCTTCGAAGAGAGGAACAACGCAATGCCTCCGGAACAAATGAAAAGAAACGGAGAAGGAAGCAACATCTTCTACCACAAATGAATTTGCAGGCATCCTTAAAAAGAAGGGTTGAACATAGTTATTGAAAGAATCAACAAGCAAAAGATTTGCTTCAAATGGGCTTGTGGAAAACATCTCAAAATTATGAGGCAACAACCGACCACTAACAGAAAACAATTGATTGGTTGATAGCAACCAAGAGATAAAAAGCTTCTTTCGCCGAAAGGGATTTAAGAGAAAACTTGGATCATTGACAAGCACCACAATTAGCAACATTCCTTAGGGAAAGGCTTTAGGTGAAATCTATACCAAGATAATTCCAACGAAGAAAAGGATGGATTGAAAAGATCTACTGAGCAAAGAAAAGTTGTCAACCCATCATCTTCTCTTAGTGACTCCTCATGAATCAAGAATGATATACGACAACCTCAAAATATAAGGGGAAGGAATTGTACTTCGGAATGCAAGATGAAGATTGCTTGGACTCCTCCAATAATAATCTTGATGAACACTTCGAGAATGAAAGAAAACTTGACGCACCGCCATGTTGAGCCTCTTGAAAGAACTCCGGAAATAAAAGGATGATAGAAACAAAGGTTGAAAGAACATGATGAAGCCTTGCAATGATTTAGATGGAGCTTCGTGATGAGATAACCGAGAAAACATGGAACTCTGGAAAAGAAAAGATGAACAACTTAGAACCGAGAAATTCATTCAACATGAACAAACTCCGGGAGAAGGAATTAAATATCCTCGACGAGGCAAGAATAAGAATTATGTCATGCTTACCCTTCATCAACTTAAATTGATGACAAGCAACGGATTTAGCATGCCACTTATTCTTCTTGAAAAGGATTGAAGAGAGATATAGCGCAAACTCAACGACCACCGGTAGGATTTTTGGAAAGAAGAAATGAATTGATACGATAACAAAGAAAGAGTAATCTTGAACTAACCACCATAAGAATCTGAAAATGGATGAAGAAAAGAGAAAGAATCACCGGTAAGAATTAGAAAACGAACGATGATACTTGAGGGAATTTAGGTACAAGAGAACGAAGAGATCACTAGCTGATTAGAGAATACTTGAACGATCCAGTGGAAGAATTGTAGAACAAGAGGTGAACATTGAGAACGAATAAATATTTTGAAATGGTGGCCTCCGGAGAATCAAAACAAAAAACTCTTGAAATGCTTTGGATGGGTATGAAAAAAAATTCTGGCAATCTGAATGATTTGAGAGGATAGCAACAAGCTTGAACCATGAATCTTCAAAAGAATGGAAAAAGATTTAAGAGGAACTCTTCTTCGGTCTTCAAATGCTGAGAATGACGACGAGAAACACCACCATGGATTGTTTAGATACTCTGGAACAATGAGGCATAGAAAGGTTGAACCAAAAATGAAAAGAATTTGAAAGCGAACTTGGAGGAAACATTTGACCGATGAGAATTCATTCTTATGTCAAACTTTTAAAGAATTTGAGAATAACTCCGGAAAAATTAGAAGAGCCAGGTAAGATCCTGGGAAAAGACCTGCAGGTTATGGGCCCACTCAAAAGAAACACCGTTGGAAATGATTGCTTGAAATAGAGATTTCACCGGTTGATTTGAATGGCTTGAACGAGGTAACAACCTCGAAATAAAACGAACGGATCTTGAATGAAAACACGAGTCTTCTATGATATCTTGAGCACTCCGGAGAAGAAAACGAGAGCGAAGAATAAACAAGAGAGGCTTGGATAAGAACTTCCAACACAGGAAAACATTAGAATCGAAGAAAGGATATGATGAACACCGAGAGCTTGAATTTAGAACACCGGAGAAGAAAACGAGAATGAAGAATGATGAACTTGTAGCTCCTGAGCATCTTCACGAGAAATCACCGGCTAAGAACATTGAAGGAAAAGAATGAAGAGACTTCACCTGAATAAAATGGATCCTTGATTGGAGATCTCTGACTCTGCGAAGAAAAAGGGTGGGAGGGTGGGCAAAATAAAGACAACTTGGGACGGGTGAAACGAATGCCGTTGAGAAAACTGAGAATTGATGTTGCAAATGTTGAAAGGCTCGGATGAACTTGAAGAAAAGCACACCGGTTGAAAAGAATTGTCATGACAATCTCGATCAATCAAAAGGATTACTATTCACATAGAAATATGAGAACACCAATTAGGAAAGGTATGGAATCCACACTTGACTTCGAAGCAACTCGAATACCACAACAAAAAACAAAGGATTTGGCTTGGAGAATAAGCCGAAACAAACATATGATAGAGATTTCATCCGAAATTTTCGTGGTGGGGCCCACACGGGCTCGATCTTATAGTGGCCATCCGTACAAGGTGGTGTATGAGACTACGAAGCGTCCCCAAATCGTAGCGAAGCTACAAGGATTCTTTAAGACGCAATGAGCACCGCTATAAAAACGACCGTGAGCAGGCGGACCACTAGACGTCGAACCCCAATCTCATATCATGCATCTGTCGGAAAGATATCCTAGGTAACTACTTGAATTTCCACCTAAGATCTCTCGAATCTTCTTGGTTATGCGATCAGGTTGCGGGTCCAGGAACCTACTCATATCAAACAACAACCTAATTAGCTGCAACTGCATCCGCAACCCTTAACACACAACCGAGAAACTCTGCAAATTCGTCTACCTCAGACCTTCGAAAAAACATCCGCTATGCTAGCCGTGGCAGTACTCCCGAACTATCTCCCCAGTACTGGGTGACGTCGAGGCTATCTCACCACAAACAACATAGAAGAGTCTTTCGATGTTGGCGTCCTCTGGTATTCAGGAACTGAAACGATGGCGAGTGTGACAAGAACTCCTTGGAGCTCAACTCCCCGGGTCCAATCCATACGGTCAGGAGGCACCAAGAACAAAAATCTGTCACACCGATATCGCAACGATTCCGAAAATACCCGCGTGATCCTAAAAAAAATTTGAGTGAGAAGAGTAGTAGAATCAAAACACCTACGTCACAATTCCTCACCAGAGCGACAAAGGGGATAAGGAGTAAAAAGAATTCCTACTCTCCGATATATAACTAGACTCAAAATAGTTTTTCTTCTAGACTCGCCAACAGTTCGATCAATCAAGGGGGCTCCTGCGGTCGGTAGAGGCTCTGATACCAACTTGTCACGCCAAATATATGATCCTATCCTCGAGGAACTAGGAGGTCCCACCAAGGATAGAAGCGCATATCGAAGACGCTTGCAAGGTGGATATCATTACATCATACCATGAACATAATAGATGGGGATACAGACAAATACATACAATCATCACATGATTACATCAATACATAGCAAACACCATACAGAAGAGCAGAATCTGACTACGGATGAAAACAAACGAAAATCACGAACGACATCCACCATGCTAGCCCAGGCTACCGACCCGGAACCTATCCCAATATCGACGAAGAGTAAGAAGAAGAAGAAGAACTCCAAAAGCAAACGCGCATCGCTCTAATGTCAAATCATTGCATTACCTATACCTGCACCTGTTGTTGTAGTAATCTGTGAGCCACGAGGACTCAGCAATCCCATAACCATGGGTAGCAAGACTATCAAAGATTAAATGGGTATGGAAGGGTAAGGTGGTGAGGTTGCAGCAAGCACTAAGCATTGTATGGTGGCTAACTTATGAGTGCAAGAATAAGAAGAGTAACTACGCATAATGGTCACAAACTAATAATGATCAAGAAGTGATCCTGAACACCTACTTACGAGTCAAACATAACCCCACTGTGTTCTCTTCCCGAACTCCCTTGAAAAGAGACGATCACGGTTACGCACGCGGTTGGTGTATTTTCATTAGATTTAGTGTCAAGTTCTCCACAACCGGAGGTTATAAATTTCCAAGTCGCCACATAACCGCGGGCACGGCTTCGCGAAAGATTTAACCCTGCAGGGGTGCTCCAAGTAGTCCATTATAAATTACCACACGCATTCGATGGAACATCCTCACACCATGATAACACGATGTTTACGATAAGGAATCCCGGTGGACAAGCCACTCGTAACAGGCAAAACTAAACCAGCAAGATCTCCCGGTGAGCCAGATCCGTATCTAGAGCCGCGCGCTCTCTATCTACGGGCATCATCCGTCTATGCTAAGTGGACGGTAGCGAAAAGAACCCGAGTTGCCCCGAGGAGGCTCCGCCGACTGCTAGGTAGGTGGACGAACGGTTGTGTTTTGCCGCTGGCCCGAGTTTTGTTGGAATTAAAAGAGTCCCCGAGGTGGCGAACCTCTATGCATTAATTATTAGGTTCATGTTGGCAAATGTTAAAACCAATGTTGGGCCTTGCTGGAGAAGTCTTATCCTAAAACAAGTGATCAGGGCGGTTCCCATATGCGCCACATGTGATAGAAGCGCTCATCAAGGAACATAACACCGGTATTACGGAAACTAGGGCGGCATGAGTGGAACAAAACACCAGGCAAAAGGCCGAGCCTTCCACCCACAACCAAGTATATAGATGCATTAATTAAATAAGAGATATTGTGATATCCCAACATATCCATGTCCCAACATGGAATAACCTGCAACTGCACCAGCATCTAACAACGCTATAAGAAAGGGACTGAATAAAGTGGTAACATAGCCAAACAACGGTTTCTCGGTAAGGGTGGTTAGAGGCTGTTTCATGGCATATGGGAGGCTGACATATATGTGGTAGGAAGCGCGACATAGCGATAGCAACGAGACAACTAGCAAGCAAAGATAGTAGAGATATCCAAGGTCATGATCATCTTGCCTGGTATCTCGCTAGGAAGAAGACCGAATCCATGAACAAAACGAACAAGCGTAGTCGAACGAATCCTCACAATCGCAACGAAACCGGAACTATCGAGAAGAAGCACAGCTGGAAAGAAGCAAACAACATGGTAAACACACAAGCATAAACATGGCATGATGCACAACCGAATATGATGCATGTCAAATTTAAAGAGGCATGTCATGACTAGATGCAACAAACAAATACTACACATTAAGTGAAGCTCAGTATGCAACGAGTTGCACTTTGATGAAACTCCGGATACAATTATTTAGTTCACTCCCGTTTATGCATGACAAGGTAAATGTTGTTAACTTGGCAAGAGATGAAGCATGATTAAACTATCTATCTAGGCAATTTAAATGAGGCCGGAAACAACTCAAAACAATTCCGGAAATTCCCCATATGTAAATTTCGAATTTGGTACTGTTCTGCCTAAAACATAATTTTATTGTTGTTAAACAGCAAAAGTAAGTGCACCATGTTAATCTACACATTTTTCTACCCCATTTGCATATAAAGTTTATTTAATTCGGAGCTACAGTTATTTAGTTATGAAATAAATCGTTTTAGCATGTCATTTATGCAAATTAATGCAAACAATAATTTTAAACATTTCTAACATGGATGAGAGTTGGATATTGTGAAACTACATGAAATTTTTAACCAAGTTACATATATGACATGTTTTATTATGATGCACGGTTATTTGACTATTAACATTTTAAAATCATGGCATATTTGTAAATTTGCAAATACTAGATAAATGCTAAAATCGCAGGGATAAAAAAACAAACGGGCCGGATGCGGCGCACTGTGCAAGCCCAGCAGCAGATCTGGCCCAAATGTGGCTGTGTGTGTGGGTATGAAAGTTAACAGAAGATCAAAATGAAAAAGAGAAGGGCTCTGGGATCGAACCCAGAACCTCATGGTTGAATGGATCGCTACTAGCCACTGAGCTAGCTGCCTGTTTGTGGTAAGTGTAGGCCACGGCTCCTTTTGAAGCAAAAGGCCTGGCCTTCTTCTCCAGTGAACACACGGAGGTGCTCGGAGGGGATACCGTCGAGCAAACGCAGCGGCAACTGCTGCTATGGTGAGCCGGCAGGGGTGCGGAATTGGGAGGTGGATGCGCACCCGGCGAAGCGGACGCATGCAAAGGTTCGGGTGTGTGAGAACTCGAGGACGAGCTCGAGCTCGCCTCGGTCACGGCGGCTGCAGGGGCATGCAAGGCGACCGGCGAGGCTCTGGTGCTGCGGCGCGGCGTGTGGCACAGAGGATGCGAGTGCGGAGAGCGCGGCGAGGTGTGCAAGGACTTGAGCACGAGCACAGGCTCGTTTCGGGAGCGGCGAGGTTCGGCTAGGCAGGCGGCTGTGGTTGCTGCCGAGGTTTATGGGTGATGCGCGCGAGACACGGGCATGCGGCACGAGTGAGCTACAGGTGCGGGTCCGTGCGTGTGCAAGCAGAGCAGCTGCGGGAGCACGGAAGGGCGTGCACGCGTGCTGGTGCAGGGCGGAACAGAGACAGCGCCCGCGGCCATCTCGCGGCAAAGCACGGTGGCCTGGGTCTTGGCACGGATGGATCGGCGCCTAGAGGAAGAAGCTGAGGCGGGCAAAGGTTCGGCGACGCGGCTGCTCACCTAGTGCCCACTGGACATGAAGGCGTGGCTGGGGAGATGACGGGGGAGGGGGCGATGGGGCTCGCTGAACTTGGCGTCTTCTCTGATCCGAAGAAGACGTAGCAGAGGAAGAGGACGTCGGGGAACTTGGTGGGGCTTCGGGTCCGAGAAGAAGAGGAAGGCAAAGACGACGGCGACGCAGTGGAGGCGACCTCGTGCGGGGAAGACGTCTGAACGGACGTAGTCAACGTCGAGGAAGAAGATGGACATGCCGGAGACGAACGTGGTGGCCTGCGGTGGTGGTCTCTGCTTCTCTGTTCCTTGAGGAAGAAAAGGAAACAGAGGGAAGGGAGAGAGCTGGCGGTGCGAGGAGGGAAGGGAGAAGGCTAGGGCTACAGGGGCTCGCGGGGGTAGGTTTTGTAGGTGCAGGGGCTCCTGTTCCGGCCGTGAAATTGGTCGGGGGGTGCCGGCGTGGATCCCCTGGATGTGCTGTCATACAGAGGAAGAGGATGAACAGAGGAATCGGTGGAGTTGGGCTGAATGAAGAGGCAAGTTGGGCTGCGACGCTGGGCTGCTGGTGGTTTCTCTCTCTCTCCTGCATTTTCCTATTCCATTTAAAACAAAACAGAAAAAGAAAGGAAAAGTACAGGGAGTTTGGAGAAGGTATTGGCTGAAATGGAAATATCTCTGGAAATCTGGGAAAATGCACAATTCCAATAAAATGCCCTGGCAATATTTAAAGACAGAAAAAAAAATCAAGTTTGGATTTAATTCAAACTTGAGCCATTTTTTAATCTGGCCAACACATTTTCAAAAGTGCTGGAATTTGGTGGAGAGGCATTTGACATGGTTTAGATGGTCCAGGAAAACAATGGACATTTTTCCGAGACAGGAAAAATGCCACTTGCAATAAATGCCAAATTTGAAAGAAAGGAAGAAGTGAAATGGGTTTGCACTTGGAGAAAGGTCTTGATGAAATGATGTAGATGCAACCACCCATGGAGGAGGAGGGGAATATGGAAAGCACACAAACAAGATGCAAACAACAAGGATTACACAATGCAATATAATCAAGATGCACATGATGCATGATGCAAAACAAAATAAAACACACATCATAGCATGCAAGCATGAACATAACACAAACTAATTGAGGTCTCGGTCTTGGGCTGTCACACATAGTCCACATTGAAGGGAATGATCTGAAGTTCTTCAGTTGATCTGGTTGGAGGGGCAGAAGAAATAGGTATGGCATCGTAGGTGCATTTGAAGACATTGGAGTCGTCTTCAATTTCTTCATAGATTCTGCAGCAGAGGGTGCAGAAGCTTTTCTCTTCTTAGCGGCCTTTGTTTTCTTCACTTCTGATGCAGAAGGAAGTGTGAGATGCTTCAAAAATGAAGATTGTTCTTGCGCTGCTGCTGAGGAACTTGGTCGTACAATTTCATCAGGCACGACTGATGCAGTCGCCCTGGCAGTTTCTTGAGGCGCAACAGTTTTAGTTGCCCTGGTAGGTTCTTGCGGTGGAGCTGAAGAACTGGTTGGAGGAGCTTGACCACACTTCGCAGCCTCCCTTTTATTGTAATCATCAACAACTGTGTTGGAAGCGCTGATGAATCGGTCTTTCACTCCACAGCAGTGGTCAGCCTAGCACTCATATTCCTCAGACAGGCGCTAAATCTCTGTTTGCATAGCAACTAGTTGCTGAGGGGATATAGAAAGCATTCTATCCTTGAGCTCCTTCTGCTTTTTCTTCATCTCTTTTCTTATGAGCTTTGCCTTCTCAATCTTCTGTTTTTCATTGAGGACAAAGGCAGAAAGAACGTGACTTGGTCCAGGTGGCAAATCCAAGTCATCAAGTGGTGTATCTGGTTTCTGACACCATACATCTATGAAGTCAAGGATCTTTTTCGGACTGAGAAAAGTTGGGACTGAGGAATTCTTGGCACGAGCGGCCTCTTCCATTCTTCCCTGCACAAATTCGGCAAGTTTATCTTCATCAGCCATATCATGTTCGTCAGCTTGAGGCAACACAGCCTTGCTCTTGGGGCTGGGCCTAGTTCCTCGGCCTGCAGTAGCTTTCTTCTTCAGCATTGGCATGTTTGAGGAAATATGCCCTGATGCTGAGGCACTTGATGCAGCAATGGAGGCTGTTGGAAAGCCTTCAGTGCGTTGGCATGATGTCGGCACAACTAGTGTTGATGCTCTAGCTGCAGCTCTTGCAGAACTTATGGATGGTGGAGGTGCTGATGAAGTTGGAGCAGTTTGTGCCTTAGGCACTGAGGCCTTTGATGAAGATGGCTTGGGCTCTGAGGGCTTTGATGAAGATTTTGGCCGTGAGGGCTCTTCAGTTGATGGTTTAGGCTTTTGAGCCGACTTCTTTTTCATAGCTTTCTTGGGCGCTCCGCCACTTGACCCTGCACCCGCTTCTTGTGAAGCCTTTGTGGCCCTGTTGAATTCTTCAACAGCCTTTTGAGCGTATTTCTGCAGTTTGGCCTAACGCTTAGCCAATTCTTTGTGGAATTCTTCACCCCTTCTGATGCTCGTGGGATCAGCAGTTTGACCAGGAGCCAACTGTGATCTTTTGCACGGAGGCTTGACTGCGAAGTCCTTCATATATTTGGAGGTGACGAAATTGTAACTCCTCCACTGATAAGTCCAGTACCACTTGATCTTTTGTATGCGCGTTTTGCACTGCTCCTTGGTTTCCTTTCCATGAGTTTCTTCATCAGGTGTGCAATATCCTGCATACAGATCCTCAGGGATCTCGAAAGCTGTGTGTTCCTCTTTCCTCTTGCCACCCTTCTGAGGCTTTCTTCCATCTGCCATTTTCTTCAACTGAGGGTTTTGAACTTTTGATGTTTCTGAAGAAGTTTGTAGATTTTCCTCAAGCAATGCTGCAAATGAATTAAGTTGATGAGAACCAAGAGATTCATCTGCAGACATGGGTACGTGTGAACAGAGTATAGTTGCGAGGAAATTGGAAAGAGTCACATGCGTTCTCAGAGATTTTCAAAATAAAACCAGTTGAGGAAATTGACACTTATCGTCTTGAAGAAATTTTCTAAGTGTTCTTGACATAGATTTCGGAGTTGTACAGATTGAGGCAATTTGCACAACTAAGGAATCTAATCATGAAGTGCATCTTTGATGAAATTACCAAGACTGGCCAAAAGGAAGTGCTGAAGATTTGGGAAGAAGTGGTAAAAACAGCACTTGAAGAATTTGAGAAGGTAAACAGATCAAACTTGGCCAGTAAAAATAAGCTTTAATTACCCCAAGGATGAACTCGATGAACTGGACGACGAGTCAAAGGAAATTGTCAGTTCAGATCTCTCGTGCCCTAACTTGGTGACGAGAGACAGCTACGGCGACGGTGGAGGTGAAGAAATCCGCGGCCGGCGTGAGTACGACGACGAAGAAGTTCAGGCAGTGAAGCTCTTCCTCTCCGGCGACGATGAGATCTAGTGGTGGCGCTAGGGTTTTGAGAGCGACCGGGGCGCGAGAGTGAATGAACTAGGTTTGACATGGTCAAGCCATCATATAGGCGCAGTGAAAACCAAGTGGTCCGAAACTTTTGGACGGATAAGCCCCTGGTGATTCGCATTTCTGCGACACGCGTCACACATGCATTTTTAGTGCGCTCATCCACGCATCGGGTGCGCGGGATTAAGTTACTATGGCAACCGCCAAAATTTTGAATAGAAGTTTTAAAAGTGTGTTCGCAATTTCTTCAGCTGTCAAGGACACAGTGAAGTCTTTGAACGGTGTCAAATAGAACGCATATGAAGAGATTGTGAACAGATTGGTTTGAGTTTAGCATAGATGGGAGCGGGTCCGATCACATTGACATAGCCAAAAAAACAACTTGAAGAATTAGCAATATGTGAATGCTGTAGAGGACATGAAAAACTCAGATAAATAAGAATAGGAAGGATTGTCTCAAGAAATGAAGAACAACCACAAATGATGAATTATAAAAGTTTTGACGAAATTGCAAACGATGAAGAAAACTCAAATTCATGCAAGTCAAAAGTGGGTGGTGGCGTTACCCACCATATAAGAACTATGATGATTTCAGACACCGCGTACAATTGTCGTAGGGTTCTGAGAATCAAGTTCTTCATTAATTTCTTCACACTTAGAGGGTTAGTCTTCATTGATGGAAGAAAAATGTTACTTCGTGTGTTGTGCATCAAAGTCATAAAAAATGCATAAGCGTTAGGATGTGTGTCCTTTTCAAAGGACATTCGGAGATTCTAGGATGTTTAGCTCACACCGGAACATGCAAAACCTTCTCTCATCCAAGGGCTTAGTGAAGATATCTGCAAGCTGGTCTTCAGTCTTCACGTGGTTGATGACGATGTCTCCCTTCAGCACATGATCACGAAGAAAATGGTGACGAATCTGAATGTGCTTCATCCTAGAGTGTTGCACAGGGTTGTGGGTGATCTTGATGGCACTCTCATTATCACAGTAGAGTGGCACTTTCTTCACGTTGACGCCATAGTCCTTGAGGGTTTGCTTCATCCATAGAAGCTGTGAGCAACAGGCACCAGCGGCAATGTATTCAGCCTTGGCTGTGGAAAGTGAAACGTTGTTCTGCTTCTTGGAGGACCAACAAACAAGAGATCATCCATGGAAATGACATGTGCCTGATGTTGACTTGCGATCCACTCGATCTCCGGCATAATAAGAATCAGAATATCCAGCAAGATCAAATGATGAGCCCTTGGGATACCATAATCCAAGTGTTGGTGTGTGAGCTAAATATCAAAGAATTCGTTTCACAGCCTGATGGTGTGACTCATTCGGTGATGCTTGAAAATGGGCACACATGCAAACGCTAAGCATAATATCTGGCCCAAATGCACATAGGTAAAGCAGCGAACCAATGATGGAGCGATATACCTTCTGATTGAAATCTTTACCATTTTCGTCAGTGTAGAGTTGACCATTTGGTGGCATTGGTATCTTGAGGCCTTTGCAATCTTGCATGCCGAATTTCTTCAGGCAATCCTTGAGATATTTCTCCTGAGATATGAAGATGCCATTTCGTTGTTGACGAATTTGAAGTCCGAGGAAGAATTTCAACTCCCCCATCATAGACATCTAATATTCTTCTTGCATCATATATGCAAATTCATCACTATATTTCTTGTTAGTGCAACCAAAGATAATATCATCAACATATATTTGGCATATGAATAGTTTACCATCATAAGATTTTGTGAAAAGAGTAGGGTCAAGTGAACCGGGTTTAAAACCCTTTTTCTTCAGGAACTCCTTTAGTGTATCATACCAAGCCCTAGGGGCTTGCTTGAGGCCATAGAGAGCCTTGTTGAGTCTAAAGACTTTGTCAGGATGCTTTGGGTCTTCAAAACCTGGTGGTTGAGCAACATATATTGCTTCCTCCAGCTTACCATTGAGGAATGCACTTTTCACATCCATTTGATATAAGAGGATATCATGATGGTTGGCATATGCAAGCAGTATACGAATGGCTTCAAGCCTAGCAACAGGTGCAAATGTTTCATCGAAATCAATACCCTCAACCAGTGTGTAGCCTTGAGCTACAAGACGGGCCTTATTCCTCACCACTTGGCCATTTTCGTCTTGCTTGTTGCGATACATCCATTTTGTGCTGATGATGTTGTGCTTGCGTGGATCGGGATGCTTGACAAGCTCCCACACGTTGTTGAGATGGAATTGATGCCATTCCTCTTGCATCGCTTGAATCCATTCCGGTTCAAAAAATGCTTCATCAACTTTGGTGGGCTCTGAAATAGAGACAAACGCGTAATGCCCACAAAAGTTAGCTAGATGTGAAGCTCTTGAACGAGTGAGGGGACCAGGTGCATTGATGTTGTCGAGGATCTTTTCAATCCGCACTTCATTCGCCACTCATGGATGTGCTGGACGAGGGCCTTGATGTTGTTGTTACCGTGCAGAATCCTCAGCATCATTTTCTTCAGGATTAGCAGTTTCTTCATGACGAGGGATAAGTACTTCTTCATCAGCTATTTCTTCACTGGGCACAATTTCTCCAGAGCCCATAAGCTTGATAGATTCCTCAGGAGGCATTTCATCTAGCACAGGAGGCAGGTGCTCTCTTTGCAAGCCGTTAGTTTCATCGAACTGCACTTCTATAGTTTCAACAACCTTGTGGTGGAAGAAGTTGAAGAATCTGTAGGTGTGCGAGTCCTTTCCGTAACCAAGCATAAAACCTTCATGTGCTTTTGGTGCAAATTTAGAACTGTGATGAGGATCTCTAATCCAACATTTAGCACCGAAGACTTTGAAATAACTCACATTGGGTTTCTTGTCAGTGAGGAGCTCATATGAGGTCTTCTTGAGGAATTTGTGAAGATATACCCGGTTGATGATGTGACATGCAGTGTCAATTGCTTCAGGCCAGAAATGATGAGGTGTCTTGTATTCATCAAGCATAGTACGCGCCATCTCGATGAGGGTTCTGTTCTTGCGCTCCACGACACCATTCTGCTGAGGTGTGTAGGGAGCAGAAAGCTCATGAGTGATACCAAGTTCATCAAGATAGTCGTCGAGGCCTGTGTTCTTGAACTCAGTGCCATTGTCACTCCTGATGTGCTTGATCTTGAGACCATAATTCTTCATGGCCCGATTAGAGAATTGTCTGAAGACATCTTGAACTTCAGTCATGTAGGAAATGATGTGCACCCAGGTGTAATGAGAGTAGTCATCAACAATGATGAATCCGTAGAGAGATGCGGCATTGGTTAGTGTGGCATAATGTGTAGGACCAAACAAATCCATATGAAGTAATTCAAAGGGATGAGTAGTGGTCATGATTGTCTTAGCCGTATGCTTGGATCTGGTCATCTTTCCAGACTCACAAGCACCACACAAATGATCTTTGACTAATTTGACGCCTTCGACGCCAATGATGTGCTTCTTCTTGACGAGTGTGCTCAAATTCCTCATGCCAGCGTGTCCAAGACGTCGATGCCATAGCCAGCACTCTGAAGCTTTTGCCAGTAGACACGTGGCAGGCTGAGGTCCTAGAGAGAAATCTACAATATACAAATCACCTTTGCTAAAGCCTTCGAAGACTTTGGATTTGTTAGATTCCAACAGCACAATGCATCTATATTTGCCAAATATGACAATCATATCAAGATCACAAAGCATTGAGATAGACATGAGGTTGTATCCAAGGGACTCGACAAGCATCACCTTTTCCATGTGTCGATCCTTTGAGATAGCAACCTTACCTAGACCCAATACCTTGCTTTTTCCTTTGTCAGCGTATGTGATATGCTTCAGATGAGACGGAGTTAGGGGAGCATTAGTGAGGAGATTCCTATCTCCAGTTATTTGATTCGTGCAAGCACTATCCAAGACCCATTCAGTGACTGAAGGTGTATCATCCTGTAGAAGCATTAGTCTGACTTACAAATTCATATACTTCAAAGTGAAGAATATGATGATGATCAATTTCATCAGACAATTTCATCAAGGAATCGTATCTAGCAGCATAAGGGATGTGTGAAATGAGTTATTCATTTCATCGTGATTAGCCTGCATCCCAATAGGCACTTTGTCAGGTCTTCAGCAAATTCATCAGACATTTCAGTTGTCTGAAGACCTGACCCTGTAGAAGAGATTAGTTCTTCTTCTTAACCACCCACATCTGTATGGGTGGCTGAGAAGCAATGTAGCGAAGTGCATTAACGGAGAACTTAGGCATTGAAGAATATGCATTTCTCTTCACAGGAGGGTTATAGTAATTGCATGAATACGCAGAGAAATTCTTCGATGATTTGTGAACAAAAGTGGTTCGAAGAATAATGCTCATATTCATCAAATTGCTGTTTGTTTCCCTGCGAAACAGAGACATTAGCATGACCATATGTGGATCTGTGTCCATTTGACAACTTTGATCCCTGTGAAGAATTTGCCCTAGGAGGTTTCTTCTTCATTGGTGGCGTCATGATGGCATTCACCTAAAGATTCTCCAGAAGGCTTTTAGGAACCCAGATCTTCTTCACAGGTGGACCATTCCTGCAGTTAGTACCAATGAATCTGGCAAAGACTTCACCATTCTAATTCTTGAATAGCTTATAGTTGGAGTCAAATGACTCATCTGAAGAATATGAAGAATCACAAGTATAGCCAGATAAGGTGGATGGATCTATTGGAGGTCCTTTTGCAGCAACCCATGTGGTTTTGGGATACTGCTCAGGTTTCCAATACGAACCATCAGCGTTGAGTTTTCTCTCAAAAGCAATACCCTCTTTCCAAGGGTTTCTGTGAAGAATTTGCTTTTTGAGCATGTCACACAGGGTTTGATGCCCTTTGAGGCTTTTGTACATGCCAGTGACATACAATTCCTTCAGCCCTGCATTTTCATCAGTATCACCGGTGGCTTCCTCAAGTGAGGGGTTAGTGGCCACCGTAGCAGTTGAAGCAGTTGAAGCAATTGAAAGCACAGAAGCATTTGAACATTCAGCTGAAGAATTTGCATTATCATGTTCAAGGCATTTTAGGCATGGTGCAACAAATTCTTCCTGAGCGGTACTGATCTGTTGAGCGAGGAGTGAATCATTTTCTTTTTGAAGATCATCATGAGATGCTCTCAGCTTCTCGAGATCTTGCTTCCTTTGAAGAAATTCATAGGATAGCTTCTCATGTTCAGCTGAGAGGGACACATGACGACTTTCAAGTTTGTCATATTGAGACTTAAGCCTTCTGAGATCCTCAGACAAAGCTTGACTACGATCCATTTCCTCGTCCAACAGGTCATCGCTTTTGTCTAGCAATTTTTGAATCTTTTCCATGGCATGCTGTTTCTCAATTGCAATTTTAGCAAGTTTCTTATAGCTTGGTATAGATTCACACTCAAAGTCGTCATCACTGGAAGTTTCAAAGTAAGCTTCTCGTGAGGTTACCTTTGCACCTCGTGCCATGAAGCAATAGGTGGGAGTGAAGTCATCAGCACAATCATCATTGTTGGTGGAGATACCATTATCCTCAGAGTTGAAGATGGACTTGCTGATGTACTCAGTAGCGAGTGCAAGGCTCGCCACACCTGTGTCTGACTCCACCTCAGATTCCTCAGCTTGCTGATCATTATATTCTTCTTCAGAATCCATTTCCTTCCCAATGAATGCACGAGATCTGCTAGAACTGGTTTTCTTGTGAGATGAGGACTTTGATGAAGACTTTGAGGACTTCTTCTTTTTGCCATCAGATTCATCATCATCCCTGCTCTTCTTCTTCTTCTTCTTTAGCCATAGAGGGCAGTCGGCGATGTAGTGGCCTGGCTTCTTGCATTTGTGACAGGTTCTCTTGTTGTAGTCTCAAGCAGACGCTTCTCCAGTGTTCTCTGAGTCATACTTTGAAGATTTTCCAAAGCGGTTCTTTTTGGAAAACTTCTGGAACTTCTTCACCAGCATAGCCAGTTCTCTGCCAATTTCCTCAGCACCATCAGAACTGCTCTCATATTCTTCTTCTTCTTTAGATGAAGAGATAGCCTTGGCTTTTGCTTTTGGCTTCAGAGCGCGAGGACGACCATAGCTGGATCCATACATATCTCTCTTCTCTGCTTGCTGAAATTCATGTGTGTTGAGCCTCTCAAGAATGTCAGTAGGATCTAGTGACTTGTAGTCAGGGCTCTCTTGTATCATTAGTGCCAAAGTGTCGAAGGAACTGTCCAAAGACCTCAGCAATTTCTTCACCACCTCATGATCGGTGATGTCAGCAGCGCCAAGAGCTTGAAGCTCATTGGAGATATCAGTGAGGCGGTCGAAGGTTTGCTGCACATTTTCATTGTCGAGCCTTTTGAAATGATTGAAGAGATTGCGCAGGACATCAACTCGGGAGTCACGTTGAGTGGATACTCCCTCATTGACTTTAGAGAGCCGGTCCCAAATTAGCTTTGAAGTTTCCAAAGCACTCACTCTACCATACTGGCCTTTGTTTAGATGACCACATATGATATTCTTCGCTTGAGAGTCCAGTTGCTTGAATCGCTTCACGTCAGCGGCGTTGATGCTTGGAGCAATGGTAGGCACTCCATTCTCAACGACGAACCAGAGATCATTGTCAATAGCCTCAAGATGCATTCGCATCTTGTTCTTCCAGTAAGGATAGTCTGTGCCATCGAAGATGGGGCACGCAGCGGATACCTTGATCATACTTGCGGTCGACATAACTAAAACTCCAGGTGGTTAAACCAAAATCACACAGAACAAAGGAGTACCTTGCTCTGATACCAATTGAAAGCGCAGGTTAGCTCCCATAGGGGGGTGAATGGGAGATTTTTAGAAATTCGTCAAACTCTGAAGATTTTGATGAAAATCAGAGTGACGAAATAGAAACAGAAGTGAAACTAGATCGACACATATGTAACTAGCATGCATAGAAAATATTTGCCGGTGAAGAACAAGTAGTCATACAAGCATACATGCATGAAGAAGATGAACTGAAGAAATGATAGACAGCATGATGAAAGTCTTCAGTTCAAATTCATCAGAAAAGTAGATCACAAGTTCTACAATAGCGGAATTGCGTAAAGGTAAAGGGGTGAGGAATTTGAAACTGGTTGGGCTTGCCGAAGACACAGCGATTTGGTAGACCAGTTCCAGTTGCTGTATCAACTGTTGCTACTTGTAGCTTGCGTTGGTATTTTCCCCGAAGAGGAAGGGATAATGCAGCATAGTAGAGATAAGTATTTCGCTCAGTTATGAAACCAAGGTTATCGAACCAGTAAGAGAATCATGCAACACATCGTTAGCAGCACCTGCACACAAACAACAAATCCTTGCACCCAACGCAAACGAGGGGTTGTCAATCCCTCGGCGGTAAATTGCAAGATTAAATTGTATGTGATAGATAGATAGATTGAAACAAAAATACAAAATAAAATAAATAAAAGAAAATGGCAGCAATATTTTTAGGGTTTTAGTAATTTGATTTAGATAGACCCGGGGGCCATAGTTTTCACTAGAGGCTTCTCTCGAGAAAATAGCATACGGTGGGTAGACAAATTACTGTTGGGCAATTGTTACACAGTATTGGTATATGAATTGCCCACGTTGTCCTAATTTTTCTGAATTTTTGTAGTTACAGAAGTATGTCTTTTAAATAGGTTTCTACAGACTGTTCTGTTTTTGACAGATTCTATTTTTGATGCACTACTTGCTTGTTTTGATGAATCTATGGATTGTATCGGGGGGTATAAGCCATGGTGAAGTTAGAGTACAGTAGGTATAATGCAAAAATAAAATATGAATGGGTTTGTAACAGTACTTAGAGTGGTGGTTTATTTTGTCATACTAACGGATCTCACGAAGGTTTTGTTGAGTTTTGTGTGATTGAAGTTTTCAAGTTTTGGGTGAGATCACGATGGATGAAGGAATAAGGAGTAGCAAAAGCGTAAGCTTGGGGATGCCTGAGGCACCCCAAGGTAATATTCAAGGAAGAATCAAGCGTCTAAGCTTGGGGATGCCCCGGAAGGCATCCGCTCTTTCTTCTACCAACCATCGGTAATTTTACTTGGAGCTATATTTTTATTCGTCACATGATATGTGTTTTGCTTGGAGCGTCTTGTATTATATGAGTCTTTGCTTTGTTTTCTTTTTAGTTTGTCACAATCATCTTTGCTGAACACACCTATCTTGAGAGAGCCACACATTTATCATCATTTGTTAGAATACTCTATGTGCTTCACTTAATTTTTTTGAGCTAGGCAGTTGCTCTAGTGCTTCACTTAAATCTTTTTGAGCACGGTGGTGGCTATATTTTGAAGAAATAAACTCTCATGCTTCACTTATATTCTTTTGAGAGTTGATTGAAATTTTGAAGAAATGAATGCTCATGCTTCACTTATATTATTTTGAGAATTGATAAGATTGAAATTTTGAAGAAATATTTGCACTCTCATGCTTCACTTAAATCTTTTTGAGAGTTGATGATAGTAACGGTAATTTGCACAATATATGAATTTGGTCCCAAAGTGATGAAAATTCAAGAGGGATATAATAAAAACTTTCATATAGATCATTGGATATGATAAGTGTGATTCCTTGCAATAGTTTTGCGATATGGAAATGATAATATGTGAGTCATGTTAGTGAGTAATTGTGATTTAGTAAGAATATTAGTGTTAAGGTTTGTGATTCCCTATGCATGCACATCAAGTCAATAGTTATGCAAAGAAATTATATCCTACTTATGGTGCATTATTCGGTGTTAGTTATGTTTAATGCATGTTTATGACCGTTTTCATTTTTTTGGTTGGTTGCTTCTCAATCTATTTGCTAGCCTTCATTTGTACTAAGCGGAAATAATGCTTGTGCATCCAAAATCCTTAAACCCAAGTTGTGCCAAATGAGTCCACTATATCTACCTATATGTGGTATTTCCATGCCGTTCCAAGTAAATTTGCGTGTGCCAACTCTAATTTTCAAAATAATTTTTCCGTTTTGTGTGCCCGTACCGCTCATGAAGCGGCACGGGGTGGCCATTATTTTCCATGCTAGGTTTATTATTCTCACGATGAGTGTTTATTCACTTGTCATTGGATGAGAGAATGGTTGGTAATAGCGATGCCCAGTCCCATAATGAAATCAAAAATTAATAACAACAAAATTCCTTGGAAAGTGTTGGTATGGAGGGCACCTGTGGATACGGCTAGCCATGGATTGTGAAAGAATGGTGGAAAGGAAATAAACTTTACTTTCTATTTGGGAACCATCTATGATGTGTCTAGCATGGAAAATATTGGGAATTCTCGGTCATTTTTGTTGACAGGAAAAGCATGCCTCTCAAAATATTTTATCTCTTTAATTTCAGCCTTGAGATCTGGTACATTTGACAAATCTCTGCTTCCCTCTGCGAAGGGCCTATCTATTTACTTTTATGCAATTTTTATTTTTACTTGAGTCTCCATATTCTCTTATAAAGCACCAACTAGAGAACACTATTGTCATGCTTGTGCATTGGATGTAGCTAATATTTGAGTGTGTTTCATGAATGGATCAATGATTGAGCATAATGGGCTAGGGATAACTTTCTTTAGCGTTGATATTTTGAAAGACATGGTTGCTTGTTAGCATGCTTGAGTATTTATATCTTCTTGTCAAATTATAGACTATTGCTTTGAATCATTCAAGTCCAATGTCCATGCTATAAAAGAAAAGAATATGTGATGAATATGATAGGCAGCATTCCACATCAAAAATTCTGTTTTTATCATTTACCTACTCGAGGACGAGCATGAATTAAGCTTGGGGATGCTGATACGTCTCCAACGTATCTATAATTTTTGATTGTTCCATGTTGTTATATTATCAATCTTGGATGTTTTTATATACATTTACATCAATTATATATCATTTTTGGAGACTAACCTATTAACTTAGTGCCCAGTGCCAGTTGCTGTTTTCTGCCCTGTTTTTGTTTTATAGAAAATCAATACCAAACGAAGTCCAAATGCCACGAAACTTTTCGGAGATTTCTTTCTGGACAAGATAAACACTAGAAGCTTCGGGAGAAGACCAGACGCCAGAGGAGGTGGCCACGACCACCAGGGCGCGCCTGGGGGGGGGGGGCAGGCGCGCCCTGGTGCCTCATGGGCCCACCTCAGCTCCGTTTGACCTAATTCCACCACTATAAATTCAGGAAAAATCAGAAACCCTTTGGAGAGTCCACGAAATACTTTTTTCGCTGCCGCAAGTTTCTGTTCTCGAGAGATCCCATCTGAAGGCCTTCTTCGGTACTCCGCCAGAGGGGGAATCGATCATGGAGGGGCTATACATCAACCTTGCTGCCTTCCGATGATGCATGAGTAGTTTACCATAGACCTTTGGGTCCATAGTTAGTAGCTAGAAACCCTTTCCACCATTCTTTCACAATCCATGGCTAGCCTTATCCACGGGTGCCGTCCATACCAACACTTTCCAAGGAATTTTGTTGTTATTAATTTTTGATTTCATTATGGGACTGGGCATCCCTATTACCAACCATTCTCTCGTGCAATGACAAGTGAATAAACACTCATCGTGAGAATAACAAACCTAGCATGGAAAATAATGGCCACCGCGTGCCGCTTCATGAGCCGTACGGGCACACAAAACGGAAAAATTATTTTGAAAATTAGAGTTGGCACACGCAAATTTACTTGGAACGGCATGGAAATACCACATATAGGTAGATATAGTGGACTCATTTGGCACAACTTGGGTTTAAGGATTTTGGATGCACAAGCATTATTTCCGCTTAGTACAAATGATGGCTAGCAAATAGATTGAGAAGCAACCAACCAAAAAAATGAAAACGGTCATAAACATGCATTAAACATAACTAACACCGAATAATGCACCATAAGTAGGATATAATTTCTTTGCATAACTATTGACTTGATGTGCATGCATAGGGAATCACAAACCTTAACACTAATATTCTTACTAAATCACAATTACTCACTAACATGACTCACATATTATCATTTCCATATCGCAAAACTATTGCAAGGAATCACACTTATCATATCCAATCATCTATATGAAAGTTTTTATTATATCCCTCTTGAATTTTCATCACTTTGGGACCAAATTCATATATTGTGAAAATTACCGTTACTATCATCAACTCTCAAAAAGATTTAAGTGAAGCATGAGAGTGCAAATATTTCTTCAAAATTTCAATCTTATCAATTCTCAAAATAATATAAGTGAAGCATGAGAATTCATTTCTTCAAAATTTCAATCAACTCTCAAAAGAATATAAGTGAAGCACGAGAGTTTATTTCTTCAAAATATAGCCACCACCGTGCTCAAAAAGATTTAAGTGAAGCACTAGAGCAACTGCCTAGCTCAAAAAAATTAAGTGAAGCACATAGCGTATTCTAACAAATGATGATAAATGTGTGGCTCTCTCAAGATAGGTGTGTTCAACAAAGATTATTGTGACAAACTAAAAAGAAAACAAAGCAAAGTCTCATATAATACAAGACGCTCCAAGCAAAACACATATCATGTGACGAATAAAAATATAGCTCCAAGTAAAATTACCGATGGTTGGTAGAAGAAAGAGGGGATGCCTTCCGGGACATCCCCAAGCTTAGACGCTTGATTCTTCCTTGAATATTACCTTGGGGTGCCTCAGGCATCCCCAAGCTTAAGCTTTTGCTACTCCTTATTCCTTCATCCATCGTGATCTCACCCAAAACTTGAAAACTTCAATCACACAAAACTCAACAAAACCTTCGTGAGATCCGTTAGTATGACAAAATAAACCACCACTCTAAGTACTGTTGCAAACCCATTCATATTTTATTTTTGCATTATACCTACTGTACTCTAACTTCACCATGGCTTATACCCCCCGATACAATCCATAGATTCATCAAAACAAGCAAGTAGTGCATCAAAAACAGAATCTGTCAAAAACAGAACAGTCTGTAGAAACCTATTTAAAAGACATACTTCTATAACTACAAAAATTCTGAAAAATTAGGACAACGTGGGCAATTCATATACCAATACTGTGTAAAAATTCCAGTACAGAAACAAAATTCGGGCACTGGACGCAAAACTTTCTGTTTTCCAAACAACATCAATTATACTATCTTCCAAATCATCCTAAAGGTATTACTTTGCACAAACACTAATTAAAAACACAAAAACACAATCATACCATTAGCATAATTGTGAAAACACACAATAACAGAAAAAAATTATTTTATTCATTGGGTTGCCTCCCAACAAGCGCTATTGTTTTATGCCCCTAGCTAGGCATAATGCATAGTTTCAAGTATTGTCATCTTTCAAGTTGATTCCATAAGTGGCCCTCATAATGGATTCATATGGTGCTTTAATTTTCTTCCTAGGGAAATTCTCCATACCCTTTTTTAATGGAAACTGAAATTTTATATTCCCCTCTTTCATATCAATAACGGCACCTATGGTTCGTAAGAACGGTCTACCAAGTATTATGGGGCAAGAAGAATTGCATTCAATGTCAAGTACAATAAAATCAACGGGCACATAGTTCCTATTTGCAGGAATAAGAACATCATTATTTCTACCCATTGGTTTTTTAATAGTAGAATCCTCCAAGTGCAAATTAAGAGAATATTCATCTATATTGGTGAAACCTAGCACATCACATAAAGATTTTGGAATTGTGGAAACGCTAGCACCCAAATCACATAAAGCATTGCACTCATAATTTTTAATTTTAACTTTAATGGTGGGTTCCCATTCATCATATAATTTTCTAGGAATTGAAATTTCTAGTTCTAACTTTTCTTCTAACGCCTTCATCATTGCTTCTACGATGTGTTTAGTAAAAGCCTTGTTT
Organism: Elymus sibiricus; assembly: GCA_039707655.1. NCBI lineage: Eukaryota > Viridiplantae > Streptophyta > Magnoliopsida > Poales > Poaceae > Elymus > Elymus sibiricus. Next base: position 208,923,575 of record CM077670.1, read on the forward strand.
TGCTCATAAGCGTTGGGTGAATTTAACATGGATTGTAACAAAGAAATGCACTCAATCAAAGAACAATTATCATAATTAAAATCTTTGTAATCCAAGAGAGTGGGCACATCGCTATTTAAAGTTTTTACCTCTCCAAACCCACTTTTAGTAATTTTTTCATTAAGATTTTCACCCTCCGAATTATGGGAACGCCTACTAGCTAAAGTTGACTCTTCTTCACTCCCCTTTTCATCAAGTTTTATATTGCTAAACAAAGAATCAATAGATGAAAGACCAATCATTTTAATATCTTCATCATTACTACGATAAAAACCGGGAGGAATCGCTTTTTCTGAAAATTCCCATTTAGCTTTTAGCATGGCGGTTCTTTTCTTACTCTCATCCATGGAGACATATAAAGCTTTAATTGATTCACTAATATCAATTTTGGGTGGCAAAATTTTAGTCTTAAGATTTTCCACATCATGAATAATTCTATCAATGCTCCTAGACATATCATCAAGTTTACTCAATTTTTCTTCGATCGTAGTGTTAAAAACTTTTTGAGCATTAATAAATTCTTTAATATTACTTTCAAGATCAGAGGGCATCCTATTATTATTATTATAGGAATTACCATAAGGATTGCCATAATTATTAGAGGAATTTCCAGGAAACGGCCTAGCATTGAAATTACCTCTATAAGCATTATTATTGAAATTGTTTCGCGAGACAAAATTCACATCTATGGGATCATTATTTTGCTCAATCAAAGTGGACAATGGCACATCATTAGGATCGACATGAGTATTTTTACTAGCAACCAATTTCATAAGCGCATCAACTTTATCACTCAAAATACTAATTTCTTCAATAGAATTGACCTTTTTACTAGTAGTTGTTCTTTCAGTATGCCATTGTGAATAATTTGCCATAATATTATCAAGAAATTTAGTCGCTTCCCCCAAAGTAATTTCCATAAAAGTACCACCCGTGGAGGAAACTAAAAGATTTTTAGAAACAAAATTCAATCCCGCATAAAATTTTTGTATGATCATCCATAAATTTAAACCATGAGTAGGGAAATTTCTTATCATTAATTTCATCCTGTCCCAATATTGGGCAACATGTTCATGATCAAGTTGATTGAAATTCATAATTTGATTTCTAAGAGAAATAATTTTCGCGGGAGGAAAATACTTAGTAATAAAAGCATCTTTACACCTATCCCAAGAATCGATACTATTTCGTGGTAAAGATGAAAACCAAATTTTGGCACGATCCCGTAATGAGAATGGGAATAATTTTAATTTCACAATATCATTATCCACATCTTTTTTCTTTTGCATTTCACACAATTCTACGAAAGTGTTAAGATGGGATGCAGCATGTTCATTAGCACTACCAGAAAATTGTTCTTTCATAACAAGATTTAGCAAAGCGGCATTAATATCACAAGTCTCCGCACTAGCGGCGGGAGGAGCAATTGGAGTACTAATAAAATCATTATTATTAGTATTGGAAAAATCACACAATTTTGTATTTTCTTGAGACATCGTGACTACGCAAACAAGATAACAAGCAAGCGAACAAGCAAACAAGAAAAAGGCAAACGGAAAATATTTTTGTATTTTTGTAAAAACGTTTTAGAAGTGGGGGAGATGAAAATGAGAGGCAAATGGCAAATAAAATAAATGCAAGGAGATGATAGTTTATGCAAAGGTACTTGATAGATGTTGATGATGTCTCCCCGACAACGGCGCCAGAAATTCTTCTTGCTACTTGTAGCTTACGTTGGTATTTTCCCCGAAGAGGAAGGGATGATGCTGCACAGTAGAGATAAGTATTTCCCTCAGTTATGAAACCAAGGTTATCGAACCAGTAGGAGAATCATGCAACACCTCGTTAGCAGCATCTGCACACAAACAACAAATCCTTGCACCCAACGCAAACGAGGGGTTGTCAATCCCTCGGCGGTAAATTGCAAGATTAAATTGTATGTGATAGATAGATAGATTGAAACAAAAATACAAAATAAAATAAATAAAAGAAAATGGCAGCAATATTTTTAGGGTTTTAGTAATTTGATTTAGATAGACCCGGAGGCCATAGTTTTCACTAGAGGCTTCTCTCGAGAAAATAGTATACGGTGGGTAGACAAATTACTGTTGGGCAATTGTTAGAAAAGCAAATAATCATGACGATATCCAAGGCAATGATCATGTATATAGGCATCACGTCCGAGACAAGTAGACCGACTCCTGCCTGCATCTACTACTATTACTCCACACATCGACCGCTATCCAGCATGCATCTAGTGTATTAAGTCCATAAAGAACGGAGTAACGCCTTAAGAACGATGACATGATGTAGACAAGATAAACTCACGCATGAATAAACCCCATATTTTTACCCTTAATAGCAATGATACATACGTGTCATGTCCCTTTCTGTCACTGGGATTGAGCACCGCAAGATCGAATCCATTACAAAGCACCTCTTCCCATGGCAAGATAAATCAATCTAGTTGGCCAAACCAAATCAATAGATCGGAGAAGAAATATGAAGCTATAATAATCATGCATAAAAGAGATCACAGAAGACTCAAATAATATTCATGGATTATCTGATCATAAACTCACAATTCATCGGATCCCAACAAACACACCGCAAAAAGTGATTACATCAGATAGAACTCCAAGAACATCAAGGAGAACATTGTATTGAAGATCAAAAAGAGAGAAGAAGCCATCTAGCTACTAACTATGGACCCGAAGGTCTGTGGTAAACTACTCATGCATCATCGGAAGGCGGCAAGGTTGATGTAGAGCCCCTCCATGATCGATTCCCCCTCCGGCGGAGTACCAAAGAAGGCCTCCAGATGGGATCTCTCGAGAACAGAAACTTGCGGCAGCGAAAAAAGTATTTCATGGACTCTCCAAAGGGTTTCTGATTTTTCCTGAATTTATAGTGGTGGAATTAGGTCAAACGGAGCTAAGGTGGGCCCACGAGTCACCAGGGCGCGCCTGCCCCCCAGGCGCGCCCTGGTGGCTCGTGGCCACCTCCTCTGGCGTCTGGTCTTCTCCCGAAGCTTCCAGTGTTTATCTTGTCTAGAAAAAAATCTCTAAAAAGTTTCATGGCATTTGGACTTCGTTTGTTATTGATTTTCTGTAAAACTAAAACAGGGCAGAAAACAGCAACTGGCACTGGGCACTAAGTTAATAGGTTAGTCTCCAAAAATGATATATAATTGTTGTAAATGTATATAAAAACATCCAAGATTGATAATATAACAGCATGGAACAATCAATAATTATAGATATGTTGGAGACATATCAACTGTACATCTCGTTGAGGCGACTGAGTCTTACCTCGAAGGACACTTAGTCCTCACTGTATTCCTCTTGAGCTAAGGTCACTTAGACCTCGCCCAATCACTCGTGGTAAGTCTTTAAGGTAGACTTCCAAAACCTTCACAGACTTGTTCACCGGCACACCGCAATTACTCTTGGGTGCTCAGAACATGATGCCTAACCATCTGGAAGAATGACAGTCTTCAAAGGTAATAAGCGTCGGATCACACAAATCAACTTCTTCAGTGATGCTCAGTCACTTAGGCTCTGGTTGGGTTTTCCTCACTTGGGTTCTCACAAAGTTGTCAGAGGAAGGGTTGCTCTCAAATGACAACTGTCAAGTTCTCTCTAGAGTAGCCAACCACCTAGTTGTTGCAGGGGGTGGCTATTTATAGCCAGGGGGCAACCCGACATGAATTGTGATAAATGCCCTTCTCAGACATGACTGTTGTCAGGATACGAATCCACTCGACAGCTGGCACGCCGTGCAGCAACGGTCGGAAATTAATCTCTCAATTTCATCGGGGCACTCTATTTCCTCACGATAGGCAGATCGCACTGGCGAAATCCTAACTCCTCAGCCTTACCAAATTCGTCAGAGACCAGATGAACTTCGTCACCGTCACTGTCAAATTCGTCAGCTGTTCTGGAGGTTTCCAAAGGATTCACTCGAAGTGGCTTAGGTATGTATAGTTTTGAGCACCGCTTTGAAGTATGAAATATGTTTCACCTTGACCCCCTTTAACAGTACGGTTTTTCCTATGACTCAAATAATGTCGGGGGGATAACCCCTGGGTAGGCTCATTGACACTTAACCATTTTCAAAACAACAGGGCGGCCAGCACCCCTTAACCCGGCCCACTTTCCAGCCGGCCTGAAGGCCCCTGACCCGACCAGGTGCCACAATGAAGCTCTACCCGGCAGCAGACGCCCATGCCGGCATCAGCTCTAGCCGGCCAGATGACAAGACAGCCCCCCATGACGGAGACAGTGCGGCTACAGTGACCGCCGCCCCGAAGACCGGGCGAGCGTGGCTACAGCGCACGCCGCCCCGGAGACCGGGCGAGCATGGCGACAGCGCACCATGAAACCATGGCCCGAGGTCGGCGGCAGCAATCCGGCGGGGCGCTGTAGCCGAACAGTGCCCGCCGCTCCATGACGCAAGCCAAGACATGTCACAGTGCCGGACGGCCGGCGGGACCCGCAGCCGGCGGGCCCCAACAGCCGGCGGGTCCCACTGCCCGGGATGAGGCGATGACAACTGGGCCCCGCGCCCTAGTAGATTACCGATGTAACCCTAGGGAGCCGGCCTATAAGACCGCCGGGGAACCCTTCATGCAGGAGGGTCGAAACCCTGAGTTCATTCCCACACGAAGCATTCCACCACCTCACTAGCAGAAGAGAGCTAGTCCTCCTTCCTCCTCCACCCACACATCTCAAGGAGCGCAATTGTAGCTCGTCGAGTGATACATTTAGTTGAGATTGTAGGACTAGGGGTGTTACCTCCCCCGGAGGGCCCCGAACCTAGGTACATCGTGTGTCATCCATCGCTTGTCCCCATTCTCGCCTCGGGAACCCTCCGACGTCCTCCGGCCCCAACCACGTTCGATTAACCTACCCATGGCATCTGCCGTGAGCATACCACGACAGTTGGCGCCCACCGTGGGGCCGTCCGCGGCGTCGGCCAGAGTTTCGTTCGAGACGAGACCCTTCACTCCTACCGGCGAGCGCATCGCGCATGGTTTGATCGGCCTGCTCGGCACGGTTGGCACGGCGCACGACGCCACCCTCCTCGTTGGCGGCTCCATCATCCCCTTTGGCGAGTTGCGCATCATTGTCGCACTCATTCCAGCCGGAGCACTTGCCGTTCTCGACCCACTGCCATCCGGCGGTGGCGGCGTTTCCCGTCCCCAGATGGAGGAGATGTTCGCCGTCACTTTCGGCCATCTGCGGGTGCCCGAAGAAGACGTACGTGCCTTCGCCACCCCCAGCACTGGCCCGTGCTTCACCACGGCCGAGCTTGATGCGTCGCGCAAGTTGTTGCTTGCTGAGGCCACCGAACTCACGGTCGCCCGGCGTCGGCTCGAGATTGCACGGCGAGAACTTGATGCCGTCCGCGTTTCGGCGCCGGCGCCGGATCAGGCGGATCCTCGGCTTTGCAGCGATTCTCTCCGCTCGGACGCGTCCTACGTCGTCTTCACCAGCGAGGCGTTGGACAGGCGCAGCCAGCTTAGGCGGTCCCGCGAAGTGAACGCCACCGCTCCTCCCTTTCCCCAGTTCATGCACTGGTCCGAGCAGCCGGTCAGTTGGGGCCGGGAGGATCACCCGGCATCGATGCCCCCGCCGGGAGACCATGCCCTCGTCCTCGACTCCACCTTCACATCCGAGAAGCGCGCCTGCCATTTCTCGCGGGTGCTCATCAACGGCGGCAGCAGCATCAACATCCTCTACCGCAGCACCATGGCCAGACTGGGCCTGAAGAAGAAACATCTGTAGCCCAGCCGGACGGACTTCCACGGAGTTGTGCCAGGGCTCTCCTGCTCTCCCATCGGTAAGATCTGGCTGGATGTATTCTTTGGTGACCCGAGCAACTTCCGACATGAGCCGGTCTGGTTCGAGGTGGTCGATCTGAGCGGCCCTTACCATGCACTTTTGGGTCGGCCGGCGCTGGCTAAATTCATGGCGACGCCCCATCACGCCTACCTCAAGCTCAAGATGCTGAGTCCGGAAGGCGCCATCACCATAGCCGGCGACTACGGAAAATCCATCGAGTGCGCGGAGGCCGCTTCTCGGTTGGCCGAGTCCCAGGTCATGGCGGAGGCGAAGCGCCGGCTCGACCGGCTCGTGGCCTTGACTGACGAGCAGCTGGCCGTGCCGGCCCTCCCTCCGTCCATGAAGTCGGATGTTGAGGCATCCTTCCAGCCGTCCAAGGACACCAAGCAGATCCCTCTGGATCTAGCCAATCCATCCTAGTGCGTCACCATCAGTACCCGGCTCAGCAGCGAGCAGGAGGGCGAGCTCATCGATTTCCTCCGTGAAAAGTCGGACGTCTTCGCGTGGTCCCCCAAGGATATGCCCGGAGTCCCGAGGAAGTTTGCCGAGCACAAGCTGCACGTCCGCCCGGATGCCAAGCCGTTCAAACAGCCGCTCCGCTGCTTTTTTGAAGAGAAGCGGGGAACTATCGGGGAGGAGATCGCCCTGTTGCTGGCGGCCGGCTTCATAATGGAAGTTTTTAATCCGGAGTGGCTGGCGAACCCGGTCCTCGTCCTGAAGAAAAATGGCAAGTCGCACATGTGCATCGACTACACCAGCCTGAAAAAGGCATGCCCCAAGGACCCCTTCGCCTTGCCACGGATTGATCAACTGATCGATTCCACGGCCGGCTGCGAGCTGCTGTCGTTCCTGGACGCCTGATCCGGCTACCACCAGATCAAGCTGGACCCGGCTGACCAGCTCAAGACTTCCTTCATCATGCCCTTCAGAGCTTACTGCTACGTCACCAGGTCGTTCGTCTTGAGGAACGTCGGCGCGACTTTTCAGTGCTGCACGCAGAAGTGCCTCCTACCCCAGATTGGTAGGAACGTCCATGTATACGTGGACGATATCGTCGTCAAGACCAAGAGGCGCCTCTCCCTACTGGCCGACCTCACGGAGACGTTCGCCAACTTGCGTATGTACCAGATCAAGCTCAACCCGGAGAAGTGCGTGTTCGGCGTCCCGGCAGGGCAGCTCCTCGGCTTCCTCATTTCCGAACACGAAATCGAGTCCACCCCGGAGAAGATCAAGGCCATCGAATGCATGCGCAAGCCGGCTCGGCTGCGCGACGTGCAAAAGTTCACTTGTTGCTTGGCATCCCTCAGCTGTTTCCTCAGCTGGCTGGGGGTGAGGGCCCTGCCCCTGTACCAGCTGATGAAGAAGATGACCCCGTTCGAGTGGAACGACCAGGAGGAGAAGGCTTTTTGCGACCTCAAGCGCAAGCTCTCCACTGCGCCCATTTTGGCCGCACCAGTAGAGAAAGAGCCGCTCCTATTATACATCACGGCCACTACCCGGGTGGTGAGTGTGGTCATGGTGGTAGAGTGGCCGGAGGCCAACAAGCCGCTGCTGGTCCAGCGCCCGGTGTACTACCTCAGTGAGGTCTTGTCCGCCTCCAAGCAGAACTACCCTCACTATCAGAAGATGTGCTACGGCGTATACTTCGCCGCGAAGAAGCTGAAGCCGTACTTCCAGGAGCATCTCATCACCGTCGTGAGCACGGCACCCCTCTCGGAGATCATCGGCAGCCGGGACGCCACCGGCCGGGTCGCCAAGTGGGCCATCAAGCTGGCCACGTACATGATCCACTACGAGCCCCGCACGGCCATCAAGTCGCAAGCCTTGGCGGATTTCCTCGTCGACTAGGCGGAAACCCAATACCTGCCGCCGGCACCTGACTCAACGCATTGGCGCATGCACTTCAACGGGTCGAAGATGCTCACCAGCTTGGGAACCGGCATTGTGCTCTCCTCCCCAAAGAACGACCGGCTGCGCTACGCGCTTCAAATCCACTTGGCCGCCTCCAACAACGTCGCCGAATACGAAGCCCTTGTTCACGGCCTCTGACTAGCCAAGGAGATTGGCATCCGGTGCATCCTATGTTACGGCGATTCCAACCTGGTGGTCCAGCAGGTCTCAGGCGACTGGGATGCCAGGGACGCCAACATGGCCAGCTACCGTAACCTGGTCCAGCAGCTGTCCGGCAGCTTCGACGGCTGTGAGTTCCTCCACGTTCCCTGAACCGAGAACAAAGCGGTTGACACTCTAGCCAAGATTGGCTCCAGCCGGCAGGCCATCCCAGCCGGCGTCTCCCTTGAGAACCTGCGCTAGCCTTCCATCAGGTCATCCTCGAATTCAGAGTCAATCTTCGTCCCGGCCGACCCGACGCCTCCGACTTCCGGCTCGGGGACTGCCATTCCGAGCTCGGTGACCGCCGTCTTCGCCCTGGCACCGGGGGCTACCGGCCTCGTTTTAGGGGCTGCCGCTTCGGCCCCAGAAGCCGCCGACTCTAGTTCACCTCCTTCTCATCCGGCCGCCCCCGGGCATGGCTCTGTCCCCACAGTGGTGGAGGCGTCATCGTGGGTGCAACCGATTCTCACCTTCTTAGTGAGCGGCGAGCTTCCCAGCGACGAGGTCTCAGCCCGGCAGGTGCAGCGCCGGGCCTCCACCTACTCGATCATCAACAACGAGCTTGTCAAGCGCAGCACAACCGGCGTCTTCCAGCGCTGCGTCGAGCCGGCCAAAGGCCTCGAGATCCTGCGGGACATCGGGGCAAATGCGGGCACCACACCGCCTCAAGGTCCCTGGTGGCCAAGGCTTTCCACCATGGTTTTTATTAGCCCACAACTCTGAAGGACGTAGAGCATCTGGTCCTCGAGTGCAAGGACTGCCAACACTTCAGCAGTCGGAGCCACCAACCGCCTACGGCCCTCCGGACCATTCCCATCACATGGCCCTTCGCCGTTTGGGGCCTCGACATGGTGGGGCCATACAAGACCGCCCGAGGCGACATGACGCATCTGCTGGTGGCGGTCGACAAGTTCACCAAGTGGATAGAAGCGAAGCCGGTCAGGAAGCTCGACGGCCCCACGGCCGTTAAGTTCATCAAAGACATCGTAGTCCGCTATGGTGTCCCCAATAGCATCATCACCGATAACGGCACCAGGCAGAGCGAGCGAAAGGTCTCATCCTGGCTGGCATCAAGCCCCGGCTCGTCGAGCCGCTTGTGCCCTCACCCGGCAGCTGGATCGACGAGCTGTCGGCAGTCTTATGGAGCCTGCGCACCACGCCAAACCGGTCGACAGGCTTTATGCCTTTCTTCCTCGTCTACGGGGCCGAGGCGGTCATCCCTACGGACATCGAGTTTGACTCGCCTCGGGTCACCCTGTTCACGGAAGCGGACGCAAAGGAGGCATGCGAGGACGCCGTTGATCTGCTCGAAGAGGCGCGCCTGCTGGCCTTGAGCTGGTCGGCGATCTATCAGTAGGGTCTGCGCCGCTACCACAGCAAGAAGATAAAACCCCTCATGTTCCGCGAAGGTGACCTAGTGCTCCGGCTGATCCAGCAGATAGCTGGCCAGCACAAACTATCCTCCCCATGGGAGGGCCCCTTCATCATCAGCAAGGTCCTGCACAACAACGCGTACTACCTCACCGACTCGCAGAAGACGAACAAACGCAAGAGAGATACCTCCGGCGAAGAGACGGAACGCCCCTGGAACGCGGAGCTCCTCCGCCCGTTTTACAGTTAAGCCAAAATATGTATGTACCGCTATCCTTTGAAGTTAATGAAATCAGCAGGTCCCCCGAATGACACTCGGGGGCCGCCTCTCTTTTCTGTCAAACGTTCTGCCTCTTGTGCATATTACTATGTTTCTTGCCCTCGCCCTGCCGGGCTAGCATATCCGGCTCGGGGGCTTGCCGGCTAGCCCGCGCCTCGCCTCTCATAGCCGCCAAACTTGCGTGCGCAACGCCTAAGCCCCCTCATCGCCACTCGCCATAGTCCGGCACCCGGCTGTTTGGCCGGCAAGAGCCAGGGGCCGAAAGCGCTCTCACGCGGAGAAACAGCTAAGCAAGAGCGTCCGGCTCGGTCAACCCGGCCCCACTTACATTCAACGCCGCACCGGCCGGCCGCGCTTCAACCGACTCCGACGCCTGTAGCCAGCCGGCCAGTAGGTGGTTCACTCGCGCTCACCTCCTGAGAAACTAAGTACTGTGCGTTCCCTTTTGAAGCCGACTCCTCGACCCAGCTACAGACCGGCTCTCGGCTGTTCGGCTGGGGGGAGAGGGTCAAAAGGGAAGGGGTACAGGAAAGAGGGTCGAAGGAAGAAGCAAAGGCGAGCCAATGACCAGCAAAAGCGCACGCGCGTGCAGTTATATACACGTCAAAAGGCCCATGGCCAGGAGTTCATTACATGAATATACACCCCCAGTGGGTGGACTTGCGATCTAACTACGATTGTCTAGGAAAAAGAAAAACCAGATAAAAGCCGGCCCCATAGGCCTCGGGCTGATCGGTGGACACGGCTGGTTCCGGCCCCGTGGAGTTAGCGTCGTCTTCTTCACCGGCCGACTGCCTCGAGTCATCGCCACCATCACTGGAGCCGGTCTCCTCTTCCACATCCTCCTCGCCGTTAAGGGCCAACCCAAGGGTGTCCTCCGGCAGCTCCGTCCCATCCTCCGCACGATCCCTGACGAACTCGTCGAGGTCGACGTAGGAGGCGAGGGTGCTGGCGCGGTAAGCAATGGCCTCCACAGCCGGCGTCAGGTCCGCCTCAGCTCGTTGGGTAGCCAGCTGCGCCATCTCCACGCCGGGGTACCACACCTTGACGAAGACCAGTGCCATCTAGGCACCACCCCGGGCGGCAGAGGCTTTCCACGCGTCTAGGCGTTCGGGCGCCGCCTCCAGCCACCGGAGAATCCAAAGGGTGGTCTCAGGCATGCCGGCCCTTGGCCAAAGCGCCACCGCCAGCCTTAGACCGGCCCCTCAGAGTCAACGGATGTAGCGTCCGAGCTGCTGCACCCAGACGTCGGCTGCAAGAATAATCTCCCGCGCATCCCAAGCGGTGCCTTCCTCGATGACGTGTTACTGGCGTCTCCGGTACCGGCGATGCTCCTCCACGGCCGCCTCGGCTGCACCCTGCAGGTCCGGGAAGTTCTCTGAAGGCAGCAGAAGCAAGGGTTAGGCGTCCGCCCCAAGTGTCGAAGGCAGCAAAACGGTCGAGATGATGGCAAAGCTTACCAGCAAAGAGCCCCTCTAGCCGTCGCATCTCCCGCCACAGCTACTCTTCCTTGGCCGCCCACTCCGCCGTTTGCACCTCCGCCGTAGCCTCTAGGTCGCGGCACGTGTCTGCCTGCTTCTAGAGCTCTGCAAGATGCTCGGCCTCCTGCTTCTCCTTCTCGGCCTGCAGCCGAACGCACGCGTCCGCAACCTGGCGACGCTGGAGCTCGCTCTCGTGGAACTGCCACTCGGCCTCGTCCAGCCGATTCTGCATGGATGTTGCGCGAGCTGTGGCAGCCCAGAAACAACTTTCAGAAACCAACAAAAAGGCGGATTTAGGGCTCAAGAAGATCCGGCCCAACCTGGTCCATACCTCGGACATGGTACAGCTCCACCTCCCGGGTTCGGAGGTGGTCCTGGAGCGTGTCGTTATGGGCCTGCAGCCGGCTCCATGTCTCCGCTCGCTGACCGCTCCCGACCTATAGAAAAGTGACAACAGTTCAGGTAAAGGAAAACTTCGAAGAAACCCGGCCCAGCTGCGCGGCAGCCGGCCCAGGTCTCGGGGGCTACACCTAGTGGGTGCGCTGGCGCGCCCCCCCTGTTCAAAGCACAAACCAACAAAAAATAAGAATTCACCGTGATGGACCGCTCCGCCTGGTGTAGTTGGCCCACGAGTTCCTCCACCCGTCGGCGGCACTCGGCGAGCTCCGACGCCTCCGGGCCCGCCAAAGGTCCCGCGCCCTCCATGGACGCGTCGCCGGCGATCCCTCCGGCGTCCGACTGGCCCCGCTCCGACTGGAGGGTCGAGCCATCTCCCCCCCCCCCCCCCCCCGCAGCTCGAAGTCACGCTCAAGGGTTGGCGCATCCGGCCCTCGGGGCACCAAGGCTTGGGAGCTCCCCGGCGCGCGATTTCCGTCCACCCGGCGCCGACCGGTTAGCCGCGACCACGACGTTCCCGGCAGGCGCCTTCGGAACCGCGTCAGTCGTTTCGTCCACCACCGCCGGTGCCTCAGTCGCGGCACCCCTTCTCAACTCGGTGTGGACATCCGCCTGCGCCCTCCCTACCGCGTCCTCCAGCTCTCCGACGGCGGCATCCTCCCGTTCCTCGGCGGCGGGGTCCGCTCGCGCCCGAGCGGAGGCCCCGGCCCGCTCGTGAGGTGTGTCCCCTCAGGCGTCCCGCACGGCCGAGGCCGGGTCGGCCGATTGGCCCTCACCGGTGCAGGACCCGCTCCTCAGCATGGAGGGGCTAGCGGCCCTGGCGACGTCCCTCAGGACTTTGCATAATGAACATCGATCAGTAGGCACTCGAAGATAACGGAAGGACCATGAGGTCGGGCTCAGATCTCAACTTACCCCGAGCTCATTGGGATAGTTGGCTTGGCGCGCTGGGACGGCGGCTTCAGGGCCGCCTGCCGCCCCTCGAACATCTGGACGGCCGACCGGACCTTCTTTGCTACCGGCCGGCTTCTAGCCGCTGCCGGCTCCGCGGGCTGTTTCGCCCCCAAGCGCGTTGAGGGCCCCGGCTTCGTAGTCGGCCCCTTTCCGGGGGGTCGCGCTCGCTCCGGCTGTTCGCCCACCCGGCGAAGCGGTTTTCGGGTCATAGGAACAGGGGAGGTCAGCACGTGCGGCTGATCGGCGTCATCCTCGCCGGCGGTTTCCTTCGCGTACCCCTCCGACAGCTCCCCGACGGACAGGTTCGCGGCCGTTCCGCCCCCGACAATGGCCTCAAGATCCGCCTCCGCCTCCTCGTCGGAGGCCTCGCGGTCCGGCGCCAAGGCGGCCCGGGAGTCTGGTCCCGCGATGTTCTATCGACCCAAGGAGCGCTGCAGCCGGCCTCGTAGATCAGGTCGGGAAAAGAGAACGGAGCACGCAAAGAATAAGGTCCAAGGACTCACCTCCGGTGGGGTGGCGTCCCGGCTGTATAGCGCCATGCCAAAGCTCCACCCCTTCTCGGTGAGCTCGGCAGCGGAAATGTTGTTGACACGGCGAGCGACTTCGGCCAGCGTCAACTCCTTCGATGACATCCGGCAAGGATCGCGATGACCGCCCATGTCGCAGATCCGGTGAGGCTGCTCCTACAGAGGCAGCACCCGATGGCTAATGAAGGCCGCGATGAAGTCAGAGGCTCGGAGCCCCTCGCCGCTCAGCATCTCCGCCAGCCGGCTGCAGATGTTCGAGATTTCTACTGGCAGCAGCCGGGGATAGTCTTTCCAGTTCAGTTGCTCGGTCGGTGGGTTGTTGACGAAGGGCGGCAGATTGACGCGGTCGACCTCTGGGTTGGCGTTCTTCATGTAGAAGAACGACTTTTGCCATTTCTTGGCTGATTCGATGACCGGCAGCTTGGGCCACACGCCGGACGGGCGGCAGCAGATCACCACCGCCCCGCAGGTGGACATGACACCTTTCTCTGCCATCTGCGCCTTGAAGAAGAACATCCGGCTCCACAGGTCGACACCCGGCCAAATGCCGATGTAGCCTTCGCAGCAGGTCGCGAATGCGGCAAGCTGGAGGACAGCGTTGGCGCCGAGATGGTGCGGTTGCAGGCCAAAGAAATCGAGGAAGCAACGCAAGAACGTATTTGCCGGGAGGCTGAATCCGCGGGCGAAGTGCGCGAGGAAGACGACGGCCTCGCCCTCGCGCCGTGTCGGGACCTCCTCCGGACCGGGCGCGCGCGCCTCCACCACGTCCACCGGTGGCAGCCTCCGCATACGGCGGAGGTACTCGATGTCGGCCTCGGTGACATCAAAGCCCTTCCAAGATCCGGCAGGGCGCGCCATTGTCAGGCACGGCGGAGGAACGGAAGCGGCGTCGGCGCGGCAATGAAGTTGCACGCTGCGGTCTACCGGTCGCAAGAAGCAGCGGCGGTGGCGAGCGGGCGGACGCAGGCGCACGGTGGAAGAGCAGAGGAAGAAGAAGCAGCAGCAGGGCGGGGCGAGGGGCGTTTGTGCCTCGGCTCCTCCCCCTCCCCCTCATTTAAACCCCACGGGGGCGTTAGAGAAGTGTGATCGTTTGCGCCCATGTTCCCCCGCCTCTTCCGCGGCGTGTGGGCGCATTGAAGGCCTTGGGAAGCGCAAGCGCCCAGGGCCACCGCAGAAAATCCCGCGCGTGCGCCGAGCCCACGGCCCGATGGGCTCGCCCTGCGGCGACGTCCCATCGTGCGCGTGGCCTAGCAGGCCTAGGCCTGGCCACGGCGACATGTGGCGGGCTCCCGACGGGCGGCGGGCATGACTTTTCTTGCCAGAAGACGGACCGGCAAGACCCTCCCCCTCCGCCATCCAGGCCGGATGCGTGGGGACCCCGACACGCTCTTCGCGACCGGCCATGCCGGACCCGTCGCCCATCAAGGGGGGTAAGCTGCCAGGGCCCCCTGCCGACGGCCTCGCCAGCTTCGGGGACTACTGTCGGGGGGATAACCCCCGGGTAGGCTCATTGACACTTAACCATTTTCAAAACAACGGGGCGGCCAGCACCCCTTAATCGGGCCCGCTTTCCAGCCGTCCTGAAGGCCCCTGACCCTACCAGGCACCGGAATGAAGCTCTACCCGGCGGCAGACGCCCGTGCCGGCATCAGCTCTAGCTGGCCAGATGACAAGACAGCCCTCCACGACGGAGACAGTGCGGCTACAGTGCCCGCCGCCCCGAAGACCAGGCGATCGTGGCTACAGCGCGCGCCACCCCAGAGACCGGGCAAGCATGGCGACAGCGCGCCCTGAAACCACGGCCCGGGGTCGGCGGCAGCAATCCGGTGGGGTGCTGTAGCCGAACAGTGCCCGCCGCTCCATGACGCAAGCCAAGACATGTCACAGTGCCGGACGGCCGGCGGGACCCGCAGCCGGCGGGCCCCAGCAGCCGGCGGGTCCCACTGCCCGGCATGAGGTGATGACAACTGGGCCTTGCGCCCTAGTAGATTACCAATGTAACCCTGGGGAGCCGGCCTATAAGACCCCCGGGGAGCCCTTCAGGCAGGAGGGTCGAAACCCTGAGTTCTTTCCCACGCGAAGCATTCCACCACCTCACTAGAAGAAGAGAGCTACTCCTCCTTCCTCGTCCACCCACACAGCTCAAGAAGCGCCATTGTAGCTCGTCTAGTGATCCATCTAGTTGAGATTGCAGGACTAGGGGTGTTACCTCCCCCGGAGGGCCCCGAACCTGGGTACATCGTGTGTCATCCATCGCTTGTCCCCATTCTCGCCTCCGGAACCCTCCCACGTCCTCCGGCCCCAACCACGTTCGATTAGCCTACCCATGGCATCTACCGTGAGCATACCACGACAAATAAGAAGAAAGAAACTATGAAAACAAAGTCTTCAAACTCCCAAGTCTTCACATCAAATTCTTCACAAGCCGCACCAAATTCTTCACTTGAAGAAATACATTTTTAGGGGTCGACTTCTGTGGTTAAACCAAGTCTTCAGGGACTATTCTTTCCTATGTACACTCACAAACTCATTACTCCCTTAATTTTTTGTCTTCAATACTCCAAAACCACTAAGGGGGCACTTGATGCACTTACAGGTTGCTTAATTTATGTTTTGCAGAGGAGACTTCAGTCTCACTAGTAGTTCTGTGTTGGCTTCGACGAGTAGCTTGGGAATCCCAGACAAAGGTCTGGCTCCTATGGAGGTCTTGTAGATAGACAGGCTTTCTAGCCTACTTTCTTTTCAGCTCTCTGTACCCAGACAGATTTACGCTTTCGTTGCTTGTATGACTTTGTATGTTGGGTCCTGTGACCCCTGTTTGTAATATCATGTTATCAATGGCTCTTCGGAGCCTCTTAAATAAATACTTTGAGTCATAGAGTTATGTTGTGATGCCATGTTGTATCTACACATATCATGCATATTGTGTGTATGTTTCAAATGCATTGGTATGTGTGTTATTCGACACCTAGTTATCTGCTTTGGTAGCCTTCCATACGGGGAAATGCCTCCTAGTGCTTCCACTGAGCCTTGGTAGTTCGCTACTGCTCCGGATCACATGGATTGACCGACATGTATCCTTCTTTGCTCCTGTGTCTGTCCCTACAGGGAAATGTCATGCGGTGTTACTGGAGTCCTGATAGCTTGCTACAGCCCAGTTACACATGCTGATGACCGACACGTGCATTGCTTGGTTACCTATGTCTGTCTCTGTACGTTTGTGCCACCTTGGCTTATGACTAGTCATGTCGACCCGGGTTCTCTGCCATATGGATGCTAGCATCACAATCATATACGTGAGCCAAAATACGCAAACGGTCCTGGCCAAGGTAAAGGCGGTAGCCGTGGGTTACCGTGCGTGAGGCCGCAAAGTGATATGATGTGTCTTATGCTAGATCGGTGTGACTTAGGATCGGGGTCCCGGCAGCTTTGGTGTCAGAGCCTGACTACCTGTAGGATTACCAAGCCAAACTGGTCGATGTTGAGTCTAGAAATGCTTTAGTTATATAAGGGAATTGATTGTGGAAATGAACATAAGGCTCTTTTTACTTCTCTTCTCGTGTCATTCTATTCTGAGTCACCCTCTTCTTTTCTACGGGGTTAAGTACTAGGCTTCTCATCTATCTATCAGGATGACGAGTTACTATTTAGCAGACTTATTGGATAGGTGTTGTCTTCTCGGATCGGCGTCTCCATAATAATTCAGTTGATATGTTGTCAGTTGTCATGCAGGTTGTCTAATTTTTCATGCCCGTACAGCCGTTATGCTGTCCGAGTTATCCAAGGTTTCTAAATAGTTTGATGCATTTGCAATTCATTTCTTCCTGTTCAGATGTCTTTTGGCCAGACTAGACATGCTAGTCAATGCATCCACAACTCAGAAAATCATATGTTTCCTTGATTTGTGCTCTTTTCAGTTGCACTCCAACCTTAGTCTATCAATTGATAGTCAGGAGTAGTCGTGCATTTGTGTTCATCGGTGCCTATTATTCCTATGGTCCGTCAGCCATCCTATCTCAGAATGACCAGGAGAAACAAACTCCAGTACCTCATCCATTTCTAGGATTGGGTCGAAGCAGTTGTATTCCGCAGATCAAAATGCCAATCCATCTTTTGTTCTGTTCTACCTTGGAGTATTACCCTCTTTATGTCAAGAATATCATGGGAATTGTACAACCTCTCATGAATTATTGATACAGTGATACTTTTTGCCATCATTATTCATTTCCTGGTCTCCTTGTTGTTGTAACCGGAATACCGACAAGTGAATTGTGACGTGTGAAACCAATACTCCTAGCAACCCTGATGCTTGGTAGTTAATGGACAATAATCTCATTCTTAGCATGTTGGTTATTGAATCATCATTCTAAGATTGATCATGCTACCTAGTCCATTTTCCCTGGTGCACCCTTCAATCAATGAGTTAGGATTGTGTCAATCCCTCGCTCTTTTGATCATATCGTCTTGCCCTGAAAAGCAAGATTGTTCTCGAGCTTAATAACATATCGGTGGTTCGTGATTTTCCGAATATCTTCTCGGAAGTATCACCAGGTTCCCTTGACCGTTATGTTGAGCTCGTGATCAAGTTGGTCTTCCCAATAAACCACACTTCTCCAACGATCTGTGTTGGATACCCCTGAGCTGGTTGGGTAAGCTAAACAATAACTTGGAGAGTTGGAAGATAAAAGCTTTGCTTAACTTAGTTCATTCCGAAGGGATATCTATTGTGAGGTTGTTGAAGAAAGATGATATCTTCCTTGATTGATCTCCATGATCAATTGTTGGATCTATTATCTTATCCAAGCTTTGATTTGAAAGTGGGCTATCGTCAAATCAAAATCAGAACCAATGATTTTCGTAATGTTGTTTTACTTGTGGTTGTTTCCTCAAGCATACACCATTATATCTTTTGGTCTGACCAATCCTATCACCTTGTTCACATACTTGTGGAGTTCCATCTATGTGGATACCTAGATGAATTGTTGTTGATCCCATCGGCAACATTTTTATCTTCTCCATGATTCATGTTGAACATTTAAGCTAGTGTTGGAAACTTTGTAAGCATTATCCTCGTGTCCCATTCATGGGGTATACGTTCGATGAAACAAGTAACTTTCTCCAAGTTCATGTGCATTTGATGCAAGTTGCCGCCATGAATTCGAGAAGGCTTGTTTTTGCCTCCTCTGGAATCATCCCAAGTCAGTCATGCATGTGCGAAGTATTCTGTGCTTTGGTAGATTAATTACCTCCACTCCATATGTAATCCCTAGCACACCAAGCCACTGATTGACTTGTTTAGGAGAAGAAGTTCCTTCTTAAGATCCGGACTTATGCAAGGACTTCGATATCCTTGATGATGGTTCCCAACCAAAACTCGGTAGTGTTTTGCTGTGAGACTTTTGCGTGGTCATGCTTGTCTTGGACAGTGTGCTCATGTGTGTCTTGCAATCCAGCTCATGTTTGGAGCTTGCTTCCGTAGTTCATTTCCCGAGAATCTCGCAATGTCATCTCGTCAATTTGTGTTGCAAACTTTCTTCTCCAGACATGCTGAGTCTGAAGTATCCTGACACCAACCAGATGTCAATCTTAGGCAGATATGGTGGTTGGAATTTTCCGAAGATCTATGATGTAGGTTCCGGTGAGGTTGATGTTTTGGCCGACACACCTACCTGGAAGATCTATTATTGTAGTATCTTGATTGAGCAATTTAACCATCTTCTCCATGAGGATTTCCGTGCGACTTATTCTAGAAGTTGTTCCTTATGGATCCTTTGTGTTCCCGAAGTCCGACCTTTACTTGATGACCTTATCGATGATGCTTTTAAGCATGATCGTGGTATCTAGTACATCAAGAAGAACATTAGAAGCCGAATGCTAAATGTCTCTCGGTCGATCATCCAGATTTTGTTTCCCTAGCCTCGCTAAGGTAAAATCTGAGAAAGTGTTATCTTCCTTTGCATCCGCATCCTCCATCGTGATTCATCATGGTAGTATGAGGTGTCACCAAGATCTTTGGCATAGATGTTGGTAAAACCCTGATGAATATGGAAATGCTCAAGTTCTTGAAAGCACGCTCAGACACTAGGTTATATCTTCGGTATCAATCGGAATATGCTCTACGTTTGCTGAATTGTTCTATAACCATAGTTTCCAATCCAAACTGAGTATGCCATTCTCTCGGATTCCCTCAAACATTCAATTATGAATTTGCCTCAGTCTGGTATAAAGAGTTTCAATGATCCCTATATCAAAAGTAATTCTTTTGCCTGACTTAGGAGATAATTCAACGAGTCACCTCCTCTACGGTGCCCCGTTTGGTTAAGGGCAATTAATTGCTTGCTACTTTGAAACCTATGCACCATCTTAATTAAGCATGGAATTGTTGCCTATGAAATTGGACTGTCGTCGTCTGCTTCTCTCCATCACCCATGATGCTTGTTTTGTGTCTCAGCTCGGGAGATGTTCTTACATCTCATTCCATGAGTTAATCATGAGTTGCTCGATCTTTGTGAAGATCGATTTCTGTAGAGTTTCCCTTTCTTCCCATCGTCATGTTCGGATGACGATCTCGAAGCAAGATGTCCAAATCAAGATGATGCAATGAATCAACATTTTCAAGAAGTGCAATCTTGATCATGAAGATCATGCTAGTTTTGTGTCCCCTTCCTCTTACCCTACGTCTTGAATCTCGGGACGAGATTCTTGTCTAGTGGGGGTGAGTTGTCACATCCCTAGCCTGGTGGTGCTCTAGGCTAGCACTTGCATGTTTGCATCATGTTTAAACTTTCAAATGAACTTGAAATGGGGATCCAGCAAACCCTAGCACCCCTCTGAAATACTAGGATCAACTGAAAATAATTTCAATGAACCCAAAATGCCCTTCAGAAAAGTTCATCATTTTGGGAATGGGTGAAAGCCTCTGCCACAAATGGTGCACATTTTCTAGGTCATCTCTGGATTTTTGAATTAAATCATAATGTATTTTAATTGGAGCATTTAATTGCTATAAATATTTTAGATGCTCCAATAATTCTGAAAACCATTGAGGGCTGTTGGAAATAATCCAAATAGTGCACAAAAATATTTTTAGGACTTTTGGAAATGATTTAGTATTTTTACTAAATAAAAAATAGAAAATAGAAAGAAATAGAAAAAGAGAGAGAGAGGAAACTTACCAGGCCACTTACCTGCGCCAACCCAGCCCAGCTGGCCGTGCCAGTCCTCGTCTCCACCATGCCAGAAGGACGCGGGCACGTGCCCGACATGCGCGCAAGCTCGGCGTGCCACACCACCAGCCTGCCTGCGTCCCCAGGCTAGCGTGACGCCGCGTATGACCTCGCCGCTTCGGTCTGGATCAAGGCGAGCCATCCATTCTTCCCCCTGCTCTCTCCCTCGTCTCTCAACGCAATGGCCGAAGCCATCACCAGCTCGCCGTCGCCGCACGCGTAGCCACTGCCTTGCCCTCGCTTCCCTGACGTGTCCACAAGCTCCGCCTCCGTCGCCTACGCCGTCTCCACTGACCCACATGACAGGCCAAGCCCCGAAGCACCGTCCCTGACCTCTTCTTCGTCCTTCGGATGCCGAGATCGCCACCGCCGTTCTTCCCGCACTGGACCTCCCCCGAGCCCGCTGAGACCTTCGCCGGCTTCGCTGTGAGCTCCTCTGCCGTTCCCCTCTCTCCCCGTGCTCAATTGCATCGTGTAGCCATCATTTCCATCGAGCCCGAGAGCTCTCCGACGCCGGCCATGTCGCCGCCGTGGTGTCACGCCCAATATGCGGTCCTATTCTCAAGGGACTCAAAAATCCCACTAAGGATAGAAGCGCATATCGGAGACACTTCGCAAGGTGGATATCATTACATCATACCATGTACTGAATAGATGAGAATATGAGATAAAGGATTACACTCGCCACAAGCTACAGCATTAATACATGAATACAACAGTACATCAAACATCATACAGAAGAGCAATATCCGACTACGGATGAAATCAAACAAAAAAGAAGAACGAGGTCCACCCTGCTAATCCCAGGCTGCCAACTGGGAACCCATCCTATGATCGACGAAGAAGAAGAAGCAGAAGAAGAACTCCAAATAGAACAAGCATCGCTCTCACGTCAAATCATCACTTTACCTGTACCTGCAACTGTTGTTGTAGTAAACTGTGAGCCACGAGGACTCAGCAATCCCATTACCATGGGTATCAAGACTAGCAAAGCTTAATGGGTATGGAATGGTTAAGTGGTGAGGTTGCTGCAAGCACTAAGCATTGTATGGTGGCTAACTTACGAGTACAAGAATAAGAAGAGTAAACTACGCATAACGGGCGCAAATTAATATGATGAAGAAGTGATCCTGAACACCTACTTACGAGACAAACATAACCCCACTGTGTTCTCTTCCCGAACTCCCTCGAAAAGAGATGATCACGGTTATACACGCGGTTGATGTATTTTAATTAGATTTAGTGTCATGTTCTCTACAACCGGAGGTTATAAATTTTGAAGTCGCCACATAACCGCGGGCACGGCTCTCCGAAAGATTTAACCCTGCAGGGGTGCTCCAAGTATTCCATTATAAATTACCACACGCATCCGACGGAACATCCTCACACCATAATAACACGATGCTTACGATAAAGAATTCCGGTGGACAAGTCACTCGTAAAAGGTAAAACTAAACCAGCAAGACCTCCCGATGTGTCGACGATCCCGATAGGAGCCACGTATCTCGTTCTCAGGACACGGTGGATAAGCGACGCGTACAGGTGCCAAATGCCCCAAGTTGCCAAGGGGCGGCCCCGCACAGTGCTCTAGTTTTGGACCAGCAGCAACAACATTGGCCCACCTGTATTATGTTGAATTAAGAATCCTAGGGTAGCGCTAACTCCCTATGCGTTAAATTTATTATCAGTATTATTATGTTGGGCAAATGTGAAAACCAATGTTGGGCTTTGCTGGAGAAGTCTTATCCTATGATGAATGATCGGGGGTTCCCATATGCCCCACATGTGTTAGAAGTGCTCATCAAGGAACATAACACTGGTATTACGGAAACTAGGGCAGCAAGAGTGGAACAAAACACCAAGCAAAAGGCCGAGCCTTAAACCCTTTACCAAGTATATAGATGCATTAATTAAATAAGATATATTGTGATATCCCATGAAATCCATGTCCCAACATGGAACAAACTGCACAGCACCTGCAACTAGCAACGCTATAAGAGGGGCTGAGCAGAGCGGTAACATAGCCAAACAAAGGTTTGCTGGGATGGTGGAAGGTTAGAGGATGTATCATGGCAATTTGGGAGGCTGACAAACAAGTGGTAGGTAGAGAGACATAGCGATAGCATCGAGACAACTAGCAAGCAAAGATAGTAGTGATATCCAAGGTAATGGTCATCTTGCCTGAAATCCCGCTAGGAAGAAGACCGAATCCATGAAGTAGTCGAACAATCGTAGACGACGAATCCTCACAACTCCAGAACGAAACCGGACTATCGAGAAGAAGCACAACCGGAAAGAAGCAAACAACATGGTAAACAAATAATCAAAACCATGGCATGATGCACAACCAAGTATGATGCATGTTCGGTTTAATGAGGCATGGCATGGCAACATGCAACAACCAAATACTACACATTAAGTGAAGCTCAATATGCAACGAGTTGCATATTGATGAAACTCCACAACAATTATTTAGTTCAATTCCGTTTATGCTACCCAACAAGTTTAAATGTTGTTAAACATGGCAAGAGACAAAGCATAATTAAACAACATATTTAGGCAATTTAAATGAGGCCGAAAACAACAAATAACAATTCTCGAAAAACCCCATATGCAATTTTTGAAAATTGGTACTGTTCTGCCCTAAATCATATTTTAAAGTTGTTAAACAGGAAAAGTAAGTGCACCATTTCAATCTACACATTTTTCTAGACTATTTACATATATAGTTCATTTAATTTAGAGCTACAGTTATTTAGTTATGAAATAAACCATTTTGGCAAGTCATTTATGCAAATTAATGCAAACAGCAATTTTAAACATTTTAACATGGATTAAAGCTGGATATTCTGAAACTACATGAAATTCTACTCAATTTTCATATATAACATGATTTATTTGATGCATGGATATTTAACTATGAAATTTGCAAAATGCTACAATATGCTGAATGTGTGCAGTTTTATATGAAGGAAAAACATCAGCAGATAGACACGGGCTGGGCAGCCACTGACAATGATAGTGGGACAGGAGGGTAGTCAACCGAGTCAAACATGGACTAGTCAACAGAGCAGTGGGGCCAAAGTGTCAGACACACAGGAAAAATACATGGCTGAGAAGTAGAAATATTGGAGGACATGGCAAAAGGAAATGGAGGGCAATGGGTTCGAACCCAGGACCTCGTGCTTGGGTGGATCGCTACTAGCTACTGGGCTAGCTCTCTGTTCGTGGTAGGCAGAAGCCTCAGCTTGTTTTGAAGCAGAAGGCTTGGCCTTCTTCTCCAACGAGGACGCGGTGGTACTCGGAGGCGATGGCAGCGAGCGAACGCAGCGACAGTTGCTGCTGTGGTGAGCCGGCGGGGTTGCGGAATTGGGAGGTGGATGCACACGCGGTGAGGCGGATGCATGCAAAGGCTCGGGTGCGTGGGATGTCGAGGTAGAGCTCGAGCTCGCTTCGGTCACGGCGGCTGCAGGGGCATGGAAGGCGTAGGGCGAGGCTCTGGTTGCGCGCGAGAGCTGCTGGACGAGGCGTTGCGTGTGTGGGTGCTGCAAGGGGCTGCGTGGTGGGGACAAAAGTGGTGTGCAGCGAGGTGCGCGGGCGCGGGACAGAGCATTGGCTGGGTTCAAAAATGGCCATGGCGACAACACGACAGCAGCGGCTCGGACACGACAGGATCGAAGGCATTGTTGGGAATCAAGACGATGAACTAGCGATGAACCGAGGTGGAAGACGAGGTTTTGCCTGCGCAAACTTGCCACAGTTTTCTGCTCTGTTTCTCATTGTATTTATTGGCTTACAACGAAGGAAACGGGGCTCGTGGCCTCCTGACTATGCGCCACTACGATCCACAATGCTCGTGCCATCCCACGAACGAATTGGTAGGGCGCAGGACACGGACAAATCAGTTTAAACCTCGAGCTAATCTCGCTATCTAAAGACTGACGAAACTGACGAAACTGAAGAAAAGTGCAGCTATCGCTAACTGAACTTGCAAGGTTTATTCTAACAATCTCCTCCTAAGCCTTGCGGTTCCTACCTTATTTTGTTGATCCCAATCTTGCTCCTCAGCTCCTGGAACTTGACTCTGCCCAAAGGCTTCGTCAGAATATCTGCGAGCTGAAGATCAGTGCTGATGTAGTCCACCGCGATCTTCTTCTCCTCCACGCAGTCCCTGATGAAATGGAACCGCAGGTCTATGTGCTTGCTGCGATCATGGTGGACAGGATTCTTGGTGAGAGAAATGGCTGATTTGTTGTCCATCTTCAGTACTGGCGCATCTGCATCTTGTCCCGTCCGGTCCTTCAGCAGACGAGTCAGCCATACGCCGTAGCATGCCGCCGCCGTGGCGGCCATGTACTCTGCTTCGCAGGACAAGAGCGCCACCACCTTCTGCTTCTACGACTGCCATAACACTGGGTTGTCGCCAAGATACCAGAGGAGGCCGGTGGTTCTCTTGCGGGTGTCCGGGTCGCCGCCCATGTCGCTGTTGCTGAACCCCGACAGTACGGCGGCGCTACTGCTCCTCCGGTACCTGCAGCCGTAGTCGATCGTGCCCGCGACGTAGCGAAGTATATGCTTGACTGCCGCGAGATGCTCCATCGTTGGCGCCTCCATAAACCTGCTCACATACCCGACGGAGAAAGAGATATCTAGTCAAGTGTGAACCAGATACCTAAGACTGCCGACGAGGCTCCTGTAGCTGCTGGCGTCAGTTGGAGGAGCTTGGCTGTCCTTGCTCAGCTTGAGTCTGGGCTCCATCGGAGCGTGGCAAGGATTGCAATCCAGCATGTTGGCCTTCTCCAGTATCTTGCGAGCGGACGCAGCCTGGCCGAGCGTGATCCCGTGCGCGCTCTGGTGAACCTCGATGCCGAGGTAGTAGGTGAGCAGGCCAAGATCACTCATGCGGCACTTAGCCATCATCTCCGCCTTGAAGCTGCGGATGTCGTCGTCGTTCGGCCCGGTGATGAGGAGGTCGTCGACGTACACACCCACCAGTAGCCCACGGCGATCGTAGACGCCATGCTCCGAGCTGCTCCTAGCAAACCCCAGGGCGGCAAGCGTGGCGTCGAGCTTGGCGTTCCAGGCGCGCGGTGCTTGGCGTAGACCGTACAGCGCCTTCCTCAGGCGTAGAACCTAGTGCTCCTCCGTCGCAATGACAAAGCCCGACGGCTGCCGGACGTACACCTCCTCTGCTAGCTCGCCGTTGAGAAAAGCAGACTTCACGTCCATGTGATGGACGCGCCACCCTTCTTGGACGGCGAGAGCGAGCATCAGGCGCATGGAATCCATGCGAGCAACAGGAGCAAACGCTTCCTCGAAGTCGATCCCCTGCTGCTGAACGATCCCTTTGCGACCAGTCGGGCCTTGTGCTTGGTCACCGCTCCGCTCTCGTCATGCTTGACCTTGAACACCCACTTCAAGCCGATGGGCGTGTGACCTGGAGGGAGATCAGTAAGTTCCCAGGTGCGGTTTTCTTCGATCGAAGTGATCTCCTCGAGTATGGCCTTCCTCCCGCAGGGCTCGTGTTCAGCTTCAGAGAACGTCGACGGCTCCTCTGCAGAGGTGAGGAGCAGCTGCTCCTCCTTATCGAGTGACGCACCCGGGCGCGGCCCGAGCAGGTCTGACACACGCCGGAAGCGGTGAGGAATGTTGGGGTCGTCGGCGTTGTCCAGCATCTCTGGCCGCGGCGTCGGCGGTGTGGCCAAGGTGATCTGAGGACTGCTCGATGGAGATGCAGAGCTTGTCGCCGTGCCGGGCGTTGCGGGCTCGAACTCCGCTGGGGTTGCTGCCGCGGCTGCGCTTTCTGCGCCACGATCCGCTGCCATGGCAGAACTTTCTGCACCCGTTGACGCACCGGCTGCGACGGGAGGCTGGCGTGGCGGCGTGTTGGGGACGATCCTCCCTACCATTGCAGGGACCCGGTGCACCTCATAGTCGACGGTGAAGGCGTTGGAGCCCGCGGCGCGGTCCTCGGCATCCCAGTTCCAGTGCGCCGCCTCGTCGAAGACGGCATCGCGAGTCACGTGAACGCGCCCACCTACTGGGTCGAAGACGCGGTATGCCTTGCCGCCTTCCTCGTAGCCGATGAAGACCATCGGCGTCGATCTGTCGTCGAGCTTCTTCAAGTGCGGGCGCACGTTCTTGACATGCGCCACACACCCAAAGGTGCGGAGGAAGTGCACCGCAGGCCGCACACCATGCCACGCCTCGTACGGGGTCATGCCACGCACGCTCTTCGTAGGTGCGCGGTTGAGGATGAAGACCGTGGTTGTCACCGCCTCGCCCCAGAACCTGCCGGGCATCGCGGTCGCCTTCATCATGCTTCGCGCCATGGCCACCACCGTCTGGTTGCGGCGCTCGACCACCCCGTTCTGCTGAGGCGAGTAAGGCGCCGTGAGTTGACGCTGCAGGCCGCGATCGGCGCAGTACTCGCCAAACTCGACAGAGGTGAATTCGCCGCCACAGTCGGTGCGGAGAGCACGCAGCTTGCGCCTGGTCTCCACCTCGACGCGCTCCTGGAAGCGGCGGATTGCGTCCGGAGCCTTGTCCTTGCTGCTCAACAGAGTCAGCCACATGTACCTGGAGAGATCATCAACCAGCAGCAGGAAGTAACGCCGGCCTGAAGGGGTTGGCGGGGTTATGGGCCCGCACAAGTCGCCGTGGACGAGCTCTAGGACGTGCTCTGCACGGTAGTTGGCCACGTCCGGGAACGACGCTCTGCGCTGCTTCCCAGCCAGGCAGCTGTCGCACAACTGGTCGACATGATCGATCGCCGGCAGGCCGCGCACCATGTCCTGTTTGGCCAGCATCTGAAGCGAATTGAAATTCATATGGCCGTACCTCGCATGCCAGCGCCATGCCTCGTCAGTGTTCGTGCGAGCGGCCAGACACACTGGCCTGGCGAGCTGCATGTCGTAGGGGTAGAGGCGGTTGCGTGCTCTAGACACGCGCGCGAACACCACCCCGCGACGGTCACTGAGTGTAAACACGCCGTCGGTGATGACCGTCTTGCAGCCGCTCTCGTCCAATTGCCCGACGCTGACGATACTGCTGCGCAGGCGAGGGATGAAGTAGACGCCGGTGAGCATGCGATGCCCTCCGTTGCAGTCGGTGAAGAGCACGGATCCGCGACCGCGAATCGCCACGACCGAGCCGTCGCCAAATTTCACGGTGCTGGCGACGCGGCGGTCGAGCTCGTTGAAGCACGCCGCGCTGCCAGACATGTGGTTGGAGGCACCCGTGTCTAGGTACCACTTGGAGTCGTACTCCTCCTCCGTGCATCCGAGCTGAACCTCGGCGTGTTCCTCGACGAGGTCGACATAGTCGTCGGCGATGTCGCTATCGTCGGTGATCGTGCACACCTGCGCCATAAGGAAGGTCGGGTCCTCGTCGTCGGCCGCCTCTACCTGTGCGAGGTTCGCCTGGTTCCCCTCCTCCCTCTTCTTCTTGCGGCAGTCCTTGACCTAGTGGCCAGGAATCCCGCAGTATCTGCACTTGTCGTCGTCGGTGGCGGGCTGCTTGTTCTTGCCCGCGCCGCGCCCGCCGCCACGACCACGTCCGCGTCCACGCCCACGGCCGCGTCCACCTCGTGGCGCGTCGCTGCTGGAGCCGCCGCGGCTATTGTGCCAGGTGTGCCATTCCTTCTCTGTGAGAAGAAGGCGCCCAACGCCAGACTCGGCCTGTTCGAGCTCGTACCTCTCCTCGGCGGCCTTGAGCCGCCCGGTGAGCTCCTCCACCGAGAGTGTGTCCAAATCAACTAGAGTTTCGATCGACAAGGCGATTTCGGAGTACCTTTTAGGAACAACGGAGAGGAACTTGCGGATGACCCGCTTCTCAGGCACGGTCTCGCCGAGCTGCGCCATCTGGGCCACCATGTTGGTGATCCTCATGGCGAAATCATCGACGGTCTCGCCGTCGGCAAAGCGAATGTCGTTGTACTGCTTGGAGATGGTCGCGAGTTTTGCCTCGCGGACGCGCGCCCCTCCAAGGCGCATCATCTTGACGGTGTCCCACGCCTCCTTCGCCGTGGCCTTGCCGGCGAGAGTAGGTGCCATCTCCGGTGGCACACCACGCAGGATGGCCTCCAGTGCGAGGCGATCGTCGCAGCGCTCCGCCGTGCCCGTCTGCACGGCGTCCCAGAGGTGCCGCCCTTCCATCATGACCTACATGAGGACGGCCCAGTCGGTGTAGTTCGACCTCGTCAGCAGCGGCCACGCCATGCCGCCGGTGTCGCGCACCACCCGCGCCATGGATCTCTCTGCCACGGTCAGCTCTGTGCCGTCGGAGACCCTTGCGCGCGGCGTCGGTGGCGACTTGCTGCCGCTGGTGTCGTTCTTGCCGGTCATGTCCCGGATCGCAAAACGGCTCTGATGCCAATTGTTGGGAATCAAGACGATGAACTAGCGATGAACCAAGGTGGAAGACGAGGTTTTGCCTGCGCAAACTTGCCATAGTTTTTTGCTCTGTTTCTCATTGTATTTATTGGCTTACAACGAACGAAACGGGGCTCGTGGCCTCCTGACTATGCGCCACTACGATCCACAATGCTCGTGCCATCCCACGAACGAATCGGTAGGGCGCAGGACTCGGACAAATCAGTTTAAACCTCGAGCTAATCTCGCTATCTAAAGACTGACGAAACTGACGAAACTGACGAAACTGAAGAAAAGTGCGGCTATCGCTAACTGAACTAACTGAACTTGCAAGGTTTATTCTAACAGGCATGCGGGACAAATTCATTAAGGGGACAGAGACGGGAGGCGCAAGAGCTCACCAGGGGCTCGATAGGCACGAAGAGGAGGCCGGGAAGGCGATGGAGAGGGCAAGGCGAGGCACTGATCGGGGCGGCGTCCTCGGGTTCGTGAAGTAGAGGAAGCAGGGGAAGCAGACGACGTAGAGGAAGACGGTCGCGTCGGCCTTGGGCCCTTCTGGCTCCTGGCCTTGCTTGTAGCCGAAGAAGGCGACATAGGGGAGTCGACTTGGAGCGAAGAAGACTATGAGGAGGAGGCCGTGGAGTCGAAGTTATGGACGTCATGGAAAAAGGGGCCCGGGGAAGCGCTGCTCGTGGCGTAGATGTACAGGAGGAAGACAACGAAGAGGACGTCGTGGAAGGAGGCTCCGGGGACCGTGTGGAGGCATGAGCTGCGAAAGAAGATGGCGGAGATGGCGTAGTTCAAGCTGGAGAGGAGCTCGGTCTCCTCGGCCATGGCGTCGGTGCGGCATGGAGAAAACTTACCGGCGGCGGGAGAGGGATGAGAAGGGAAAAAAATAGAGAGGGGAGGAACCCTGGGGTCGAGGGCTAGCTTTATAGGGCGAGAGGGAGTAGCTCCGGCCGTTAAATCAAGCCGACTGCCAACGTGGACACGGCCGATGTGCTGCCGTACAGAGAGGTAGAAGAAGAACAGGGTGATCGTCCCGGCTGGGCTCAGGGGCTGAAAACAAACAGGTAAGGCAGGTGGGCTGGTTGCTGGATGGGCTGCGCTGGGTTTCTCTCTCTCTCTCCTGGCAATTTCCTTTCCATTTAATTAAAATAGATCAAAGAGAGAAATGCACAAGGAGTTAGGAGGGGAATTTGGGAGACACAAAAATATGTCTGGAAACCTGGAATTATGCACAACTTAATAAAATTGTGTTTGGTAATTTTAAAGATAGAAAATTTAGACAAGTTTTAATTAAATTCAAACTTGCATGAATTTTGAATCCAACCAAAATAATTCCAAATGGACTGAAATTTGGAGAAGATGGTAACAGCAGGGTTTAGGGGTTTTAGGAGCATAGTGAACATTTATCTGGGACAGAGAAAATGTCACTTGCAGTAAATGGGTGGAATTGAAAGGGAGAAGCTAGTGATGGGGGTCTTGCACTTGATGATGGTATAAATGGAAATGAGCAAGATGCAACAGCACTGAACATGTGGAGAAGGAGTCCACACAAGAGCACAACACGAAAATTAAGTATGCAAACAACAAACAATGATGATTCTGATGCATGATGCTAAACAAAATAAAACAAACATACATCACAAGCAACGCAAGCATGAGCATAGCACAAAATAATGGAGGTCTCGGTCTTGGGCTGTTACAACTCTCCCGCACTTACAAGAGATCTCGCCCGAGATCTAAGCATGAGAAGAGGAAGAGGACAAAGGAATAGGTAAACCTAAGTTGTACCTTGACAAATGATTGAAACCCACAAACCTTGGAAGTTAAGAAAAAATTCGGATAGCACTCCGGTTGCAAAGAGAAGGAAAACTTGATAAGTTGAAAAGAACTTGAAAAGAGAACACAACACTCCGGTAAAATGGATAAGCAAGGAAAAGAACATGGTCTTGGTGAAACGAGATAATGGGTCGAAGAGAGAAACATCACAATGCCTCCGGAAGAAATGAAAGAATGGAATGAAATGAACGGAGAACAACATGACATCGTTCACCACAACGATAAACTTGGAAGAGTAACCTTATGAAGAAGGGTCGAACGGGGTTGATGGATAATAAACAACGAAAAGAATAAGCTTGTTGTGGACTTATGGAAAACATCTCAAAACTTGAGGTGAAATTCTGCCACTAACAGAAATAATTGATTGCTTGAGAGCAACATAGAGATGAAAAACTTCTTTCATCGAAAGGATTTAAGAGAGAACTCGGATCATTGATAATCACCACAATAGCAACAATCCTTAGGATAGGCTTTAGGTGAAATCTATAACACGATAACTCCGACGAATAAATTGATGGGTTGAAAAGATCGCTTAAACGAAGAGAAAATGATGGGTTGAAAATATCTCATTCTTGGCAACTGTGAATCATGAAACACGAAGACAAATTGTCAAGAAGGACATAATACCACCTCAAAAGATAAGGTAGAAAGGATTTGCACTTCGAAATGCAAGACGAAGAATACTTGACCTCCAACCAGAATCTTGAAGAACACTTCGAGAATGAATTAAATCCTTAACGAACCACCATGAAGAAACTCTCGAAGGACTCCCGATAGATAACAAGATGATCAAAAGAAAGAATAATTGAAAAGAACAAGATGAAGCCTTGCAATGATTTAGATGGAGCTTCATGATGAGATAATGAGAAAACTTAGAACTATGGAAAGAAAAGATGAAGCAACTTGAACCGAGACTTGATATCATGAATGAACTCCGGAAGAAGAATTAAATCACCTCGATGAAATAGGAATAAGAATTATGTCATGCTTACCCTTCAACAACTTAAATTGATGACAAACTTGGCACGCCACTTATTCTTCTTGAAGAGATTGAGGAGAGTTAGAGCAATCTTGGAGAAGGTCTTCAATGAAACACTGGTAAGATATTTGGAAAGAACGAATGAATTGATACGATAACAAGTGAAGAGAAATCTTGAACGAACCACCGGTGAGAATTAGAAAACGATTGAAGAAAATAGAACGAATCGCCGGAAGAATTAGAAATGAACGAAGATACTTGAGGGAATTTAGATACAAGAGAACGAAGACATCACGAGTTGACTAGAGAATACTTGAACGATGCACGGGAAGAATTGGAGAACAAGAGCTGAAAGTTGAGAATGAAGAATTCTGAAATGATGGCCTTCGGAGAATCGAAAATGGAAAGAACTCATGAAATGCTCCGGGTGGGTATGAAAAGAATTTCTCACGACCAGAAATGATTTAACAGGATAACATCAAGCTTGAATCATGAATCTTAAAGAGAACGAGGCAAGATTTAAGAGAAACTCTTCTTCGGTCTTCCAATGCTGAGAATGACGATGAGAACCACCATGAAGAATTTATGAGATACTCTGGAATAATGACGAATAGAAAGGTTGAGCCAAATTTGAAAAGAATTTGAAAGAGATCTTGGAGAGGGATATGACTGATGGAATCCATTCTTACATCAAGCTTAGAAAGAATTCGAGAATAAATCCGGGAAAATTAGAAGAGTCAGGTAAGATCCTAGGAAAAGACCTGTGGGTTAGGGCCCACTCAAAAGAAACACCGTTGGAACAACTGCTTGAAATAGAGATTGCACCGGTTGAATTAAGTGGCTTGAGAGAAATAACAACCTCGGAATAGAACGAATGGATCTTCAATGGAAAGATGAATCTTCTGAGATATCTTCAGCACTCCGGAACAAATGAATAGAGAGAGATGAGCGATTAAGATGTGCACCGGCATGGGAAAGCATTTGAAACGAGGAAAAGAGATATGATCAACTCCAAAAGCTTGAATTGAAACCACCAACAAGAAAATGAGAATGACAAATGATGAATTAGAAACTCCTGAGCACCTTCACGAGGAATTCGCCGGATGAAACTCGAAGAAAAGAATGGTGAGATTTCACATGAATAAAATGGATGCTCGATTCGAGAATTTAGAGTCCGCGAAGAAAAAGGGTGGGAGGGTGGGAAAAATAAAGACAACTTAGGATGGATGAAATGAACTCCGTTGAGAAAACTGAGAATTGATCTTGCACATGGTGAAGAAGAATGAATTAACTCGAAGAGAAGCACACCGGTTGAAAAGAAATTTCCATGACAATACGATCGGTCAAAAGGATTGGTATTCACATAGAAATATGAGAACACTGCTTAGGAAAGATATGTATCTCACTTGTTGACTTCGAAGCAACTCAAATACCACAACAAAAACAAAACAAAGGATTTGGCTTGGAGAATAAGCCGGAACAAACATATGATATAGATATCGTCCGAAATTTTCGTGGTGGGGCCCACACGGGCTCGATCGTACACCGACCATCAAGTGCATTGCTGCCCTTGACATACGAAGCATCCCCGAGCCGTGGCAAAGCTACAAGGGCTCTTTAAGACACCACGAGACCACTGTAAAAATGACCGTGAGAAGGCGGACCACTAGACGCCGAACCCCAATCTCATATCATGCATCTGTCGGAAAGATATCCTGGGTATCTACTTGAATTCCCACCTAAGAACTCCCGAAACTTCTTGGTCAAGCGATCAGGTTGCGGGTCCAGGAACCTTCTCAGAAATCAACAACCTAATCAGCTGCAACTGCATCCGCAATCCTTAACACACAACCGAGAAACTTCGCAAATTCGTCTACCTCAGACCTTCGAAAACACAGCGATACTAGTCACGGTGGATCATCTGAGCTATCTCCTCCAATACTGGGGAAAAGTCACTGCATTATTTGCCACCACAAAAAGTATAGAAGCGTTTCGATGTCGGTGTCCTCTGGTATTCAGGAACTGAAACGATAGCGAATGTGACAAGAACCCCTTGGAGCTCAACTCCCCGGGTCAGGAGGCACCAAGAACAGAATTCTGTCACACCGATATCGCAACGATTCCGAAAATAGCCGCGTGATCCTAAAAAATTTGAGTGAGAAGAGTAGTAGAATCAAAACACCTATGTCACAATTCCTCACCAGAGCAACGAAGGGGATAAGGAGTAAAAAGAATTCCTACTCTCCAATATATAGCTAGACTCAAAATAGTTTTTCTTCTATACTTGCCAATGGTTCGATCAATCAAGGGGGCTCCTATGGTCGGTCGAGGCTCAGATACCAACTTGTCACGCCCAATATGCAGCCCTATTCTCAAGGGACTCAAAAATCCCACTAAGGATAGAAGCGCATGTCGGAGACGCTTCTCAAGGTGGATATCGTTACATCATACCATGTACTGAGCATATGAGAATACCAGATAAAGGCTTACACTCGCCACAAGCTACAGCATTAATACATGAATACAACAGTACAACAAACATCATACAGAAGAGCAGGATCCGACTACAGATGAAATCAAACAAAAAAGAAGAACGACGTCCACCCTGCTAATCCCAGGCTGCCAACCGGGAACCCATCCTATGATCGACGAAGAAGAAGAAGAAGTAGAAGAAGAACTCCAAATAGAACAAGCATCGCTCTCATGTCAAATCATCGCTTTACCTGTACCTGCAACTGTTGTTGTAGTAAACTGTGAGCCACGAGGACTCTTCAATCCCATTACCATGGGTATCAAGACTAGCAAAGCTTAATGGGTATGGAATGGTTAAGTGGTGAGGTTGCAGCAAGCACTAAGCATTGTATGGTGGCTAACTTACGAGTACAAGAATAAGAAGAGTAAACTACGCATAACGGGCGCAAATTAATATGATGAAGAAGTGATCCTGAACACCTACTTACGAGACAAACATAACCCCACCATGTTCTCTTCTCGAACTCCCTCGAAAAGAAACGATCACGGTTAGGCACGTGGTTGATGTATTTTAATTAGATTTAGTGTCATGTTCTCTACAACCAGAGGTTATAAATTTGCAAGTCGCGACATAACTGCGAGCACGGCTCTCCAAAAGATTTAACCCTACAGGGGTGCTCCAAGTAGTCCATTATATAATACCACACGCATCCGATGGAACATCCTCACACCATGATAACACGATGCTTACGATAAGAAATTCCGGTTGACAAGTCACTCGTAAAAGGTAAAACTAAACCAGCAAGACCTCCCAACGTGTCGATGATCCCGATAGGAGCCGTGTATCTCGTTCTCAGGACACGGCGGATAAGCGAGAGTACAGGTGCCAAATACCCCAAGTTGCCAAGGGGCGGCCCCGCACAGTGCTCTAGTTTTGGACCAGCACCAACAGCACTGGCCCACCTGTATTATGATGAACTAAGAATCCCCGGGTAGCGCTAACTCCCTATGCGTCAAATTTTTTATCAGTATTATTATGTTGGGAAAATGTTAAAACCAATGTTGGGCCTTGCTGGAGAAGTCTTATCCTAAGACGAATGATCAGGGAGGAAAACTTGATAAGTTGAAAAGAACTTGAAAAGAGAACACAACACTCCGGTAAAATGGATAAGCAAGGAAAAGAACATAGTCTTGATGAAACAAGATAATGGGTCAAAGAGAGAAACATCACAATGCCTCCGGAAGAAATGACAGAGTGGAACGAAATGAATGGAGAAGAACATGACATCGTTCACCACAATGATAAACTTGGAAGAGTAACCTTACGAAGAAGGGTTGAACGGGGTTGTTGGATAATAAACAACGAAAAGAATAAGCTTGTTGTGAGCTTATGGAAAACATCTCAAAAATTGATGTGAAATTCTGCCACTAACGGAAAGAATTGATTGCTTGAGAGCAACATAGAGATGAAAAACTTCTTTCTCCGAAAGGATTTAAGAGAGAACTTGGATCATCGATAATCACCACAATAGCAACAATCCTTAGGATAGGCTTTAGGTGAAATCTATAACACGATAACTCCGACGAATAAATTGATGGGTTGAAAAGATCTCTTAAACGAAGAGAAAATGATGGGTTTAAAATATCTCATTCTTGGCAACTGTGAATTATGAAACACGAAGACAAATTGTCAAGAAGGACATAATACCACCTCAAAAGATAAGGTAGAAAGGATTTGCACTTTGAAATGCAAGACGAAGAATACTTGACCTCCAACAAGAATCTTGAAGAACACTTCGAGAATGAATTAAATCCTTAACGAACCACCACGAAGAAACTCTCGAAGGACTCCAGATAGATAACAAGATGATCGAAATGAAAGAATAATTGAAAAGAACAAGATGAAGCCTTGCAATGATTTAGCTGGAGCTTCATGATGAGATAATGAGAAAACTTAGAACTACGGAAAGAAAAGATGAAGCAACTTGAACCGAGACTTGATATCATGAACGAACTCCGGAAGAAGGAATTAAATCACCTCGATGAAAAAAGAATAAGAATTATGTCATGCTTACCCTTCAACAACTTAAATTGATGACAAACTTGGCATGCCACTTATTCTTCTTGAAGAGATTGAGGAGAGTTAGAGCAATCTTGGAGAAGGTCTTCAACAAAACACCGGTAGGATATTTGGAGAGAACTAATGAATTGATACGATAACAAGTGAAGAGAAATCTTGAACGAACCACCCATGAGAATTAGAAATGAACGAAGATACTTGAGGGAATTTAGATACAAGAGAACGAAGAGATCCCGAGCTGACTAGAGAATACTTGAACGATGCACCGGAAGAATTGGAGAACAAGAGCTGAAACTTGAGAATGAAGAATTCTGAAATGATGGCCTTCGGAGAATCAAAAATGGAAAGAACTCATGAAATGCTCCGGGTGGGTATGAAAAGAATTTCTCACGACCAGAAATGATTTAACAGGATAGCATCAAGCTTGAATCATGAATCTTGAAGAGAACGGGGCAAGATTTAAGAGAAACTCTTCTTTAGTCTTCCAATGCTGAGAATGACGATGAGAACCACCATGAAGAATTTATGAGATACTCCGGAATAATGACGAATCAAAAGGTTGAGCCAAATTTGAAAACAATTTGAAAGAGATCTTGGAGAGGGATATGACTGATGGAATCCATTCTTACGTCAAGCTTAGAAAGAATTCGAGAATAACTCCGGGAAAATTAGAAGAGTCAGGTAAGATCCTGGGAAAAGAACTGTGGGTTAGGGCCCACTCAAAAGAAACACCGTTGGAACAACTGCTTGAAATAGTGATTGCACCGGTTGAATTAAATGGCTTGAGAGAAATAACAACCTCAGAATAAATGAATGGATCTTGAATAGAAAGATGAATCTTCTGAGATATCTTCAGCACTCCGGAACAAATGAATAGAGAGAGATGGGCGATTAAGATGTGCACTGGCATGGGAAAGCATTTGAAACGAGGAAAAGAGATATGATCAACACCAAACGCTTGAATTGAAACCACCGAAAAGAGAATGAGAACGACAAATGATGAATTAGAAACTCCTGAGCACCTTCACGAGGAATTCGCCGGATGAAACTCGAAGAAAAGAATGGACAGATTTCTTATGAATAAAATGGATGCTCGATTCGAGAATTTAGGCTCAGCGAAGAAAAAGGGTGGGAGTGTGGGAAAAATAAAGACAACTTAGGATGAATGAAATGAAATCCGTTGAGAAAACTGAGAATTGATCTTGCACATGGTGAAGATTGAATTAAATCGAAGAGAAGCACACCGGTTGAAAAGAAATTTCCATGACAATACGATCGGTCAAAAGGATTAGTATTCACATAGAAATATGAGAACACCGCTTAGGAAAGATATGGATCTCATTTGTTGCATTCGAAGCAACTCAAATACCACAACAAAAACAAAACAAAGGATTTGGCTTGGAGAATAAGCCGGAACAAACATATGATATAGATTTCGTCTGAAATTTTCGTGGTGGGGCCCACACGGGCTCGATCATATAGCGACCATCAAGTACATTGCTGCCCTTGACATGTGAAGCATCCCCGAGCCATAGCAAAGCTACAAGGGCTCTTTAAGACACCACGAGACCACTGTAAAAACGACCGTGAGAAGGCGGACCACTAGACGTCGAACCCCAATCTCATATCATGCATCTGTCGGAAAGATATCCTGGGTATCTACTTGAATTCCCACCTAAGAACTCCCAAAACTTCTTGGTCATGCAATCAGGTTGCGGGTCCAGGAACCTACACAGCAATCAACAACATAATCAGCTGCAACTACATCCGCGACCCTTAACACACAACCGAGAAACTTCGCAAATTCGTCTACCTCAGACCTTCGAAAACACAGCGATACTAGTCACAGTGGATCATCCGAGCTATCTCCTCCAGTACTGGGGAAAAGTCATGGCACTATTTGCCACCACAAAAAGTATAGAAGCGTTTCGATGTCGGCGTCCTCTGGTATTCAGGAACTGAAACGATAGCGAATGTGACAAGAACCCCTTGGAGCTCAACTCCCCGGGTCCAATCCATACGGTCAGGAGGCACCAAGAACAGAATTATGTCACACCGATATCGCAACGATTCCTAAAATACCCGCGTGATCCTTAAAAATTTGAGTGAGAAGAGTTGTAGAATCAAAACACCTACGTCACAATTCCTCACCAGAGCAACGAAGGGGATAAGGAGTAAAAATAATTCCTACTCTCCGATATATAGCTAGACTCAAAATAGTTTTTCTTCTATACTCGTCAACGGTTCAATCAATCAAGGGGGCTCCTATGGTCGGTCGAGGCTCTGATTCCAACTTGTCACGCCCAATATGCGGTCCTATTCTCAAGGGACTCAAAAATCCCACTAAGGATAGAAGCACAAATCGGAGACGCTTCACAAGGTGGATATCGTTACATCATACCATGTACTGAACAGATGAGAATACCAGATAATGTCTTACACTCGCCACAAGCTACATCATTAATACATGAATACAACAGTACAACAAACATCATACAGAAGAGCAGGATCCGACTATGGATGAAACCAAACGAAAAAGAAGAATGACGTCCACCCTGCTAATCCCAGGCTGCCAACTGGGAACCCATCCTATGATCGACAAAGAAGAAGAAGCAGAAGAAGAACTCCAAATAGAACAAGCATCTCTCTCACGTCAAATCATCGCTTTACCTGTACCTACAACTGTTGTTGTAGTAAACTGTGAGCCACGAGGACTCAACAATCCCATTACCATGGGTATCAAGACTAGCAAAGCTTAATGGGTACGGAATGGTTAAGTAGTGAGGTTGCAACAAGCACTAAGCATTGTATGGTGGCTAACTTACGAGTACAAGAATAAGAAGAGTAAACTACGCATAACGGGCGCAAATTAATATGATGAAGAAGTGATCCTGAACACCTACTTACGAGACAAACATAACCCCACCATGTTCTCTTCCCGAACTCCCTCGAAAAGAGACGATCACGGTTACGCACATGGTTGATGTATTTTAATTAGATTTAGTGTCAAGTTCTCTACAACCGGAGGTTATAAATTTCCAAGTCACCACATACCCGCGGGCACGACTCTCCAAAAGATTTAACCCTGCAGGGGTGCTCCAAGTAGTCCATTATAAATTACCACACGCATCCGATGGAACATCCTCACACCATGATAACACGATGCTTACGATAAGGAATTCCGGTGGACAACTCACTCGTAAAAGGTAAAACTAAACCAGCAAGACCTCCCGACGTGTCGATGATCCCGATAGGAGCCGCGTATCTCGTTCTCAGGACATGGCGGATAAGTGACGCGTACAGGTGCCAAATACCCCAAGTTGCCAAGGGGCGGCCCCGCACAGTGCTCTAGTTTTGGACCAGCATCAACAGCACTGGCCCACCTGTATTATGTTGAATTAAGAATCCTCGGGCAGTGCTAACTCCCTATGCGTTAAATTTATTATCAGTATTATTATGTTGGGCAAATGTTAAAACCAATGTTGGGCCTTGCTGGAGAATGGGAACCCCCTTGACCATTCGTCTTAGGATAAGACTTCTCCAGGAAGGCCCAACATTGGTTTTAACATTTGCCCAACATAATAATACTGATAATAAATTTATGTGATGGCCTGGCTTAATAGGGATGATAGACTACTCATATCAATAAGGAATTCCTTCTTTTCTGGGAGCCCATTCGGAAAGAACTCCAAAGTTAAGGGTGCTCAGCTTGGAGTAATTTCAGGACGGGTGACCGACCGGGAAGTTAGTCCCGGGAGCACATGAGTGAGGACAAAGTGCGCAGGAAAGACTAGTATTGATCTGTGGGGCCAGTCTAGATCCCACTAGGAGTAACGACCACCGGCGGGTGTGTCCGGGGCGTTACAAGTTGGTATCAGAGCCGACCCTCGCGGTTACACGGATGTTTGCGGACAGGTGCGCGGTCATGTTCTGCATGACGTTTGTGACCCGTCGTGGCACACGGCATGGCACATGTGCCGGACTGGAAGCACAGACGTATGTGCCAAGAGGGAACGTTCCTATGGCCCAACGAGGACGTCGGTTCCTCTGAGTGGGGGTGTATGTGATGGCCTGGCTTAATAGGGATGATAGACTACTCATATCAATAAGGAATTCCTTCTTTTCCGGGAGCCCAATCGGAAAGAACTCCAAAGTTAAGCGTGCTCAGCTTGGAGTAATTTCAGGATGGGTGACCGACCAGGAAGTTGGTCTCAGGTGCACATGAGTGAGGAGAAAGTGCGCAGGAAAGACTAGTATTGATCTGTGGGGCAAGTCTAGATCCCGCCCGGAGTAACGACCATCGGCAGGTGTGTTCGGGGCGTTACACGTGGCCACAGCCACTGCAACTCACAGACGAGCACACCAGTGAGCTCATAACATCTCCACGACCCCGTAGCCACCAGTAGCTCCTGCTCCCATGCTCACTAGCGCCAACCCGAGCATGCCCGAGCTCCGGCCGCCGCCGCGAGCTTGATTCCGGCGAACTCGGTCGACCTCAGCCCCTCCTGCTTGCTCAGATGGATGCCGCCGAGCACGAGCTTCATGTAGATGCCCTCTACCGTCATTTTGGTCGCCGGAGGACGAATTCCGAGCACCTCCGCCGTCTCTGGCTTCGCAGGCGATGAGCTGCGGGTCAACTCCGGCAAGTTTGACACCTGTTGACTAGGATTTGACCCCCTCTGGGTCACTGACATGTGGGGCCAGCCCCTGGATTAATTAGGTTAACTAACTAATTATTACTAATAGCCTCTATTAGTTTGAGTAGTCACTGACATGCGGGTCCCACCGGACAGGTTTGACCTGGAGCGCCCCTGTTGACTGCTGATATCACAGTGATGCAATGCTGATGCAGTAAATCATTTTCTGGAGGTAGTTTAATTTAAATAACCAGGAAATTCCAAAAAATGTTATAAACTTCAAAAAATCGTATAAAATCAACCGTAGCTCAGAAAAAAAAGATTTATATATGAAAAATGATTAGAAAAATCCAATCTATCCATTGGTACGTATTTCATGCATGACAAAACAAGTTAAACCTACTGATCAGATCAAATCAATTAAATGGTATTTGAAATACCATATATGGAGTTTGAATTTGAATCTTTGATTCAAACCAGCTCCATCCAATCTGTTGCTAGCATTATTAGCCCAAATCACAACATATTGCCATGTCATGATCATGCATCATATTGTTGCATTGCATTGATTGTGTTCCTTCTCTGTTTGCCGGTATTTGTTCCTTGTCGGTAGAAGACGGTTCCGACATTGTGATCATTGACACAGATGAAGAGCTAATAGCTATACTATCTTCAGAAGTGCCAGGCAAGCAAACCCCCTTGAGCATTCTGATACAATCCCATTCTCTCGCTCCTGCTCTCTTTCATTGCATTAGGACAACAACGATTCAACTATTACTTGTTGCGGTAGTTGAACCCATTCCTCTGCATGACTTGTCTTTGCCACAGTAAATAGTAAAACCCACTAGCATGAGTAGGAATTGCTTGAGCCATGTTGTGCCTACTCATCCATGCTTGCTATTGCTTAGAGTTGTGTCAGGTCTGATCCATCTGGGCGATGAATTGGAATGGTTGTGAACTTGTCCTACTGATGAGAGCTAACTGTGTGAACACGTTTTCGTAAAGGTAGCGATGAGAGGCCATGTAGGAGTACATGGTGGGTTGTCTCATTGAGACCGTCCTTAAGAACTGAGTTCCGTGTTTGTGATCCAAGACAGTTACTACCACACATTGGGATCCTTAATTGACTCTCTCAACTTATTAATCGCCTTGATCTCTGTCCAGGAGTCGCAACTAGTTTCTGGTGTTTGTAGGATATGTGTTGGCGGCCGTGCATAGCGCTGACCTTAG
This sequence comes from Elymus sibiricus, assembly GCA_039707655.1. Lineage (NCBI taxonomy): Eukaryota > Viridiplantae > Streptophyta > Magnoliopsida > Poales > Poaceae > Elymus > Elymus sibiricus. The sequence continues at coordinate 208,965,422 of CM077670.1, forward strand.
GGGTGGGCTATGATGCGGTAGAGACACCGAGGCACAGTGTACAAAGTGACACCCGAATGGTGCTCTTGGGAACCCTGCTCTCATCGTTTGGGGCCGTGATAGAAACTTCGGTCGGACTTCCTTTGCGGATAGAACCTCAAATAGGCGATAAACCTGGACTAGACTCTTGCGTGGTTAGTCAGGTTGTGGCCGACACCCTCGCCATGCTTCCGTTTGAAGGTTGCCGAGATACATGACGTGTACATGGTGGTAAGTGGTGGGAGCGTGTGTGAAGAAGTACACCCCTGCAGGGTTATCAAACTATTTGAATAGCCGTGTCCGCGGATATGGACTACTTGGAAGCTTACAATGTTCATAGACAAGTTGAAATGGATACTCTAAAATGCGCAAGATAAGCGTGAGTGCTATGGATGGCCTTCCCGTAGGGAGACGGGAGCGGATCCATAGTGGTGTATTGTTGTGGTGACTATGTGGGCTCATGTGCGCTCTCTCACCCCAAAGAAGTTACTGGTAGTCGTAGTTCAGGATAGCCACTGAGTCAAAGCTGGCTTGCTACAGTTAAACTCCATAACACCCTTGTTGATACTGATGCATAAGTAGTTAGTTCTGATGTAAGTCTTGATGAGTACCTTTGTACTCACGGTTGCTTAATTTATGTTTTGCGGAGGAGACTTCAGTCTCACTAGTAGTTCCGTGTGGGCTTCGACGAGTAGCTTGGGAATCCCAGACAGAGGCCTGGCTCCTATGGAGGGTCTTGTAGATAGATAGGCTTTCTAGCCTTCTTTCTTTTCAGCTGTCTGTACTCAGACAGATTTATGCTTTCGTTGCTTGTATGACTTTGTATGTTGGGTCCTGTGACCCCTGTTCGTATTATCATGTTATCAATGGCTCTTCGGAGCCTCTTAATTAAATACTTTGAGTCATAGAGTTATGTTGTGATGCCATGTTGTATCTACACATATCATGCATATTGTATATGTTTCAAATGCATTGGTATGTGTGGGATTCCACACCTAGTTATCTGCTTTGGTAGCCTTCCATATAGGAAAATGCCTCCTAGTGCTTCCACTGAGCCTTGGTAGTTCGCTACTGCTCCGGAACACATGGATTGACCGACATGTATCCTTCTTTGATCCTGTGTCTGTCCCTACGGGGAAATGTCACGCGGTGTTACAGGAGTCATGATAGCTTGCTACAGCCCAGTTACACAGGCTGATGACCGACACATGCATTGCTGGGTTACCTATGTCTGTCCCTGTACGTTTGTGTCACCTTGGCTTATGACTAGTCATGTCGACCCGGGTTCTCTGTCATATGGATGCTAGCATCACAATCATATACGTGAGCCAAAAGACGCAAACGGTCCCGGCCAAGGTAAAGGTGGCAGCCGTGGGTTACCGTGCGTGAGGCCTCAAAGTAATATGATGTGTCTTATGCTAGATCGGTGTGACTTAGGATCGGGGTCCCGACACCCTCCACCTTCTTCATGATCTTCATGGGGATGATGTGGCCCGCCATCAACTCGACGATGCGGAACGAGATGCATCCCGAGCGCTGATTAGCCATAGTCAGCCACAGGCTATAGAAGGTGCGAAAGAGGGCCACCGAAGGCATCATGCCCAGGAAGCCTTCGCAGAGGTAGGCAAAGATGGTGAGGAGGAGGATGGAGTTGGGTTGCGGGTGGAGCGCATGGATTTGGTAGTGGGTGAGGATGGCGCAGAAGAAGCCAGAGAAGGGAGGTACCAGGCCGGCGAAGATGGTGTGGACGAAGAACGGGAAGGTCGTGGCCTCCAGGTCGTGAGCCGCGCGCGAGGCCGGCCAGATCCGCATGGCCTTCCACTCATTGTGGTCACAGGCGGTCATGGGCCGCACGTTGTCCAGCCCCTCCTCATTGAGGATGTTGGACCTCAGCAAGGCCAGCTCGAACTCTGCTGTGGCCGCCTCCTTGTTCTTCTTGGCGGCGGAAGCCATGGCTACGCAGGAATCTTGGGAATAGGAGGAGGAGATCGCAAGGAGCGGAGCGCAAGGGAGGCGAATGGTGCAAAGGATGGCAATGATGGTGCTGCGCCTCGCCCGGGTCGGTTTTATGGCAGGGCGGGCGGTTACCCAGGTGTCGTGGGGGAAGTGGGGGCTCCCACGTCCCGTCGTGCTGCCACGCGTCCCTACATGGGCCCGATAGTCTACTTAGGTCCCGTGCCATTTCGTTCCCAACGGGCAGAAACGTGCGCGTCACGGGCCCGGGGGCTAATGTTGGCCCAGTGGAAACCAGGGTACCACGGGCCGTCTACCTGCGGCCCAGGAAGCAACGCCTGTCGAAGAGTTCAAGAGGCGGCCCAGCCGTGGGCGTCGCGAAGCAAGACGCCTCGTGAGGGCTAGGCCTCGCGAGGGCTCTCCACGAGGGGAGCCGCCACTGAAGACCACCTACCGCGGTAGGCAGCCTCGTGAGGCCTCCCTCGCGAGGCGGCTTCCCACGAGGCCCTCCGCGCGGGGGAGCTATGCAACACCAGTTGCCCGGCTGCACAAGGCGACAACAACAGCAGGTACCGTGCTAGCAGGCACGGTCAGGGAGGATTTTCCTCTTTGGTGATAAAGGAGCAGCTGCAGCTGCCTCCCCCAAAGCAAGTCCCAAAGCTTACCACTTTGGTGCAAGAAGACCACCATGACACGGCACGCTAGGGCAGATGTCATCGGCGAGCCCACCAGCGTGTCATGGACTTCTTCTTTGCAGACAAAGACTACTTTTGTCAGGATAAGACTGAGCGCCTGTCCCCCTTTGAAATGCCGTTGTGTGGCAACCCTTCCCGCCAATATTTTCGGGGGAAGAGGACCAAGGCAGCTATTTAAGGGGCAGTGCTACCACCTTAGGAGGGGGACGTTTTCTACCTTCTTCTACCTTGTATGCAAGAGCGCTATCACCACAGCAATCCCAGACAAGCAGGAGTAGGGTTTTACACCGCTTGGTGGCCCGAACCTGGGTAGCTCCTCATGTCCCTGTCGTGCCTTGTGCGTGTGCGTTTCCATTGTGCTCCGCTCGCCATAGTCTCGCCAAGGTCACCGTCTGGTTGATAGGTAGCGAGCAGGCCGCCAGTGATCGAACCAGGGTTCCCGGAGCCCCTCTTCCGACATTCCTGATACCTAGGTTGATTGCAATGCGGAGTCCGGCAAGCAATCCTTCATACTCAGCAGTGTTGTTTGTGGCTTTCTCCCTCGGAAATGCATTTGAATCACATACTTGAGGTGCTCTCCGGTGGGTGTGACAAGCAGCACGCCGACACCGGCGCCTTGCAGCAAAAAGGCACCGTCAAAGAACATGATCCATTCCTCTGTAGCTTCCTTGCCGAGGAGAGATGTCTCTGGTTTCTCTTCGTCTTTCGTTGGTGTCCTTTCAGCATTGAATTCTGCCAAGGCTCTACTCTGAATTGTTGAAGTACTTTCAAACTTCAAATCAAAACTTGACAGTTCCAATGCCGACTCTACTATCCTGTTGGTAGCCTTAGGATTTCTCAAGATGTGCTGTAGCGGAAAGCGAGTGACGACGGTAATCTCATTTGTTTGGAAGTAGTGACGCAGCTTCCTTGAGGCCATGATGAGACCAAAAGGCAATTTCTGCACACCAGAATATCTTGACCTAGCCCCTGCAGGAGAGAGCTGACAAAATAGACTGGGCACTGCACCACTTTCTTCTTCAGCACAATTTGCTGTTCTGATTCCTTTGCCTGCACTTATAGTGAAAGTGCCTCCCGTGCCATCCTGCTTTATAGCGACTTGTTTTGTTGCAGGAGCAGCAGCTTTGGTCTTCTTGTTCTTGCCGGCAGAGCTCTCTGACTCGTCCTCAACAGGCGGGCTACACTCTACGGTGCGCTTCCCGGAGACTTGCCAGAGGTCTTGTCGTTCTTCTTCTTCTTCCCTCCTCGGGAGCCTTGTCGGCAGGAACAGGGGCCTTGCCAGCGGACGCTGCCACTGCTTCCCGGTAGAGCTAATCCATGCAGATGAAAGCATCCTTCTTATCGGAGTGGATGGTGATGACGCTCATCGGCCCTCGCATTTTCAACATGTTATAGGCGTAGTGGGATGCCGCCATGAATTTTGCCAGGGCTGGGCGAACAAGAATTCCTCTATATGGCAATGGAATCTTGATGATGTCAAAGACAATTTTCTCTGTCTGCTAGTTCAATTTGCTGCCAAACGTCACCGGGAAGGTGATTTGGCCCTTTGGCTTCGTACTCCCTGGGTTGACACCTTGAAAAGTGCCTGTCTCCTTGAGATCTTCTTCGGGGATTTGCAGCCTTTTGATCACCTCTGGTGAGATCAGGTTCAAGCCAGCCCCACCATCAACTAACATTTTCGTCCCCTTGAGGTTGTGAATTGTTGGTGAGACCAACAACGGCAAGCACCCAACCGCAGTTGTGCGATCAGGGTGGTCCTCGGCGTCAAAAAAGATAGGCGTGTGAGACCACTTTAGTGGTTTTTTGGCTCCCACCGCCGGTTCCGCCGCATTTATCTCACGGGCCCATTGCTTGAGTTGCCGGTGAGAGGAGTGCAAAGATTCACCTCCGTCAATGCACATGGCGTCAACAGCTTGCTGAAATTCTTTTCCATCGGACTCATCTTCCTCGTCCTCATCATCATCCTCTTCTCCTTCTTTCTTGTCACGGCCTCTGGCCGGTTTCTCTTTTTTGTTATTTTCCCTTGCCGTGGAGGCCTCCGCGGCCACCACGGTTCTTCTTTCTAGACTCACCAGCGCCATCTTAGCCCTTCTCCTTGTTGCGCTTTTCATATTCCTGTTTCTGTTTTTCGGCAAGTTGCTCCACTTGCCGGCACTCCTGGAGGTCATGTCCCTTGGTGCGGTGGATTTTGCAGTACAGCCCATTGGTCTTGTCGGACTTGTCACCAGTTGCAGCCTCGTGACCACAGGTACACATGGCAATCTCCTTACCGGCACCTTCAGTCTTGGCTTTCTTGTTGAGAGTACCTGATCCTTCAACAGCCATCACTGCCTTGCCTTTGCACTTGCGATTGCGCTTCCGGCCCTTCTTCTTCGGGGTTGACGCATCATCATCCTCAGAATCAACTTCGGCTCTAGCATCTTCCCTGGGAAGTCGCCTCCCCTTCTCAGCCCATGCACATTTATCCACCAATGCATATAGCTCATTGATGGTTTTGACTTGCCGGATGTTCATCACCTCTCGCATTTTGCGATTGCGCACATTCGTGTGAAAGGCAGCAATTATAGTTGCGGGATGAACATCGGGGATGTTGTGGTGCATGCGATTGAATCTCTGAATGTACTTGCGTAGGGACTCGCCATCTCTTTGTGAGATCACGTGCAAGTCCCTGGGCTGACCGGGAAGCTTGTGGCCTCCGGTATAAGCACCAATAAACTCGTTGCACAGATCGGACCATGAAGAAATGGAGTCCTCCGGCAGGTTCATCAGCCAAGACCTCATGTTGGGCTTGAGCGCCAATGGAAAGTAGTTGGTGAGAACCTTCTCGTCTCGTCCCCCGGCAGCCTGAACGACGATCGTATAGATGCCTAAGAACTCTGCCGGGTTAAGCTTGCCATCGTACTTCTCTGGCAGCTCTGGTTTGACGGCACGGGAGGACAGCCAGCGGACTTGCCGCAGCTCACGGGTGAACGCTGGGCACCCCACCTCGTAAGGCAAGTACCCAGAGCCCCCTGGCACTGGCTCATCAATGACTGGACCGTTGCGTATGTCAGATTGATGATGCGCTTCCCGTCGTCGTTCAATGGTGGTGCGGGCATCCTCTACCCGCCTGTCTTGCAGCACACGGCGCTGGTCTTGCCGGGCTCGTGGATCTGACAACGCCATCGACACCTCGTCGGGTTTGACAGACTGACCAGCTTGCTGCTGCTGCTAGTGTGGAAGTTGTCGCGGAGGTGACTACACCGTGGGTGCAGCGTCTCCGACACGGCCTCCGGCTGGTGCTGCCGGTGCTGTAGGTGGTCCTCGTGAAGGTCCCGCCTCCTGTGTCTTGCCGGGGTCGGCAAAACTGATCAGACTCTAAATGGCCTCGCTCCATTCGTCCATCTTGTCAGGAGTTGGCGGGAAGTTCAACAACATTTGAACCCGTGCCATGGCTTCTGCCGTCGTGGTTAGCACGACGGGGAGCACAGAACGGGACGTCGCTCGACTCCTGGCAGAGCCACCAGGAGCTCTGTCGCGTGGTTGCTGCCGCGGCGTATGCTCGCCAGTGGGTTGACGTGGTGGTGATGGAGCTGGAGCGTCTTGAGGGCGATGCTCGGCATTGTTATGATGTCGTCCAGAGCCGTCGACGCCGTGAGGGAGCGTGTTGCGCCCATCTTGCGATGGTCACGGTGTACGTCCCGTCACAGCATTCTTGGACACCGCCGCTCCGTCCTTGGATGTCACGTCGACTGGATCCTTGCTCATGCCACTCTGAACGGTGTTGCTATGGTGACTATGTTTGCCAGAGCGTCGCTGAAGTTGGCCGCCTCCGCCATCTCCAGTGTGATGGCTAGGATCGCCATCACGACGGGGAAGTTGACTGCCTCCGCCGCCGACGTCCGCACCACCCGCCACGCCTGTGCCGCCGGCGCTGCCTGCGCCACCTGCGGACAACTGGGACGGTAGCTTGGACGTGGAAGGAGCTGCTGTGGCCGCGCCCTTCTTCTTGGGCGCCATTGAAGATGATGATGAAGAAACTGGCACGTAGACTCCTGATTCGGATTCGCACACGCGATCCCCCTGCCTGGCGCGCCAAAGATGTCGAGGTACAACGATCTATGGGACCAGAAAAGGTCCCTTTGCGGTTCGGCTGTGGGGATCGACGAGCACAAAGAGCAGAACTAGTAGCACACACAAGTTTAGCCAGGTTTGGGCCGCCGCGAGGCGTAAAACACTACTCCTGCTTTGGTAGATTGGTGGGTGTTTGAGCTCAAGTTACAAGGAGCGTAGCTTGCCGGCAAGCTGTGCAAGCAGTGCATCTACTACATGTGAATGAGCAAAGTGTCGACCCCTTCTACCAGTAGCCATGGGCCTCCTTTTATAGGATAAAGGGTCACCACAGTGGCAAAAAGGTAAATACATCATGATTTGATAACAACAGTGCTATCATACCTAACTCTGCCGGACTAGGACAAACGCATTAAATGCGCCGTTAGGTGTCATGTAGAGGAGGAGCCCCAGCAAGGTTTCTGCACCGCTCGCCCAGCTACCTCCTATTAGCTTGACACGCCTCCTGGACGGGTGTCATTAAAGTTAATCTTCCTTCTAGCATGCTGACATGTGCCCTGACAAGTCTCGCCAAACCGCCTGCCCGCTGGACATCTCATCGACAAGTGACTAGCTGGCCGATGAGGTGGAGTGGTGGCAAGGCAGAGAGAGCTTGCTGGCACGAAGCTTGCCGGGTCTTCACCTTGCCGGCGTATAGCCTGCCGGCAAGTGTAGTCATCATCCTCAGTACTAAGTTAGTGCCTCTCGATGGCCTGCCTTGAGGTCTTTCCCCTGGTTTTGCAAACCAAGTCTTGAATTTTGATGGTAGCAATAATCTGGCAAGCCCCAGCGACCGGGAAGGCTGCTACTATCTGTGCATAAGTCAGGGTATAAAAAATGCCCATGTTTTTATACACCGACACGGTGAGACATTTCCAGCCATTAGTAACTCGCCACATGGCAACACTCACATCACAACACATTTGTTTGGCAGATTTTAGTGCATTTTTGGTTTAGCTATATCTTTTAATCCGTATATCCAATTTAGGTGATTCTTTTTCCTATGAACTCATATTGATCAGTAGAATATAGTAGAACCAAAATTTCACACTTTTGAACTGTTTAAATTTGAATTTATTCAGATTTGAATTCAACCTTCCGGAGGCCATATCTTTCAAACCGTTTATCCAATTCAGTTGATTCTTTTTGCGTTGTGATCCTATTAGCTTGCAGATAATATGTACCTACTGATATGCTGTTGTTTTTTTGAGGTTTTATTTGATTCTTTGCTGTTGGCTTTATTTGGTGTTATTTGAGCATTGTGCTTGATATTGAATGCAATCCGTCTTGTCCAATAATACTTGATAGGCCTTTCATACGAACCAGAGGTGCTATTATTGACATGAAAGAAGGAAATATAAGATTCCAATTTCCATTAAAGAAAGGGATGAAACATTTCCCTAGGAAGAGAATTAAACCACCATAAGAATCTATTATGAGGGCCACCTATGGAATTAATTTGAAGGATGACAATACTTGAAACTATGCATTATGCCTAGCTAGGGGCATAAAACAATAGCGCTTGTTGCGAGGCAACCCAATATTTATCTTTATCGCAATATTTATTTTTCTTGAGTCACAAAATTTTTGCTACTGTAATTATTTTGTTTTTATCTTTTAATTAGTTTTCGTGCCAAGTAATGCCTTTGGGATGACTTAAATGATAGTATAATTGAAGCTGTTTGAAAACAGAAAGTTTTGCGCCCAGTTCTGGAATTTATATTCTGTACTGGAACATCAGAAAAATCTGAAATTTTTATACAGTATTGGAATACAATTTTTTTTACATTTTCCTAACTTTTCAGAATTCTTGGAGTTACAGAAGTATGGATGAATATTCTATCATTGCATACTGTTCTGTTTTAGACAGATTCTGTTTTTATTGCATAGTGTGCTTATTTTAATGGAACTATGGATTATATCGGGGGGTATAAGTCATGGAAGTGTTAGAATACAGTAGGTATTATGCAAGAATAATTATGAATAAGTTTATAACAGTACCTAAAGTGAATGATTGATTTATTATACTAACGGATCTCACGATGTTTCTGTCGAGTTTTGTGTGCTGAAGTTTTCAAGATTTGGGTGAAATTACGATGGATGAAGGAATAAGGAGCGGCAAGACCTAAGCTTGGGGATGCCCAAGGCACCCCAAGGTAATATTCAAGGAAAACCCAAGCATCTAAGCTAGGGGATACCCCGGATGGCATCCCTCTTTCATCTACAATCTATCGGTAACTCACTTGGAGCTACATTTTTATTCATCACATGATATGAGTTTTACTTGGAGTGTCTTGTGCCATAGTTTTTCTTTGTTTGCTTTTTAGTTTGCCACAATCATTGTTTGCTGGACACACCTTTTGAGATGGACACACATTTATCGTGATTTGTTAGAATACTCTATGTGCTTCACTTATATGTTTTGAGCTAGGCAGTTGCTCTAGTGCTTCACTTATATCTTTTAGAGCACGGCGGTGGTTATATTTTATAGAAATAATTGCACTCTCATGCTTCAGTTAAATATTTTTGAGAATCTAATAAATAGTAATGGCAATATGCACGTGTTATCAGACTAGTCCGAAAAGGATAGGTATTCAAGGGGGGTATAATAAAAACTTTCATGTAGATCACTAAATAAGAAACGTATGGTTTAATAATATTAATGCATTAATATGAAAGGATATTGGTTCATGATCATTGGTTAGTAGAAATATTGGTATTAAAGCTTGTTATTAACTTCGCATCTAAGTGTTGGTCATGGCGTGGTGGGTAGGTTTGAGCATTTTTATGTCTGAAATGAAATCCTTGAGTGCTGTTATAATCGGGGGTGTGCGATGGTTAACTCCTACCAACCTCCTCCCTAGGGGCATGCGAGTAGTACTTTGCTTTGAGGACTAATAGGCTTTCACAATAAGTATATGAATTCTTTATGACTAATGTGAGTCCATGGATTATATGCACTCCTACCTTTCCGCAATTTGCTAGCCTCTTCGGTACTGTGCATTACCCTTTCTCACCTCGAGAGTTGGTGCAAACTTTGCCGATGCATCCAAACCCCGTGATATGATACGCTCTATCACACATAAGCCTCCTTATATCTTCCTCAAAACAGCCACCATACCTACCTATTATGGCATTTCCATAGCCATTCCGAGATATATTGCCATGCAACTTCCACCGTTCCGTCACATGACTTGTGTGTTCATCATCATATTGCTTTGCATGATCATATAGAGCTGACATGATATTTGTGGCATAGCCACCGTTCATCATTATCATACATGTTACGCTAGATCATTGCACATCCTAGTACACTGCCAGAGGCATTCATATAGAGTCATATTGTTTCAGTTATCGAGTTGAAATATCGAGTTGTAAGAAAATAAAAGTGTGATGATCATCATTATCAGAGCATTGTCCCAGTGAGGAAAGGATGATGGAGACTATGATTGCCCCACAAGTCGAGATGAGACTCCAGATGAAAAAAGAAGAAGAAAAAAAAGAGGCCAAAAAGAGCCCACCAAAAATAAATATAGAAAAAAGAGAGATAAAGAGAGAAGGGGCAATGTTACTGTCCTTTTTCCACACTTGTGCTTTAGAGTAGCACCATGTTTTTCATATAGAGAGTCTCCTATGTTGTCACTTTCGTATACTAGTGGGAATTTTTCATTATAGAACTTGGCTTGTATATTCTGATGATGGGCTTCCTCAAATGCCCGAGGTCTTCATGAGCAAGCAAGTTGGATGCACACCCACGTAGTTTCCGTTGAGCTTTCATACACTTATAGCTCTTAGTGCATCCGTTGCATGGCAATCCCTACTCCTCGCACTGATATCGATTGATGGGCATCTCCATAGCCCGTTGATCCACCGAGTTGATGCGAGACTTTCTTCCTTTTGACTTCCCTTATTGATCTGTACCACCGCATTCTGTTCCACCTATAGTGCTATATCCATGGCTCATGCTCATGTATTGTGTGAAGTTGAAAATGCTGAAGCGCATTAGAAGTACGATCCAATTGCCTGGTTTAACACCGGGGTGCTCATGATTTATATTTATGCGGTGAAGGCAGAGTCATGCCATGCTAACATGATAAAATGAGTAGGGATAACATTCTTTAAGGATCGTATATTTTGAAAGTTTAATGATTATGCTTCTTATATTCATGGATATTATTATGTTGATGTTGTTACTTCATCATTTCTCAATATTTATACCATAAAGAGATTACATGATACACATGTTAGGTAGCATTCAACATCAAAAATTCTGTTTTTATCATTTACCTACTCGAGGACGAGCAGGAATTATGCTTGGGGATGCTGATACGTCTCCAACGTGTCTATAATTTTTTATTGTTTCATGCTATTATATTATCAATCATGGATACTTTATATACATTTTTATGCTATTTTATATCATTTTTTGGGACTAACCTATTAACCCAGTGCCCAGTGCCAGTTCCTGTTTTTTTTGCTTGTTTTTGGCTTTTCAGAAAATCAATATAAAACGAAGTCCAAATGGAATAAAATCTTAAAATGATTTTTTTGGACCAGAAGGGACCCTAGAAGGTTCGGGAGCAGGCCAGAAGAGCTACGAGAGAGCCACGACCTCGAAGGGTGCGCCCCAGGGGGGTAGGCGTGCCCCCTTAGCACGTGGGCCCCACGCAACTCCGTTTGACCTCATTCCACCTCTATAAATTCCCAAATATTCCCAAACCAACAGAGAGCCACCCGAAATAACTTTTTCGCCGCCGCAAGCTTCTGTTCTACCGCGATCCCATCTGGAGGCCTTTTCCGGTACTCTGTCGGAGGGGGAATCGATCACGGAGGGCTTCTACATCAACCTTGCTTCCCTCCCAATGATGTGTGAGTAGTTCACCACAAACCTACGGGTCCATAGCTAGTACCTAGATGGCTTCTTCTCTCTCTTTCATCTTGAATACCATGTTCTCCTTGATCTTCTTGGAGTTCTATCCGATGTAATCTTCTTTTGCGGTGTGTTTGTTGGGATTCGATGAATTGTGGGTTTATGATCAGATTATTGATTGAAAGTAATTGAGTCTTTTCTGAACTTTATTATGCAAGATTGTTATAGCTTTGTATTTCTCTCCGATCTATCTTTTTGGTTTGGCCAATTAGATTGATTTATCTTCAGTGGGAGAGGTGCTTTGTAGTGGGTTCAATCTTGCAGTGTCCTCACCCAGTGACAGAAGGGGACGAGGCACGTATTGTATTGTTGCTACTAAGGATAAAACAATGGGGTTTATTCATATTGATTGAGTTTACTTTGTCTACATCATGTCATCTTGCTTAAGGCGTTACTCTGTTTGTTATGAACCTAATACCCTAGCTGCATGCTGGATAGCGGTCGATTGGTGGAGTAGTAGATGCAGGCAGGAGTCGGTCTACTTGTCATGTACGTGATGCCTATATGTGTGATCATTGCCATGAATACATCATAACTATGTGCTTTTCTATCAATTCCCAACAGTAATTTGTTCACCCATTGTATGCTATGTGTTCGAGAGAGAAGCCTCTAGTGAAAACTAGGGCCCTCGGGTCTACTTTAATCATATTATAATAACCAAAAATACCTTGCTACAATTTATTTACTTTTATTTTGTTTTGCAATTTATATATCTGCCCATACAAGATTTGATCCTTGCAAGTAACGAGTTCAAGGGGATTGACAACCCTCTTGCCCACGTTGGGTGCAAGTATTTGCTTTTGTGTGTGCAGGTACTGTTCACTAGGATTTGTGTGATTCTCCTTTTGGTTCGATAAACCTTGGTTCTCACTGAGGGAAATACTTATCTCAACTGTACTGCTTCACCCTTCCTCTTCTGGGAAAATCCCTACGCAGCTCACAAGTAGCAACCATATGAACTCGAATTCAAATTTTTGAATCCACTTTATGCTGATTTCAAATAATAGTACATTTCAAGCTCTAGCTAGATCTTCAGAATCTAAACCATGTTTCATATGTATAATGTGTTTACGATACAATGTATGGTGCCCCGCCCCTATGCCTACAAGTATTTAGATGTGAGCTACAAAAGCCACACATTATCACAAATTCAAATAGTGGTGTGCATGGATGCAATGTGGTCAACCGATGCCTGCCATCGGTATCTCAAATTGAAATAAATTTGAGATTGTTCAACCATGCATGGGTTTAAAACATCATGATCTCTTATTAAAATATTCGAATCCACTTTTATAATTAATTATGATCTCTCTTAGTCTTTTACACCCACACACTCTCTTCTCTTTGTAGCTAGCACCAACTTTCTCTCGTGCATGCACACACCCTCCTCACCCTCCCCCCTCCCTCAGCATTCTCTCCATCACGCACATTCATTATTTTTCTTTAGGGCGTTCTCCCATGGTCTCTATAGGTCTGCCCAACTCTTTCTTTCCGACACACACCAATCGATATACTTGTATAGCCAGGCCTGCCTAACACATACACACACTTTCCCTCTTCTCCTCTCACCATCCATGCCCCCTATCTCTCATACGGTCCCACACACATGCACACTCTCGCCCCTCTTTTTATCGATATCGCACTCGCACACTCCTCCCCTCTCTATCTAGTAGGCCTCTTGCACCACCTCCTTGCCGCATCCCTCTCTCTCTATCGGTCTCTCTGGACCTTATCTGCCTCTAACACATGCATGTATCCGACTATCCCTCTATACATATAGCTAGCTAGGTCGACTATCCCTCTTTTTTCCCACGCACCGATCGATCTACCTCAATAGTTATGTCTCTCCCTTTCTTTGACACACGATGATTGATCTACCTATCTAGTTAGGCCTGCCGACCACACACATATCGCCCCCCTCATCATCCATGCATGCCTCCCGCCCCATCTCTCACACGCACGCATTCGCACGCACGAACACACACACACACACACACACACACACAAACACGCGCACACACACACACACATCCCCTCTCTTATTGATATTGTAGTCGCACCCTCTGTTTGTCCAGCAGGCCTCTCCCACCATCTCCGAGAAGCAACTCCACCACCACCCCTCCGGCACTCTAGCTATGATTCTCTCACAACCTTATTCCTCTCCTACACATTTGTATGGACGCCGATCGATCTCCCTCGATATACATAGCCAGAGCTCTCCTTCTCCACACATATAGCAGTCCATCTACCTCTCTAGTTATGTCTCTCCCGCTCGCCCCCCCCCCCCCCCCACCGATAGATAGAACGCTCTAGTTAGGTCTCCCTACCACACACAAACTGCCCCTCTCCCCTCTCACGTTCCAGTAGGCCAGCTGTCCTATATCTTTGACCTGTGCACACACAATTCCGCTAGCTCTCTTTATCAATGTCGCATCCATACACTTCACCCCTCTCTTCGTTTCTATCGATATCTCACACCGATGATCCCTCCCCTCTCTTCTCATCAATCGCCCCCTCTATATATGACATATCTACGCCTCTGTTTCACACACATTGCATATGTTACACTTTTTTTGAGACATCATCGCACATATTCCTTGTCTATCTCTCACGCACACAAATACACTCATGAAATCACCCGCAAAAAAACACTCATGAACGCACACACCATCTCTATAGTTTTTCTTTTTAAATGCCATCTCTCTTTAGGTTTGTATCTCTCTCACAGACACCCACGTAGGTGGGGTACGTGCACGAAGAGAAGAGGTGCACGCACCGACGCATGTACTCCCATCTCTTTCCCAACCACGCACACCCGTGCGGGTACACGGTGGAGCTCATTTCTGTACAAAAAGGCAGCACACGTGATAACTTGGCGCGTGTAGTGGTTGTTCACTTCATGGAGAGCCGTGTACCACGCGTGAACGAAAAAAAGTGCAACTTGAGGCGTTGGCACGTTATTTTTAAATAAAGTTTTATTCCTCAATGGGACGTAGTACAGAATATAAAATGATTGTTAACGAGGGAATATAATATAGGCAGGAGCCTCAATGCTTGCTTGCTGGGGTTCGTCTCTTCACACTCTCTCACACAAGACGGCGGTGGCCGATCTTTCTCTCTCTCTCACCGCTGGTCATTGATCCGGCCGTAACCAGTCTGCCGGCGGAAAGGGAGGATGTGCAGCATTGCTCCAGTCGCCGGCGTCGAGGCAGGAAACCCACTACCGGCGCTTCCTGATCTGCGGTACCCACCGTTCTCTCTGACCAAGCTCCGACGCAGTAGGGCCTTTGTCCTCTGCTCACTGCCACAGTAGATCCTGCCCGCCGCCGCCCTCCTCGTTACATCCCGATGACCCTCAGGTACATCTTCCTCAGGAATCGGCCTTGCTCCACTGCCCAACTTCCCACGTTGCTGCATGTGGAAAATCCTGCATGTGGATCTTCTCTAGCTCTTTGCCTAAAACGTAGCTCGGTCGGCGTACTTTCCATTTTGCAATCTCGTCCTCACCGCATTTGAGAGAAACCACTGTGCTACTATCTTTCCCTTAAGACAATGAATATGCTTCTTTTTGTCGGCGTATGTGTCATCAATTGTTATTGGCCAGTAATTGTTTCCTTTCTACCTCTTTTTGCAAACAGGGATATCCATTTCACCTCGTTGCTACTGCAACCTTTTGGTGAACTGCACAAATCACTTTTTTTCTTAAGAGTGTTTTGTGTAGTTCCACTAAAATGTCACACGGGCAATGTTTCTACATTTCAGTGGGACTGCACAAAGGGAGATTGGTTGTGCTATCCTCCTCATCCAACTCCGAGCCTAATCTTCTCCAACAAGTAGTTAGTTTTATGAGATATTGCAAAGGTGATCGGCTTATATTGGGGTGTGTATGTTTCATCAACTAGTGCCACTATTATTGTAATAACACTTATTCAATATCATTGCAAACATGGATGATCAGCTCGATTTTAGTGGAACTGCACAAAATGATTGGATGGTCCATGTCCTCCATAGACTTCTTTCTTGGCTAACATGTCTTGATCAGTTCGACAGAGCTGCATGAAACTAGCTGCCAACCAATGAACGCCGTGGCCAGGAAATGGAACCATGCCTATGGACAGCATCGATCAATTTTTGTTCTTTATTTGTACACCTTCTCACAACTTTGTCTTCAGTTGTGATGTAAATATTGGGGCTGATCTGCGAATCATTGAGATGCATTAGCATCCATGTTAGTTTCCTTTGTATTTGATGGAATGTTGTAACGAGACAACCTTGGAGGCAAGAGGACACATGAAACCAAAGTTGAAAGCTTCATGGCATTACATTACTATGTTGGAAAATTATGTGTACATATAAACAAATCCTGAAAGCTTGATAGCAATGCCAGAAACCATTCAACTAGCTTTCGCCGACATGTGGGACATACAGCATCCGAGTCCACGTGCCATGCACCAATATTGATTGCCCAACCATAGGGAAGATTCACGCCGGTCATGTTGGGATCTACGGTAGGGTGCGTCGACTGCAAATTAAAGTTTTCCTACGTGCAGAACAACCAGGAACATGCTACGAGAATGGATCATGGATCGTTACCACTAGACGCACGGTGCCATGCAGCGGAAGTAGAGTTGAGGTAGCGCGTCTCCGGAGTCGTCTCCTCCTCGTCGGTCTCCCACGTAGCCGATCGGATCCCACGAACAGGTTCGCCAGAGCGGCGCAAGTGCACCGCCTCTAACGGTATCTGCGCATGCAGGAGGAACGTCGTGCGGTGGACTGCTAGGTCCGATCACACTACCGGCGGTGACTGGAGGTGGCTAGTTAGAACACATGCAAAGCCCTAATGACGGCGCGAAGCGATCAACCAATTGAGTGTGCCGCACCTCCACTATATATAGGCATCCGTCGCGGGCTAAACACTTTGGCCTCGCACGGATCCTAAAGCCCAAAGTCTGTTCGGCCTGGATCCGAGTCCGAGTAAGATCACATCTGACTCGTGGAATCGGACCCAGCCTCAAATGTTCCTTCCCTTAAGCGCGCGACCCCTTAGGTTCAAGTTGACTCGGTCGCAGTTCGGGTCACCTCCGACCTGCTCGGTTGGTAGCGGCCTCTAGCAAGGCGTGCCGACCACCAAGTAGAAAATGAAGCCGGTTGGCAAACCTGTAAAACATGTCACACTTCTTTTCCCTTTGCCACATGATATATGTTGTCGTGCTCAAGGCGAGTCTGTCATCCTTGTGCTAGCCTGACCTCTTTCTCGTTCCAGTGATGTTGACCACAAACCAGATTATCTCATCATGCTTGTCGCATGGCCATGCTTATCTTGGTTGGATCACATGAGGGGCCCAGAGTATATCTCTCCTGATCGGAGGGGCAAATCCCATCTTGCTCAACCATGTCTCGCAGCATGGGTCTGGACAAGGCCAAAACCTACCTTTATAACTACCCAGTTACGGAATAGCATTTGGTCGACCCAAAGCAGGTTTGTCACCATACCGAGTACATGCGACAGCTCAGGTCTTAGGACATAGAACGTATGTTGTACTAGAGACTCACATATGACATATCGCTGTGTCTCATAGTTGGGTCTGTCCGACTCGAACCTTATCTCGACTTGGATCCGACGATGTCGAATCCGACCAGATCCTTCCGAGTCCATATTATCCGGCTAGCATCCAATGCTCCATGGCTAGTGAGACCGAGCCATCCACCGTGTCATATGCTAGCCGAGTTAGCTGTGCATCCACACAACCATTTCTACTAGGGACCTTTTAGGACAATCATCATACAATGCATAGTCCCACAAACAAGTCACATACTTGTTGATACACATCATTGATAATGTCCAAGGACTATATTTATTCATAAACACATAGGAAATATCATCATACATGATTGCCTCTAGGGCATATCTCCACAGTCTCCCACTTGCACTAGGGTCAATCAAATAGACATCGTATGCCCATAGCTCTAACAGTCCCCTCATGCTTGGGTTGTGGAAGCGGCTTAGTCAACGGATCTGCAACATTTGCATCCATGTGAATTTTGCATAACTCTACATCACCACTCTTTACGATCTTTCATATCAGGTGATATTTCCGATATATGTGTCTGGTCTTGTGGTGATTCCTCGGCTCCTTGGCCTGTGCGATGGCACCAGAATTATCACAATAAAGGTCCAACGGTTTTACCGAGGCTAGGAAAATACCAAGATCATCCAGAAAGTTCCGAATCCAAACACCTTCCTTTGCAGCTTCACAAGCCGCAATGTATTCGGCTTCTATGGTAGAATCGGCCATCGTATCTTGCTTGGAACTCATCCAGCTCACTGCTCCTCCATTCATGACGTACACGAATCCAGACTGTGATCGACAATCATCTCGGTCGGTCTGGAAACTAGCATCGGCGTAACCCTTTACGACTAGCTCTTCCTCACCTCCATAAACTAGGAACATATCTTTAGTCCTTTTCAGGTACTTCAAAATAGTCTTTGCCGCCGCCCAGTGACTCTCACCTGGGTTGGCTTGGTATTTGCTTGTTAAGCTTATCGCAAAAGCAACATCAGGCCGAGTACATATCATGGCATACATGATGGATCCGATTGCCGAGGCATTCGGAATCCGACTCATCCTGCTTTGCTCATCAGATGTCGAAGGACTCTGAGTCTCGCTTAGCCTTCTACCATGTGAGAGAGGCAAGAACCCTTTCTTGGCCTCACTCATGTTGAACCGTTTCAACACTTTGTCTATGTACGTGCTCTGGCTTAAGCCGAGCAGCCTCCTCGATCTATCTCTATAGATCTTAATGCCCAATATGTAAACTGCTTCACCGAGGTCCTTTATCAAAAAATTTCAATTCAATGGTTCCTTGACCGATTTCAGCATCGAAACATCGTTTCCGATCAGCAATATGTCGTCCACATACAGGATCAAAAACACTACCGAGCTCCCACTCAACTGCTTGTATAAAGAAGCATCCTCTTCGCTTTTGATGAAACCGAGACCAGTGACAACCTCATCAAAACGAATATTCCATCTCCAAGATGCTTGTCTCAACCCATAAATGGATCTCTTGAGCTTGCATATCTTACTAGCGCTAGTCGTATCAACAAAACCCTCAGGCTGTATCATATACACGTCCTCGGTTAAATTTCCATGAAGGAAAGCCGTTTTGACATCCTTCTACCATATCTCGTAATCGAAATATGCAGCTATAGCTAGTACGATCCTCACTGACTTCAGCATCGCTACCGGCGAATAGGTCTCATCATAGTCAATTCCTTGAACTTGTCCATAACCTTTAGCGACAAGTCGAGCTTTGTGGATCTAAACATTTCCATCCACATCGGTTTTCTTCTTAAAGACCCATTTGCAACCAATGGTAGTGACGCCAGGCGGCGGATCAACCAAGTCCCAGACTTGATTCTCATCCATGGTCTTTAACTCGGATCTCATGGCCTCCAGCCATTCCTCGGAATCTGGGCTCACCATCGCTTCCGCATACGTAGATAGCTCGTTGCTTTCCAGCAACAACACATCGCGCACTCTGCGCAATCTTTTCGACCTCTGTGGTTCCGGTGCCGCTTCCACCTCGGGTTCCCTGACAGACTCCGGTATGATTGCATCACCAGCCGAGTTGTCCCCAAGCGGTTCTCGAACTTCTTCGAGTTGCACCTGCCTCCCACTGGTGTCCCGCCCGAGAAACTCTTTCTCAAGGAAGGCCCCGTTCCGAGCAACAAACACTTTGTTCTCTTCGCGGTTGTAGAAGCTATATCCCAAGGTTTCCCTCGGATATCAGACAAATATGCAATTATCCGACTTGGGTGTAAGCTTGTCTGACATAAGTTGCTTCACGAATGCTTCACAACCCCAAATCTTTAGAAAAGACAACTTGGGACTCTTCCCAGTCCACATCTCTTGTGGTGTCTTGTCTATGGATTTTGATGGTACTCTGTTGAGTGTAAAAGTTGCAGTTTCTAGAGCATATCCCCAGAATGACAAGGGTAAATCTAATTTGCTCATCATAGATCGAACCATGTCTAACAAGGTACGATTCCTCCGTTCCAACATGCCATTTCTCTGTGGCGTACCCGGAGGTGTGAACTGAGGTACTATACCTCGGCTTTTCAGATGATCATGAAACTCCTGGCTCATGTACTCACCTCCATGATCTGATCGCAAAAGCTTTATAGTCTTGCAGAGCTGATTTTCAACCTCGTTCTGAAACTCTTTGAACTTTTCAAAAGTTTCCGACTTGTGCCTCATCAAATAGATATATCCATATCTACTCAAGTCATCGGTAAAAGTCACGAAGTACTGATAGCCACCTCTGGCATTTGTGCTCATTGGACCACACACATGACTATGTATCAGTTCCAATAGCTTTGACGCCCTCTCGCAACTCTTTGCAGAAGGAAACTTAGTCATCTTGCCGAGCAAGCATGATTCGCATGTCTCGAACGACCTGAAGTCGGACGAAGTTAGGAGTCCATCATCATGGAGCTTCTTCATGCATTTCAGACTAATGTGTCCAAGCCGGCAATGCCAGAAGTATGTCGGATTTATCTCATTAGGCTTATGCCTCTTGACATTCATGTTACAGACCGGTTTCATTTCCAGATTCAATATAAATAGCCCATCAACAATGGGTGCATAGCCTTGGAACATACCATTCAAAGATATCGAACAACCATTGTCATTTAAATTGAATTCATAACCCTGACTCATCAAGCATGAGGCAGAAATAATGTTCTGACTAAGTGCAGGAATGTAATAACAATTATTCAATTCCAAAATAAATCCAGAAGGAAGCTGGAGCTGCATCGTATCGACCTCCAATGCAGCAACTCTTGCTTTGTTGCCGACCCTAATGTCAATCTCCGCTTGTGCCACACGCCTAGTTCTTACCAGTGCCTGCATCGACTTGCAAATATGAACAACCGATCCGGTATCGAATACCCAAGAGCTACTAGGTATGTCAGCAAGGTAAATGTCTATAACATATGTAACAAGTGTACCTTTGCCTGAAGAAGCATTTCCGGCCTTCTTGCCATGCTCAGCAAGCCACTTGCTATAGTTCCTCTTCTAGTGACTAGGTTTCTTGCAATGATAGCAAATGGTCTTTGAGTCCGGACCCGACTTCGACTCTGCGGTGGAGGTTACCGTCTCCGTGCCCTTTGCCTTAGCCTTCTTCTTGGAAAAACTCTTCTTGAACTTAGCCAATTTATGCACCATCAACACTTGATGCGTGCCTTTCTTAATATCCTGCTCTGCCACCTTGAGCATCCCATGCAATTCAGTGAGCTTCTTATCCATACCGTGCATATGATAGTTCGAAATGAACGTCCCATAGCTAGGTGGAAGAGAACCCAGAACTGCATCTGTAGCCAGCTCATCCAAGAGTGGGAAGCCTAACCGATCCAAAGCTTGCACGTATCCGATCATCTTGATCACATGCGGGCTCAGTGGATCACCTTCCTTCAGCTTGCAATCCATCAAGGATCGCCAGATGTTGAACCTTTCAGTCCTAGCCTGTGTCTGAAACATGCTCTTGAGACTCTCGATCATATCGTAAGCCTCAACGTTTTCGAAATGCTATTGCAAATCAGGCTCCATACAAGCCAGCATCAGAAGGCTGATCTCCGTTGATTCATCAACGAGTTTCTGGTAGGCATTCTTGGTTGTGGCATTAGCATTATCGGCAGGTTCCTCTGGAAGTGGATCCTCTAGAACATGTTCCTTTTTATCGTGCTTGAGAACAATTCTCAAATTTCTATACCAGGTGGTAAAGTTTGTTCCATTCAGTTTATCCTTTTTCGGAATTTATTTCAATGCAAATTTGTGTTGAGCTGGTGGTGCCATTGATCTACAACAGAAAAATATGCAATCACTAAGCAATGTGTTTATGTAGAGTAATTCCAGCCTAAACAAAAATACTCCCACTGAAGTCGGCATCCCTCCGCAAACTCTCAGTGATTCAGGATCCGACTAGCGCATGCGACTAGTGAGCTTTAGCATCACTGCTAGCCAACGTGCCTATCCGGTAAGCAACTCCATGCTAATCGTATCTCTATACGACTCCTGTTGGTCGGGTAGGTATCTTATACCTCGGCTCCCAACCTTCTTTGCCACAAGGCCCAAAACCGTTCTGATAGCCTTGACAAGTTAACCTAATGCAGTGCATGTCCGTGTCCGACATGAACCCTTCAGTTCAAGGACACCTAGTAGCACCCCAATTTTATGAGCCCACTACTAGACGTACTTGGCGTGCGAAGGTGCAACATCGGGGATGGAAATTCGCTTGATATTAATGAGGGATCTTTCTACCATTTTAACATGCATAGAAACTAATTAAGAAGCATAACAATCACAAATAAACATATATTGTGAAATAGTATGGCTCCTTCATGGACGTTCTTCCAGGTTGGCTCCGACTTTGATGCCCATCTAGGAATTCCATCTTGTTCGTCACGCCGGGACGCCAAGCCACGAAATTGATCTTTGTCCTTCAACTACTACAACTAGTAATGAATTTTACAGAGAATCACAAGTCGACACGCAGGTCGTTATACATTATAATGACAACACTTTGGCTTCTGCCGGCTGACAAATCATGACACGCAGGCCATGTATAATTTACACACATGCATCACATACACATGAGCCATACTATTCACATCAAACCAGCAAAACAAAGTTATGCATAGAATCGCATTCTACCGGTTTGAGTGATCGTGTATGAAATACAAGGCGCTACGCATACGAAATACAGGGCGTTTTCGAAAATCACAGATCACATATGTACTCCGATCACGCCGAATTTTCTGATCTGACTGATCTTATCGATCATCGATCATCGCGAATCCGATTCGGATTTACGTTTCACCGTTAACCCCGATGGCGGAAACCGACCAGTAGGGGTATGTTGTGGGACGACCTCATCGATTCCGATTATCAGAAGACATAGCCACAACAATCCCCATGTGCAATTGATCTCATCAACCATGCACATAGCGATCTCAGAAACGACAACAGATCTCATATGCCGCCTCCACATATCAAATATGCATCCGATCTGAATCCAAATCCTATAGGAGAGGCTCTGATACCATTGTTGGAATCTACGGTAGGGTGCATCGACTGCAAATTAAAATTTTCCTATGCGCAGAACAACCAGGAACATGCTACAGGAATGGATCATAGATCGTTACCACTTGACGCGCGGTACCGTGCAGCGGAAGTAGAGTTGAGGCAGCGCGTCTTCGGAGTCGTCTCCTCCTCGTCGGTCTCCCATGTAGTTCGGATCCCACGAACAGGTTCGCTGGAGCAGCGCAAGTGCACCGCCTTTAACGGTATCCGTGCGTGTAGGAGGAACGTCGTGCGGTGGACTGTTAGATCCGATCACACAACCGGCGGCGACTTGAGGTGGCTAGTTGCAACACATGCAAATCCCTAATGACGGCGCCGAAGCGATCAACCAAATGAGTGTTCCGCACCTCCACTATATATAGGCATCCGTCGCGGGCTCAACACTTGGGCCTCACACGGATCCTAAAACCCAAAGTCTGTTCGGCCTGGATCCGAGTCCGAGTAAAATCACATCTGACTCGTGGAGTCGGACCTAGCCTCACAGGTTCCTTCCCTTAAGCGCGCGACCCCTTAGGTTCAAGTCAACTTGGTCGCAGTTTGGATCACCTCTGACCTGTTCGGTTGGTAGCGTCCTCTAGCAAGGCGTGCCGACCACCAAGTAGACAATGAAGCCGGTTGGCAAACCTGTACAACATGTCACACTTCTGTTCCCTTTGCCACACGATATATGTTGTCGGGCTCAAGGCGAGTCTGTCATCCTTGTGCTAGCCTGACCTCTTTCTCGTTCCAGTGATGCCGACCACAAACCAGATTATCTCATAATCCTTGTCGCATGGCCATCCTTATCTTGGTCAGATCACACGAGAGGCCCAGAGTATATCTCTCCCGATCGGAGCGGCAAATCCCATCTTGCTTGACCATGTCTCACAGCATGGGTCTGGACAAGCCCGAAACCTACCTTTATAACTACCCAGTTACGGAGTAGCATTTGGTCGACCCAAAGCAGGTCTGTCACCATCCCGAGTACATGTGACAGCTCAGGTCTTAGGACATAGAACGTATGTTGTACTAGAGACTCACAGATGACATATCGTTGCGTCTCATAGTTGGGTCTGTCCGACTCGGACCTTATCTCGACTTGGATCCGACGATGTCGAATCCGACCAGATCCTTCTGAGTCCATATTATTTGGCTAGCATCCAATGCTCCATGGCTAGTGAGACCAAGCCAACCACCGTGTCACATGCTAGTCTAGTTAGGTGTGCGTCCACACAACCATTTCGACTAGGGACCTTTTAGGACAATCATCATACAATGCATAGTCCTGCTAACAAGTCACATACTTGCTGATACACATCATTGATAATGTCCAAGGACTATATTTATTCATAAACACATAGGAAATATCATCATACATGATTGCCTCTAGGGCATATCTCCAACAGGTCGTTGCGCTGCAGTAATAATGATGTAACACCCCAGATGTAATCCTTCCTTATTTGTATTCTCCAACCTTGCCATATATGGAATTGTCTTGATGATCTTGATGGATGGGCTTCTTCTCATGTTGTGTTTTGCCTTCTTTTCATTTTGCATTCCATCTTCATGTCATAATTTGCCATGTGCCTTGCATCATCATATTCATTTATGTTGCTCATGAGCATTGCACCCATTGTTATTGCTGTGTTCATCATGTATGCATAGTGTGTGTGGTCATCCCCTCCTTGCCATCTCCCTCTCTAGACCATGTGGTTCACCCATGCATGACATCTCTTCTATCATCATCTCCCCCTTCTTCTTTTCAATATTATTCATGTGGTCATTATTTCTGTCCCAAATTAATGTTCACTATTTTCCTATAAATCCTGCATCATGCCATCAAGCTCTCTGCCAAATTTTAGCTATTTTGGAATTGATTTGGTTGGGATAAAAAATGCCTCAAGTGATATTTTTCTTTCTCTAAAAATGTCCAAAGCAATTTATTCAAATACTGCATAAATCTAAGACTCCAGGAATATTTTCACATCTCCCATATTCCTTCCTAAAGTCCCCATGCTTTTCTCCAAGAAATCTGTTAACAGAGAGAAAAGGAGAAGGAAACCCACTTCCTGTGCACTTTTGGCCCAAGCCCACCTAACCTTTTCCCTGTTTGTCTTCATCCACGATAAGAACAGAGGGAGTACAGGACATGGACGCCCGATGTCCACGTTGCCCTCACAGCCTCCCCTATTTAACCTGCTCGTGCCCCTCCCCTAGGGTTCCTCCCTCTCCCCTCCTTCCTCCTCCACGCCGCCGCCACTCCTCCTATCCTCCCTCGCGCCCTGACGCCGCGCCCGAGTGCCATGGTTGGCTCCACAAGGAGCTCGCCAGCAACGTAAGGAGCGCCGACGACCTCCTCCACGACGTCCACGAGCATCTACACGCCGCCCCGGATCCGTTCTGACGCCAAGCCGCGCCCGAGGACGCCGTCCACGACGCCATCTTCTTCCCCTTCTTCCTCTTCTTCACAAATTCAGCAAGACCGGCAAGTTCCTCGACTCCCCGCCGTCTCCACATCGCGTCCCCGGCCTCAACTTCATATCCTAGGTAAAGGAGGTATATCCACCTTCCTCCCTGCCGAGCCCCTCTTCCTGTAGCTCCCCGTAGTCGTCGTTTTTGCCACGCCAAAACCCATGCTCCGAGTGTTCTGCGCGAGCCAGAGCGCATACCCTCACGATCTACATCAGATCTAGAGCTCCTCACATATTTTCCTTCGGCCAAAACATGTCCTAGGCCTAGCCTCATGTTTGTTACATGGTTTTGCACCATATCCATGCATCTAGGAGGTCTAGGGATCAAATCCCGAAGCCCTCTCTAATCCTGAATTTTTCTGTCGGTTTTCTGAAAACTGCTAAGTCTGAAGAAAACTGTTAACATTTGCCCTTGTTGTGATGAAGTTTGTGACTGATCTATGACTCCTTTGCTCACATGACCTAAACATGTTTTAAAAAGATTTCTGCATACTTCATCTACATGGCAAATTCATGAATTGATCTTCTTGTTAAACCACTGCTACATCTGCTAAAATTAAGCAACTTACTGTTATCTGTGACGTGCTCTGTTTTTCAGAGAAACTTGTCATTTTGTCATTTTTGTGTGAATTAATGCAAGTGCCATATGAATAAACTTTCAATATGTATTTGGAGCATTTTCATGTCTTCTTGCTGTATGTATTTATTTCAAACCATGATATGCCATGATAAGAGTGCCACAAGCTTGTAAACATTCCTAGTCACTGTATCAGTTTTCTGTCAACATTAAGTTGCAATGTTGTGAGCTCATTTCTGATGAATCTATGCTTCCTATGAATTTGTGCCAATGTAATGAAATGATCTATGCCATGTATACTCTAGGTGCATATCAATTTCTTGCATTTTAGAGTTGTTTTGACTGCTGTAACATCAATGTGAACACTGCCTGTCAATGTTTCTGCCAGCATATACTCTGCTGTAACATTTTCTTTGCATCTTGTTGTCTTCATTCCAATTAATCTGTGATGCTAATTAATTTGAACCTATGGAATGTATTGCTGTGCATTCAGAGTACTACATCCACATTTCTTGTATGAGCATTTTAGAGTACTGTAGCTTGCTGTTTTGATGTGCATAAGATGCCATGTTGCTGTTAACTACAGTTTTGCATTGCATATTGTTTTGCTCACCATTTGAGTTTCATGCGTCCGTTCTTTGTGATCTTTATATCGATTTCAATCGAAATCTTCCATTCTTTCCAGAGGCATACTTGGATTGCCGAGATTTTCCCATATCCATCTTTTGCTTCACCGTTCACATCTCGTTATCATTTCTGTCGTCCCGGTAGCACCCTTCCTTCATTTAGGTCATGCTCGTAATTTTACCATGCCTTGCACGCATCATTTTGTTTGTGCATCTATGCCATGATTGTTTGTTTATTTCGTTGCTTGTTCTTTCTTTTGGGTAGTTCCGGGAGACGAGTCCGAGTTCGAAGAACTGGTTGAGAACGTGTTCGAGGAGCAGTATTACTATCCTACCGAAGAGACTTCAGGCAAGATGATCATTACCCTTGATAACACTACTATCTTTGCTTGCTAGTTGTATCGTTGCTATCGCTATGTCACGCTCCCTACCACATACATGTTAGCGTCTCATATGCCATGATACATCCTCTAACCACCCTACCCAGCAAACCGTTGTTTGGCTATGTTACCGCTTTGCTCAGCCCCTCTTATAGCGTTGCTAGTGGCAGGTGCAATGCAGGTTGTTCCATGTTGGGACATGGATATGTTGGGATATCACAATATCTCTTATTTAATTAATGCATCTATATACTTGGTTGTAGGTGGAAGGCTCGGCCTTTTGCTTAGTGTTTTGTTCCACTCATGCCACCCTAGTTTCCGTAATACCGGTGTTATGATCCTTGATTAGCGTTCCTAACATTCTCAGGGAAATGGGACCCCCTTGATAGTTCGCTTTGAATAACCGCTTCCAGCAAGGCCCAACTTTGGTTTTACCATTTGCCTAATAACAACTAAAACTTGCATAGGGAGTAATTAACCCGAGGATTCTTAATCAACAAACCCCGGGCCAGTGCTCCACATGAGTGTTGGTCCGAAACGGGCAGACTGCGGGGCCACCATGAGGAAACTCAAGGTTATGGTTTTACTCATAGGCTGACCTATCCAATCGTGGCCTGAGATGAGATACGCGCGGCTCCTATCGGGGTGTCGGCACGTCGGGAGGTCATGCTGGACTTGTGTTACCATTGTCGAAATGTCTTGTGCACCGGGATTCCGAGGATACTTCAGGCCATCTCGAGGTTGAGGTATTTCCACCGCAGCATGTGTTGGTTTATGATGGACCAGGTTGGAACACCCCTGCAGGGTTAAATCTTACGCGAAGCCGTGCCCGCGGTTATGTGGCGACTTGGATATTTTAAACCTCCGGTTGTGGAGAACTTGACACTAATTCTAATAAAATATACTAACCGTGTGCGTAACCGTGATGGTCCCTTTTCGAGTAAGTTCGAGAAGAGAACACGGTGGGGTTATGTTTGAACCATAAGTAGGTGTTCAAGATCACTTCTTGATCATTTTAAACTTGCGACCGTTATGCGTAGTATGCTCATCTTTATTCTTGTACTCGTAAGTTAGCCACTTAAACATGCTTAGTGCTTGCTGCAACCTCACCACATTTACCCCTTCCATTCCTATCAGCTTAAATAGTTTTGTTACCTTGGGTGATGAGATTGCTGAGTCCCTGTGGCTCACAGATTACTATACAACACCAGTTGTAGGTACGCTTGATACAGACATAGGTGATCCCGAGGCGCTCTATTGGAGTATGCCGATGAGCATGGACATATGTACGTCATGATGCCAGATGATCCGTAGTGGGCCCTAGTCGGTTGATCCAGGGATGATAGTTTTCTCATTTGATTTCGTCTGTAGTCGGACCCTGTGTTTCATTTGGATGATTGTATGATGATTTATGATATCTTATGTTGTAGCATGTGGTGAGTGAAAGCCTTTATCTGGTACACTCATCTGTTCATTCGGTTGTATGTATTTGAGAACCACCTTGCTATGCGATCCAAAATGGGGTTCTGTCATCATCTCGACTTCATCACGAGATTGCGATAGAGCCTCATCTTGGGCGTTACAAGTTGGTAATCAGAGCCATACCGACTATAGGAGCCCCTTGATTGATCGAACCGTTGACGAGTCTAGAAGAAAAACTATTTTGAGTCCTACTTATATATCGGAGAGTTGGAATTCTTTTTACTCCTTATCCCCTTCGTTGCTCTGGTAAGGAATTGTGGCATAGGTGTTTTATTCTGCTACCTCTTCTCACTCAAAAAAAATTTAGGATCACGCGGGTATTGTTGGAATGGTTGCGATATCGGTGTGACGTGACTCTGTTCTTGGTGCCTCCTGACCATATGGATTGGACCCGGGGAGTTGAGCTCCAAGGGGTTTTGTCACACTCGCTATCGTTTCGGTTCCGGAATACCAGAGGACGCCGACATCGAAACGCTTCTATACTTTTTGTGGTGGCAAATAGTGCCGTGACTTTTCACAAGTACTGGAGGAGATAGCTCGGATGATCCACTATGACTAGCATCGATGTGTTTTCGGAGGTCCGAGGTAGACTAATTTGCGAAGTTTCTCGGTCGTGTGTTGAGGGTTGCGGACGCGGTTGCAGCTGATTTGGTTGTTGTTTGATGAATAGGTTCCTGGATCCGCAACCTGATCTCATAACCAAGAAGTTTCGGGAGTTCCTAAGGGAATTCAAGTATCACCTAGGATATCCTTCCAACAGACACATGATACGATATGGGGTCTATCATATGCTTGTTTCCACCTTTCGTTACCTTGTGCATTATTCTAACATTCTTTCCAAGTGGCTTCTCAATCTTTGGTGTATCATCTATCTTTCGGAATGCATTCGTTCATATCTGTTCGGATGCTAGCTTGTGAAGAATTCTGTTGCAATATCTATCCGTTGATTCAGCTTTTCAATTGTCTCATTGAAGATTCTAATGGTTGTTTCCATCTTCAGGATGGCTCCCGCAACCCGTGGGAATCCGACCCGTCATGATGGGGAGCAGTCAGATCCTCCACCTCCTCCTCCACCTCCGCCTCCGGAGGCATGGCAAGCTTTAATGGCAGCAACCACCGCCAATACTCAGACGCTGCTCCAGTTTATGCAAGAGCGGAATCAAGGGTATCAAGGCAATCAAGGCCAAGGCAACTTCAACAATCAACCTCAATATGCAACTCTCAACTAGTTTCTCAGCAACTGGCCCAAGTCCTTCAGTTCGTGCACTCAGCCTCTCGATGCTGACGATTGGTTACTGGATATCAACAAACACTTCGAGTGCAACAATGTCAGACCCGAGGACTATGTCAAGTTCACTTCTTTCCAGCTCAAGGACCAGGCAGCCGAGTGGTGGCAGCAGTACAAAGATTCAAGAGGTGGTCAAGTCATCACTTGGACCGATTTCCGTCGTGATTTCAGAGCACATCACATTCCGTCAAGTGTGTTTGAGGAGATGCGTGAGAAATTCAGAAACCTCAAGCAAGGAAGCATGTCTGTCTACCAGTATAACACTAAGTTCCAGAATCTCGCTCGATATGCCAAGCAAGACATTCCAGATGACAAGAGCAAGATCTACCAGTTCCGAGGTGGTCTCAGAGAGGACCTACAGCTTGCTCTCATCCTAGTCGATCCGCCTGAGTTTGATAAATTCTATAACATGGCACTCAAGCAAGAATCAGCTCAGATCAAGTTTGATGCTTCTAAGAAGAGAATCAGAGATGTAGTTCACTCTTCTTCCTCGTCTCAAGTGGTTGCCAAGCAGCAGAAGTTCTGGTTACCTCCTCCTCCTCAGTTTCGTCCTCAGCATCAGCAGAAGCAGTTTGGTGGTCGTGGTTCTTCCCACCCGCCCAACCCAGTGTACCACCAGAGACCTCAGGCTCCCAGGACAGTCGTTCCTCCTCCTCACCCGCTCTCAGAGGTTACTTGTCACAAGTGTGGGCTGAAAGGACACTATGCCAACAAATGCACCAATCAGAAGCGCCTTCCACCTCCTCCTCCTGGCAGACCTCCAAGCAATGCTATGGTCAAGCACAATCCCAAGTCTGCAAGAGTGAACATGTTGAACTCAGCTCAAGCAGAGGAATCTTCTGAAGTGATCATGGGTAATCTCTTGGTTAACTCTATTCCGGCTAAAGTTCTTTTCGATTCAGGTGCATCGCATTGTTTCGTGTCAACACCGTTTTTTACCAAGCATGACTTCACTTCGGCATATCTGGGAAAACCTTTAGCAGTTGTATCTCCGGGTAAACACATGAGTTCTTGTTTGGTGGTTCCGGATGTCAACATCAAGATGGGAAATTATTCTTTTCTGGCTGATCCGATTGTTCTTGGGAATTCTGATATTGATCTCATTCTCAGCATGAATTGGCACTCCAAGCACAAAGTGTGATAGCCTGGCTTAATAGGGATGATAGACTACTCATATCAATAAGGAATTCCTTCTTTTCCGAGAGCCCATTCGGACAGAACTCCAAAGTTAAGCGTGCTCAGCTTGGAGTAATTTCTGGATGGGTGACCGACCGGGAAGTTGCTCCCGGGTGCGCATGAGTGAGGACAAAGTGCGCAGGAAAGACTAGTATTGATCTGTGAGGCGAGTCTAGATCTCGCCAGGAGTAACGACCACCGGCGGGTGTGTCCGGGGCGTTCCAAGTTGGTATTAGAGCCGACCCTCGCGGTTACAGGGATGTTTGCGAGTCAGGCGCGCGGTCATGTTGTGCATGACATTTGTGACCCGTCGTGGTACACGACATGGCACATGTGCCGGACTGCTCGCACAGACGTATGCGCCAAGAGGGAACGCTCCTGTGGCACGACGAGGACGTCGGTTCCTCTGAGTGGGGGTGTATGTGATAGCCTGGCTTAATAGGGATGATAGACTACTCATATCAATAAGGAATTCGTTCTTTTCCGGGCCCATTCGGACAGAACTCCAAAGTTAAGTGTGCTCAGCTTGGAGTAATTTCAGGATGGGTGACCGACCGGGAAGTTGCTCCCGGGTGCGCATGAGTGAGGACAAAGTGCGCAGGAAAGACTAGTATTGATCTGTGAGGCCAGTCTAGATCTCGCCAGGAGTAACGACCACCGGCGGGTGTGTCCGGGGCGTTACACAAAGCTTCTCTTGATTGTGCTGCCAAGGAAGTTCAATTGATTCATCCTTCTGAAGAGGTCATTATATTTGCCGCTCGTGATGATATCATTCGGTTATTCTCCCTCAATGAGAAAGGCGAGATTAATGCCATATCTCAAATTCCAGCGGTATGTGAATATGAGGATGTTTTTCCAGAAGAGTTGCCAGGAATGCCTCCTCACCGGCCTGTTGAGTTTGTCATTGAGCTTGAGCCCGGCACAGAACCCGTATGCAAACGCCCCTACAAGCTCGGGCTGGAAGAGCTAAAAGAATTGAAAAGACAGCTCGATGAACAAGAGCGTCTAGGCTTGATCAGACCAAGTTCATCTCCTTGGGGTTGTGGAGTTCTCTTTGTCAAGAAGAAAGATGGCACGGAAAGACTTTGCGTTGACTACCGCCCATTGAATAAAAAGAAAATCAAGAACAAATATCCACTTCCCAATATCAATGAATTGTTCGAGCAACTCAAAGGTGCAAAGGTGTTCTCAAAGCTCGATCTTCGGATGGGATATCACCAAATCCGTATTCGCGAAGAAGACATTCCCAAAACAGCTTTCAGGACAAGCTTTTGTTCATATGAATACACAGTGATGTCCTTCGGCCTTGCAAATGCACCTCCTACTTTCTCTCGGGTGATGAACTATGTGTTTAATCCATACACAAATGAGTTCGTTCTTGTCTATCTCGATGACATCCTGGTTTTCTCCAAGACTGAAGAGGATCATGCAAAGCATTTGCGCTTGGTACTTGATAAGCTCAGGGAGCATCAGTTCTATGCAAAGTTCTCTAAGTGTGAATTCTGGCTTGATGAAGTTCTTTACCTCGGTCACATTATCTCTGCCAAGGGCATCTCGGTAAATCCTAAAAAGGTTGAAGCTATTGTCAATAGGCAGCCTCCACAAAATGTCAAGCAACTTCGAAGCTTTCTCGGGCTTGCAAGTTATTGCAGAAGATTCGTGGAGAACTTCTCCAAGATTGCCAAGCCTTTGTCTAACCTCCTCCAGAAGAATGTCAAATATGCTTGGACTCCTGAGTGTGATGTTGCATTCAATACACTCAAAGAGAAGCTCATAACTGCTCCAGTTCTCACTCCTCTAGATGAATCAAAGCCCTACCAAGTGTTCTGTGATGCTTCTCTGCAAGGTCTCGGTGGAGTACTAATGCAAGAGAAGAAAGTAGTGGCTTATACCTCTCGGCAGTTGAAGCCGAACGAGAGGAACTATCCTACTCATGACTTGGAGTTGGCAGCCGTCGTCCATGCCTTAATCACATGGAGACATCTCTTGTTGGGCAGGCAGCTGGACATTTTCACCGATCACAAGAGCCTCAAGTACATATTCACTCAACCCAACCTTAATCTCCGTCAGACCCGATGGGTGGAGATGATTCAAGAGTACAACCCAAGCATTGAATACACACCAGGCAAGGCTAATGTTATCGCGGATGCTTTGAGCAGAAAAGCCTATTGCAACAGTCTTATTCTCAAGCCGGTCCAGCCTGATCTCTGTGAGGCTTTCAGGAAACTCAACCTCCAGCTTATTCCGCAAGGATTTCTCGCAAACCTCCAGATCACTCCCACATTGGAAGATCAAATTAGCGAAGCTCAGCTCTTAGATGCCATGGTGAAGGGTGTGAAACACGGCACTGCAAAGAGCATTCCTAAATATAAGTGCTATCGAGTGGATGACAGGGATACCTTGTTCTTTGAGGACAGGCTAGTTGTGCCAAAAGAGGATCTCAGGAAGGTCATAATGAACGACGAACACAATTCTCTCTTGTCCATCCATCTAGGCAGCTCCAAGATGTACCATGATCTCAAATCAACTTATTGGTGGACTCGTATGAAGCGTGAGATCGCTCAGTTCGTGAATGAGTGTGATGTGTGCCGCAGAGTGAAGACGGAACATCAGTGTCCAGCAGGACTTCTTCTGCCTCTACCTATCCCCGAGTGGAAATTCAATCATATTGACATGGACTTTGTTGCCGGCTTTCCCAAGTCCAAGAAAGGGAATGATGCCATCTTTGTGGTCATTGACAAGCTCACTAAAGTCACTCACTTCCTTCCAGTCAAGGAGTCTATCACGGCAACCCAGTTGGCAGAGCTGTACACTTCCAGAGTGGTCTCCTTGCACGGTGTTCCTCAGTTGATCTCCTTAGATCATGGAAGCATCTTCACTTCCAGATTCTGGGATTCTTTCCAGCAGGCCATGGGCACGAAGATTCGCTTCAGCACAACTTTTCATCCTCAGACTAGTGGCCAAGTCAAGAGTGTTAATCAGATACTCGAGGATATGCTGAGAGCGTGTGTCATATCTTTCGGCATGAAGTGGGAAGACTGTCTTCCTTTTGCCGAGTTCTCCTACAACAATAGTTTCCAAGCAAGCTCGGGCAAGGCACCATCCAAGATTCTCTATGGCAGAAAGTGCCATTCTCCCCTCAACTGGTCCGAAACCGGTGAACGCCAACTTATTGGCAATGATATGATTTCTGAAGCTGAAGAGATGTGTCGTATCATCTGTGAAAATCTAAAAGCAGCGCAATCGCGCTAGAAGAGCTACTATGATAGTAAGCACCGTGACTTGGCTTTCGAGATTGGAGACCATGTCTATCTCCATGTTTCTCCTATGAAAGGCACCCAACGATTCGGTATCAAAGGAAAGCTTGCTCCAAGATATGTGGGCCCTTTCAAGATAGTTAGCAAGAGAGGCGATCTAGCCTACCAACTCGAGCTACCTTCAAATGTGCATGATGTGTTTCATGTGTCACAACTTCGCAAGTGCTTCAAGACTCCTGACCGCACCATTGACTTCCAAGAAATTGAGCTCCAAGATGACTTGTCTTACCGGGAGCATCCCATTGCCATTCTCGAAGAAACTGAGCGCAAGACCCGCAACAAGTCAATCAAGTTCCTGAAAGTCAAATGGTCTCACCATTCCAACCGAGAAGC
The DNA here is from genome assembly GCA_039707655.1 of Elymus sibiricus. NCBI lineage: Eukaryota > Viridiplantae > Streptophyta > Magnoliopsida > Poales > Poaceae > Elymus > Elymus sibiricus. The sequence continues at coordinate 208,999,880 of CM077670.1, forward strand.
CACATGGGAGCGCGAGGACCACCTCCGTTCCGAATAGCCGGAGGACTTTCGTTCCTAGATCTCGGGACGAGATCCTCTTGTAGTAGGGGAGAGTTGTAACACCCCAGATGTAATCCTTCCTTATTTGTATTCTCCAACCTTGCCACATATGGAATTGTCATGATGACCTTGATGGATGGGCTTCTTCTCATGTTGTGTTTTTCCTTCTTTTCATTTTGCATTTCATCTTCATGTCATAATTTGCCATATGCCTTGCTTCATCATATTCATTTATGTTGCTCATGAGCATTGCACCCATTGTTATTGTTGTGTTCATCATGTATGCATAGTGTCTGTGGTCATCCCCTCCTTGCCATCTCCCTCTCTAGACCATGTGGTTCACCAATGCATGGCATCTCTACTATCATCATCTCCCCATTCTTCTTCTTTTCAATATTATTCATGTGGTCATTATTTCTGTCCCAAATTAATGTTCACTATTTTCCTATAAATCCTGCATCATGCCATCAAGCTCTCTGCCAAATTTCAACTATTTTGGAATTGATTTGGTTGGGATAAAACATGCCTCAAGTTTGAATTTAATTCAAACTTGTGATATTTTTCTTTCTCTAAAAATGTCCAAAGCAATTTATTCAAATACTGCATAAATCTAAGACTCCAGGAATATTTTCACATCTCTCATATTCCTTCCTAAAGTCCCCATGCTTTTCTCCAAGAAATCTGTTAACAGAGAGAAAATGAGAAGGAAACCCACTTCCTGTGCACTTTTGGCCCAAGCCCACCTAACCTTTTCACTGTTTGGTAAGAACAGAGGGAGTACAGGACATGGATGCCCGATGTCCACGTCGCCCTCACAGCCTCCCCTATTTAACCTGCTGGTGCCCCTCCCCTAGGGTTCCTCCCTCTACCCTCCTTCCTCCTCCGCGCCACCGCCACTCCTCCTCTCCTCCCTCGTGCCCTGACGCCGCGCCCGAGCGCCATGGTTGGCTCCACAAGGAGCTCGCCACTAGCGTAAGGATTGCCGACGACCTCCTCCACGACGTCCACGAGCATCAACACGCCGCCCCGGATCCGTTCTGACACCAAGCCGCGCCCGAGGACGCCGTCCACAACACCATCTTCTTCCCCTTATTCCTCTTCACGGATTCAGCAAGACCGGCAAGTTCCTCGACTCCCTGCCGTCTCGACGTCGCGTCCTCGGCCTCAACTTCGTGTCCTAGGTAAAGGAGGTATATCCACCTTCCTCCCTGCCGAGCCCCTCTTCCTGTAGCTCCCCGTAGTTGTCTTTTTTGCCACGCCAAAACCCATGCTCCGAGTGCTCTGCGCGAGCCAGAGCGCGTACCCTCACGATCTACATCAGATCTAGAGCTCCTCACATATTTTCCTTCGGCAAAAACATGTCCTAGGCCTAGCCTCATGTTTGTTACATGGTTTTGCACCATATCCCTGCACCGAGGAGGTCTAGGGATCAAATCCCGAAGCCCTCTCTAATCCTGAATTTTTCTGTCAGTTTTCTGAAAACTGCTAAGTCTGAAGAAAACTTTTAACATTTGCCTCTATTGTGATGAAGTTTGTGACTGATCTATGACTCCTTTGCTCACATGACCTAAACATGTTTTGAAAAGATTTCTGCATACTTCATCTACATGGCAATTTCATGAATTGATCTTCTTCCTAAGCCACTGCTACATCTGCTCAAATTAAGCAACTTACTGTTATCTGTGACGTGCTCTGATTTTCAGAGAAACTTGTCATTTTGTCATTTTTGTGTGAATTAATTGAAGTGCCATATGAATAAACTTTCAACATTATTTGGAGCATTTTCATGTCTTCTTGCTATAAGTATTTATTTCATGCCATGATATGCCATGATAATTGTGCGACAAGCTTGTAAACATGCCTAGTCATTGTATCAGTTTTCTGTCAACATTAAGTTGCAATGTTGTGAGCTCATTTCTGATGAATCTATGCTTCCGATGAATTTGTGCCAATGTAATGAAATGATATATGCCATGTATACTCTAGGAGCATATCAATTTCTTGCATTTTAGAGTTGTTTTGCCTGCTGTAACATCCATGTGAATACTGCCTGTCAATGTTTCTGACAGCATATACTCTGCTGTAACATTTTCTTTGCATCTTGTTGTCTTCATTCCAATTAATCTGTGAAGCTAATTAATTTGAACCTATGGAATGTATTGCTATGCATTTAGAGTACTACATCCACATATCTTGTATGAGAATTTTAGAGGATTGTAGCTTGCTGTTTTGATGTGCATAACTTGCCATGTTGCTGTTAACTACAGTTTTGCATTACATATTGTTTTGCTCACCATTTGAGTTTCGTGCGTCCGTTCTTCGTGATCTTTATATCGATTTCAATCAAAATCTTGCATTCTTTCCACAGGCATACTTGGATTGCCAAGATTTTGCCCATAGCCATCTTTTGCTTCACCGTTCACGTCTCGTTATCATTTCTGTCGTCCCGGTAGCACCGTTCCTTCATTCAGGTCATACTCGTAATTTTACCATGCCTTGCATGCATCATTTTGTTTGTGCATCTATGCCATGATTGTTTATTTATTTCGGTGCTTGTTCTTTCTTTTAGGTAGTTCCGAGAGACGAGTCCGAGTTCGAGGAACCGGTTGAGAACGTGTTCGAGGAGCAGTATTACTATCGTACCGAAGAGACTTCAGGCAAAATGATCATTACCCTTGATAACACTACTATCTTTGCTTGCTAGATGTGTCGTCGCTATCGCTATGTCATGCTCCCTACCACATACATGTCAGCCTCTCATATGACATGATACAGCCTCTAACCACCCTACCCAGCAAACCGTTGTTTGGTTGTGTTACCGCTTTGCTCAGCCCCTCTCATAGCGTTGCTAGTTGCAGGTGCAGTGCAGGTTGTTCCATGTTGGGACTTGGATATGTTGGGATATCACAATATCTCTTATTTAATTAATGCATCTATATACTTGGTTGTGTGTGGAAGGCTTGGCCTTTTGCTTAGTGTTTTGTTCCACTCATGCCATCCTTGTTTCCGTAATACCGGTGTTATGATCCTTGATTAGCATTCCTAACATGCTCAGGGGAATGGGATCCTCTTAATAGTTCACTTTGAATAACCACTTCCAGCAAGGCCCAACTTTGGTTTTACCATTTGCCTAATAACAACTAAAACTTGCATGGGGAGTAATTAACCCGAGGATTCTTAATCAACAGACCCCGGGCCAGTGCTCCACATGAGTGTTCATCCAAAATGGGCAGACTGCGGGGCCACCATGAGGAAACTCAAGGTTATGGTTTTACTCGTAGGCTGACCTATCCAATCGTGGCCTGAGACGAGATACGCGCGGCTCCTATCGGGGTGTCGGCACGTCGGGAGGTCTTGCTGGACTTGTGTTACCATTGTTGAAATGTCTTGTGCACCGGGATTCCAAGGATACTTCGGGCTATCTCGAGGTTGAGGTCTTTCCACCGCAGCTTGTGTTTGTTTATGATGGATCAGGTTGGAACACCCCTGCAGGGTTAAATCTTACATGAAGCCGTGCCCGCGGTTATGTGGCGACTTGGATATTTTTAACCTCCGGTTGTAGAGAACTTGACACTAATTCTATTAAAATACACCAACCGTGTGCTTAACCGTGATGGTCCCTTTTCGAGTAAGTTCGAGAAGAGAACACGGTGGGGTTATGTTTGAACCGTAAGTAGGTGTTCAGGATCACTTCTTAATCATTTTAAACTTGCGACCGTTATGCGTAGTATGCTCATCTTTATTCTTGTACTCTTAAGTTAGCCACTTAAACATGCTTAGTGCTTGCTGCAACCTCACCACATTAACCCCTTCCATTCCTATCAGCTTAAATAGTTTTGTTACCTTGGGTGATGAGATTGCTGAGTCCCTGTGACTCACAGATTACTATACAACACCAGTTGCAGGTACGCTTGATACAGACATAGGTGAGACCGAGGCGTTCCATTGGGAGTATGACGATGAGCGTGGATGTATGTATGTCACGATGCCAGATGATCCGTAGTGGGCCCTAGTCGGTTGATCCAGGGATGATAGCCGGGTGGTGTTTTCTCGTTTGATTACGTCCGTAGTCGGACCCTGTCTTTCATTTGGATGATTGTATGATGATTTATGAAATCTTATGCTGTAGCATGTGGAGAGTGTAAGCCTTTATCTGGTACACTCATCTGTTCATTCGGTTGTATGTATTTGAGAACCACCTTGCTATGCGATCCAAAATCGGGTTCTGTCATGATCTCGACTTCATCACGAGATTGTGATAGAGCCTCATCTTGGGCGTTACAAATGACTAATGAGCAGTCAAATCACAAAGCCCCACCTTTGCCACATCAAGTTGCTCAGACAAAGCAACCATCATTTCACTCTTCGTTGAATCCGTTCGAACTCCAATATTCCCATTGTAAGTTGCTCGAATGAAGCAACCATCATTTCACCTTTCCCACAGTAAGTACCTCCTTTTTATTCTAGAAACAACCACATGCGAATATTGGACGGTAGCAGCACATCATCAAGTGTATGGGTTTATGGGGCTCAATTCAAAAGTCAAAACCTAACAATGACTACTAGATGGTGAGCGTTTACTAGTACGTATCATGTAGTATTAATTGCAGCGCATGCATGCATGAGGAGTACAATGACCAAGAACATTTACATGCATTGGTTAGTTTTCTCTTAATCCTTGCACGCAACAATATAATGCCCTTTGAAATCTAAACATGTGAATGTGACCAATAAAATTGAGACTCACAAAATGGTATAGTAATACAAAAATTTGGAGATTAAGCTCTATAAACCAGATGTGAGTGATATATTGTAGCAGGACTATTGACGGGATTAATAGAAAGCGAACCGCCTTTTTAGTAGGGATTTGCATCAATCTGTGAAGGTGCAAAACCAAGTGTTACTACTACACCAAACAAGTTCAAAACGAAAAACTGGACCCACTCACGGCACGCCTGTCACGTTTGGTTTGTCAGTCAAAGCGCTTCCTCTTGGCATATCACTATTTTTTTAGAATGCTCTTGGCATATCACTAACTTGTGGGAGCGAGTGTGAGCAAACAGACCTCAATTGACGGCAAAATCGCCAGCCCGCCGCACTTTGAGAGAGACGAGGAGCTAGAAGCGATACGGGCTGGTGGATTACTAGAGCTAGGCGTCGCACGAAGGCCGAGAAATATGGTGATAGCGTGAGGTGGGCCATGTATGATGTAACTACACTAGGCTGCCATGTTTCGGACTCCTCCGGTCTAAATGTGGAGAAGATTGGGTTGATTTAATATCACTGAATAATATAAAATATTAAGAGTGCAGACGCTCCACCACGCGGTTCGTGGCTCCTTCTCGATCGTCGGAAATCATTCTTCTTCCTTTTGCCCACACATGGGACATCCAGCATCCAGGTTCATGTGTCATGCAAGAAAATGGAGATAATTAGTGTATAAGTGAGACTCACCAACGGTCACTAACGTAGGTCGAGTACGTGCATGAATCACCCGCAAAAAAAGGAGTACATGCTCGAAGAGAAGAGGTGCATGTACCGACGCACGTACTCTTTGTCTCTTTCCCTCACACACACGCGCGGGTACATAGTGGAGCTCATTTATGTACGAAGAGGAAGCTCACATGATAATTTGATGCGTGTAGTAGTTATTCACTTAGTGGAGGGTCGGGAACCATGCGTAAATGAATCAAAGTTCGACCATGATGCGGTGGCGCATTATTTATAAATAAAGTTTTTTCTTCAATGGCACGTACGCAATATTTTTTTTCTTCAATGGCACGTGAATCATGCACGTACTCAATGATGGAGCACGGGATGGTAGCCATGGACATGGTCGGCTCTTTTTGGAGACTACTACTACTTTGATGTGTCTCGTCAACTCGCTGAACAAGGAGAAGCTTGCTTACTACGCCCTCTTCCTCGCCCACTCGCGCGCGGTGGCTCGCAGGAGGAGGAGAAGCTTTTGCTTACTACGCGGTGGACGTGCAGCAGTTCATTCCGTGTCAGATTGCCAGAAGTATATACTGTAGTACCATCATCCTTGTTTAACTTCCGGAAGAGGCGAAGAACCAAGCGCAAGGTCACTTATAGCCAAAGCCATCCCACCTTTTTAGAGCATGGTTAATAATATAGTCGGCTGCTAGCTCTATTCTTGTGCCACATCATTTACAACCAATCTAAAAGCCCATTCATTATGTTGGCTATATAGACTATGTGATTAATGTTTGACCCCACTTTCTTCTCTCACAAGTTGTGTTGGAGCCCGTGTTGCAGCCGGCTATACAAGCTTTTACAACCCACCTCTCTCCTATCTCCTCTCCTCTCTCCAAATCTGAGGTGTCAACTCTCATAGCCCGCTTATGTCACCTGATTGTACTTGCTCTTAGTATCTCACAAAGCATGTCGGAGCCCGTGCAACAGCCACACAAGTTGCACGTACACATTTACTAGTAAGGTCTAAAGGACAAATGCCAACATGCCACACAAGTTCATACCCCATTCGCGTATTAAATTTGTGCATGACTACTGTTGGCGTACGACAATCTATGGGACCAGCAAGGTCCCTTTGCGGTTCGGCTAAGGGGACGCAGCACACAAAGAGCAGATGCAGCAGATCAGCACACAAAGATTTTCCCAGGTTCAGGCCGCTGTGAAGCATAAAACCCTACTCCTGCTTTTGGTGGATTATATGTGGAAAAACCCAAGTTACAAGAGAGCATGACCTTGCCGGCAAGGAGCTAGGGAGGTGCAACTACGTAGTGCAAATGGGTAGAGTGTCGACCCTTGTAAAGGTAGCCATGGGCCTCCTTTTATAGATGAAAGGGGCTACCACAATGGCAAAATGGTAATTACATGATGAAGTGATAGCAACAGTGCTATCATACCTAACACAAATGGTTAGGACAAAGGCATTATGTCGGCCCAGTGGGAACCAGGGTACCACGGCCCGTCTGCCTCTGGCTCAGAGGATGACACTTGGGCCGGCCCATGAGGGTGGCCCTGCCTCGGCCGGTCCGGAGGAAGCCGCCTCGCGAGGGGCGAGCCTCGAGAGGCCACTCGCCGCCAGGCCAGACCCTGCCGAGGCCGCCAAGCGCCAGGTTGCCTCGCGAGGCTCCCCTCGCGAGGCCTCTTAATGAAGCAGATCGTACGGCACCAGCCGCGGGGCTCCGCTCCCAGCACGTGGGTCATGACCCGCTGTCAGGATAAGGACAGCGAGGCGTGACCGAGCCCAGCTTCCATTCTGGTGATAGGGGAGCAGTGGCATCTGCCTCCCCCAAAGCAATTTCCTCTTTGGTGATAGAAGATCAGGACGGATCGGCGCGCCAGGACGGAGGTCATCGCTAAGCCCACCGAGATGTCACGAGGAGCTACTTTATCAGGCGGAGACCGCCTTTAGTCAGGATAAGCCTGTACTCCTGTCCCCCTTTGAATTGTCACCCTGTGGCTAACCTTTCCCGCTCATATTTTCGGGGAAGAGGACCAAGGCACTACAAAAGGGACAGGGCTGCCTCCATGTAAGGGGATCGACTCATTCTCCCCCACACCTCGTGTACTTCGAGCCATAAGCTCTCCATCACAAAGCAATCCAACACAGGCAGGAGTAGGGGATTACACCGCACGGTGGCCCAAACCTGGGTAGCTCGTGCGTCCTCTTCGTGTCTGTTGAGAGCCAGTGAGCCCGTCATGATCCCGCCATAGTTTCCGTCGTGTCGTAGGTCGCCAAGCAATGTCCCCCAGAGTTCGAATCCTAAGTTCTTGGAGAAGTTTCTTGGACACAGATACCAGACTCCGACATTTGGCGCGCCAGGTAGGGGGACTTGCCGTCTTCGCGCCTTCGACCTCGACGTCGGCATCGACATGGACGACGCGGCCGCGTGCCATGGGCGCGCTACGCGTTGAGACGTCACCAGGGTCCACGCAGCGGCCGCCGCCCGAGGTGCCCCTGGGCGGCGCCCGCGCGCCGCCGTCGAGCCCGTTGGGGAGCGGGCGTCCTCCTCCATCCGCCCGTTGGCGAGTGGGCGGGAGCGCGGTCTCTCCTCCACCACGTCCTTGCCCACAGGTAGCGGCCCTCTCGCTCCGCGCATCGCACTGCTCATGGCGCGGGGGCTGCTGCGCCGTCACCCCACCAAGGACGGTCGCGACCCGACCGCTGGCTCGAGCGCATCACCGAGCTCGTCTTCGCCGCCAGCGGCGGGCAGGCACCCTCTCGCCCCTCGCTCACTTCACCGCGGCGCGTCGAGCAACCTGGGCGCACCGCTCCCTGTCTTCCTCCTCCTCCAGGCCGCGGCGCGGCCGGACGGCGCCGCGCGGCATGCGCCACAATGTTGCCCCGCGGCTCTCCCGCGCGGGATGGCATCGGCAGCTGCCGCTCAACCAAGGGCATCGTCACCAGTGGGGGCTCCCAGGGGCCCCGAGGGGTGGCCTGCATCTTGGGAGGGGCCCAGGCCCCTTCTTCCAGCCGCCACCTCAAGCGCTTCTCGCGCGAAGTAAATGCGGCCCTTCCGGCGCCCGAGCCCGCCGGCCGCCTCAAGTGGTCCGAGTTTCCCGTCGCCTTTGACGCCAGCGATCACCCCAAGTCCACCGTGGTTGTGGGAGCTGTGCCTTTGCTATGTACTCCTACCATTGGCGGTGTGGCCATCACCAAGACGCTCATCGATGGCAGCACTGGCCTCAACGTGCTCTCTGTGGAGGCTTTCGAGATGCTCCAGGCGTCATGTGGGCGCCTGGGGCCCACCAGGCCCTTCTCGGGCGTCACTGGCAGCTCCACTGCCACCAGGGGCAAGTGCGCCTTCCCGTCACCTTCGGCACCCGCAAGAACTACCGTACGGAGCTCATCGTCTTCGATGTGGCTCACATCGGCTTGCCCTACAACGCCATCTTGGGCTACACGGCGCTTTCCAAGTTCATGGCCGCGACGCACCACGCTTACGGCCTCGTCAAGATGCCCGGCAGCGACGGCACCCTCACCGTCCGTTGTGACGAGAAGGACGCAGTGCACACCCTCGCACGCGCCTACAAGGCGGCCGCCGCTGCATCCCTGGTTGAGGAGGACACCCCTGAGCTTGGCGAGCCGGCGCCCGCGAAGAAGAAGCTGATGTTCTCCCAGGAGCGGGCTGAGACCAAGAAGGTGCCGCTGGATGGGAGCGGTGCGGGCCCTTTCCTCACCATCGGCAGCAGGCTTCCCCCCGAGCAAGAGGGCGCCCTCGTCGATTTCCTCCGGGTGAATGCTAATATGTTCGCTTGGACAGCCTCAGACATGCCCGGAGTGCCAAGGGAGGTGAGCGAGCACCACTTGGCGGTGTGCCCCAACGCGCGCCCTGTCAAGCAGAAGGTGCTACGCCAGGCGCCCGAGAAGCAGGACTTCGTCATTGGGGAGGTCGAGAAACTCCATGACGCCGGAATCATCCGCGAAGTGCTCCACCCGGAGTGGATCGCCAACCCCGTTGTCGTCGCCAAGCCGCACGGCGGCAAGCGCATGTGCGTCGACTTCACCAACCTCAACAAGGCCTGCCAAAAGGACAACTTCCCACTGCCCAGGATCGACCAGATAGTAGACTCCACCGCCGGGTGCGATCTGCTCTACTTCCTGGACGCCTTCTCAGGCTATCATCAGATCAAGATGGCGAAGGAGGATGAGGAGAAAACCGCCTTCATCACCCCCTACGAAGTGTTGTTCTACGTGTGCATGCCCTTTGGCCTGAAGAGCGTGGGGGCTACCTTCCAGAGGCTGATGCGCATCTGCCTAGGGTGCCAGATGGGGAGAAACGCAGAGGCATACATCGACGACATCATCATCAAAACACACGAGGCGCGCACCCTCATCAAGGACCTAAGAGAAACATTCGCCAACCTGCGCAAGGTCAACCTCAAGCTCAACCCCGCCAAGTGTGTCTTCGGCGTCCCTTCTGGCAAGCTCCTGGGTTTCCTGGTCTCCCATCGCGGCATCGAGGCCAACCCTGAGAAGATTAAGGCTATCGAGGAGATGCAGCCGCCCCGCAACCTCAAGGAGATGCAGCGCCTGGCGGGATGCATGGCCTTGCTCGGTCGCTTCATATCCAAGTTCAGCGAGCGGGCTCGGCCTTTCTTCAAGCTCATGAAGAGGTCTGGCCCCTTCAAGTGGACCCCCGAGGCCGACGCTGCCTTCGAGGATCTCAAAAGGTACCTCACGAGCCCTCCCGTCATGGTCACCCCGCGCCCACGCAATCGCATGCTGTTATACTTGGCGGCCACTACCCAAATGGCCAGCGCGGCCCTTGTGGCAGAGCGGGAGGAGCGAGTCTGCATCAAGAGGAGGCCTGCCGAGCCTGTGCCTGCGGATGCCGCCCCCGCGTCCCCTCAGGAGGCCTCTGGAGACATCGCTGGAGCCCCTCAAGGCCCTGCCGGCGCGTGCCGAGGGCCCCCCTCCGGAGGCCCCCGCGTCCCCTCAGGAGGCCTCTGGAGCTCAGGCTCCTGAGGCCCCTGTGGCGACGCCTCCGGAGGCCTCCGCGGCGCAGCAGCCTGAGCCCCTCGGTGAGCACGACTTGGATACCACGGTCACGCGCCTCATCGAGCATCCCGTCTACTTCGTCAGTACGGTGCTGCGAGACGCGCGTGAACGGTACCCCATGCAACAGAAACTCCTCCTGGCGCTCCTCATGGCCTCCAGGAAGCTGCGCCACTACTTCCAGGGTCACCCAGTCAGAGTGATCTCCTCCTACCCACTGGAGCAAGTCCCGCGGAGCCCAAACGCCACCGGCCGCGTCGCCGAATGGAACATCGAGCTGCAGCCTTTCGAGCTGGAGTTCCTCACCACCAGGACCATCAAGGGCGCGGCCTTGGCGGACTTCGCGGCGGAGTGGATGGACACGCATTAGGGCGAGCCCCAGGAGGAGGAGTCCTTGCCCGAGGAGGCTACCTTCGGAGGCTGGAGCATGCACTTCGACGGGGCCTTCGCGTGCCAGGGCACAGGGGCTGGGGTGGTTCTCACTACACCCACAGGCGACAAGCTTTACTACGCAGTGCAGCTCTGCTTCGGGTGCACTGACAAGGTCTCCAACAACATTGCCGAGTATGAGGGACTCATCGCCGGGCTCAAGGCCGCCATCGCGCTTGGAGTCAGGCGCATCATCATCAAGGGCGACTCACAGCTCCTCGTTAACTTCTCCAACAAGAAGTACAAACCAAAGGATGAGCACATGGCAGCCTACCTGGAGGAGGTGCGCAAGCTCGAGAAGCGCTTCATGGGCACGGAGCTATAGCACATCCCTCACGGCGACAACAGCGAGGCGGACGAAATTGCCAACCGCGCTTCTCGCCGCGAGCCCCAGAGCCCCGACGTCATCGAGGAGTGGCTCCTGAAGCCTTCAGCGGCGCCTCCGATCGCCAGCATCACGGCGCCTCATAAGGAGCTCCCTCCCGCACCACCCATGGGTGCACCAGACTGCGGACCATCTTCAGGCGCTCGCCTGCTGCTGGTGCTCGAGCCACAACCTGAAAGCTGGATCACGGAGATCAAAGGCCTACCAGACGTGCGGCGCCCTCCCGTAGATCGACGCAGAAGCAGAGCATGTGGTCCGCCAGGCTGCGCTCTACCACTTGCAGGAGGGTGACCTGTACAGCCACCGCGCAAACGGAGTCGCGTCACGGTGCATCTCCAAGGAGCAAGGCCACGAGCTACTTGCCGACATCCACGGAGGCGACTACGGCCACCACTCGTCCCCGCGCACTCTTGCAGGTAAGGCATTCTGCAGCGGTTTCTACTGGCCCACAGCACTTGAGGATGCCACGGAGCTGGTCCAGGCATGCGAGGCCTGCCAGTTCCACGCCAGGCAGATCCACCAGCCGGCGCAAGGGCTCCAGACCATCCCTCTCTCATGGCCCTTCGCTGTCTGGGGGCTGGATATCCTCGGGCCCTTCCCTCGCGCGGCTGGTGGCTACTGCTACCTCTACGTCGCCATCGACAAGTTGACCAAGTGGGCGGAGGTGGAACCTGTCCCGACCATTACGGCAGGATCAGCGGTCAAGTTCATCAAGGGACTGGTGTGCCGCTTTGGTGTCCCCAACCGCATCATCACGCACAGCGGCACGCAGTTCACCAGCGGCCAATTCATGACCTACTGCACCAGCATCGGCACGCAGATCTGCTTCGCCTCCGTGGCACACCCTCGAAGCAACGGCCAGGCCGAGTGCGGCACCGCCGAGGTCCTCAAGGGCCTCAAGACCAGGAGCTTCAAGAAGCAGCTTGCGGCCTGCGGCAAGGGCTGGTTAGATGAGCTCCTGTCAGTGTTGTGGTCCATCCGCACCATGGCGACCAAGACCACTGGCGAGACGTCTTTCTTCCTCGTCTACGGGGCAGAGGCAGTCCTCCCAGCCGAGCTGAAGCACCGGTCCCCGCGGGTTTTGGAATTCGACGAATCTCGTCAGGGCGGCCTGTGGGAGGATGACCTGCTTTTCATCGAGGGAGTGCGCCGCCAAGCCGCCCTTCGGGCGGCAAGGTACCAGCAGGCATTGCGTCATTATCACAGCTGCAACATACGCCCCCGCACCCTCGAGGCGGGTGACCTTGTCCTACATCTGATCCTCTCCAGAGAGGGACTCCACAAGCTCTCACCCATGTGGGAGGGCCCTTTCTGGGTCACGCACATCTCCCTGCCCGGCACGGCACGGCTCGAAATGGAGGAGGGTGTTCCGGTACCAAACACATGGAACATCCAACATCTCCGCAAGTTCTATCCGTGACCCCACGGATACGAACGTCATGGAGCTGTACACGCTCTGGAGCTCCCTCTACCGGCGTTGGCTTCGGCACGCGGGAGCTCCTTCCCACTCTCATGGAAGCCCCATGCTCCGCGCTGGCGGATACCCCATGCACCGCGCTGGCGGCCTACTTACTTGAGGGGCCTACGATCGTCACATCCTCAAAGCTGACCCGTGTCGAACACGGCAGCGCGTATCTTTTCTGTTGTGTGATGAATCTATTTCATGCATCAGTAAAGCCTACTTCCTAATAGTAACCGGTGTTCTTGCAGCTGAGTTTGCCTCGGGAGGCGCGCTCGCGATCTTCCCCCGTGTGTCTCACGCGAGCTGGGGCTGGGCACGGTGCCTGTGCTCGGGTCAGTCCCAGCAGCGCTGCAAAACCCAAGTGACTGAGCTCTGGCTCCCGGGCCGGCTCCCGTGCACGTCACCTCACTAGGTCCTTGGTGCTCTTGCCTCCTCGCATAACACCCACAGGCGGCCTCGCGAGCACACCCCGCCACATTACTTGCAAAAACTTGGCAATTCCCCTGGTGCAGGGTCTCAAGAACCTCAGGAGCCCCCCCGGGAGGCCTCGCGGTCGGCACCCCATGGACGGAAGACTTCGAGAGGGACCGCGCCTTGCGTGCTGCACCTCACGAAGGACTCGCCCCAAGCCGAACGTCGCCAAAAGAGCTAAATCTAAGCGCCCCTCGGGTCTTTTCCCTCTCGTTTCTCTCTCATGGCGTCCTGATTTCCTTGGCACAAGCCGCCTGCACGTCAAGGGGGGGGGGACCCTGAGCATCGCGTCTCAGGGACTCCTACCAGCCCTAAGATCCCTACACCCTCTGGCCTTGCCGAGCGCATGCTCTGGGCATACCAGCGACGGTGTAGCCCGCCTCAGGGGCTGGGTCCCAGCGACACAGGGCACGAAGGCAATGTAAAGGGGAGATAAGGTCCTCAGGAGGAAAATGAAAACACATTAAGCATCGAGTACTTAACAACAAAAGTGCTGCGCAAATGTCTCACACCCCCAGGGGGCCACTTCAATCTCGTGCAGAAAGAAAAAAGAAGAAGAAAGAAGCTCAGGCTGGGCGTTGGCATCCCCAAGGCTCCAGCACGGACGTCGCGCGCGCCTAGTCGGAGTCGTCATCCTCACTCTTGACGCGGGGAGAGCTGTCGTCGCTCCCGCCCCCGCCGGTGGAGGCGGTGCCGTTGTCGCTGTCGTCCTCGCTGGAGGAGCCGCTATAGCTGTCGTCCTCACTCTCTGCGCAGCACTCCAGGCAGCTGCTGGACATCCCGAAGATCTTCATGAAGAGCGTGGCGGCCCCGTCGTACTTGAACTGGAGAACGTGGCCCCGCTTCAGGCCGCGGGCGAGGGCGAACGACTTCCACCCCTGCTTCAAGAACATGAAGCTCGAGGGGGTGAAATCCATCGCCACCTAGGAGGGGCCGTTGCAGCAGCCATTGGCCTGCACCCACAAACCCAAGGGCGCGCGGTCCGCCATCGCTTCAGCGAAGGAGTCCGGAAGCCGGAGCCAGGTGCAGGGCCAGCGGTGCATGTTCACTATGAATTCGTGGGCCGCCTCCGCCGAGTGGCTTCCTGCCTAGGGATGTAGGGCGGCCGCCCCGCCGCGGCCGCCTCCGCCGCGCACGCCGCGCCCCTCGCGTCCACGGGCGGCCCCCCTTCCTCGGCCACTGGGACCGGCGCCGGCGGCCGTCGGAGAATGCCCGCGCCCCCGGGGCGGAATCCTGGATGCGGCGGCAGAAGCGCGGGCGCGACCTCTTCCCCTCGTCATCGCTGCGGTGGCTCTAGCAAGACAACGAAGGAAGGATTGGAAGAGGAGGAAGATGGGTGGAGGGCTTTGGCGCTTCGCTCCCCCCTCTTTATGCTCGGCGCGGGGCTCTTCTCGTCACTCCGTCTTCTTCGGCGTTGGGAATCGAAGCAGCAGCAGAAGGCAATGGCGGTATCGCGCCCCGCGCGGGCAGGCTTTATCGCTAGGACGGTGGTTACCGAGGCGTCGTGGGCAGTGGGGGCGACCCGCCCTGTGAAAGCTGCGACGCGTCACCTCTGGGCCCGGCAGCTCAATGGGCCCCAGGTCATTTCATCCCTAATGGGCGGAACGTGCGTGCCGCGGGCCCGGGGGCTACTGTCGGCCTAGTGGGAACCAGGGTACCACGGCCCGTCTGCCTCTGACCCAGAGGACGGCGCTTGGGCCGGCCCATGAGGGTGGCCCTGCCTCAGCCGCTCTGGAGGAAGCCGCCTCGCGAGGGGCGAGCCTCACGAGGCCCCTCGCCGCCAGGCCAGACCCTGCCGAGGCCGCCAAGCACCAGGTTGCCTCGCGAGGCTCCCCCCACGAGGCCTCCTCATGAAGCAGATCATACGGCGCTAGCCGCGGGGCTCCGCGCCCAGCACGTGGGTGATGACCCGCTGTCAGGATAAGGACAGCGGGGCGTGACCGAGCCCAGCTTCCATTCTGGTGATAGGGGAGCAGTGGCATCTGCCTCCCCCAAAGCAATTTCCTCTTTGGTGATAGAAGATCAGGACGGATCGGCACGCCAGGACGGAGGTCATCGCCAAGCCCACCGAGACGTCACGAGGAGCCACTTTATCAGGTGGAGACCGCCTTTTGTCAGGATAAGCCTGTGCTCCTGTCCCCCTTTGAATTGCTACCCTATGGCTACCCTTTCCTGCTCATATTTTTGGGGAAGTGGACCAAGGCACTATAAAACGGACAGGGCCACCTCCATGTAAGGGGATCGACTCATTCTCCCCCACACCTCGTGTACTTCAAGCCATAAGCTCTCCATCACAGAGCAATCCAACACAGGCAGGAGTAGGATATTACACCGCACGGTGGCCCGAACCAGGGTAGCTCGCGCGTCCCCTTCGTGTCCGGTGAGAGCCAGTGAGCCCGTCGTGATCCCGCCGTAGCTGCCATCGTGTCATAGGTCGCCAAGCAAAGTCCCCCAGAGTTCGAATCCTAAGTTCTTGGAGAAGTTTCTTGGACGCAGATCCCAGACTCTGACACAATAAATGCTCCGTTAGGTGTCATGCTGAGGAGAAATGCCGGCTAGGGAGCCCAGCTCCACTGTACCGCTTGCCCAACTACCTTCTATTCCTTCACCACGCCCTTTGGATGGGTGTCAATAAAGTTATTCTTCAGCGACGGGCCACCACGTGTCCCGACAAGCTCTACCAATCCGCCTGCCCGCTCGACACCTGTCGGCAAGTTCCTGACAACTGCTACAGTGGAGCGGTGGGACGGAGTTCGTCGGTCTTGAGGTTGTTGGCCCGAGGCTTGCTGGCTCGCAGCTTGCTAGCTACATGAGTCTTCATCTTTAGTACTTCTTTAGTACTTCTTGATGACCTGCCTTCAGGTCTTCTTCATGGTTTTTATTACCAAGTCTTCGGTTTTTTATAAATGCAATCCTCCGACAAGTCCTTGGCATCGGGAAGACTGTAACTTGTCTGTGCATCGTCAGGGTATGAACACCCATGTTCAATACACCAACAGGAGCCACCGGGCCTGGGATACACACGCGTGCAAGGCATTGTTGGGCTAGGCCCATAACAATGCACATACACACATGGCAGAAGATAACTGTCACCATGATTACTTTTACTACGCACCCACGATGGCGCATTAGATGCGGGACGTGGGAGTGGTGGAGCGAAATGGTAACTTGCGGTCGTGCGCCTGAAAAAGTGCAGCCATGCCGAGCAGCGAAGAGCAAGCCCCTGCGCCTACCCCTTAAAAGGGAATCTTCGGGTGCGGTGCTCGATTCACCACTTCCTTCTCTTGCAATCCATCTCACAATGCCCATCTTCTTCTTCCTCCTTAAACAGGAACAGAGCTCTCCGCCGCCGCGCCGCTCCGCTTGCACTTTCCATAAAATCCCCCCTTCTCCCAGTCGCCATGTCTCCGAAGAAGGCCAACTCAGAGGCGGAGAAGAGGGAAGCTGCTGTAGCCAAGCAGCGGAGGGAGAATGTCGTCTTCCCGCCGACACTGACGGCCCACGACCTCACCACCCGATACTCGTACGTGTGGCCGAGGAAAACCAAAGATCACGAAGCCACAAATGAGCTTCTAGGAACGGCTCCCCAGACCAACAATAAGTATCGATTCTTTGTTGGGTACTTTTACTATGGGCAGTGTCCCCCTTTTTCGAATTTCTTTGATGAGATTATGCGGTCATACGGGTTCAGACTTCTAGATTTTGCTCCCAATGCCATCACCTGCATGTCTGTCTTTGCTCACCTCTGTGAAAATTTTGTGGGGGTTGTGCCCAATGTGCCCCTCTTCCGCCACTTCTTCATTCCCCGGATCGAGAGCAGCGAGGCCCTCTCCGGCAGTGTCACTTGGATTCCTAGGTCAGGAATGAAGAAGTAGTACCTTGATGACAAGCTTCACATAAAGTGGCCTGAATGGAGGGCAGAGTGGTGTCGGATCAAGCAAGAGAACTTCCCAGCTTACTGCGCTCCCAGAACCGAGAAGATCCAAAGGAACCAACGCTGGAGTGACGTGGGCCCCAACGACGACAAGCTTAGCCTTGCTCTGAACAGAATCTTGATGCTCAAATCTGCCGAGCTGACCATTGAGATGGTTGGAGCAGACTTCCTCCGACGCCGGATCACTCCTCTACAGCAGAGAGGAGGCCGACGAGCTTGGGAGTTCAAAAATCCAGCCACCATGATGCGGCTGCACCCAGGTCTTCACAACAACTTGACGGTGATGGAGTACTACTGACTTATCTGTCAGCTCTTCAACAAGGGCTACCAGTTTGCCTTGCCGGAAATGGTGATCCCACTATGCAACAACAATGCCAAGGATTCCATTCTGGCAATGATGCCAACATGCAACGCCAAGGGTGTTGAGGGTCACTGGAACGTGCCCAAGAAGGCTGAGGTGGATGCATGGTTCATTAACTTGGTTGAAACGCCAATCAGAGAGGAGAACAACATGAGCCACCCCTGAGGGCAGAAGAAATGAAGAAAGCGACACACTCCAAGGCAGTCGTTGGTGATGCCGTGGAGGAAGAACATGCCGAAGAGCGTGAGGACAAAGAAGAACATGCTGAAGAGCATGGACGAGAAGAAGAACATCTCGAGGAGTGGAGGAGGAAGAAGAGGAGGTAGAGCCCCTTGTTCCTCCTGCTCGAACAAGGGCTATTACTTCAAAGAGGCCAGCCAGGAAGAAGGCGACATGCACCGAACCGGCAAACGATGAGCTTGTCGGCACGGAAGCTACTGTCAGGGTTCCCTGGCAGCAAGCTGTCCGGCAACAATCTTCCCAGTGCCAAACTTCTCAGCAGCAACCGCCTTGGCATCCATCTTCCCGATAGTCGACTCCATCAACCGCCCCCAGCTTCTTCATCGATGAAGCACGCCAGAGCACCACCCCCACCCTTTGCGACTTCCGATGTTGAGAACGAGGCTTATTGGGATCTATCCAATCTCAGCAACCGCAAAGAAGAGGAGTGAGTACTTAAATCCTTCTTCATCCATCCTTGATTTCTGATCGATGTTGTTGCTATTGTTTAACTGTTGTTTGTCTTGACCTTATAGGGATGAAGCACCCTTGGAGCCCAGGCCTCAGAAGAAGGCAAAGACCGCCAAGGAGGGCAAGCCAACAACGAGCACTGACCAAGGCACAACATCTCCGGATGTTGTGATGACCAGCTCCCGGTAAGAGGAAATCACTCAAGGCCAGCCGGCAAGCACCACTGCTGATGATCCCATCGTTGAAGCCGACAAGGAAGTGGAGGGAGAGCGTCACGAAGACGAGCGTCAATGAACTGATCCCTTGGCGACTCCCTTGATAACCACCGTTCCAGAGAGCGGCTCGGTGGAAAGGATTTCCACTAATGAGCCCGTCCGCACTAAGGACATGTCGGCAATTGAAGTTGCCGGCAGTCGTGCAACCGCAACGGATGTTGCCGAAGAAGAAACAGTTTCCTCTCAACAGACTAACACAGGTAATCAACTTTCCTTGAGCGCTTCTCTTCCGTTGCTAGTTTTCTTTTTGTTTTCTTGAACTTGAATCTTGAACTTTATTTCGATCCTTTCTTCCACCTTCACAGATCCACCTCTACCAGAAGATATGGATATCTCTGTCGACGTTGAGGGAATTGCAAAGAATGCTGTAGAAGAGGCCACCAGATTTGCTGCCAATGAAACTGCCAACGCTGCTGCGGATGAAGCCGCCAGAATCGTTGCAACAGAGGCCGACAAGATTGTTGCAGAAAATGCCGCCAAGGTGGCCACAGATGAGGCTGCCAAGGCCACTGGTGGCGCTTCTGCCCCAGGAGCGCCAAGCGTTGTCATGGATGTGAATATGGGAGCAGTCGACAACACAGCGCCAGCTGCTAATGACCAACCGTCAACATCCGATGCCCCTCCGACAAGAAATTTCTTAATGCTCTTCAGCCAGCCACAGGAATCTGAAGCCCCTGGTTCGTCTGATGCTGGAGATCACACCCTTAAAAGCGTGGATGATGAAGTTTTCGTACCCATGTCCCGAAGAACTGAAGAAGTGCGCGCCGCCAACGACAACGTTGCCGATCTTGCCTTCCTGAAGGCCATGGGTGATGGCTTCAAGGATGTGCAAGAGCGCTACAGCAGGCGATGGAAAAAACTCCAAGCGTGGCAACTTGTCGTGGAGATAGGCGAACAAAGGCTGAAAGAGAAGATTGAAGAAGCGCATATGTGGTATGAGGAGACGGTCCAAAGCATCAAAGACCGTGAAGTTGAGCTTGCCACTGCTAGAGATGCTTTCATTCTGGAGAAGGCTGCAGTCGAGATGGCACAGGAAGAAGCCGACAAGAAAACCGCAGATCTCAACAGCAAGCTGACTCAGCTCAAAATTCAACTTGACAGCCAAGAATAAGATCTTGCCACCAGGGAAAACGCATTGCCTGCCACTCTCCGCACCAAGGATGAAGAGATCCAAATTCTTCTCGCCAAGCGGACCCAGGAGCTGGAGCAGACCCACAAGGAGGCCGTCCAAGCTCAAGCACTAGATCATGTCGGCAAGCTCAAGGAAGTTGTCGACGCTGCTGATGCCGCCGAGGCCGCCAAGGCGAACTTGGAAGCTCACGTGAATTTTTTTGAAGAAGAGCTTGCCGCCAACAATAAGGAGATCTCTGCTCTCAAGGAGTCAGCACAGAAAGCATCTCACACATTAGCGGAGCTCCAAACTTCGCTATTATCTAAGAACAAAGAGCTCTAAGCTGCTGTCAATGTCAAAGCTGGTCTGCAAATGAAGCTCTCCAGCTTGGAAGAGTCTCTTGACGCTGCCAAGGCCAGAGAGAGAATCTTAACAACAGATCTGGAAAATGAGATGGTCTTGCTAGCAGATGTTGAGGAGAAATTATCAGAGCTGAAAAAGTCACTTTCCAACTGGACCAACCGGCTTGTTGACATTGCAGAGTGTCTCAGTGTGCAGTTGGCAGTCATGAACATGAGAAGCTGGAGCTTCACTGCCAATCCCAAGCAAGCCACAAGCGCCATGGTGAACCTTTTCTTCGAGGGCCTCATTGCTGCACTGGACGCATATCACAAGGAGCGAGCTGCCAAGGTTGCCAGTGAGTCTCGTATTCTTCTTCGCGATGTACTCTTCAAGGTTCTCGTCAAGATTGTGCATCATAACCCCGGCATCAACCTCTCCAAAGCCTTCGCAAGCCTTCTAGAAGGGACTGAAACTAGTGGTGCCGAGAAGCTCTTGGCTCCAATCACCGACAGGGTGTCCGGGGGAGCTGCTAGGGTCCAGGGCCAGCTCAGGAACTAATCTCCTTGCTCTTGTTTGTAGCAGACGCGGCCCATGTTAAAAGAAAAATTTATCTTTTAATTAGACCAGCCTTGCTATATATGCAAGATATAATTTATGTGCTTGAATGAATGAATGTATGCATCTTCCTTGTGTAATTTTGCCTTTGTACTTATTGTACCCTACGCTTGCCGGAAAACCTTCCCAGTGTGCACATTCTAGCCGATAGTGCTTGAGGAGCGAGTCCTTAGCAGCTTGCCAGAAATGCCGCTTTTCGGTACAGTTAACACTTCCCGGTCTTGGCGCAGCTAATTATATTGTTGAGCGGACTCGAAACAAACAAGAGCGCAACCAATCCTGACAAGGTTCCTTTGCGTGCAGGTTTTTCATACAAAGGCATAAATCGTTCAAGGAGAAATAGCAATAACAACAAAGAAATTTGTTTCAAAGTTTCGCAGCTTAGCTTTCTTTGTTGTACTTCTTGTAATTGATGATAACTTGAACGTCATTGGGTTTCCACACCACTACTCCCCCTGGGAAACTTGCACGCGGAGGAACTCTTCGGCCTTTGAGAAAAAGAAAGAAGAGAAACGAGTCGGCTAGAACCCTTGTCGGTTTGTTAATTATTTCATACAAGATAAAGTGTAACACAACATTGCATTTGGCATACACAAATAAATATGTACTTTGACAAAGAGTTGTGAAACACTTAGCTTTATTTCACTACGCACGGGTTCTGCATCCGGCTCTGTACAAAGGATTACATGCCTTGCCGTCCAACTTGTAGAAAAGAGGTTGCCGGGAAGGCCGGCAACCACGCCTCACGGGTAGAACTTGCGAAGATGCTCAATATTCCATGAGTTTTGCACTGGAGTGCCATCTTCAGTCTCTAGACGGACTGAGCCAGGTCTAGTGACTTGAACTACCCGATAAGGGCCTTCCCACTATGGCATCAACTTGTTTGATCCCTTCGCGGACTGAATCCGTCTAAGAACAAGGTCGCCTTCCTCAATCTTCCGGGCATGCACTTTGTGGCTATGGTAGCGACGCAAAGCTTGCTCGTAACATGTAGCACACACAGCAGCCCAGAAATGATCCTCATCGAGGAGCGCGGCATCGTCATGCCTCAACTCTTCCTGGTCTGCTTCATCAAAAGCTTGGACTCGAGGTGATCCGTATCTGAGTTCCGTGGGGAGCACCACTTCTGCACTATAAACAAGGGAGAAGGGTGTCTAGCCGGTTGCTCGATTTGGTGTCGTCCTAAGTGACCAAAGAACTGCCAACAACTATTCCACCCAGTGCCTTCCACACTTGTGCAGCCTGTCAAATGTTCTAGTCTTGAGCCCCCGCAACACTTCAGCATTTGCCTTTTCAGCTTGCCCATTGCTTCTCAGGTGAGCGACAGATGCAAAGCAAATCTTGCTGCGAAGCTCTTGGCAGTACTGCATGAAGGTGCGGCTTGTGAACTGTGTGCCATTGTCAGTGATGATTCCGTTAAGAACACCAAAACAAGCACCTATTCCTTTGAAGAACTTGATAGTTGTCTGTGCTGTCACCTTCCTTACTGGCTCTACCTCAGGCCACTTTGTGAACTTGTCGCTTGCTTCGTACAATAACTCAAAGCAGCCAGTTGCACGGGGAAAAGGGCCGAGGATGTCCAGCCCCACAGACCGCGAAAGGCCAGGAGAGAGGTATGGTTTGAAGAGGTTGAGCTGGTTGGTGGATATACTTCGCATGAAACTGACACGCTTCACATGAAGTTACTAGTGCAGTTGCATCTTGCAGGGCTGTCGGCCAGTAGAAACCTTGTCGGAAAGCTTTTCCGACAAGGGCACGTGACCCAATGTGGGAGCCACACACGCCTCCATGTATCTCTGTGGGAGATATGCCCTAGAGGCAATCATGTGATGCTGATATTTCCCTATGTATTCATGAGTCTTTTGTATTGTCCTCGAACATCATCAATGATATGTATCAATAAGTATGTGACTTGTTTGTGGAACTATGTATTGTATGATGATCGTTCTAATGGTCCCTAGTTGATAAGGTTATGCGGACACATATCCTTGACTAGTATACGACTCGGTTGATGACTGTGTTTCACAAGTCAAGTGCATGGAAATGCTAAACCGATAATATGGACTCGGGGATGGAGATCACCGAGTCGGACAGACCCACTTTGAGACGCAACGAGATATTGCCATCTGTTAGTCTCAAGTACAATATCTATGCCATGTCCTAGACCTGAGGTCCTTGCATGTTCTCGGGATGAGGATCGACTCTCTTAGGGTCTATCAAACGCTACTCCATAACTGTAGTTATAAAGGTAGCCTTCGGGTGAGTCATGAGACATGCCGCGAGACATAGTTGACCAATATGGGATTTGCCCCTCCTATATGGAGAGATATTCCCTGGGCCATCTCGAGTGATCAGATTCAGAAAGCATGGCCATGCGACTTGGGTTAAGTGTTAACCCAGTTCGGGAATCTGTATCACGGTTTCCAGAAGAGAGGTCGAGCTACCACAAGGGTGACAAGTACTCGCCTTGAGCTCAACAACATATATCATGAGGCAAAAGAATGTTGCATATGACACATTGTCGAGGTTCGTCAAACGACATGACGCACACATGGGAGTTGGCACGTTCTGCTAGGAGCCGCTACCAACTATCGACTTCGGTCGTGTCCATGTGTACGTGAACCTATAGGGTTGCACACTTAAGGGGCTGCAGCCCATTCGAATTGGATTCAAGTGAATGGATGTAGACTCCTAGTGGGCTCAAGTGTTGAGCCCACCTCGGAGGTCTATATAAAGGGGAGTGGGCGGACCACTTAGGGTTGATCTTTTTCCACCCGTGACACCAGCCGCCACAACTCCCCACGCCCATGCTGCGCAATCGGACCTAGCAGTCCGCCGCCCGACGCTGCTCCCCGCACGTGCGGATACCTTGGAGGCATCGCATCTACGATGCTTGGACGAACCGTTTGAGGGATCCGCGAGGTACCGTTCGTGGGAGATCACCGTTCGCGGATCTTCGCTATTCGCGGGAGATCGGCGACGCAAGGAGGAGACACCTCAGGAGATCGACTACACGCATCACCAACTCTACTTCCACTGCGGTGACTACGCGTCTAGTGGTAAACCCGATCCCGTGATCTATTTCCAGCAGCATGATCTTGGGTGTGCGGTAGAAATTTTTATTTGGCGCTAGCGTAGCATACCGCGTGTTTCAACAGTGGCACCAGAGCCTATGCTGCGTGGTGATTAGATTCGGGGTAGAATTTGCATATGATGATATGTATATTGTTTATGTACTAGCCGATGAGTTCGGTTGTCAATATGATTGACTGTACATAGTGTCTGGCGTTCGAAATTGTGATCTATTTTTCCGTGATCGTGTTGTGGAGGTCGTGACACAAATTACCCCTACTAGTTGGTTTCCGCCATTGAGGTAGACAGTGGAACGTAAAGCCGGTCACAACACGCGAAGACCAATGAGATTGGTCGAATCGGAAAGATGGTCAAAATTTAGTAAATATGATTTGCCGGTGAAAATTCCAGTGTAAAAATGCATAGATTGGATCTCTGTTTTTTTTACGAATGTCCAGACGCCCGGAGATACCGTGAGGGGCCAGCCCCCTCAACCCCCATTGTGTTAATCTCTTAGGGCGGCGCATAACTTGTTTTGCATGGAACGCTTGTGATTTGGTATAGCCCGTGTATGTTGCATGTATGTAATTATATCATGACCTGCGCATCATGAGTACGGCAACCAGCCGGAGCCATATGGTTGTCTCATTATTGTTTTAATGACATGTGTGTTAACATGGGCCATGTAATGTAATTTACTTTCATAGCTATTAGTTTGTAATAGCGTAGTATCTTATGTAACACTTGGCGGTTGACATGGGTGGCGTGGAGATGGAGATTACCACGAGGACAACCATGCATGGTGATGGAGATCACCATGGGCAGACCGCGCACGTGGAGATGCAGATCACCATGCGCTATGCAAAGGCGCTATACCATATCACACTTGTATAAACTGCCTGTGAAAGTTTATCCCTTTTATGCACCCTTCTTTTGCACGGTAGATGTTTTAAGTAGGGTGATCCCTCAAAGAATGTCAAATATAAATGCCTCCCCAATTGCTGCACCTTCACATATCAAGTATGTTTAGTGGTGGGCCTATAAAATTAGGGTGCCACTATATCTCGTTGAAGTGAAGGGTTTGTGTCGGACACTTACATGCGAAGCATTGGTTGACTTGTCATGGCTATCAAAACAGTTTTGGGCCACGAGGCATATGAGTTGGCGCGGCATGAGATGTCCCCAACAACAAGAGTCGTATGGAGATACGATTAGCAAGAGTTGCTTACCGAGTGATCTCATCTTCTAGCAGTGATGCAAAAGCTCACTAGTTGACATGTTGATCTTGGATCTTGAATCACTAAGTATCAACGGAGGGATGTTGATTTTAGTGGGAGTAATGATCTTATTAAAATATGAATTACTCTTCATGAATACATGTCTTAGTGTTTTGCATATTTCTGTTGTAGATAATGGCACCACCTGCTCAAGCTACTCCTTTTGCGTTGAAATCAATCCTGGAAAAAGATAAATTGAATGGAACAAACTTTAGCACCTAGTATAGAAACCTGAGAATTGTTCTTATGCATGAGAAAAAGGACCAAGTTCTAGAGAATCCGCTTCCAGAGGAACCTACCGACAATGCTAATGCCACAACCAGAAATGCCTACCAGAAACTCGTTGATGAATCAAATGAGATCAGCTGTCTCATGCTGGCTTCTATGGAGCCCGATCTGCAGCAACAGTTCGAAAATATTGAGGCTTTCGATATGATTGAGAACCTCGAAAGCATGTTTCAAATGTAGGCTAGGACTGAAAGGTTCAGCGTCTGGCGATCCTTGATGGATTGTGAGCTGGAAGAAGGTGATCCACTGAGGCCGCATGTGATCAAGATGATCGGGTACATGCA
Source organism: Elymus sibiricus (assembly GCA_039707655.1). NCBI lineage: Eukaryota > Viridiplantae > Streptophyta > Magnoliopsida > Poales > Poaceae > Elymus > Elymus sibiricus. Next base: position 209,025,401 of record CM077670.1, read on the forward strand.
AGCTTTGGATCGGTTGGGCTTCCCATTTGGATACGAGTTGTCCACAGATACAATTTTGGGTTCTCTTCTGGATAGCTATGGGACGTTCATCTTGAACTACCATATGCATGGGATGGAAAAGAAGCTCACTGAATTGCATGGGATGATCAAGGTGGCAGAGTAGGATATCAAGAAAGGTACGCATCGTCAACTATTGATGGTGCAGAACTCGGCTAAGTTCAAGAAGAATTGGTCCAAGAAAAAGGCTAAGGCAAAGGGCAAGGAGAAGGAGGCAACTCCAACTGCCGTCGCTGCGCCTAAGTCAGGGCCGACCTCGGGGACCGTTTTCTTTCACTGCAAGGAACCTAGACACTAGAAAAGCAACTATAGCAAGTGGCTTGCCGAGAAGGGCAAGAAGACTAGAAGTGTGACTTCTTCTTGAGGTACACTTGTTGTATATGTTATAGACATTTATCTTGCTAATGTTTCTAGTGGCTCTTGGGTATATGATACCGGATTGGTTGTTCACATATGCAACTCGATGCCGGGGCTAAGCAGAACTAGGAATGTCGCAAGAGGAGAAGTTGACATACGCGTCGGGAATAAAGCAAGAGTTGCTGCATTGGCCGTCGGCACTATGCAACTTAATTTACCTTCAGCATTTATAATGGAACTTGATAATTGTTATTATGTTCCTTCTTTGAGTCGAAACATTATTTCTGCCTCATGTTTGATGAGACAAGGTTATGAATTCAGTATTAAGGACAATGGTTGTTCTAATTACTTGAATAATATGTTTCATGGCTTTGCACCCGTTGTGAATGGGTTATTTATCCTAGATCTTGAAGGTGAGTCAGTCTATAACATAAATGTCAAGAGGCATAAGCCTAGCGAAATAAATCCGACTTACATCTGGCATTGTCGACTAGGACACATTAGTCAGAAGCGCATGAAGAAGCTCCATGATGATGGAATTCTAACTTCGTTTGATATCGAATCATTCGAGACATGCGAGTCTTGCCCACTCGGCAAGATGACTAAGACTCCTTTTGCAAAGAGTTGCGAGAGGGCGTCCGAGCTGTTGGAACTTATACATAGTGATGTATGTGGACCAATGAGCATGACAGCCAGAGGTGGTTTCCAATACTTCGTGACTTTTACCGACGACTTGAGTAGATATGGATATGTCTACTTGATGAGGCACAAGTCAGAAACTTTTGAAAAGTTCAAGGAGTTTCAGAATGAAGTAGAAGATCAACTCGGCAAGAGAATAAAACTTCTACGATCTGATCGTGGTGGTGAGTATATGAGCCAGGAGTTTGATGATCATCTGAAGAGTCGTGGAATAGTTCCACAACTGACTCCTCCGGGTACGCCACAGATAAAAGGCATGTCAGAACGGAGGAATCGGACTCTGTTGGACATGGTCCGATCAATGATGAGTCAGTCGGATTTACCGTTGTCATTTTGGGGATACACTCTAGAAACTGCAGTTTTCACACTAAACAGGGTACCATCAAATCCGTAGATAAGACACCATATGAGATATGGACTGCGAAGAGTCACAGTTTGTCTTTTCTGAAAGTTTGGGGATGTGAAGCATATGTCAAGCGACTCCAGTCGGACAAGCTCACACCCAAACCGGACAAGTGCATATTCGTGGGATATCCAAGGGAAACCTTGGGATATTACTTCTACAACCGTGAAGAGGGCAAAGTGTTTGTCGCTCGACATGGAGTTTTCCTTGAGAAAGACTTTCTCAATCGGAAGGCTAGTGGGAGAACGGTCTGACTCGAAGAAATTCGAGAACGACATGGGGACATTCCGGTAGGTGATTCGATCACACCGGAGTTAGTCAGGGAACCCGTAGTGGATTCGACGCCAGTTCCACGGAGGTCGGAAAGGTTGCGCAATATGCACGACTGCAATGTGTTGTTCTTGGAGAACAATGAGCCGACAACGTATGCAGAAGCGATGGAGAGCCCTTATTCCGAGTTATGGCTTGAAGCCAAGAGATCCGAATTAAAGTCTATGGATGACAATCAAGTTTGGAACTTGGTTGATTTGCCAGATGGCGTTTGAGCCATTGAGTGCAAATGGATCTTTAAGAAGAAAACTGATATGCACGGAAATGTCACAGTCCATAAGGCTCGACTTGTCGCTAAAGGTTATCGACAAGTTCAAGGAGTTGACTATGATGAGACTTACTCACCGGTAGCGATGCCTAAATCAATTCGGATCATTCTTTCTATAGCTGCATGTTTCGACTATGAAATATGGCAGATGGATGTCAAAATGGCTTTCCTTAATGGAAATTTAACCGAGGATGTGTATATGACACAACCCAAGGGTTTTGTCGATCCAAAGAAGTCTAGCATGGTATGCAAGCTCTAGAGATTCATTTATGGATTGAGGCAAGCATCTCGGAATTGGAACATTCATTTTAATGAAGCGGTCAAAGAGTTTGGCTTCATCAAGAACGACTGTGATCATTGTGTATTCAAGAAGGTCAGTGGGAGCTCAGAAGCATTTCTGATCATATATGTGGATGACATATTGTTGATTGGAAATGATGTTCAGATGCTTGAATCTGTCAAGGACTCATTGAAAAATAGTTTTTCGATGAAGGACTTGGCAGAAGCAGCTTATATTTTGGGAATCAAGATCTATAGAGATAGATCAAGAAGGCTTATTCGATTAAGCCAGAGTGCGTATATTGACAAGGTGTTGAAGCGGTTCAACATGCAAGATGCCAAGAAGGGTTTCTTGCCCATGTCACATGGCATTAGTCTTAGCAAGACTCAGAGTCCTTCGACTCCTGATGAGCGAAGACGCATGGATGGGATTCCGTATGCTTCGGCTGTTGGGTCCATCATGTATGCCATGGTATGTACTCATCCCGATGTAAGCTTTGCTCTCAGCGTGGTGGGCAGATACCAGGCTGATCCAGGTGAGAGTCACTGGACAGCGGTTAAGAATATCCTTAAGTACTTGAGAAGGACTAAGGATATGTTCCCGGTTTATGGAGGTGAGGATGAGCTCGTTGTAAAGAGTTACACCGATGCTAGTTTCCAAACTGATAGGGATGATAGTCGATCGCAATCTGGGTTTGTGTTCATTCTGAACGGAGGAGCAGTGAGCTGGAGGAGTTCCAACAAGATACGGTAGCTGATTCTACAACAGAGGCCGAGTACATTGCGGCTTCTGAAGCTGCAAAAGAAGGTGTTTGGGTGAAGAATTTTATTTCTGATCTTGGTGTCGTTCAGAGCACGTCCAATCCATTGGACCTCTATTGTGATAATAGTGGTGCTATCGCGCAAGTCAAGGAACCACGAAACCATCATAAAACCCAACACATACTCAGGCATTTTAACCTTATTCGCGACATTGTCGAGAGAGGTGATGTAAACATATGAAAGGTACACATGGATGCAAATGTTGCTGATCCATTGACGCAGCCTCTCGCACGGCCGAAGCATGAGGCGCACATGAGTTCCATGGGCATACGATGCCTAAATGATTGACTCTAATGCAAGTGGGAGACTGTTGGAGATATGCCCTAGAGGCAATCATGTGATGCTGATATTTCCCTATGTATTCATGAGTCTTTTGTATTGTCCTCGAACATCATCCAAGATATGTATCAATAAGTATGTGACTTGTTTGTGGAACTATGTATTGTACGATGATCGTTCTAATGGTCCCTAGTTGATAAGGTTATGCGGACACATATCCTTGACTAGTATATGACTCGGTTGATGACTATGTTTCACAATTCATGTGCATGGAGATGCTAAACCGATAGTATGGACTCGGGGATGGAGATCACCGAGTCGGACAGACCCACTTTGAGACGCAGTGAGATATTTTCATCTGTTAGTCTCAAGTACAATATCTATGCCATGTCCTAGACCTGAGGTCCTCGCATGTTCTCGGGATGAGGATCTATTCACTTAGGGTCTATCAAACGCTACTCCGTAATTGGGTAGTTATAAAGGTAGCTTTCGGGTGAGTCGTGAGACATGCCGCGAGACATGGTTGACCAAGATGGGATTTTCCCCTCCTATATGGAGAGATATTCTTTGGGCCATCTCGAGTGATCAGATTCGGAAAGCATGGCCATGCGACTTGGGTTAAGTGTTAACCCGGTTCGGGAATCTGTATCACGGTTTCGAGAAGAGAGGTCGAACTACCACAAGGGTGACAAGTACTCGCCTTGAGCTCGACAACATATATCGTGAGGCAAAAGGAATGTTGCATATGACTCATTGTCGAGGTTCGTCAAATGACTTTACGCACACATGGGAGTTGGCACGTTCTGCTAGGAGCCGCTACCAACTATCGACTTCAGTCGTGTCCATGTGTACGTGAACCTATAGGGTCGCACACTTAAGGGGCTGCAGCCCATTCGAATTGGATCCGAGTGGAAAATGGTTGTAGACTACTAGTGGGCTCTAGTGTTGAGCCCACCTCAGAGGTCTATATAAAGGGGAGTGTGTGCACCACTTAGGGTTTATCTTTTTCCACCCGTGACACCCGCCACCGCAACTCCCCACGCCCATGCCGCATGACCGGACCTAGCAGTTCGCCGCCCGACGCTGCTCCCCGCACGTGTGGATACATTGGAGGCATCGCATCTGTGGTGCTCGGACAAACCGATTGAGGAATCCGCGAGGTACCGTTCGCAAGAGGTCACCGTTCGTGGGTCTTCACTGTTCGTGGGATATCGGCGAAGCAAGGAGGAGACGCCTCAAGAGATCGACTACACGCATCACCAACTCTACTTCTGCTGCGGTGACTGCGCGTCTAGTGGTAAACCCGATCCCGTGATCTATTTTCAGCAGCATGATCTTGGGTGTGCGGTAGAAATTTTTATTTGGCGCTAGCTTAGCGTACCGCGTGTTTCAACAATCTCCGCCAGCAGCGCTTGTCCATCTTCCCAAGAAATACACTTCAATTTCACACCATTTGGCCTCTTTCTGTGCAGAATGCTTTCGACAAACTGGTACATACTTGACTGTCGTGCTACTCTTTCAGCATCTTCCTGATCATCGGGAAGTTGCCCTGTTTAAAGGTAATGGACTATCTATTGCGCCCATGCTGGAGCCTGTGGCTCGACGACAAGGAGCAATGGTTGTTCCTCCTCTGCCAGAGCGCATACCTCGACGGCAAGGGTGCGCCTTGTCGGAGACTGCTGCTCACCGGCAAGAGGTGTCTTGTCGCTAGCGTCAGCCTCTCCGGCGGCGGTTGGCAGCTCTGCCGGAAAGTAACCACCAGTGTTCAATTTTCTCTTCTTTACTGGCCTCACTGATGGTGTAAATGATGGCTGAGTTAGTTGTAGCACAAAAGTTCCTGGTTCCACAGGAATCCTTTTGGCGGCAAGCTTTGACAGAGTATTAGCTACTTCATTTTGAGCACAAGGGATGTGCTTCATTTGCAAACCGTCAAAGTGCTCTTCGAACTTCCTAACCTCATCAACATATGATTCCATCAGTGGGCTCTAGTAATCTTTGTTGATTTGCTTTACAACAAGTTGCGAGTCGCCTTTGATGATCAACTTTGTGATACCATGATTGATTGCTATTCGAAGTCTAGCAAGCAGTCCATCGTACTCATCAGTGTTGTTGGTGGCCTTCTCCCTTGGAAAATGCATTTGAACCACGTACTTGAGGTGCTCTCCGGTGGTGCGACAAGCAGCATGCCGGCACTGGCGCCTTGGAGCGTGAAAGTGCCGTCAAAGTACATGATCCAATCATCTGTAGTTCCTTGCCGGGGAGAGAGGTCTCCGGTATTTCTTCATCTGGCGTTGGCGTCCATTCTGCAATGAACTCTGCCAAGGCCCTGCTCTAGATTGTTGAAGTACTCTCAAACTTCAAATCAAAGCTTGAAAATTCCAACGCCCACTCCACTATCATGTCGGTGGCTTCTGGAATTCTCAAGATGTGTTGGAGCGGAAAGTGAGTGACGGCGGTGACTTGATGAGCTTGGAAGTAAGGGCATAGCTTCTGTGAGGCCATGAGAAGGCCATAGAGCAACTTCTGCACACTAGAATATCTTGACCTAGCCCCCTGCAACAGAGTGCTGACAAAATAAACTGGGCGCTGCACCATCTTCTTGTTCAACACAACTTGCTGTTCTAATTCATTTTCTTGCACTGATTTCAACTTGTCGTCAACCTGACCTTGCTAAAGAAGATTCTGGCTTGTCGGCTTGTGGCTCTGCGGTTGCTGCCTCTTCATCATCTGTTTCTCTTTCAGCCACTAGTGCAGCACTCACCACTTGATTCTTTGCCGCCAAATATAGCAGCAATGGCTCTTGTGGTTTAGGCGTAACTAGTACTGGTGGAGAGGACATGTATTTCATCAAGTCTTGGAGTGCGGCCTCCGCTTCCGGGGTACATTTCATAGGACCTGCCTTTTTCAAGATTTTGAAAAACGGCAAGCTGCGCTCAGCTGACTTGCACTACAAAAAAAAGACACATCCGTGACATTATGGCCCGAACGAAAACTTTTTCTGTCATGGTTCTGACACTTCTATGATGATAATTGTGACAAAAACATGTATCATCATACATGTGGTGGGCTCGTACTTCTACGACCAAAAATTATGACAGAAAATGGGCTTTTCGTCCTTAGCGGGCCGGAGACGCACCTGCATGACATTGTTGGGGCCGTCCATGACGTAAAAATCATGGTAGAAGTGAGGGCGAGGAAATTTTCTGGGAGTTCCCGGTTACGATGGGTGGTCGGGGCCGAGCGATGCAGTGTGGTTGGGCTGTAATGCTAACATAAAGAATTTGGGTTGCAATAAATTTCTTAAGAATTAGCAAATGGGCTGTAAATTATTGAAAATAATAGCAAATGGGCTGTATGCTACTTGCCACATATTTGGAGGCTGACTTGTGGGCCTACTAAGTTCACGCCTATGCAAGGCTTTGTCAACTTAGTCAACAAATGATTCTAGCGGCAGTGACCATTGGATGTCAATCCAACGGCCGTCGTGCTTCTTCAATCTCTGATCTGCTTGCTCCAGTCGCCCAACCAGCGCCGGCGGGACTGCTGGTTCCCGCCTCCCGTGGCCGGCTGTGCTGCCGCGCAGGCCTCACCGCCCGACGCTACTCCCACCGCTGGCCAGGCCATCTCTCTATTCACCCACACCTCCTGTTATTCTCCGGTGATGGCAGCCTCACACCGCAGCCGAACCAGTCAACCCTTGTACTCCCCTCCGCGTGGGCGTCGACTGCCGCGTCTTCCCTGGCTCCGGATCGTTGCCTTCCTAGGTCTCGCCGTCGTCCACCGCCTTGGTGCTCCCGGCACGGCATCGTCAATGCGGTCAACGAATGACAGCCATCAAAATAGGACTGTACGTGGAGAGGCTGACGGCTGGGACCCAAGAGGTCCATGGTCGCACGCAAGCAAGTGCCTCCTTATTATGCGCAAGAAAAATGATTCCTCCCCCTACTAGCTAGGACCCACCTGATTTGGAGGCTGGCTTGTGGGCCTACTAAGTTGACACATACGCATGGCTTTGTCAACTTAGTCAACAAACGATTCTAGCAGCAGTGATCGTTCGATGTTAATCCAACGAACGGCCGTGTTAATTCTTCAATCTCTGATCTTCTTGCTCCAGCCGTCCAAACTAGCGCCGGTGGGACCGCCTGCTCCTGCCTCCCATGGTCGGCTGTGCTGCCGCGCAGGTCTCACCGCTCCACCTTACTCCCGCCGCTGGCCAGGCCATCCCTCTACTCATCCACACCTCCTGTAATTCTCCGGCGACGGCAGCCTCACACCGTAGCCGAACTAGTCAACCCTCGTACTCCCCTCCACGTCGGCGTCCACTGCCGCGTCTTCCCCAGCTCCGGGTCGATTCCTTCCTAGGCCTCGCCATCGTCCACCGCCTTGGTGCTCTCGGCACAGCGTCGTCAACGCGGTCAACGAACGATGGCCATCAGAAGAGGACTATACATGGAGAGCCTGACAGCTGGGACCCATGAGGTCCTTGGTCGCACGCAAGGATGTGCCTCCTTATTATGCGCAAAAAATGATTCCTCCCCCTGCTAGCTGGGCCCACCTAATTTGGAGTCTAACTTGTGGGCCTACTATGTTGACGAGTACACAGGGCTTTGTGAACTTAGTCAATAAACGATTCTCGAAGCAGTCAGCGTTTGATGTTAATCCAACGGCCGTGCTGCTTCTTCAATCTCTGATATTCTTGCTCCAGCCGCCCAAACCAGCGCCGGCGGGACCGAGTGCTCCTGCCTCCCATGGCCGGCTATGCTGCCACACAGGCCTCACCGCCCCACCCTACTCCCACCGCTGGCCAGGCCATCCCTCTACTCACCCACACCTCCTGTTATTCTCCGGCGATGGCAGCGTCACACCGTAGGTGAACCAGTCAACCCTCGTACTCCCCTCCACGTGGGCATCCACTGCCGCGTCTTTCCCAACTCCGGGTCATTCCCTTCCTAGGGCTCGCCATCGTCCACCGGCTTGGTGCTCTCGGTACGGCGTCGTCAACGCGGCCAACGAATGACAGCCATCCGAAGAGGACTGTACGTGGAGAGGCCGACAGCTAGGACCCACGAGGTCCATGGAAAGGAAGTGCCTCCTTATTACACGGAAAAAAATGTTTCCTCCACCTGACAGCTGGGACCCACCAGCTACATCTTGGCACGCAAGGAAGTGCCTCCTTATTACGCACAAAAAAACAATTCCTCCTCGGGGTCCTATTCATCCAACGCCAACCACCTACATGGCCGGGGTCCTGTTCATCCAACCCCCACCGGCTTGGGTGGGGCGTACTAGTGGGCGGCAGCAATGGGAACTGTTCATCCACATCGAACCAACCAGCTCGGTTAACTCACCACGCCTCGTGCAAGGGCCTCGATCGATGCGTCTCGACTCATTCTACGTATCGGGCACGCGGTAACAACGGGCACTGTTCATCGAGAGGCAACCCAACCTGCTACGTCTCACACGTACGGGGGCTCGATCGGCTTCAGTAAGCAGTGAAGGGATCGATCAGGTTCAGTTAGCAGCGAAGGAATCAGTCGAGTTCAGTTAGCAGCGAAGGGATCGATCGGCTTTAGTACGTAGTGGGATCCATCGCTCGTGTTTAGTACGTAGTGCGAGGGATCGATCGATAGCTCGGGTTCAGCAAGCGAACGACTCTCTCGGGTTTAGTTAGCGAACGCCTCGCACACACGCGTGTACGAGAGAAACGCGCAAACCACATTGCATCGCTCGGCCCCGACCACCCACCGTAACTGGGAACTCCCTGAAAATTTCCTCGCCCACACTTCTACCACGATTTGTTTCATCATGGATGGCCCAAAGAATGTCATGTAGGTACGTTTCCGGCCCGCCCAGGACGAAAAGCCCATTTTCTGTCATAATTTTTTTTCATAGAAGTAGGAGCCCACCACCTCTATGATGATACGTGTTTTTATCACAATTATCGTCATAGAAGTGTCATATCCTTGATAGAAAAAGTTTTCGTTCGGGCCATAATGTCACGGATGTGTCTTTTTTTGTAGTGAGGCCAAGTGTAGCCAACCACAGGCCGGTTGTTAAGCCAACTATTGTAACCATTTTCCTTCAACTGACTACAAATGATTATGCTCTTACTGCTCTCTTATTTTACTTGATGATGATGATTGCACATAGCTTTCCTTGCCGATTTACTTTTGATGGAGGTTGGTTGCCCTGCCATGCTATTATGGTGTTCAGAGTTGCGGGGTCACCCAAGTGGACCCGTCCTTTTGCACGTATCACGGTATCGGCCTCTGTTCAAGCTCCCGGGCACAAGCTCTTTTGAGCGGCTTTGGTCTGCCAATCGTCCTTTCGGTCCGGGCAGTGGCCTAACCACCTGAGCTAGCCGGACATGCCCCTTTTCATACAGTTGTGCCTGGCCATTTGAGTCCTAGCCTAACATTTTGGGTCTAGATGCATTCGCTGGGGGCGTCACGCGTCTAATCCTAATTCGAATACATACCCAGGTCTCTGACGGCGCTAGGCCCAAAAGCTAGCACAACATGGATTGCGTGCATGTCACCACCATATGTCATTGGCAAGATCATTGATACTATAGGCACAACATCTTTTCAGCTCTACCCTATAGCACCACACGCTGGACCTGGTACGTCATGTGTGGTGTTGCTTATCCTGCTCGTTTGGCACATGCATTCTTTTTTGGTCCCACGCATCGTTGGGCTTGTGGGTTATCCGGGCTTGTTCCTGCTAACCTGTTTTTTGACGTTGCCGGGTAGCCTACCCGGATGCCATGTCGCCCCTGCCCTTTGCATGGGTTAGTACTCCTGACAGTGTCATACCGTCTGCTGGAGAGGCGCTTGCTCGGTCTTCCCAACCAAATGGTCACTCGTTTACCCTGGTCGGCACCTTCCTGATGAGGACATTACTACTAAAGTTACACCCACAGCCCCTATTGCTACACATACTGGAGAAATTACTAGAGCTTGTGCAAGTCAATTAAATTAGTAGGTACTTTCGTTTCTTCGTAATGATTCTAATGTACATGAGAATATGATGCTATCTAAATTGGATACATTTGTTTTGCTTACGAATGAAGGACCTAGCATGGTCAAGAAGGATGAACATTGGAGTAGGATCAAGCATGGAGATGAAGGCGCGCGTGAAGCGAACAAGAACGACATTTCCAGTGGAGTTTTCAACACTTTGAAGCCACCATGATGACATACAATGACATGGACAAAATATACAAGATGGCCATTCGAAAATTTCGTCCATAGTTTATTATAGGTGCCGCGCCACCTTATTTTTGGGGCAGGCCCATGTAATTTCGAAATACACTTCATAGGCTATTTTCAGAGTCCATATTAATAGGGAAAATGACTTAGGACAAAATTTAGTCCCACCTTGCCAAGGGTGGACAAAATTCCCCTCTGTCTCCCTATAAATACAGCCCTTAGGGCGTCGTTATAGATTGGGTTTTGTTTAGATTAAAGTTCGTCATTATGCAACGTGCGTACTTCGTTTCTGTCTAACGACCAAGCCAAGACATTTTAGAACCACACTTTTAATAAAGCTTTCCTCTTCAATTTGCAATATCTAAATTGCAATCTTAGTTTCTTGCTTGTTCTTTGTTTGCCTGCATGAAATAGACCCTCATGGTCAGGTTGATCATGCTCCGGCGTGTTCAATAACCTCTCAAAGTTGGTTTAGCGATTGCTAAGAGACAGAGCCATGACCTAGGGGTGGCTAACCGATCCGGACCAAGTGAAGAGATGGGCCGGTCATCAAGGCCCAGCAATGGGTGAAACCGACCTTGCTATAACATGTTCCTCAAGGCAAGTGAGGCGGCGGCCTAGATCGCAAATACCACCATGTAAACAGTAGACCTTCCTGTCTATATAATGGGAGGTCAGGGAGCCCTCTAGGGCATCCAATCTAAGATAGACAAACTCTCGGTAGCAATCACAACACCACTATAATCCCTAACACGAGGTATCCACCCACCATGAATAACAAGAAGAAGCGGGATGTAGGGTATTACTCTTCGGAGGCCCGAACCTGGGTAACCTGTGCGTGCGAGCTCCGTCCCGGTACTTTCAACCTCGTCGTGAACCTAATGGGGAACGTTGCATGGATAATAAAAAAAATACTATGAAACACCCAAGATCTATTCATGGAGATGCTAGCAATGAGAGGGGAGTGTGTCTACATACCCTTGTAGACCAAAAGCATTAATGATGTAAAGATCATGGTTGGCGTAGTTGTACTCCTTCGTGATCCAATCCGATCCGAGCACCAAACGAATGGCACCTCTGAGATGTGCACACGTATGACTCGGTGACGTCTCTGCCTTCTTGATCCAGCAAGCGAGGGTCGAGAGGTAGATGGGATCTAGGCCACCATGACAGCGTAACGGTGGTGGCAGCGGAAATCCGACAGGGCTTCACCAAGCGCTACGCGGACAAGAGGAGTAACGGGACGGAGAGGCACCAAGCCATGGAACGGTGTTGCCTCCTGCGCCTCCTGTAACGCCCAATATGAAGCTGTATCGCAATCTCGTGATGAAGTCGAGATCGTGACAGAACCCCATTTTGGATCGCATAGCAAGGTGGTTCTCAAATACATACAACCGAATGAACAGATGAGTGTACCAGATAAGGGCTTACACTCGCCACATGCTACAGCATAAATATATCATAAGTCATCATACAATCATCCAAATGAAAGACAGGGTCCGACTACGGATGAAAACAAACGAGAAAACACCACCCTGCTATTATCCCCGGATCAACCGACTAGGGCCCACTACGGATCATCTGGCATCATGACGTACATACGTCCACGCTCATCGTCATACTCCCAATGGAGCACCTCGGGCTCACCTGTGTCTGTCTCAAGCGTACCTGCAACTGGTGTTTATAGTAATCTGTGAGCCATAGGGACTCAGCAATCTCATCACCCAAGGTAACAAAACTATTTAAGCTGATACGAATGGAAGGGGTAAATGTGTTGAGGTTGCAGCAAGCACTAAGCATGTTTAAGCGGCTAACTTACGAGTACCAAAATAAAGATGAGCATACTACGCATAACGGTCGCAAGTTTAATACAATCAAGAAGTGATCCTGAACACCTACTTACGGTTCAATCATAACCCCACCGTGTTCTCTTCCCGAACTTACTCAAAAAGAGACCATCACGGTTACGCACACAGTTGGTGTATTTTATTAGAATTTGTGTCAAGTTCTCTACAACCAAAGGTTAAAAATATCCAAGTCGCCACATAACCGCGGGCACGGCTTCGCGTAAGATTTAACCCTGTAGGAGAGTTCCAACCTGGTCCATCATAAACCAACACAAGCTGCGGTGGAAATACCTCAACCTCAAGAAAACCCGATCAACCTCGAGTCAGCCCGAAGTGTCCTCGGAATTCCCGGTGCACAAGACATTTCGACAATGGTAAAACAAATCCAGCAAGACCACCCGGTGTGTCGATACCCCTATAGGAGCCGCGCGTATCTCATTCTCAGGACACATCCATTTATGCAAAGGCTACGGTTAGCTGAGACCTAAGTTTCCAAGGGGGCGCCGCAGGCTGCTAGGTAGGTGGACCAGCACACATGAGGAGCATTGGCCCGGGTTGTTGATTAAGAATCCTCGGGTTAATTACTCCCGATGCAAATTTTAGTTATTATTAGGTAAATTGTAAAACCAGTGTTGGGCCTTGCTGGAAGAGTTTTATTCAAAGCGAACTGTCAAGAGGGTCCCATAACCCCTGAGCATGTTAGGAACGCTAATCAAGGATCATAACATCGGTATTACGGAAACTAAGGCGGCATGAGTGGAACAAAACACTAGGCAAAAGGCCGAGCCTTCCACATACAACCAAGTATATAGATGCATTAATTAAATAAGAGATATTGTGATATCCCAACATATCCATCTCCCAACATGGAATAACCTGCAACTGCACCTGCAACTAGCAACGCTATAAGAGGGGTTGAGCAACGCGGTAACATAGCCAATCAACGGTTTGCTGGGTAGGGTGATTAGAGGCTGTATCATGGCATATGAGAGGCTGACATGTATGTGGTAGGAAGCGTGACATAGCGACAGCAACAAGACAACTAGCAAGCAAAGATAGTAGTGTTATCAAGGGTAATGGTCATCTTGCCTGAAGTCTCTTCGGTAGGATAGTGATACTGCTTCTCGAACACGTTCTCAACCGGTTCCTCGAACTCGGACTCGTCTCCTGGTACTACCCAAAGAAAGACAAGCACTGGAATAAACAATCAAGCTTGGCATATATGCACAAGCAAAATATGGATGCATGACATGAATGAAGTGACGGTGCTACCGGGACGACAAAAATGATAACGAGATGTGGACGGTGAAGCAAAAGATGGATATGGGTAAAATCTTGGCAATCCAAGTATGCCTCTGGAAAGAATGGAAGATTTCGCATGAAATCGATATAAAGATCACGAAGAACGGATGCACGAAACTCAAATGGTGAGCCAAACAATATGCAATGCAAAACTGTAGTTAACAGCAACATGGCATCTTATGCACATCAAAACAGCAAGCTACAGTACTCTAAAATGGTCATACAAGATATGTGGTTGTAGTAATCTAAATGCACAGCAATACATTCCATAGGTTCAAATTCATAAGCATCACAGGTTAATTAGAATGAAGACAACAAGATGCAAAGAAAATGTTACAGCAGAGTATATGCTGGCAAAAACATTGACAGGCAGTATTCACATGGATGTTACAGTAGGCAAAACAACTCTAAAATGCAAGAAATTGGCATGCAGCTACAGTATACATGGCATAGATCATTTCATTACATTGGCACAAATTCATAGGAAGCATAGATTCATCAGAAATGAGCTCACAACATTGCAACTTAATGTTGACAGAAAACTGCTACATTGACTAGGCATATTTAGAGCAATATTTATATATGCTATAGGAGTTTAACATGCCATCAATTGGCATGGCATGAATGTACTGACAACAAGGACCAAATCATGTTTACTGGACATGTCCAAAAGAGGCATAGATTAGTGGCTACCATCAAGGAAACATAGCAAGGTTCAGCAGATTTCAACAAGTTCAAAACAGTAACAATGACTAAGCATGTTTACAAGCTTGTAGCACTCCTATCATGGCATATCATGGCTTGAAATAAATACTAGCAGTAAGAAGACATGAAAATGCTCCAAACTCATGTTGACAAGATACTCATATGACATTTGCATTAAATCACACAAAAATGACAAAATGGTATGTTATGTGAAAATGGCACGCATGAAAACTTGCTCAAATGATAAATCTAATGCCACAGATGGATTATTTGGATTTTTCTACCCCAAAATCATATATAATATGCATATGTTTCAATATGAAAAATGCTCAAAATGCCACAAATACATATTGGACAGAAATTGATTTTAAGTTATATTCCAGATTTGGAATATGCCGAAAATGGAAACGGCCAGATCGGGAAACTTGCCAGAAACGGATAGCACCGAAACGGAAATATGCCAGAATAGGAAATATGCCGAAATTGGAATATGCTGAAATGGGCTAAAGACAGAGAGGGAGTGGCTGGCATGTGGGTCCAGGTTGCGCGTGTGTATGACAGTGGGGTTGCGGTGCGTGTGAGGCTGACCAGTGGGACCCATCGGGCCCACATGGCAGCGCTCGCGCGGCTGCAGAGCAGAGGAATAGAGGAGGTCGACGCCTGCGACGCGGCACGGCGGCGACTCACCGGAGTAGGGCTCCGGTGACCTAGAGCAACGGCGGAGCGGTGCATTCGAGGCACGGGAAGAACCCACATTCGCGCATCACACGCTCGGCGCCAGACAACGACGGAGGCGACGCCGGCGAGGAGGTGCAGAGGCGGCGGCGACGAGCTCGGGTGGCTCACTGCGGTGGCCAAACACGACGGATAAGACGCGGGATCGACTCTATGTGGCGGAAGAGGGATGCCGGACATGCGCATGGCACCTACGGGAGTCGGAGCACTCGCCGGAGGCGAGGTCCGACGGCGGCAAGATCGGGCGCGCATGGCAGTCGCCCTTAGAGCATGCAGAAGATGGGGAGAAGGGCATGGGGAGGTGCGTGAGCTTACCACGACCACGCGAATGCGGTCGGAACGGCAGGAGATGGACGGAGTCGAACACGGCAGCGATCGAACACGTGCGGCGGGCGGAGTTGAAGAAGAAGAAGACAAAGACGCAACAGAGGCTCCCGACTCCACGTAGTCGACGTCGGGGACGTAGATGAACTTGGCGAGCCCCGCGGACACGAGGAAGACGGCGGAGACGGTCTCGGGCTACGCGGGCGCCATGGATGCACTCTCGGGTGCGCTTGGGACAACGGCCAGGCGGCGGATCTAGTGGGCTTCTCACCTGGCGGCGGTGACGTGTTGGGAGAGGGAAACCCTAGCGAGGCAAGGGACAAGGTGGGGGGCTTTTGTCACGCCCAATATGCGGACCTATCCCCAAGGGACTCGAAAATCCCACTAAGGATAGAAGCGCATATCAGAGACGCTTCGCAAGGTGGATATCATTACAACATACCATGTACTGAATAGATGCGAATACGATATAATGGCTTACACTCGCCACAAAGTACAACATGAATACATGAATACATCAATACATAGCAATCATCATACAAATGAGCAGGATCCGACTACGGATGAAATTAAACGAAAAAGAAGAACGACATCCACCCTGCTAATCCCAGGCTGCCAACCGGAAACCCATCCTATGATCGACGAAGAAGAAGAAGCAGAAGAAGAACTCCAAATAGAACAAGCATCGCTCTCACGTCAAAGCATCGCTTTACCTGTACCTGCAACTGTGTTGTAGTAATCTGTGAGCCACGAGGACTCAGCAATCCCATAACCATGGGTAGCAGGACTATCAATGCTTAAATGGGTATGGAAGGGTAAGGTGGTGAGGTTGCAGCAAGCACTAAGCATTGTATGGTGGCTAACTTACGAGTACAAGAATAAGAAGAGTAACTACACATAACGGTCGCAAACTAATAATGATCAAGAAGTGATCCTGAACACCTACTTACGAGTCAAACATAACCCCACCGTGTTCACTTCTTGGTTCAAACCTCACAAGAAGAGACAATCACGGTTACGCACACGGTTGGTGTATTTTAATTAACTTTAGTGTCAAGTTCTCTACAACCAGAGGTTATCAATTTCCAAGTCGCCACATAACCGCGGGAACGGCTTCGCGAAAGATTTAACCCTGCAGGGGTGCTCCAAGTAGTCCATTATAAATTACCTAACGGATCCGATGAAACATCCTCACACCATGATAACACGATGCTTACGATAAGGAATCCAGGTGGACAAGCCACTCGTAAAAGGTAAAACTAAACGAGCAAGACCTCCCGACGTGTCGACGATCCCGATAGGAGCCGCGTATCTCGTTCTTAGGACACGGCGGATGAGCTATGGTTACAACGACCAAGTCCACGAGTTGCCCCGGGCGGCGCCGCAAGCTGCTCTAGTTTGGACCAACACTCGTGAGGAGCACTGGCCCGGGGTTGTTGATTAATTATCCTCGGGGTCCGGAAAGTCCCTATGCAAGTTTTAGTTGTTATTAGGCAAATGGAGTACCAATGTTGGGCCTTGCTGGACAAGTTTATCCTAAAACGAATGATCAGGGGGTTCCCATATGCCCCACATGTGTTAGAAGCGCTCATCAAGGAACATAACACAGGAATTACGAAAACTAGGGTGGCATGAGTGGAAGAAAACACCAGGCAAAAGGCCGAGCCTTCCACACACAACCAAGTATATAGATGCATTAATTAAATAAGAAATATTGTGATATCCCATGATATCCATGTCCCAACATGGAACAACCTGCAACTGCACCTGCAACTAGCAATGCTATAAGAAAGGGGCTGAGAAAAGTGGTAACATAGCCAAACAACGGTTTGCTGGGATGGTGGAAGGTTAGAGGCTGTATCATGGCAGTTTGGGAGGCTGACAAACAAGTGGTAGGTAGCGAGACATAGCAATAGCATCGAGACAACTAGCAAGCAAAGATAGTAGAGATATCCAAGGTAATGATCGGCTTGCCTGAAATCCCGCTAGGAAGAAGACCGAATCCATGAAGTAGATGAACAATCGTAGACGAACGAATCCTCACTCTGAAACGTTACCGGACCATCAAGAAGAAGCACAACCGGAAAGAAGCAAACAACATGGTAAACACACAAACATAATCATGGCATAATGCACAACCAAGTATGATGCATGTCCGGTTTAAATGAGTCATGTCATGGCAAAATGCAACAAGCAAATACTACACGTTAAGTGAAGCTCAATATGCAACGAGTTGCATATTGACGAAACTCCACATCAATTATTTAGTTCACTCTCGTTTAAGCTACTCATCAACATTAAATGTTGTTAAACATGGCAAGAGATGAAGCATAATTAATCTACCTATCTAGGAAATTTAAATGAGGCCGAATACAACACAAAACAATTCCGGAAAAAATCCATATGTAAATTTCGAATTTGCTATTGTTCTGCCTAAAAAAATATTTTATTTCTGTTGAACATGCAAAGTAAGTGCACCATGTTATTCTACACGTTTTTCTACACAAGTTACATCTATAATTTATTTAATTCGGAGCTACGGTTATTTAGTTATGAAATAAACCATTTTAGCATGTCATTTATGCAGATTAATGCAAACAACAATCTAAACATTTTTAACCTGGATGAAAGTTGCATATTATGAAACTACATAAAATTCTAAACATTTTTCATATATGAGTCATTTTAATCCGATGCATGGTTTGTGGGTTATTATATGCATGAGGATGTCATATTCAAGTTGAGCAAATTTATGAAAACATAGGCATATAATGATATGGAGCATTTGTCGCCATGGCGGAAAGAAATGGGTGCCACGGCGGCGATAACAGAAATGATGCACGGCAACATTCCAGTTCCGGTAGCTCGTTGAGATACCGGTACAAAGAACAAGTGTGCGGATGTGCGGAACATGCAATAGATGGTGGGGTGATCCCGGTTACCGGGTTCCCACGTGTCAGTGGCATGGCAAACGAGGAACATGCACGAAACAATTTGGACATGGTGCAAACACAAGAATCTCATACAACACATGCATTCGTCCACGGGCGGTAGTCTCGTTGGTATACCTTTGAAGCATGTGTTTCGGGGCAAAACGAGTTCGATGGTAGTGGAAGTAGTGGTTCATGGTTCGGAGAGGAACTTGACGAATCTGAGTTCTTCGGGGCGACGGTAGTGGTACTCATGATGGTAGTCGAAGTTGGCGTTGCCGAACTTGGGGGCGTCGGTCTTGCCGGGTCTTGATGAACCGAAGGGGACTTGGCGGTCTCAGCCTCCAACGGTCGTCGAGGTACTCGACGACCGTGTAGTCGATCTTGAGGGTCTTGGTGTTAGGGACTTGATGATAAACCAAGTCCACGGGTCGGTGGTACTTAGCGCCTATTCTGTAGGGGTTCACGGGGTCAAACAGAGGGCCTTGGTGATTCCACGGGTACGAGGCGACGGGGATGAACGGGTCTCGGGCCCGCCTTGTTCGATTGCTAGGGGAAAACAACCCCCGATTGAGTCAGGTGAAAGGCGAGCAGGAGGTGGGGTTTGCAACGGCGCAAGTGGGGTGACTACTCGAGGGAACGGCCAAGGCCGAAGCAACAACAGCAGCAATGCAGGCAGGCGAGGCATGGGTGAGCGAGGCGGCAGGCAGGGGCCCCGACGAGGCTTGAAGGAGGCGAGGGCGTGCTTGAACCGGCTGGATCCGAGGACAGGGCGGCGGGGATGGCCTGGTGGTGCCTGCTCCGGCGAGCTCGGTCGCAGGGGCGACGGGGTCCGGCAGTTGGCGGTGACGGTGGCCTCCGACGGGACCTTGAGGAGGGAGCCATCTATGGCGTCCTGGAGGTCAGGCAGCAGCGAACTGGTCTGGTGGTGAGGAGCTCGCGCTCCTGGACGAGGGGAGGCTCGGGCGCGAGGGTGCGGCTGCTGCGGCCGGCGGCGGAGCTGACGAGGCGGCGGCGCGAGGTGGTTGATGAGGCAGGGCGTGGAAGCAGAGGGGCTCGGACGGGCCTCGGGCAGGAGGCTTGCGGAAGGCCGACGGCGCGCTTGGGACGCGGGCGTGTGTGTGTGCGACGGCGCGGGGGAGAGAGTGGAGGGAGAGATTGAGAGAACAGAGGGGATCAGGGATCGAGCGGCTAGGGTTATAGGTGCTCGTGGGGGCGGCTGGGCCTAGCAGGCCGGCCTGGATTGAGGCTGCGGCTGGGCTGCTGCACTACTCCTCTCTCTTCTATTTCCCAATCACAGAAAATATCAAAGAAGAAAAGGAGAAGAAAGGAAGGGTTAGGGATAGAATTTGGCCATGGGGTATTTTTCATGGACTCACAAAAATGAGGTTGATCCAGGAAAATAGAAATGAACATGTGTGAGAAGTTTGGATTCGAACTCATATGAATTAAATTCAAATGAGTTTGAATAGGAAGTGGGTGTTGGAAGGTCCAAAAATGTTGAGATTTTAGGAGGAGCCTCGGTAATTGGAAAATGAATTTTGAGAAAAGTTTGGAGACCAAACTTGAAGTAGAGATGCATTGGAATTAAATTGCAAGTGGGTTGGAATATTTATTATAGTAGCTCCCTAAAATATTAGGAGGATATTTTTTAAAGAGAAATCACCATGTGAATTTCCCTCGATTTAAATGGATCGAAGATCCATACAATTTAATTATTTGAGTTGCAAAAATTACTGACATGATGGCATGATGAAATGATGCAATGCAAAAGAAATAACACCGGGCAAACAATATAATAATAACAATGGAAGGAATCGGTCTCGGGGTGTCACAGCTTTATAGGGGGCTAGGGCGAGCGGGGTGAGCTCGCGTGCCCTCGGGCGCGCGGTCCCAATGGCGACGATGAGAGGAGGACGAAAAGGGGGTGCGCGGGTGTGCTGTAGCACATGGCTGCCAGGCGGGGCCGGCCTTGCCACGTGGCGGTGGGCTAGCGGGGGTATGCGCGCGCGCGGGTGAGAAAAGGAGGGAGGGCCCGCGGGTAGGTGAGCTGGGCTGCGCGCTGGTGGGCTGCACTACTGCTGCTGCTGGGCCGCTCGGCTGCTGCTGCTGGGCTGCTTCTCTCTCTCCCTCCGTTTTCTGCTTTTCTTTTTCTTCAAACAAAGAAATAAGACAGAAATGCAAAGGGAGTTTGGAGTGAGGTGAGAGAGATATAAAAATATCCCTGGAACCTAGAAATTATGTAGTATTTGAATAAATTGGTTTGGCAATTTTTAGAGAAATAAAAATATATCAAGTTTGAAATAAATTCAAACTTGATGCATTTTTTAATCCAACCAAATCAATTCCAAACATGATGAAATTTGGTAGAGAGGTTTAGGACATGGACTAGAGAATTTAGAAATATGGTGAACATTAATTTGGGACAGAAATATGGCACCAAGAAATACTTGGGAAAAGAAGGGATTTGAGAGAGAGGGGGTGGAAGATGGCTAGCATAGGTGAAACCCAAGGGTTGGCTGAGGCAAGGAGAAGATGAACACACACAACCACAATGCATATATGATGAGCACAACACAATTAAAATATGATGGATGCAATGCACATGACAAATAATATGAAAAAGAAATGCAAGGAGAAAAGAAAGGCAAAAACACAACATGAGAATACCACATCCATCAAGATCATCATGACAATTCCATATATGGCAATGTTGAGGAGTACAAATATGGAAGGAGCACTCTTGGGGTGTTACACCTCCCCACCTTTATATAGTAGTGGGAGGGTCTCTTGGCTTGCCCTCCAAGCCCCTAGGCTCACTGGCTAAGTGGGAGGAAGGAACCCTCCTTTCCTTCCCCACCAATCGCTATCCCCCTTTTTTTGGGATCTCGATTTTATCCCTTCGGGATATGATCCTATTCCTTTTAGGCGGGATCTTGGTGCGCTGAGACAAGGGTGTGGGGCCTTGCCCCACTACCCACGTCCATGTGGGTCCCCCATGCAGGTGGGCCCCACTCCGAAACCTTCTAGAACCTTCCCGGTACAATACCAAAAATCCCAAACATTTTTCCGAACCCTAAATATGACTTCCCATATATAAATCGTTACCTCCGGATCATTTCTGAGCTCCTCATGATGTCCCGGATCCCATCCGGGACTCCGAACTACTTTCGAACTCACCATATGAATATCCCAATACTGCCCTAGCGTTACCGAACGTTAAGTGTGTGACCCTACGGGTTCGAGAACATGCAGACATGACCGAGAGTCATCTCCGATCAATAATCAATAGCGGGACCTGGATGACCATATTGACGCCCACATATTCAATGAAGATCTTTGTCAGTGTACCACGATGTTGAGGATTCGGTTAATCCTGTATACAATTCCCTTTGTCCGGCGATATGTTACTTGCCCGAGATTCGATCGTCAGTATCTCCATACCTAGTTCAATCTCATTTCTGGCAAGTCTCTTTACTCGTTCTGTAATACAAGATCCCGTGACTAAACTCATTAGTCACATGCTTGCTCAGAGATATCTCTCCGTCGCACGGAGCGACAAATCCCATTCTCGATCCATGCAACCCAACAAACACTTTCTGGGATACCTGTAGAGCACCTTTATAATCACCCAGTTACGAAGTGACGTTTGATCACCCACAAAGTATTCTTCCGGTATTCAGGAGTGGCACGATCTCATGGTCTAAGGAACAGATACTTGACATTAGGAAAGCTATCGCAAATTGAACTTAGTGAGACGATCAGATGCTAAGCTTATGGTTGGGTATGTCCATCACATCATTCTCCTAATGATGTGATCCCATTATCAAATGACAACTCATGTCCATGGTTAGGAATCCTTAACCATCTTTGATCAACGAGATAGTCTAGTAGAGGCTCACTAGGGATATTGTATTGTTTATGTATCCACACATGTATTTAAGGTTTCGGTCAATACAATTATTGCATGGATAAACTTTTATCATGAACAAGGAAATATGATAATAACGTCCTTATTATTGCCTCTAGGGCATGTTACCAACAGTCTCTCACTTGCACTAGAGTTAATAATCTAGTTTACATAGTTATGAATCTAACACCCATCGAGTTTTGGTGTTGATCATGTTTTGCTCATGGAAGAGGTCTAGTCAATGGGTCTGCCATATTCAGATCCATATGTACTTTGCAAAGATCTATGTGTCCCTCCTTGATGTAATCATGGATGGAGTTGACGCAGCGCTTGATGTGCTTTGTTTTCTTGTGAAACCTTGGTTCCTTGGCAATGGCAATGGCACCAGTGTGGTCACAAAAGATAGTCATTGGATCCGATGTACTAGGTACCACTCCTAGATCAGATATGAACTCCTTCATCCAGACTCCTTCTTGCGACACTTCCGAAGCAGCTATGTATTCCGCTTCGCATGTAGATGCTGCTACCATGCTCTACTTGGAGCTACTCCAACTGACTGCTCCACCATTCAAAATAAATACGTATCCGGTTTGAGACTTCGAGTCATCCGGATCAGTGTCAAAGCTTGCATCGACGCAACCCTTTACGATGAGCTCTTCATCACCTCCATAAACGAGAAACATTTCCTTAGTCCTCTTTAGGTACTTAAGGATATTTCTGACCGCTGTCTAGTGATCCACTCCTGGATCACTCTGGTACCTACCTGCCAGACTTATGGTGAGGCACACATCAGGTCTGGTATACAACATGGCATACATTATAGAGCCTATGGCTGAGGCATAGGGGACGACTTTCATCCTCACTCTTTCTTCTGTCGTGGTCGGGCTTTGAGTCTTACTCAACTTCATACCTTGCAACACAGGCAAGAACCCCTTCTTCGACTCGTCCATTTTGAACTTCTTCAAAATCTTGTCAAGGTGTGTGCTTTGTGAAAGTCCTATCAGGCGTCTCGATCTATCTCTATAGATCTTGATGCCCAATAAGTAAGCAACCTCACCGAGGTCTTTCATTGAAAAACTCTTGTTCAAATAACCCTTTATGCTTTCCAAAAATTCTATATCATTTCCAAACAGTAATATGTCATCCACATACAGTATTAGAAATGCTACAGAGCTCCCACTTACTTTCTTGTAAATACAAGCTTCTCCATAAGTTTATATAAAAACGAAAGCTTTGATCACCTCATTAAAGAGAAGATTCCAACTCCGAGATGCTTGCACCAGTCCATAGATGGATCGCTGGAGCTTGCATACCTTATTAGCATCCTTAGGATTGACAAAACCTTTCGATTGAATCATATACAACTCTTCCTTAAGGAAACCATTAAGGAACGATGTTTTGACGTCCATCTGTCAGATTTCATAATAAAAAAAATGCAGCAATTGCTAACATAATCCTAATAGACTTCAACATTGCTACGGGTGAGAAAGTCTCATCGTAGTCAACCCCTTGAACTTGTCGAAAACCCTTTGTGACAAGTCGAGCTTTATAGACAGTGATAATAAAATCAACGTCTGTCTTCTTCTTAAAGATCCATTTGTTCTCAATGGCCTTTCGGTCATCAGGTAAGTCTACCAGAGTCCATACTTGGCTTTCATACATGGATCCTATCTCGGACTTCATGGCCTCAAGCCATTTATCGGAATCCAGGCTCATCATTGCTTCTTCATAGTTCGTAGGTTCACCTTGTCCAAAAACATGACTTCTAGCATAGGTGAAGACCAAGACTATGGTTGCCGGCAAGCCCCTTTGCCGGCAAGCATGGCCCGGCAAGCTCTGTGCCAGCAGGCTTGTTTCTGTCATGTTACCGCTCCACCTCACCATCGACCAGATAGGCTCGTATGCTAGGTGTCAAGCGGGCAGGCAGTCAACATAGCCGGCCAAGGCACGTGTCAGCACGCCACGCCAAGATTAACTTTAATGACACCCATCCCTGGGACGTGTCAAGATTACAGGATGGCGCCAGGACCGGTGATACAGATCTTTTGCCCAAGGCCTCGCCTCCCCAACGTAGCACCGAACGGTGCATTAAATGCATTTGTCTTACCCCATTGGAAGATAGACGTGGTGACGGTGCAAGTCACTATTCATACTCTGTAATGACCGTATTAGCCATTGTGGTAACCCCTTGGCCTATAAAAGGAGGCCCACGGCTACAGGTAGAACGGTCGACACCCAGTTCAATTACACGTTGTAGCTGTATTTCCTGCGCACCTTGCTGGAAGACTGCACTCCTTGTAACTTGAGTTCATACACGATCAAACACAGAACAGGAGTAGGGTTTTACGCTCCTAGCGGCCCGAACCTGGATAAACCCCCAGTGTGTTCTTGCACCTACTGAAAACATGCTCTTTGTCCCATGCATGTCCCCTGAGCCGAATCACAAAGGGGCCCGTTCGGTCCCATAGATCGTCGTTTCCCACGACATCTTCGGCACGCCAGGTAGGGGGGTTATGTGTCACAAATCAGCATTTTGGTAGTGTGAGTACCAACTTCATCATCATCGTTGATGGCGCCGAAGAAGAAGGGTGGAGCCACGACGGATCCTACCACGTCCAAGCCACCTTCCCAGGCGGCCGCAGGCGGCGCAGCCGGCGCGGGCGCTATGGCTGGGACGGGCGGAGCAGGAGGCGCAAGTGGTGCGGGTGCCTTGCACCCCCGCCACATTGCTGAGCCTAGCCACAGGACCGGCGATGTCGCAGCCGGTCAACTTCCAAGACATTTTGGTGAGCATAGTCATCATAGTAATGTAGTTCATACTGTTGCGACCCAGGACCCAGCCACCGCAACATCCAAGAATGTAGCGGCGACGTCTAACAATGGCGCGGGGAGGCATACGCCGCGACCATCGCAAGATGGGCACAACACGCTCCCCCATGTTGCTGGCGGTTCCAGACGGTCGCAAGATGAGATCCCTATGCAGCAACTTCTGATTGCTCACGGAGCACCACCACCACCACCAAGTCCGCCGGTTGGCGAGCATAAGCCGCCGCGGCATGGACGCAACAAAGCTCCTTCTGGCTTTGCCAGGAGTCGAGCGACGCTTCATTCTGTGCTCCCGACCATGCCAACCACGGCGGCAGAGGCCATGGCGCGGGTTCAAATACTTTTGAACTTCCTGCCAGGCCCTGACAAGATGGACGAATGGAGAGCCACCATTCAGAGTCTCATTAGTATTGCCGATCCCAGCAAAACACAAGACGTGGGGCCCTCGCGGCGACCACCCACCTTGCTGGCGGGACCGTCCGGCTATCTTGCCGAAGACGCCACGCCCACGGTGCAGTCACCTCAGCACCCCCCACCGTCACAATGGCCGGCCCACCAATCAAACAACCATGACATGCTGTCTATGGCCTCGTCGGCTCCACGGTGCCGCCAAGATCAGCGCCAAGTGCTCCGCGAGCGGCGCGATGAACACGCCCGCATGAAGATCGAGCGACGCCGGGAAGCACGCCGTCAATATGACAATTGTGTCAGGCAGGCAGTGAACGTGCTCGCGCCAGTAGCCGCTGGGTACTTGCCCTATGATGTGGGGTGCCCAGTGTTTGCTCGTGAGCTGCGGCAAGTTCGCTGGCCGTCCACCCGTGCCTTCAAGCCAGAGCTGCCCGACAAGTATGACGGCCCGCTCAACCTAGCCGAGTTCATTGGCATCTACACCATCGCGCTGGAAGCTGCCGGGGGACAGGAGGAGAAAGTACTCGCCAACTACTTCCCGTTGGCACTTCGGCCCAATGTCAGGTTGTGGTTGATGAACCTGCCTGAGGGCTCCATCTCTTCTTGGGCGGATCTGTGCCATCATTTCATTGGTGCTTACCAGGGTGGCCACAAGCTCCCGGGCCAGCCCAGCAATTTGCAGGTGATCCCCAAAGGGATGGAGAGAACCTCCGCAAGTACATACAATAGTTCAACCGTGTGCACCACAACATCCCCGACATCCATCCTGCAACTGTCGTTGCATTGTTCCACACGAATGTGCGCAACCACAGGATGCGGTCTGAGATGAATGTCGAGCAGGTCAAGACCATCAACGATCTGTACACCTTGGCGGATAGGTGTGCACGTGCGAAGGAAGGGAGGCAACTCCCCGGGGAAGATGCTGGTGCTGACGTCGACTCCGAGGACGACGACGCGTCAACCCCGCAGAATAAGAACAGAAGGTGTAACAAAAAGACCAAGAACAAGACTATACTGGCCGTCGAGAGCTCCGGCTACACCAATGCCACCAAGAAGCCAAAGGCAGACATCCCCGGCAAGGAGGTTGCCGGGTACGATGGCGGTCGAGAAGCTGCGGCAGGCGAGAAGGCTGGCAAGATTGGCGGGCCATACTGCAAGATCCACCGCACCAAAGGCCACGACCTCCAGCAATGCTGGAAAGTAGAGCAACTTGCCGAAAAGCAGAAGCAATAGTACGAGAAGGGTGACAAGGAGAAGGGCCAAGATGGTGCTGGTGGGTCCGGCAAGCAAGACCATGGTGGCTGCGGAGGCCGCGGCGGCAAGGCCAAGCAGCCAAAAGAGAAGGTTGCTCAAGGCCAGCAAGAAGAGGACGATAGCAATGAGGACGGAGGCGGGTCCGACAAGGAGTTCCAAAATGCGGTGGGTGCCATGTGTGTTGACGGAGGCGCATCTTTGCACTCCTCGCACCGGAAACTAAAGCAGTGGATTTGCGAAGTCAATGTAGCAGAGCCGGTGATGGAGGCACAGAAGCCACTCAAGTGGTTGCACTCGCCCATCGTCGTTGACGCCGAGGACCACCCTGATCGCACCACTGCGGTCGGGTGTTTGTCGTTGTTGGTCTCGCCAACAATTCGCAACCTGAAGGTGACAAAGATGCTGGTTGACGGTGGGGCTGGCTTGAACTTGATCTCTCCAGATGTGATCAAGAGGCTGCAGATCCCCGACAAGGATCTCGAGGAGACAGGAAGCTTCCAAGGGAACAGTCCTGGGAGGAACAAACTGAAGGGAAGTCACATTGCCGTCTATGTTCGGCAGCGAGGTCAACCATCGGACGGAGAAGATTACCTTCGACGTCGTCAAGATGCCGCTACTGTACAATGGAATTCTGGGCCACCCAGCCCTGGTAAAGTTTATGGCCATGTCGCACTATGCGTACAACGTCATCAAGATGCCGGGGCCGATGGGGGTCCTCACCATCAAGTCAAACTACAAGGACGCAATCATCTGTGCTGACAAGCTCTACCGGGAGGTGGCAGCAGCAGTTGCCATCGAGGCACTTGCCCCTGCCGTCAAAACTCCCGGGGGAGAGAAGAAGAAGAAGATCGGCAAGACCTCTGTGAAGGACTCCAGGAAGCGCACTTCAGAGTGCAGCGTGCCTATCGAGGACACACCAGAGAGCTCTACCGGCAAGAGCAAGAGAGCCAAGGCTTCCGTGTACACGACCAAACAAGTTTCTGTGATGGGGGATGGGACGAGTGGCACTTTTTCTGAAAGTGCCACTCTCGGCGACAAATAGGGGGTCGAGCTCGTTGCCTTCCTACGGGTGAATGCCAGTGTGCTTCCCCGGCAAGCATCTGACATCCCCGAAGTTCTTAGGAAGGCATTAGAGCACCACCTTGCTATCTGCCCTCATGCGAGACCCGTCAAGTAGAAGGTCAGGAAGCAAGCCTTGGTGCAGAAGTGATACTCCCCACGGAACTCAAATACGGGTCACCTCAAGTCTTGGCCTTCAATGAGGAGGACCAAGATGAGTTGTGGCATGACAATGCCACGTTCCTTGAGGAAGATCGTTTCCAGGCTGCTACCCGTGCTGCACGGTACCAGCAAGCTTTGCACCGCTACCTTAGCCGCAAAGTGAACGCCAGGGACCTTGAGAAAGGCGACCTTGTTCCTCGTTGGATTCGATCCATGAAGGGTAAAAAAACAAGTTGACGCCGAAGTGGGAGGGCCCTTACCGGGTAATACGAGTCACTAGGTCTGGCACAGTCCACCTAGAAACCGAAGATGGAACTCCGGTGCTAAACTCAGGAAATATTGAGCATCTTCGTAAGTTTTACCCAAAAGGCGCGGTTGCCGGGCTGCCCGGCAACCTCTTTTGTACAAGTTTGCCGTCAAGGCATGTAATCCTTTGTACAAAGCTGGGCACAGATCCCGTGCATAATAAATAAAAGTTAAATGTTTCACAATTCTTTGTCAAAGTACATATTTATTTATGTGTTGCAGGCAGTCTTGTGTTACATTTTGCCTTGCATAAGGTGATTAACGAACCGTCAAGGTTCTAGCCTCCTCTTTTCTCTTCTTTCTTTTTCTTAAAGGAAGGAAGGATTCCTCGCGTACAAGTTTCCCGGGGGGAGTGACGGTATGGATACCAAAGGACGCGTTCAAGATATCACCCTACGGCAAGAAGTACAACAAGGAATGAGCTAAGTTGCAAAACTTTAAAATAAATTCTTTGTTGTAGTTGCAGTTCTCCTTGAACGACTTTGGCCTTTGTATGAGAAACCTGCACGCTAAGGAACCTTGTCGTGATCAACTGCGCTCTTACTTTGCTTCAACTTCGCTCAGCAGCCTAAGGAACCGCGTTGTGACCGTCAAGCGTGACCTTGCCGGCAGTGGCACTTCCGACAAGCTGCTAAGGACCTATTCCTCAAGTGCTTGTGGCAAGGGTGTGCACACGGGCAAGTTTCTGGCAAGCGTAGGGTACAAAAATCATGCAAAGGCAGAATGGAATAAGGAGAACAGCGCACATACATCCATCTTAAACACAAGTTATAATACATCAAGGCCAAGTGCAGTTCTGATTTAAGATAAACATGTCTTTTGCATGATCTTACACGCGGCAAATTAAGGTGGCGAGCCTAGCTCGTGACCCCACCCTCTTTCCTGGGGATTTGGCTAACCATATCGGCGATGGGCGCAACAAGCTCATCGACGGCCCTGGTGTCGCTGCCCTTGGGCAGTCTCACGAAGACCTTGGAAAGGTCGATGTTTGTGATTCGGTACACCACTTTCCTGAGCATCTTGAAGAGGACATCCCAGCAAAGCCTGCGGGACTCGTTGGCAAGATATGCAGCTCGAGCACCGTGGTGTTTCTTCAGCACCTCACCCAAGCTTTCGAAAAAGAAGGCGAGCCTGGCACTGGTGGTGTCCCCTTCGGCGGTGGAGTAGTGATATTCCGACAAGCCCAGGGCGCGTAGATTGACGGAAATATTCTCCGCGGCGACCACAAGCCAGTTGGCCCAAAGCCTGTAGGCGTCCTTGAGCTTGTTGAAGGAAGTTGCGGCACTTGCAAGTTTTGACTTCTCATCCTGAAGTTCCTTCGTCAAGGTCTTCTCACGCTTTTTGGCTTCGTCAAGAGACAGCCCCAAGGTGTTTAGCTTCAGCTTGTGATCTTCGATCGTGTCTTTGGCCTTGGCGAGCTCTTGGTTCTTGGTGGATACCGAAGTTTGCAGCCCCGCCAGGGTGTGGATTGCCTTCTCCGCATCTGCTTTGAGCGCCGAGATCTCTTTGTCGTTGGCAGCAAGGTTTGCTTCAAGTGCTCGCACTTTGTTTTCCAGTTCAATCTTGGCGACCTCTGCAGCTCTGGCAGCATTGATGGCCTCCTTGATCTTGCCGGCATGCTCTGCGGCTTGAGCCTTGATAGCCTCTTTGTGCTTCTGCCGTAGTTCCTTGGTTTGTTGGGCAACGAGAGCCTGGATCTCATTGTCCTTGCCACGAAGCGTAGCAGCAAGCCCGGCTTCAGGAGCGGCAAGCTCTTCCTTATAAGCGTCAAGGCCGACCCAGCGCTCATTCAACTTTGCCTGCTCCGTTGCTATCTTCCGTGCAGCCTCCTACTGTGCCTTCTCGGCATCAGCCTTTTCCAGAATGAACTTCTCCTGGGCCTTGGCGAGCTGAGTTTGACGTTCATAGAGGTCTTGGAGGCATTCCACATACCAAATCTGCGTTTCTTCCACGTGTCTCTTGAAATCGTCCTCCGCCTTGTCAAGGACGGCCACCCTGGAGTCCAAGTTATCCGTGCGGTCACGGTGGAACGCCTGGAGTTTCTGGAAGTTCTCGATCATGGCTTTGAGGAGTTGCTGCTCCTTGGTCTCATTGATGTTGGCAGGCAGCTCGTCAACAACCTCAAGTCCGGTAGCAGTAAGGACCTCACCGTCGAAGACCTCTCCTTCCATAGGCACCCCGATGCATGACGTCCCAGGAAGGTTGACGAACAGATTGTCGCCAACTTTCAAGTATCTGTTTGAGAAGGGTTCTTCAGATGTCGAGGGGTGGTCATCGGCGACTGCCTTGCCGGCCAAGATCGCCCTCCTAGCCAAGTTAGTGCTTGGCGCTCCTGAGACAGGAATATCTTCAGTGGCCTCGATGTTGTGATTGCTGCCTTCCTCAGTAGCACCCGTGGTGGCCTCTTCGTGAGCAGCCTTGGCGGTCTCCTCGCCGGTCATCCTGATGGCCTCACCAGCAGCAATTTTGCTGGCCTTGTTGGTGATACGTACATTTTGCATCATGTTTTCCTACTATTATTTATAGTGTTTTTAATCAATATAACACTTTGTGGAGTAATTCTAATGCCTTTTCTCTCTTAATATGCAAGATTTACATAAAGAGGGAGATTGCCGGCAGTTGGAATTCTGGACCTGAAAATGCTATGTCAGAGATACCTATTCTGCACATCTCCAAATGAGCTGAAATTTCACAGAGATTTATTTTGGGATAAATAAAAAATATTGGAGAAAAGAAGTACCAGAGGGGGCCACCCAGGTGCCCACGAGGCACCAAGGCACGCCCACCCCCCTGGGCGCGCCCTGGTGGCTTGTGGGGCCCCTGGCCAGCCTCCGGTGCCCATCTTCTGGTATATAAGCCCATTTGCCCTAAAAAAATAAAGAGAAGACTTTCGGGACAGAGCGCCGCCGTCTCGAGGCGGAACTTGGGCAGGAGCACTTTTGCTCTCCGGCGGAGCGATTCCGCCGGGGATACTTCCCTCCGGGAGTGGGAAATCGAAGCCATCGACATCACCAACGATCCTCTCATTGTGGGAGGACCATTCTTCATTAACATCTTCACCAGCACCATCTCATCTCAAACCCTAGTTCATCTCTTGTATTCAATCTTTGTCTCAAAACCTCAGATTGGTACCTATGGGTTGCTAGTAGTGTTGATTACATCTTGTAGTTGATGCTAGTTGGTTTATTTGGTGGAAGATTATATGTTCAGATCCATTATGCTATTCAATACCCCTCTGATCTTGGACATGAATATGATGTGTGAGTAGTTACTTTTGTTCTTGAGGACATGGGAGAAGTCTTGTCATAAGTAATCATGTGAATTTGGTATTCGTTTAATATTTTGATGATATGTATGTTGTTGATTCTCTTAGTGGTTTCATGTGAACGTCGACTACATGGGTTGCTAGAGTGACAAAAGCATAAACCCTAGTTTATGCGCTATTCCGTAAGGGGCTGCTTTGGTTCCATATGTTTAATGCTATGGTTAGATTTATCTTAATTCTTCTTTCGTAGTTGCGGATGCTTGCGAGAGGGGTTAATCATAAGTGGGAGGCTTGTTCAAGTAAGAATAGCACACAAGCACTGGTCCACCCACATATCAAATTATCAAATTAGCAAACGCGAATCAAACAAACATGATGAAAGTGACTAGATGAAATTCCCATGTGTCCTCGAGAATGCTTTGCTTAATATACGAGTTCGTTCTGGCTTGTCCTTTGCTACATAAAGGATTGGGCCACCATGTTGCACTCTTTTTTACCTTTACTATTTGTTACTTGTTACAAATTATCTTGCTATCAAACTACTCGTTACCGATAATTTTAGTGCTTGAAGAAAATACCTTGCTGAAAACCGTTTGTCATTTCCTTCTGCTCCTCGTTGGGTTCGACACTCTTACTTATTGAAAGGACTACAATTGATCCCCTATACTTGTGGGTCATCAAGACTCTTTTCTGGCACCATTGCCGGGGAGTGAAGCGCCTTTGGTAAGGAAACATTTATATTATGTGCTGAAATTTATTGTCACTTGTCACTATGGAAAGTAATCCTTTGAGGGGCTTGTTCAGGGTATCTTCACCTCGACCAGAAGCAATAAGAGTTGCTCCTCAACCTATTGAACCTACTGAAAATATTTATTATAAAATTCCTTCGGGTATGATAGAGAAACTGCTAGCTAATCCTTATGCAGGAGATGGAACGGTACATCCCGATATGCACTTGATCTATGTGGATGAAATTTGTGTATTGTTTAAGCTTGCAGGTTTATCCGGAGATGGAGTTAAGAGGAAGGTATTCCCTTTATCTTTGGAGGGAAAGGCATTGACATGGTATAGGCTATGTGATGATACTGAAACATGGGATTGGAACCGGTTGAAGCTGGAATTCCACCAGAAATTTTATCCTATGCATTTGGTTCATCGTGATGAGAATTATATATATATTTTTTGGCCTCGTGAAGGAGAAAGTATCACTCAAGCTTGGGGGAGGCTTAAGTATATGTTGCACACATGCGCCAATCATGAGCTCTCAAGAGAAATAATTCTTCAAAACTTTTATGCTCGGCTTTCTCATAATGATCAATCCATGCTTGATACTTCTACAGCTGGTTCCTTTATGAAGAGAACTATTGAATCTAGATGGGATCATCTAGAAAGAATTAAACGCAATTATGAAGATTGGGAAATCAACAAAGGTAATGAGTCAGGTATAAATCTTGAGTTTGACTGTGTTAAATCTTTTATGGAAACCGATGCTTTTCGTAAGTTTAGCACTAAATATGGACTTGACTCTGAGATAGTAGCTACCTTTTGTGAATCTTTTGCTGCTCATATTGATCTCCCTAAGGAGAGATGGTTTAAATATCACCCACCTATTGAATTGAAAGAAGAACATGTTAGTGTCAATGAGGAAACAATTGTTTATCATGTTGATCCAGTTGTGCCTACTGCTTATATTGAGAAACCTCCTTTACCTGTTAGGATTAAGGAACATGCTAAAGCTTCAACTATGGTTAATAAGAGTAATATTAGAGCACCTAGACCTTCTGAACAAATTAAAGTTGAACCTAGTGTTGCAATGGTTAAAGATCTTTTGGTTGATAATATTGATGGACATGTCATATATTTCTGTGATGAAGCAACTAGAATTGCTAAACCAGACCCTAAAGATAAAAACAAACCTGTGGTTGGCATGCCTGTTATTTCTATTAAAATTGGAGATCATTGCTATCATGGTTTATGCAATATTGGTGCTAGTGTGAGTGCTATTCCGTTTACTCTTTACCAAGAAGTCATGAATGATATTGCACCTGTTGAGATTGAAGGTATTGATGTTACTATTAAGCTTGCAAACAGAGATACTATTTCACCACTTGGGATTGTTAGAGATGTTGAAGTCTAGTGTGGTAAGATCAAATACCCTACTGATTTTCTTGTTCTTGGATCACCACAAGATGATTTTTGTCCTATTATATTTGGTAGACCCTTCTTGAATATTGTTAATGCTAAGATTGATTGCACTAAAGAGATTGTTAGTGTTAATTTTGGTGAGATGTCTCATGAGTTTAATTTCTCTAAGTTTCGTAGACAACCTCATGATAAAGAATTACCCAATAAAGATGAAATTATTGGTCTTGCTACTATTGTTGTGCCTCCTACTAATCCACTAGAACAATATTTGCTTGAGCATGAGAATGACATGAATATGAATGAAAGAAATGAAATAGATGAATTATTCTTTAAACAAGCACCTATCCTGAAACATAATTTGCTTGTTGAAACCTTGGGAGGTCCACCTCCACCCAAGGGTGATCCTGTATTTGATTTGAAGCAATTACCTGATACTCTTAAATATGCTTATCTTGATGAAAAGAAGATATATCCTGTTATTATTAGTGCTAACCTTTCAGAGCATGAAGAAAAGAGATTACTTAAAACTCTGAAGAAGCACCATGTCGCTATTGGATATACTCTCAATGATCTTAAGGGCATCAGTCCCACTTTATGTCAGCATAAAATTCATATGGAGCCAGATGCTAAACCCGTTGTTGATCATCAAAGAAGATTAAATCCTAAAATGAAGGATGTGGTAAGAACTGAAATATTAAAGCTTCTGGAAGCAGGTATAATTTATCCCATAGCTGATAGTAGATGGGTAATTCATGTTCATTGTGTTCCTATGAAAGGAGGTATTACCGTTGTTCCCAATGATAAAAATGAACTTATCCAACAAAGAATTGTAACTGGTTATAGGATGGTAATTGATTTCAGGAAATTAAATAAAGCTACTAGAAAAGATCATTACCCCTTGCCTTTTATTGATCAAATGTTAGAAAGATTGTCTAAGCATACACACTTTTGTTTCCTAGATGGTTATTCTGGTTTCTCTCAAATACCTGTGTCACCTGAAGATCAAGAGAAAAACACCTTTACTTGTCCTTTTGGAACTTATGCTTATCGTCGTATGCCTTTTGGTTTATGTAATGCACCTGCTACCTTTCAAAGATGTATGACTGCTATATTCTCTGACTTCTATGAAAAGATTGTTGTGGTTTTCATGGATGATTTCTCCGTTTATGGAAATTCTTTTGATGATTGCTTGAGCAACCTTGATCGAGTTTTGTAGAGATGTGAAGAAACTAATGTTGT
The DNA here is from genome assembly GCA_039707655.1 of Elymus sibiricus. NCBI lineage: Eukaryota > Viridiplantae > Streptophyta > Magnoliopsida > Poales > Poaceae > Elymus > Elymus sibiricus. The sequence goes on from CM077670.1 coordinate 209,060,523, forward strand.
CTTGAATTGGGAGAAGTGTCACTTTATGGTGAATGAAGGTATAGTCCTTGGGCATAAAATTTCTGAAAGAGGTATTGAAGTTGATAAAGCTAAAGTTGACTTTATTGAGAAAATGCCATGTCCTAAAGATATCAAAGGTATAAGAAATTTCCTTGGTCATGCTAGTTTCTATAGATGGTTTATAAAAGACTTCTCTAAAATTTCTAGACCAATTACCAATCTCTTGCAAAAAGATGTTCCATTCGTTTTTGATGATGATTGTGTAGAAGCCTTTGAAATACTTAAGAAAGCCTTAATTTCTACACCAATTGTTCAACCACCTGATTGGAACCTACCCTTTGAAATTACGTGTGATGCTAGTGATTATGCCATTGGTCCTGTTCTAGGACAAAGAGTTGATAAGAAATTGAATGTTATTCATTATGCTAGTAAACCTCTAGACAGTGCATGTGACGCCCCCGACTCGACCGTGCACTAATCATACACGCAAATGCACACGATCAAGCCTAAGGACTCACTTGAAGATATCACAACAGAACTCGAAACACAAATAAAAGTCATACAATCTTTATAATACAAGCCAGGGGCCTCGAGGGCTCGAATACATAAGCTCGCGATCATGCATTAGCGGAAGCAAACACAATATCCGAGTACAGACATAAAAGGGAAACAAGTTTGCCTTAAGAAGGCTAGCATAACAACGACACTGATCGAAAAGGCGCAGGCCTCCTGCCTGGGAGCCTCCTATCTACTCCTGGTCATCGGTCTCCACGTAGTAGTAGGCTCCACCTGAAGTGTAGTAGCAGTCGTCGGTGGGAGCAACTGACTCCTGGGCTCGGGCATCTGATCATAGTAAACGGGTATGGGGAAAAATAGGTAGCAAAGCAACTGTGAGTACTCATCCAAAGTACTCGCAAGACTTACATCAGAACTATACTAAGTATGCATCGGTATCAAAGGAATGGGGCTATATCTTTGGACTAAATAGTAGAAATACCAGAATAGAGGGGAAGGCCTAGCCTATCGAAGACTAGCATCTTTAGCGTCTTGCAGCATTAGAAGAGTGTAGATTGGCATATTATAAAGTAACAAGCATGTAGAAGCAAAGCCAGAGATCCTTCCTCGACTCCCTGCAAGAAATCGATCCCGGAGCTTACAGTTAAAGTAACATGTATTCAGTTCAAGTTGTAGTAGATCGGGATACAACACTGAGCGTCCTGTTACCGTGGACACGGCTATTCGAATAGATCACTTCCCTATAGGGGTGCACTACTGTTACCCAACACGCTCGATTAACTCTGGCCGGACACACTTTTCTTGGTCATGCCCGGCCTTGGCTGATCGACACGACATAGTCCTACCTAGACTCAGCAGAGAGGTCCCCGCCGGTCTACACCCTAAGCGCTCAGGGGTCTTGGGCCCATCGCCCTTTGCACTCCGGGTCGTTGTGAGGTGGATCCAGCGCCACCCCTCTCCAGGATGGCATGATCCGACCCGGTCACAATGCTGAACTGGACATCTGACTGAGCTTTTGGCTAATACATACGGCGCCGAGGGCCCCATTAAACCATTATCCCACATGGTGGTAGCGCGTATAGGCCAGTGGCCAACTCAGATCAAATACCCAAATCCGTTAGTGAATTATTAGGAGCTCGCGGTGATGATCAGTACTCCTGTCGCCCCGTCTCGAGGAAGTGCAACAAGGGTCAGGCCCATCCCTCTCTAGGGCGGTCTCTGCCTGCCCGTCCGCGCCTCGTAATTATCTCGCGGGTACCCTCCAGGTCAACCCGACTCCACATTTCCCACGGGTACCCCTCGGGGTCGACCCGCCTGCAACAAAGGTCTGAGGTAAAAGTCATGGTAACCGTGTGTCCAAAACATCAAAGGGAAACCCGAGGAATCACCCTCGATGGATTCCTACTCGATGTAATCCGTTAAGGAGAACCAGGAGGAATCACCCTCGATGGTTCCCACTTGAGAGGTTGCACGACAGAGTCATCATCGGGAAGGGGAGAGCGAGGAATCACCCTCTGCAATCGCCATCGATGTGCTGTACTACAGGGATATCATCAGGAGTGCAGTACGAGGTATCACCCTCGGCACTCGATAGTAGCCCTGCAGAGCCGTACAACTAAGGGGGTGTGCGGTGATGTGACGGTCTCTGCACATCGATCACAAAGATCGAGGTACTGGTACAAAGCGGGGCAACAGGGACAAAAGTGAGGGGTCACTGATGGATCACTAAGCAACCTATTCTAAGCAGTTTAGGATGACAGGTAAGTAACAACAGCAGGTTACAAAAACAGGCTATGCATCAGAATAGGAGCAAACAATTACAGTAGCAAAATCTAATGCAATCATGAGGGAGAAGGAATAGGCGATATAGGAATGATCAAGGGGGTTTTGCTTGCCTAGAAGCTCTGCTGAAATGGTCTGGTCGTCGACGACGTAGTCGTACTCAGTTGTGTCGATGGTAGTCTGGGGGTCTATCGGGAGAGAAGGAGGTGGAAGAAACAATAAATACACGGCAAACATTGCAATAGGGATGCATGACATGGCATTATGTTATTCGAGGGGTGCCCTAATGCAGTACTACGCAAGTTAGTCGGAGCAGGAAAACATCTGAAGGTGTTCTACCAGCTCCGGGCAATTACCGGTCAGATGAATCGGAGGGGAAAGTTCCATGTTCATCATGTTAGAGGGGTGTGGCAGGTATGTGGGTGGCATATTCGGATTCTTCATATTTTTCTGATCGTTTTTCATATATAAATTATTTTCATCCGAGTTATGGTTTATTTTATATGATTTTTCAAAGTTTTAAACATTTTCTGAATTTTCTGGATTTATTTAATTCGAATTATCCAAAACAGTAATATGTGACGTCATCATGACGTTAGTGTGACGTCAGCGGGTCAAACCCAGCTGACCAGGGTCAAACCTGACCAGTGGGTCCCACTGGTCAGTGACTGATTTAATTTAATAGAGATTAATTTAGTTAATTAGGTTAATTATCAAGTGGGACCCAGTTGTCAGTGACTAATTAGTACTTAAATTAATTAACAGATTAATTAACAGATTATTTATTTATAAAAATGTTTAATTAGTGCGGGGCCCGCATGTCAGTGACTGGTCAAACCCAGTCAGCAGGTTTGACCAGGTCAACCCGGTCAACGGACCCACTGGGCCCACAGGTCAGTGGCCTAGGGAGGTGCCACGTGGGGGCCACATCAGCGCCGTCGCCGGAGTAACTCCGGCGACCATTTCGCGCGGCGGCGCGTACGGGTGGCGGTCGGATTTCGCCGTCCGGCGTCCGTTTGGCACGCGCGAGGTGGCGTTCGAACGAGCGCAGAGAGCCGCATCGGATGGTGGTGGTGCCGTGGCCGGAGACGGCGTGCAGCGACGGCGGCGAGCTTGCAAGCGGCGGCCGGAGTTCGGGTAGTGGCGGAATCGGCGATGTTGTGCGCAAGCGAGCGAACGAAGCGGCTAGCGGGGCTCTACTCGTTGCGGCAAGGACGACTGGCACGGGTACGTGACCATTTGGTCACTAGAGCCACGTCGGCGACGAGCTCGCTCGGCGATGGGCTCGGCCTCGTCGGGTACAACAGCTAGGGGACGAATGAGAGAGAGAGACAGACGAGGGGAAAGGTGGAGATGCTCACGGCGAGCCTGTAGGTGTGCGTAATGGGCTCGGGGAAGGCTTGCTGGCGACGTACGGCGGCGGTGATCCCGGGTGCCCGAGGAAGAAGACGACGGCATGCACGGCATTGCGATGGCTCCCGTCTCTAGGTCGTTGGCTCGGACGGAGTAGCGGACGGCGGCGGATCGATTGGGCATGGAGACGAGGTGAGACGGTGGCGGTGGCTACGCAGATGAGCTCGCAACGGCGACGACCGCGTCGGCCATGGAGGGGGGGGAGAAAACGAGCGAGAGGAGAGGGGGAAAAGATCCTGGCCTCGTCCCCGAGATCCACGGCAGCGATCTTATCCCCCCAGGGCTCCTGTAGCGACGCGAGGGCGAGCGGGCGCGGCTGGAATGGCGAGCGCGTGCGGGTGGCGCTATGGCCACTGTGGTCGAGCGGGAGGTAAGGGAAAGGCCGGCCAAGCTGGGCTGGGCCGCACTGTGCACCACTTAGGCCCAGTCCAGCAGCGCACTGGTGCTCATTTTCTTTTATTTTCTGTTTCTTTTATTAGCTATTGTTTTGCCTTTTCTTTTCACACCAAATGACTTCTATAAAATGTGAGACTTGTCCAATTAAATACTAGGCAATATTTATCACTGCCAGAAAAAGGTTTGGAGTCAAATTGATTTCATTTGATTTTTGGATTAAATGAAATGGATTAAATTTTGCTATTTTAGTACTGTTTTAATTAGGTTAGGGGCAATTTAAGAATCCAAATAATGTTGGCATTATTTTTATAATTGCTTTGGGATTATTTGCAACATTATGAACATTTTTATCCTACTGTTTGGATAACTTTTAATTTTGACTTTATTTTAAATTTGAATTTGAAGTTGGATTATTCTCTAAATGCAATTTATTTAGGATGATCATGATGACATGGCTAATTAATTAGCTTAATGACAGGGTTGAGATCTGGGGATGTTACAAATCTCCCCCACTACAAGAAATCTCATCCCGAGATTTAAGAGGTGGGATAAGGGGGTATCTGTGGGATCAAGGATGTACAGGAGAGTCAAGTTTCGATCCTGGGGAACTGTGGTTAGTGTGGGTTAAAAATAGGAAGGGCGGTGACATCTTGCATGGCCATGATAATAAGGCACGTTAGAGGATAGTTTGTCAGCTAGGTTGGCAACAACGTTGGTACCAAGGGCGAGGATCGAAGAGAACAATTTTCCCGCTCATTAAGACGAGGCGGAACGATAGGCAAAGTTCTCATCCACCATCGGTTACCTGAATGCCAGCAACAATAGTAACATGGTGTTACCGATAGAGTGGTACACCGGGCTGTTTGCATAAGTAGGGAATCATTACTGCTTAGATAAAAGCTGGATTACAAGAAAGGTTAAACAGACCAATGGAAAGGAAAATGTGATGATCAGATTAAACAGACCTATGGGAAGGAATAATTGCAGACAAACCAGCTCTCCGGGTGGATGTGATCACGAGAACCTAATGTTAGTTTTAGTAAAATCTTTAACCCAAATAGGAGAGAGATCAGAGTCCCAGAGTAAGGAAGAGGAATAAAAGATCATAATCCCACCCATTGGCGACGTGGGCCCGTAACCCACACAGCCATGTTAGTAAAACAGTGTTGAAAGTCAAGACTCAACTTCAGCCAAGGAGTTGGAAAGGGGCTTCCTACAGGCAGTCAGCTCTGATACAAACTTGTGACGCCCCCGACTCGACTGTGCACTAATCATACACGCAAATGCACACGATCAAGCCTAAGGACTCACTTGAAGATATCACAACACAACTCTAAACACAAATAAAAGTCATACAAGATTTATAATACAAGCCAGGGGCCTCGAGGGCTCGAATACATAAGCTCGCGATCAAGCATTAGCGGAAGCAAACACAATATCTGAGTACAGACATAAAAGGGAAACAAGTTTGCCTTAAGAAGGCTAGCATAACAACGACACTGATCGAAAAGGCGCAGGCCTCCTGCCTGGGAGCCTCCTATCTACTCCTGGTCGTCGGTCTCCACGTAGTAGTAGGCTCCACCTGAAGTGTAGTAGCAGTCGTCGGCGGGAGCAGCTGACTCCTGGGCTCGAGCATCTGATCATAGTAAACGGGTATGGGGAAAAAGAGGTAGCAAAGCAACTGTGAGTACTCATCCAAAGTACTCGCAAGACTTACATCAGAACTATACTAAGTATGCATCCGTATCAAAGGAATGGGGCTATATCTTTGGACTAAATAGTAGAAATACCAGAATAGAGGGGAAGGCCTAGCCTATCGAAGACTAGCATCTTTAGCGTCTTGCAGCATTAGAAGAGTGTAGATTGGCATATTATAAAGTAACAAACATGTAGAAGCAAAGCCAGAGATCCTTCCTCGACTCCCTGCGAGAAAGAGATCCCGGAGCTTACAGTTAAAGTAACATGTATTCATTTCAAGTTGTACTAGATCGGGATACAACACTGAGCGTCCTGTTACCGTGGACGCGGCTATTCGAATAGATCACTTCCCTGCATGGGTGCACTACTGTTACCCAGCACGCTCGATTAACTCTGGCCGGACACACTTTTCTCGGTCATGCCCGGCCTTGGCTGATCGACACGACGTAGTCTTACCTAGGCTCAGCAGAGAGGTCCCCGCCGGTCTACATCCTAAGCGCTCAGGGGTCTTGGGCCCATCGCCCTTTGCACTCCGGGTCGTTGTGCGCAAGGTGGATCCAGCGCCACTCCTCTCCTGGATGGAACAATCCGACCCGGCCACAATGCTGAACTGGACATCTGACTGAGCTTTCGGCTGATACATACGGCGCCGAGGGGGCCATTAAACCATTATCCCACGTGGTGGTAGTGCGTATAGGCCTGTGGCCAACTCAGATCAAATACCCAAATCCGTTAGTGAATTATTAGGAGCTCGTGGTGACGATCAGTAGTCCTATCGCCCTGTCTCGAGGAAGTGCAACAAGGGTCAGGCCCATCCCTCTCTAGGGCGGTCTCTGCCTGCCCGGCCGCGCCTCGTAATTATCTCACGGGTACCCTCTAGGTCAACCCGACTTCACATTTCCCGCGGGTACCCCTCGGTGCCAACCCGCCTGCAACAAAGGTCTGAGGTAAAAGTCATGGTAACCGTGTGTCCAAAACATCAAAGGGAAACCCGAGGAATCACCCTCGATGGACTCCTACTCGATGTAATCCATTAAGGAGAACCAGGAGGAATCCCCCTCGATGGTCCCCTCTTGAGAGGTTGCACGACAGAGTCATCATCGGGAAGGGGAGAGCGAGGAATCACCCTCTGCAATCACCATCGATGTGCTATACTACAGGGATATCACTAGGAGTGCAGTACAAGGTATCACCCTTGGCACTCGATAGTAGCCCTACAGAGCCGTACAACTAAGGGGGTGTGCGGTGATGTGACGGTCTCTGCACATCGATCACAAAGATCGAGGTACTGGTACAAAGCGGGGCAATAGGGACAAAGGTGAGGGGTCACTGATGGATCACTAACCAACCTATTCTAAGCAGTTTAGGATGACAGGTAAGTAACAACAGCAGGTTACAAAAACAGGATATGCATCAGAATAGGAGCAAACCATTACAGTAGCAAAATCTAATGCAAGCATGAGGGAGAAGGAATAGGCAATATAGGAATGATCAAGGGGGTTTTGCTTGCCTGGAAGCTCCACCAAGTTCCAAGGACAAGTTCTATGAGAAGGTCATCAACCCCTACCTATCGGAGGTGATGAAACACCCTCAAGCCATCGAGATGTGTGAGGGGGTGCTTCACATCCGGGATGTTCAAGGGCCCAAGACGACCGGGAGCGTGGAGGCCAGGCTCCAAGCGGTGGAGCGAGAGATTTTCAAGTGACAAGGGATGGTAGAACGTGGACTCAGCGCCAACCACTCCATGATCACGGAATTCACCCATGATCACAAGGTGGATGGCCAATCAATGGGGGACATCGTCTTCAAGCTCAACGAATGAATTGACTATTTCCAAGACCAAATCTATGATCTTCAAAACCAAAATTTTGAGTCTGAGGCAAGATTCAAAGGTATGAGTTTAGCTGCAAGTTTCAGGACTCTGGAGACTCATTCATCCTTTTATGATGGGGAACCTACGCCATGGAAGCCGGAGGACAAGCCCACCACTTCATCACCACTACCATCACCGAAGAAGGAGACTTGAGTATACGGGTATGGGCACTCCCCTTGGCTTGTGCCAAGCTTGGGGGAGGTGCCCCGGTATCGTATCACCATCACTTTTATTACCTTTACCTATTTTTAGTTTGATCATGAGTTATTTCGTGATTTAGTTGAATAAAAGTTTAGTATGATCTATTTTCGAGTGCTAGTTTCGTGATCTATCTATCTATGTAATTGAGTTGAGAGTTATATAATAAAGAGTAGTTTGAGTTTTTGCTTCTTTACTTTTATGTTTCAATCCTAGCAATGAAAATAATGAAAAAGATCATATTCTAATCTTATGGAAAGTAATGACATTACATAAAGAAAAGTATAAGTGGTAAAATTTATTGAAAGTTAACAAACATAGCATCGGTCAATGATGCAATTCCTGAAAAAATTAATAAGGGAAGAGAAAATTCACATGCAAATACACTATCTTGGACATCTTTTATGATTGTGAGCCCTCATTGAGTATTTTATGTCAAATTGTTGACGTTGGACAAGGAAGACAACGTAATGAATTATGTTTGCTTATATTCACATAGAAGTTATATTGTCATAGATCCTCAAACATGTGGTGCTTGCCCAATATCTTTGCTAGCCAAAAATCCGCACCAAGTAGAGATACTACTTGTGCATCCAAAAACCTTGAACCTGGTTTCATTCCATTAGAGTCCACTATACCTACCTATGGATTGAATAAGATCCTTCAAGTAAGTTGTCATCAGTGCATAAAGCAATAAAAATTGCTCCTAAATATGTATGATATTTTATTGTAAGGGAAAATAAGCTTTGTATGATCTTGTGATGGTAAAGAAATAAAAGTGACGGACTGCATAATAAAGGTTGATATCACAAGGGGCAATATAAAGTGACGTTCCTTTGCATTATGAGCTTGTGCATCCAAAAACAAAAAGCGCATGACAACCTATGCTTCCCTCTGCGAAGGGCCTATCCTTTACCTTTATGTATTTACTTTTTATGCAAGAGTCAATAGTGTTCTCCTCTATTCCTTTTTATTTATTTTTCTCTTTTGCAAGCATCATGTGGTGGGGAAAGATCTAGGCATATATATCCAGTTGGATATGAGTGATCATGAGTTATTATTGTTGACATCACCCTTGAGGTGAATAAGTTGGGAGGCGAAATTATAAGCCCCTATCTTTCTATGTGTCTGGCTGAAACTTTTTGCTCCATATATATATTGTGAGTGTTAGCAATCATAGAAGACTAAATGATGGTTGAGTATGTGGACTTGCTAAAAAGCTCCTACATGAGACCCTTCCTGAAAATATGATGAATTGCAATTGCATTGTTGACTGAGAACATAGTTTGTTAGTTTTCAAGAAAGTTTATGCCTTATACTTTGTTGTTGTGATGAATTGTTACTTGCTCATGAGAAGTTCTATGATAATGAATATTGCTATTATAATAATGATCATGATGCTATTATATCCGTATTTTGTTTTTATCGACACCTCTCTCTCTAAACATGTGGACATGATTATCGATATCGGCTTTCGCTTGAGGATAAGCGAGGTCTAAGCTTGGGGGAGTTGATACATCCATTTTGCATCATGTTTTCCTACTATTATTTATAGTGTTTTAATCAATATAACACTTTGTGGAGTAATTCTAATGCCTTTTCTCTCTTAATATGCAAGATTTACATAAAGAGGGAGATTGCCGGTAGCTGGAATTCTGGACCTGAAAAGGCTATGTCAGAGATACCTATTCTGCACATCTCCAAATGAGCTGAAATTTCACAGATATTTATTTTGGAATAACTAAAAAATATTGGAGAAAATAAGTACCAGAGGGGGCCACCCAGACGCCCACGAGGCACCAGGGCACGCCCACCCCCCTGGGCACGCCCTGGTGGCTTGTGGGGCCCCTGACCAGCCTCCGATGCCCATCTTCTGGTATATAAGCCCATTTGCCCTAGAAAAAAAAAAGAGAAGACTTTCAGGACAGAGCGCCGCCGTCTCGAGGCGGAACTTGGGCAGGAGCACTTTTGCTCTCCGGCGGAGCGATTCCGCCGGGGATACTTCCCTCCGGGAAGGGGAAATCGAAACCATTGACATCACCAACGATCCTCTCATCATGGGAGGACCAATCTTCATCAACATCTTCACCAGCACCATCTCATCTCAAACCCTAGTTCACCTCTTGTATTCAATCTTTGTCTCAAAACCTCAGATTGGTACATGTGGGTTGCTAGTAGTGTTGATTACATCTTGTAGTTGATGCTAGTTGGTTTATTTGGTGGAAGATTATATGTTCAGATCCATTATGCTATTCAATACCCCTCTGATCTTGGACATGAATATGATGTGTGAGTAGTTACTTTTGTTCTTGAGGACATGGGAGAAGTCTTGTCATAAGTAATCATGTGAATTTGGTATTCGTTCGATATTTTGATGATATGTATGTTGTTGATTCTCTTAGTGTTGTCATGTGAACGTCGACTACATGACACTTCACCATCTTTGGGCCTAAGGGAATGCTTTGTGGAGTAGTAATTAGATGATGGGTTGCTAGAGTGACAGAAGCTTAAACCCTAGTTTATGCGCTATTCCGTAAGGGGCTGATTTGAATCCATATGTTAAATGATATGGTTAGATTTATCTTAATTCTTCTTTCGTAGTTGCGGATGCTTGCGAGAGGGGTTAATCATAAGTGTGAGGCTTGTTCAAGTAAGAACAGCACCCAAGCACCGGTCCACCCACATATCAAATTATCAAAGTAGCGAACGCGAATCAAAGAAACATGATGAAATTGACTAGATGAAATTCCCATGTGTCCTCGGGAACGCTTTGCTTATTATACGAGTTCGTTCCAGCTTGACCTTTGCTACAAAAAGGATTGGGCCACCTTGCTGCACACTTTGTTACCTTTACTATTTGTTACTTGTTACAAATTATCTTGCTATCAAACTACTCGTTACCGATAATTTCAGTGCTTGCAGAAAATACCTTGCTGAAAACCGCTTGTCATTTCCTTCTGCTCCTCGTTTGGTTCAACACTCTTACTTATCAAAAGGACTACGATTGATCCCCTATACATGTGGGTCATCTGTTGGCAGTGTCCTTCGCGATCTCCTCGATGGTGGAATTGACGTCCATGTCGTCAGATAAAGGTAAATCTGAAAGGATGGGGAGGAGAAGAAATCAAGACTCAGATCAAGTTCAAGAAAAAATGAGAGAGAGAGAAGGTTAAAAGAGAAAGCTACTCGATGGTAGAAGGCATACCAGACTGACATTGTTGAGGAGGGATAATCTCCTCCCTGGCAACATCGGTTGTCGTCGCCTAGTTGCCGGCAGCCACGGTTGCCAGTGCTTCATCAGTATGAACGGCCTCGTCTGTGGAGGACCTTGCCAGAGAACCGCTTGCCGGGGGAGCGGTTGATGGAGACGTCCCAGCTGGATCAGCCGCCGGGCGTTCCTCCTCGTGACGCTCTTCTCCTGTTCCCGTGTCGATGTCAGCAGTGAACATCTTAGCACCCACGCTCGCCAAAGGAAAGTGAATAGTGGCCTCACGCTGGGGGCTGCGCTGGGGGTTGGTTTCCGAGACGTCGTCATCCAGCGCCATGCTTATTGCTGGCTCCTCTTCTGCTCTGGTCCTCGGCATCTTGGCCATCCTTTGCACTAGGGTTTCCCTATCACTGTTGACCAAGGCAAGGCGAAGCAAGTCAGGTTAACACAGGCAAGAAATCAAGAATTGAATGAAGGAAATTGAGGATATATACTCCTCTTCCACCTCCTTGTCGCTAAAGATGGAAAGATCATACAAGCCTTCAGGCCTACTGCTAGAGGAATGCGGCGGGGTAGAAGTCATGGCCTGTTTGGTTGCCACAGGCGCAACCAGATGAGACGACCCGGCCGCTCCGGCAACCGGCACGGCTGTACTCTTCATAGAAGTACACCGCGTTCGTTGCTGTTGAGGGGTTTGGCGTTGAGTCCCTCGTCACCCGGCAACCTCGCCGGTCGCCTCCCCACCAGCAACCTCCTCACCCAAAGGTGAAGAGCGAACCGGCTCCCCGGAAACAGCTCTCTAGAGGACACGAGTCCTCCTTGCCAGAGCAAGGGGCTCCTTGAGTGCCTGCTCCTTAGCGGTCTCTTTACTCTGACCTCCGACAAGTTGCTCTCGCCCGCCGGCAGACTCGTCCGGCGACTCGCTTGCCAGCCCTTCCTCGTTCCCCTCCTCAGCATTGGCTGCCGTAGAGTCGGAGCCGCCAGCACCACCAGCCAACTTTGCCTCCGCCGCTCTCCTGGCAATATGCTCCAGCTCCACCTGAGTGGTGTCGCGGTAGAAGTCCTCCTCTCGGATGGGTTTCTCCACCAGCGTATCGAACCATCTTCTCACCACGTCTTCGGGTGGTGCTTGCCAACTCCCCTCGACACCTTGGGCGTTGCAAGATGGCATCATGGCGATGATAGCATCCTTGGCGGAGTTGTTGCACAGCGGCACCACGCCTGCCGGCCAGTTAAACTTGCCACCGGTACAAAAGAGCATGCCGCAGAGAGCCACATGCTGCATCACCGTCAGGTTGGTGTGAAGCCCTTTGTTCACCCGCATGATGTCAGCCTCATTCTGGTAATCCCAAGCAGGCCTTCCTCTATTCTGAAGAGGGGCAATACGGCGCCGAAGGAAGTCTACCCCCACCATCTCGATGGTGAGGCCGGCGGCCCTGAGGCGGAGAACGCGGGTCGTGGCAATTTCGAGCAAAGCATCCTTGTCGTCAAAGTGGTCCCAGCCCTCGACGTGCTTCACCTTCTTCATTCTGGGCTTGCAGAAGTCAGGGAACCTATCGTCCTTGAACCAGCACCATTCTCCGCGACATTCGCTCCATTCCCGTTTAAACAGCCCAGGGAGATAAGCGTCCCCGTCCCTAGGGATCCAAGCAATACAGCCGGAGAGGTTATCCGCCTCAATGCGGGGGATGAAATAGTAGCAGAACAGAGCTACACTGGGCATTACTCCAACAAAGTTTTTGGAGAAATGCGCGAAAACAGCCAGACAGGTCATGGCATTCGGTGTGAAATCTAAGAGGTGGAACCCATACGTGTACATGATCTCGCAGAAGAACTCAGAGAAAGGAGGGACGAGCCTGCAATAGAAGTAAGCGACAAAGAAGGGGTACTTGTCATCGTTGGGCTGAACAGAGCCAGGAAGAACATCAGGCGCGGAGTGGGCTTTAGTCTCCTTCCCCCACATGATCGCATACCGCTCCACCAGGTCATGCTCCTCCAGCACTGGCTTGAAGATGATGTTGCCCCTCCGCAGCGCCGCCCACTCCGTTTCCCCCGCCTCCGCATCCAGATCAGCCACCTTCCTCAGTTTATTCCGACTCCTCTTGGGTGCCATGGCTGCGCGAGGTGGATGGATTCAGAGGCCGGCGGGGGGCGCGACGCGGTGGTGAAAGAAAAAGGCGCTCTGACGCGAGGTTGAAGACGACGGCAAACTGGCTAGATTGGGAAAAGGGGTAAATGAGCAGCGCCCCTCGCGGTTTCCTTTTTTATGGGGAAGACACGAGGGCTGGCTCTTTTCAGTCCTACGTGGCTGCACTTTTCAGGCGCACCACCTCCCACCGCCGCTTCGCTCCACCTCTCCCATGCCCGCATTTAATGCGCATCATGGGTAGGTGCGGTAAAAGAGAAGATTATGACAGTTATCTTCTGCCACGTGCCGCCTGTGCACTGTTTGGGCCTAGCCCAATGATGCCTCGCATGTGCATGTGGCCTAGGCCCAGGGGCTCCTGTCGGTGTACTAAGATATGGGTGCCCTCGTACCCAGACTTGTGCACAGGCAGTTGTAGCCTCCCTTCCGGCAAGAGCTTGACAGAGGATAACTACGACTCAAGACTCAACACCAAGACCGTGAAGAAGACCTCAAGGCAGGTCATCGAGAAGTACTATTCTCATACTGAAGATCGATGCTGCCCTTACCGACAAGCTCCGCCCCGGCAAGGTGAAGACAAAGACTATGGTTGCTGGCAAGCCCCTTTGCTGGCAAGCAAGGCCCGGCAAGCTCTGTGCCAGCAGGCTTGTTTCTGTCCCGTTATCGCTCCACCTCACCATCGACTAGATAGGCTCATATGCTAGGTGTCAAGCGGGCAGGCAGGCAACATAGCCAGCCATGGCATGTGTCAGCACGCCATGCCAAGATTAACTTTAATGACACCCGTCCCTGGGATGTGTCAAGATTACAGGAGGGCGCCAGGACCGGTGGTACAGATCTTTTGCCCAAGGCCTCGCCTCCCCAACGTAGCACTGAACGATGCATTAAATGTGTTTGTCTTACCTCGTTGGAAGATAGACGTGGTGACGGTGCAAGTCACTATTCATACTCTGTAATGACCGTATTAGCCATTGTGGTAACCCCTTGGCCTATAAAAGGAGGCCCACGGCTACAGGTAGAATGGTCGACACCCAGTTCAATTACACATTGTAGCTGCATTTCCCGCGCACCTTGCTGGAAGACTGCACTCCTTGTAACTTGAGTTCATACATGATCAAACACAGAACAAGAGTAGGGTTTTGCGCTCATAGCGGCCCGAACCTGGATAAACGCCCAGTGTGTTCTTGCACCTACTAAAAACCTGCTCTTTGTCCCATGCATGTCCCCTGAGCCGAATCACAAAGGGGCCCGTTCGGTCCCATAGATCGTCATTTCCCACGATAGGCAGTGACTGGAGAACCCTGTCAATCGCTACTTCATCCGGAAGATTAACTCCCAACTGATTCAAGTGGTTGAAGTACCCAGACATTTTGAGTACGTGCTCACTAACGGAGCTGTTCTCCTCCATCTTACAGGTAAAGAACTTGTCGGAGGCGTCATACCTCTCTACATGGGCGTGAGCCTAAAATACCAATTTCAGCTCCAGGAACATCTCATATGCCCCATGGTGCTCAAAACGCTTTTGGAGCCCTGGTTCTAAGTCGTAAAGCATGGCGCACTGAACTATCGCGTAGTCATCATTTCTTGCCTGCCGGACGTTCATAGCGTCTAGATTGGTGGGAGCGGGTGGCACACCTAGCGGTGCATCAAGGACATAAACCTTCTATGCAGCAGTGAGGATAATCCTCATATTACGGACCCAGTCCGCATAGTTGCTTCCATCATCTTTCAACTTTTCTTTCTGTAGGAATGCATTAAAATTCAGGGGAGCTACAGCACGAGCCATTGATCTACAACATAATTTGCAAACACATTTAGACTATGTTCATGATAATTGGTTCAATTTTTTTGAGCATTAGAGTAATGTATACTACTCAGCAGGGCCATTACACTTAGACAACATTAATGGGCGTAGTCTATCAGGTACATCAGCAATCAGCTATTGGTCGTCCGAGGTCCTGGCTTCTGCAGCAAGCCCGTGAGCAAGGGCGTTGCAACTTCTTTGACTATACTAATGGTGTGGGCAGAGAAGACAGCAAGTGCAGCTTTGATGTCCAAAATCAGACTGTAGCATGGGGATCTGGTGGGTGTCTTGGATTTCAATTCATTTGCGATCACGGCACAATCCAATTCCAACATTACACGCCCTCTGTACACTCTCGACAGAGCCAGCAGGCCGATCAGTGCTGCTCTGGCCTCCGCCTCTTCAACGCTGTTGCATCGAGGGAGTTGCCTGGATACAGAGATGAAGACGAGGCCCTTGTGGTCACGCGCGACAGCCCCAGCAGTGGTCTGATTGGTCTCCGCGATGTACGACGCATCCGAGTTGAGCTTGGCAGTACCTCATACCGGGGCCGTCCAATGCATGCCTTCCTGTCTGGCTCTGTCGTCATGTTGTCTGAGCTGCATGCATACACTTTTTTCTGCATCCGCCCCTTCAGTCGGTTCAATACCTTTTACTTCCTTCACATAGCACAACAGGAATAAAACTGAGCCTCAGTTCGTTTCTCTGCCGCCCCCCTGAAGATGCAGTCATCACGCAGATGCCAGCTCCTCCATAGCAGCATTAGGATTTTTGCTTGCATATCCTCATGCAATGTCAAGCAGCACAAGCAGCCAATCATCCCCTGTGTTCCAAAAGGTATTTTCTTTTGGCAGGTTCCATTCTTCTCTCATGGCTTCTCTTAGATCCCTACTCTTGGTGCATGAAATTACAGCGTGGTATTCATCTTCCACGCCATTACCACATATGTTGCATGTTGCGTCGACCTCTAAGGTTCTTCTGCATTTGTTTTTCTTGGTGGCCAGGGTGTTTGTGGCAACTCTCCAGCCAAAAATTCTCACCTTTTCTGGAACTTTGGAATTCCAAATAAGGTCCCAAACACTCCGGTCATTTGGGTCCCTAGAAGAACTAGAAGGGCAGAAGTTCCTTTATGTACAAAGGAAGCTGCTAGTTTATAAGCGCTTCTGACCGAGAAAACCCCATTCTTCTCATAGTGCGATGCCACACAGTCCTTCACGTTCAACCTAGGGATAGCAGTTTTGCAAATTTCATGCACATCAAAAGGATAGAAAATCTGCCTTATGAGCTCCTCATTCCACTATTTCCCATATGGCTGCATGAGTTGGTTGACCCAACGGATCCTAGATCTCCTAATGAAATTAGCTGTGATGAGCCCCTCCTTCCTCGGGATCCATTGGTCACGTTGTATCTGAATGCTTTTGCCATCTCCCACTCGCCAGATGAGGCTTTCTTTAGCAGTTCCAAACCAAACTCAATACCTCTCCAAACTGGCGAGGCGTCTGAAGCAAACACGGTATCCAATAGATTGCCGTTGGGGTAGTACTTAGATTTCAAAACTCTCGCACATAGACTCTCTGGATTTTGGATGAGTCTCCAACCTTGTCGTGCAAGGAGTGCTTGGTTGAAACAATACATATCTCTGAAACCTATACCACCCGCTCTCTTTGGTCTGTTCATACGCTCCCACGACATCCAGTGAACTTTCCGATGCCCCTTCTCATCACTCCACCAGAAATCTCTAATCATCTTTTCATACTTCTTGCAAAAGCCTTTAGAGAGCATAAAAACTCCCATGGTGTAAGTGGGTAGAGCCTGGACCACAGATTTGACATGCACTTCCTTTGCAGCATACGACATGAATTTTTCAGACCAGTCATTGCACCTCTTACCAAACCTGTCCTTGATCGGTTGAAATTTTTCGTCTTTCATCGGCCTTCCGAGGTCGACAACCCCAAGTATGTGCTTTCAAAGGAAGCCGACTCCACACCCAAGATACTCATGATTCCTTCTCTAGTATCTGCTGGACAAGGTTCACGAAAGAGTAGAGAGCATTTATTTGGGCTCAGGAGCTGTCTCGTACATCTCTGAAAAGTGTCAAGCACCTTTTTAACAGTGGTTGCTTGTTCCACTGTGGCCTTGAAGAAAATCAGACTATCATCGGTGAACAACAGGTTTGAGATCCCTGGGCTGTTTCTAGCAATCTTAATTTGGGTCAGACTACCCACAGCAATCTCCTTCCGAAGAAGGTTTACCAAGCCGTCCGCAACAAACTGAAAGAGGTACGGGCTTAGGGGTCCCCTTGTCTCAAGCCTCTGGACGGTTTGAATGGTTCTAGTAGGTCTCCATTGCATCTCACAGAGTATCTCACTGACTTTATGCATTCCATCACCCAATTAGTCCACTTCCCGATAAACCAATCTTCAACAAAACACCTTCCAGGAAGGTCCAATCCACCATGTCATAAGCTTTGGCCAGGTCAAGCTTGTACGCATAGTATGTGTCTCGGGCATTCTTGCAGTGTTGAATCTTATGAAAGAACTCAAAGGCGATGATGGCATTGTTCGTGATCATTCGACCCGGTATAAATGCACTCTGTGTTTCAGAAATGATCCCATCTAAGATCAGACGCAGCCGATTAACTAGACATTTTGATACCACCTTGTAGATGACATTGCACAAACTAATAGGTCGGTAATCCTTCAGAGATTGGGGATCTTTTCCTTTGGGGATCAACACTATGACAGTATCATTTATCCCTTCTGGC
Organism: Elymus sibiricus; assembly: GCA_039707655.1. Lineage (NCBI taxonomy): Eukaryota > Viridiplantae > Streptophyta > Magnoliopsida > Poales > Poaceae > Elymus > Elymus sibiricus. The sequence goes on from CM077670.1 coordinate 209,078,321, forward strand.
ATAATCCCAGTGTCAAAGAAATTGAGAACACCTTTCACCACGTCCTCTCTAAGTACCTCCCAATTTCTCTGGTAGAACCGTGCCGGAATGTCGTCCGGTCCCGGTGCCTTGAGGGGTCCAATCTGAAACAGTGCTTCACTCACTTCGAGGGCTGAAAATGGTTTTGTGAGTAGGGAGTTCAAGTCAGTGGATACTCTTTCAGAAACAAGTTCCAATATTTCATGTGGATTCACCTCATCTTCCCTGTCGTACATTTTCTGGAAAAATGCATTTGTCATCTCATGTATTTCTTTTTGGTCCTCTTTCCAAACACCAGTACTGTCCTTCAGCTTGGTAATAGCATTTTTCTTCTTCCTCCAGGAGGCCTTTCTTTGGAACCATTTTGTATTTTTATCACCCTCTCTCAGGTACGTTGCTCTCGATCTCTGTCTCCACATGAGCTCCTCTCTCAGCAGCAACTCATCCAGTTCCTTTGAGAGCTTGTCGACTTCCTTTTGATTTCTAGCAGTCTGCTGGCAGTTCCAAAGTTTACTCAATTTCTTTCTAATATCTGATGTTTGCTTTATTACAGAGCCAAAATCCTAAGCCGCCCAGACTTTTAGCTCAGTTTGCATGGCGCAAAGCTTTGCACCAACCTTCTGCATATTCACAGCCGCACCTTTTTCCTTCCATGATTTTTCAATCGTTGTCTGCAGCGAGCCAACTCTTTCCCACATTTGTTCATATCGTAATTTGGGTTTAGGCCTGTCACCAACCGGTCTCCACTCCCTCCTACTACCAAGGCGCAGCAGCACCGGTAGGTGGTCGGACCTGGAAGAGCATATGTGCTCCACCATTGCTTCTTTGAAGATGTTTGACCACTCCGGACTCGCAACCCCTCTGTCCAGCCTAGCTCTAATGTTGTCATTCCCTTCCTGTTTGTTATTGAAGGTCCAGCTTGGACCTTTGAAGCCAAGATCAAACATGTTACAGTCCGATAGGACACTCCGGAAATTTTCCATATTCCTTTCAGATCTCCTCGCACGCGAGAAGTGTTCCGACTGCCACATAGTCTTGTTGAAATCTGCTAACATGAGCCAAGGTGCATTTGAGACATCTCTGATCGTCCTAAGCATAGTCCACATGTGGTGCCTCTCATGCGCTTTTGGTTCACCGTAAATAAAGGTACAACACCATTGGGGGGCATGTGGGTTCAAGCGGATCAACACATCGATATACCTCATCCCCATGCCAATTATTTTTATTTCCACACTCTCATCATAAAAGAGGGCAATGCCGGCAGCTTTTCCAATGCCGGGTTGCATGATGCAATGACGAAGGCCTAGCCTCCATTTGAGAATGCTGACGTACTTATTACTCTGTCTAGTTTCGGATAGGAAGACGAGCTTGGGCTTGTAGGTGTGCACGAGGCACACGAGCTCTTGAACTGTGCGAGGTTGCCCAAGGCCTCAACAGTTCTAGCTCATGATCGTCATGGCTCCTGGCGGGCGCCATCCTCGGCACCCACCAGTTGACCGGGAGCCCCATTTCCGGTTGCTTCCTTTCTGCCATCTCCACCAGCATCACTCGATTCTTCCACTATGACTGTACCACGAATCTTCTTATTCTAATCAGACCCATCCCTTGCATCCACCAAGTCTTCACCTGTCCCACTGTCCTGGATACGGTCTCCCCTAATGCCAAGGATCAAAACCATCTGTTCAGTGCCCTTGGAGTTCTTCCTGCTACCATGCATCATCTTGCTTTTTGGTGCAGCAACGTCAGAGAGCGTCATTGCCTTGTCGCTGAGTGTAGCAGCAGCCTCTATCGCCTTGGTCTCTTCAAGCGCCTGTACCGTAGAAGGAACGGCAGTAGCAGCCCCAACCTTCAGAGCATCCTCATGCTTGTCAGTCCCATACTGAACCTGCCCATCCTCCACCTTGTCATTTGTCTGCAACACCACGCTATGGTCATTTGCCGTCACCACAGCAGCAGGCACGATAGCAGCATCCGGTACGGTGTTGTTGGGGACCGGACCGAAGTCCAACAGATACTGAGGCTCCAGCACGGCCTTCCTCTCCTTCGCTTGATGGTAGTTTATCGGCCTCAGGGAAGGACTGACAGACCACTGTGCATGAAGTTCGGGGATACTTTTGCACACATGTTTATCTGGTGGGTCTTTGGATTCGAACTGACAGAACTCTGTGCTCCCAATCTGATCCATCTCTTTTCCTAGAATTTGATACAAATCCTTCTTAATTTGTCCCAATTTGCTTACGCTTGCTACCTCAGTGCCATAGGCCGCTGTAAGCTCACATGTACCCACCTACTTGACATGAAAAGGTGTTTGCCTATCCCTCGTAACAGTGACTGTCCATACAGAGTATTCAGTTTTCTTGCCTTGCATCAATGGTACTTTGCTTCTAGGGGTTTCCACATTCTCAATCCCTTCACGAACAGAGAAATCGTTTGATTCAGACCCAACGCAGACCTCCATTTCCATCTGATAATTATCTGATTTGCTTCCGGGGGGTTCCACAATCTCTACACTTCCACGAACAGATATAATTTTTGATTCAGGCACGACACATACCTCGGATCCCTTCTGAAAATTATTTCATGGGGGACATTCCAGAATCTGCCTAACCTGATGCATCTTGGCCCTGATGTGATCCAGGACCTGGGAGGATTCCTTTGGTTTTGATCCTCCTTTACCCACCTTTCCTGCCCACAAGCGGATCGACGCTTCCATTCTTCTTCGGATATCTCGGAGCCCTAACAGGTCATCCTCTTAGGGTCCATGGACCCTATCTCACTTGATCTCTCTCTCACCAACCAGATGCGCTCCTTTGGTGGCCTCCAGATCGGCGGTGTTATTCTCGGCCGGCGTCCGCCGTCGAGTCGCCTCGAGGGCAGTAGCACCAATCACGGACATTTTCCTTATCTAAAAGTTAGTTAGTTTTTGATCATATTACTAATGAACTATCACTTAAATCAACATCCCTCAGGTTGTTAAGTGATACATGATCCAAATCCACTAACCCAAGTCCGATCATCATGTGAGATGGGGTAGTTATCAATGGTGACATCTCCATGTTGATCATATCTTCTATATGGCTCATGTTCGACCTTTCGCTCCTCCGTGTTCCGAGGCCATGTCTGTACATGCTAGGCTCATCAAGTTTAACCCAAGTATTTTGCATGTGTAAAACTGGCTTAGACCCACTATATGCGAACGTAGAGTCTATCACACCCGATCATCACGAGGTGCTTCGAAAGGACGAACTTTCGCAACGGTGCATACTTAGGGACAACATCTTTTATCTTGAAATTAATTGTGAGGGATCATCTTATAATTCTACCATCGTTCTAAGGAAAAATAAGATGCATAAAAGATAAACATCACATGCAATCAATATGTCACAGGATATGGGCCATTATCATCTTGTGCTTTTGATCTCCATCTCCAAAGCACCGGCATGATCTCCATCATCACCGGCATAGCACCAAGATCTCCATCATCTCCAAGGTGTCATCACATAGTTGTCTCCGCCAACTATTGCTTCTACAACTATTGCTAACTCATAGCGATAAAGCAAAGCAATTGCATGGCGTTTAATTATTGAGACGCAAGTCATACAATAATATTAAGACAACCCTATGGCTCCTGCCGGTTGTCGTACTCATCGACATGCAAGTCGTGAACCTATTACAAAACATGATCATCTCATACCTCAACATATATCAAATCACATCTTGGCCATACCACATCACATCACATGCCCTGCAAAAACAAGTTAGACGTCCTCTACTTTGTTCTGGAAATTTTACGTGGCTTCTAGGGGCAAACTATAAGAACCGTTCTTATCTACGCAAAGCCACAACGGTGATATACAAGTTTCCTTTTAACCTTCTATAAGGACCTCCATTGTCAAATCAGATTCCACTAAAGTGGGAGAGACAGACACCCGCCAGCCACTTTATACAATACAAGTTGCATGTCAATCATGGAACCGGTCTCTTCTCTCTTGTGCGTGGACAAGTAAAGTTTGTTCGAATTGCTTCATCCCACAATACCGCCAAATCCAAAATAACAAGGGAGGTAAGCAATCTAAACATCAACGTCCACAACCAATTTGTGTTCTACTCGTGCATAACATCTATGCATAGACCTAGCTCTAATACCATTGATGGGGAACGTTGCATGGAAAACAAAACAAATTCCTACGAAACACCCAAGATCTATTCTCTGGAGATGATAGCAATTAGAGGGGAGCATATCTACATACACTTGTAGACCAAAAGTGTTAACGATCTAAAGATCATGGTTGGCGTAGTCGTACTCCTTCGCGATCCAATCCGATCTGAGCACCGAACGAATGGCACCTCCGAGATGTGCACACGTATGGCTCGGTGATGTCTCCGCCTTCTTGATCCAGCAAGCGAGGGTGGAGAGGTTGGTGGGATCTAGGCCAACACGATGGTGTGGTGGTGGTGGTGGCAGGGCGCCAAGCCATGGAAGGGTGCTTCCCCCTGCGCCTCACCATCTTTATATAGGCGTGGGAGGGGCTTATGGCTTGCCCTCCAAGCCCCTAGGGTCGTTGGCCAAGGGGGGAGGAAGGAAATCCCTCCTTTCCTTCCCCACCGATCGCTATCCCCCTTTTTTAGGGATCTTCATCTTATCTCTTTGGGATATGATCCTATTCCTTTTAGGGGGATCTTGGTGCGCCCAGACCAGGGGTGTGGGGCCTTGCCCCACTACCCATGTCCATCTAGGTCCCCCATGCAGGTGGGCCCCACTCCAGAACCTTCTAGAACCTTCCCGGTACAATACCGAAAAATCCCAAACATTTTTCGGAACCCGGAATATGACTTCCCATATGTAAATATTTACCTCCGGACCATTCCGGAGCTCCTCAGTATGTCCCGGATCCCATCCGGGACTCCGAAATACTTTCGTACTCACCATATGAATATCCCAATACTACCCAAGTGTTACTGATGTCTACTACACAACTTTATTCTTGTAGACTCTATTGGGCCTCCAAATTTCCCTCTAGTGGATGACCTAAGGTTTATCAATCCGTGGGAAGTGTAGGATGAAGATGGTCTCTCTCAAACAACCCTGCAATCAAATAAAAGCAATCTCTTGTGTCCCCAACACACCCAATACAATGGTAAATTATATAGGTGCACTTGTTCGGCAAAGAGATGGTGATACAAGTGTAGTATGGATAGTAGATATAGGTTTTTGTAATCTGAAATAATAAAAACAGCAAGGTAACAAGTAGCAAACAGTGAGCAAAATAGTATATCAATGCTTTAAAACAAGGCCTAGGGTTCATGTTTTCACTAGTGCAATCTCTCAACAGTGCTAACATAATTGAACCATATAACAATCCCTCAATGTGCAACAAAGAATCACTCCAAAGTTTCTATCGGAGAAAGTAGGACGAAAATGTGTATCAACCTTTGTGCCTAGATTACCCCAATGTCACCACGGGAATCCGCAAGTTGATTACCAAAACATATATCAAGTGACTCAATAGAATACCCCATTGTCACCATGGGTATCCGCATGCAAGACATACATCAAGTGATCTCAAATCCAAAATATTCAATCCGATAACAATGAAACCTCAAAGAGCAAGACTCAATTCATCACAACAAAGATAGAGAGGGAAGAACACCATATGATCTGACTATATTAACAAAGCTCATGGTACATCAAGATCATGCCAAATCAAGATCACGAGAGAGAGAGAGAGAGAGAGAGAGAGAGATCAAACACATAGCTACTGGTACATACCCTCAACCCCGAGGGTGAACTACTCCTTCCTCATCATGGAGACCGCCGGGATGATGAAGATGGCCTCCGATGATGGTTTCCCCCTCCGGCAGGTTGCCGGAGAAGGCCTCCAGATGAGATCGCTTCGAAACAGAGGCTTGCGGAAGCGACATAAAAGTTCTAGATTTCTTTCTGGGGGTTTCTCAATTTATAAGAATTTTTAGCGCTGGAATTACGCCAATCGGAGTTACGAGGGGCCCACAAGCTCAGACGACACTCCCTACCCCCTAGGGCGCGTTGTGCGAGCTTGTGGCCTCCTCGTGGGTCTTCTAGTCCTTCCTTAAAGCTTCGGGGGTCTCTTATGTTCCAAAAAAATCACCGTGAATTTTTTATCGCGTTTGGACTTCGTTTGGTATGGTTTCTCTATGAAACATAGAAATAGGCAAAAAAACAGGAGCTGGCACTGGGCACTAAGTTAATGGGTTAGTTGATACCTCCTTTTATTGATCCAGTATTGGAACAGAAAAGAGTATCCCGCACCTCTTTCCCCAGAGGTGACCCTGGGTCATCAAACCCACGAGAGGAAGATTCCCTTGAAGCGATGGTCTCTAACAAGCTTTTGTCAAAGTGTCAAATCCAGCTTTTGACTGGATCAGCAAGCAAATAGCGATTCAAACATTTATAATAAAAAGAGGTATGTGTATGAGGTCTTAATGCTTTCAACCTTGTATTTGCGCTGGGATCAGATCAAATATTAGTTTGTGTGCTGGAAGTCGCCCATCGAGACGTGCTTGTTACGGATCGAAGTGGGGGATGTGTCCAAATAATATCTTGACTGGCACGAGTCCTGCATCAAGAATCACTTGTCCAACCGCAGGCCCTATCCGTCGTGCGGGGTTGCCTTGATAATTAAGATAATGAAATCAGACAAGAGCTTTGGGCGTTTAATGAGTACACCTCATTTATCCCCAAGGATATGATCCATGTTACCCTACTGAACCTTACTGTCACCGGTGTTTGGTATAACACTTCATGGTCTCCTCGCTCCTAGCCTCACCGATGCTCGATCTCCATGATCCTGGGTACCTGTAGGGATGAAGATCGCGGACAAGACAAGAGACATATTCACGGAACAATTTTATTTCACGCATACGGGACGTTATGTCAAAGTCTTCCATTGATCCCCTCAACAAATACCTTGGGTTGTAAGGCTCATACCTCAACCCAGACCTTACCGAACTACTCACACATGGAGATCAAATCGCAAGAAGAAAACATTGAAGAACACATCTTGAGATTGATTGATTGCAGTATGTCTTACAATGGATGCCTTGTGCGATGCACGATTACAAGTATGAACTAGATGGAAGAGCACTATGGTGGTGGAGATGGCTATAGAGATGGAAATGGCGGCGGCTAGGGTTTGTGGATGAGGATGATGATGAAGAGGTTCTGGCTTCCGTGCTTGTTGTTCTATTGACATTTCGATGGGGTCCCTTTAATAGAAGTTGTACAGGTGAATGATCTGCCTCGAAATCCATGCCAAACGGGCGCTCATACGGGCGCGTGCACCCGTATGGAATGCCGTCTTTTGCTCTGTCTTCGCGCGAATGATTCCTGTTGATTTTTTCTTCCTCCATTTTCCTTCCATTCCATTCCCACACGTGATTTCTTCCCTTTTTAGCCCATTTCCTATGGAAACACATCAAAGAGAGGATTTGTGGAATCCCTTGCACTTATTAGCCATTAGTGATAATATCAGAGCGAATAAATTAAATATCTCGGTTTAAACAAAGGTGAAATGAGTGTAAAAATATCACTCATCAACTCCCCAAGCTTAAACTTGATCGTCCTTGAGCAACATAAAGAGAAATCCGAATCATAAGGAACTCGGTTGTTTAAACCGAAATAACGAGAAGGTTTTGGTTCACTTACGATCGATACGCCTAGATAGCCCTCCGCTTCTTAACCTGAAAACTTAGCATAGCTGTAGCGGTGGCATGGTTATAGTGCAAGTGTTAGTGAAGCAAAGATAATCAACACAAAGTTCTTGATCTACTAGATAAAACAACTTTGCAACACTCTATTCTATTTATTCTAGACAACACTTGCTTGCCGGGAATGCACGGAAGAGTTTTCTTTTGATAGAGCCATAAAAACATAAGTTAGGGAGTGAAAAGAATGTAGTAAAATATGATACTCAAGTGCTCATAAGCACACCCACAATTATTTTTCCTCCTCAAGGCTCTCAAGCACTTCATTTCAATCATTGTTTGCTGGAACTTTGATTGCCGCGTGAAGGGATTATTCCAACTAAGTGATTATGCATAGGTTTTCATTGTGGCTTAATGCTTGGGAACTATGGACCTTAGCAATATGTCTCTTTTGAGCTCTTTTGATCAGTCCCCTTTATTTGCCACATACACACCCATTCAAGAGAAAGCCGAATAATATGCGTTTGTAGTGTTGCCACTACGTACGGTAACAACTCATAGCCGAAATCCGAGCTATCGCTCTAGGTGGATCGTTCATTGGCTAGCGGAGTCCTCAGCATAACATCAAGAAAGGTGATCAAGCCACATTTACACACGTACACGTGCATAGAGTAGCGGGGCCATGGCACCAGCAAGAAGCTGAAGCACCATGTAAGAGATACAACACAGATTTTTGGCATAATCTCGTTCACCCTTCAACTAAATTCCTCTAGACAATTTAATCCATAAGTGCTATTAAGTCTATTAAAATTAACAACATGGGGTTGAGCATTTCAAACATCACTTCGACTACAATTTTTCTCAACTCCCAAGTCTTGAAAGACTTTCTCTTGTGCATAGTTATTCTTCGTTAATATCATCTATTATATATAAAAAGTACTTGACGGGTTAACCAGAAAAAGATAAATATACTAGAAAATCACACAATAATCAGACTTATCTAACCATTGATTTGGTGGACCTCTATCTTTAAATAAATAATTAACGGATTAGATCTAACTTTGAGAAGAAAAAAAAAACTAAGCTGGTGATGCGCCTCTGCACGTCCAGATCCCATCTTACCATGGGTTTAAAAAATTCACGTATCTAGACGTGACCGATCAGATCAGCCCCGCTGTGTCACAAAGTTAGACCATCCCTAAAAAAATTAGATCGATCAGCCCACACCCTTGAAAAAAAAAATTAGCCCCACAGGCAAAAAACATTGGCCAGCCCCAAGTCTATTCAAAGTGGCTTCACAAACATTATAAAATGCTAGATTGATCAGCCCCCACTCCCTTTAGCAAAAGTGATCAACCCCCACACCCTTCCAAAAAAAAAAATCAATCAGCCCCACGTACAAAAAATATCGGCCAGACCCAAGTTCATTAAAACTAGCTTCACATACATACATGTCAATAAAATGCCAAATCGATCAGCCCTAACTCGCTTCAGAAAAAACTAATAATAATTTACCGACAATTATTACTCGCAAATTATTATGCGCTGAATTACTCACAAATTATTATACGCTGAATTAATATACACTGAATTACTAACATATGTCGTATAATAATTGTGTCGACGTATGTGAGTAATTCATTTCAGTTCCGATGCTAATAATTTGCCAACACAATTTTTCAGGCTGCCATGGCATAATCACTTGGCCACGATGCCTCCCACGTGTATATTATTATTGATGACTTGCTTTGCAGGGATGACATTGATAGCTACTAAATTAAGACAAGACAGGATCGCAAGCAGAAGCAACTACGCCTAAGTCAGCAGGGATGAGGAGACGCTTGCAGCTAGCATTGGAGAGTCTAGGGAAGATGGCCAACGCTCGCTCCACAATGTGATGAAAGAGTTCCAGGCTCAAGTCTTTACATTCCTCATGCCACTTGATATCTACTATCATGATAATCTCATCTAAATATCACCCCTTCAGAAAAATAGAGCGACAAGATAGACCGGACGATAGGGACAACTGTTGGGGACATCCGTGTTACCCAATCGACCGGGAAGAAAACAGAAGGAAAACCTCTCCCTCTCGATGCCCTCCTCAGCACCATTTGGCTGGCGTCCGCGTGTCGCTTCCTTTAGATGAAGCCGCCGCCAGCATATAGATAGTGACATAGTGTCCGTCTAGGTTTTATGATTTATTAAATCAACTCTTGCTATGTGCAATTCGTGCATGGATAATTTGTGTTTCCGGCCGGCCGCATGTTGATTAGCTAGCGTGGCTAACTTCCCTTACTGTGTACGTGGGTGTATTGCTATTGAGATGCTTTGCGTACGAGGGCATGCTACTAATCGATAAAAAATAGAGCAGGCTAGCTTTGTGCAGTTGGCAACCTGCAGAGCGTGTCACAAGGAGGTGCATCCTTGAGAGCAAAACAAGTTGCTGGCTTTTACGGTGCCATGTGCACTGTAGTTGGTCGTAGAAGACCAACGACACACCCCGGCAAGTGTTCTACAACTGCGATGCCATTGGGGCAGATAACAAATTTGCCATGAGTGCTACCTTCGTCATCAAGGTGAAATATACTACTCAAAATTGATCCTAAAAATTGTTTACGAGGCAAGAAGGGTAGGAGAAACGTCCTCATACCCAAACATTGTGCATCATGATAGCGCAATATAGTGTAACCTGATGATAAATGATTTTTCGAGACATGAAATTAGGTTTTGTATGTGCTTCTAAGATGTTATTAGAAATATTGTGCTATTGAAATATAGGAACTTTTGAAAGATTTTTTCTTTATGTATGATTTATTTAAGTGCAATATAGTTTAGCCTTCACAAGTATCTTCTATTGCCTTTATGTTTGTATTCTACAGCGAAGGTACAAGTATTAATTAGGATTTAGCTTACAATGAGTTTGTCGTGATCAGGCGAGCACTCCAAAATATGGAACTGCCTACATTGCCAACAAATTTTTGATTTCTAAGTTTATGTGATTAATCTTTAGATTAAATGCTTCCTTTTTCCCGTTTCCAAACTTTGTGAAGACATCATATATAGGATCAGGTTATTGCTTATGAGAACTGACTACCATCTCGACACGAGAGTTATTGTGTGGATAAAAAATCCTTGGCAATAATTAAGATCCATTTGGTCGATGTGTTCGGACTCCCTCACCAGTATGGTTAGCATGACAAGGAATTTACTGCCTTCATATTTAGACTGAACAAAAGGTAACAGATAGATAATCATAAATAATATTTAAATGGTTAGGAACGGTGAAACTTATAAATACATATAGAGGCATATTATTGGTTATATGCTTTTTTCAGGCAAAAATGGTAAGTAATGTTGATGATGTATGGTATATTAGCAGCACAATGACATAGGTTCAAATTGCGTGACTAGAAACACACAAAGTATGTAGTGTCGGGTCTTAGGGCATAAAGCTTAGTGTGGTTGATAGTTATCATAAGTCTACCGATATAGCAATTAACTAGAAAACGTACAATCGGTCTAGAAATATCCCACATACCACAACTGGTCGATCTTTACAAACATGAATTATTATTTAAAGTTTAGGCCTAATGAGTAAATTTGATGCATCTTCATAATTGTGCATGAGATCACATGGTCATTCATCCGACTGACCCTTATTATTTTGGACCATAACCGATTGACATTTATAATTTTGCATAAACATCACATATGGTCACGATATGGTGTGTTTCAATAGTTATTAGATCATTTATCCATAGGTTAAAATTGATTAAGATATTTTTCTATGGTTATATCTCATTTAGCATAACAATTCATATGGCTATAGAACCATACTATTCTGAATAGTGCAATATGAGGATCATTGAGGTCATGTTAACAATGATGCCCTCGCATTTGCGAGGGCCACTGTGCTAGTTTCATTTAAAAATAGAATCACGGCAAGTCTTGGTTGTCTAAGCTAAACAGAACAAAGGCTACAAAATTATTTCAGCTACTAGAACAGAACCTTTGTATTAATTATCAAGACTTACTCCCATCTGCGCATATCACACATACTACTACATCTACTCTAAGCATTTCAAGTGCAAAAGACGGGGGTCGTAGGACATACCTTCATGGTTGCAAATTTACACACTTCTCTTCCTTACTCTTGCATTCCTCGTTGTCTGATGTATATCAACTCATTTGAAAACAAAATGTAAACGAACTCCAAGGGGCTAAATAAAGAACAAGAGCAAAGCAAAGCTTATTCTATTTTTTTGGTTTTTGGGTTTTTGAAAACTAACTTGCAACCGAAAAATCGCAAAGTTAAAAGAAACATAAAAAACAAAATCAAATAAAAGCAAAGTGTTGGAACAAACCAACACGAGTGTTTTGAAGCTCCACAAGCTTAAGTACAACCTCATTATAATTTATTCAAATACCGCCACATCTTGATGTAGAAGTGGGGACGACCTCCCCCAAGCTTAGGCTTTTGCAAGCCCAAACTGGCGGGATCATTGCGGTGGTTGTTCAGGAGTCCATTCCTCACTCCAGTTGGAGAAGTTCATGTTCATGTAGGCGAACGTGCCTTGAAGGGACGCTGTGAGGTTGCTCATATCATCAATAGAGCCCTGGAGGCTGCTGAGGTCCGCATAGGTGGTGTAGTCTCCTTATCGTGGCTGCTCTTGGGGTTGCTCCTCTTTTTCGTTGGTGGCAAGGTCTTCTTCATCTACCTCTTCTGGTTCTAGGCCTTCTTGGTCAAAAGCTGCATCTCCTTTCTACGCAACATAATGTAATAGTCCATGCTCGATGGGAAAACGGTTAGGCATAGGAGTAGGCCACAAGTGTGCCACTCCAGGAATTCTAATGCAATGATGGCCATTACGAACTACTACCATTCCAGCGCTAGTTAGAACAAGAATATTAACAAGGGCATTACCGACAATGGGGCAAAGGTGATTGTAGTTGAGACCAAGGGAGTTGGCCAACATGGTGATCACTCCTCCACACACGATATCTCCTTGTGCATGATTTGCTTGATGCATGAGATGTAGCAAAAGTATTGCCCCTAGGTTGGGCGAATAACCGACGTCAAGGTTTGCTGCTTTCCCGAGAACTAGCATGTTCTCATCGTTCACCTTAGAAACTTCTCCTCATGCCTACAACGAGTTAGTGATAACATAATAGAAATAACGTATAGCAAGACTTTCAATGCAACTGGCTCTTGAGCCACTTGTGCTCATCAAATTGAAGGATTGCCTTGGGTGCGGGTCTGGGAAATCGTAAACATATCTAAGATCATCATCATTGTTGGTTGTCGGTGGTAAAACCGGCAGACCTCGGGGTAGGGGGTCCCGAGCTGTGGATCTCGGATCGGTGGTAACAGGAACGAAGGAGACAGTATTTACCCAGGTTCGGGCCCTCTCAAAGAGGTAATACCCTATGTCTTGCTTTGATTATATTGATGATGAAGTATCGAGTACAAGCTTGATCTACCTCAAGATCGTAAGGAGAGATCTAACCTTAAGGCTAGGTGAATGGTGATTGTGATTCCGTCCCCTCTATGGGCTAAACCCTTTGGCTTATATACACGCTAGGTAGGGTATCTAGCGTTACATAGTTGGTATCCCGGGATGCATGTGAGGCGGCAGGAGATGTCTTGGAGTATACGCCAAGTCTTCAGTAGGCGCAGTCTCGATCACGTCCAGGCGTGTAGCTTCCGGAGTCCATCCGAATGAGAATGAGGGTCCTCAGGCCCAGCCCGAGGACTATGGGCTGACTAGGTTTGCACCCCTAATCCAGGACACCGTCAGTAGCCCCTGAACTGGTCTTCGACGCCGAGGATGACATCTTTAAACTTCGGTTCCGGAGTCTTTGGCTCGACAGGCGAGTTCCAGCTTTTTAGCTCGGCCTTGAAGTCTTTGGTCTGACAGTTTTACTCGGGGTCCGGCCCCACTACACGTGGCGTTCGGTCTCTGACCTCGATCATCATGCCTTCTAGGGAACCAAGTCACTTTATGGCGAGACGTTGAAGCGTCGGCCCCTTTTATTCATAAATACATAGCACAGGGTTACGACAAAGCGCAACTCAAGCCCCCTTCGACAATCCCCGGAGGCCTTCCCTTCTCTTCCCAGGTCCAACCCTGAGAGCTCTAAACCATCGCGAGCAACGCGGGATCCTTGAGGCGGCCCCATGGCCCCATTAGGGGTGGCTGGGGGAGCTTCTCGGTTACGCGTCTTCAACTGAAGCGCCTAGCCACCCAGGGCTATTTGCCAGATTCAGATCTGGCCTCCACTCGCCCGGGATTAACTTCCATGAACGAGCAAGCTCACACCAAGAGCTACCCAACCCCGCGCGGGGACGAGCGGGTATGCTTCGTTCCTTTCCTCCTTCGCAGCCTGGGATTTCCCATTCATCCTTTTCTTTGGGGCTTGCTCTAGTTCTATGGGCTACAACTCCACCACCTCACCCCAATTCAATTTTACATATCGCAGGGTTTGTTTCCCTTTGTGAAATGTACCTCAGATGCGAGGCGCACTTCGGGCTGTGGCGGAGGTATTTTTGCATAATGCACTGCTCTCCAACCGGGAAGCTGTACGAAGTGGGAGCAGCAGAGGTCTGCCAAATTGACGGGACCGACTACCCATTAGGTACCCCTCGAGAGGATGCCGATATCTAGCCATCCGAGTGGTTCTATATAGACGATGTTCCGCTGTATGACCCAGTTCGGCCCGGGCTCCCAGCATTCTCCTCGGAACCCCCGAAGAAGCGCTACAGCTGGAGACCACGGAGCGTCGCTCAGGAGGACGACATCGATGTGGTTAGCCTAGTGGCTCAGGTGAAGCTGCTATCCGGCACCGGCCTCACCATCATCACCGTAATGGCCACGGCAATCTACCGAAGAGTCCAACCACTTCGGCAACGCCAGCACCCATTGTTCATGTATAACGAAACCGAAGATGCCTCCCGATCGATTCGGAAGAGTTTCAATGACCAGATGGCCTTTGGGACCTTACTACCGACATTTACCAGGGCTCAGTGGAGGATTTCGCAATGCATCAGTTCCGAGATGGGTTGTCTTACTACAACCCTACCGATATAGTAAATTTCCCTAGATTATCTCGTCCATCCGACTTGTTTCATGGTTAATTCTTCTGACCGACTTTTTACTGAATCCGGACAGAGATGGAGACGCTGGGACGAGACTTTGAGCAGTCCCGCGCCAGAACCAGAAGCACACCGTTGGGCGGAGGACCCCGTATTCCATGAGGATGAGGAACTATCACTCATATATGAAGGATGGAAGTTTTATCTGGAGAGCCATGACGGCTCAAGGGTGGCCGTTACTCCCGATGCACCGGGAACACGGCCGGCCTCATCAGTAAAGCCCCCTACCCCTACTCGAAAGAGAGCTTCTCGTCCTGAAGCCCCTAGTCCTCTGACTTCTTCTCCAAAGGGTCGAAGCCCAAAACGTCCACACGGAGAACCGGCCCTTCAAAGGAGCCCTCCACGGGAGACACGCGGAGCTCGGGCGCACGCGGCGGCCGTGGAGACAGACTGAAATGCTTCCTCGTCTCACAGGTAACATTCTTGTTATTGTACCCCTGAGAATGATGTCACGGATTTCAATTCTTTTGCTCCATTTGCAGACAGCCTGCTCCCCCTCCGATGGCGGAGGACACAAGAGTTGAGGGGACGTCAGCTCCAAGCAGTGGTATGGGACCCCACCCCACCTCGGGAGTTACTCCCGAAGTTCCCCAATCAGAGGATTCGGGGGCCTGTTCAGCCACCCCGTCCGAGGTCGAAAGCACCATGAGCCACCGACGATGGAAGGCCTCCCTAAGGAGTGGTGTCTTCACGAGTCAGGAGTTTAACGCCCTTAGTTCGGTGGATGCATACCTCGGCGCGACCCGTTCTGTCTTTGAGAAGGCAGTGGGTGTTCTATCACAGGGCTTACAGGTAAGGCCCTGCCCTAGTCTACATTGTTTTCGGAGATTTCTTGTGCTTGTCGTAATTTGTTTGCTTAAAGGCAAACTAACTGCCGAACACGGCAGTAGCCCCTAAGGCTTGATATGGGCGCTGGCGATCGTATCAAGGCTTGTGATGGTAATAAAAATGACTCCTTTGACAGGGTGCTCGGGAGAAGAGTGATCATCACACCGAGGTTATTTCCCGGACAGAAGGGAGGTTGAACACTGCTCTAGCCGAAGTAGAGTAGGTGAAAACTTTCACCAGAGAAGCACACGGTAAGTGTTTCTGTTTCACATGGTATTATTGTGGTGAAGATCCTTGAGTTATGTAACAACATGTTTTTTGTAGCAGCAGAAGCCCTTGGTCACCTGGAAAGGGATCTTAAACAGGCCCACGAAGATTTACTCTATACGGAGTCGCAGCGGCAGGCTGGCCAGCATGTGTTAACCCAGAGGAGGGAGGATGTGAGCGCGCTCAAGGCGGCAAATGCCCGACAGGCTCAGGAGATCGAGAACTTGAAAGCTCGACTTGCCGCCACCGAAGCGAAGAATCGTCAAACAAATGAAGCAATATTTGGTAACCGTTTGTTTCCATTTAAGATGGTTTCCTGGTCATAGGATTGCTAGAGTTGATTGGCCGGCTAATATTTTGGTTCCTGGCAGCTTCCTTAACCGGTCAGCCCCTGGAGGCCCCTGGCCCATTGCCCGAAGACACCGCAACTCATCTATCCGAGGTGCATGAAAGCGCATGGAAGTCGATGAAGGCAGTGTTTAAGGCTTTATGGCCCGAGGAGGAACATGTGCCCGAAGACATGGCAGTACTTGCCGAGCGTCTTAAAAGAGCTCGGCGCCGGATTCAGACCTGGAAGGTATCGGCGTGTCGTGAAGGAGCAAGGAAGGCCTGGGCCATGGTCAAGACGCGGTACACCAGCATAGATACAGCACATCTGGTCGAGGTAGGGCCCATGGGGCCTGACGGGTAAGAAATACCCACCAACCTTGTGTATGAAAATGTCATGCCTGCGGCTTGCTCTTCTCAGAAAGACTGCGCCGTAAACACCTTAATAGATGGACTGGACCGAGCATAGGCGAATATTTTTGTATGACTCTATGTATCAAAGTACTTTACGTCATTAATGAATCAATCGGCGCATCAAAAACTCTGTCAACCAGCCATCGGCTTCTGCCTCCCCGCCTAGTGGTCGAGGAGTGTCCCTTACTACTGGCGGAACTAGTCGAACCAGGTACTTTGGGCGACCAGGCAATCCGGCTACATGGTTCGAAAGACAAGAGTGGGGTAGAGAGTTATGTTATATTACTTTTTAACGTAAGAAACATCTTCCGAGAAAAATAGTTCTTCCAATAGTTCCTTTTCTCGGGTGACTGTGTCAAGCACTGGTGTCCGAAGACGAGTGACCTCGAGGGTAAAGCCCCTGGCCGGGGTTTGAAAGACCCCCCCCCCACTCTACTCCTATGTCATGGCCGACCAATTTTTACATTTAAGAACGCTAGCTTTCGGCTTTATCCGTCTGAGGTACTTCTCCGGGTGACCCAGGAGTAACAATCGCAGCAGTGCTCCCTTTGCCCATTAGCCGAATAATCGGGAACGTAACGATTAAGCACAGGAGCCAGGCAACCTAGCTTGGCCAACTCTTAAGTCAAATTGGTGCACACTTTGGCTTTAACGACGATAGGATAGAAAGGACACACGTTTTTTTAAAGGAACATGCTGTATGTTGTCGTGGCCCTCGAGGAAAGACATATAAAGATGCCTCCGAGGTCGGCCAAGAGCAAGGTACTGCTATATTTAAGAGGAAAGGTATGTACATGGGAAGAAGATACTTAAGGTTTTAGCCGTAGAAACGTCGGAGCAGTGTGGCATTCCAGGGATTGGGCTCTAGACACCCGTCTGTCGGATCTCGGATTCGATAGGCGCCTCCAATTAGCACCTGGTTGGTGATAAATGGCCCATCCCATTTAGGTGAGAGCTTGTGCTTCTGCCTCTCCGGGTGGAGCCTCATGACCAGATCTCCTATATTGAATTCCTTTGCGCAGACTTCCCTGCTGTGATATCGCCGTGCTTTTTGCTGGTAAATCACAGAGTGTGCCCGGGATACGTTGCGTTCCTCTTCTAAGGCATCCAAGCCATCTTGCCGGTCAAGCTCGGCCTCCCATTCCTCGTACATACGTACCCGAGGTGCGTCATGGATTATGTCACAGGGGAGTACTGCTTCGGCACCGTATACCATGAAGAATGGGGTGTACCCTGTAGATCAATTTGGCGTGGTGCGTAGACCCCATAGGATAGAATCGAGTTCCTCTACCCACTTGCAGTCTGCTTCTTTAAGGGAGCGTACTACCCTTGGCTTAATGCCATTGAGGATTAGTCCGTTGGCGCGTTCTACCTGCCCGTTTGACTGCAGGTGATAGACTGATGCGTAGTCGAGCTTAATGCCCATTTTTGCGCACCATGCTTTGACCTCCTTGGCCGTGAAGTTTGTCCCGTTGTCTGTTATAAGGTTGTGGGGGATACCGTAATGGTGTACTACCCCAGAGATGAACTCAATTACTGGGACTGCTCCAGCCAAGGTAACTGGTTTTGCTTCGATCCATTTAGTAAACTTGTCTACCATGACAAGTAGATACTTATTTTTTTCGTGACCCTCCCTTAAGTGGGCCAACCATGTCGAGCCCCCAGACCACGAAAGGACAAGTGATCGGAATAGTTCGAAGGGCTGTAGGGGGCATGTGGCTTTGTTTGGCGAACACCTGACAGCCGGGGCAATGTTGTACTAGCGTTGTAGCATCAGCCCCTGCTGTTGGCCAGTAAAAACCAGCTCGGAACGCCTTGCTGACCAAGGTCCGAGCAGCGGCGTGATGTCCGCTCATGCCGACGTGTATTTCACTAAGAAGAGATCTCCCTTCCTCTTCGGATATACATCGCTGGAGGATGCCCATGGTGCTTTGCTTATAGAGCTCACCCTCGTGGACCTTGTAGGCTTTGGACTGCCTTATGATTCGACGTGCATCGGTTTGGTCTTCGGGGAGCTCCTTGCGGAGCAGGTCTGCAAGGAGGGGCTCGGTCCAGGATGCAATGACTGCCATAACCTCGTGTCCCGAAGCCGTTTCCTGGATGGCCGACCCCCCAATTATATCCTGTTCCAACTCATCCTCAGGTGGGGCAAACTTCCCTACGTCGTTTGACTCCGACGCCCCTTTGTCGTCCTGCCAGACTACGGATGGCTTGAAGAGCCGTTCGAGGAAGGTGTTTTCAGCGACTTTATCCCGTTTAGTGCCCATTCGGGCGAGAATATTGGCGGCCTGGTTGCTTTCACAGGGGATATGATGAAATTCAAGCCCATCGAACCTGGCCGAGATCTTTAGGACTGCATTCCTGTAAGCTGTCATTTTTGGGTCCTTCGCATCAAACTCACCATTTACTTGGGAGATGGCGAGGTTGGAATCTCCTCGGACCTCGAGGCGTTTAACACCCATCGAGACTGCTATCCGGAGCCCGTGTGGGAGGGCTTCATATTCGGCCGCATTATTGGAGTCGGTGTACATGATTTGTAGCACGTAGCGGATGTTGTCGCCTGTTGGCGATGTGAGCACTACTCCAGCCCCTAGCCCGGCGAGCATTTTTGAGCCGTCAAAATACATGGTCCAATGCGAGTGTGTGCTATACTCTGTAGGGAGCTCAGCCTCTGTCCATTCAGCTACGAAATCTGCCAGCACCTGAGATTTTATAACTCGGCATGGCCGATATGTTATTTTGAAGGGTAAGAGCTCTATGGCCCATTTGGCTATGCGCCCCGTAGCATCCCTATTATTAATTATGTCACTTAAAGGGACTTCGGATGCCACAGTTATCGAGCACTCTTGAAAGTAGTGTCAAAGTTTTTGTGACACCATAAAGATGGCGTAGGCTATCTTCTGATAGTGCGGGTAGCGAGTCTTACACGGGGTTAAGACCTCGGAGACAAAATAGACTGGTTTTTGTACTTGGAACTTGTGGCCCTCCATGTCTCCTTCGACCATGAGCACTGTGCTGACCACCTGGTTGGTGGCCGAGATGTATAATATCATCGGCTCACATATGCCAGGCACCGCTAAGATGGGGTTTGTGCCGAGGAGGGTTTTAATATCTTCCAGGGCAGCTGCTGCCTCATCAGTCCATTTGAAATTCTTTGTTTGCTTCAGTAGCCTGTAAAGGGGTAAAGCCTTTTCCCCGAGTCTTGAGATAAAACAACTTAGGGCAGCCACGCGGCCTGCTAGCTTTTGAACATGTTTGAGCTCGGTTGGCACCTCTAATCGGGCCAAGGCTTGTATTTTTGCCTGATTGGCTTTGATTCCTCAACTGGACATGATAAAGCCGAGGAGTTTGCCCGCGGGTACTCCGAAGACACATTTCTCCAGGTTGAGCTTAATCTGGTACTCCCGCAGGCTAGCGAATGTGTCGCGGAGGTTGTCGACCAGCTGCCTAACGTGTTTGGTTTTGATCACCACATCGTCGACGTAAGCCTCAATGGTTTTTCTGATGTGTTTTTCCAAGCATGTTTCGATCATGCGATGGTACATCGCACCAGCGTTTTTCAGGCCGAAAGGCATTGTGTTGAAGCAGAACAGCCCATAGGGCGTAATGAAGGCGGTCGCAGGCTGGTCGGATTCTTTCATCTTTATCTGATTATATCCCGAGTAGACGTCTAAAAAGCACAGCGAATAGTGCCCAGCTGTGGCATCCACGATCATATTAATTCGAGGTAGTGGGAAGGGGTCCTTGGGGAAAGCCTTGTTAAGGTGTTTAAAATCGACACACAAGCGCCAGGACCTATCCTTCTTGGGTACCATGACCAGATTGGCGAGCCAATCGGGGTGTTTTATGTCTCTTATGAATCCGGCCTCAAGGAGTTTGGCCAGTTCTTCGCCCATTGCTTGACGCTTGGGCTCAGAGAAACGCCAAAGTGCTTGTTTTACACGCTTGTAGCCTTTTAGAATATTCAAGCTGTGTTCGGCAAGTCTACGGGGTATCCCTGGCATGTCCGAGGGGTGCCAGGCAAATATATCCTAGTTTTCTCTAAGGAAGTTGCGTAGGGCCTCATCGATTTCCGGCTCGTGATTTGCCCCAATGGATGCCGTTTTAACTGGGTCTCTAGGGTGCACATGGAATTTGACTATGTCGTCGACCGGCTTGAATGAGGTCGACTTTGGCCGCTTGTCGAAGATGATATCATCTTGGTCGACTTCGGCTCGTAGTGATGTTAACTCCTCGGCCGCGAGGGCTTCGGATAGGGACTCTAGGGCGAGCACCGCCGTCTTGTTCTCGGCCTTGAGTGCTCTATCGGGGTTACTTGTGATTGTAATGATCCCGATTGGGCCCGGCATTTTGAGCTTCATATAGCCATAGTGTGGAATTGCTTGAAACCTTGAGAAGGTGTCCCGTCCCAGGAGGGCATGATAACCGCTTTTGAAAGGGACAATATGGAACGTCACTTCTTCGGATCGGTAGTTATCAGGTGTTCCGAAGACCACGTCCAAGGTGATTTTTCCACTGCAACTTGCTTCTCGTCCCGGTACTATACCTTTAAAGGTGGTACGGCTCTGTTCGATGCGCGATTTATCGATTTGCATCTTGTCCAGAGTATCTGTATATATTAGGTTTAAGCTGCTGCCCCCGTCCATGAGAACCTTCCGAAGACGGCAGCTGCCCACGATTGGGTCAAGAACCAGAGTAGCGGGGCATCTACTCGGGGTGGATTTCGGTTGATCTTTATGATCAAAGGTAATTGGCGTGTCTATCCACGCGCCCCGAGCTATTACTTGCCAGATTGAATTGACTTCCCGGAGAGCCCGCTTCCTCTGATTATTGGACGTCAAGGTCTCGTAGATCATCAGGACCTCGTCATCGCCCGAGGACTCCTCTGAATGCCTAGGCGCGTGATACATCTCCAACGTATCTATAATTTATGAAGTATTCATGCCATTTTTATTATAGTTTTGTATGATTTTGGTGCACTTTTATATGGATTTTATATGATTTTCATGGACTAACATATTGACCTAGTGCCCAGTGCCAGTTGCTGTTTTCTGCTAGTTTTTGGTTTTCCAGAAAATCCATATCAAATGAAGTCCAAATGCAGCGAAACTTTTTGACGATTTTTTCTAGAAGGAAGCAAACCCAGGAAGCTTCGGGGGAGCAGCAGAAGACCCACAGGGGCCCCACAAGCCACCTGGGTGAGCCACCCCCCCCCCCCAGGCGCGCCCTGGTGCCTCGTGGGCCCCCTGTGGCCCTTCTTCACGTGATTCCAACGCTGAAAAATCCTATATATTCAGAAACCCCCGAAAGTTAACCTAGATGAGTTTTTACGCCGCCGCAAGCCTTTGTACCTCCACGATCTCATCTACAGCCCTTTTCTGGCACCCTGCCGGAGGGGGGAATCATCACCGGAGGCCATCTTCATCATCCCGGCGGTCTCCATGACGAGGAGGGAGTAGTTCACCCTTGGGGTTGAGGGTATGTACTACTAGCTATGTGTTTAATCTCTCTTTCTCTCGTGTTCTTGATTTGGCACAATCTTGATGTACCGCGAGCTTTATTAATATAGTTGGATCATATGGTGTTTCTCCCTCTCTATCTTGTTGTGATGAATTGAGTTTTTACCTTTGAGGTTTCACTATTATCGAATTGAATACATTTATGGATTTGAGAAGACTTGATGTGTGTCTTGCATATGAATACCCGTGGTGAGAATGGGGTATTATATTGATTCACTTGATGTATGTTTTGGCACTCAACTCGTGGATTCCCGAGGTGACATTGGGGTAATCTATGCATAGGGGTTGATGCACGTTTTCATCCTACTTTCTCTGGTAGAAATCTTGGGGCACTATTTAAGGTTCTTTGTGTGGATTGAATATTATGATTATGAAGTTGTTTGATGCATATCGTATAATCAACTCATGGATACTTGTGGTGACATTGGAGTATCTAGGTGACATTAGAGTTGGTTGATGCGTATCATATGGTGTTATTTTAGTACGAACTCTAGGGCCGTTTGTGACACTTATAGGGATGGCTCAATAGATTGATCGGAAAGGATAACTTTGAGGTGGTTTCGTACCCTACAACAATTTCTATCTTATGTTCTCCGCTAATAGGAACTTTGGAGTGATTCTTTATCGCACGTTAAGGGATTGTTATATGATCCAATTATGCCAGCACTGTTGAGAGATTGCACTAGTGAAAGTATGAACCCTAGGCCTTGTTTTCAAGCATTGCAATACCGTTTGTGCTCACTTTTGTTACTTGCTACCTTGCTGTTTTTTTATTTTCAGATTATAAAAATATATTTCTACTATCCATACTACACTTGTATCACCATCTCTTCACCGAACTAGTGCACCTATACAAATTGCCATTGTATTGGGTGTGTCGGGGATACAAGAGATTTCTTGTATTTGATTGCAGGGTTGTTTGAGAGAGACCATCTTCATCCTTCGCCTCCCACGGATTGATAAACCTTAGGTCATCCACTTGAGGGAAAATTGCTACTGTCCTACAAAACTCTGCGCTTGGAGGCCCAACACGAGTCTACAAGAATAAGTTGTGTAGTAGACATCAGCGCGCCGGTGAGGAGGGTTCGGCCTCTCATAGCTACCTGCCTCATCACCCAACAGTCTCGAAGGTTGTGGGTTGGGCAGGTGTTTAGTAGAACAGAGTGGATCGGGCATGGCTTATCTAGGAGGCCGTCGAGGGTGGTCCTAGATCGGCCATCGATTTTCTTCTTCTTCCGAGGTCGCTCGACTGATGTGCGTTGCGCACGGGGTTCGCGGCGAGGCGTGAGCCTGTCACGCTTCTATTCGTTGTCACGGATCGAATCCATTTGCTCTTCCTAGGCCAGCCAGGTGTCTTCGATGGTACAGAATTTTGACACTTGATCGGACAGTTCCGGGAGTGTTTGAACACAGCGGCGAGCTAGAGCGTTCAAGACGCCTTTATCTTTATAGCCGCGCTGAAAGGCTGCTATTATTTCTGAGTCCCGGTAATCTGGTATGTCATTTTTGACGGACAAGAACCTGGCCCAAAAGTGCCTGATCGACTCGTTAGGTAGCTGTTGCACGTAGGCCAGATCCCAGACATCAAAAGGGCCCGAATTATCAGAGCAATACTCGATATGGGAGGTGGGTGGGGGAGGAATTTCGATCTCCATGGACCGTGGGCTTGAAGTCCCAACGTTTTTGTCCCGCGAGGGACATGTAGCTGCCAGATCCGCCGAGCTGATTTGAGGATCAGACTTGTCAGCTGTTTCTGGCTGGTCGCTATCAGAGTCGCTCTGCAGAGAGTACATCAGCCCTTCGCCCTTTACGGGAGGTTCGGCCAGGGTGGAAGAAAGGTTGTAAATCGCTCCTTGCTCGTGAAAAAAATGATGCGATCCAGCGATGGGGGTTTTGAGCACAGAAGCGGTACCCTGAGGGTTGGAGTCATTGACCGACGATCCCATAGATCCTTTGTTGATCTCACAGCGGAACTCTCAATGAAAGCACTAGTGTCGGTGGTAAACCGGCAAACCTAGGGGTAGGGGGTCCCGAGCTGTGGATCTCGGATCGGTGGTAACAGGAATGAAGGAGACAGTATTTACCCAGGTTCGGGCCCTCTCGAAGAGGTAATACCCTACGTCCTGCTTTGATTATATTGATGATGAAGTATCGAGTACAAGCTTGATCTACCTCGAGATCGTAAGGAGAGATCTAACCCTAAGGCTAGGTGAATGATGATTGTGATTTCGTACCCTCTACGGGCTAAACCCTTTGGCTTATATACACACCAGGTAGGGTATCTTGGGTTACATAGTAGGTATCCAGGGACGCATGTGAGGCGGCAAGAGATGTCTTGGAGTATACGCCAAGTCTTCGGTAGGCGCAGTCTCGATCACGTCCAGGCGTGTAGCTTCCGGAGTCCATCCGATTGAGAATGAGGGTTCTCAGGCCCAGCCTAAGGACTATGGGCCGAACAGGTTTGCACCCCCTAATCTAGGACACCGTCATTGGTGAAGCCAAAATAATTACACAACTCGTCATGAGTGATGTTGAAGTCTTGATCCAGGAGACGGAAAGTGATCCTCTCCTCCTCATATTCATTTAGCACCAAACCAACATTGTGCGAGAGAGTACTAAGAAACTCAAGCGTCATGTGTTCATATGTCTCACATCCCTAATAAACAAAATGATGCAACCCGGCATTATGACAAAGAAAATTGAAATCATTAGTAATACCTAGCTTGGCGAGTGTCGGGGATATACCCCGCGGTATGACCCGGCCTGATGTATGACCCAGCCGGTACTTGGCGACTCACTAGTGACCCGGCTGGAGCTTGGCGACTCACTGGTCTGGCGACTCACTAGTGACCAAGACGGCGGGTCAGACGAATGACAAGGCCCAAGGCCCAGAAGGCGACTTAGGAGAAGGCCGGCTCAAGGCACGGTATCCGGTGGGCCGGCTTGAGAGGAAAGGCATAAGGAATATTTCCCTTACAAGGGAAGCAAGACTAGGATTCCACTTGTAATAGAGTAGTCCTAATCCTACTAGGACTCTTCATGTAAGCCGCCCCTTCAACTTATATAAGGAGGGGCAAGGCACCCCAAGAGGGACAAGTTTTAGACAGACAGACAAGTCTTAGACAAGATCAAAGTAGATGCTCTCGAGATAGAGGCAGCGAAACACCGCCCTTGTAACCGAGATCGCCATCATCATCAATATCAATCGAGCAGTACGTAGGCTTTTACCTCCACCGCGAGGGGCCGAACCTGGGTAAAACTCGCGTCTCTCGATTCCAACCAACCCCATTCAAGCTACCACCTAGTTGCGATGGCCTCACCACTAAGACCTTTCACGAGGACATCTGCCGTGACAAAACCACGACAGTTGGCGCCCACCGTGGGGCTCGCGCACGGTGGTTTGTGTTCTTGAAGGGATCTCTCCTAGGGATCGAGAAGTTTACAACCAGCCGGATCAGCAATAGCCGGTACGGAAGGATCTACATCTCATCAATCGAGATCGAAGAAATATCTTGTCACGCCACCATGGACGATTTCTATGATTTTGGTCCAATCTACGTTAGCTGTCAAGCGACGATACACAAAGCAATGAAGCGTGCTAGATCCAATCTACGTGTGATTCTACCCGCATGTGTCTACCGAAGAAAATTAGAAGTTGCCGGAGCGGCTGTTGTGGGATCGATCCGACCTGCAGCGAAGCCTGATCGGGATCAAGGAAATCAAAGAAAAACAAAGATTAAAAAAACCGCGACCCGGAGGATGCGGACGTGGATCAGTCAACCCAGCTACGACTCCTGAAGCCGCCTCATTGATCCGCCTCCACCGAGCCGCCTGCTTCCGTCGCCGCGAGCCGACCTGCCGCCTCGCCTTTCCTCGTCGGGGGCCTCCTCGAGCCGCCACAGCCACCATCGAGCCGCCTCCGCCTCGGTCATCTCCGACGCCGAGGCTCGCCTCGCCTGCACATTTCCTCCGCGGTCACGCCAGGCCAACCTCGCCTCGGTCTCAAGCCGCCATGGGCCTCCTGCTGCCGCGCCCGAGCGGAGAAGCGCCGCAAGACTGCCCTCGCTTCTGCCGCGCCCACCTCCGGGTCGACACGCCCCGATGGCTGCTTCAGCCGCTATGCTCCGAGCCGCCACCCTGTGCCGCTTCCGCCGGAACCTCTGCCGCAAGCCGCGCCACCTCACCAGCCTCGTTTCGAGCCGCTAACCGCCGTCGTCGCCTCCGGGTGGTCTTCGCCTCGAGTCAACGCCGCAACCTCACTCGCCGTCGCGCCAAGCAGCCGCCTCCGCCGCCGGGTCAGCGGTCGTCCTCGAGCCGCGCCTTCGTCGACCGCCACCGCGGGCCCGCCGGCGTGCCCAGCTGCCTTTGTCGTTGTGGCCCACCGTTTCCAAGTCGCCTCGCCGGGCTGCCTCCGCAGCCGCGTGCCTCGCCTTTGCCGGCCGCTTCCAAGCTGCCTCGTCACGACGAGCAGCCCGACCGGCCTTGCCTTCAAGTCGCCCCGCCTCTGAGCCACCGCAAGTCGCCGTCTCGCCCTCAAATCGCCTCCGCCTTCTCGCCCGCTCAAGCCGCTTGCTCAAGTTGCCGTGGGGGAGCCCCGCGACCCGGCCACCCTCGAGTCGCCCCCGCGGCTTCACTCGCCGTCGCGCCAAGACGCCGCCTCCGCCTTTGCCGCCGTGAGCCGGCCCCGCCCTCTCGCCGTTGCAGCGGCTTCGCCACCGCTTCGAGTCGCCCCGTCCGCAAGCCGCCGCTTCCGCCGACCTCCATCGAGCCGTCGTCGCCTCTGTGGCCGGGCTCGCCTCCGTTTCTGCCGCGTGACGTCCGGCTTCTAGCCTCCGCCTCGAGCCGCCCCGACCAACCCGGCCGTACGGCTATGTCATCCGCGCGCGCCTCCTGCGCTCCTCGGCTGCTCCCGCGAGTCCGTAGCCGGCTCTGCCCTGCCCCGCGCCAGCTGCTACCGCACGCTCCCCTGCCGGCTAAAGAAAAAGACAGGAGGAGGCCAGCGGGAAGAAAAGTAAAGTGGCCAGGTGCTGGAAAAAAAAATGCGGCAACATTTGTGACCGCTGATCGTCGGAGTATTCTGTTTGAACCGGATGGGCCGCACCATTACCAGGTTATCTACGGACGCTACATACGGATCATCTTTCATCCAAGTGCATCAGGTGATATCTGTCCAGTCTATTTTAAATAGCACATATTAAGTTCTTTAAAGAACAATTACTCTGGCTTGCGATGTTTTTTGATGCAGGACAATTGTTCACTGCAAGGGCGATCGTCGTGCCACGCATACAGACCTTGCGCCCAAAGCTATCATACACCAGCATCGGACGGTGTCGTACTGCTCAATGAACCTGTGGGCAAACCGCCGCCTATACGGGTCGGTCTACATCAACATGCGGCCGACTCATCTGCTCACGGCGCGGCCGATTCATCCGTCCGCGCCCGTGGCCGACTCACCCGTCCGCGCCGACTTACAAGCCGCGGCCGACTCGCGCGTCCGGGCTTACAACGCCACGGGCGACCCCCATGTCCGCGCCGGGTTACCGACCGACTCCCATATCTACATCAACACACCGGATCCGCGCCCGTCTGCACGAATTGTTCAAACGGACGCCGCCGCCCCAGTGGTCCGGTTTACTCCAACAACTTTGAAGCAAATACAAACATATTCTCAGTCTCTGCCTGCACCGAATGGCTCAATGGACAGGCACGCAAGTTGCCGCCACTGTGGTTTGGTTAACTTCAAAAAACAGCCGGTACAAACCATCGACCGGATTATCAACACGACTTATACGAGATCATCTATGACTCGCCACGGTCGACCTCAACCTTCCGCGGATTGACATCGTGCTATCAACGCCAAGGACATACAACAAGCGTCGCGAAGATCATCAACTCGCCACACGCTTCTGTTTTCAATACAATTCAGCTTTCAGCTGTCAACAATATGGCAACTTATGCCACAAACAAGTGAAGAGTCTCAAGCCAACTCCTCGAGTCACCTCAAGACTCGGAGGCTACACAGACATGACTCGGCAGACTCAGCCGGTTTCAACAAATACAAGAACCCCGGATCAATGCAAGGGAGACAACCTGGACCTGGGGGCTGCTGCTTTATTTGCGAAAAGGTAAAGGTTGCCAAAGAGGACTAGCTGCCATGACGCACAGTTCTAACATAGGTATCCTACCTTATTTGCGAAAAAGTAAAGGTTGCCAAAGAAGACTAGTCGCCATGATGCGCAGTCTCAACATCGGTATCCTACCCAAAAAATGGTCAAAGGAATCAAGCCGGCTATGCTGAGCATTTTTTCCATGATCATATGGTTACTTGGGGTTAAGTAGATAGTAGGTCCCCCCCTGGCCCCGCACCCGTCCTCAGTTCGGATTGCAGGCTGCAACTCGCCTGCATGAAGCAGGAATCGCTAGTCGTATTACGCTTGACTCGCTGCAAAACATTTCGCCTCTGTCCTTCCTTTCCTTTAGCCGAGGGACCTTCCCATGGCATATAAGCTACTAATACGTTTTTTCCATCCTGGAAAATATGGGCAATCAGCTGGAAACTCAATAGTCTTACGCGGAAAGCACTCAACCGGCCTTCCTCTTCTGAATTATATGAATGACAGAAATCGACTGGAGAGGGACGTTGATGTTCCAAACATTGGGTTCAAGAGCTCGGTTTGGGGTTTGAGGGTGTCCCAGCCGGTTCCCATGGCCACAAAAAGCTAGCCATTCTTTGGTTGGTTTTCCAGGCGCCTTTGTCGGCATGGGGCTTCCAACTCATCGAGTTTAGCTTACAAAACCCTTTAACCTCGCGAGACGCCGTAAGTTGGTTAAACCTGCCTGTTAGCAAGATGCTACTCCCTAAAAAACGACCCGGCGTACGTCTGATGAGTCAATCACGAAGGTGACCCTGAATTCATCGGAGTTAAAATGCTCGATTGGTTGTGTGAGAGCCGGCTTTCGGAAAGCGAGGATAAACCAACCAGCCAAACTATCCTTGGTTAAACCTGCCTGTTAGCAAGATGCTACTCCCTAAAAAGTGACCCGGCGTACGCCTGATGAGTCAATCACAAAGGTGACCCTGAATTCATCAGAGTTAAAACGCTCGATTGGTTGCATGAGAGCCAGCTTTCAGAGAGATAGGACAAACCAAAAGAGGCCAAAAAGCCTGCTTCCACAGGAAGCGAAACCAAGACTCGAGCGTCGAAAGCCGGTCTTATGTCGAGCCTTGAAAGCCGACATTGTTATACTCTGTTATCATACACATACATCATCATACATTGCATCATCATTGTATCATCATACAATGCATCATACATGCATGAACATATTTGTCTATGTTGCAGGAGCCGGATTTTCAAACCGGGTTACATTGTAACTCTGCAGGAACAAACAAATCTTTAATAGCCAAAATGGCTGGATCTTTATCATGGTTTATCATAACCAGTATTAAATGATTGAGATATCAATTCTTCTATTTTCCCGGGGTACAATTCCAGCCGGGTCACATATAGTACCTGGTCATTTAATTGACCGGGTTTTTGGTTATTCAACATGTGCTTTGTAGAGGACTACATCACTTACGGATTTTTCTCATACATATTTGCTGGTTTGCACTGCAACCACGGCCAAGGATTTCTTTCATCGCAAAAGCAGCATCAGTTCACAGGCAAAATATTACAGTGTTTGATGGCATTGGCGGACTATGCGGTTTCACGCTCAAAAACTATTACAAGCCACGATTGGGCGATTTTCTATCAAGTTCTTCAAAGCAAATTCAAGCTTGCAGAGTGATTGATGGTTGAGACCCGGGTCATGCAAGGTTTTCAGCAACATCATCCAATATTTTACAATGAAAGAATAGTCCTGAGTCGCTGCAGGCACACGACCCGGCACTTGGGGGCTAATGCAAATCGCTTTTCAAATCATCACATTATCAGCAGACCCAGCTATTTCAAGGAGATAAGCCGGCCCTTGGGGGCTACAGGTCGCTCTTTATTCAAGTATGGATTCAAGGAAGAACCGGCTCATCATTTTCATAATGACCCGGCCCTTGGGGGCTACACATTGCTCCTCAAGTTTACATAATCAAATCTACAAAGTCCCTGCTCATTATTGCATAATGACCCGGCCCTTGGGGGCTACACTGGCTGAAGTTTTATGAGCATAAGACAAGTACAAAGTCCCAGGTTGCTGCAGGTAAGACAACCCGGCACTTGGGGGCTATACATGTGAAGTGCAAAGCTTTCAGTTCATGATTGAAGATTCAGACGGACAACCCGGATTTCTCTAAAGTTGCAGCATTTATATTGAAGCAAGTCTTAAGCTATCACTATGTTCCCCTCTTAAGACTTGGGGGCTACAGGTGATATGCATATAAGGAAGGAACATCTTTAAGTTCTCAGTTTTGAGCGAACCAGGTATCATATTCTTAGTGAAGGAATTTGCAAAGTTTATCTCCTCCAAGCTATTCATAGAAAGGCTCGAAGAGCCAACTCAACGATTGGGAGTTATATTTACAAAAGCAAGCACCAAGACGTCACAAGGTATAAGGACTTGGCCTGAAGAATTCAGGAAGACCAATTACATGACCCGGCGTCAGCAACAATCATGACCCGACGTCTGTAACAATCATGACCCGGTACCATCAATATCTATAACTCGGCAGTTTTGATGGTCACAACTCGGCAAGCTAAACATCTTCAAGCCGGCTCAGCATCGGACGAATATCTTAAGTTCAATATTTTTTATCAAGCCGGAGTATTCAAACCGGCTCAACATCAGATCTTAAGTCCAATATTTTTGTCAAGTCAGAGCATTGGAAGCCGGCTCAAATGGATTATTTTTCGCCAATATTTTTCTGCAAAAAAACCAATGTCAGCAAATCAATTTTGAAGCTGGCCTACTGCTATAACGAAGAGACAGGATATGGAATAGCTCAGGAATTGCACGACCCGGCAAATATTGACCCGGTCGAGTGTTTTCACAGAAGAAGATGACAAGGACTTAAGGTTGAACAGAAGCCGGCTTAGAAGAACCTTCGACCCGGCGCACAACCTGTCAAATTTGTTCTTGTTTTTATTTTGCAGGACAAGTTTAGCATGGATAAATCCAAGCTAAACTGAGGGCTAATGTCGGGGATATACCCCGCGGTATGACCCGGCTTGATGTATGACCCGGCCGGAACTTGGTGACTCACTAGTGACCCGGCTGGAGCTTGGCGACTCACTGGTCTGGCGACTCACTAGTGACCAAGACGGCGGGTCAGACGAATGACAAGGCCCAAGGCCCAGAAGGCGACTTAGGAGAAGGCCGGCTCAAGGCACGGTATCCGGTGGGCCGGCTTGAGAGGAAAGGCATAAGGAATATTTCCCTTACAAGGGAAGCAAGACTAGGATTCCACTTGTAATAGAGTAGTCCTAATCCTACTAGGACTCTTCATGTAAGCCACCCCTTCAACTTATATAAGGAGGGGCAAGGCACCCCAAGAGGGACAAGTTTTCGACAGACAGACAAGTCTTAGACAAGATCAAAGTAGATGCTCTCGAGATAGAGGCAGCGAAACACCGCCCTTGTAACCGAGATCATCATCATCATCAATATCAATCGAGCAGGACGTAGGCTTTTACCTCCACCGCGAGGGGCCGAACCTGGGTAAAACTCGCGTCTCTCGATTCCAACCAACCCGTTCAAGCTACCACCTAGTTGCGATGGCCTCACCACTAAGTCCTTTCACGAGGACATCTGCCGTGACAAAACCACGACAGCGAGTGTGGTCGCGCAAGCCCATTTGGTTGCTTTGATCTTCCTTGTACCGAGCTTTTGGAATTTCTTCCTTGCTTCACGGTCGATGAAGATGATCCCCTGAGTGAAAACTTGTTGTGGTTGTGCGGTGGATGAACTCGAAGCACCGCGTATACGAGAAGACCTCCGTGTAAACATCTGCAAAACAATTTTTCAGTCCAATACAATTAAGCAACATTGATCTTACGGTAGTCACAACATCATACTCCTCTAAAAACATCAACGAATCCAAGCCAAACTCAAATCTGGATCAAAAATATGCATCTCCTAGTCATGGCAATGCTAGGCACGTAGAACATGGATTCGCGAAAAATAACTTGGGGATCGGACGAGAAACATACCGTAGATCGATCACACGGAAGGATTTGAACTGAGTCGAGCGAGTAGAGAGATCGGGTGAAGTTTTGCTAGGGTTTGGAGAGGTTTGGAGGAAGAAGAAGAAGAAGAAGAAAAGAGAGAGAGATGGGAGAGATTTACCTTCTTCCTCGAGCATATTGGGGCCGCCAGGGGTCGAAACATCCGCTCATACAAGCGCAAGCGGCCATATGGAACGCCGTCGTTCTCCCTGATGACTTACCTGCGTCTGTGCATAAATGAAACGACCACTGAAATGGGCGGCAGCGTCCATTTTGAATGTCGTCTTCCATCCTGCTCTTTTTCTTCTTCTGGTCGAAGATGTCAAACGACCGCTCGGATGGGTGCGTGCGCCCGTTTGGAACGCCGTCAAATGCTCTGGACTCTTGTTCGTTTATCCAAAGAAATGAAACGACCGCTAAAGCGAGCGCTTGCGCTCGTTTGAAACGCTGTTGATCACTCTGATGTCTCTGGTTGTTTTGCGTTGGAACCTCCAGCAGGCCATACGACCGCTACGGTCGTTTTAAATGCCGTCTTTTGATCTGTTTCTTCTGAAACTTCTCTTTTTCTTTGTTCTCCTGCGGGGTTAGTTCCAAAAAAATACATAGACATATTTCCAAGCATCCAAACATCTATACAACATATAATTCATCTTGCACATGGCAAAGCCTTCATTAGAACAACTCTTCCAAACTTACTTCTTCATATGGAACTTCAATCACTCTTTTATTGAAAAATAAATAAAAACTTACTTGTCTACTTTATTCGCGTGGGTTGCCTCCCATGAAGCGCTTGTTTTCGGTCGGTTTGCTCGACCGTAGTGGTGATCAAGGTGGTGCAAACACACCGACACCATAGCTTCTGGCATTCACGATGATGCCTTCTCCTGTGTAGGTCTTCATTTTCTTTGTCCTGTGGAAATGTCTCACAAATGGACCTTTAGCGGGTAAATCAAATCGTACATTCCCCTCAAACACATTTATCACAACTTTGATAGTCCTTAGAAAAGGTCTACCGAGAATTATAGGAGCAATTGGATCCTCGGGCATATCTACTATCACAAGATCAATCATAATAGGGCAATCATTAATTTGAACTATAAAACCATGCTTAATGCCTACTGCCTGAGTAAAACTAGAGTTAGCCATATTCAATATAATCTCAGTAGTAGCATAAGGACCTAGATTGACACTATCATAAACAGATTTGGGGATAATGGAAACACTTGCCCCTAGACCACATAAGGCACTGAATTTATTCAATCCTATCTCACACTACTACAGGAATGCCTAGCAGTGGCGGGCGCAAAAAGGCCAGCAGTGGTGGGCCAGGCCCCCAAGGGCACCCGCCACCGACCTCCCGCCACTGCTATTATCGCATCAGTGGCGGGCGCCCGCCCACCACTGGTAGATAGTGTGCAGTGGCGGGCGAACAGTCATGCCCGCCAGTGTCTGACTTTGAAGCAGTGGTGGGTGTGTTTCAGCGCCCGCCACTGAAAGTTTTGTCATGCAAATTAAAAATTATGCAGCCATGGCAACGTTTTTTCTGCCATGGCTGCGTTTTGCATGAAACTAAGATCATAAATTGCAGCATACATTAACCACTAGCTAATTGCTATGAAGCAATAATATTAGTACAACATAAAGCAATAAATATATATATATATGTTAAACAACTCTAATGTTTAGTACTTACACATGGTACAATAAAATAAGTGCATACAAACATATATGTTCAATAAAGTGCTATAGCTAGTCCCAGAAAGCAATACATATATGTACGACATCCTGATCACCACCGAAAGTACGTACGACAGTGATTGTTGGACATCGTACCACAGATAGATTTTTTTCCGGCCTCATGAGCCTCCTCAAATTTGTGAAGAAAAAGCAAGAATGACTTCCCAGCTTGCATCCTAAATTGTGTAGCAATGTCAATCCAGTTTTGACCATGGAAGTACGTTCTCCCTCCCTCGTTGGTGAGAGTGAGGGTCAAGGGGCTGAATCGTTCACTCCCTCGTCGATGGCTAGGTTGGCCGCACGTAAGAACTCCTCCCTTCCCCAACAAGGGATACGCTGAGCATGAAAAAAAGAAAACAGAAATTAGAAAATTGTGGGCGCAACATTAACAAACCACAAGCTATAATTAAATGGAACATACCGCCCACTCCATGAAGTCGTCATGAAGATCGACACAGATCTCATTGCAAGTTAGGTGAACTTTGTAACAGGCACCTAGCCTCCTGTCGCCATAGAAGTGGCATCCTTCGTTCATTGCCTATGTTCATGTTAAGTATAAGACATGGATAGAATAAAAGGCTACCAGTTATGTAACTATATTAAACATCAACCAGTAGTAAAGACTATGGATGGACAGAAAAATTGGGCATGACTTATGCTAAAAATGAAACATTAAGTGTCTGAAATCTCGCGAAACGGATTAATCAACGTTTCACGATATTTTCTACACTCTTTTGAAGCACTGTATTGTTGGAGCACTCCAAATAAATATGCATGTGAATATTGGTACGGATAAGACATGGATAGAATTAAAGGCTACCAGTTATGTAACTATATTAAACATCAACCAATAGTAAAGACTATGGATATACAAAAAAATTGGACATGATTTATGCTAAAAAATGAAACATTGAGTGTCTGAAATCTCGCGAAATGGAAATTAATCAATGTTTCATTATATTTTGTAGACTTTTTTGAAGCCCTGTATTGTTGGAGCACTCCAAATAAATATGCATGTGAATATTGATACGGATAAGACATGGATAGAATTAAAGGCTACCGGTTATGTAACTATATTCAACATCAACCAATAGTAAAAACTATGGATGTACAGAAAAATTGGACATGACTTATGCTAAAAAATGAAACATTGAGTGTCTGAAATCTCGCGAAACAGAAATTAATCAACGTTTCATGATATTTTCTACACTCTTTTGAAGCCATGTATTGTTGGAGCACTCCAAATAAATATGCATGTGAATATTGATACAGATAAGACATGGGTAGAATTAAAGTCTACCAGTTATGTAACTATATTAAACATCAACCAATAGTAAAGACTATGGATGTACAGAAAAATTGGACATGACTTATGCTAAAAAATGTAACATTGAGTGCCTGAAATCTCGCGAAATAGAAATTAATCAATGTTTCATGGTATTTTCTACACACTTTTGAAGCCATTTATTGTTGGAGCACTCCAAATAAATATGCATGTGAATATTGATACGGATAAGACATGGATAGAATTAAAGGCTACCGGTTATGTAACTATATTCAACATCAACCAATAGTAAAAACTATGGATGTACAGAAAAATTGGACATGACTTATGCTAAAAAAATGAAACATTGAGTGTCTGAAATCTCACAAAATGGAAATTAATCAACGTTTCACGATATTTTCTACACTCTTTTGAAGCCCTGTATTGTTGGAGCACTCTAAATAAATATGCATGTGAATATTGATACGGATAAGACATGGATAGAATTAAAGGCTACCAATTATGTAACTATATTAAACATCTACCAACAGTAAAGACTATGGAAGGACAGAAAAATTGGACATGACTTATGCTAAAAAATGAAACATTGAGTGTCTAAAATCTCGCGAAACGGAAATTAATCAATGTTTCACGATAGTTTCCAGACTCTTTTGAAGCCCTGTATTGTTGGATAAGACATGGATAGAATTATAGGCTACCAATTATGTAACTACTTCACTTTCATCACCAACAAACTGTGCCAAGCCACAACTTCTAAGATACAATAGTATTGCATTACTTCACTTTCATCACCAACAAACTGTGCTAAGCCACAACTTCTAAGATACAATTTATTATTTTTAATTGAAATGTATGAAAAATATTGCCAACCACATAAATAATGACATCTGGAGTTGTATACCTAGAGTTGTTGCACTTTCATCTATTACTACCTTGTCATATATGACACGAATATATTAGTCTTCGACCCTTAGATAGATAGGGCAATACATGTGCGCTGCTTGTGCGCGAGGTGAAAGAGGGATCAGTAGTAGCCTCGGAGGTGGTGGAGTCGGCTGCCGGTGGTGGTGTCATGCCCCCGCTGTTGGCGGAGAAAGCCATGGCAACTAGGAGTGGCGACAGAGGAGGCCCGGTGACTAGCGGGCGATGGCGGTGGAGGCCCAGCGACTTGGGGGCCACAGCGACGAGGGGGCCGCGACAGAGGAGGGGCCCGACAACAAGGGGTCCGCAGCAGAGGAGGGCGCGGCGGAGTAGGCGGGCGGCAGAGGAGGCCGGAGGGCGCAGCAGAGGAGGGCTTAGGGCCGGGCCGCCGTGGTGGCGGGAGTGGGGCGCGGCGGAGGAGGCGGGCAGCGACGAGGGCGGAGGCGGCGTAGGAGGATGGTCGCGGCGGCGAGCGTGGCGTGGTGGCGGGGGAGGGGTGCCACGGTGGCGAGGCACGGGGTTGGGGGGCGAGGGCGGCAGGGAACGAAGAAATTTGAAACTGCCTTTTCACGAGAGGGCAGAGGGGTGGTAATTTGGGGGGGAGTTGAAACTTTCATGAACGGGTTTAGCTGCGGCGGGTGCTACTGGCTACCCGCCACAGGTTCTTTAACCTAACACTAGCGGGCAGTAAGCACGACCCGCCACAGCTATGTTCTGCCAAAACCGGACATCCGGCAAGGATAACAAGTGGCGGTTTCTAGTCACCGCTCACCATTGCTTGGTCACCTACCTGTGGCGGGCGCTAGGTAGGGCGCATCATTGCTGAGTTACACAAACAAGTCGCCCGGGAGGCTATACCTGTGGCGGGCAACGAGTTCTGTCCGCCACAGCTATGTTCTTAGCTGTGGCGGGCAGTCTTTGCTACTCGCCATTGCTTGTTTTCAAAAATAGCTGTGGTGGGTGCCCCGCCTCGCCCGCCACTCTTTTGGGTTCACCTATAAGCCCTTTCCCAGTAGTGTCAATCTCTATTATTGGTTCAAAAGCATCTTCCTGCTTAGCTGGTAACTTACTGTAGAGCTTTTTCCTTTCATCATCAAGTTCATGTACGTTAGCCGCAATTTGTTTAACAAAGACATTATATGCTTCTTTATTAATTACCCCTGGTAGTGGATACTTCATGGATATCATCTTCACAAAATCTGCAATGGTGTAATTGTACTCCGGCACATGGCTTGTATCAAGCACTTCGGCCTTCTCTTCGTTGCATCTTACCATTTTAACTTCTTCAACTGGGTTAGGCTCCGGTTTACCTGCAAACTTAACCAAAAATAATGTTTGGCTCTCTGCTATTTTAGCCACTTGTGCTTCCATATTCTTGGATCTTCCTTCAAGTATCTGCACATCATTTGTTAGTCCAACAACCTTACTGGTCAATTGACCAAGTAACTTATCATGATTCTTCAAGATATTCTTGAAGTTTTCATTTTGCTCAGTCTGGCTAGCAATAAAAATTTTAAGAGTTTCTTCAAGAGTATTTCTATTTCTACCATTAGCTCCATTAAAATTGTTGGTTGCTCCTCCATTACTAGGATAAGGAAGTCTAGGAGCATAGCCATTATTTTTCCAATTAGGATTGTAGCTATTACAAGCAATAAAATTTACATCACTAGTTTCTTCATTAGTGATGGCATTCATGTTTACCTCTTCTTTACATTGCATCACGGAGATAAGTTCATTAAGTTTGGTTGTCAACTCCGTGTTACCTTATTCAATGGCATTCACCCTCCTGGTGGTGGATCTTTCAACATGCCATTGAGCAAGGTTCTCTTGCATATCATCTAGTAGTTTCTTGACATCTTCTATGGGCTTTCCCTTGATTGTTCCTCCTGTAGCTGTATCAAGCATAGTTTTTGACATGCGATTTAAGCCATTATAAAACATATGAAGGATTAACCATTCCTCCATTCCATGATTGGGACAGTTCCTTATAGCTTCTTTCATTATATCGCACGCAAGTGCTAGTGGCTCACGTTCCTCCTGCTTGAAACCTGTAATCTGAGAACGTAATTGCATAATCTTTGCAGGTGGACAAAACTTGGATAAAAATTTACTGCAACAATCAGCCCAAGAAGTAATACTGCCTCTAGGTAGAGCTACAAGCCATTCCTTAGCTTTTCTATTCAGAGAGAAGGGAAATAGATGCAATTTCAGATCGTCAGGGTTGTAATCTTTTATGCGTGTCATGTTGCACAATTCAGTGAAATTGTGTAAGTGCATACCGGCATCCTCAGAAGCAGAGCCTCCAAATTATTCCTGTTGAACCATGGAAACTAAGTTCGGTTTAATCTCATACTCAGCGCCTGCAACCTCAGGTTGTGCTATAGGTTCATGCATGAAGTTGTTACTGGGAGTAGCAAAACTCCCAAGATTACGAGCCATAGTAATATTTTGGTTTTTCAACTGACAAGACTTGCAAGAAAATAAAACTAAAGCAGAAAAGTAAGAACAAAAACTGAAAATTAACTTTAACAAAAACTCTAAACACAAAGACTAGGAATACTAAACTCCTCCCCGGCAACGGCGCCAGAAAAAGGGCTTGATACCTCCTTTTATTGATCCGGTATTGGAACAGAAAAGAGTATCCCGCACCTATTTCCCCAGAGGTGACCCTGGGTTATCGAACCCACGAGAGGAAGATTCCGTTGA
The DNA here is from genome assembly GCA_039707655.1 of Elymus sibiricus. Taxonomy (NCBI): domain Eukaryota; kingdom Viridiplantae; phylum Streptophyta; class Magnoliopsida; order Poales; family Poaceae; genus Elymus; species Elymus sibiricus. Next base: position 209,117,336 of record CM077670.1, read on the forward strand.
AGCGATGGTCTCTAGCAAGCTTTTGTCAAAGTGTCAAATCCAGCTTTTGACCGGATCAGCAAGCAAATAGTGATTCAAACACTTATAATAAAAAGAGGTACGCGCATGAGGTCTAATGCTTACAACCTTGTATTTGCGCTAGAATCAGATCGAATATTAATTTTTGCACTGGAAGTCACCCATCGAGATGTGCTTGTTACGGATCGAAGTGGGGGATGTGATGCGGAGCATCCTACGGACATCACCATGTCAAGAGTCCGTTCGGCAAGTGACACGTGCGGCATCTACTTCACATACATAGAGGTGAATCATCTCCTTTACACGTGTTCACTTGACCCCTTCAAGGATGGTATACTACTTGACACTTCTCCCATGTGCATGCCTAGGTATTGTCGGAGCTTCACGGACAAGCGCCAAGGAACAACTACACCGTCCGCGAAGGAAGCATGGAAGCGACGACAGAAGAAGACGGGGCTGCTGAGCTACAGCGGCCGGACATCCGGGCCAGAGGCCGGACATCCGGCGCCTGTGCAGCCATGCAGGAGCTGCACCAACAATGGCCGAAGAGCATCAGCGGCCGGACATCCGGCACCAGCCCCGAACATCCGGCGCCTCACCACTGTCCCGGACATCCGGCGCCCACCCCCGGAAATCCGGCCCTGATGTATCCAGAGAGCAGCAAGAACCGCACCAGCCCAGCTCGGACATCCGGCCGAGACCCCGGACATCCGGCTCCTCGTGAGCCGCCGGACATCCGGCGCCTGCCTGTGCGCAGAGTCGGGCTGAGGCCCATGTACCCATTCGCCCCTCACCTACCCCTTCGTGGGCTAGCACTATATATACTCCTCCTCCTCCTCCTCCATTTAGGGTTAGCTAAGATTAGAACTACACATTGGAGCTTAGCTCATGTACCTCCCCTTGTGGGATTCCTCTTGAGGGAGAAGGATCTCACTAGATCATCAAGACCTCCTATGGGAGAAGGATCTACATAGATCATTAAGACCTTGTCTCCTCTTGGATTTGGGATGAACTCTACCTTGTATCTTTCCCTTTGATTGTTCATGTACCTTGTGGATCTTGTGTGGATTTGAGTCTAGTGGATGTGTGATTGGACTTGTTCTTGAGTGTTCTTCTTATGATTTCCCCGTGTTCTTCGTAGGATCGCCCTCCAATTCATGAAAGATCGTCAATTAGGGTTCCACCCTACATTATCTTGGATCAGAGCTTAGGTTGATCACGAATTTGGAGTCCTACCCCTCACTTTCTAGCCTAATTTTGTTTGTTCTTGCCTAATTTTGAAAATCCTCACTAAAAATAGGCTCACCAAAAAATTTGCATTTTTTTGGTTCTTATGAGATTTTGTTGTGTTTGATCCATGATTTTGTTGTTTGGCAAGTGGATCTAGCTTCCCCACCACGAAATCCATCCAAAAATTTATTTCCCACCATCAATTTTGACCCTCAAATCATCTATTTCCGCCCCAAATCGAGTTTCGAAATCCAAATCCCGATCTGGAATTTGTCGGGCCGGACATCCGGGCCCTGGGCCGGACATCCGGCACCTGGAGCGCCAAAACGGGCAGCGGTTCTGTCTAGACAGCCCGGAAATCCGGCCTAAGCCCCGGATGTCCGACCCCTGGACATTTCAGCCTCCCATGCTTCACCGTTTCGGCCATAACTAATTCATTCGGAGTCCGATTTCGACGTTCTTTTGCTCGTTTTGTAGCTATTGACATCCCTCATCACCCAAAATTAGTTACACCACCATTTGACTCCATCAATTTTTTGAAAATTTGGCATGTTTGCCTAGGCCCTCCACCATAACTTCCGCAATGCCACCACCGACTTCCGCAAACTAACCCATTTCGATCTCCAGTGCATTTGTGGTTGTTTGAATTGTGGTTTGAGTCTCCTAAGGTGTTTCGGCTACTTAGGGATGGTTACATCTTCATCCACCACCATGATAACTTCCGCATACCCTTGATGTAACACCCCGGACACACCCGCCGGTGATCGTTACTCTTGGTGGGATCTAGACTGGCCCCACAGATCAATACTAGTCTTTCCTGCGCACTTTGTCCTCACTCGTGCGCACCCAGGGTCAACTTCCCGGTTGGGCACCCATCCTGAAATTACTCCAAGCTGAGCACGCTTAACTTTGGAGTTCTTTTCGAATGGGCTCTCAGAAAAGAAGGAATTCCTTATTGATATGAGTAGTCTATATCATCCCTATTAAGCCAGGCTATCACATACACCCCCACTCAGAGGAACCGACGTCCTCGTCGGGCCACAGGAACGTTCCCTCTTGGCACATATGTCTGTGCGTCCAGTCCGACACATGTGCCATGCCGTGTGCCACGACGGGTCACAAACGTCATGCACAACATGACCGCACACCTGGCCCGCAAACATCCGTATAACCACGAGGGTCGGCTCTGATACCAACTTGTAACGTCCAGGACAAACCCGCCGGTGATCGTTACTCCTGGCGGGATCTAGACTGGCCCCACAAATCAATACTAGTCTTTCCTGCGTACTTTGTCCTCACTCGTCCGCACCCGAGACCAACTTCCCGGTCGGTCACCCATCCTGAAATTACTCCAAGCTGAGCACGCTTAGCTTTGGAGTTCTTTCTGAATGGGCTCCCGGAAAAGAAGGAATTCCTTATTGATATGAGTAGTCTATCATCCCTATTAAGCCAGGCTATCACACTTGACCACCATACTCTCCCGCCACCTTAACCCAATTTTGACCGATTTTGTTGAGATTTTGAGTTCGTGGTTTCCGTTTCCTAAGGTGTTTCGGCTAATTAGGAACGGTTCAATATCGACATCACCGCCACTCATCATCGCCATGGACTCAACATCGACAACGACCTCTTCACCATTTGACACCGCAACCGTAAGCAAGGACGGTAGCTTCGACGACATCATTGTACATTTCCTTGCCATTGCATTGATCACCTTGAGCTTATTGCGTCACTTTCCCATCGAGACTAGCGAGTCGAGAATTGCCGGGCCACGCTCATTGTGCACCTTAGTGATACGCTTATGCCACATAGCTACATTTAGTGTGCAATCATCTTGCTATCATCATTGTGCCATAAGTCTCTCCCGTGCATATCTTACATACTTGTCTCATATCATACTTGGCTCGAGCATCAAGCATTGTGGCAAAGCATACAAAAAAAGCAAAAGCTTTTAAGCAAAAGAGGAGATACAAAAGAGCTTGAAGCAATAGAAATAGCATTGAGCCATTTTGCATAGTAAATACTCTTGGAGCATACATACATAGCATACTTGGGATTCAAGTCGGCACGGTTACTCCCTTAGGTTGGTGCACAAGCGTATCTAGCCCATTTAAGCAATCGAGCTATTGTCTCTCTAGCATCCGTGCAACCAGAGCTTTTCCGTGGTAACACATTTTGTGCTCATTCCTTGGTTGCCCGGATCCCACTTATCTATCCGTGTGTGTGTTTCCTTGTGCCACCATAGCTATTGATCTATTTGCTTTACAATGCAATTTTGTGATTCTTCCTCAACATTTTCAATATCTTGGACTAACACTTGCTTGAATTTTGTGCCACTTGTCCTAAACAAGCCACTCGATAAGCTTTACTTTGTAGGTGTGAGTGAACAAGCCCGGTACCAATTCCACTATTCTCTCAATTCACATTGAGTGACACGGGATACATCCTCAACTTTGGAAAAAGGTAGCTTGGTATTGTTTATCTCATTTCCTACTCACCTTTGTTCGAGTCTTGTGATGGATTGGCAAAGCACATCGACTTCGGTCTACAACCACAACGACGAGTTTGATGCCATGAAGAACCACTTGGACGCCAAGATGGATGCTCAAATGGAGGAGCTCAAAGCCCTCATCAAGACCGGCAAGAGATCTTCCTCATCTTCGAGAAGACGCTCAAGTGCACATCCTTCCGAGCTACCATCTCCGGCAAGATCACATCGGCATCGACACCATCACCGACAAGAATGTGAAGGTCAAGAGCTCAACACCAACCACCGCTCTACGACTTCAGCATCTACCTTGGCATCTTCGCCTTTGGACATGCAGCATCTTCACCGACAAGCACCTCAAGATTACACTCAAGAGAAGCTCCCCAAGCTCAAGTCCGCGACTTCCATGAGCTACTATGACTTTGACATCAACCATGAGATTCCTTTCTATGGGAGTCACGACCCCGAAGAGTACCTCGAGTGGGAGCGCAAGATGGATGACTACCTCAAGCTACATCAAGTCCCCTCCGAAGATCAAGTGAAGTGCACCACAAGGAACTTCCATGAATACGCGTCGACATGGTGGCTTCACACACCTTCGAAGAGCTTCAACATGAGTTGACCCAAGACGAAGAAAGTGATGCGGCGAGAATTCGTGCCTTTCACCTACACGGAACATCTTCAACGCTAATTGAAGAACACCATCCAAGGATCCAAGTCCCTTGACGAGTACTTCAAGGAGATGAAGAAAGCCTTGTGACGAGCCGGCGTGGATGACCCCATTTGGATGAATTTCTACTTCATGATGGGATTGAACAACGACATCTCCAAGACTATCTTCCTCGATAACTACAAGTCCCTCGACAACATCTACTTTGGTGCTCTCAAGGCGGAACAAGAACTTATGAAGGCCAAGGCTTCTCCACCCCAAGCACACTTCGTGACGACCAACCTCCACGACAACGAGCATGAGGATAGTACCACCACGATGTCCAAGCCCGAAGAGCTCCAAGACGACGCTCCCAAGTTCGACTTCACCGCCATACCTCTTTGTGGCATTGACGATGCCGAGTTTACCACGACTCTTTTTGAAGTCGGCGCGGCGACGACTACGACTACGGAGCCAATCAAGGACCAAGCTTTGCTGGCGAGTGACAAGGTGGCAAGCCAGGATGATGCTTCCATCTTTGGAGGCGAGAGTGGGATGATCGAGCATGGGATATTCCCTTCGGTCATGGAGGAGAGTGATGTTTTTCCATCTTCGGCCTTCATCCATGGCGACGGCGACGATGACTTGAGCGACATGAGCACCCATATTGAGAGTGAGAGCGAGTTCACCACTAGCCCCATATATGACGAGTTGCCCCAATTCCCATGTGAGGAGAGCCACAAACCCCACCACTTGAGTGAGATGAGTGACTCCACCATATGTGAGTTTGAGTGCACCTATTTTGAGGGAGTGAGTGAGCCACCACAAGAGTTGAGAGAGGAAGTTGATAGGTCTTGTGAGGCCATTTCGATTTCTAACAACTTAACCTCTACCTCTATTGTGTCTTCTCATTTGGTGCTAGGTCCCATATATGATGATGCGCTGACCCTCGACGACTTCGTCCCTCCTATGGACAAGACGATGGCCATGGTGGAATTTGATGCACCCCCCACATGGTTCCATCAAGTTGAAGATGATGACCACGATTTTGTCTTTGCTACCTCACCTACACCACATGTGTGGAATGAAAAAGGTAACATATGTGAAGGTGATGCTCTTGTCCCACTAGTGGACATTGATTGCTTGCATGATGATGATCCTCCTATTGACACGCTTCATGCTAGTATGATTTCCCCATGCGATGATTTACCCATTTATGATGATTATGATGATATTCATGCGGAGTCTATTAGTTGTGATGCCTTGTTGCATAGGATTTCTTGTGCTAATTCTCTCGGTCACATCATGTTTGCAACCCCTCTTGACTTGTCATATGCTATGCATGAGATCAACCATATGTCATATTTGCAATCTCATCGTATTAACTATGCATATGCCATTAAAATGAACCCAATTTGCACATATGGCATAGATGACAAGCCCATGGTTATTGGCATTTGTTTTTCTTGTGAGGATATTGATATGCTTCCTTTGCATCATTGTTCATATATGCCATGCCATGACCACCTAGCTTCGGACATGCATTATTTGCCATGTTGTCAATTTTTCCCATTTGATGTTTCCGCTATTGCTCATGAGGAGACCCCCATAGTTTCCTCATCCATATTACGAGATTTTGACTCATCATATACATTGCATGATTTCCATGATTGTGTGCACAATATGCTCCCCATGAATAACAATGCTATTGTTGTGCCATGTAATTGCATGCTCAATTTGTGTCCCCATCGTGTAATACATAACAACTATTCTTTCATGATGGATGACATGTTCATATACCATGCCTCAAATTTATTTGAGCATTGCTTGTTTTGTGCTAACTCTCATGTGCACATACACATCATGATGGATGATGTGTACATTTACCACGCACACACATTCTTTTGCTTGTGTCTTTCTTGTGTAGGTCATCACACATATTCGTCAACCTTGCAAGCGCACGAGTTGACGAAATGAGCTCTACAGAGCAATAAAGATGTGTGCCACCATGGAGTGCTTGCCCTCCACCAGCCCTCTACGCGACGAGCCTTCGCGAATTTCTTCTACATGGTCCTCACATGGTTATGGGTCATTGTCCATTATATATCCTTTGCCCATATTGCCATGTTCACTTTGCATGATATGCTCATTTCCATTTGGATGTCATGCTTTGGTGACCCATGCTTTGCATTTCACATGATCCTTGATTCTAGTACTTATATGTGTATTTGCAAGCTTGGTGGAGATATCACTTGTTATTGCCATGTTTGCTTGGTACCCCATGCCTATGATCATATTGAGGCCTACCCCATTACTTGTCTTTCTTGCGATATGTCATGTGCATTGCCTATATCTACTATTTGCTCACATGACATGATTGCCATGATTTCGTCTAGTTTGTTGCATCTTCGCACTACTAGTTTGCACGACTTGATTGATATGCTTGCCTATGTTGCATCACCGATGATTCATACTTGCTCGTTTCATGCGGTTGATGTCATCCATTTCCATGCTTTGCACATGATTGCTATTAAATGTGGTCCAATTGCTCCATATGTTGCCTCTCTCATGCTAGATGATTTGCCATGTATTGAGTGCAACAATGATTTTAGTCTTGCTAATGAGATCGCCCCCATAGCTTTCTCCCATATTATTGAAGTTTGTGACATAATTCATGTGAAGCATGCTTGTGTTACCTCTTTGCACCATATGCATAGTGCCATGAACATTAAGATTGTTGCCTCATATTATTCATGCACTCTTGCTACTAATGGTTATGTGCAAGAGAAGAGAACCATCATGATGGACGATGTGTTTATCTACCGTGCACATACGTTCTTTGCTTTGTTGTGTGCATGTGTAGGATTGTTCGACCCCGTGTCAACTTCCACTTCACGTGAGTTGACCATTCGAGCTCTTGAGAGCGAGCCACTTTTGACTGACGTACTACTACAACGCATTTTCTACCACTTCGGCATTGTGAAGGACGCACAAGAGCACACTTTTGAGGTGATATCCTTCTCTTTTGAGAATCCCAACACCATGAGCATAAATATTGTGGATCATACTTCATGTGTTGTTTGCACCATGACACATTGCACACATGCTAGAGATCTTGTTTTGACTTGTCATTGCCACATTACCATGCCTCATGATATATATGCCTTGTGTGTGGCATCGAACATGATTATCCCATGCTATTCCCATGTGTTTGATTGCAACAATGTCATTTCTTCACATATGCCATGTCCCATTGATTTCTACACGCTTGACTTGATTGCCTCACACATGATGAACAATTGCTCTTTCTATTGTGTTGAGTGCCACACTATCTTCACTACACCCTATGCATATTATGCTTGGATTGTCTCGCACCTTGGATTGCCCCATGTGTTTAGACATCTCATCTTCTTTGGTGTTGTGAATGATTCTTATACATACCATAGACCATTTGTTGAGCGCTTGATGCATGCTTGCTACGACCTTGAGGTAGATGCTTGTTCTCTTGTCACATATATTTGCATCTCGACCTCCCATTTGCATGCTTGTTTCCATGATGATCTTGATTGTGCTCAATTTACGTGCTTACATGCCATGTCTCATTCCTTTGTCACACCTTATGCCATACATGACGATGACACTTGTTGGGTGAGTCACCTTGTAACAACCCAGATGTAATGCATGAGTTTCATATGCCATGTTTAAGAACCATGTTTGTTGCCATGTATGAATTGCCATGTTATCATGATCTCTTATTGCATTTCATTTCACTTTGTGCATTATGATCTTCATGTATGTTGCTATGTGCATTGCACCCATCATTTATTTTGGTGTTGGCTTCATGTGCTCTTGTGTGTATCCAACCCTCCTACCTTGCCATCTGTCCCAAGATCATTGTGGTGTCACCCATGCATGGGCATCTCATCATCTTCTTCTTCTTCTTTGCAAGTAATCCATGTGGTCATTATTTCTGTCCCAGGTTAATGTCCACTATTTCCCTATAAATCCTACACCATGCCATTTACCTCTCTGCCAAATTTCAGCTATTTTGGATGTGGTTTGGTTGGGTTCAAAAATGCATCAAGTTTGAATGCAATTCAAACTTGGTTTATTTTTCTACCTCTAAAAATTGCCAGATCAATTTATTCAAATAGTTCATAAATCCAGGAGACCAGGGATATTTTTTACTTCCTTCTAGTTCTTCCTAAAACTCCCTGGCCTTTTCCTTTTCTACAGCTGTGATTTTAGATTTACAGAATTGTAAAAAAAAGGAAAGGGACCTCCCTGGGCCGCACCCTATTGGGCCTCTTGCTCCCAGCCGCAGGCTCCAGCGAGCGCCAGCAGCCAGCCGCAGCCACCGCCAGCGCCAGCAGCAGCCACCGCCCGCTTTCTCTCCTCTCTCTCCTCCTTTCCACGTTGTCACCTGCGCGGGCCCCGCTGTCAGTCTCTCTCCTCTCTCTTTTCTTCCTCCTCACGACCCTCTCTCTCTCTCACGGTTACAGAGAGGGGCACATGGCCACCGTGGCCACCACGACCCTTCCTCCCCTCCTATAAAGGGCACCCCAGGCTCCCTAGGGTTTCCCTCTCCTCTCCTCTACCCCCCTCCAGCCGTCGCTGCTCCAAGGGAGGGCACCCACGCGCCCTGCTTGCTCCCTGCCACCACCATGGACGGCCCGAGCAGGAGCTCGCCGCCGGCGTAGCAGTCCCCGCCGGCCACCTCCACGACATCCAACCGAACCCTGACAAAGCCCTGGTTCCGTTCTGACGCCAAGCCGCTCCCAAGGACTCCATCCACGACGACCTCTTCTTCCTCTTCTTCCACTTCGTCATGGACAGGAGCTCACGTCAAGTTCGTCGACTCACTGCCATCGCCTCCCTTCATCCCCGGCCACGATTTCTTGTCCTAGGGTAAGGAGGTATACCCATCTTCCTCTCTGCCAAATCCCAAGAGCTCTAGTTCACCATACGCGACATACTCTTTGTGCCAACAACGCGCTCCCGGTGAACTCTGTGACCCAGAGCACGCTCCGGTTGACAAATCTCAGATCCGGAGCCTTCCCATGTTTCTCCTTCTACAAAACCTTGTCCTAGGCCTAGCCTCATGTCCACCTTAGTGTTTTGCACCATATCCATGCATCTAGGAGGTCGAGGGAACAAATCCCAAAGCCCTCTTCGTTTTCTGAATTTTCTGTCAGTTTCTGAAAACTGCCAAGTCTGAAAACCCTGTTATCTTTTTCCCCTGTTGTGATGATGATTATGACTGATTTGTGACTCCATTGTATGCATGGCCTATACATGTTTTGTATAACTCTCTAAATACTACAGCTACATGTCAATTGCATGAATTTATCACCTTGTTTAGACTGATGTTTGATCTGTCAAAGTGTTCATCATATTGTTAACCTGTGTATTCTCTATATCAGTTAAAGATTGCATTTTGTCTTGATCATAGCCATCATTCTGTGCATCTTTTGAATTGGTGTCAATGGAGTAAATGGAACCTGGCATGTCTACTTCATGTGCATATCAAGATCTGCCATGTTAGAGTGTGTTCACAAGTAGTTTTGCTGCTATGTATAGTGCATCCTGTTATAAAATTGGCTGATACACGTCTGTTTTATTCCAGATTTGGCATATTCCATTTCTGGCATGTTTCCATTTCTGCACATTCCATATTAGGCATATTCCGTTTCTGGAATATCTGGCAATTCCAATTTTGGCAGTATATTGTATATTGCATTTGTGAGCATTTTTATACAGCAACATATGCATATTATATATATTAAAATGGGGTAGAAAAATCCAACTAATCCAGTTGTGGCATTAATTTTGTCATTTGAGCAAGTATTGGTGAATGACATTTTTACAGCATATTGCATTTTGTCAATTTTGTGTGATTTAATCCATGCATCATATGATGAAACTTTGTACATGTTTTTGGAGCATCTTCATGCCTACTTGCTGCTGGTATTTTTCCCATGCCATGTTAGACCTGTTAAGCTACTGTAACAACCTTGCAAACATGCCATGTCAATGTTGCTGTTTTGGACTTGCTTAAATTTCACCAAGTCACCATCTGTAACAGCATATTTGCATCTTGTAGCCTCCATAGCCTTTAAACCATGATGCTAATGAACTTGAACCTTTTGGATGAAATGTTGTGCATCCAGCATACTACATCCACATATCATGAATGAGAATTTTAGGGTACTGTAGCTTGCTGTTTCGATGTGTGTAAGTTGTCATGTTGCTGTTAATGGCATATTGCATTGCATATTTGTTTTGCTCACCATTTGAGTTCTATGCGTCCGTTCTTCGTGATCTTTATATCGATTTCATGCAAAATCTTCCATTCTTTCCAGTGGTATACTTGGGTTACCAAGATTTTGCCCATATCCATCTTTTCCTTCACCGTTCACTTCTCGTTACCATTTCTGTCATCCCGGTAGCACCGTTACTCCATTCATGCCATGCTCGCTATTTTTACCATGTCATGCATGCATCATTTTTGCTTGTGCATCTATGCCATGATTGTTTGTTTATTTCGGTGCTTATTCTTTTCTTATGGGTAGTACCAGGAGACGAGTCCGAGTTCGAGGATCCTGTTGAGAACGTGTTCGAGGAGCAAAGTTACTATCCTGCCGAAGAGACTTTAGGCAAGATGATCATTACCCTAGATAACTCTACTATCTTTGCTTGCTAGTTGTCTCATTGCTATCGCTATGTCATGCTTCCTACCACATATATGGCAGCCTCTCATATGCCATGATACAGCCTCTAACCACCCTTACCCAGTAAACCGTTGTTTGGCTATGTTACCGCTTTGCTCAGCCCCTCTTATAGCGTTTTAGTTGCAGGTGCAGTGCAGGGTGTTCCATGTTGGCACATGGATATGTTGGGATATCACAATATCTCTTATTTAATTAATGCATCTATATACTTGGTTGTGTGTGGAAGGCTCGGCCTTTTGCCTAGTGTTTTGTTCCACTCACGCCGCCTTAGTTTCTGTAATACCGATGTTATGGTCCTTGATTAGCGTTCCTAACATGCTCGGGGTTTATGGGCCCCTCTTGACAGTTCGCTTTGAATAAAACTCTTCCAACAAGGCCCAACTTTGGTGTTAACATTGGCCTAATAACAACTAAAATTTGCATAGGGAGTAATTAACCCGAGGATTCTTAATCAACAAACCCCGGGCCAGTGCTCCACATGAGTGTTGGTCCGAAACGGGCAGACTGCGGGGCCACCACGGGGAAACTCGAGGTATTGGTTTTACTCGTAGGCTTTCCCATCCGATCGTGGCCTGAGACGAGATACGCGCGGCTACTATCAGGGTGTCGGCACGTCGGGAGGTCTTGCTGGATTTGTTTTACCATTGTCGAAATGTCTTGTGCACCGGGATTCCGAGGATACCTCGAGCTAACTCGAGGTTGATCAAGTTTTCTTGAGGTTGAGGTCATCCCACCACTGCTTGTAAGAGTTTGTGATGGACTAAGTTGGAACACCCCTGCAGGGTTAAATCTTTCGGAAAGCCGTGCCCGCGATTATGTGGCAACTTGGATATTTATAACCTCCGGTTGTAGAGAACTTGACACTAATTCTAATTAAAACACACCAACCGTGTGTGTAACCGTGATTGTCTCTTTTCGAGGGAGTTCGGGAAGAGAACACGGTGGGGTTATGTATGAACCGTAAGTAGGTGTTCAGGATCACTTCTTGATCATATTAAATTTGCGACCGTTATGCGCAGAATACTCATCGTATTCTTGTACTCGTATGTTAGCCACTTAAATACATGCTAAGTGCTTGCTGCAACCTCACCACATATACCCCTTCCATTCCTATAAGCTTGAATAGTATTGTTACCTTGGGTGATGAGATTGCTGAGTCCCTGTGGCTCACAGATTACTATGAACACCAGTTGCAGGTACACTTGAGTCAGATACAGGTGAGCCCGAGATGCTCCATTGGGAGTATGACAATGAACGTGGGCGGATGTACATCACAATGTCAGATGATCCGTAGTGGGCCCTAGTCGGTTGATCCTGGGATAATAGCAGGGTGGTGATTTTATCGTTTGATTTCGTCCGTAGTCGGACTCTGCTTTCTTTTGGATGACTGTATGAATGATGATATATTATATGTTGTAGCATGTGGCGAGTGTAAGCCTTTATCTGGTACTCTTATCTTTTCAGTTGGTTGTATGTGTATGAGAACTACCTTGCTATGCGTACAGAATGAGGTTCTGCCCCAATCATGACTTCATCACGTGATCGGGATAGAGCTCCATCCTGGGCGTTACACACCTCTTGAATGATTGGTTTTGCACTAACGATAACCACATTTGTTTTTCCAAGTGTTTGTTGTCCTTGCTCCTTTTGAAGGAATCACAAGACGGTGGGACATTAGAGAGTGCCCATTTCGAGCTTCAAGATGAAGAGTGCTTGGTGATCGTCCACTTCTACACGACGACGACATCTCTTTCCCATGGTGATTTGGTTTTCAATCCGAGGACGGATCTTTTCTAAGGGGGAGGGGATGATGCGGAGCATCCTATGGACATCACCATGTCAAGAGTCCGTTCGGCAAGTGACATGTGCGACATCTACATCACATACATAGAGGTGAATCATCTCCTTTACACGTGTTCACTTGACCCCTTCGAGGATGGTATACTACTTGACACTTCTCCCATGTGCATGCCTAGGTATTGTCGGAGCTTCACAGATGACGAGGAGGAGTGCAAGCGCCAAGGAACAACTACACCGTCTGCGAAGGAAGCATGGAAGCGACGACGGAAGAAGACGGAGCTGCTGAGCTATAGCGGCCGGACATCCGGCGCCTGTGCAGCCACGCAGGAGCTGCACCAACAACGGCCGAAGAGCATCAGCGGCCGGACATCCGGCACTAGCCCCGGACATCTGGCGCCTCGCCACTGTCCCGGACATCCGGCGCCCACCCCTGGAAATCCGGCCCTGACGTATCCAGAGAGCAGCAAGAACCGGGCCAGCCCAGCCCGAGCATCCGGCCGAGACCCCGGACATCCGGCTCCTCGTGAGCCGCCGGACATCCGGCCCCCAGCCCGGACATCCGACGCCTGCCTGTGCGTAGAGTCGAGCCGAGGCCCATGTACCCATTTGCCCCTCACTTACCCCTTCATGGTCTAGCACTATATATACTCCTCCTCCACCGCCATTTAGGGTTAGCTAAGATTAGAACTACACATTGGAGCTTAGCTCATGTACCTCCCCTTGTGGGATTCCTCTTAAGGGAGAAGGATCTCACTAGATCATCAAGACCTCCTATGGGAGAAGGATCTACATAGATCATCAAGACCACATCTCATCTTGGATTTGGGATGAACTCTACCTTGTATCTTTCCCTTTGATTGTTCATGTACCTTGTGGATCTTGTGTGGATTTGAGTCTAGTGGATGTGTGATTGGACTTGTTCTTGAGTGTTGCTCTTGTGATTTCCCCGTGTTCTTCGTAGGATCGCCCTCCAATTCATGAAAGATCGTCAATTAGGGTTCCACCTACATCAGGATGTGTCCAAATAACATCTTGACCGGCACGAGTCCTGCATAAAGAATCAGTTGTCCTACCGCTGGCCCTATCCATCGCGCGAGGTTGCCTCGATAATTAAGATAATGAAATCAGACAAGAGCTTTGGGTGTTTAATGACTACACCTCATTTATCCCCAAGGATATGATCCATGTTACCCTACTAAACCTTACTGTCACTGGTGTTCGGTATAACATTTCACGGTCTCCTTGCTCCTAGCCTCACCGGTGCTCGATCTCCATGATCCTGGGTACCTGCAGGGATGAAGATCGTGGACCAGATAAGAGACATCTTCACGAAACAATTTTATTTCACACATACGGGACGTTATGTCAAAGTATTCCATTTATCCCCTCAACAAATACCTTGGGTTGTAATGCTCATGCCTCAACCCATACCTTACCGAACTACTCACACATGGAGATCAAATCGCGAGAAGAAAACATTGAAGAACACATCTTGAGATTGATTGATTGCAATATGTCTTACAATGGATGCCTTGTGTGATGCACGATTACAAGGATGAACTAGATGCAAGAGCACTATGGTGGTTGAGATGGCTATGGAGATGGAAATGGCGGCGGCTAGGGTTTGTGGATGAGGATGATGATGAAGAGGTTCTGGCTTCCGTGCTCATTCTTTGATTGACATTTTGATTGGGTATTTTTAATAGAAGTTTTACAGGTGGACGATGTGCCTCGAAATCTAGGCCAAACGGGCGAACGCCGTCTTTTGCTCTGTCTTCGCGCAGACGCTTCCTGTTGATTCTTTCTTCCTCCATTTTCCTTCCATTCCATTCCCACACGTGATTTCTTCCCTTTTTAACCCATTTCCTCTAGAAACACATCAAAGAGAGGATTTGTGGAATCCCTTGCACTTATTATCTATTAGTGATAATATCGGTGCGAATATCTCTTTTAAATGAAATATCTCGGTTTAAACAAAGGTGAAATGAGTGTAAAAATATCACTCATCATTAGTCCAAAAATAATAATATAAAAGTGCACCAAAACCATATAAAATCATTCTAAACATGACATGAATACTTCATAAATTATAGATACGTTGGAGATGTATCAGTTACCGAATGTTAAGTGTGTGACCCTACGGGTTCGAGAACATGCAGACATGACCGAGACTCCTCTCCGATCAATAATCAATAGCGGGACCTGGATGCCCATATTGACTCCCACATATTCAACGAAGATCTTTATCAGTTTGAACCACAATGTCGAGGATTCAGTTAATCCCGTATACAATTATCTTTGTCCGGCGATATGTTACTTGCCCGAGATTCGATCATCGGTATCTCCATACCTAGTTCAATCTCATTACCGGCAAGTCTCTTTACTCGTTCTGATGGAGCGAATTCCTGTCAGATCCCTCGGTAGGGTTCATGACGAGACCGGAAGTACCGGAACAGAGTCAGCACACACAATTTACCCAGGTTTGGGCCTCCGAAGAGTAATACCCTACGTCCTGCTTTGTCTTGGTATTCATGGTGAGGGGATACCTCATGCAGAGGATTACAATGGTGTTTGAGATTTCTACCGAGAGTTTAGTTCCAGGTTGCATCCCTAATGAGGACCTAGGCCTCCCTTTATATAGATAGGAGAGGCCTAGGGTTTACACAGGTGGAGATTAGATTGATTCGGCCGCCGCCCTCTCCCTTGAGGGACACGTTTATCGCCTTCGCATATCTAGGGTTCCATTATTCTCTTTGGGCCTGGTGGGCCCTGGTCAAGGCCGAGACCGGGCTCCTTTACGTTAGGCAGCCTGGGTCTGGGACCCCGTCAGTAGCCCCCGAGCCTGGCAGAGGTTGCAAGTGTCCGAGCTTTGAGACCTCCGTCGGGCTCATCTCTTCGTGTATCCGGCCTCTTGAGTCCTTGTAGGGCGGTCTTCTCCTCCTTCTTGCTAGCAGTGTGATTGACCTTTCCCGGGCGACAGGGCCCAAAAGCTCCATGGGCCAGCCCATCAGCCGCGTTGGCACTGTCTCGGGTATGGTTTGTATACCGGCCTGTTTTTAAACATGATGACCTAATGGCCACATTGGGTCTTGCCTGACATTTCTTCTCCGCCGCCAAACGCTCCGCCAGTTGTTTCTAGATCGACGGCGCCCACGCCTCCCTCTGTTGAAGAATCATGGCCGCCGCCCCTTCCTTCTCAGGAGAAAGGCCTGGTCGAGATGACCCGCTTGAGGTCGCGTTGCCACGTCTTCCCCATCCGCTCGAGTGGGTTAGCGACTGGGAGCGCTCCTTCGTCTCGCATTCCCAGCTGGAGCAATTGGTGACGATGGCGCACCTACTAGAGTTCACCAAGATGGGCTGGTTGGCGCCTCGACCGAGAGATAAGGTCCCGCGGCCATTGTGCTGGAACCAGGTGGTTCAAGTAGCCTTCATCCACCGCAGGCTGAGGTTCCCACTAAATTCTTTTACTAGGGATGTGCTGGCTTTTTACGGGCTTCAGCTGCATCACCTGACCCCGAGCAGCGTCCTGCACCTCTCCTGCTTCATGGCTCTTTGCGAGTGCTTCCTAGGCGTTCACCCCCACTTTCGCCTTTTCCGGTATTTCTTCGAGGTGGTTCCCTTCCTTAAGGATGGAAAGATCCCTTCTTGCGGTGGGGTTGTTCTCCAACCCCGTCAGGGTTCTGGTTACTTTGGCGTGGCAGTGGCCCCAGAGACGGAGTTGTGGAAACAGGGGTGGTTTTATGCCTCGGATAACTTCCACGATCCCAGCAACCCCGGTCTGCCAGAGTTTGCTGATGTGTCGTGCTGGCAGAGACCAGAGTGGCGATCGGAAATTGATCTTGACTCAAGGACCGGCTATCTTGTGGATGCCGTCATCCGCCTTCAGGGGTGCGGCTTTAATGGCCTGCAGATTTTAAAGACCTGGGTGCAAAGGAACATTCAGCCTCTGGGGCGTATCGACCCTCCCATGTATGAATATGGAGGGAGGTGCGACTCCAACCGCCTGCTCTGGCAGGAGCTCCTGGAAAACGAGATTGAGGACCGTCTGCACTTGCTCACCGGCCTCCCCTTCGAAGAGCTCCGTGCCAGGGTGATCGTTGAGCCCTACAGTATGGACAACCCGCAGCCCGCGGAAAGTTGTTCTCTACCCCATTATGCCTTCGGGGCGCGTATGTTAATGTTCTGACGTTTAACTGCTTCTTTGTCAGTCTTTTAGGCATCTGACGTATGAGCCCCGGCCTCTACGTCCTCACATTGGTGCCGCGGCCTCTTTTTACCGTGGGCGAAAGCTCGTTGAAAGTGATTATAATGATTCTGTGATCTAGTCTGCGGCCGGTCCGGAGGGCGCAGCCAAGAGACCAGGGCTAACGTTAGAAGACACACCTCCATCGAAGAGCACTCGGTCCCAGGCGGAGCCCGTCATCAGCCCATCGTTATGGGGGGGCTCTCCCTCTGCTGTCACGCGACCGGAGGCCACCATGGCGGCACCTCAACCTTCTGGTCCTTGTGGTAGTGAGCTTGCGTCGCCGGCAGAGGATCCTGGCCGGGCGCTCGCATCTTCGGGGTCACCGTCGCCGTCTGTCCCTCCACAAAGGCCAAAAGTGGCTAGAAGGAAGAAGATCGCCAGCCATCGACTGCCCGCGGCGGCCATGACCTCCTTGGGTGAACATCAGTCTGACAATACGGGATGTGCGAGCGCTGAACCGTCTGATCGTGCTAGGCTCCTTGCTGCTGGAGGCCGTAGCCCGCCGTCCCATCCTCCACGGTTCGAGGAGGGCTCGGGGTATTTTCATGTGTTGTTTTTGCATATTCACTAGAGCGAGGCCCTGGGGCAAGCTTTGGGAAAAGCTCTTGCTGACCTTAACTCATCGGCAGAGGCCATTATCAAGGTGTGGGGACCTTAATCTTCACCCTGTAGCCCCCGAGCCTTAAGCAAATTAGGTGTCTTAATGTGCTTGAGGGTCCTGTTTCATCTCTCTAGGTCTCGACGACTCATGAGGCGGAGCTGGATCGTCGAGCGTGTGACCTGTCGCGACAGGTCACTATTGAAGAGGAGTGGATTGCTTGGTTACAGAGGTCACTGGCGGACGTATACTATAAGCACTTGCACTGTAGATAGTGATTAACACAATGATCCGTGGCCGACCTCTCTGTCGATGTGAGGTTCTGCAGCCTTCGAACAGCTCCAGCGGTTGCAGGCTCAGGTGGTCGCCAATCACGGGGCCGCAGGACGAGCGCGAGACTCGACATGTGTCAAGGGCGTGGAGGCCTGCTCCTGCCAGGAGCTGCTGAAGGCAAATAGCGGTCTGCTGGCTAACAATCAAGGCATCACCGAGGGTCTCCGCACTCAAGTGAGGGAGAGCTTGGAGGCTGAGGCGCACCTGCGGCGATGTCTGGAGGCCGCCAAAGGCCGCGTTGCCGACGCCCAGCTCCGTATGGAGGGCTGCAAGCTTCGGGAGGCCTCTTTGGAGGAGGCCGGAGCATGTGCCGCAGAGGATCTCCAGGAGCGACGTTCGCGCCAGAAGCGGTTGGAGGCCGCCGGGAGTGGTGAGTCATTTGCCACAATGTGATCCTTCCTTTTGCATTCGTTCTGAATTTCTCGTGTGGTTTCTGTTCTTCGTGCAGCCGTGCTGCCGGACTTTATTTGCCCACCAGGCTCTGCGCACCTTAGCTCCGTGACGTCCACCTTGGATAGGATGGCCCAGGCCTTGACGCAGGCCATGCCAACTTTGTGGCCAGGGGAGGCCGAAGCCGCTGACCTTGCTCAGCATGTTGCACGCATGCCGGAAGCGGCCCAGCGCTTGATGGATCTCCAGGAGATCGCGGCTACGGCGGGCGCTCAGGACGTATTGATGAGGTTGCGCGCGTGCCGCCCGGAGTGGTCCCTCCATGATTTGGTCACCACGGAGCCGCAAGCCAGGACGGCGCAGAGCTTCTATGCTGATGTGGAGTCGGCTCCTGTGTTTGCTGCTAATTGTAGTCGTCGTGAGGCCTGAATGTGTCGAGCCTGAAAACAAAGCAAACCGCAACTTTCTTTGCGATACTTATTAATACGACCTCTTTTACGTGCTTTTGTTTGCTTTGAAAAATGAGGTGTATGTGTTGTTTTTATGCCATAGAGGCAGTGAAGTGCCTCTGCCTGGGTTAGGAGCAGAGATCTCCTTTGGTGCATGTTGACGCCGTAGGCGTATTTAGTGGGGCTCCGTGTGACCAAAATGCCTGATTCAGTCTTCCGGCATCCTCGATGGTTGCTCTCCTTGAAGGAAGGACTACCAACAAAATTGCTTCGATGCAGCCCCTGAGCACTAGGCTGTGGGAGGTCGGCAGAAGAAAAGCCACAAGGGTTCAGATCAAGAAACAGGAACGTACGATGCAGCCTTTGGGTGGAGCTGCGGGGGGTGGGGGGTCCACTCATAGCGATGCAGCCCCTGTGTCCCTCAACAAAGAGATTCGTTTGTTCTTCCGTAACATGTCTATCCCAAGGAGTTTCAATAAAGTGTGTTTTCGCTGAATAGCTGTGTGTCATGTTACATTTTAGCAAACAAGAAGGGACATGAAAAAGTGTGGAAGGTCATTGCGACCTCCTTGATTTCCAACCTAATTTTGTTTGAGCTAAAAGTACATGAAAATGCAGATTTTGCAAAGTAGTTTATGCAGAAAAGTATGTTATACTTATATATCTATGCATAAAATAGGCGGAGATGCTCGGCATTCCAGGGTCGTGATGTGATCTGACCTGTTTTCTTGTTGCGAAGGTAGTATCCTCCATTGTTGAGGACCTCGTGAACGACAAAGGGGCCTTCCCAAGGGGAGGACATCTTGTTCTTCTTGGCTTCTGCTTGAGGCGGAGGACGAGGTCGCCGACATTGAATTCGCATGCCCGGACGCGCCGGCCTTGATACTGTCATAGCTTTTGTTGGTAGATGCTCGTCCGTTCGATGGCGAGGAGGTGCGCTTCTTCCTTTGCGGTGACATCGTCTTTCCTATTTTCTTCGGTGAACTCCTCGTCATATGCTCGGACTCGTGGTGAGTCGTATTCGATATCTGATGGGAGGACCACCTCCGCCCCGTAGACCATGAAAAAAGGCGTGTAGCCGATGGATTTGTTTGGGGTTGTGCACAAGCTCCAGAGGACAGAGGGCAGCTCTTCCACCTAGTTGGCCTTTGCCCGAATGAGTGGTGTGATGAGCCGTGGCTTAAGGCCTTGCCTAATCAGCCCATTAGCTCATTCGACCTGTCCGTTGGATTGAGAGTGTGCCACAGACGCGTACTCTATGTGGATCCGTAGTTGGTGGCAGAAATCTTTGAACACCGAGGCGGTGAAGTTGGACCTGTTATCAGTGATGATATTGTGTGGGATGCCGAAGCAGTGTATCAGGCCAGAGACAAACTTGACTGCTGTGTCGGCCTCCACGTTGTTCACTGGTTTAGCCTCAATCCACTTGGCGAACTTGTCGATGGCCACCAATAAGAATTTGTGGCCTCCTCGCGAGGGCGTGAGCTTGCCAACCATGTCTAGCCCTGATGAGGACATGGCTACCTTGGATACAACCAAAACTATTGCATATATGCATATTTGTGAGGTGATTTCTTATAAGAATTATGTAATAATTTATTTATGTTATCTGGAACAAAAATACTTCACTTACTTTTATTTCATGCCTAAATGCAGAATTGCTGCTGAACACTTGTACGAACCACGTGTGAAGACAAAGGAAAAGGAAATGATTAGGTGTTGTTCAAGAAATCCTCTCCCATCAAAGGAAATGATTAGCTTCTATTCAAGAAGTCCTCTCACATCACTTTTGGCCAAAGAGAAGATAGAGACCAAGTTCCCCACGTTCTGGACTCAGATTCGGACTGCACAGACATACCTGACTCAAAACGCCAAGAACTTTTGCATCCGGACTCCGAATTAGGTGATTCTTTTTTTGTTGGAAAGATTATTTCGTGCAATTTCCAACCCAATTGGATTCACTTTTAAATTCGTCCGGAGCGTGGAGATATTGCTGAAACAGTCTAACACTGCAGCAGAATCCGAGTCAAACTACAAGTCCAAAGGTGTTGCGTCACCTCCACTTGGGCCCATGGGCCTTGTATGACCTAGGTTTGGTTTTAGGCTGCCTTGGGACGTCCTCCCACCTCCTTGGCCGCCACCCCTTGCTCCTATATAAGTAGATCAATCTAGTAGCTTTTTGCTTGGGATTTGTTTAGTTAAAAGTTCGCCATTGCAACTTCGTGTACTTCGTTTGTGTTCAACGACTAGGACAAGACCGCTTTCGGATCCCCACATTTATCAATACTTCATTTATATTCGCAATATTCAGATTATTTTGATCATATTCTTGCTCGTTCTTCGATTGCTTGCAGTAATAGACCTTCATGGTCAGGTTGATCATGCTCCGGCGTGGTCAATAATCTCTTGGAGTTGGTTTAGCGATTGCTAAGGTGCAACGTCGTGCACGTGTGTAGTCGGATCATCAAAGTCATCTCCACCAAATCGATAGCTACCATCTCATCGAAAGATCGGGACCCTCGCCTCTATCAAGCCCCCACACCGCAAATGGCCATGTCAATGTGATCGTCTTTACAGCTGAGGCCGGCATATGTGTTTTGTTGGCAAAGCGTTGGGATCCCTCGCAGCTTCGAACGATTTCCTCGGCATCACGTATTACGTGAGGCCAGAAGAAACCATGGCGGAAGGCCTTTGCAGTGATTATTCTGGGGGCTGCATGATGGCCACAAGCCCCCGCGTGTATTTCTTCGAGGAGCTTCTTTCCTTCTTCCTCTGAGACACAATGCTGAAAGACGCCCACTTGGCTATGTTTGTATAGCTCGCCGTTGATGATTGTATAGGACTTGGAGCGACAGACGATGTGTCGTGCCTTCGCTTTGTCCTGGGGGGAACTCACCTTTGGTCATGTAGGCGTGCAATGGTTGTATCCAGTCTTCGGTGTGGATAACCATTGTGGCCTCCTTGGATTTTTCTGAGGGTGGTGGGTTGCCTTCCGGGGCCACGCTTTTTGCAGTGCTGGGGTATGTCGTGTCTGCGCTGAGGCCATGCATCTTCATGGATGGCTTATGCAGTATCTCCAGGAAAGTCTCGTCTGGTACGGGCTCTCTAGATGATCTGACGCGCGCTAGGTTATCAGTCGCGATGTTTTCACTTCTTTTAACATGGTGTAGTTCGAGTCCATCAAATTTTCCTTCCAACGCTCGGACGGCAGCGCAGGATGTTGCATTCTTGGGGTCCTTAGTGTCGAATGTTTTCATGACCTGTTGGACCACGAGGTCGGAGTCGCCGCAGCAGATGACACGTCGGATGCCCATGGAGGCTGCAATCCGGAGCCCGTGAAGGAGGGCTTCATATTCTGCTACATTGCTAGAGTCCCGGAAATGAAGTTGAAGGACGTAATTCATTTTTGTTGCCTCTGGGGGAGATGAGGACTACTCCTACCCCTAGTCCTTGTACGGTCATCGACCCGTCAAAGTACATGGTCCAGTACTCGAGGTCGATGTTATTGGGGATCTGCCGGGCCTCTGTCCACTCCACGAGGAAGTCGGCGATGGTTTGAGATTTTACTGTCATACGTGGCTTGTAGGAGAGCTTGAACGGCAGAAGTTCGATTGCCCATTTTGCCACACGGCCCGTGGCGTCTTTGTTGTTGATGATATCTGAGAGCGGTGCATGGCTGGCCATCGTGATTAGGTTGGCTTGGAAGTAGTGTCGCAGATTTCTTGCAGCCATGAACACTCCGTATGTTATCTTCTGGTAATGTGGATACCTTGTCTTGCAAGGCGTTAGTACCTTGCTAACGTAGTACACCGGGTGTTGCACATGGTGTATGTTTCTGGCCTCCTCCCGTTCGACAGCGATGACCACACAGACCAGCTGGGTTGTTGCTGCAATGTACAGCAATATGGGCTTTGATTGGACTGGGGAGACTAGGAGCGGTTTTGATTGTAGCAACTTCTTGAGGTTGATGAATGCTTGCTTTGCTTCGTCACTCCAATAGAATTTTTCACCCTTTTTGAGGAGACGATATAGTGGCAAGGCCTTTTCTTCTAGCCATGAGATGAATCTGCTCAAGGCCACCATGCAGCCTGCGAGCTTCTGTATGTCCGGTACTGTCTCAGGGGGCTCCAGGTCCACTATGGCTTTTATCTTTTCTGGGTTTGCCTCTATTCCTAGCTGGGATACGATGAATCCAAGCAGCCGCCCTGCGGGAACCCTGAAGACACATTTGTCGGGGTTTAGCTTCATGCTAAAATTGCGAAGGTTGTCGAAGGTCTGCTGGAGGTCTGTGAGGAGGCTTGAGCCTTGCTTGGATTTTACCATGATGTCTGCTACTTCTAGACTGCATTGGTATTTCCCCCAAGAGGAGAGGATGATGCAGTATAGTAGAGATAAGTATTTCCCTCAGTTAAGAACCAAGGTTATCAATCCAGTAGGAGAACCACACAAAACCCCTTTAGCAGCACCTACACACACAAAAGCAAACACTTGCACCCAACGCAAATAAGAGGGTTGTCAATCCTCTTAGCGGTTATTTGCAAGGATTAATTCTGATAGTGATAGATAGATAGATAAAGTAAAATACTAAATAAAATAAAAGTAAATAAATTGCAGCAAGGTATTTTTGGTTTTTAATATATGATAAAGATAGACCCGAGGGACATAGTTTTCACTAGAGGATTCTCTCTCGAGCGCAGAACATACCATGGATAAACAAATTACTATTGGGCAATTGATAGAAAAGCAAATAATTATGACAGATTCATGGCAATGATCATGTATATAGGCATCATGTCCAAGACAAGTAGACCGAATCCTGCCTGCATCTACTACTATTACTCCACCCATCGACCGCTATCCAGCATGCATCTAGGGTATTAAGTATGAAACAGAGTAACGCCTTAAGCAACATGACATGATGTAGACAAAGTAAACTCAAGCAGTATGATTAAACCCCATCTTTTTATCCTTAATGGCAACAATACAAATACGAGTCATGTCCCTTTTTGTCACTGGGATTGAGCACCGCAAGATTGAACCCATCACAAAGCACCTCTCCCATTGCAAGATAAATCAATCTAGTTGGCCAAACCAAATCGATAGATCAGAGAGAAATACAAAGCTATAACAATCATGCATAAAAGAGTCCAGAGAAGACTCAAATATTTCTCATGAATAATCTGATCATAAACTCACAATTCATCAGATCCCAACAAACACACCGCAAAAGAAGATTACATCAGATAGAACTCCAAGAACATCGAGGAGAACATGGTATTGAAGATCAAAGAGAGAGAAGAAGCCATCTAGCTACTAGCTATGGACCCGTAGGTCTGTGGTAAACTACTCACACATCATCGAAAGGGCGGCAAGGTTGATGTAGAAGCCCCCCGTGATCGATTCTCCCTCCGATAGAGTACCGAAAAAGGCCTCTAAATGGGATTGCGGAAGAACAGAGGCTTGCGGCGGCAGTAGGGTTTTATCGTCTGGCTCTCTGATGGTTTCCGAATATTTGAGAATTTATAGAAGTGGAATTAGGTCAAAAGGAGCCATGATGGGCCCACAAGGCATCAGGGCGCCTTCCCTGGGGTCGTGCCCTGTTGCCTTGTGGCCTCCTCATGAGGCTTCTGGCTTCCTCCAGAAGCTTCCAGGGTCTCTTTTGTCTAGAAAAAAAAATCGTCAAAAAGTTTCGTGGCATTTGGACTTCGTTTGGTACTGATTTCCTGAAAAACCAAAAACAAGCAGAAAACAACAACTGGCACTGGGCACTAGGTTAATAGGTTAGTCCCAAAAAATGATATATAATTACATATAATTGCATATAAAAAACACCCAAGATTGATACTATAATAGCATGGAACAATCAAAAATTATAGATATGTTGGAGACGTATCAAGCAACCCCAAGCTTAATTCGTGCTCGTCCTCGAGTAGGTTAATGATAAAAACAGAATTTTTGATGTGGAATGCTACCTAACATGTTTCATCATGTAATCTCTCTTACGGTATGAATAATAAGATCCGAAAGATTCAAAGCAATAGTCTATAATTTGATATAAAGACATCAATACTCAGGCATACTAATAAACAATCATGCCTTTCAAAATAAAAATGCTAAAGAAAGTTGTCCCTACAAAATCATATAATCCTGTCATGCTCCATCTTCTTAACACAAAGTATTTAGCATGCACTACCCCGATGACAAGCCGAGCAATTGGTTCATACTTTTTAACGCGCTTCAGATTTTTCAACCCCCTCGCAATACATGAGCGCAAGCCATGGATATAGCACTATGGGTGGAATAGAATGTTGTGGTAGAGATTAATAAGGGAAAGTCAAAAAGAAGAAGATAGTCTCATATTGACGCGGCTAATCAACGGGCTATGGAGATGCCCATCAATTGATGTCAATGCGAGGAGTAGGGATTGCCATGCAACGGATGCACTAAGAGCTATAAGTGTATGAAAGCTCAACATGAAAACTAAGTGGGTGTGCATCCAAATTGCTTGCTCATGAAGACATCAGGCATTTGAGGAAGCCCATCATCGGAATATACAAGCCAAGTTCTATAAAGAAAAATTCCCACTAGTATATGAAAGTGACAAAATAGGAGACTCTCTATATGAAAACATGGTGCTACTTTGAAGCACAAGTATGGAAAAGGATAGTAACACTGCCCCTTCTCTCTTTTTCTCTCATTTCATTTTTTTCTTTTTTTTCTTTTTCTTTTTTTTCTTTTTTTCTTTTTTTTCTTTCTTTCTTTTCGTGGGCTCTTTTTGGCCTCTTTTTTTTTCGTTTTTTCTTATTTCCTCACTGGGGACAATGCTCTAATAATGATGATCATCATACTTCTATTTACTTACAACTCAAAAGAAATTTACAACTCGAAACTAGAACAAAAATATGACTCTATATGAATACCTCTGGCGATGTACCAGGATGTGGAATGATACTAGCGTAACATGTATAAAAATGATGAACGGTGGCTGAGCCACAAATACTATGTCCGCTATATGATCATGCAAAGCAATATGACAATGATGATGTGTGTCATAAAAACAGAACGGTGAAAGTTGCATGGCAATATATCTCGGAATGGCTATGGAAATGCCATGATAGGTAGGT
The DNA here is from genome assembly GCA_039707655.1 of Elymus sibiricus. Classification (NCBI taxonomy): domain Eukaryota; kingdom Viridiplantae; phylum Streptophyta; class Magnoliopsida; order Poales; family Poaceae; genus Elymus; species Elymus sibiricus. The sequence goes on from CM077670.1 coordinate 209,143,392, forward strand.
ATGGTGGCTGTTTTGAGGAAAATATAAGGAGGCTTATGTGTGATAGAGCGTATCATATCACGGGGTTTGGATGCACTGGCGAAGTTTGCACCAACTCTCGATGTGAGAAAGGGCAATGCACGATACCGAAGAGGCTAGCAAATTGTGGAAAGGTGAGAGTGCGTATAATCCATGGACTCACATTAGTCATAAAGAACTCACATACTTATTACGAAAGTTTATTAGCCCTTGAAGCAAAGTACTACTATGCATGCCCCTAGGGGGATAGATTGGTAGGAAAAGACCATCGCTCATCCCCAATCTCCACTCATAAGGTAGACAATCAATAATAAATCATGCTCCAACTTCTTAGCATAACGACAGATCATACGCGCATGCTTCGGGAATCACAAACCTTAACACCAATATTCTTACTAAACCACAATTATCTACTAGCACCTCCCACATATTACCATCTTAATATCGCAAAACTATTGCAAGGAATCAAACTTATCATATTCAGTGATCTACATGAAAGTTTTTATTATATCCCTCTTGAATGCCTATCATATTAGGACCAAATTCATAACCCGTGCATATTACCATTGCTATTTATTAGACTCTCAAAAAGATATAAGTGAAGCATGAGAGTGCAACTATTTCTTTAAAATATAACCACCGCCGTGCTCTAAAAGATATAAGTGAAGCACTAGAGCAACTGCCTAGCTCAAAAGATATAAGTGAAGCACATAGAGTATTCTAACAAATCACGAATAATGTGTGTCCCTCTCAAAAAGGTGTGTTCAGCAAAGATGATTGTGACAAACTAAAAAGCAAACAAACTATAGCACAAGACGCTCCAAGTAAAACACATATCATGTGATGAATAAAAATATAGCTCCAAGTGAGTTACCGATAGATTGTAGGCAAAAGAGGGGATGCCATCTGGGGCATCCCCAAGCTTAGACGCTTGAGTCTTCCTTGAATATTACCTTGGGGTGCCTTGGGAATCCCCAAGCTTAGTCTCTTGCCGCTCCTTATTCCTTTATCCATCGTAGTCTCACCCAAACCTTGAAAACTTCAGCACACAAAACTCAACAGAAACCTCGTGAGATCCGTTAGTATAACAAATAAATCTTAAACTTTAGGTGTTGTTGTAAATTGATTCATATTTAATATTGGCATAATGCTACTGTACTCCAACTTCTCCATGACTCATACCCCCCGATACGATCCATAGATTCATCAAAATAAGTAAACTATGCAACAAAAACAGAATCTGTCTAAAACTGAACAGTCTGTAAAGATCTGAATTAACGTCATACTTTTGTAACTCCAAAAATTCTGAAAAATTAGGACAACGTGGGCAATTCATATATCAATACTGTGTAAAAAATTCAGAGTTTTATCATCAATCATACTATCTTCCAAATCATCCCAAAGGCATTACTGTTGGAGATATGCCCTAGAGGCAATCATGTATGATGATATTTCCTATGTGTTTATGAATGAAGATAATCCTTGGACATTATCAATGATGTGTATCAGCAAGTACATGACTTGTTTGTGGGACTATGCATTGTATGATGATTGTCCTAAAAGGTCCCTAGTCGAAATGGCCGTGTGGACGCGCAGCTAACTAGACTAGCATATGACACGGTGGATGGCTTGGTCTCACTAGCCATGAAGCATTGGATGCTAACCGGATAATATGGACTCAGAAAGATCTGGTCAGATTTGACATAGTCGGATCCGAGTCCAGATAAGGTCCGAGTCGGACAGACCCAACTATGAGACGCAGCGATATGTCATCTGCGGATCTCTAGTACAACATACGTTCTATGTCCTAAGACCTGAGCTGGCGCATGTACTCGGGATGGTGACAGACCTGCTTTGGGCCAACCAAACGCTACTCCGTAATTGGGTAGTTATAAAGGTAGGTTTCGGGCTTGTCCATACCCATGCTGCGAGACATGGTCGAGCAAGATGGGATTTGCTCCTCCGATCAGGAGAGATATACTCTGGGCCCCTCGTGTGATCCGACCAGGATAAGCATGGCCATGCGACAAGGATTATGAGATAATCGATTTGTGGTCTGCATCACTGGAACGAGAAAGAGGTCGGGCTAGCACAAGGATGACAGACTCGCCTTGAGCCCAACAACATATATCATGTGGCAAAGGGAACAGAAGTGTGACATGTTGTACAGGTTCGCCAACCGGCTTCATTGTCTACTTGGTGGTCGGCACGCCTTGCTAGAGGCCGCTACCAACCGAGCAGGTCGGAGGTGATCCGACCTGCGACCGAGTCGACTTGAACCTAAGGGGTCGCGCGCTTAAGGGAAGGAACCTGTGAGGATGGGTCCGACTCCACGAGTCAGATGTGATCCTACTCGGACTCGGATCCAGGCCGAACAAACTTTGGGCTTTAGGATCCGTGCGAGGCCCAAGTGTTGAGCCTGCGACGGACGCCTATATATAGTGTGTGTACAGCACACTCATTCAGTTGATCGCTTCGGCACCGTCATTAGGGCTTTGCATGTGTTGCAACTAGCCACCTCCACTCGCCACCGGTTGTGTGATCGAACCTAGCAGTCCGCCGCACGACGTTCCTCCTACATGCGCAGATACCGTTAGAGGCGGTGCACTTGTGCCGCTCCGGCGAACCTGTTCGTGGGATCCGATCGGCTATGTGGGAGATCGACGAGGAGAAGACGACTCCGGAGACGCGCTGCCCCAACTCTGCTTTCGCTGCACGACACTGCGTGTCTAGTGGTAACGATCCGTGATCCATCTCTCATAGCATGTTCCTGGTTGTTCTGCGCGTAGGAAAATTTTAATTTGCAGTCGACGCACCCTACCGTAGAACCCAACAATTACTTGGCACAAACACTAATTAAAAGATAAAAAACAATTATAACAGAGGCTATAATTGTGTAAACACTCAAGAACAGAAGGTAAAACAAAAAATTTATTTTATTCATTGGGTTGCCTCCCAACAAGCGCTATTGTTTTATGCCCCTAGCTAGGCATAATGCATAGTTTCAAGTGTTGTCATCCTTAGTTTCTTCATCTTGAGATGTATGTTTGTCACGAGGCTTTTCAAAAACAATGTGGAACACATCATCAATCAAAATTTTATCATTATTAAGGCAACTTTCCTCATATCCTTGTTGGTTCCCTTTCACGATTCAAGAATATTTCTGATTAATACAATTGAAAACTTGTTGGATAATATGTAATGGAGGAACTTCTTTCTTAGTATTCTCATCAAAAGTGTGATCATCATGAAACATAAATCTTAACATATAATCTTCATTATATAAAATTTCATCTATCACAGGATGTTCTTGACTCATATTATAATAATCAAAGATCTCTCTAGCCTCTTGAACTATGTAATCAAACTCATTCATAAGGATAAGCGCGGCTATCTTTTTAGCTTTAGGATTGTTTATAACAGGCAACTCATAGAATAATCTTTGCAAAGTGGGGTGAGTACGAATAAATCTTCTTTCAAGTTTAAGAACAGGGGCAGAAATTGCCTCAGCATAACTATTGGTTCTCTTAAGAATGGGAATGTCATTACAAACCAAAGTTCTAGTGCAAGTAAAGAATTCTTGAATAATACTCTTTCCTATAATATTCCCACTTCCCGTCACAAAAATTTTAACATCCAAATTTGCAGGAATTTCTATCTTAGGAATTTTACCATCCTCACTCCTTTCAATAACAAACTCAGACATGATAGCAACTTGGGCAAGCAAACTAGCAAACAAACAAACGAAAATATTTTTGTGTTTTTGTAAAACTGTTTTAGAAGTGGGGGAGATGAAAACGAGAGGCAAATGCAAATAAAAGGCAAATAAAATAAATGCAAGTGGATGATAGTTTATGCGAAGGTTCTTGATAAATTTTGGTGATGTCTCCCCAGCAACGGCACCAGAAATTCTTCCTGCTACTTGTAGACTACGTTGGTATTTCCCCGAAGAGTAGAGGATGATGTAGTATAGTAGAGATAAATATTTCCCTCATTTAAGAACCAAGGTTATCAATCCAGTAGGAGAACCACAGAAAACCCCTTTAGCAGCACCTACACACAAAAGCAAACACTTGCACCCAACGCAAATAAGAGGGTTGTCAATCCTCTTAGCGGTTATTTGCAAGGATTAATTCTGATAGTGATAGATAGATAAAGTAAAATACTAAATAAAATAAATGTAAATAAATTGCAGCAAGGTATTTTTGGATTTTAATATATGATAAAGATAGACCTGGGGGCCATAGTTTTCACTAGAGGCTTCTCTCTCGAGCGCAGAACATACCGTGGGTAAACAAATTACTGTTGGGCAATTGATAGAAAAGCAAATAATTATGACGGATTCATGGCAATGATCATGTATATAGGCATCACATCCGAGACAAGTAGACCGAATCCTGCCTGCATCTACTACTATTACTCCACCCATCGACCGCTATCCAGCATGCATCTAGGGTATTAAGTATGAAACAGAGTAACGCCTTAAGCAAGATGACAAGATGTAGACAAAGTAAATTCAGGCAATATGATTAAACCCCATCTTTTTATCCTTAATGGCAACAATACAAATACGTGTCATGTCCCTTTTTGTCACTGGGATTGAGCACCGCAAGATTGAACCCATCACAAAGCACCTCTCCCAATGCAAGATAAATCAATCTAGTTGGCCAAACCAAATCGATAGATCGGAGAGAAATACAAAGCTATAACAATCATGCATAAAAGAGTTCAGAGAAGACTTAAATATTTCTCATGAATAATCTGATCATAAACTCACAATTCATCGGATCCCAACAAACACACCGCAAAAGAAGATTACATCGGATAGAACTCCAAGAACATCGAGGAGAACATGGAATTGAAGATCAAAGAGAGAGAAGAAGCCATCTAGCTACTAGATATGGACCAGTAGGTCTGTGGTAAACTACTCACACATCATCGGAAGGGCAGCAAGGTTGATGTAGAAGCCCTCCATGATCGATTCCCCCTTTGGCAGAGTACCGGAAAAGGCCTCCAGATGGGATCGCAGAAGAACAGAGGCTTGCGGCGGCGGTAGGGTTTTCTCGTCTGGCTCTCTGATGGTTTCCAAATATTTGAGAATTTATAGAAGTGGAATTAGGTCAAAAGGAGCCACGAGGGGCCCACAAGGCATCTGGGCACCCCGCCTGGGGCCACGCCCTGTTGCCTTGTGGCCTCCTCATGAGGCTTCTGGCTTCCTCCCGAAGCCTCCAGGGTCTCTTTATTCCAGAAAAAAATCGTCAAAAAGTTTCATGGCATTTGGACTTTGTTTGGTACTGATTTCCTGAAAAACCAAAAACAAGCAGAAAACAGCAACTGGCACTGGGCACTACGTTAATAGGTTAGTCCCAAAAAATGATATATAATTGCATATAATTGCATATAAAAAACATCCAAGATTGATACTATAATAGCATGGAACAATAAAAAATTATAGATACATTGGCGACGTATCAATGTCATCAATGTAGACCTCCGCATTTACTCTGATTTGTTTGTTGAAACACTTCTGCATCGTCCGTTGGTACGTAGCCCCCGAGTTTTTGAGGCCGAACGGCAGCGTGATGAGCAGAAGGGCCCGTACGGCGTAATGAAGGTGGTCGACTCCTGGTCTGATTCTTTCATCCGTATCTGATGTTATCCCGAGTACGCGTCCAGGAAGCATAGGCGTTCGCACCCCGCCGTGGTGTAGATTATCTGATCGATCCTAGGTAACGGGAACGGGTCCTTGGGGCATGCTTTGTTGAGGTCGGTGTAGTCCATGCACATGCGCCACGTGTTGTTCTTCTTTAGTACCATCACTGGGTTTGCAAGCCACTCTGGGTGCGCGACCTCTCTTATGAATTTGGCCGCGAGCAGGCATGTTATCTCCTCTCCTATTGTCATTCGTTTTTCTGTGGCAAAGCGTCGTAGGGCCTGTTTTACCGGCCTCACATCCTTGCGGATGTTTAGGCAGTGTTTGGCCTTCTCCGCTCGCACTCCTGGCATGTCGGCGGGTTTCCACGCAAATATGTTCCAGTTGGCTCGGAGGAAAGCAAGGAGCTCTGCCTCCTGGCTCTCCGAGAGGTCTTCGCCGATAGTCATTGTTTTGTCAGGATCTTCCGGGTGGACCTGGAATTTCTTGGCCTGCTTGGCCGGCTGGAAGACAGGACCAGGCCTTGGTTTCTGGGGAGCTCGGCTTCTGATGGCCCTATCCGCTTTCTTATTTTGGTGAGCTCGGCGGAGGCTAGGGCGGCCTCGGCGAGCTCCACGTTTGCTACTTCGGCCTTGTAGGCCTTCTTCGTGCTTCCCCGTATGGTGATCGTGCCATTCGGGCCAGGCATCTTTAGCTACAGGTAGGCGTAAGACGGGACTGCCATGAACTTTACGTACGCGGGCCTGCCCAAGATTGCATGGTAACCGCTCCGGAAGGGGGCGACCTCAAACTGGATCGTTTCTCTTCGGTAATTTGACTCGTCTCCAAAGATGACCTCGAGTTCGATCCGCCCTAAGGGACGGACCTGGTGGCCCGGTACTACCCCGTGGAAACCCACGTCTGATCTCCGTAGTCCAGACAAAGAGATCTTCATCTTTTCCAGGGTGTCGGTGAAGATAATGGTGAGGCCGCTGCCTCCGTCCATCGGGATGTGTGAGAGGCGGCAACCCCCCATGATGGGATCCAGCACCAGGGCATGCTAGTCTGACTGTACGATGTCTTCGGGGTGATCCCCGAAGCCGAAGGTGATCATCTCTCAGGACCATGCCAACCATTGCTACTTGTGAGCTGCGTTGGGATTTTCCCCGAAGAGGAAGGGTGAAGAAGTACAGTAGAGATAAGTATTTCCCTGAGTGAGAACCAAGGTTTATCGAACAAAAAGGAGAACCATGCAAATCCTAGTGAACAGCACCTGCACACACAAAAGCAAATACTTGCACCCAACGCGGGCAAGAGGGTTGTCAATCCCCTTGAACTTGTTACTTGCAAGGATCAAATCTTGTATAGGTAGATAGATAAATTGCAAAACAAAATAAAAGTAAATAAATTGCAGCAAGGTATTTTTGGTTTTGATAATATGTTTAAAGTAGACCCGGGGCCATAGTTTTCACTAGAGGCTTCTCTCTCGAACACATAGCATACGGTGGGTAAACAAATTACTGTTGGGCAACTGATAGAAAAGCGCATAGTTATGACGTATTCATGGCAATGATCACACATATAGGCATCACGTCCATGACAAGTAGACCGACTCCTGCCTGCATCTACTACTATTACTCCACCAATCGACCGTTGTCCAGCATGCATCTATGGTATTAAGTTCATAACAAACAGAGTAACGCCTTAAGCAAGATGACATGATGTAGACAAAGTAAACTCAATCAATATAAATAAACCCCATCGTTTTATCCTTAGTAGCAACAGTACAATACGTGCCTCGTTACCCCTACTGTCACTGAGTGAGGACACCGCAAGATTGAACCCACTACAAAGCACCTCTCCAACTGAAGATAAATCAATCTAGTTGGCCAAACCAAACGGATAGATCGGGGAGAAATATAAAGCTATCATAATCATGCATAATAAAGTTCAGAGACTCAATTACTTTCAATGAATAATCTGATCATAAACCCACAATTCATCGGATCCCAACAAACACACCACAAAAGAAGATTACAAGGATAAAATTCTAAGAAGATCGAGGAGAACATTGTATTGAAGATCAAAGAGAGAGAAGAAGCCATCTAGGTACTAGCTATGGACCCGTAGGTCTGTGGTGAACTACTCACGCATCATCGGTAGGGCAGCAAGGTTGATGTAGAAGCCCTCCGTGATCGATTCCCCCTCCGGCAGAGTACCGGAAAAGGCCTCCAGATGGGATCGCGGAAGAACAGAAGCTTGCGGCGGCGGAAAAGTTAATTCGGGTGGCTCTCTGTTAGTTTCCCAATATTTGAGAATTTCTAGAAGTGGAATTAGGTCAGACGGAGCCACGTGGGGCCCACAAGGTAACAGGGCGCGCCTACCTCCCTGGGCGCGCCCTGTTGCCTTGCCGTCTCCTCGTTTGCCGTCTGGTCTCCTCCTGAAGCTTCTAGGGTCTCTTATGTCCAGAAAAAAATCATCAAAAGTTTCGTAGTGTTTGGACTCCGTTTGGTACTGATTTTCTGGAAAACCAAAAACAGGCAAAAAACAGCAACTGGCACTAGGCACTGGGTTAATAGGTTAGTTCCCAAAAATGATATAAAATTGCATATTAAAGCATATAAAGTATACAAGATTGATAATATAATAGCATGAAACAATCAAAAATTATAGATACGTCGGAGACATATCAGCATCCCCAAGCTTAATTCCTGCTCGTCCTCGAGTAGGTAAATGATAAAAACAGAATTTTCGATGTTGAATGCTACCTAACATGTTTATCATGTAATCTCTTTACGGTATAAATGATGAGAAATGATGAAGTAATAATATCAACGTAATAATATCCATGAATATAAGAACATAATCATTAAACTTTCAAAATATACGATCCCTAACGAATGTTATCCTAACTCATTTTATCATGTTAGCAAGGCATGACTCCGCCTTCACCGCATAAATATAAATCATGAGCACCCTGATGTTAAACCAGGCAATTGGATCATACTTCTAACGCGCTTCAGCATTTTCAACCTCACGCAATACATTAGCGTGAGCCATGGATATAGCACTATAGGTGGAATAGAATGCGGTGGTAGAGATCAATAAAGGAAGTCAGAAAGGAAGAAAGTCTCGCATCAACTCAGCGGATCAAGGGGCTATGGAGATGCCCATCAATCGGTATCAATGCGAGGAGTAGGGATTGCCATGCAACGGATGCACTAAGAGTTATAAGTGTATGAAAGCTCAACGGAAACTAAGTGGGTGTGCATCCAACTTGCTTGCTCATGAAGACCTCGGGCATTTGAGGAAGCCCGTCATCGGAATATACAAGCCAAGTTCTATAATGAAAAATTCCCACTAGCATATGAAAGTGACAACATAGGAGACTCTCTATATGAAGATCATGGTGCTACTCTGAAGCACAAGTGTGGAAAAAAAGATAGTAACATTGCCCCTTCTCTCTTTATCTCTCATTTATTTATTTATTTATTTTTCCTTTTTTTCTTTTTTTTCTCTTTTTTTGTTGGGCTCTTTTTGGCCTCTTTTTTTCTTTTTTTTTTATTTTTCGTTCGGAGTCTCATCCCGACTTGTGGGGGAATCATAGTCTCCATCATCCTTTTCTCACTGGGACAATGCTCTAATAATGATGATCATCACACTTTTATTTACTTACAACTCGATAACTGAAACAATATGACTCTATATGAATGCCTCTTGCAGTGTACCAAGATGTGCAATGATCTAGCGTAACATGTATGATAATGATGAACGGTGGCTGTGCCACAAATATCATGTCAGCTCTATATGATCATGCAAAGCAATGTAATGATGAACACACAAGTCATGAGACGGAACGGTGGAAGTTGCATGGCAATATATCTCGGAATGGCTATGGAAATGCCATAATAGGTAAGTATGGTGGCTGTTTTGAGGAAGATATAAGGAGGCTTATGTGTGATAGAGCGTATCATATCACGTGGTTTGGATGCACCGGCGAAGTTTGCACCAACTCTCGAGGTGAGAAAGGGCAATGCACGGTACCGAAGAGGCTAGCAAATTGCGGAAAGGTAGGAATGCGTATAATCCATGGACTCACATTAGTTATAAAGAACTCATATACTTATGGCGAGACCGGAAGTACCGGAACGGAGTCTGCACACACAATTTACCCAAGTTCGGGCCTCCGAAGAGTAATACCCTACGTCCTGCTTTGTCTTGGTATTCATGGTGAGGGGATACCTTTTGCAGATGATTACAATGGTGTTTGAGATGTCTACCGGGAGCTTAGTTCCAGATTGGATCCCTAATGAGGACCTAGGCCTCCCTTTATATAGACAGGAGAGGCCTAGGGTTTACACAGGTAGAGATTAGATTGATTCGGCTGCCGCCCTCTGCCTTGAGGGACACGCTCATCGCCTTCGCCTATCTAGGGTTCCATAATTCTCTTTGGGCCTGGTGGGCCCTGGTCAAGGCCGAGGCCGGGCTCCTTTACGTTAGGCACCCTGGGTCTGGGACCCCATCACGTTCCGTAATATAAGATCCTGTGACTAAACTCATTAGTCACATGCTTGCAAGCTATTCATGATGTTGCATTACCAAGAGGGCCCAGAGATATCTCTCCGTCACATGGAGCGACAAATCCCAGTCTCGATCCATGCAACCCAACAAACTCTTTCTGAGATACCTGTAGAGCACGTTTATAATCACCCAGTTACGAAGTGATGTTTGATCACCCACAAAGTATTTTTCCGGCATTCGGAAGTGGCATGATCTCATGGTCTAAGGAACAGATACTTGACATTAGGAAAGCTATCGCAAATTGAACTTAGTGACACGATCAAATGCTAAGCTTACGGTTGGGTCTTGTTGGAAATATGCCCTAGAGGCAATAATAAATTGGTTACTATCATATTTCCTTGTCCATGATAAATGTTTATTATTCATGCTAGAATTGTATTGACCGGAAACTTAAATACATGTGTGAATACATAAACAACACCATGTCCCTAGTAGGCCTCTACTAGACTAGCTCGTTGATCAAAGATGGTTAAGGTTTCCTAACCATAGACATGAGTTGTCATTTGATAACGGGATTACATCATTAGGAGAATGATGTGATGGACAGACCCAACCGTAAGCTTAGCATCAGATCATATCACTTAGTTATTTGCTACAGCTTTCTTCGTGTCAAGAAGCAGTTCCTCGTACCATGAGATCATGTCACTCCCGGACACCGGAGGAATACCTTGTGTGCTATCAATCGTCACTTCGTAACTGGGTGATCATAAAGGTGCTCTACAGGTATCTCCGAAGGTGTATGTTGGGTTGCATGGATCGACACTGGGATTTGTCACTCCGTATGACGAAGAGATATCTCTGGGCCCTCTCGGTAATACAACATCACAAGAATCTTTATGTGACTAATGAGTTTAGTCACGAGATCTTGTATTACGAAACGAGTAAAGAGACTTGTCAGTAACGAGATTGAACTAGGTATGGAGATACCGACGATCGAATCTAGGCGACTTTATCCCCCGTCCTTCATCGACTACATCCGATTCGGGGCGATTGAGTTCGTTTTTGACGAACAGGGAAGGGTCGTCGGAACTTTCCCCGGCCCGAACCACACCACCACCACCACCAACATGGAGCCCGTCGGAGAGCTATCCATGTGAACCTCCATCCGGAGCCGCCGCCCCGGCATCCATGTCCGAGAAACCGCTAACGATCCCCAACATAGCATCCCAACCACGGTAGAGAGAGTGAAAGGAGACTCCTTTCACTCCTAGCCCGACATCAGTCCTGGAGCCTAGGTGGACACCTCCACCGTAGGAGGCGTCCACGCCTGCATCCCCCACCAGTCCCAGTGAACCGGGGGGAACACAGCCCCATGACTACCGATGGCCGTTGCCGAGCAAGCTCACACAACGTCATGCCCGTTGCCGTGGACGCCGAGCTGGCCGACCGTGTAGTGGTATCCCGACAACCGCCGACGCCCACCGCACCCACAAGGAGGACCTCGTCACTCACGGGCACCACCCGGACCATGCCTAACCCCGCCTACCCGGAACGAGAGCTCCGACTCGCCCCGGGTCCAAACCAGTCCACCCGAGCGCGAGCTCTAGATCCGGAGCCGCCATTGCCACGCGAGCTACCGGTGCCGGCCGTCCGGCACCAGGCCCGCCACACGCGTCGCTAGCCCTTCGCTAGGAGAAGAGGGGCCACCACCACGCCCCTGCACCACCAACAACGACCCGACAGCCACCACAGCACCACAGCGCCCGCCACCAGCCCGCAACCCCCGTCGCCACCCCACCGGACACAGGCCACCACCGCCAGAGCCGCCGCACCCGCGCCGCCAGCACCGGCCACCACCGCGAGGCTTCCCTGGATTGGATCTTGACGAGGCGGATCTGGGCAGAGCCCCTGCCGGCCGTCGCTCCCTAGGCCGGAACCACCGCCTAGCCAGTCCTCCACGCCAGAGACGGGGCCCTGAAAACCACCCCCGAGCTCGCCTGCGCGCCGCCATGCCCTAGCCCAGCGCAGCGTCTTCGCCCGTGACCGCCGGCTCGCGCCAAGCCTCCGCGCCCCAAGCTCCTCCGCGTGCGGAGAGGAGAAGAGGCCCCACCGCCGCCAGCACTGGCCGGGCTTTGCCCGGCGGCGCGGACTGGCGGCGGCGAGGGGGGGGGGGGGGGAGGGGGCGGGGAGAACGGCTCCAGCGGCTAGGGTTTTCCCCCTCGGTCGCTCGCGGGAGCGACGGGAGGGGAGGAGGGGGAGGACGTTGCCGACCGCGCTTTTCGAGCACTCTTTCTGGCAGCAACGAGTGCAAATGGATGATCACTTTGTATTCCAAGATATCAATATGATTGCTACTGAGTGCAAATGGATGATCACTTTGTATTCCAAGATATCAATATGATCGTATCAATATGATCGCTACCACGACCCCTTCTGAGGTGAACTGCCGCCGTAGACGGATCGGGAACTTGACGGAAATCATCTTCTTCAGGCTCTGGAATCTGGCTAACCGGAATTTAGGTATTGCATATGGATTGTCTGTCCATGCAGTAACTTTGCAAGCAGCAAGGTCCTCCCTGGAGGCTGTTTCATGATGGATGTAATGGATCAAGCAGGAAGTTGACAAAAGTTTCAAAGCGTTCGCCCAACTCCATGCATGATCAGGGATGCCTACCATACTGATTGCACATCTGAAGCGATTGTTTCGTGGTCTCCAAAATACATTCATGTTTCTGTCAGTTAGTACAATAATACAGTAATAATTGCTAACTGAAATCGCATCAAGATACATATAAACCACATACACGCATGAGCAGATACTAGTGGGAAGATGGTGGTACTCACGCATTTACAACCAACAAAAGTAACTGTGGTATAGGGATTTCCAGCCTTATCTCCGATATGGCCGTATCATATGAAAACAACAAGGTATACTAAAACTCTCATCCACAAACTCTTTTTAGATTCTTTTGCACTCATTTCTGTACAGAAAAGCAGTGACAGAGAGATGAAATGAAGGTAAGGTCTAAAATCATGAGAACTCTATAATCATCCATCTTCATCGGGCCTGCTTGAGAGGCAGAGCTCGTGGAGCTCATTCAGGATCCACTCCTCTCCGGTGTGTCCACCAAGAACCAAGATCCTAGTGCCACCAACCACGCAGGTGCTGTGTCCCCAAGCGAACTTGGGTGGCTGCCCAGGGACGTTCAGGATTCTCCATGTCGGTTTTTCCTCAGCCGGATCAAGCAAGAAGAGCTCAGCGGGTGAGTGCAGCCCGGCGATTGAACCGCCAAATATGATGATCCTTCCACAGGGCAGGCTCACGGTGACATGATCAAGCCTTGGCGGCGGACCAACGCTTGGAAACCCAGTTGTCGCCAACTGCCTCCATTGTGGATTCTCTTCACCAACATCCATTATGTAGGCATCACTGGAGCGCAGTCGGAGCGAGCCACTCTTTGCCAATCCACCAAACATAAATATTTTAGTCTTACCATAAACAGACAAGGTATGGCCAAGGCGGGATGACCAGGATGTCGGGATCTCCTTCCATGCTGGCTTCTCCTTCGTGAAGTCCAGCAGGAATGTGTCGCTTAGAAGCACACCGGACTCGGCACACCCCCCTGACACAACAAGTTTAGAACCATCCAGGGTGCATGAACTATGCCAAGACCGTGGCAGTGGCGGACCGTCGCTAGCAATCTCCCTCCAAGCGGGAGTCTGAGCATCAAGGTCAAGGACGAAGACATCATTAAGCAAACCTTGCTGTCCGCAACCTCCAAATACTACCAGCCATGAGCCATTTAGCCATGAGAGAGTGTGGCCCCAGCGGCCAGGTGGGGAGGCAGAAACCTTGACACGGGACCATTCTGGCTTTGGAGCCTCCAGGTTAAGCACAAAGGTGTCACTCATAGGCTGCATGTTGACCCCCTCCCCGCCAAAAAGGACGAGGCGGTTGCCCACAGCACAGGCACTAAAATTGCATCGGGATGGCTCAACGCGTCCTCCAACTGTGAACTTCCTCCAGGAGGCTGCCTCGAGAGTTGTTAGCTCTCTTGCAAGACGACCCCATCCTAACATCTTGGTGCTCATCTCAAGCCTGCCAGTGACATCTCTTCCCCATGCATTTTGGCAGACCATTTTTCTCAGATGATCATTCTTGGTCAGCAGATGCATTCTAGTGCAGACTGATCCAACTGAAGCTACATCTCTTGGTGACAGGCGAAATAAAATGTTATGAGCTAGAACTTCATCCGAGAGTTGGAAGATAGCGCAGTATTCTGAACATTGGACTTTAGGAGTATGCTCATGAGAAGCCCGGTTCATATCTTGAATGCTGAGCCTGTGGCTGGACTGTGGTTTATATACTGGGTACGATATGTTGCTGGGATCAATGTTAGCATCAGAGAACAACTGGATCGCAATAATGTGTGTAAAAGCGCCATCATCCCCATGCATTGGAATGAGCCTTAACCGGTTGTTCAGTGGAGCGCCATTTTTCCGAAAATTCAGTAGTTCACCTTGGAATTCAATTCCATCACCGAGGCATCGTCGCATCTCTGAAACAACCATTGGATCAACAAGGGGATGTCGTCTTTGGGCACGTGGGTCCCGAAATTGTAGGAATCGGCTGAAAATAAAGTTCAAGTCAACAGAGTAATGTGAGAATTTTGACAGGCCCTCTGTTAAATATGTCATTGAATTGATAGCTTATTTCAAGTAAGATACAGTTTGACGATTGGAACAAATGAAAAAGGTTATCAAAATTTAAGGCACCCATAAAATAAATTCCAGTGGCAAGTGATAGCCTGCCTGACTCGAATAACTTGGCATATTTTCCTTTGCATTGACATGCCTGCTATCGATCAACCAACATTAATAAGCATGAGTTTCAAAACTAGCACTGATATTTAGTTTAGTACTTTTTTCAAATTGCAGAAGGTCTTGAGTAAGAGGCGGCTGGCGCAATTAAATTGCAGCCCACTTTCGGTCCACGAGCTTGAGCTTTTGGGCGAACTGGTTGGTGCATGCAACTCTACATGGTATCAGCCACAAGTTCCTAGACCTAGCCGCCGCACACGCTTCCGCACCGCGCTGCCGCCCGGGAAGATCGATCTCCATGATCTCCGCCGGGGGCCGCGCGACCCGTAGCAGCGTTCGTCCGCCAATCTGTGATCGGCTGCCCTGGTGAGTTTTTCCAATCCCTTGATCGGTTTTCTCTTCGCCACTCACTTGGCCGATCTTCTTTTTTGGTTCACCGATCATAGATCGAATTGCGTCGCCCACCGCCCGTCGTCCTCACGCGCCTCTACTCCGACATCAGCATCGACTCTACACCGGCCACTTCGTCATCAACCACGCGGCACGGCTGGACGCGCCGCCCAAGGGACGCCTTCGTGCGTCGCTGCCGGCCGCTCGTCCGCGTGGTCTCCATTGCCGGCCCGTCTTCCTCGTCATCGCCCGGGACATCACCGACAACGTCGCCATCGGCTCCGATCTGGGCGTCGTCCCGCCATGGCGCGTACAACGCCGCCGTTGGTCTGATCAACCGATCACGCGCCTATCACCGATCGAGCCACAGGTTGCCGTCGCGTCGCCTCTTCGGACCGCTGCGTTGCCGCCCCAAGGTCCTCCCGCCGGCTGCCCCGACCCGCGCGCCGCTCCCGCTGACGCCCCTTCGGGCTGTCGCGCTGCGACACGCGGTCCACGCCATCGCCCCGAGATCCTCCAGACGGATACCCCTGTAGCCGCCGCCGCCTTTGCGTCGCCCCGTCGGGCTGTCGCACCGTGGCACACAGTCCATGCCGCCGCCCGTCGGGCCGTCGCCACCGGCCAATGGTTCTCCCCGCGGCTACCCCGACCTGCGAGCCGCCGCTACACCGCCCCTTCGGGCTGTAGCGCCGCGGCACGCGGTCCCTACCTCTGCCCGAGGCCGTCCCCGTGGCTGCACTGACCCGCGCTCCGCCACTGCGCCGCCCCTTCGGGCCGTCGCGCCGCGGCGCGCGGTCCACGCGGCCGCCCCGAGGTCTTCCCGTCGTCGCCCCGACCTGCCTGTTGCTGTTGCATCGCCCCTTTGGGCTGTAGCGCCGCGGTCCGCGGTCCACTCCTTCGTCCCCGCATGTCAACTTCCCGTGGTATGCGCCGCGCCGCCTCCCTCGGCACGGTAACGCCACAGTCCACGCCGGTCTTCGTCACGCTGTCGGGTTCTTCCTCGCCTACTTTGAGCATCGCCGCGGCGCTCCTAACCCAGCCGCCGTGGCCACCGTCGGGCCACGGCCGCCGCTCTTCTTTGGCACCGCTGCCGCTCGCTCACCCGAGCCGTGCCGCCAATCCACCCCCTTCGTCTTCGTCCAGCACCAGCTCATCGCCAGCGTCGCCGTCAACTTCCCCGACCACTTCGTCTACTTCGACCACCGTTGGCAACATCGGCCCCACGGCAATTGGCGCCGCAACCGTCGTCGAGTCCTCCTCTGCTGGCCCCTCCAACTCCTCCGACATGGCGTACAGCTCGTGCAGGTCCCCGTCTACGCATGCCCGGTGCTGGCAACACCGATGCGTGCCTTCGTCCCCGATGTGTTCCCAGACCTGGCAAGCTTGGAGCAGCGCATTGTCAACATCGACTTCGTCCGTTTACGCATGCTCGGTGCTGGCAACACCGATGCGTGCCTTCGTCCACGATGTGTCCCCGAGCTTGGCAAACCCGGCGCGACGCCTCGTCAACAACGTCTTCTTCCCGGCGCACCACTACTTTGACACCACTGCGCCAATGACTAGCACGGCGCCTCCTTGCGCCCGCGGCTCCACGGCGACTACCTCGACACCGGCCACCCCAACTCAACATCGACCACGGCGTCCCTCGCACGGCTACCTCGACCACGGCTACACCACCCTACGCTCTCGGCTACCTCGACAACGGCACAAAGGGCTACCGCCTTACTTGAGCAACCTCGTCGGGTCCACTCCAGCCACGACTTCCGTGATGCATCGACCGTTACGACTATGGGGGGTGTCCGTCGGCTTACCTTCGGATTCTTCTCCAGTCTCACCGTCTGCGTCGCTACCGTTGTGACTGCGGGGGGTGTTGAGTATCGTGATTAGATTGGAAACATAGGATAGACTAGGAAGTATTCTGACTTGTCTTGTACTCCAAAAAGATCATGTACTCCTATATATATGCCCACGAGGATCAAGCAATAAACATCGATTCCACCAATTCCCTCTCTATTCCCTTCTAACAGTTATGCTCAAGTCGTTTTATACATAGAGCAAGTGAAAATTTAGAAACGTTGACTACCGATATCTTTAGAAATATTTAGATTAGATACTATGTAGAAATTTAACATGGTAAGTGCTTTCATTATATAATTTATTTGAGTTTTTCTACTACACATGCTGTAAGAGCAATTAGTGCTCAAAGTTGCATTTTGAGGCGATGTCAACCTACAAACGACAACTTTTAAACCCCACGAATCAATTTAAGAACCGGCCAATCGAACTAGATAACCAAATTTTACATTCCGCTAAGCGAGTACCTATCTTTGCACTAGCATTACGACCACACACGCTGCAAAGGCAAAGTGGTGCAAGGATATTCTAAAATATAAAAACGAATCGCACGAATACGAATTAAAATCCTAATTTTCCGACGAAGGGCCGAACTCAAAACTAGCTAGTGGTTACTCACACTTGTGACTTGTGAGTTGTGAATATTGTAAGACATGGTCACCCTGATAACACGGCCAGAAAAGTAGACGACCACGGCAGAGCAGAGAAGAAAGCTGGAGCGCTCACCAGTTACGGCCGAGGACCTCGTGCGCGCGGTACCCCGTAGCTGCCTCGAAGGCGGCGTTGACGTAGATGACGGGGAAGTCCGGCTCCACCGCGTCTGCCACCACGATCGCCGCCGCCCTCTGCTCTCCCGGCTGGCCAGCCATCCCCAGCCCCGGCGCTCCCCAGGCCCACCCACCGTTCCCCTCCTCCTCCTCTTCCCCGTCCACCTCCATCCCCTTCTCCACCTCCTCCTCCATGGCGCACAGCCTCATCCGCTTGACCGCCACGACGGCGCCGCGATCCTCCCCATCAAACATGCCTCGCTCGCTCTGTACACGGCGCGCTGGTGGGATGGAAATGGAGATGCCGCTGCTGATGCAGAAGAAGGTGGGAGATATTTTGCAGAGCCAAGTAGGAGTACTACAGAAGAAGAAGGTGGGAGATATTTTGCAGAGCCAAGTAGGAGTAGTATAGTAATCTTGTTTTTATGCACGCGCAGGAGAGAAGGGGCACGAGGTTGGTGGTTAATTACCGGATTCGCCAGAAAATATCTCGCGCTCGGCCAGCATGCTGCGGCGGGCCAGCGAGTGGGCCCGGTGCGGGACGGACGGTGCGGTAGACCCACACCGGGCGGCACCCAAACGCCACGTGTGTATCTTCAGCAAAAGTGCCCGTGCGTTGCAACGGGAGGAAATAATACGACACGCCCCTAACCCATTAAATTAAATCAGTGACGTTGCAATAATTTATATACCACAAAAGGTGTAATAAAAAAATAATTTATAAGTCGGACGTGAAACATATTTTTTAAGTTTCCCGTGTGTGCCCTAATTCTTATCCAGTTATGGATGGTGTTCGTCTCCTTTTTAATTTTCACGTCCTGAAGGCAAGAGCTCCTCCCTCCCAGCTGGTGTGCGGGGCGAAACAGGACACGAGCAAGATGCATCTTTGTCGCACTCTCTCTACTCTTCATCCCTCCTCTCTCCTCCCTATCTCACTAACGACATCGATGACATCCAGAGTTGAGGAATATCTTGATGGTCAGCAAGCACCAGTGAGCCCCAAATATCTTCTACCTTAAGAAATATTTCTTTCCAATATTCACTCACTTTTAATTAGTTTATCTGATGATGTATTCGTAAGATGTGGTAGGCATGAATATTAAATTATGACAGTAACAACAAACAACAGTAAGTAATTATAATTGGTGCTCATCCGGAGAAAACAAATTGTAGTCGGTGCTAGCACGCATAGCATCCAGCCAAGGTTTTGTGTTTCGTTTTGAAAAATTTACCGCCCTTGAACAAAATGGGCAAATTTTGAAATTTTGAACTTTTTTCGGAAAATTTCGGACGAAAAGGACAATTCAAATTTTGAATTTTTGAACAAATAATGGGCAAAATATGAACGAAAAACGACCGAAATTGTATAATTTTTTTGAATCCCGCAGCATTGGACTAAAGCAGAATCAAACTGAACAACACCGATCCCTTGATTGATATACACCCACGAATAGCTCTGAACAATTCGATTTAGCAGACTACCCCAAACTTCAATCAGCAGGAATACCAGAGTACTTACTACTCATCTTGGTCTGGTTAGTACCACCCAACACAGCTCGTCCTTCTCTCCATCCACCCCTAACCACCCAAGCGCTGCTCTCCTCTTCGCTCATCTCTGTACCATAGCCATTCATCTCTGTACAAATCAATATGGCAAATTAGCTGTGATCTTCGGATCGGCTCTCTCTCCTTCTTTATAGGATTATTAGCTCAAATGGCAATTTAGCTGAGACCTTTCTTTCCATTATGCGCCTCTCCTCTTTGCTCATTTTCGATTGCTGACGCATAATACATGCGGCAGGCACCTAGCATCCTCTTTGGTTGGCTTGTTGATCTTGCAACGCATGAACATATATAAGTTTGTAGGATTTGATGTAAAAGAACAAGGTGGGACTATTAATTGGAATCTGAAATTTTAGCACAGGCATAAGAGAGGTACAGGCCCTGGCAGGCCCATCTGAGCAACGGAGGAAGCAAGGCGGCAGCCCAACCGAGCGATGTACCAGGAAATCGAACGCATCGTACGAAGAAACGGACGGGCATGCCGCCTTATCGTCCTAGGCTGCGACGCCTCGCCCCAAGAGAGCACGTCGGCCACCTCATCGTCCTCCGCCGCAACGCCTCGCCCCATTCCCCATTCGGCTCGCCCCATTCCTGGGCTCGGGCGACGCGGACGCCCGCCGCGGCGCATCACCCCTTCCTTGGCTCCTGCGGTGTGGACGCCGGCGGCAAGTGGCGGCGCGTGCCCGGCGGTGGAGAACGGAAATGGATAAGCAACGATGGTGCCCGGTGGTGAACCAGTTTAAATAAGGATCGCGGGTAGAATTCTAACTAATGCAGGGGTGTTTTTGCAAAAATGAAGTGTTTTCTCATATACCCCCTTAAAATAGGACTGCGGGTTGAATTCTCGGAAATAGAGGGACTTTTCTGCAAAAATAACGAAGACGTATGACCAGAAGCGATAGCCGCTTTATTATTAGGGAAAGATTAGTAAAATGCCCGTGCGTTGCAACAGAATTTATATATTTTAATGGTTCAATCATCTAATATATTATGCATCCTAATTTTGGCCCTCTAATTCAATTGAGGTGTTCAATCATGAATTTGGTTCATGATTTTGACTTGTTCAACAATTTCTTAAGAGCTCTCTCATTCAGTTAAGGTATTCAATAGTTGATTTAATTTAAGATTTTGAGTGGGTTAATAATTTTTCAAATAGCTCTTTCATTTAGTTCAGGTACTCAATATTAGATTTAATTTATGATTTTGAGTAGGTCAACAATTTCTCAAATTACAACATACTCGTACGTTGCAACGGGAGAAAAAAAACTCCCTAACCCAATAGACATGTCTACAGTCTCCTTTCGTCCATGTCTTCTATTTTCAACATGACATCTAGTCTGGCCGTGTTGCCACTTATCCTTCATTAAGCCCTCGACAATAATGGTCGCACCCGCGACAATGGTGGTCGCGTTGTTTATCTGATCAAAACATATTGGAACGTGGTCGATTCCAAGGTAGTGAGGTCAACCACTACATGACACACTTATCATTGAACCGCGCAAGGGAATGTTTAAAACTTTAAAAAAATCTCATTGAGCTAGATATGAGGGTCGCCCTCTGTGAGCTACTCCTGCACCTCGTCTAACTTGAAAAAAATCTCGTTGAGCTGGATATGAGGGTTGCACTCAGTGAGCTACTCCTGCACCTAGTCTATACATCGATCTACTCCTGCACTAAGTCCATATATTGCCCCCATACGCCCGCTCACTTTTAACTCGTAATGTTGTGGACTTGTTCCATGGAGGGAGGGTGAGTCATGCGTGTGTCCCGCATGCCTCTTTAGTGCTTCACTATGGAGCGAACGCCAAAATTTTCCTCCATTTTCATTAATAGAATTGGAGATATGTTTCCTTCATCTATAACATCCCCTTCGACTATAGTATAATGATCTAATGCATCTTAGCTAAAAATATGTTATCAAAATTTACATAAAAATAGCTGATCAGCACAAAGGTAAGAAACTTCGCAACAAATAAAAAGAGATCATTCACGTGCAGACTCTTTTGCCCATAAAAGAACAAATATATTGATGGTTGCCTTATTCTTGGGGCATTTCTTCAATTACTTGAGAGACCAAAGTTACATAGTGTCAGGAATTCCATTTCAGTATCTACATACTTTCTCCACATAGCCTTGAACTGGTTGAAAGCAACATCACGCCATGGTTCATATTTCCATTAAAGTGCATCACTGCATCACCACGGATCACCCAGTGTTGATGCTTTGATTATATAAAAGGCCCATCTCATGCCATGATTTATCAAGCGCCTTAGTATTGCCAAAGAATGCCATCAGCCCTGATGGTAGAATAGATGTTAGATCATGGAATGCCCCATCATCATTCTACCATGAGAATATTGAGTCATTAATATAAACATGTGTTCTGTAAATTTCCCTATCAACTTAAAATATGAGAAAAGAGCAAGCTGTCAATTATGCATATGAATGGTCTATGGCCTTGATATGCTAATTTAGATTCAGAACTGTGACGCCCCAAGACCGATTCCTTGCATTATTATTATTATGTTGTTCGATCAATGTTATTTTTTTTCGCATTGCATCATTTCATCATGCCATCATGTCATTAAATTTTTGCAACTCAAATAAATAAATTGCATAGATCTCTTGATCTATTTAAATTGAGGGAAATGCACATGGTGTTATCTCTTTAAAACATATATATATATATATCCTCCCAATATTTTAGGGAGCTACTATAATAAATATTCCATTCTTTGGAATCACCCACAACCCACTTGCAATTTAATTCCCATGCATTTCTACTTCAAGTTTGGCCTCCAAAGCTTTGCCCAAATTCCATTATCTTTTTCCCAAGCTCCACCGAAAATCTCAACATTTTTGGACCTTTCAAACACCCAATCCCTATTCAAACCCATTTGAATTAAATTCAAATGAGTTCGAATTCAACTTCGCACACACACTCATTTCTATTTTTCCTGGTATAACCTCATTTTTGTGAGTCCAGGAAAATTGGCCTCCTGCACTAATTCTTTCTCTAACCCTTTCTTTCCTCTTCTTTTCTTTCTTTGCTATTTTCTGTAAAGGGAAAATAATTGAAAAGAGAGAGAGGAGGAAGCCCAGCCGGCCACTTGGGCCTCCTGTAGCACCTAGGCCCAGCCCAGCCACACCCACCTAACCCTCTCTAACCCTAGCCCCGCTCAGCCTCTCCCCTGCCCGATCCCCATCTCGCTCTCTCCCTCTCGTTCCCTGCTCGCGCCGCCGGAGAGCAGCAAGGGCCCGATCTCGCTCGCCCTAAGCCCTCCGGCGAGCTCTCTGCTCCTACCACCGGCAATCGGCACGAAGCCCCGCCGTCGGCCGCGCCTCCTTCTCCTCCCTATTTTCCTCCGCGCCATGCCTGTCCCGCCTCTGCTCCGTGCCCGCCTCCCTTCCTCTCCCGCGCCCCCTCATGGTCGCCTGCGCGCCCATGGCCGCGCCATAGTCGCCGTCCCTTGAGCTTCTGCCTCGCGAGAGCTGCGTGTTGTTGTCACGACGCCCGAGCATCCGCTCTGCAGCTGCTAGCTTGCCGTCCTCGCGGGCTCCCTTCCCGAGCCATTCGCGCCGCCCCAGCCATTCCTCTGCTCGCCTCCGTTCTCTCGGTTCTGATGCAATGGCAGCATCACGTCTCTGCTGGGTGCCTTCCTCTCTTGTGCCGCGGGACCTCCAAGCTACAAGCTCGGTCATGCCCGACCACCGTGACTGCCCATCTGCACTGCCTTGCCGATTTGCCTCCAAGACACGCCCCAACACCTCTGGATCGCGCCAAGTACCACGACATCAAAATGAACGACTACACGACCGTGAACCTTCACTGCCATCTACGGAATCGCCAAGACTACTTCAAGTTCGACTACACGGAATCGCCAAGACTACTCGAAGTGCCCCGAACGATCTCCGTCAACGTTCCACTGCGTCGCGTGAACATTTAAACCGCCAAGACCGAACTGACAAGTACCCCAACAACGTGTGTACCACTACCGCCGTTCCGTGGGTTTCGTCAAGTTCAACGACGACCCCGAAGACCTCGGATTCGCCAAGTTCCTCTCCGAAACGTGACCCACTACTTCCTCTACCGACGCTGAGTACCACTACTTCCACTACCCCCGTCGCGAGAACGTCTACTTCCACTACGAACTCGATACGCTCCGAGAGTGCACGCGTCGAAGGTATGACCGTCGAGACGACGCCCTGAACGATTGCATATGTTGTATGAAATGCTCGTGTTTGCATCATGTGCGCGATTTTTCATTGCACATTTCTCCTCGTTTGCCATGTCGCCGACATGTGGGACACCCGGTATCCGGGATCACTCCCCGTTGCTTTTGCTCATTCCGCACATCCTATATTCCTTTGCACCAGCATCTCAACGAGTTACCGGAACCGGAATGTTGCCGTGGCATCATTTCCGTTTTCGCCGCCGTGGCACCCCTTTTCTTTCCGCCATGGCGACAAATGCTCCATGTCATATTATGCCACCATTTTCATAAAAATTGCATATACTTAAATGTCATCCTCATGCATGCAATATCTCATGAACCGTGCATCGGATTAAAATGGTTCATATATGTAAAATGCTTAGAATTTCATGTAGTTTTATCATGTGCAACTTTCGTCCATGTTAAAAATGTTAAAATTGTTGTTTGCATTAATTTGCATAAATGACATGCTAAAATGGTTTATTTCATAACTAAATAACCGTAGCTCCGAATTAAATAAACTTTATATGTAAATGGTCTAAAAAAATGTGTAGATTAACATGGTGACATTACTTTGCATATTTAACAACATTAAAAATGTGTTTTAGGCAGAACAGTATCAAATTCGAAAATTGCATATGCGGAATTTCCGGACTTGTTTTGTGTTGTTTCCGGCCTCATTTAAATTGCCTAGATAGGTAGATTAATTATGCTTCATCTCTTGCCATGGTAACCAACATTTAATATTGATGAGTAGCATAAACGGGAGTGGACTAAATAATTGTTGTGGAGTTTCGTCTTGAGCTTCACTTAATGTGTAGTATTGCTGTGCACCTTGCCATGCCATTCATCTTTGAACCGGACATGCATCATGCTTGGTTGTGCATCATGCCATGATTATGTTTGTTTACCATATTGTTTGTTTCTTGCCGGTTGTGCTTCTTCTCGATAGTTCTGGTTTCATTGCGATCGTGAGGATTTGTTCGACTACGCTTGTTCGTCTTCTTCATGGACTCGATCTTCTTCCGAGCGGGATTTCAGGCAAGATGATCATGACCTTGGATATCTTTACTATATTTGCTTACTAGTTGTCTCGTTGCTATCTCTATGTCGCGCTTCCTACCACATATATGTCAGCCTCCCATATGCCATGATACAGCCTCTAACCACCCTTACCCAGCAAACCGTTGTTTGGCTAAGTTACCGCTTTGCTCAGCCCCTTTCTTATAGCGTTGCTAGTTGCAGGTGCAGTTGCAGGTTGTTCCATGTTGGGACATGGATATGTTGGGATATCACAATATCTCCTATTTAATTAATGCATCTATATATTTGGTTATGGGTGGAAGGCTTGGCCTTTTGCTTAGTGTTTTGTTCCACTCATGCCGCCTTAGTTTCCGTAATGCTGGTGTTATGATCCATGTTTAGCGTTCCTAACATGCTCAGGGGAATGGGACCCTCTTGATAGTTCGCTTTGAATAACCGCTTCCAGCAAGGCCCAACATTGGTTTTACCATTTGCCTAATAACAACTAAAACTTGCATAGGGACCTGCCGGCCCCCGTGGATAATTTAATCAACAACTCGGGCTAGTGCTCCTCATGAGTGTTGGTCCACCTACCTAGCAGCCTGCGGCGCCCCCTTGGAAACTTGGGTCTCAGCTAACCGTAGCCTTTGCATAGACGGATGTGTCCTGAGAACGAGATACACGCGGCTCCTATCGGGGTATCGACACACCGGGAGGTCTTGCTGGAATTGTGTTACCATTGTCGAAATGTCTTGTGCACCGGGATTCCGAGGATACTTTGGGCTATCTCGAGGTTGAGGTATTCCCACCGCAGCTTGTGTTGGCTTATGATGGGCCAGGTTGGAACACCCCTGCAGGGTTAAATCTTTCGCGAAGCCGTGCCCGTGGTTATGTGGCGACTTGGAAATTTATAACCTCCGGTTGTAGAGAACTTGACACTAATTCTAATTAAAATACACCAACTGCGTGCGTAACCGTGATTGTCTCTTTTCAAGGGAGTTCGGGAAGAGAACACGGTGGGGTTATGTTTGACTCGTAAGTAGGTGTTCAGGATCACTTCTTGATCATTACTAGATTGCGACCGTTATGTGTAGTTTACTCTTCTTATTCTTGTACTCGTAAGTTAGCCACCATACAATGCTTAGTGCTTGCTGCAACCTCACCACATTACCCTTCCATACCCATTTAAGCTTTGATAGTCTTGCTACCCATGGTTATGGGATTGTTGAGTCCTCGTGGCTCACAGATTACTACAACAATAGGTGCAGGTACAGGTAATGCGATGATTTGACGTGAGAGCGATGCTTGGTTGTTTTGGAGTTCTTCTTCTGCTTCTTCTTCTTTGTCGATCAAGGGATAGGTTCCGGGTCGGCAGCCTGGGCTAGCAGGGTGGATGTCGTTCGAGTTTTTCGTTTGATTTCATCCGTAGTCGGATGCTGCTCTTCTGTATGATGTTTATTGTGTATTGATATATTCATGTGGTGATTGTATGTATTTATATGTATCCCCTTCTATTATGTATGTGGTACGATGTAATTATATCCACCTTGCAAGCGTCTACAATATGCGTTTCTACTCTTGGTGGGGCCTCCGAGTTCCTCGAGAATAGGATTGCATATTGGGCGTGACAAGAACGGAGCCCATTTAAAAGAAAGTGATGTATTCCCTTTTACCTTTATGCTTCTGAGACAATAAAATTGCAAAGATGAGTAATAAGCTGCTAGTAGAAATACTCGGTCTTTAGTCAGTTTGTAAGTCCTATATGGAAGGACATGTACTCCTTCATTGCAAGACAAGCAATAAGGATCTAAGTAGTAGCATACGTGTACTGCATACACTTTGTTGTCTGTTCTTCCTTTGTTCCAAACTTCCACTCACGCGAGCAAGAAGTATTTCCCTGCCTTAAGCCAGTAGTTCAGTGCAAACATTTGCTGCGCGTTCGTGATTGCGACCTGAACAAAGTAAGAAAATTGTCGATTCAGTGCATGGATGGATCGATGGGAACATACTATCTAATGAAATGAATAAGTAATCACATTAGCAAGCATATGTGTTGGAGAGTGAGACCCTCCCAAAACCCTGGTTTGAACACTGGGGGCCTGCTTCGCTACCTGTCTACTGGACGGTGACCTTGGCGAGGCTACGGCGAGCGGAGCACGACGGGAGCACACGCACACACAAGGCACGGCGGGGACACAAGGAGCTACCCAGGTTTGGGCCACCAAGCGGTGTAAAACCCTACTCCTGCTTGTCTGCGATTGCTCTGGAGATAGTGCTCTGGTGTTACAAGATGGAAGAAGGTGGAATCGATCCACCCCAAAGGTGGCAGCACTGCCCCTTATATAGCTGCCTTGGTCCTCTTCCCCGAAAATATTGGCGGGAAGGGTTGCCACGCAACGGTGATTCAAATGGGGACAGGTGCTCAGCCCTAACTTGACAAAAGTGGTCTTCGTCTGGAAAAGACACCATCCATGACGCGCTGGTGGGCTCACCGATGACATCTGCCCTAGCGCGCTATGTCACCGTGGTCTTCTTGCACCGAAGTGGTAAGCTTTGGAAACTGCTTTGGGGGAGGCAGCTGCTACTGCTCCTTTATCACCAAAGAGGAAATCTTCCCCGACCGCGCCTGCTAGCATGGCCTCTGCTGTTGTCGTCTTGTGCAGGCACGTCACCCACGTGGTGGGCACACAGCCACACAGCCAGAGCCGCACGGCTCCCCAACGCGGAGGGCCTCATGGGAGGCCGCCTCACGAGAGAGGCCTCGCGAGGCTGCCTGCCGCAGGAGGTGGTCTTCGGTAGAGCCTCCCCTCGCGGAGAGGGTCCTCGCGAGGCCTGGCCCTCGCGAGGCGTCTTGCTTCGTGGTGCTCACGGATGGGCCGCCTCTTGAGCTCTTCGCCAGGTGTCGCTTCTTGGGCCAAAGGCAGATGACCCATGGTACCCTTGTCTCCACTGGGCCGACAGTAGCCCCCGGGCCCGCGACGCGCACGTATCCACCCGTTGGGGGACGCGGCTTGCCTGCTCCCTCCGCGTACTCCCATCCGTGCTCCCTCGTCGCTATTTTGCATCCAATGGCTGCCTCAGTTTTTCCTCCCCCGATGCCCTTTCTCCAGAAAAAAAACAAACAATTTCCATATTTTCCTATCATACTGTAAGCAGAAACCGTGCGCAGACTATGCATGCATTGTTGTTAGCTCCCGACCATGAAGAGAGGAGGTCGTTCGATGGCATCGACCTGTTCTTCACCATCGTCGCGGCCACGACGGCCGACGGCGTCAAGCATGTGCACCGTCCAGACATTGTTGGCGCCGACCGCCTATCAATCACCAGCTTTCCGATGGCTTGTGCTAATAGCTGCCCATACCAGACCAATCGATCCTGCTACTAGAGCCAGCTCTTACTCGAGAACACCGATGTGGGATCACGTACGGGCACGACTGATCGACTAGCTGCGTTCATCTTGGCAGTGGATCTCAACGAAGTATTTCAAGCTGAGGAAGCCAGCTGAACCAGCTACCATCGAGCTTGAGCCTCTGTCAGTCTCAGCCACCGTCGTCGACAACCCAGCATTGACAGCCGATGAGATGAGCAAATCGTTGGACCACGCCATCGTCTTTGTTCTTCATGTCGTCCTTGCCATTCTCGTGGTGCCTGTGTTCAGCACCGTCGCCGTCGTGGCGTAAATTGAGTAGCCGCTGCCGGCGGCGAGGTGGACGCTGCGAGGCAAGGCCATGAATGTGTATCCTCGCTCTCGAGCAGCGGGAACATGCCGACGAACATCGCGTGCACGCCGCTGCGGCGGCGGCGTGGAGCTGCAGTGCTGACAGGGGTACCACTACATGCTCGAAGCGCGATGCTGCCGGCGATGGTGGTTGGGCTCGTCAGCGAGCTTGTGACGATGTTGTGTACCATCGAGTTGGGCGGTGTGCTGCGGGGATGAGTCCATGGAAGAAGGTCGGCAAACGATGTACGTACGATAGGATAGGGAAAAACATAATTCTTGTTTTTCTCTTTTAAAAAAAGGACAACGCGGGAGGAAAAACTGAGGCAGCCGCTCGATGTAAAACTAGAGACGAGGGAGCATGGATGGGAGTACGCGGAGGGAGCAGGCAAGCCTCGTCCCCTGTTAGGAACGAAACAGCGCAGGTGACGGTGTCCTGGACTAGGGGGTCCCAGCCTAGGTGATTAGTCCATGGGCCGAACTCAGGGCCCGTTGAAGAGCAGAGACTCCGAAAGTTTCCAACTCGAAGAACCGACGTGTCAAGCCTCACCGAAGACTTGGCGTGTACCCCAAGGATACGAGATTCGACATGTATTCCCTTAATTGTAACCAACCATGTCTAACCCTAGATATCCCTGGTGTCTATATAAACCAGAGGGTTTAGTCCATAGAGGGGATCATTCATCATACCCCTAGGTTTAGATCACATCTTACGATCTCGATGTAGATCAACTCTGTATCTTGATACTATAGGGTAACGCAGCAGAAAACAAAAAAATTCCGACCTACGCACTAGCCCAGGACCACTATGAAGACTGCATACAAGGTTTCGATCCGATCGTTACCGACTCGTAGCGCAGCGGAAGTAGAGTCGATGTAGATCGTCGGTGCAGATCCCCGCAACTAGGATTTACAGCCTCCCAACCGCGAGGATTTTCTCCCTTGTCTGCTCATCGGACAGCCCTCCGGGAGGCGGTCGGACAGTCCCTCGGACGGTGTCACGGACAGCCCTTTGGGAGGACCCTCAAAACTCGGACGGTCACTCAGACAGCCCTTCGGGAGGCACTCTCGAACAGCCCCTCGGGCAAAAAGATCGAACCTACGACCTCTCTACGGGGTTGCACACATACGGTGTCATCTATCCGGCAGGGCTTCGCCGTCCAGAACTAGTTCCCACCGGAACCCAGACAGCCTTTCGGCTCTATGAAACTATTTCGCGGGGAGGGAGAGAGAAGCCAGATCATGCATGGCACTTGTATGTGAGAAAGGAGTAAGTGTGGAGAGTGCCTCTCCACCTCTATTTATAGGAAAACCCAAGGGGTAGGGTGGCTCCCAAAATACCAAAATGCCCTCAGATATTTTCACACTATTCATAATAGTGTTTCCACTATTCATAATAGTGTTTCCACTATTCATGAGATATTTTCTCCGACCGTTAAATCCGAAAATATTTCTGTAGGTCTTAGAACATTTCCAGTACCCACTAAAATAATTTTGGACGCGTTCCAAAACAATTCCGGATTAGTGATTTTCATCTGCGAAAAGCAACCAAAGCGGTTCCGGCAGCTCCGGAATATTTTCGGGTTTTTTCTCTGGAAAAATCCCAGAAGTTTGCAGAACAATTCTGGCACCCTCCAAGAATTTCCAGGCGTGTGCCGAAACCAATTTGACCTAATTGTATACCCTGAAACAACTTTTCAGTTTTACCGAAACTATTCCAGTGTTCTCTCTCCGGAACTTTTCCGTTGTCTCCGAAACTTTTCCGGTGACTTTCTCTCAGACTCCCTATCTAGTATTCAACAGATAGATGACCCTTAAGCGTGTGACCCTATATGTTCGGTGAAGTATAGACATGACCGGAACACTTTCCTATCAATGATCAACATCGGAGCCGTGGACACCCATATTGACCCCTATACCCACACGAACAAATATTCGAGTGAACCTCCAGTTGCTGTGTGCTATTCCTGTTGCTTCGCAATATGTTACAAACACCCGAGGTGAGACTTATCGGCATCCCCGTGGATCAACAACTTGTCCACTATGCCAGTTTCCTCGTTACCGGTTTTGTTCTCTTTTCTCGTTCCCGTGTTCCGGCATCCCTGTGATCAAATCACATTGTGTCTGGCCAGACGATGGTGGATACCTTAACACCGAGAGGGCCCAGAGATATCTCTCTATCGTCGGAGGAGCAAATCCCAATCTTGAGCTATCAAGTTACTTGACATACTTTTCCATGAACCCGTAAGCCGCCGTAATAGCCACCCATTTACGGATGATGTTTAACAAACCCCAAAGTTCATGAAGCAAGCATGAAGAAACTCAATACTCTCATGGTCTAAGGAATTATGCAAATGTTAACTTTCTCTGTGTTATTAACCATTAACTTGTGACAAATGTATCTCATAGCATAACATCAATTCGGCTCGATTCAACCACAAGGTTCTACTAACATTGTGCCCTCAAAGTTGCTGGCATAGTCATGCCCATGATCAGGAAAACAGAACCATCATGCAACACTTGAGCTAGTCTTAGAGGCCAGACTAGGAATACATTTTACCGTTTATTATTCCACACGTGCATATGAGTCTTCCTCCGAGCCTCGTGGTTATTGTAGACTCGAGAACCATAGCAATTATAGCACGGAATATAAACTTAATTACGAACATGGGGATAAATAATAACATTTATTATTGCCTCTAGGGCATATCTCCTACAGATACATCATCAATATAAACAAGAGCAGGACATAGGGTTTTACCTCCATAGAGAGGGCCTAAACCTGGGTAATCACCGTGTCCTACGTTCCCTGTTAAGCCATTGATCCGATCTCACAGCTCGGGCCCCCTACCCGAGATCCGCCGGTTTTGACACCGACATTGGTGCTTTCATTGAGAGCTCCTTGTGTTGATCCCAAAAGATTGATGGCTCGCTTGCAGATTGACATTGATATTGGCCGCGGTGACATCTTCATCCCTGGCTAGCTTTTTGTCTTCGGCAGCATCATGCTGCACGCCGACTCGACTGGCATCTGCGCCGCGTCGAGGACTTTGCCCCGGATCAGGTCGTCATGTTCAGGAACCTGGAGTACACCACGGATGCCCGAGGTGAGCTAGTCTTTTCAGGATGGACCGCAGATCGGCTTGAGGAACCCTCTGACGCGGAGGCTCCGGATGATATTCCCGATCTGATTCTCAGATCCGGCCTTTCAGCAAACCCGATCCCGGAGATAGATCTGGCGATCGTCGCTTCTAAACCCGCCGCCATGCCCGCGGACCCTGGCTTCAAGCCGAGTTCGTCAATGGGCCCGACGGTGATTATCTCGTCGCCTATGGCTGATGAGACCCCTTCTCCTGCCGACCAGGGGTAGACCTCGGACCTCTTGAGCTTCCTTTTTAAGATCCCTTTCCAGGTGAACAAGGGCTTCCGCTGCTACAAAAAAAACATGTTGTTACATAACTCAAGGATCTTCACCACAATAATACCATGTGAAACGGAAACACTTACTGTGAGCTTCTCTGGTGAAAGTTTTCACCTGCTCTACTTCGGCTACAGCAGTGTTCAACCTCCCTTCTGTCCGGGAAAGCACCTCGGCGAGAAGATCACTCTTCTCCCAAGCACCCTGTCAAAGGAGTCATTTTTATTACCATCACAAGCCTCGATACGGTCGCCAGCGCCCATATCGAGCCTTAGGGGCTACTACCGTGTTCGGCAGTTAGTTTGCCTTTAAGCAAACAAATTACGACAAGCACAAGAAATCTCCGAAAACAATGTAGACTAGGGCAGGGCCTTACCTGTAAGCCCTGTGATAGAACACCCACTGCCTTCTCAAAGATAGACCGGGTCGCGCCGAGGTATGCATCCACCGAACTAAGGGCGTTAAACTCCTGACTCGTGAAGGCAGCACTCCTTAGGGAGGCCTTCCATCGTCGGTGGCTCATGGCGCTTTCGACTTCGAACGGGGTGGCTGAACAGGTCCGTGAATCCTCTGATTGGGGAACTTCGGGAGTAACACCCGAGGTGGGGTGGGGTCCCATACCACTGCTCGGAGCCGACGTCCCCTCGGCTCTTGTGTCCTCCGCCGTCAGAGCGGGAGCAGGCTGTCTGCAAATGGAGCAAAAGAATTGAAATCCATGACTTCATTCTCATGGGTACAATAACAAGAATGTTACCTGTGAGCGGAGGAAGCATTTCGGTCTGCTTCCACGGCCGCCGCGTGCGCCCGAGCTCCGCGCGTCTCCCGCGGAGGGCTCCTTTGAGGGGCCGGTTCTCCGCGTGGACGTTTCGGGCGTCGACCCTTTGGAGGAGAAGTCAGAGGACTAGGGGCTTCAGGACGAGAAGCTCTCTTTCGAGTAGAGGTAGGGGGCTTTACCGATGAGGCCGGCCGCGTTCCCGGTGCATCGGGAGTAACGACCACCCTTGAGCCGTCAAGGCTCTCCAGATAAAACTTCCCTCCTTCAGATATGAGGGACAGTTCCTTATCCTCATGGAAGACGGGGTCCTCCACCCGACGGTGTGCTTCTGGTTCAGGCGCAGGACTGCTCAAAGTGTCGACCCAGCGTCTCCATCTCTGTACGGATTCAATAAAAAGTCGGTCAGAAGAATTAACCATGAAACAACTCGGACGGACGAGGAAATCCAGGGAAACTTACTATATCGGTAGGGTTGTAGTAAGACAGGCCGACTCGGAACTGCCGCGTTGCGAAATCCTCGGCTGAGCCCTGGTAAATGCCGGCTAGTATGGTCCCAAAGGCCATCTGGTCATTGAAACTCTTTCGAATCGATCGGGAGGCATCTTTGGTTCCGTTATACATGAACAACGGGTGCTGGCGTTGCCGAAGTGGTTGGACTCTTCTGTTGATTGTCGTGGCCATTACGTCAATGATGGTGAGGCCAGTGCCGGATAGTAGCTTCACCTGAGACACTAGGCTAACCACATCGGCGTCGTCCTCCTGAGCGACGCTCTACGGTCTCCAGCTATAGCGCTTCTTCGGGGGTTCCGAGGAGAATGCTGGGAGCCCGGGCCGAACTGGGTCATACAGCGAAACGTCGTCTATATAGAACCACTCGGACGGCTAGATGTTGGCATCCTCTCGAGGGGTACCTGATGGGTAGTTGGTCCTGTCAATTTGGCAGACCTCGGCTGCTCCCACTTCGTACAGCTTCCCGGTTCGGGAGCAGGGCATTATGCAAAAATACCTCCGCCACAACCTGAAGTGCGCCTCGCATCCGAGGTACATTTAACAAAGGGCAACAAACCCCATAATATGTAAAATTGAATTGGGGGTGAGGTGGTCGAGTTGTATCCCATAGAACTCAAGCAAGCCCCGAAGAAAAGGATGAATGGGAAATCCCAGGCCACGAATGAGGAAAGGAACGAAGCATACCCGCTCGTCCCCGCGCGGGGTTGGGTAGCTCTCGGCGTGCGCTTGCCCGTTCATGGAAGTTAATCCCGGGCGAGTGGAGGCCAGATCTGAATCTGGCAAATAGCCCTGGGTGGCTAGGCGCTCCAGTTGAAGATGCGTAACGGAGCAGCTCCCACAGTCACCCCTAATGGGGCCATGGGGCTGCCTTGAGGATCCCGCGTCGCTCGCCATTGTTTAGAGCTCTCGGGGTTGGACCTGGGAAGAGATGCGAAGGCTTGCAGGGATTGTCGAAGGGGGCTTGAGATGCGCTTTGTCATAACCCTGTGCTATGTATTTATGAATAAAAGGGGCCGATGCTTCGACGTCTTGCCATAAAGTGACTCGGTTCCCCAGAAGGCGCGGTGATCGAGCTCAGAGACCGAACGCCATGTGTAGTGGGGCCGGACCCCGAGTAAACCTGTCAGACCGAAGAATTCAAGGCCGAGCTAAAAAGCTGGAACTCGCCTGTCGATCCAAAGACTCCGGAACCGAAGTTTAAAGATGTCGTCCTCGGCGTCGAAGACCAGTTCAGGGGCTACTGACAGTGTCTTGGATTAGGGGGTGCAAATCTAGTCGGCCCATAGTCCTCGGGCTGGGCCTGAGAACCCTCATTCTCATTCGGATGGACTCCGGAAGCTACACGCCTGGACGTGATCGAGACTGCGCCTACCAAAGACTTGGCGTATACTCCAAGACATCTCCTGCCGCCTCACATGCGTCCATGGATACCAACTATGTAACCCTAGTGTCGGTATAAAACTAGCAAACCTCGGGGTAGGGGTCCCCGAGCTGTGGATCTCGGACAGATGGTAACAGGAATAGGGAGACGATGTTTACCCAGGTTTGGGCCCTCTCGATGGAGGTAAAACCCTACGTCCTGCTCTTGTTTATATTGATGGAGAAGTATCAAGTACAAAGTTGATCTACCTCGAGATCGTATGATCTAGTCCTAAGGCTAGGTGAATGAGATTGCGTTGAGGTCCCCTCTAAGGGCTAAACCCTTCGGCTTATATACACACAGAGTAGGGTATCTAGGGTTACAAGGTCGGTATCCAGGCGAGGAGGCAGCAGGTGTCGGTGTAAAAACCGGCAGACCTCGGGGTAGGGGGTCCCGAGCTGCGGATCTAGGATCGATGGTAACAGAGACAAGGGAGACGATGTTTTACCCAGGTTCGGGCCCTCTTGATGGAGGTAAAACCCTACGTCCTGCTCTTGTTTATATTAATGGAGATGTATCGAGTACAGAGTAGATCTACCTCGAGATCGTAATAAGTGTCTAACTTCTAAGGCTAGGTAAGTAATGTTGCGTTGATCCCCCCTACGGGCTAAACCCTATGGCTTATATACACGCCAGGGAGGGTATCTACGGTTACAAGGTCGGTATCTTGGAGTAAGGCGGCAGGAGAAATCCTGAAGTGTACTGCAAGTCTTCGGTAGAGACAGCCTTGATCACGCCTCCCTTCTGCGGCCTCCGGAGTCCATCTTGCTTATGTACGGGGGCATATCGGCCCACCCGAGGAGACGGGTCGGCCCGGTTAGCACCCCCTAATCCTGGACACCGTCAGTAGCCCCCGAACTGGTCTTCTACGCCGAGGACGATGGTCGACAGATATTGCTTCGGATCCGGAGTCTTTGGCTTGACAGACGATTTCCACTTTGCATCTCGGATTCTCTTTAACAGAGCATCAACATCCGCGGTCCAACCGAGCTTCGTACCCTACCCGAGGTGAAAAGGGGATCTTAGCCTCGAAGGCTTGCTGTTTAGGTATGAACAATCCAGTCCGGCCTGACAGCTTTATCGGAGAGACTCACCCCACGACAGGTCGAGAAGTTACTGCTTCCCCTCAATTCGCGTTTCGAGGTGGCTCTTTTACTGGCACATCCCGTCGAGGTAGAGATCGTGCCCTTTTTCTTGGGGATATCATCAAGATTTTTGTTTCCCCCCGTATGTTTCAACGGCATCTTTGATAGTAATTACGAATTTATCGGCGCAGCGAAGGGGGCTCTTGGCCTTTCATAGGCTTATAAAAGCAATGGGGAGAATAGCGCGATAGCTTACGCTCCCATTCCTCCCTTGCTGCCGCTTCGTCTAGCTCCAACGCCCAGATCCAGCCCTTACGCCTTGTACACAAGCTCGATTTCCCGATCAGCCATGGCCGATACCCTTAAGGGGCACTGGGGCGGCTCCACCGTGACGGCGGTGACCATCGCCGAGCTGCGCGACGCAGGGTATCTAGCCCCCGCCATCGCCGCCCGCGCTCCAGAGGCCGACGAGCTGGTACCCGCTCCCAACGTCAGGGAGTGGGTGGTCTTTCTCCCCCACCTGATCCGAGGCTTAGTGTTCCCGCTGCACCCTTTCGTGCGCGGGACCATGTTTTACTATGGGTTAGATTTCCATCACCTAGCCCCGAACTCCATCCTCCACCTCGCCGCTTTCATAACAGTTTGCGAGGCCTTCCTCCACTGTGAGCCCCACTTCGGCCTATGGTTGAAGCTCTTCGGGATTAAACCGAAGTCAAGCGGCTCCAAACTCGCGGAGTGCGGAGGGGCAATGATCAGCAAGAACCAGGGAGCCACCTGGTTCAAAGGCACCTTCATCGAAACGGTGAAGGAATGGCAAAAGGAGTGGTTCTATATCACCGAACCCCTGGCTGCTGGTCAAACCGAGGTCCCGACCTTCTCGGCCGGGCCTCCCAAGAAACGCAAGTCTTGGAAGGAAAAAGGCGTCGCCTGGGGGAAGCCCGAAGAGGTAGAGACCCTGATCGAGAGGATCGTGTGGTGGACCACCTCGGGGAAGGCTGAGCTGCCCGACGTCATCAACGTCATGCTCAACCGCCGTATCCTTCCCCTCCAACTTCGGGCTACCCCAATGTGGGCACAGAAGCCCGAGGACATGGACACCATCAACACCTTCTTCCGCTCCACCTTGGCCACTATGCGGACAAAGCTCAAGAAGCTGGCCAAGGACAAAATTCCTATGGAGGGGGAGGACCGCGGCCTCGAGCACGGCTATGAGGCCCCCCCGGTGAGTGGTTCCGTCCTTCAATCTTTCATTCTTTGCTTATTGTTCCGAGGAGTAAAGTTGTTGCTTAAACTGTCGTGTTATGTCATTTTTCAGAAATGGTCGGCCTGGGTAAAAGGGGTCGGATGCCCCGCCCCACTGCCGGAGCAGCCCCTAACTCCCCTGCTCTTGGCACTTCTGACCGAGGAGCCACATGTGGTGGCCTCCAAAGGGGCGAAGTCCCAGACGGGGAAGTCAAGTGCTCGGACCCGAGGAACTTCGGTCACTCGGTCCGAAGAGACCCACCATTCCGCCGCTCAAGACGACGGCACCGAGGAGGGTGAGGAGGAGGAGATTCCTCCTCCAAAGGGGAAGAGGTCGGCGATAGAAGATGCCGACGTGGTCATGCCGCCAAAGGGCTCAAAGAGGCCGAGGCGAGCCTCATCCGAGGCCGTCAACAAGTCGTCAGAGAGAGCCGAGCTTTGCGGTGACTCAGAGGAAGACCCTCTCGCAACGGGGAGGAAGAAGCCGGCACCTCAAGGGTAAGCCCTTATCCTTGTCTTTCTTGCCTGAGTCATTGTTTCATCAAGGGGAATTTTACAGAAGCAACTTTTCATATGCAGTCCGCCGAGGGTGATCCCCAATGGCTCTTCAAGTGGGTTGCCATCCACCAGCGGGACCCCAGAGCCCGCTGCTTCTCCCCCGACGCAGGTCGGTCTGGGGAAGGCGACATCCACCTTGGCTCCTGAAGTCAACATGGCGGGAGCCAGTGAGGTGGCGATAATGGTCGAGGTCGAAACCTCGGCCCGACAAGACCCGAGTTCGGAGCACCCCGAGGTCACAGAAGAAGGGCCGGGCCAGTCATTGGCTCAGCCGGAGTCTACCCCGGCACCGCCTTCACAGGCGGAGGCTCCTCGGGTGGATTCATCCGAGGTCATCCCTCCATCCTAGCCTTCTGTCCAAGGACGGATCGGCATGGGGTGGGCTGAGGAGGCGAAGGAGGCCCTGAAGGGCTGTTCCCTCAAGGAGGAGCACCGTGCCTTGATAGGCACGGCGCTGGAAGGATACCGGTCCGCAGAGGCCGGCCTGCGTGAGGTGTTCAAGAGCCTCGTAGCAGGTTTCGAGGTACGCCTTCTACGAATTTGGTTTATTTTGGGTTGTTTTATTTTCTAATCCTTGTCCGAGGACATAATAGCACAGCCTGCTAAAGGACGTGGTAAGTGAGTAGCCCCCGAGCCCGAGGTCGGTTTCGAGAAACCGTCGTCGGGGTCGCTTGAGAACATAGGAGCCTGTGCAGTAGGCCCCAGGGCGCTACTCGAAGCAGCTGTCCTAGGGCATGTTGATGGCCTAGACCGTTGTCTTTCTAACAAGTATCTGTACCTTTCCAGGTGTCGACCTTGGTTCCGGACTTCGTCGACGAAGAGATGGCGGAGGTAAACCGGAGACTCGAGTGATCTCACGGTAAGCAAGGTTAAACTTGCATGGTATGTCGAATGTTTAAAGGAAACAACTAAGACTTAAATATTTTTACAGCGGAGCTGGAGACGCTCAAGGCTGAGCTTGAAAGGGCTCGGAAGGAAGTGCGACAGCAGAAGGCTGCTGTTGCCGCAGCCGAGAAGGCGCGGGCCGCCGAGAAGGCGGCCGGAGAGGAGCACCAGGCAAGGGTGCTAGAGATCGAGGAAACCCTGAAGGGCGTGTGCGAAGCGCGCGACAAACTTCAGGAGGAGGGGCAGCGGACAAAGGAGGAGCTCGAGAAGCTGCAACATGCCCACTCTGAGATCAAGACCTCGGCCCGAGCGGATCGCGAGGTGCTCCAGCAAGTGTAGCAAATCGCCTCGGGTAAGAAATTTTTGCTGCAGTGTACGTTTGGCAGCAACGGGTGTGCTGAGCTCACCCAATTATGGCATTCCGCAGAGGTCTTCGAGGATCTCCCGCAGAGCGCGGAGGATGCGGTGGCCTACTTCGGCCAACTGGCGGGTCATGAGGCGGAGAAAGCCTTCTGGGGTCAATTCCCGGGGTCGCCGTCGGCGCAGCTGCTGAATCATCGAGTGAAGCAGCTGGTCGAGCTATTCCGCATGACAAGGCCAGCGCTCCAGGACCACTGTGTCGCTCTGTGGCCTACCGAGGCCATGCCGAGGAGTCTTTTCGGCCTGACTGCTCGGCTCCGCAATGCCGTACCATGCGTGGAACGCTGGAAGAGGTCCGCGTGCTTCGAAGGGGCTCGAAGGGCGTATGCTTGCGTGAAGACGCACTTCCGCAAAGTTATGCGGAGACTTGTGCTGCTGGCCCTCCTGCCGACAAGCCGCGGACCGCCGAGCAGTTCTTCGCCGAGGTGGAGGCAGGAGCTCGGACCACCGAGGCCATGTGCCCTAAGAACATTTGTTTTATTAAGTACTCCGGGATGCCGGAGTGTATGATGTAAAAACTTTATCTGTTTAAGAATGGCTTTAAAATTCCATGCGTATTATCTTATGGTGTTGATTATTCCTCCTTTATGACTGTTTAAAATGAGAGTGGCCAGTCGTCGGCTTCGACCCCAGTGTAGGTCATACAAAGGGTGTTCCCGAAGTCACATTAGACCCTTAGCCGACTCTTGGTGCCCGGAGGCGGTCGGTGACTTAGAGGAACTAGGCAATCAGACTATAGTGGCTTGACGTCTTTCATTTAGTCATAGGAGTTTGACTGTGGGGGTTTTGATAACCAGCCCCCGATATAAGAAGTGTTCGGCCAGTTCGGCCGAGGTCTATGCCAGGACACACTTCGGTAGAATAGAAGCCCTTCGTTTGACACGGGTGATCTCTATCGTCACATCGCTTGACGCGGTCTTCGGATGGCGAACCAGTTTGCGCATACCTAGATAGTCAGTTTTCGGCTTTCTCCACTGAGGCGCCATGCCAATTGACCTGGTCGGCACAATCGCAGTGGTTCTCCCGTTACACCCTTAGCCGAATTCATCGGAAACGTAAGGGGTACACATAGGAGCCGGGCAACCCAACTATTGACCAAAATCTAGGTTCGAAACTGATGCATATAAGGCCAAAATCCGAGACGCCGAATACATCAGACTTTCTTATACAATTGCATCTTTGTTAAAGTACTTCATCGTCCCGGGGCTGTGCTTGATAAAGAAATACAATATGGACCTTGAAAGGGCACGGTTTCTTCATAATATCAATCATGTACAAGCCCTGTTGACGAGAGTAATGAAAAGAATACAATGTACATGGTTAAGAAGGAGGAGGAAAAAATAGGTCGGATAATTACTAACGGATTTTAAAGGATCCGGCCCGAAGCCTGCCGCACGTCTGCGTTTCCGAACTGTTGACCAGATCGCCCCGATTGAAGACGAAAAATTTGCGAAGGTCGATGCCCTTCTGGCCCTTTAGACACTCTAAGTGTTTGATGGACCGAGTTCCTCAAAGGGAGGTGTGACCAAAGTTATTCTTGTGGTTGAAACCACCTAGAGGTATTCATATTTGGCTGCTCCTTTTACAGGTGCTTGCCGGTGCTGGGGCTCTAAGCCTCACCCTTGCGCGGTGAATCCGCGCCGGACGGTTGGTAATTGTTTTGGCTCCTTGGCATCCCAGGGAATTTTGAGTGCGAAGTTATGCACTCTGGGGATGTAGTGCCCGCAGAGGGGGGTGCACGAGGAGCCCGCATCCCTATTTCGGGTGCTGTGGTACTTGTCCGAGGTCGACTTGTGCAGCCCTGGCGCGCTTCAAAGAGCGGGCCGTGCGTTTATTGCTGTGGGCTGCCTCCTCGGACGCTTGAACCTCGGCTGCGAAAGCCGCGGTCTGTTCCTCTGTCCGTAGTGATCGTTCTGTATTACCATTGACAGTGATGACGCCGTTAGGACCCGGCATTTTGAGCTTGAGGTAGGCGTAATGCGGGACTGCGTTGAAGCGCGCAAAGGCTGTGCACCCTAAGAGCGCGTGGTATCCACTCCGGAAAGGTACGATATCGAAGATTAACTCCTCGCTTCTGAAGTTCTCGGGCGAACCAAAGACTACCTCTAGGGTGATTGTTCCTGTACAACGGGCTTCGATGCCCGGGATCACACCTTTAAAGGTGGTAGAGCTCGGCTTTATCCGAGATGAGTCAATGCCCATCTTCCGAACCGTGTCCTCATAGATGAGGTTAAGACTGCTGCCCCCGTCCATCAGGACGCGTGTTAGATGATAACCATCAACAATGGGGTCCAGAACGAGCGCCGCAGAGCCGCCATGCCTGATGCTGGTCGGATGATCATGCTTATCGAAAGTGATCGAGTAAGCCGACCACGGATTATACTTTCGGGCGACTGGCTCCAGCGCGTATACGTCCCGAAGTGCACGTTTCCGCTCCCTCTTGGGGATGTGGGTGACGTAGATCATATTGACCTCTGTTACCTCATTTGGAAACTTCTTCTGCCCTCCATTAGTGGGCTGCCGAGGTTCATCCTCGTCGTCGCTGCGGTGCTGGGCTTTATTCTGGCCCTCTGCCGCTATCTTGCCAGCTTGTTTGAAGACCCAGCAATTCCTATTAGTGTGTGTTGCTGGTTTTTCCTGAGTACCATGAATCTCACATGGGCGGTCCAGGAGCCTGTCAAGCTGGCTAGGTCCATCTTTGTTCCCCTTATAGGGTTTTCTTTTCTGCCCGGATTTAGGTCCGGTGAATCCTGCGTTGACCGTGGCGTCTTCAGTATCGCTTCCGCCATTTTTATACCTGCGCTTGTTTTTATTGCGCTTTGGCTTTCCATTGGCGTCGCGAGTTTCCGAGGTGCCGGCCTCGCCGTTGTGAGTACTTCGGGCGAGCCAGCTATCTTCTCCCGCGCAAAAGCGGGTCATCAGTGAGGTCAGGGCAGCCATGGTTCTAGGCTTGTCCTGGCCGAGTTGTCGAGCCAACCATTCATCTCGAATATTATTTTTAAACGCAGCGATGGCCTCGGCTTCGGAGCAGTCTATGATCTGGTTCTTTTTGGTGAGAAACCTGTTCCAGAACTTCCGAGCTGATTCGCCGGGCTGCTGGGTGACGCGGCTGAGGTCATCGGCGTCCGGAGGTCGAACATACGTGCCCTGGAAGTTCGCTCGAAAAGCATCTTCTAGGGCTTCCCAGCTGCCGATAGAATTGGGTGGGAGGCTGTTGAGCCAATGCCTCGCCGGCCCCTTGAGCTTGAGAGGCAGGTATTTAATGGCATGGAGATCATCTCCTTTGGCCATGTGTATATGTAAGAGAAAATCCTCAATCCAAACTGCTGGGTCCGTGGTGCCATCGTATGAATCTATATTGATGGGTTTAAACCCTTCCGGGAATTGATGTTCCATTACCCTGTCTGTGAAGCAGATTGGGTGAGCCGGACCTCGGGACCAAAGAGCATCTCGTCGGAGGTCGGGAGAAAATCGTGAGTAGGCTTGATCGCGGGCGCGGCCGTTCCTGTCCATCCAGGCATCGTAGTCGTCCCGCCCGGCAGGCGCACGTCCCCTTGACCCATAGATGGACCGAGGGGGATCCCGTTTTTCCTCAATACGATGTCTCAAGTCGTGAGGATCTATGTAATCCATGGGGTCCTTGCCATGACGGCGTGCAGGTGGCCGTTCCCCGGGGTCTTCTCGTCTTGGCCTGTCCCGGCCTCTAGGGGGCCGATCGAGGTCGTCAGCGAGTTCTTCGTCAAATTC
This sequence comes from Elymus sibiricus, assembly GCA_039707655.1. Lineage (NCBI taxonomy): Eukaryota > Viridiplantae > Streptophyta > Magnoliopsida > Poales > Poaceae > Elymus > Elymus sibiricus. The sequence continues at coordinate 209,185,973 of CM077670.1, forward strand.
TGGTAGGAGGCGCTTGCGTGGGTAAGACTTCGGCGCACTATGGTGTCAGTTCTCCATATCCTGCTTGGCGGAGAGCACTTCAATCCACTTATCATTCAGCGCGTCGGTATTTTCCTGCAGCTGCTGCTGCTTGCGTTTTAAGCTCCGGGCCGTCGCGACAAGGCATCGTCGAAAGCATTCTTGTTTGAAGGGGTCCTCGGGGACGATGAAGTCCTCGGTACCGAGGCTGTCGTCCTCCTCGGACTCCGGCATGTAATTGTCGTCGGCCCCTTCAAAGAGGTCATCGGGATCAGAGTCCACAAGAGGTCGGTCTGGTGTGCCGTTCCTTTCTAGGGAGGCTTGAATGTCATCCTCAAGGTTATCGTCGTCGCCGTCTGCGTCATTGCCGTTATTGGATGTTGCGTCATTGCCACTGGGTTCCCCATTATTAGCCCTTCGGCGCCGTCACCGGCGTCTGGGAGGGGATTTGGGGGTGTCCACCATATAGACATCGTAAGTGGATGTGGCGGTCCACTTGCCCATGTTGACCGAGCGCAAGGTGTCCTCGATGGGGTCATCGGCGTCCTCCTCCATATCTGAGGGTTCGCCGTAGTCCAACACGTCGGTTAAATCATCGATCGTGGCAACTAGATGGGTGGTGGGTGGGATGTAAATTTCCCTATCGTCGGCTTTAAGTCCGATCTGATCATAGACCGAAGTCTTGCCGTCCGAGATGGACAGGCTCTGGATGCGACAAAGCATCTCATCAAGGTTAGATAACTCTTCAGGATCCATGGAAGCGCCGTAGGCAGGGATGATTCGAAGCACATCCGGTGTGTGACCAGGTGCGTCTTCAGAGCGAAGGAAATCTGAACATACTTCGGGTTTTAATTCGAAATCAACTCCGGCATCGGTATCTCTTCGGGAGTGGGAGCCGGATCTCTTTCCGGACTAGTGGTCGGGGAGAGATTAGCCGGAGTGGCGGCGTCAGTAATCTCAAAAGATGTCAAGACAGAGTTCAGCTCCGGAGTCGAGCCTCCAGAACCGGTCGAGCTTTCGATCAAGCCAGGCGTCCATCCCGATAGGATGAGTTCGCCGCGGGAATCGGCTGTGTACTCAAGGCCACCGAAAGTTACGATCCGTCCCGGGGCATTGTTCTCGACAGAGATCAGACGACCCATCGAGTCGACGCAAAATACCATGCTGCCGAAGACGAAAAGCTGTCCGGGGGCGTAGACGTCCCCACAGCCGTTGATGCAGTTGACCAGCCGATGAGCCATCAATACTTTTGGTGATCGCGCGGCGGAACTCTCAATGAAAGCACCAGTGTCGGTGTAAAAACCGGCAGACCTCGGGGTAGGTGGTCCCGAGTTGCGGATCTAGGATCGATGGTAACAGAGACAAGGGAGACGATGTTTTACCCAGGTTCGGGCCCTCTTGATGGAGGTAAAACCCTACATCCTGCTCTTGTTTATATTAATGGAGATGTATCGAGTACAGAGTAGATCTACCTCGAGATCGTAATATGTGTCTAACTTCTAAGGCTAGGTAAGTAATGTTGCGTTGATCCCCCCTACGGGCTAAACCCTATGGCTTATATACACGCCAGGGAGGGTATCTAGGGTTACAAGGTCGGTATCTTGGAGTAAGGCGGCAGGGGAAATCCTGAAGTGTACTGCAAGTCTTCGGTAGAGACAGCCTTGATCACGTCTCCCTTCTGCGGCCTCCGGAGTCCATCTTGCTTACGTACGGGGGCATATCGGCCCACCCGAGGAGACGGGTCGGCCCGGTTAGCACCCCCTAATCCTGGACACCGTCAGCAGGGGAAGTCTTGGAGTATACGTCAAGTCTTCGGCAGATGTAATATTGTTCTTCCTTCTCGCATGCATCTTCCGGAATCCATCTTGATAAGAATGAGGGCCCACTGGCCCAGCCCGAGGAATATGGGCCAATTAGGTTGGTCCCCCCTAGTCCAGGACACCGTCAGTAGCCCCCGAACTGGTCTTCTATGCCGAGGACAATCTCTTCAACGGAGGTAACTTCGGATCCGAAGTCCTTGGCTTGACAGATGGGTTCCCCTTTGAAATTTCGGATCACTTAGCCGCCCTTCTAAGGAGTGGTGTCTTGTAAATGAGGTTCAGCCGGGTTCTCTCCCCATCCGGGGTCGTGAGTTTACTTAACCTTGAAGGCTAGCCACCTAGGTGTGAATAGTTCCCCATAGCCTGACAATTTTATTGAAGCAGCACTACCCACGATGGGTCAGGCAGTTACTGCCTATCTCAACTCGCAGTTCGAGGCCGCCTTTTTACTGGCACGTCCCATCGAGGTGGGGATCATTCCCGTATTCTCAGGGATATCATCAAGATTTTGTTTCCCCCCATGCGTATAACGGCATCTTGGGTGGGGAAGAGTGGCGTTTTTATCGGCGCGGCGAGGGGGACTCTTGCCCTTTCAGCAGCCTATAAGAGTAAAAAACTAATAGATCCAGTAGCTATGCTCCCATTCCCCCTGCCTTCTGCCTCCTCGAGCTCCAGCACCCAGATCCAATCTCGCCTCTTCCCACCTCCGCGCATCCAAGCTTCCCACCCCGCCATGGCCGACACCCTCAAAGGGCACTGGGGGGGCTCCATCGTGACGGAGGGCATCATCCTGGAGCTGCATAACGCGGGGTATATCCCCGCCAACATCTTCGCCCGCGCTCCAGACGCCGACCAGCAGGTGCCCGCTCCCAACCTAGGGGAGCGGGTAGTCTTCATCCCTCACCTCATCAGAGGCTTAGGGTTCCCGCTGCACCCATTCATGCATGGGGTGATGTTCTACTAGGGGCTCGACTTCCACCATATGGCCTCGAACTCCATTCTCCACCTCGCCTCCTTCATCACGGTGTGCGAGGCCTTCCTCCGCATCGAGCCACACTTCAGCCTATGGCTGAAGATCTTTGATGTTAAGCCGAAGTCCAGCGGCTCCGATTTGGCAGAGTGTGGAGGCGCCATGGTCAGCAAGAACCAGGGCGCCGACTGGTTCCAGGGCACCTTCATCGAGACCTTCAAGGAGTGGCAGCGCGAGTGGTTCTATATCACTGAGCCGCTTGTCGCTGGCCAGACCGAGGTCCCAGCCTTTTCGGCTGGGCCTCCAAGGAAGCCCAAGTCCTGGAAGGAGAAGGGCATCCTCTGGGGAAACCCAGAGGAGGTGGAGACACTGATCAAGAAGATCCAGTGGTGGTCCCTCAAGAAGAAACTCCAACTACCCGACGTGGTCAACGTCATGCTCCACCGCCGCATCCTCCCGCTCCAACTCCGGGCCACCCTGATGTGGGAGCACAAATCCGGGGATGCAGGACCTGTCCTCAACTTCTTCCGCTCCTCCCTGGCCGGGATGTGGACGCGGCTCTTCAAGTTGCCCAAGGACAAGATCCCTGAGGAGGGGAGGGACCTCGGCTTCGAGGTCGGCTACACCGCCACACCGGTAAGTGTTCAATATACATGTTCATATTCTTCTCCAACTAAGTGGGACAGGCTCCGATGAATCGACCCATTCCGTGTTTGCAGAACTGGGTGAACAAGGTGTAGCATATGCTGTGCCCGGCACCACTTCCAGAGGGGGAGAGGTCCCCTCTGCTTACTGCACTCCTCACCGAGGAACCGCATGTGGTGATCCCCAGGGCGCCGAAGCCCCAGAAGGGCAGGACGGGTCTTCGGAGGCGGGAGACCTCGGTCACCCGGTCCGAGGAGACCCACGCCTCCTCCACCCACGAAAGTGATGGGGGGGGGAGGGTGAGGAGAACCTTCCGCCAAAGGGGAAGAGGGTGGCATCGGAAGACGCCAAGGCCGGAGCATGGCCTACAGGCAAAAAGAGGTTGAAAGAAGCCTCGGCCGGGGTGGACGACAAGCCCCAGCCGTCGGAGAAGAACATGCTCTCCGATGAGTCCGAAGACGACCCCCTCGCGTTGGGGAGGAAGAAGCCGACGCCTCGAAGGTACGCCGCTGTCCTTTGTATTTATCTTTATATTAAGTTTTTTCGGCAAGACTAATGCCACGTGAATATTTTTCCACAGCCCGCCTAGGGCACGCCTTAGCAACTCCTCCAGCGGGACGCCGAACCGTGCTGCCCCGACTCCAGACGGGCAGGGCGGGGTGACGTCGACTCCGGCCCATCAGGTTGACGCAGCGGGGGTCGAAGAGGCGGTCGTCATGGCCGAGGTTGACACCTCGGTCCCACAAGGCCAAGGGGACGAGGTCCCCGAGGTCGTCCAGGTCCGCTCCGGCTCCACCGCCGCAGCCGGAGACCCACGCACCCAGCCCCCAGGTGCTAGGGCCCGAGGTCTTTCCACCCTCACCTCCTGTTCCAGGGCGGGTTAGCGCAGGGTGGACCGAAGAGATGGAGGCAGCCTTGACGGGTTCCTCCCTCAAGGCAGAGCACCGCTGCTAGGATTCCTGTGCACAGAGGCCGGAATGCGTGAGGTCTTCAAGGGCCTCATCATGAGCTTCGAGGTAATCCTCTGTCTTTGAGAAAAAAGGGGCCTCTTCTGCTTAGATTTATCAATCTTTGTAATTGTTCGAAGGCATATGTTACCCATCGTTTAGACGGCCTGCTCAGTGAGTATCCCCCGAGCCCAGGGCCAGTTTGAAAAACTGGTGTTGGGGTCAAAATATAGGTTCAGAGGAAAGAGTAGCCCCCAGGACTGATGAAACATGATGTGTGTCCGAAGTTTCATTAAATTGATTATGGGGCTCATTAGAAATTATTTATGCAGGTTTCAACCTCGGCTCCGGGTTCCGCCTCCAAGGAGGTTCCAGAGATGTGCCGGAAGCTCGAGAGGTCCGAAAAGGACCTCGACCTGATGAACAAGTAGGTCGAGCAGTCTCAAGGTAAGCGACCGATGCGTCGTGTTTTTTTCTTGAAGTTAATTTTGAACAAGGATAACTTGTTGTTTGAAAAACTGATGCCGAACTGGTTTAATGACAGCGGTTTAGGCCGAGCTTGAGGGGCTCAAGGCCAAGCTCTTGATGGCTCGGCAAGAGGTCGAGCAGCAGAAAGCTGCGGCTGCCCAAGCAGAAAAGCACCTAGCCGCCGAGAAGGTGGCTAGGAGGAAAGACCAGGCGCGGGTCCTGGAGGCCGAGGAGACTCTCAAGGGCATGTATCTCGAATGCGATTCCCTTGAGAAAAAGGAGAAAGAGACGGGTGAGAAGCTGCGAAAGCTGCACCTGTCTCATGCTGAGCTCCAGACCCAGGGCCGGGCCGATCACCAGGTGATCCAGAAAGTGGAGCGGGTAGCCGCGGGTAAGCCATATTTACTTCAATGTGTATTTGGCAGCAAAGGGTTCATCGAGCTCACCCAGCTATGGCGATCCGCAGAGGTCTTCGCCGATCTCCCGAAGAGTGCGGCTGACACCGGCCTGCATTTCGGCCAACTGGAGGGCCATGAGGCGGAGAAGGCGTTCTGGAAGAAGTTCCAGGAATCGTCGCAGCCGCAGTTGCTCAATCATCGGATGAAGCAACTGGCAGAGCTTCTTCGGATGGCGAGGCCGGTGCTCCAAGACCTCTGCCTCAATTTGTGGCCCACGGAGGTGTTGCCAACCAGCTTCTTCGGGCTCCTGGTGCGACTGCAAGAAGCCGTCCGGCAAGTCCAACGCTGGAAGCGATCCGCCTGTCTAGAAGGAGCGCGGCGGGCGTATGCCTGCATGAAGACGCACTTCCGGAAGATGGAGGCGGGGGTTGTTGCTGCGGGCCCCCCAGAAGGGAAGGCGCACACCGTGGAGCAGTTTTTTGCCGAAGTGGAGGAGGGTGCCCGTGTTATCGAGACCATGTGTCCTAAGGACAAGTTGTATTTTTAGGCTGCACTTCGGAATGCCGAAGTGCGTGTGATGTACAAAAATTATGAGTTGTTTCAATGAGTATGGCTTAAGTTCCTCTCATGTGTTTATGTTTTTTTTAATATTCCTCCTGTTTGACCGTGTTAAACTAAAAGTGGCCAGTCGTCGGCTTCGACCCCTTCGCACAATATACAAAGGGTGCCCCTTTTAGGCACGCATGACCCGTAGACGACGTCTCGGTTCCTGAAGGAGGTCTATGCACATAGGGGCTAGGCAATCAGACTATGGTGGCTTTATAACTTTCACTTAGCCATAGGAGTTTGATGGTGGGGACTGATGACGAGCCCCCGGTGTGTGAAGTGGTCGGCTTAGTCAGCCGAGGTCTATGCCCTGCCCACTTCGGCTAATTCGAGGAAGAAGCCCTTCGTTTAACACAGGTGATCTCTAACGACACGTCGCTTGATGCGGTCTTCGGATGGCCGACCAGTTTACGCTTACCTAGATAGTCAGTTTTCGGCTTTCTCCACTGAGGTGCTCTGCCAGTTAAACCAGCGGCACTATCGCAGTGGTTCTCCCGTTATGCCCTTAGCCGAATTTGTCGGGAATGTAAGGGGTACACGTAGGAGCCGAGCAACCCAACTATTGACCAAAATCTAGGTTCGAAACTGGTGCATATAATGCAACATCTGAGACACAGAGTACTTCAGACTTGTGCTTCTGGGTGTAAAATCGAGGCCCTTTAGCAATTGTACCTTAAAGGTGTTGTCGTAGTTCTTGGTTAGTGCTTGTAAGAAAATGCGTTTGAAGACCTTTATGGGTACGATTTCTTTATTTCAAGTAGCCAAGCTTTACATGCCGAACTTTTTGATGAAAGGAACTAAGCAAGATACTTTGTAAGTGAAGATAATGAGAGAGAAACTAAAAGGAAAATAGGGCGGATCTTTGTCATCGGGTCTATGAGCCCGGGCCGCTTCCTGCCACATGTCTGCGTCTCCATGCTGTTGATCAGCTCATCCTCGTTGACGGCGGGGGTTGATATTAGTGGCCTGCAGATTTGGCCCGGAATGCGCTTGATGCGTTCGTTGGCCGAGTCCTTCAAAGAGGTCTGTAGCCGTTAGTTGTGTGGTTTAGAGCCACATGGGTATGCTAGTGGCTAGCTCTTTGACAGAACCCTGCCGACATGTGAGCTCGAGGTTTCGTCACTGCTCGGTCTAGCCGACCCGATGTTTCCATGGTCTTGGCTCCCCGGCGACCCAGGAAATTTTTAGTGCGAAGTTGTGCACCCTGGGGACGTAGTGCCCCTTCCAAGGGAAGCGCGCGAGGAGCCCTTACCCCTATTTAGGGTGGGGAGGCGCTTGCCCAAGGTCAACTGGCGCAGCCCGCGTACGCTTCGAAGAGCTAGGGGTGCGTGTACTGCCACGGGCGGCCTCCTCAGATGCCTGCACCTCGGTTGCGAAAGCCGCGGTCTGCTCCTCTGTCCGGAGAGAGCGTTCGGTGTTACCATTTACTGTAATAACACCATTGTTTCCCGGTATTTCGACCTTGAGATATGCGTAATGCGGGACTGCGTTAAAGCAGGTGAATGCGGTGCGTCCTAGGAGCGCATGGTATCCGCTGCGAAAAGGTACGATGTCGAAGATTAACTCCTCCCTCCTGAAGTTCTCGGGTGATTCGAACACTACTTCCAGGGACACGGTTCCGGTGCAGCGAGCCTCGACTCCTGGTATTACACCTTTGAAGGTGTTGCTGCTAGGCTTAATCCGAGATGAGTCGATCCCCATCTTCCTTACTGTGTTGATGTAGGGTGGAACCCTAATTGACGATCTTTCATGAATTGGAGGCGATCCTACGAAGAACACGAAGAACACGAGGAAGAACACGGGGAAATCACAAGGGAAACACTCAAGAACAAGTCCAATCACACATACACTAGACTAACAAACACATGGATCCACAAGGTACATGAACAATCAAAGGGAAAGATACAAGGTGGTGTTCATCCCAAATCCAAGAGGAGATGAGGTCTTGATGATTCACTTGGGGAATCCTTCTCCCTTAGGAGGTCTTGTACTCCAATGGAGTCTTCTCTCTCTCAAGAGGAATCCCACAAGGGGGGTACATGAGCTAAGCTATAATGTGTAGTTCTAATCTTAGCTAACCCTAGAATGAGGTGGGGAAGGGGTATTTATAGTCTAGCCACGAAGTGGGAGGGAGAAAGAGAGATACATGGGCCTCGGGCCCTGTCCACGCGCGCACGCGGCGCCGGATGTCCGGGCTGGGGCCCGGATGTCCGGCCTCTCGGGAGGCGCAGGATGTCCGGGGCACTGGCCGGATGTCCGGCCTGGAGATGCCCAACCTTCTGTTGCCAGTCGCCGGATATACGGGCACTGGCCGGATGTCCGGCCCGATGGGGCGCCGGATGTCCGGGCTTTGGCCGGATGTCCAGCCGCTGATGCATGCTGGCCGTCTGTTGGTGCAGTTCCTTAGCTTCAGCAGCTCCGTCTTCTTCCGTCGTCTCTTCCATGATTCCCTCACAGATGGTGTAGTTGTTCCCTTGCGCTTGAACTCCTCCTCTTCATCCGTGAAGCTCTGACAATACCTATGCATGCACACGGGAGAAGTGTCAAGTAGTATAGCATCCTCGAAGGGGTCAAGTGAACACGTGTAAAGGAGATGATTCACCTTTATGTATGTGAAGTTGATGTCACACGTGTCACTTGCCAAACGGGCTCTTGACAGGGTGATGTCCGTAGGATGCTCCGCATCATCCCTCCCCCCTTGGAAAAGATCCGTCCTCGGATCGAAATCCAAATCACCATGGGAAAGAGATGTCGTCGCCGTGTAGAAGTGGATGATCACGAAGAACTTGTCATCTTTTAGCTCGAAATGGGCACTCTCCAATGTCGCACCAACTCGTAATTCCTTCAAAAGGATCAAAGACAACAAACACTTGGAAAAACAAATGTGGTTAGCGTTAGTGCAAAACCAATCATTCAAGAGGTGATTCACCCAACAAGTGTCGTCATCATGCATATCATATGGTGTGACAAAGGATCGTGGCATGTCATGTAGGCATATCAATTGAGCACAATCAAAGGCACATGGTGTAGTGAAGATAGTTTGGCACTCAACACAATAGAAAGAGCAATTGTTCATCATGTGTGAGGCAATCAAGTAAAGCATGTAGCAATCAATGGGACATGGCATATGTGAAGAAATGACATTGTTGCAACCAAACATATGATAGGAGCAAGTAATCCACAAGTCGGATGCAACACACAAGGCATATATATCATGAGGCATGGCAATGTGGCAATGGCAAGTCGAAGCAAGAGCTCTAGCATGTGTGCAAAGTGTCACGGTGCAAGCAACACATGAAGTATGATCCACAATATTCATGCTCATGGTGTTGGGATACTCAAAAGAGGAGGATATCACTGCGAAAGCATGTCCTTGTGCGTCCTTCACAATGCCGAAATGGTAGCAAATGCGTTGTAGAAGCGCGTCGGTCGAAAGTGGCTCGCTCTCAAGAGCTCGAAGGGTCAACTCATGTGAAGTGGAAGTTGACACGATGCCGAAGGATCCTACACATGCACACAACAAAGCAAAGAACGTATGTGCATGGTAGATAAACACATCATCCATCATGATGGTTCTCTTCTCTTGCACATAACCATTAGAAGCAAAAGTGCATGAATAATATGATGCAACAATGGCAATATTCATGGCACTAGGCATATGGTGCAAAGAAGGAGGACACGCATGCTTCACATGAAAGATGTCAAAAGCTCCAATAATATGGGAGAAAGCTATGGGGGCGATCTCATTAGCATGATTAAAAGCATTGTTGCCCTCAAGACATGGCAAATCATCTAGCATGAGAGATGCAACATATGGAGATATATGACAAGAAGCAATATCAATCATGTGCAAAGCATGTGAATGGATGCCATCAACCACATGAAACAAGCAAGTATGAATCATCAGTGATGCAACAAGGCAAGCAATCATAATAATCGTGTCGTGCAAAATAGTGGAGCGAAGATGCAACACACTAGAGGAAATCATGGCAATCATGTCATGTGAGTAAATGATAGGCATAGGCAATGCGCATGACATATCGCAAACAAGACAAATAATGGGGCAAGTATCGTAGGAATGGGCCAACAAGCATCGAACATGGCAATAACATGTGATATCTCCACCAAGCATGCAAATACACATACACGTAGTAGAATCATGGATCATGTGTAATGCAAAGCATGGGTCACCAAAGCATGTCATCCAAATGGAAATGAGCATATCATGCAAAGTGAACATGGCAATATGGGCATAATATATGTAATGGACAAGAACCCATAACTATGTGAGGGCCATGTAGAAGAAATGCGCAAAGGCTCGTCGCGTAGAGGGTGGGTGGAGGGTAAGCACTCCATGTTGGCGCACATCTTCATTGCTCTCTAGAGCTTGTTTCGTCAACTCGTTTGCTTGCGAGGTTGACAAGTAAGTGTGATGACCTACACAAGAAAGGCACAAGCGAAAGAAAGTGTGTGCGTGGTAAATGTACACATCATCCATCATGATGTGTATGTGCACGTGAGAGTTAGCACAAAACAAGTAATGCTCAAAGAAATTTGAGGCATGGCATAGGAACATGTCATCCATCATGAAAGAATAGTTGTTATGTATTACACGATGGGGACACAAATTGAGCATGCAAGTATATGGCACATCAATATCAATTTTATTCATGGGATGCATATGGTGCACACAATCATTGGGATCATGCAATGTATAGGAGTGATCAAAATCTCCTAATATAGATGAGGAAACTATGGGGGTCTCCTCATGAGCAATAGCGGAAGCATAATATGGAGAAAACAAACAACATCCAAAACAATGCATGTTCGAAGCTAGGTGGTCATGGCATGGCATATGATGGCAATGATGCAAAGGGAGCATATCAATATCATCACAAGAAAAACAAATGCCAATAACCATGGGCTTGTCATCTATGCCATATGTGCAAATTGGTTTAATTTTAATGGCATATGCATAGTTACTACGATGAGATTGCAAAGATGCGATATGGTTGATCTCATGCATAGCATATGACAAGTCAAGCGGATTGTCAAACATGATGTGACCGAGAGAATTCACACAAGAAATCCTATGCAACATGGCATCACAACTAATAGACTCGACATGGCAATCATCAAACTCATCATAAATGGGTAAATCATCGCATGGGGAAATCATACTAGCATGAAGCATGGCAATAGGAGGATCATCATCATGCAAGCAATCAATGTCCACTAGTGGGACTAGTTCATCACCTTCACCTATGTTACCTTTGTCATTCCACTCATGTGGTGTAGGTGAGGTGGCAAAGACCAAATTGTGGTCATCTTCATCGTGATGGAACCATGTGGGGGGTGCATCATATTCCACCATGGCCATCGTCTTGTCCATAAGAGGGACGAAGTCGTCGAGGGTCAGCGCGTCATCATATATGGGACCTAGCACCAAATGAGAAGACACAATAGAGGTAGAGGTTAAGTTGTTAGAAATCGAAATGGCCTCACATGCCCTGTCAACTACCTTACTCTCTCTATGTGGTGGCTAACTCACTCCCTCAAAATAGGTGCACTCAAACTCACATATGGTGGAGTCACTCATCTCACTCAAGTAGTGGGGGTTGTGGCTCTCCTCAGATGGGAATTGGGGCAACTCGTCATATACGGGGCTAGTGGTGAACTCGCTCTCACTCTCAATATGGTGGCTCATGTCGCTCAACTCATCATCGTCGTCGCCGTGGATGAAGGCCGAAGATGGCACATGATCACTCTCGCCTCCAAAGATGGAAGCATCATCCTTGCTCGCCACCTTGTCGCTCGCCTCCAAATCTTGTTCCTTGAGAGGCTCCGTAGTTGTAGTCATCGCCGCGCCGTCTTCAAAAAGAGTCGTGGTAGACTCGGCATCATCAATGCCACAAAGAGGGATGGCAGTGAAGTCAAACTTGGGAGCATCGTCTTGAAGCTCGTTGGGCTTGGACATCGTGGTGGTACTATCCTCATGCTCGCCGTCTTGGAGCTTGGCCTTCTCGAAGTGTGCTTGGGGTGGAGAAGCATTGGCCTTCATGTGTTCTTGTTCTGCCTTGAGAGCACCAAAGTAGATGTCGTCGAGGGACTCATAGTTGTCGAGGAAGACAGTCTTGGAGATGTCGTTGTTCAATCCCATCATGAAGTAGAACTTCATCCAAGTGGGGTCGTCCACACCGGCTCGTCGCAAGGCTTTCGTCATCTCCTTGAAGTACTCGTCGAGGGACTTGGATCCTTGTATGGTGTTCTCCAATTGGCGTTGAAGATGTTCCGTGTAGGTGAAAGGCACAAATTCTCGCCGCATCGCGTTCTTCGTCTTGGGCCAACTCATGTTGAAGCTCTTCGAAGGTGTGTGAAGCCACCATGTCGACGCGTAGTTGTGGAAGTTCCTTGTGGCGCACTTCACTTGATCTTCGGAGGGGACTTGATGTAGCTTGAGGTAGTCGTCCATCTTACGCTCCCACTTGAGATACTCCTCGGGGTCCTGAGTCCCATAGAAAGGAATCTCATGGTCGATGTCGAAGTCATAGTAGCTCGTGGAAGTCGCGGACTTGAGCTTGGGGAGCTTCTCTTGAGCATAATCTGGAGGTGCTTGTCGGTGAAGATGCCGCATGTCCAAAGGCGAAGATGCCTTGAAGTCGCTTGGCGAAGATGCCAAGGTAGATGGTGAAGTCGTAGAGCGGTAGTTGGTGTTGAGCTCTTGACCTTCACGTTCTTGTCGTTGATGTTGTCGATGCCGATGTGATCTTGCTGGAGATGGTAGCTCGGAAGCATGTGCACTTGAGCGTCTTCTCAAAGATAAGGAAGACCTCTTGCCGGTCTTGATGAGGGCTTTTAGCTCCTCTATTTGAGCATCCATCTTGGCGTCGATGAAGGTTTTCGTGGCATCGAACTCGTCGTTGTTGGTGTAGACCGAAGTAGATGTGGTTTGCCTATCCATCACAAGACTCGAGCAAAGGTGAGTAGGAAATGAGATAAACAATACCAAGATACCTTTTCCCAAAGTTGAGGATGTATCCCGCGTCACTCAATGTGAATTGAGAGAATAGTGGAATTGGTACCGGACTTGTTCACTCACACCTACAAGGTAAAGCTTATCATGTGGCTTGGTTAGGACAAGTGGCAAAAATTCAAGCAAATGTTAGTCAATGATATCGAAAATGTTGAGGAAGATTCACAAAATTGCAATGTAAAGCAAATAGATCAATAGCTATGGTGGCACAAGAAACACACACACGGATAGATAAGTGGGATCCGCACAACCAAGGAATGAGCAAAAAATGTGTTACCACGCAAAAAGCTCGTGTTGCACGGATACTAGAGAGACAATAGCTCGATTGCTCAAATGGGCTAGATACGCTTGTGCACCAACTTAAGCGAGTAACCATGCCGTCTTCAATCCCACGTATGCTATGTATGTATGATCCAATATGATATACTATGCAAGATGGCTCAATGCTATTTCTATTGCTTACAAGCTCTTTTGTATCTACTCTTTGCTTAAAAGCTTTTTCCTCTTTTTTTTGTATGCTTTGCCACAATGCTTGATGCTCGAGCCAAGTATGATATGAGACAAGTATGTAAGATATGCATGGGAGAGACTTATGGCACAAAGATGATAGCAAGATGATTGCACGCTAAATGTAGCTATGCGGCATAAGCGTATCACTAAGGTGCACAATGAGCGTGTCCCGGCAATTCTCAACTCGCTAGTCTCGATGGGTAAGTGACGCAATAGGCTCAAGGTGATCAATGCAATGGCAAGGAAATGTACAATGATGTCGTCGAGGTTACCGTCGGTGGGTTCTCATTTGTAAGCAAGGACGGATGATGATGAAGTGGACAATGTCGATGTCGAGTCCGTGGCGATGATGAGTGGCGGTGTTGTCGATGTTGAACCATTCCTAATTAGCCGAAACACCTTAGGAAACGGAAAACCACAACTCAAAATCTCAAATGGCAAATGATGGTAGCGGAATGCGGTGGTGGTTGCGGAGTTGGCAATGCGGAAGTGTAGTTGAAGTCACCGTCCCTAAGTAGCTGAAATACATTAGGAGACACAAACCACAACTCAAACAACCTCAAATGCTATGGGGATCAAAATGGGTTAGGTTGCGGAAGGCTATGGTGGTATTGCGGATGATATGGTGGAGGGCCTAAGCAAAGATGCAAAAATGCACAAAATTGGATGGAGTCAAATGATGGTGGTAGTATTTTTGTGGGATGGGGGATGTCAATAGCTACAAAACAAGCTAAAGAACGTCAAAATCGGACTCCGGATGAATTAGTTATGGTCAAAACGGTGAAACACGGAAGGCTGAATCTCCAGGGGCCGGATGTCCGGGGTGGAGCCCGGATATCCGGGGCTGTATGTCCAGAAACTAGCCGATTTATCTGCTCCAGGTGCCGGATGTCCGGCCGGTGACCCGGATGTCCGGCCTGACGATTCCAGATCGGGATTTGGACTTCGAAACTCGATTTGGGGCGGAAATTGATGATTTTGGGGGCAAAATTGATGGGGGAAAAGAAATTTTTGGATGGATTTCGTGGTGGGGAAGCTAGATCCACTTGCCAAACAACAAAATCATGGATCAAACACAACAAAATCTCACAAGAACTAACACAATGCAAGAAAAATTTTGGGGCTCTTTTTGGTGGGGATTTTCGAAATTGGGCAAGAACAAACAAAATTAGGCTAGAAAGTGGGGGGTAGGACTCCAAATTCGTGATCAACGTGGCTCATGATACCAAGATGATGTAGGGTGGAACCCTAATTGATGATCTTTCACGAATTGGAGGCGATCCTACGAAGAACACGAAGAACACGAGGAAGAACACGGGGAAATCACAAGGGAAACACTCAAGAACAAGTCCAATCACACATCCACTAGACTAACAAACACATGGATCCACAAGGTACATGAACAATCAAATGGAAAGATACAAGGTTGTGTTTATCCCAAATCCAAGAGGAGATGAGGTCTTGATGATTCACTTGGGGAATCCTTCTCCCTTAGGAGGTCTTGTACTCCAATGGAGTCTTCTCTCTCTCAAGAGGAATCCCACAAGGGGAGGTACATGAGCTAAGCTCTAATGTGTAGTTCTAATCTTAGCTAACCCTATAATGAGGTGGGGAAGGGGTATTTATAGTCTAGCCATGAAGTGGGAGGGAGAAATAGAGATACATGGGCCTCGGGCCCTGTCCACGCGCGCAGGCGGCGCCGGATGTCCGGGCTGGGGCCCGGATGTCCGGCCTCTCGGGTGGCGCCGGATGTCCGGCCTAGAGATGCCCAACCTTCTGTTGCTAGTCGCCGGATATCCGGGCACTTGCCGGATGTCCGGCCCGACGGGGCGCCGGATGTCTGGGCTTTGGCCGGATGTCCGGCCGCTGATGCACGCTGGCCGTCTGTTGGTGCAGTTCCTTAGCTTCAGCAGCTCCATCTTCTTCCGTCGTCTCTTCCATGATTCCCTCGCGGATGGTGTAGTTGTTCCCTTGCGCTTGAACTCCTCCTCTTCATCCGTGAAGCTCCGACAATACCTATGCATGCACATGGGAGAAGTGTCAAGTAGTATACCATCCTCGAAGGGGTCAAGTGAACACGTGTAAAGGAGATGATTCACCTTTATGTATGTGAAGTTGCTGTCGCACGCGTCACTTGCCAAACGGGCTCTTGACAGGGCGATGTGTGTAGGATGCTCCGCATCACGTGTCCTCGTAGATCAAGTTGTGGCTACTCCCTCCGTCCATAAGGACGTGCGTCAGGTGAAAACCATCGACGATCGGGTCCAGGACAAGTGTGGCCGATCCGCCATGCCTGATGCTTGT
Organism: Elymus sibiricus; assembly: GCA_039707655.1. Classification (NCBI taxonomy): domain Eukaryota; kingdom Viridiplantae; phylum Streptophyta; class Magnoliopsida; order Poales; family Poaceae; genus Elymus; species Elymus sibiricus. The sequence goes on from CM077670.1 coordinate 209,201,692, forward strand.
CGGATGGTCGTGCTTGTCAAATGTGATCGGGTAAGCCGACCACGGATTGTACTTCGGGGCCACAGGCTCTAACGCGTAGATGTCCCGGAGTACGTGTTTCCTCTCTGTTTTGGGGATGTGGGTAACGTAAATCATGTTTACCTCCGTTACCTCATTAGGAAACTTTTTCTGGCCTCCATTGTTTGGCCACCGAGGTTCATCCTCGTCTTCGCTGCGATTTTGGGTTTTATGTTGACCCTCTGTCGCTATCTTGTCGGCCTGCTTAAAGACCCAACAATTCCTGTTGGTGTGGGTTGCTGGTTTCTCTTGAGTGCCATGAATTTGGCATGGTCGATCCAGGATCTTGTCGAGCTGGCTCGGTCCATCCTTGTTCCCTTTGAAGGGCTTTCTTTTCTGTCCGGATCGAGGTCCGGTGAAGCCTGCATTGACTGCTGCGTCTTCTGTGTCGCTTCCACCGTTTTTATGCCTGCGCTTATTTTTGTTGCGCTTAGGCTTGCCGTTGGCGTCGCGAGTCTCCGAGGTCCCCTCTTCTCCATCGTGAGTGTTGCGGGCCAGCCAACTATCCTCTCCTGCGCAAAAGCGGGTCGTGAGCGAGGTGAGGGCTGCCATGGTCCTCAGTTTATCCTGGCCGGGCTGGCGGGCTAGCCATTCATCTCGGATGTTGTTTTTGAATGCAGCGATGGCCTCGGCGTCTGAGCAGTCTATGATCTGGTCATTTTTAGTAAGAAACCGGTTCCAGCATTTCCGAGCTGATTCGCCGGGCTGCTGAGTGACACGGCTGAGGTCATCGGCGTTCGGAGGTCGGACGTAGGTTCCTTGGAAATTTGCCCTGAAGACGTCCTCAAGAGCCTCCTAGCTTCCAATGGAGTGGGGCGGTAGGCTAGTCAGCCAGTGCTTTGCCAGCCCCTTTAGCTTGAGCGGCAAGTACTTGATGGCATGGAGGTCATCTCCATTGGCCATGTGTATATGGAGAAGAAAGTCTTCAATCCATACAGCTGGGTCCGTGGTGCCATCGTAAGATTCTATGTTGATGGGTTTAAACCCATCGGGGAACTGGTGTTCCATTACCCTATCTATAAAACAGATCGGGTGGGCTGGTCCTCGGAACAGAGCAGTGTCGTATCGGGCTTCGGGAGAGAACCTTGTATGAGTTTGATCTCGGGCGCGGCCGTTCCTGTCCAACCAGGCGTCGTAGCCGTCGTGCCCGGCCAGAGCGTGTCCTCTTGATCCGTAAATGGACTGGGGTGGTGCCCGGTTTGCCTCTATCCGACGTCAAACGTCCTGAGGGTCAAGATAGTCCACAGGGTCCTTGCCATGACGGCGTGGAGCTGGTTGGGTGTGGAAATCCTCCCGCGTGGGCCTGTCGCGTCCTCGAGGGGGGCGGTCAGGTACCTCGGCGGTTAGTTCATCATCGAATTCAGGCAGTAAACGCCTGGTGGATAAGATTTGGGCGCATTGCAGCACCATTCTTCGAGGTCTTGGACGGCCGAAAGTATTTTGACCCACTTATCGTCGAGCGCATCCTTGTTAGCCTGTAGCTGCTGCTGCTTGCGCTTCATGCTTCGGGCGGTGGCGACTAGGCGCCGCCGAAAGCGTTCCTGCTCAACAGGGTCTTCGGGGACTATGAAGTCCTCGGTGCTGAGGCTTATGTCCTCCTCGGATTCCGGCATGTAATTGTCATCGGCCCCTTCAAAGAGGTTGTCGGGATCCTAGTCCCTGGGGATGCCTTCGGGGTCGATGGGGCTTTCCGGGGAGGCTTGAAGGTTCTCACTTTGGTCTTCAGTGTCGTTGGCTGCCATATCGGCGGTAAGGTTGTTCCCGCTAGGCTCCCCATTAGTACCCCTTCTGCGTCTTCGCCTATGCCTTGGAGGGAAGTTGGGAGTGTTGACAATGTACACATCGTACGTAGATGTTGCTTTCCACCTGCCGGTGTTAGTAGGCGGCAAGGTGTTGTCCGTACGGCTGCCGACATCTTCATCCATGTCGGTTGCCTCGTCGTAGTCTAGCACATCGGTTAAATTGTCGACAGTGGTGACTAGATGGGTGGTGGGTGGGATTTAAATTTCCCGATCGTCGGCCTTAAGTCTGATCTTATCATAAACCAAGGAGTTCGAGATTGACAAACTTCGGATCTGGTCAAGCATCTCATTAAGGTGAGATAGCTCCTTAGGGTTCATGGTCTGGCCATTAGCCGGGTCGACTCGCAGTGGCATGCCTGATGCGTCTTCTGCCATACAAGGAAGCAGGGTGGATTCGAGATCCGCCGCCGAGATCGGTCCTAAGCCCAATTTGGTGTCCCAGGCTGAACTCTGATCCACGTCGGAATCAGGCACTGCGACAGGGTTATCCGAAGAGGGGGAAGGAAGTTCCTCAGTAGCCCCCGGCGGTGTTGGGAGACACGATTCGTGGTCTTCAGAGGAGATCTATTTCAAGGTCGAACCTCTGGTGTTTGCCAGACCCGGAATCTGGTCGGGGGTCTAGCCTGATAAGATGAGCTCGCCGCGGGAGTCCGCGGTGTACTCTAGTCCTCCGAAGGTAGCGACCTGATCAGGAGCGTAGTTCTCAATGGTGGCCAGGTGGTGTGATAGCCTGGCTTATTAGGGATGATAGACTACTCATATCAATAAGGAATTCCTTCTTTTCCGGGAGCCCATTCGGAAAGAACTCTAAAGTTAAGCGTGCTCAGCTTGGAGTAATTTCAGGATGGGTGACCGACTGGAAAGTTGGTCCCGGGTGCGCACGAGTGAGGACAAAGTGCGCAGGAAAGACTAGTATTGATCTGTGGGGCCAGTCTAGATCCCGCCAGGAGTAACGACCACTGGCGGGTGTGTCCGGGGCGTTATAGGTGGCCTGTCGAGTCGGCGCAAAAGATCATGCTGCCGAATACAAACAGCTGGCCATGGACATAGGTGCCCCCACAGCCATTGCCGCAGTCGATCTGCAGATGAGCCATCAATCCTTTGTGATCACACAACGAAACTCTCAATGAAAGCCCAGTGTCGGTGTAAAAACCGGCAGACCTCGGGGTAGGGGGTCCCGAGCTGTGGATCTCGGATAGATGGTAACAGGAACAGGGAGACGATGTTTACCCAGGTTCGGGCCCTTTCGATGGAGGTAAAACCCTACGTCCTGCTCTTGTTTATATTGATGGAGAAGTATCAAGTACAGAGTTGATCTACCTCGAGATCGTATGATGTAGTCCTAAGGCTAGGTGAATGAGATTGCGTTGAGGTCCCCTCTAAGGGCTAAACCCTTTGGCTTATATACACGCCGAGTAGGGTATCTAGGGTTACAAGGTCAGTATCCAGACGAGGAGGCAGCAGGGGAAGTCTTAGAGTATACGTCAAGTCTTCGGCAGATGTAATCTTGTTCTTCCTTCTCGCATGCATCTTCCGGAATCCATCTTGATAAGAATGAGGGCCCACTGGCCCAGCCCAAGGAATATGGGCCGACTAGGTTGGTCCCCCCTAGTCCAGGACACCGTCACCTAGATACCCTACCTGGCGTGTATATAAGCCAAAGGGTTTAGCCCGTAGAGGGGACGGAATCACAATCACTATTCACCTAACCTTAGGGTTAGATCTCTCCTTACGATCTCGAGGTAGATCAAGCTTGTACTCAATACTTCATCATCAATATAATCAAAGCAGGGCGTAGGGTATTACCTCTTCGAGAGGGCCTGAACCTAGATAAATATTGTCTCCTTCGTTCCCGTTACCACCGATCCGAGATCCACAGCTCGGGACCCCCTACCCCGAGGTCTGCTGGTTTTACCACCGACACCTTGGTCATGAGCACCACCAACACCTTTAATGAGCTCAAGAATGGCTACAAGCTTTTGACGGATCATCTTGTGGTTGCTGCGGAGAACCTCACCACACAGCTTTCCGCCATGGGTTTGCCGGAATACCACTACTCCACCACCAAAGGGAACACCGCCAGCGCCAGGCTTACTCTTTTCTTTGAAAGCTTGATCGAGGCGCTGGAAAAGCACCATGAAGCTCAAGCCGCACACCTTGCCAGTGAATCCCACAAGCTTTGTCGAGATGTCCTCTTCAAGGTGCTCGTCAAGGTGGTGTACCAGGACCCAAGCGTTGATCTCTCCAAAGTCTTCACCAGCCTGCCAAAGGGAGCCGACACCAAGGCCGCCAAAGAGCTTGTCGCGCCCATCGCTGACAGGGTCGGCCAGATCCCCAGGACAGAGGCCCAGCATAGGCACTAATTCTTCTCGTACCATCTTGTCACAAGTGCAGTCTATGTAAAAGACAAATCTATCTTAGAACAGTACCGGCCTTTTGATGTAATATAACTTGTGTTCTGAATGGATGTATGCATGTTATTCCTCTTGTCTTATTCTGTCTTTGCATGATTTCTGTACCCTACACTTGTCGGAATCTTGCCGGTGCGCGCACTCTTGTCGTGAGCGCTTGAGGAACGGGTCCTTAGCAGCTTGCCGGAAGTGCCGCTGCTGGCAAGGTTACACTTGACTATCACAACGCAACCACTTAAGTTATTGAGCAGACTCAAAACAAAGTAAGAGCGTAGCTGATCACGACAAGGTTCCTTAGTGTGCAGGTTTCTCATACAAAGGCCAAAATCGTTCAAGGAAAAATCGCAACTTCAACAAAGAATTTATTTCAAAGATTTTCAACTTAGCTTTTTCTTTGCTGTACTTCTTGTCGTAGAACGATATCTTGAACGTCACTTGGTATCCATACCGTCACTCCCCCCGGGAAGCTTGCACGCGAGGAACCCTTCTATCCTTTGAGAAAAAGAAAGAAGAGGAAAGAGGAGGCTAGAACCTTGATGGTTCGTTAATCATCCTATGCAAGGTAAAATGTAGCACAACGCTGCCTGCAACATATAAATAAATATGTACTTTGACAAAGAGTTGTGAAACACTTAGCTTTTATTCATTGTGCATGGGATCTGCGCCTGGCTCTGTACAAAGGATTACATGCCTTGCCGGCAAACTTGTACAAAAGAGGTTGCTGGGCAGCCTGGCAACCGCGCCTTACGGGTAAAACTTGCGAAGATGCTCAATATTCCATGAGTTGAGCACAGGAGTGCCATCTTCGGTCTCTAGGTGGACGGCGCCGGGCCTAGTGACTTGTATCACCCGGCAAGGGCCTTCCCACTTTGGCGTCAACTTGTTTTTACCCTTCGTGGACTAGATCTGACGAAGAACAAGGTCACCTTCCACAAGGTTCCTGGCATTGACTTTGCAGCTATGGTAGCGGTGCAAAGCTTGCTGGTACCGTGCAGCATGGACAGCAGCCTGGAAACGATCTTCCTCAAGGAGCATGGCATCATCTTGCCACAGCTCATCTTGATCCTCCTCATGAAAGGCCAAAACTTGAGGCGACCTGTATCTGAGTTCCATGGGGAGCACTCCTTCTGCACCATATACCAGGTAGAAGGGTGTCTGGCCGGTGGCTCGACTTGGTGTTGTTCTGATTGACCAAAGAACCGCCGGCAACTCTTCCACCCATGGCCTTCCACACTTGTGCAGCCTGTCGAAAGTTCTAGTCCTGAGACCACGCAACACTTCTGCATTTGCCCTCTCTACTTGTCCATTGCTCCTTGGGTGAGCAACAGAGGCGTAGCAGATCTTATTTCCAAGTTCTTGGCAATATGCTGTGAAGGCGCGACTCGTGAACTGGGTGCCGTTGTCGGTGATGATCCCGTTGGGTACACCAAAATGAGCAACCAATCCTTTGAGGAACTTGATAGCTAACTGTGCCGTCAGCTTTCTCACTGGCTCTACCTCAGGCCACTTTGTAAACTTGTTGATTGCAACGTACAAGAATTCAAAGCCCCCGGTAGCACGGGGGAAGGGGCCGACGATGTCGAGACCCAGACCGAGAAAGGCCAGGAAAGAGGGATGGTTTGCAGGGCTTGAGCTGGCTCGTGGATGTCCTTGGAGTGGAAGTGGCACGCTTCGCAAAGATGTGCACCGCCAAGGCGTCCTGAAGGGCTGTCAGCCAGTAGAACCCTTGATGGAACGCCTTGACGACAAGCGCGCGTGACCCAATATGAGAGCCACACATCCCTTCATGCATCTCTTCCAACAGCCTATGTCCATCTTCCTGGCAGATGCACTTCAATTTCACCCCCTTTGGTCTTTTCCTGTACAAAATGTTGTCAATAGATTTGTACATCCTTGATTGACGGGCTACTCTTTCTGTGTCTTCTTGCTCATCGGGAAGATCTCCTGTCTGAAGGTATTGGACAATTTGTTGTACCCATGCCGGAGCCTGTGGCTCGACGACAAGGACTAAAGGTACTTCTTCCTCTGCGGGAGCGCTTGCTTCGACGGCAAGAATCTGGCTTGCTGGAAGCTGCGGCTCACCGGCCAAGGGTGTCTTATCGGTGGTATCTACTTTCTTGGCGGCTGCCGGCAGCTCTGCCGGAAAGTAACCACCAACATCTTGCTTTCTTTTCTTCACCAGCCTTGATGGTGTAATGGATGGTTGAGTCAAATGGAGCACAAAAGTCCCTGGTTCCACATGCAGCTTTTGGCAGCACACTTCGATAGGTCATCGGCAATTTCATTCTGGGCACGAGGAACGTGCTCTGCTTGCAGACCATCAAAGTGCTCTTCCAATTTCGTCACTTAATTAACATATGCCTCCATCAAGGGGCTCTGGTAATCCTTGTTGACCTGCCTCACCACAAGCTACGAGTCACCCCTGATAATCAACTTTCGAATACCAATGTCAATTGCAATGCGCAGGCCGGCAAGCAATCCCTCGCACTCAGCAGTGCTGGTGGCCTACTCCCTGGGAAAATGCATCTGAAGCATGTACTTGAGGTGCTTTCCAGTGGGTGCTATAAGCAGCACGCCGGCACTGGCGCCTTTTAGCGTGAAAGCACCATCAAAGTACATGATCCAATCGTTAACAGTTTCCAATGCCCACTCCACAATCCTGCGGGTGGCTTCTGGATTTCTCAGAATACGTTGCAAAGGAAAGCGAGTGACAACGGTGACATGGTGTGCTTGAAAGTAGTGGCGCAGCTTCCTTGAGGCCATGAGAAGGCCAAAGAGTAACTTCTGCACACCAGAATACCTTGACCTTGCCCCCTGCAGGAGAGAGCTGACAAAGTAGACCGGGAGCTGCACCATCTTCTTCTTCTGCACAACTGGTTGATGTTCTCCGAGGAGGCCGCCATAGCAAGGCCAGAACGATGATGATGAGGACGAAGACAGGTCCGACAGGGAGTTCCAGAACGCACTGGACGCCATGTGTGTTGACGGAGGCACATCTTTGCACTCCTTGCACCGGCAACTGAAGCAGTGGATCCGCGAAGTAAATGTAGCAAAGCCGGCAATGGGAGCATAGAAGCCACTCAAGTGGTCGCACGCGCCCATCATCTTTGACGCCAAGGACCACCCTGACCGCACCACTACGGTCGGGTGTTGGCCATTGTTGGTTTCACCAACAATACGCAACCTCAAGGTGACAAAGATGCTGGTTGACGGTGGGGCCGGCTTGAAATTGATCTCTCCTGATGTGATCAAGAGGCTGCAGATCCCCGACAAGGATCTCGAGGAGACGTGCAGTTTCCAAGGGATCAGTCCGGGGAGGAACAAACCGAAGGGCCAAGTGACATTGCAGGTCACGTTTGGCAAGGAGCTCAACTACAGGACGGAGAAGATTGTCTTCGACGCCGTCAAGATGCCACTGCCATACAATGGGATTCTGGGCCGCCCGGCGCTGGCAAAGTTTATGGCTGTGTCGCACTATGCGTACAACATTATAAAGATGCCAAGGCCGATGGGGGTCCTCACCATCAAGTCCAACCACAAAGACGTGATCATTTGCGCCGACAAGCTCTACCGGGAGGCAATGGTAGCATCTGCCATCGAGGCACCTGCTCCTGCCGGCAAAGCTCCCGGGGGAGGAAAGAAGAAGAAGACCGGCAAGACCTCTGATAAGACTCTGGGAAGCGCACCTTAGAGTGCAGCATGCCTGTTGAGGACATACCAGAGAGCTCTACTAGCAAGAGCAAGAAAGCCAAGGCCTTTGCGCCGGCGACCAAGCAAGTCTCTGCAAGGGAAGATGGGACGAGTGGCACTTTTTCCATAAGTGCCACTCTCAGTGACAAATAGGAAAGCGCGCTCATTGCCTTCCTACGGGCGAATGTCGATGTGTTTGCTTGGCAAGCATCAGACATCCCCGGTGTTCCTAGGGAGGTAATTGAGCACCACCTTGCTGTCTGCCCTCATGCGAGACCCGTCAAGCAGAAGGTTAGAAAGTAAGCCTTGGAGTGGCAAGAGTTTATTACCGAAGAGATCAAGAAGCTGGAAGCAGCAGGCCTGGTCAGAGGAGTGCTACACCCCACGTGGTTAGCCAATCTAGTGGTAGTGCTCAAGGCGAATGGGAAGTGGAGGCATTGTATAGACTTCACTGATATAAATAAAGCTTGTCCAAAGGACCCTTTCCCTTTGCCACGCATTGACCAGATTGTAGACTCCACTGCCGGCTGTGAGTTACTCTCTTTTCTTGATGCCTATTCTGGTTATCATCAGATTTTTATGGCCAAGGAAGATGAGGAGAAAACCGCATTCATCACTCCGTGTGGCACGTATTGCTTTTTACGTATGCCCTTCGGACTGAAGAGTGCCGGGGCAACATTTGCCAGAGCAGTTCAGATCGGTTGTGAGCCACAGTTGCACAGAAATGTGGAAGCCTACATGGATGATATTGTGGTAAAAACCAGAGACAAGTCAACACTGATCCAAGATTTGGAAGAGACATTTGCAAACTTGCGCAAACTCAACTTGAAGCTCAACCCCGAGAAGTGCGTGTTCGGTGTTCCGTCCGGCAAGCTTCTTGGGTTCTTTGTATCTCAGAGAGGGATTGAAGCCAACCCCGACAAGATCAAAGCAATTGAGCAGATTGAAGCACCAAGACGCGTCAAGGACGTCAGGCGTCTTGTCGGCTACATTGCCGCCCTCAGCTGGTTCATCTCCAAATCTGCAGAGCGCGCCTTGCCATTTTTCAAAATATTGAAAAAGGCAGGCCCAGTCAACTGGGCTCCGGAAGCGGAGGCCGCGCTCCAAGATTTGAAGGGATACTTGTCCTCTCCGCCAGTCCTAGTTGCGCCTAGGCCGCAAGAAACGTTGCTGCTATACTTAGCGGCAACGAATCAAGTGGTTAGTGCTGCACTTGTAGCTGAAAGAGAGGCAGATGAAGAGGAGGTAGCAGTCGCAGAGCAACGACCCGACAAGCCAGAATCTTCTCCGGCAAGGTCCGGTGCCGACAAGACAGAGATTGTGCAAGAAAGTGATCCAGATCAGCCAGTTGTGCAGAAGAAGAAGATGGTGCAGCGCCCGGTCTACTTTGTCAGCTCTCTCCTGCAGGGGGCAAGGTCAAGGTATTCTGGTGTGCAGAAGTTGCTCTTTGGCCTTCTCAAGGCCTCAAGGAAGCTGTGCCACTACTTTCAAGCACACCAAGTCACCATCATCACTCGCTTTCCTTTGCAACGTATTCCGAGAAATCCAGAAGCCACCGGCAGGATTATGGAGTGGGCGTTGGAGCTGTCAAGCTTTTATTTGAAGTTTGAGAGTACCTCAACAATTCAGAGCAGAGCCTTGGCAGAATTCATTGCAGAATGGACCCCAATGCCAGACGAAGAAATCCCAGAGACCTCTCTCCCTGGCGAGGAAACTGTTGATGATTGGATCATGTACTTTGACGGTGCTTTCACGCTGAAAGGCGCGGTGCCGGCGTGCTGCTTATAGCACCCACCGGAGAGCACCTCAAGTACATGCTTGAGATGCATTTTCCCAGGGAGCAGGCCACCAACAACACTGCTGAGTACAAGGGATTGCTTGCCGGCCCGCGCATTGCAATCAACCTTGGTATTCGAAAGTTGATTATCAGGGGCGACTCGCAGCTTGTGGTGAGGCAGGTCAACAAGGATTACCAGAGCCCCTTGATGGAGGCATATGTTAATGAAGTGAGGAAATTGGAAGAGCACTTTGACGGTCTGCAATCAGAGCACGTTCCTCGTGCCCAGAATGAAATTGCCGATGACCTGTCGAAGCGTGTAGCCCAAAAGCTGCCTGTGGAACCAGGGACTTTTGTGCTCCATTTGACTCAACCATCCGTTACACCATCAAGGCTGGCGAAGAAAAGAAAGCAAGATGTTGGTTGTTACTTTCTGGTAGAGCTGCCGACAGCCGCAAAGAAAGTAGATACCACTGACAAGACACCCTTGGCCGGTGAACCGCAGCTTCCGGCAAGCCAGATTCTTGCCGTCGAAGCAAGCGCTCCCGCAGAGGAAGAAGTACCATTAGTCCTTGTCGTCGAGCCACAGGCTCCGGCATGGGCACAACTAATTATCCAATACCTTCAGACATGAGATCTTCCCGATGAGGAAGAAGACGCAGAAAGAGTAGCTCGTCAATCAAGGATGTACAAATTTGTCGGAGCCTGGACTCCTGAGGTCTAGGGGTTCGAACACTGGGGGGCAAGCTAGCTCTCTCCAACCAACGGTGACCACAGCGAGGCTACGGCGAGAGCGCTACGCGGGAGCACGACAGAGGACACGACGGTTACCCAGTTTTGGGCCACCTTGCGGTGTGAAACCCTACTCCTGCTTGTGGTTAGGATTGCTCTTGGCGAGGAGGAGTTCTCGCGTACAAGGTAGAAGATGAAGGAGTCGACCCAAAAGAAGATCCTTCTACAATGGCAGCTCTGGCCCCTTTTATAGCCGCCCTGGTCCTCTTCCCCCAAAAACTAGGCGGGAAGGGCTGCCACACTTGGCGGGTTTTGAAATGGGACAGGCGCTTAGTCTATCCTGACTAAAGGCGGTCTTCGCCTGCAAAAGCATGATCCATGACGTGCCGGTGGGCTCGGTGGTGACCTTCCCCCTGCGTGCCCTGCTGTCTTGGTCTTCTTTCACCAAACGGGCAGTCCTTAGGACTTGCTTTGGGGGTGGGCAGCTGGGGCTGCCCCCTTGGCACCAAAGAGGAAAGCTTCTCTATCCGCGCCCGCTGGCATGGCCTCTGCCGCCCTTCGTCGCCATGCGCGTCACCCACGTGGTGGGCACGGGACCGCGTAGTCGACGTCAGGCGAGATGGCCTCGGGCGCCTGGCTCGGGAGGTGCCTTGGGAGGCAGCCTCACGAGGCTCCTGCTTCTACCATGGCTAAGTGCCGGCAGGGCGTGTCTTGAGGAGGCGTCCCTGGGAGGCTACAGCCTCGGGAGATGTCTTCACTTTGCGGCGCCCTTAGAATGGGCCGCGTCTTGGGCCTTCATCAGGCGTTGTTTCCTGGGCCGCAGGCTGACGGGCCGGGGTACCCTGGATCCCAATGGCCCGACAGTAGCCCCCGGGCCCATGGCGCACATGTTCCTGCCCGTTGGGAGCGAAACACCATGGGCCCTAACAGACTACGAGGCCCAGGCTCGACGCATGGCGCACGACGGGACGTGGGGCGCCCCCACTTCCCCACTACACCTCGGTAACCGCCCGTGCCTGCCATAAAGCCTGCCAGCGCCGGGCGCCGGCCATCATTGCTTCCTTGCCACCACTTCCTCCAACTCCTAATCTCTCATGCCTCCTTCCCCCGAGCACAGCTCCTTCTTCCCTTGCCTCCCAAGCTCCACCGCGCAACAATGGCGCCCGCCGGCAAGAAGGGTAAAGCGGCGGCCGTGACACCGAGCGCGCCGGCCGAGGAGCCGGCTCTGCTACCGTCCATCATCGTGAATCAAGAGGGTCTGGACAAGGTTCTCTTGTTGGTCGCCACCGACCAGAACGAGCACGGGGCGACGAAGATCTGGCCGGGTGCACGCGCAGCGCGATCTGGAGGCGACGACGTTCCCCTTCTTCGTCCACAGCGTCTACGCCGGCCTGGTGCCGCCATTCTCGGACTTCTTCAACGCCATCCTCACCCACTACCAGATCCAGGCCCGCCACCTTCAGCCCAACTCCATCTCCCTCCTCGCCATCTTTGCCTTCTACTGTGAGGCCTTCATGGGCGTGATGCCCTCGGTGGTGCTCTTTTGCCACTTTTTCAGCCTGCGGATCTCCACGGCGAACCACCGCTCCGCCTGCACCTCGTCCTCGCCATCAAGGTGACGGAGAACAACAACATCTACCTGAAGATCCCGAATAAGGTGGAAGGCTACTGGCAGCGCTGGATCTACATGGACGCGCGAGCAACCAGCTGCTGATGGAGTAGACGGCCCCTGCCGTGAAGTGCTCGGGGTGGGAGCACGAGAAGCTCACTGACCTGAGGCTGGTGCCCGTCTGGGAGCGGCTGGCGGACCACATGGTGGCGCGCCTCACGGGGGCGATGGTCGTCAAGGAGTACCTGCATAGGCACATCGCGCCACTCCAGCTGCGCTCGCGCCTGGTGTGGAAGATCACCGGCTCAAGGGACCCCATGCGGCTGAGCATCGCTAGCCTGAAGTCAAGCGTGGTGGACGAAATCATGCACGTCATGCTCGGCAACACCGCGGGAGACCCGCCCAAAGATGCGCTCCCGTTGTACCGCTACAAGGGGACCAAGGAGCTGGTCACGGAGATGCCGGTCTTCGACGAGTGGGGCCTCATGCCGGAGGGCCATGAGGGGCCTCACGAGAACCCGATCATGGTGGTCCCCGGTTTGGAGGATCTGGACGACACCGATGCCTCGGGCGGCGGCGCGGAAGGGAGCGACGGCGGTCCCGCTGATACGTCTCCAACGTATCTATAATTTTTGATTGTTCCATGCTGTTATATTATCAATCTTGGATGTTTTTATATGTATTTACAACAATTATATATCATTTTTCTGGGACTAACCTATTAACTTAGTGCCCAGTGCCAGTTGCTGTTTTCAGCCTATTTTTGGTTTTACAGAATATCAATACCAAACGAAGTCCAAATGCCACGAAACTTTTTGGAGATTTTTTCTGGACATAACAAACACTAGAAGCTTCGGGAGAAGGCCAGAAGCCCCAGGAGGTGGCCAAGAGCCACTAGGGCGCGCCTGGGGGGGCAGGCGCGCCCTGGTACCTCGTGGGCCCACCTCTGCCTTTTTTGACCTAATTCCACCACTATAAATTCCCAAAAATCGGGAAACCATGAAGGGAGTCCACGAAATACTTTTTCCGCCGCCGCAAGTTCCTATTCTCGAGAAGAAATATTTGAACTCTCATGCTTCACTTATATTATTTTGAGAGTTGATAAGATTAAAATTTTGAAGGAATAATTGAACTCTCGTGCTTCACTTACATTATTTTGAGAGTTGATAAATTTTGAAGAAATATTTGCACTCTCATGCTTCATTTATATCTTTTTGAGAGTTGATGATAGTAATGGTAATTTGCACAAGATATGAATTTGGTCCCAAAGTGATGAATATTCAAGAGGGATATAATAAAAACTTTCATATAGATCATTGGATATGATAAGTGTGATTCCTTGCAATAGTTTTGCGATATGGAGATGATGATATGTGAGTCATGTTAGTGAGTAATTGTGATTTGGTAAGAATATTAGTGTTAAGGTTTGTGATTCCCTATGCATGCACATTAAGTCAATAGTTATGCAAAGAAATTATATCCTACTTATGGTGCATTATTCGGTGTTAGTTATGTTCAATGCATGTTTATGACCGTTTTCGTTTTTTGGTTGGTTGCTTCTCAATCTATTTGCTAGCCTTCATTTGTACTAAGTGAAAATACTGCTTGTGCATCCAAAATCCTTAAACCCAAGTTGTGCCAAATGAGTCCACCATATCTGCCTATATGCGGTATTCCCATGCCGTTCCAAGTAAATTTGCGTGTGCCAACTCTAATTTTCAAAATAATTTTTCTGTTTTGTGTGCCCGTACCGCTCGTGAAGCGGTAGGGGTGGCCATTATTTTCCATGCTAGGTGTGTTATTCTCACGATGAGTGTTTATTCACTTGTCATTGCATGAGAGAGTGGTTGGTAATAGGGATGCCCAGTCCCACAATGAATCAAAAATTAATAACAACAAAATTCCTTGGAAAGTGTTGGTATGGAGGGCACCTGTGGATACGGCTAGCCATGGATTGTGAAAGAATGGTGGAAAGGAAATAAACTTTACTTTCTGTTTGGGAACCGCCTATGATGTGTCTAGCATGGAAAATATTGGGAATTCTCGGCCGTTTTCGTTGACAGGAAAAGCATGCCTCTCAAAATATTTTTATCTCTCTAATTTAAGCCTTGAGATCTGGCACATTAGCAAATCTCTGCTTCCCTCTGCGAAGGGCCTATCTATTTACTTTTATGCAATTTTATTTTTAATTTGAGTCTCCATCTTCTCTTATAAAGCACCAACTAGAGAGCACTATTGTCATACTTGTGCATTGGATGTAGCTAATATGGAGTGTGTTTCATGAATGGATCAATGATTGAGCATAATGGGCTGGGGATAACTTTCTTTAGCGTTGATATTTTGAAAAGCATGGTTGCTTGTTAGTATGCTTGCGTATTTAAATCTTCATGTCAAACTATAGACTATTGCTTTGAATCATTCAAGTCTAATGTCCATGCTATAAAAGAAAAGAATATATGATGAATATGATAGGCAGCATTCCACATCAAAAATTCTGTTTTTATCATTTACCTACTCGAGGACGAGCAGGAACTAAGCTTGGGGATGCTGATACGTCTCGAACGTATCTATAATTTTTGATTGTTCCATGCTGTTATATTATCAATCTTGGATGTTTTTATATGCATTTATAGCAATTATATATCATTTTTTTGGGAAAACCTATTAACTTAGTGCCCAGTGCCAGTTGCTGTTTTCTGCCTGTTTTTGGTTTTATAGAATATAAATACCAAACGAAGTCCAAATGCCACGAAACTTTTTGGAGATTTTTTTCTCGACATAACAAACACTAGAAGCTTCGGGAGAAGGCAAGAAGCCCCAGCAGGTGGCCATGAGCCACCAGGGGGGGCAGGCATGCCCTGGTGCCTCATGGGCCCACCTCTACCTCTTTTGACCTAATTCCACCACTATAAATTCACAAAATCGGGAAACCATCAAGGGAGTCCACGAAATACTTTTTCCGCCACCGCAAGTTCCTGTTCTCGAGAGATCCCATCTGGAGGCCTTTTCCGGCACTCCACCGGAGGGGATTCGATCACGGAGGGGCTCTACATCAACCTTGTTGCCCTTCCGATGATGCGTGAGTAGTTTACCACAGACCTTCGGGTCCATAGTTAGTAGCTAGATGGCTTCTTCTCTCTTTTTGATCTTCAATACAATGTTCTCCTCGATGTTCTTGGAGTTCTATCCGATGTAATCACTTTTTGCGGTGTGTTTGTTGGGATCCGATGAATTGTGAGTTTATGATCAGATTATCCATGAATATTATTTGAGTCTTCTCTGATCTCTTTTATGCATGATAATTATAGCTTCATATTTCTTCTCCGATCTATTGATTTGGTTTGGCCAACTAGATTGGTTTATCTTTCCATGGGAAGAGGTGCTTTGTAATGGGTTCGATCTTGCAGTGCTCAGTCCCAGTGACAGAAAGGCACATGACACGTATGTATCATTGCTATTAAGGTGTAACACCCCAGATGTAATCCTTCCTTATTTGTTCTCCCCAACCTTGCCATTTATGGAGTTGTCATGATGATTTTGATGGATGGGCTTCTTCTCATTGTTGTGTTTTTCATTTCTTCTCTCCTTGCACTTCATCTACATATTAATTGTCATGTGTGCCATAATGTATTGTTGCACCATCATGAATGTTTTGCATATTTCATTCCATAGATGTTGCATGATGATCTTTTGGTGTGCCATTTCCATATTACGGTTGCATGCATCATATCATATTGTCATGTTGTTGTTTTTATCATCCTTGTGTTTGCATGATCTTGTGTGCTCTCCACCTTCCCATCCTCTAAAGTTGTTATGTTTGCATCTTCTTCTTCTTCTTCTTCTTCTCATCTAATACCTTCTCCAAGCAAAACCCCATCTACCTCTTCATCATTTCAATTTTGGCCTCTTATTTCTAGAGACATTTTTCTACTCCCGAAAAATGTTCATTCTTTTCCTGATAACAGCAGACCATGCCAAGACCCTCCCCTCCAATTTTCAGCTATTTTGGACATGTTTTGGTTGGGTTAAAAAATGCATCAAGTTTGAAAGCAATTCAAACTTGGTTTATTTTTCTATCTCTAAAAATTCCAAACCAATTTATTCAAATTCTTCATAAATCCAGGAGCTCACAACAATTTTCATCTTAGCCTAAAACCTCTCCAATATCCCTGAGCTTTTCTCTCTTTATTTCTGCTTGAAGAAATTAGGAAGAAAAGATTACAGAGAGAGAGTGAGAGTAGCGGCCTAGTAGCAGCCCAACCCAGCCTCCAGCAGCAGCGCCACAGCCCACCTGGCCGCTTACCTCTTCAGCCAGCCCAGCCCACCAGCGAGCGCCCCTGGTCCTCTTCTTCCTACTATACGACAACACATCCAGCATGTCCACGTCGACGCCCCGGTAGATTTGACGGCCGTCCGGCGCCCCTAGCCCCTATATAACATGTCCAAACCCTACCCCGGCCTCTCCTCTATCCATTCAGTCCCTCTCCTGCCCTAGCCGCCGCCTAGGTAAGCCACCTCACAGCCGCGTCCACCATGGCCCGAGCAAGCTCGAGCTCGTGCTCGGGATAGCCTCCCGCGCCTCCTCTCCTTCGTCTGCGGCACGCGGAGCATCGGGTCAACGACAGCAACCTTCCTCACCTTGTCACCGCCTCGGATCGTCTCTTCCCCGACCTCTTCTTCCTCTTCTTCCCGGACCTGAAGACCGGCAAGTACATCGCTTCCTCGTGTCGTCTACGTTGCGTCTCCGGCCACGCCTACATGTCCAGTGGACACTAGGTGAGGAGTCGCACAACCCAGCCTTTTTTTTCTCGTCGATTGCATCCTGTAAGCAATGTAGCGTTCGTGCCAAGTTCGTGTCCTCCGTGCTCCGGCCATAGGTGCTGTATATTTTGTGTGGGCACTCTTGTTCTTGCACACGCACTCCCCTGCAAGCGTATGCCTCCACGAGCTCCTGTGCGCACACCCACACGATGCACACGCCCACACACTCAGCCGCCGCCTCGCCGTGCCTCGCTGCCGCGTGCCCAGCCATCCACACACACGCAGCCGCGTGCTGCATCTCATTTCGCGGTGCATGCACGCGAACTCCTCACGCACGCGCCTGCAGTCACACCTCCACTCCACACATGCACGCTAGCACTCCCGCGCGGCCTCAGGGCACCCAAGCGAGCACCTGCTGCTCGCTCTTCAGCTCCGTCGCGAGCACAACCAAGGCCGGCCTTTGTTTCTGTTGTTTTCAGTCAGGTTCGCTGGAGCTCTTGGTTCAGTTAGTGCATCTCTGCCTTCTATACACAAATCGCTTCAGGTCCTACTGGTTAGCTTAGCCCATGTGCACCCAGGAGACCAGGGTTCAAATCTCAGGCATCCCACTTTTTCTCTATTTAGTTTTGATTTCTGTTATTTTTCCATAAGCACTTGCCAGGACCGGGCCTTTGCTCCATTCAAATTGTGCAGCACCCTATTTGTACACAAACATAGCAGCGGCGCAATGGCTAGCGCACTGCCCTCTTCATCAAGAGGTCCTGGGATCGAATCCCAGGGAGCATCAATCCTTTTTTTGCTCCTGTGTATTTTTTCCCCAATCGTGCACATAGCCACTTGGGCCTCATTCACGGCTGGGCTGTTCTGTTCCAGCGATTTCGGTCCAGTACCCCCTCAAGCTTTTCCTTTTGTTCTATTTCATCTTTGGACAGATTTTACATCCAATTTGAGATGTTCATATCTTGTAAATGGTTAGGTCAAATAAAACATGCCATATATGTAAAATGCTTAGAACTTCATGTAGTTTCATAATATGCAACTTTCACCCATGTTTAAAATGTTTAAAATTACTGTTTGCATTAATTTGCATAAATGACATGTTAAAAATGGTTTATTTCATAGCTAAATAACCGTAGCTCTGATTTAAATAAACTATATATGTAACTTGACTAGAAAAATGTGTAGATTAACATGGTGACACTACTTTTTCTGTTTACCAACATTAAAAATGTGTTTTAGGCAGAACAGTACCAAATTCGAAAGTTGCATATGATGATTTTCTGGAATTGTTATTTGTAGTTTCCGGCCTCATTTAAATTGCCTAGATAGATAGCTTAGTTATGCTTCATTTCTTGCCATGATTGTCAACATTTAATATTGATGAGTAGCATAAACGGGAGCGAACCTAAATAATCGTTGTGAAGTTTCGTCAACATGCAACCCGTTGCATATTGAGGTTCACTTAATGTGTAGTATTTGGTTGTTGCACCTTGCCATGCCATGCGTCTTTAAATGATCATGCATCATCTTCGTTGTACATTTATGCCATGGTTGTTTGTTTATTTCGGTGCTTGTTCTTTCTTTTGGGTAGTATCGGGAGACGAGTCCGAGTTCGAGGAACCGGTTGAGAACGTGTTCGAGGAGCAGTATTGCTATCCTACCGAATAGACTTCAGGCAAGATGATCATTACCCTTGATAACACTACTATCTTTGCTTGCTAGTTGTCTCGTTGCTATCGCTATGTCACGCTTCCTACCACATACATGTCAGCCCCTCATATGCCATGATACAACCACTAACCACCCTACCCAGCAAACCGTTGTTTGGCTATGTTACCGCTTTGCTCAGCCCCTCTTATAGCGTTTTAGTTGCAGGTGCTGTGCCGATTGTTCCATGTTGGGACATGGATTTGTTGGGATATCACAATATCTCTTATTTAATTAATGCATCTATATACTTGGTTGTGTGTGGAAGGCTCAGCCTTTTGCCTAGTGTTTTGTTCCACTCATGCCGCCCTAGTTTCCATAATACTGGTGTTATGTTCCTTGATGAGCGCTTCTAACACATGTGGGGCATATGGGAACCCCCTGATCACTTGTTTTAGGATAAGACTTCTCCAGCAAGGCCCAACATTGGTTTTAACATTTGCCAACATGAACCTAATAATTAAATGCATAGAGGGTCGCCACCTCGGGGACTCTTTTAATTCCAACATAACTCGGGCCAGCGGCAAAACACAACCGTTGGTCCACCTACCTAGCAGTCGGCGGAGCCGCCTTGGGGCAACTCGAGGTATTTGGCTACCGTCCACTATGCATAGACGGATGATGCCCGTAGATAGTGAGCGCGCGGCTCTAGACACGAATCTGGCTCACCGAGAGGTCTTGCTGGTTTAGTTTTGCCTGTTACGAGTGGCTTGTCCACCGGGATTCCTTATCATAAGCATCGGGTTATCATGGTGTGAGGATATTCCATCGGATGCGTGTGGTAATTTATAATGGACTACTTGGAGCACCCCTGCAGGGTTAAATCTTTCGCGAAGCCATGCCCGCGGTTATGTGGCGACTTGGAAATTTATAACCTCCGGTTGTAGAGAACTTGACACTAACTCTAATAAAATACGCCAACTGTGTGCGTAACCGTGATGGTCTCTTTCCGGGTAAGTTCGGGAAGAGAACACGGTGGGGTTATGCTTGAACCGTAAGTAGGTGTTCAGGATCACTTCTTGATCATATTAAACTTGCGACCGTTATGCGTAGAATGCTCATCTTTATTCTTGTACTCGTAAGTTAGCCACCTAAACATGCTTAGTGCTTGCTGCAACCTCACCACATTTACCACTTCCATTCCTATAAGCTTAAATAGTTTTGTTACCTTGGGTGATGAGATTGCTAAGTCCCTGTGGCTCACAGATTACTACAACACCAGTTGCAGGTACGCTCGAGACAGACACAGGTGAGCCCGAGATGCTCCATTGGGAGTATGATGATGAGCGTGGACGTATGTATGTCACGATGCCAGACGATCAGTAGTGGGCCCTAGTCGGTTGATCCGGGGATAATAGCAGGGTGGTGTTTTCTCGTTTGTTTTCGTCCGTAGTCGGACCCTGTCTTCATTTGGATGATTGTATGATGATTATGGTATATTTATGCTGTAGCATGTGGTGAGTGTAAGCCTTTATCTAGTATTCTCACCTGTTCATTCGGTTGTATGTATTTGAGTATCACCTTGCTATGCGATCCAAAATGGGGTTCTGTCACGATCTTGACTTCATCACGAGATTGCGATAGAGTTCCATATTGGGCGTTACAAGTTGGTAATCAGAGCCAGGTTAACTTTAGGAGCCCCTTGATTGATCGAACCGTTGACGAGTCTAGAAGAAAAACTATTTTGAGTCCTAGTTATATATATCGGAGAGTACGAATTCTTTTTACTCCTTATCCCCTTCGTCGCTCTGGTGAGGAATTGTGGCGTAGGTGTTTTATTCTGCTACCTCTTCTCACTCAAATATTTTTTAGGATCACGCGGGTATTGTTGGAATGGTTGCGATATCGGTGTGACGTGACTCTATTCTTGGTGCCTCCTGACCATATGGATTGGACCCGGGGAGTTGAGCTCCAAGGGGTTTTATCACACTCGCTATCGTTTCGGTTACGAAAATACCAGTGGACGCCGACGTCGAAATGCTTCTATACTTTTTGTGGTGGCAAATAGTGCCATGACTTTTCCCCAGTACCGGAGGAGATAGCTCGGATGATCCACTATGACTAGTATCGCAGTGTTTTCGAAGGTCTGAGGTAGACGAATTTGCGAAGTTTCTCGGTCGTGTGTTGAGGGTTGTGGATGCGGTTGTAGCTAATTAGGTTGTTGTTTGCTGAGTAGGTTCCTGGGTCCACAACCTGATCTCATAACCAAGAAGTTTCGGGAGTTCCTAGGGGAATTCAAGTATCACCTAGGATATCCTTCCAACAAACACATGATACGATATGGGGTCTATCATATGTTTGTTTCCACCTTCGTTACCTTGTGCATTATTCTAACATTCTTTCCAAGTGGCTTCTCAATCTTTGGTGTATCAACTATCTTTCGGAATGCATTCGTTCATATCTGTTCGGATGTTAGCTTGTGAAGAATTCTGTTGCAATATCTATCCATTGATTCAGCTTTTCAATTGTCTCATTGAAGATTCTAACGGTTGTTTCCATCTTCAGGATGGCTCCCGCAACCCGTGGGAATCCGACCCGTGATGATGGGGTGCAGTCAGACCCTCCACCTCCACCTCCTCCTCCACCTCTGCCTCCGGAGGCATGGCAAGCTTTGATGGCAGCAACCAATGCCAATACTCAGATGCTGCTCCAGTTTATGCAAGAGCGGAATCAAGGGTATCAAGGCAATCAAGGCCAAGGCAACTTCAACAGTCAACCTCAATATGCAACTCTCAACCAGTTTCTCAGCAACCAGCCCAAGTCCTTCAGTTCGTGCACTCAGCCTCTCGATGCTGATGATTGGTTACTGGATATCAACAAACACTTCGAGTGCAGCAATGTCAGACCTGAGGACTATGTCAAGTTCGCTTCTTTCCAGCTCAAGGACCAGGCGGCCGAGTGGTGTCAGCAGTACAAAGATTCAAGAGGTGGTCGAGTCATTACTTGGACCGACTTCTGTCGTGATTTCAGAGCACATCACATTCCGTCAAGTGTGTTTGAGGAGATGTGTGGGAAATTCAGAAACCTCAAGCAAGGAAGCATGTCTGTCTACCAGTATAACACTGAGTTCCAGAATCTCGCTCGATATGCCAAGCAAGACATTCCAGATGACAAGAGCAAGATTTACCAGTTCAGGGGTGGTATCAGAGAGGACCTACAGCTTGCTCTCATCCTAGTCGATCCGCCTGAGTTTGATCAGTTCTATAACATGGCTCTCAAGCAAGAATCAGCTCAGATCAAGTTTGATGCTTCTAAGAAGAGAATCAGAGATGCAGTTCACTCTTCTTCCTCGTCTCAAATGGTTGCCAAGCAGTAGAAGTTCTGGTTACCTCCTCCTCCTCAGTTTCGTCCTCAGCATCAGCAGAAGTAGTTTGGTGGTCTTGGTTCTTCCCACCCACCCAACCCAGTGTACCACTAGAGACCTCAAGCTCCCAGGACAGTCGTTCCTCCTTCTCACCCACTCTCGGAGGTTACTTGTAACAAGTGTGGTATGAAAGGACACTATGCCAGCAAGTGCACTCAGAAGTGCCTTCCACCTCCTCCTCCCGACAAGCCTCCAAGCAATGCTATTGTCAAACATAATCTCAAGTCAGCAAGAGTGAACATGGTGAATTCAGCTCAAGCAAAGGAGTCTTATGATGTGATCATGGGTAATCTCTCAGTTAACTCCATTCCAGCGAAAGTTTTTTTCGATACTGGTGCATCGCATTGTTTCATGTCAAGACCATTTTTTGCCAAGCATGATTTCATAGCTAAAGAGTTGCTCAAGCCGATGTCGATTGTTTCTCCGGGAAAGATCATGAACTCTAGTATGGTGGTTCCAAATGTTGACATCAAGATGGGTAATTATTCTTTTCTGGCTGATCCGATGGTCCTTGGCAATTTTGATATTGATCTCATTCTCGGCATGAATTGGCTCTCCAAGCACAAGGCTTCTCTTGATTGTGCGGCCAAGGAAGTTCAATTGACTCATCCTTCTGAAGATGTTATTATATTTGCTGCTCGTGATGATACCATTCGGTTATTCACCCTCAATGAGAAAGGCAAGATTAATGCCATATCTCAAATTCCAGTGGTATGTGAATATGAGGATGTTTTTCCAGAAGAGTTGCCAGGAATGCCTCCTCACCGGCCTGTTGAGTTTGTCATTGAGCTTGAGCCCGGCACAGAACCCGTATGCAAATGCCCATACAAGCTTGGGCCAGAAGAGCTGAAAGAATTAAAGAGACAGCTCGATGAACAAGAGCATCTGGATTTGATTAGACCGAGTTCATCTCCTTGGGGTTGTGGAGTTCTCTTTGTCAAGAAGAAAGATGGCACGGAAAGACTTTGCGTTGATTATCGCCCATTGAATAAAAAGACAATCAAGAACAAATATCCACTTCCCAATATCAATGAATTGTTCGAGCAACTCAAAGGTGCAAAGGTGTTCTCCAAACTCGATCTTCGTATGGGATATCACCAGATTCACATTCACGAAGAAGACATTCCCAAAACAACTTTCAGGACGAGCTTTGGTTCTTATGAATACACAGTGATGTCCTTCGGCCTTGCAAATGCACCTCCTACTTTCTCTCGTGTGATGAACTATGTGTTCAATCCTTACACCAACGAGTTCGTTCTTGTCTATCTCGATGACATCCTGGTTTTCTCCAAGACTGAAGAGGATCATGCAAAGCATTTGCGCTTGGTACTTGATAAGCTCAGAGAGCATCAGTTCTATGCAAAGTTCTCTAAGTGTGAATTCTGGCTTGATGAAGTTCTTTACCTCGGTCACATTATCTCTGCCAAGGGCATCTCCGTAAATCCTAAAAAGGTTGAAGCTATTGTCAACTGGCAGCCACCTCAAAATGTCAAGCAACTTTGAAGCTTTCTCGGGCTTGCAAGTTATTGCAGAAGATTGGTGGAGAACTTCTCCAAGATTGCCAAGCCTTTGTCTAACCTCCTTCAGAAGAATGTCAAATATTCTTGGACTCCTGAGTGTGATGTGGCATTCAATACACTCAAAGAGAAGCTCATAACTGCTCCAGTTCTCACTCCTCCAGATGAATCCAAGCCCTAGCAAGTGTTCTGTGATGCTTCTCTGCAAGGTCTCGGTGGAGTACTAATGCAAGAGAAGAAAGTGGTGGCTTATACCTCTCGGCAGTTGAGGCCGAACGAGAGGAACTATCCTACTCATGACTTGGAGTTGGCAGCCGTCGTCCATGCCTTAATCACATGGAGACATCTCTTGTTGGGCAGGCAGGTGGACATTTTCACCGATCACAAGAGCCTCAAGTACATATTCACTCAACCCAACCTTAATCTCCGTCAGACCCGATGGGTGGAGATGATTCAAGAGTACAACCCGAGCATTGAATACACTCCAGGCAAGGCTAATGTTATCGCGGATGCTTTGAGCAGAAAAGTGTATTGCAACAGCCTAATTCTCAAGCCGGTCCAGCCTGATCTGTGTGAGGCTTTCAGAAAACTCAACCTCCAGCTTATTCCGCAAGGATTTCTCGCAAACCTCCAGATCACACCCACATTGGAGGATCAGATTCGCGAAGCTCAGCTCTTAGATGCCATGGTGAAGAAGGTGAAACTCGGCGTTGCAAAGAGCATTCCCAAATATAAGTGCTATCGAGTGGATGACAGGGGATTCCCAAATAGAAGGTGAAACTCGGCGTTGCACCTTGTTCTTTGAGGACAGCCTAGTTGTGCCAAAAGGGGATCTCAGGAAGGTCATAATGAACGAAGCACACAATTCTCTCTTGTCCATCCATCCCGGCAGCTCCAAGATGTACCATGATCTTAAGTCACCTTATTGGTGGACTCGCATGAAACGTGAGATTGCTCAGTTCGTGAATGAGTGCGATGTGTGCCGTAGAGTGAAGGTGGAACATCAGCGTCCAGCAGGACTTCTTCAGCCTCTACCTATCCCCGAGTGGAAATTTGATCATATTGAGCTGGACTTTGTCACCGGATTTCCCAAGTCCAAGAAAGGGAATGATGCCATCTTTGTGGTCATTGACAAGCTCACTAAAGTCGCTCACTTCCTTCCAGTCAAAGAGTCTATCACTCCAGCCCAGTTGGCAGAGCTGTACACTTCCAGAGTGGTCTCCTTGCACGGTGTTCCTCAGTTGATCTCCTCAGATCGTGGAAGATTTTCACTTCCAGATTCTGGGATTCCTTCCAGCAGGCCATGGGCATGAAGATTCGCTTCAGCATAGCTTTTCATCCTCATACTAGTGGCCAAGTCGAGAGAGTCAATCAAATTCTCGAGGATATGCTGAGAGCATGTGTCATCTCTTTCGGCATGAAGTGGGAAGATTGCCTTCCATTTGCCGAGTTCTCCTACAACAATAGTTTCCAAGCAAGCTCGGGCAAGGCCCCATTCGAGATTCTCTATGGCAGAAAGTGTCGTACTCCACTCAACTGGTCCGAAACCGGTGAACGACAACTTCTTGGCAATGATATGATTTCTGAAGCTGAAGAGATGTGTCGCATCATCCGTGAAAATCTGAAAGCAGCGCAATCGTGCCAGAAGAGCTACTATGATAGTAAGCACCATGACTTGGCTTTCGAGATTGGAGACCATGTCTATCTCCGTGTTTCTCCTATGAAAGGCACCCAGCGATTCGGTATCAAAGGAAAGCTTGCTCCAAGATACGTGGGCCCTTTCAAGATAGTTGGCAAGAGAGGAGATCTAGCCTACCAACTCGAGCTACCTTTCAACTTCTCAAATGTGCACGATGTGTTTCACGTGTCACAACTTCGCAAGTGCTTCAAGACTCCTGACCGCACCATTGACTTCCAAGACATCGAGCTCCAAGAGGATTTGTCTTACCGAGAGCCTCCCATTGCCATTCTCAAAGAAACTGAGCGCAAGACTCGCAACAAGTCAATCAAGTTCTTGAAAGTGAAATGGTCTCACCATTCCGACCGAGAAGCCACATGGGAGCGCGAGGACCACCTCCGTTCCGAATATCCGGAGTTCTTTCGTTCCTAGATCTCGGGACGAGATCCTCTTGTAGTAGGGGAGAGTTGTAACACCCCAGATGTAATCCTTCCTTATTTCTTTTCCCCAACCTTGCCATTTATGGAGTTGTCATGATAATCTTGATGGATGGGCTTCTTCTCATTGTTGTGTTTTTCATTTCTTCTCTGCTTGCACTTCATCTTCATATTAATTGTCATGTGTGCCATAATGTATTGTTGCACCATCATGAATGTTTTGCATATTTCATTCCATAGATGTTGCATGATGATCTTTTGGTGTGCCATTTCCATATTACGGTTGCATGCATCATATCATATTGTCATGTTTTTTTTTATCATCCTTATGTTTGCATGATCTTGTGTGCTCTCCAGCTTCCCATCCTCTAAAGTTGTTATGTTTGCATCTTCTTCTTCTTCTCATCTAATACCTTCTCCAAGCAAAACCCCATCTACCTCTTCATCATTTCAATTTTGGCCTTTTATTTCTAGAGACATTTTTCTGTTCCTGAAAAATGTTCATTCTTTTCCTGATAATAGCAGACCATGCCAAGACCCTCCCCTCCAATTTTCAGCTATTTTGGACATGTTTTGGTTGGGTTAAAAAATGCATCAAGTTTGAAAGCAATTCAAACTTGGTTTATTTTTCTATCTCTAAAAATTCCAAACCAATTTATTCAAATTCTTCATAAATCTAGGAGGTCACAACATTTTTCATCTTAGCCTAAAACCTCTCCAATATCCCTGAACTTTTCTCTCTTTATTTCTGCTTGAAGAAATTAGAAAGAAAAGATTACACACACACACACAGAGAGAGAGAGAGAGAGAGAGCAGCGGCCCAGCAGCAGCCCAACCCAGCCTCCAGCAACAGCGCCACAGCCCACCTGGCCGCTTACCTCTTCAGCCAGCCCAGCCCACCAGCGAGCGCCCCTGTTCCTCTTCTTCCTACTGTACGGCAACACATCCAGCATGTCCACGTCGACGCCCCGGTCGATTTGACGGCCGTCCGTTGCCCCTAGCCCCTATATAACTTGTCCAAACCCTACCATGGCCTCTCCTCTATCCATTCAGTCCCTCTCCTGCCCTAGACACCGCCCAGGTAAGCCACCACGTAGCCGCGTCCGCCATGGCCCGAGCAAGCTCGAGCATGTGCTCGGGATAGCCTCCCGCGCCTCCTCTTCTTCGTCTGCGGCCACGCGGAGCCTCGGGTCGACGACAGCAACCTCCCTCACCTTGTCACCGACTCGGATCGTCTCTTCCCCGACCTCTTCTTCCTCTTCTTCCCGGACCCGAAGACCGGCAAGTACAACGCTTCCTCGGGTCGTCTCCGTCGCGTCTCCGGCCACGCCTACATCTCCACTGGACACTAGGTGAGCAGTCGCACAACCCAGCCATTTTTTCCTCGTCTATTGCGTCCTGTAAGCGACGTAGCGTTCGTGCCAAGTTCGTGTCCTCCGTGCTCCGGCCATAGGTGCAGTATATTTTGTGTGGGCACTCTTGTTCTTGCACACGCACTCCCCTGCAAGCGTACGCCTCCACGAGCTCCTGTGCGCACACCCACATGATGCACACGCCCACACACTCAGCTGCCGCCTCTCCGTGCCTCGCTGCCGCGTGCCCAGCCATCCGCACACACACAGCCGCGTGCTGCATCTCACTTCGCTGTGCATGCACACGAACTCCTCACGCACGCGCCTGCAGTCACACCTCCACTCCACACATGCACGCTAGCACTCCCGCGCGGCCTCAGGGCACCCAAGCGAGCACCGGCTGCTCGCTCTTGAGCTCCGTCGTAAGCACAACCATGGTCGGCCTTTATTTCTATTGTTTTCAGTCAGGTTCGCTCGAGCTCTTGGTTCAGTTAGTGCTGCTCTACCTTCTATACACAAATCGCTTCAGGTCCTACTGGTTAGCTTAGCCCGTGTGCACCCAGGAGACCAGGGTTCAAATACCAGGCATCCCACTTTTTCTCTATTTTTTTTGATTTCTGTTATTTTTCCATAAGCACTCGCCAGGACTGGGCCTTTGCTCCATTCAAATTGTGCAGCGCCCTATTTGTACACAAACATAGCAGCGGTGTAATGGCTAGCGCACTGCCCTCTTCATCAAGAGGTCCTGGGATCGAATCCCAGGGAGCATCAATCCTTTTTTTGCTCCTGTGTATTTTTCCCCAATTGTGCACATAGCCACTTGGGCCTCATTCATGGCTGGGCTGTTCTGTTCCAGCGATTTCGGTCCATTGCCCCCCTCAAGCTTTTCCTTTTGTTCTATTTAATCTTTGGACAGATTTTACATCCAATTAGAGATGTTCATATCTTGTAAATGGTTAGGTCAAATAAAACATGCCATATATGTAAAATGCTTAGAACTTCATGTAGTTTCATAATACGCAACTTTCACCCATGTTTAAAATGTTTAAAATTATTGTTTGCATTAATTTGCATAAATGACATGTTAAAAATGGTTTATTTCATAGCTAAATAACCGTAGCTCCGATTTAAATAAACTATATATGTAACTTGACTAGAAAAATGTGTAGATTAACATGGTGACATTACTTTTGCTGTTTACCAACATTAAAAATGTGTTTTAGGAAGAACAGTACCAAATTCGAAAGTTGCATATGAGGATTTTCTGGAATTGTTATTTGTTGTTTCCGGCCTCATTTAAATTGCCTAGATAGATAGCTTAGTTATGCTTCATTTCTTGCCATGATTGTCAACATTTAATATTGATGAGTAGCATAAACAGGAGCGAACCTAAATAATCGTTGTGAAGTTTCGTCAACATGCAACCCGTTGCATATTGAGCTTCACTTAATGTGTAGTATTTGGTTGTTGCACCTTGCCATGCCATGCTTCTTTAAATGATCATGCATCATCTTCGTTGTGCATTTATGCCATGGTTGTTTGTTTATTTCGTTGCTTGTTCTTTCTTTTTGGTAGTACCGGGAGACGAGTCCGAGTTCGAGGATCCGGTTGAGAATGTGTTCGAGGAGCAGTATTGCTATCCTACCGAAGAGATTTCAGGCAAGATGATCATTACCCTTGATAACACTACTATCTTTGCTTGCTAGTTGTCTCGTTGCTATCGTTATGTCACGCTTCCTACCACATACAAGTCAGC
The DNA here is from genome assembly GCA_039707655.1 of Elymus sibiricus. Classification (NCBI taxonomy): domain Eukaryota; kingdom Viridiplantae; phylum Streptophyta; class Magnoliopsida; order Poales; family Poaceae; genus Elymus; species Elymus sibiricus. The sequence continues at coordinate 209,230,342 of CM077670.1, forward strand.
CCCTCATATGCCATGATACAGCCACTAACCACCCTACCCAGCAAACCGTTGTTTGGCTATGTTACCGCTTTGCTCAGCCCCTCTTATAGCGTTTTAGTTGCAGGTGCTGTGCCGATTGTTCCATGTTGGGACATGGATTTGTTGGGATATCACAATATCTCTTATTTAATTAATGCATCTATATACTTGGTTGTGTGTGGAAGGCTCGGCCTTTTGCCTAGTGTTTTGTTCCACTCATGCCGCCCTAGTTTCCGTAATACCGGTGTTATGTTCCTTGATGAGCGCTTCTAACACATGTGGGGCATATGGGAACCCCCCTGATCACTTGTTTTAGGATAAGACTTCTCCAGCAAGGCCCAACATTGGTTTTAACATTTGCCAACATGAACCTAATAATTAAATGCATAGAGGGTCGCCACCTCAGGGACTCTTTTAATTCCAACATAACTCGGGCCAGCGACAAAACACAACCGTTGGTCCACCTACCTAGCAGTCGGCGGAGCTGCCTTGGGGCAACTCGAGGTATTTGGCTACCGTCCACTATGCATAGACGGATGATGCCCGTAGATAGAGAGCGCACAGCTCTAGACATGGATCTGCTCACCGGGAGGTCTTGCTGGTTTAGTTTTGCCTGTTACGAGTGGCTTGTCCACCGGGATTCCTTATCGTAAGCATCCTGTTATCATGGTGTGAGTATATTCCATTGGATGCGTGTGGTAACTTATAATGGACTACTTGGAGCACCCGTGCAGGGTTAAATCTTTCGCGAAACCGTGCCCGCGGTTATGTGGCGACTTGGAAATTTATAACCTCCGGTTGTAGAGAACTTGACAATAACTCTAATAAAATACGCCAACTGTGTGCGTAAGCGTGATGGTCTCTTTCCGGGTAAGTTCGGGAAGAGAACACGGTGGGGTTATGCTTGAACCGTAAGTAGGTGTTCAGGATCACTTCTTGATCATATTAAACTTGCGACCGTTATGCGTAGAATGCTCATCTTTATTCTTGTACTCGTAAGTTAGCCACCTAAACATGCTTAGTGCTTGCTGCAACCTGACCACATTTACCCCTTCCATTCCTATAAGCTTAAATAGTTTTGTTACCTTGGATGATGAGATTGCTGAGTCCCTATGGCTCACATATTACTATAACACCAGTTGTAGGTACGCTCGAGACAGACACAGGTGAGCCCGAGATGCTCCATTGGGAGTATGATGATGAGCATGGACGTATGTACGTCACGATGCCAGACGATCAGTAGTGGGCCCTTGTCGGTTGATCCAGGGATAATAGCAGGGTGGTGTTTTCTCGTTTGTTTTCGTCCGTAGTCGGACCCTGTCTTCATTTGGATGATTGTATGATGATTATGGTATATTTATGCTATAGCATGTGGCGAGTGTAAGCCTTTATCTAGTATTCTCACCTGTTCATTCGGTTGTATGTATTTGAGTATCACCTTGCTATGCGATCCAAAATGGGGTTCTGTCACGATCTCGACTTCATCATGAGATTGTGATAGAGTTCCATATTGGGCGTTACATAAGGGTAAAAAGATGGGGTTTATTCATGCGTGAGTTTACTTTGTCTACATCATGTCATCTTGCTTAAGGCGTTACTCCGTTCTTTATGGACTTAATACACTAGATGCATGCTGGATAGCGGTCTATGTGTGGAGTAATATTAGTAGATGCAGGCAGGAGTCGGTTTACTTGTGTCAGACGTGATGCCTATATACATGATCATTGCCTTGGATATCGTCATGATTATTTGCTTTTCTATCAATTGCCCAACAGTAATTTGTCTACCCACCGTATGCTATTTTCTTGAGAGAAGCCTCTAGTGAAAACTATGGCCCCCGGGTCTATCTAAATCATATATTAAAAACCCTAAAAATATTTGCTGCACTTTTGTTTTCTTTATTTTATTTTTTATTTTTGTTCCAATCTATCTATCTATCACATACAATTTAATCTTGCAACTTACCACCGAGGGATTGACAACCCCTCGTTTGCGTTGGGTGCAAGGATTTGTTGTTTGTGTGCAGGTACTGCTAATGAGGTGTTGCGTGATTCTCCTACTGGATTGATAAACTTGGTTTCATAACTGAGGGAAATACTTACCTCTACTGTGCTGCATCATCCCTTCCTCTTTGGGGGAAAATACCAATGCAAGCTACAAGTAGCACCCGCCACGCTAACCCGCCGCCAGCTCATCCGCGACCTCGAAGACGACGATGACGACGACGGCGACGCCCGGTTTAGGGTCGTCCCTTCCCGTCCTGCCATGGCGGGCGTTGAAGGAAGCTCTAGCTCGGCGGCTGGTGAGCCACGCACGGAGGAGATGGACGCTGGCGGCGGGGACATCGTGCCCCCCGCGGAGGATGCTGGCGCGGGCGAAGGGACAACCGAGCCCCCCGCCGAAAAGGACGATGACGAGGACCGAGCTAGCGGGCCTCGGAAGGGCGCCTCAGGAGGCGGCCTCAAGAGGAAGCCTCGCGAGGGTGACATCGAGGACCGCCCGCCATTGGCCCTGAAGAAGAGGAAGTGGATCGCCAATGACGAGTAAGTGTCTCCCCCACCTCTTCCCCTTTGCGTTTGCCCCGCAGCCTGGGGCTGAGCCTTCGGCTCGTGCAGGGCATCCACGAAGAAGGAGAAGAAGAGGAAGAAGACGCGCCTGCCATAGGCGCCGAGGGGCGAGAAGAGGCCACCCGCCGCTCCGATGCCGAGACAGAGCGTGCGGAGGTGGAGAAGGGGCAACCGGTCCCTCTGGAGCCGTAGGTGGACACGGCTCCTGCGGCTGGGGGCGCCGAGTCTCAGGAGGCGGCCTCCGGAGGCGGCACCAAGGCTCCTGAGGCGCCCGCCGCGGGGGAGGACTTGGAGATGGGGGAGGCGGAGGTGCCAACTCCTCCGCCGAGCACCGCAGACGCCGGGGGCGCTCCAAGCAGCCCTTAGAACACGCCGGAGCACAGGGCCGTCGACGCAGGCACGACGAGCCCGTGGGTCGCGCCACCAAAGCAAGAGGAGGAGGCGCCGACGAATCCCCCTCTGCTGACGGACAGCACCGGGCCTTCCCAGGCCATGACGGCGGAGGGCGACAAAGAGTCTGATCCTGCCTGGGCCCTGGCGCTGGTGCGCAACCGCTCCTTACTCAGGCGCGGGGTCCTACGGACCGCGAGGGGAGCTCTGAGCCAGCTCGAGGCGGAGTTCTAGGAGGCCGAAGGGCACCTCGCCGAGGAGCGCCTGTGCCTTTCCTAGGGGTGGCGTCGGCTTGACGTCGCGGTCAAGCTGGGGTGCCGGCAGTACAGGGTGGCCCAGGAGAAGCGTGAGAAGTCCACCGCCGAGGCGAAGGAGGTCTTCTAAAGTGCCCTCCGGTAGGCAGACGCGGTTGAGAAGCACCGCGAGGAGGCAGAGGCCCGCACGAGGGTGCTGTGGGAGCAGCACACCACGCAGGAGGAGCTGTTCCAGGTGTGGGAGAGGGCCGTCACCTCCCGCGAGGAGGAGCTCGCGGCCCAGGAGGCGGACCTTGTGATCCGCGAGCGAGAGCTCGCGCGGACAACCACCGAGCAGGCCACGAAGCGCGAGCGCCTAGAGACGCTGGAGCGCCAGGTGGCCGCCGCCCAGGATGCCTACATCCAGCGCATGGAGGCCGCCAACGCCAAGTTGGAGGCCAAGGAGAAGAAACTCCAGGAAGATGCTGACATGAAGATTGAGAGGAACCACCTGGCGCTTGTGGCTGATCACAGCAAGAAGCTGAAGTTCCAGGAGGACCGCTTCACGGAGAAGCGTGAGAGGCTCCAGAAGGAGGTTGAGGCCCTAAAGGAGCTCCTGACGGAGGCGGAGAACCGACGAAAGACCGCGCTGCAGGCCAAGGCCGACACCGAGGCGGATCTGGCCTCCCTCCAAAAGCAGGTGGGTGACGTCTCCAATGTCGTCGAGCAGGCGAGGCTGGAGGCGGACCGGGCGCGGGGGCGACAACATGAGCGCGCCAAGATGTTTCGCTCCCTCCATTTTCGGGCCCGCCACGCCCTGGAGGCCATCTGCAAGGAGAGGCTTGAAGGCCCCCTCGAGACCCATGACGCCAGCTACCTTGATTTCTTCACCAAGCTCGTGGAGAAGCTTGAGGCTGGCGCCAAGAGGGTGGCTGGCATCATCGAGGAGGAATGCCGCGACCTCCTCTTCCAAGCGGTGATGCGCATCTTCAGCCACCTTCTCCACGCCGATCCAAATTTTGACTTCGACCGGGTGATAGCCCCCGTGCCCGAGGAGCTCCGCGACGGCCTCGGGAAGGTGGTGGAGGACCATGTGGACGCCCTGCTCGTGAAGTTCTCCCATGACAGCAGCGAGACCTCTAGCGGGGTCGAGGGTGACGACGACGATGATGATGATGCCACGGCTTCCTAGGTCCCCTTCCTTGGTTTATCTGTACCAGATTGACATCGCCCCGTGGGGGCGTAAAAACAATGCCTTTTGCCTTAAGTACTGTATAATTTATCATGATGCATGTTTCTTCGTGAGTCCTGTTTCTCTCTCCTTGTTTGCCTTAGTGCTCTACGTCGTCAGGACCCAGCCCCCGAGCGGGCTACAGCCATCGCTGGTATGTCAGGTCGCGTTGCCTAGACAAGGCCAGGAGGTGTAGGGCACTGAGAGGCGGTAAGGACTCCTGAGGCGCGATGCTCAGGAAGTCCCCCTTTGACGTGCAAGCGGCTTGCGCGGAGGAGAGAACATCAGCACTTAGTGAGGTTGCGAGGAGAGGAAACTTGAGAGGCACCGAGAGCGGCTCGTGAGATATTTTGTACTTAGCTCTTGCGAGTGTTGATTGCCGTGTCGTGGTTGCGGGGCGTGCCTCGCGAGGCTCCTGCTTGTGAGGCCTCCCGCTAGCACTTGGTGGAGATGGTCGCCGTAGGCTGGCTCGCGAGGCCTCCTGGGGGTTTAGGAAGGCATCTTGTCGTGAATCGTCTCGCGAGGCAGCGCTCGCGAGGCCTTTTGAGTGCCTTGTTCCTGTGATAACTTCGTATTGATTTCATAAAACATGGGGAGCGGTGCGCGTTTGCTAACTTGCTCGTGGGTATCACGCAAGGAGACAAGACACCAAGGACCTTGGTGAGGTGACGTGCATGGGAGCGGGCCCGCGAGCCAGAGCTCGATCACTTGGGTTTTTGCAACGCTGCTGGGACTGACCCGAGCACAGGCACCGTGTCCAGCCGCCGCTCGCGAGATGCGTAGGAGGAAGGTCGCGAGCGTGCACAGCTCCTGAGGCAAAGCAACTTGACAACACTTAAAATAACTTAGGAAATAGAGCTTTACTGAAACGTAGCAATAAGTTCATTACACAACCAAAAAGAGATATGATTGCCATGTTCGGCACGGATCAGCATGAGGTTGGTGCAGCCCGTGGGGCGCCCTCAAGTGATTTTTCCGCCAGCGCGGAGCATGGGGCTTCCACTGGGCGTGGGCATGATCGCGGTTCGATCATTCCGCCAACGCGGAGCATGGGGCTTCCACTGAGACGTGGGCGGGAGCTCTCGCGGGCCCATCAGGCGAACGCAATGAGAGGCTCCGGGGCGTGTACAACCCCACTTCGTTCGTACGCGAGAGGGTCACAGGTAGAACTTGCGGATGTGTTGGATGTTCCAGGCGTTAGGCACAGGAACTCCGTCCTCCGTCTCCAGCCAGGCGGCGCCAGGCCTGGAGACATGAGCAACCCTGAAAGGGGCTTCCCACATGGGTGAGAGCTTGTGGAGTCCCTCTCTGGAGAGGATCCTTCTCAGGACGAGGTCGCCGACCTCGAGGGTGCGCGGTCGTATGTTGTGGCTATGATAGCGATGCAAGGCCTGCTGGTATCTGGCGGTGCGGAGCACGGCCTGGCGACGTGCTTCTTCGAGGAGCAGCAGGTCGGTCTCTCGCGAGGTATCTTGATGAGCCTCATCGAAGGCAAGGACTCGCGGAGAGCCGTGCCAGAGCTTAGACGGGAGGACTGCCTCGGCTCCGTAGACGAGGAAGAAGGGAGTCTCGCCGGTAGGCTTGGTTGCCATTGTGTGGATGGACCACAACACAGACTGCAGCTCGTCAAGCCAGCCCTTGCCGCAGGCCTCGAGCTTTTTCTTGAGGCTTCTTGTCTTGAGGCCCATGAGGACCTCGGCGTTGGCACGCTCGGCCTAGCCATTGCTTCATGGGTGCACCACAGAGGCGTAGCAAATCTGCGTGGCGAGGCAGGCGCAGTATGACTTGAAGAGGCCGCTTGTGAACTGCGAGCCATTGTCAGTGATGATGCGGTTGGGGACGCCGAATCGGCTCACGAGGCCCTTGATGAACTTGATGGCATAGCCTGCTGGGATGGTGCGCACGGGCTCGACCTCCGCCCACTTGGTAAACTTGTCGATGGCGACGTAGAGGTAGCGGTAGCTGCTAGCTGCGCGAGGGAAGGGTCCCAAGATATCCAGCCCCCAGACCGCGAAGGGCCATGAGAGGGGAATCGTCTGGAGGCCTTGCGCCGGCTAGTGGATTTGCTTTGCGTGGAATTGACAAGTTTCGCAGGATTGGACCAGCTCGGTGGCGTCGTGGATCGCAGTGGGCCAGTAGAAGCCGATGCGAAACACCTTGCCGGCAAGGGTGCGCGATGAGGAATGGTGGCCGCAGTCTCCTCCATGAATGTCGGCGAGCAGCTCGCGACCTTGTTCTTCAAAGATGCACCACAGTGAGACGCCATTGGGGCGCCTGCGGTACAGCTCGCCGTCTTGCGAGCAGTAAGCGGTGGCCTGCCGGGCCACGCGCTCTGCTTCTGAGTCCTTCTCCGGGAGGGTGCCGTGAAGCAAGTAGGCCTTGAACTCCACGGCCCAGCTGTCTGCTTGAGGCTCCAGCGCCAGCAGCAGGCGGGCTCCTGAGGCTGGGCCACAGTCTGGTGCGCCCGTGGGCGGTGCGGGTGGGAGTTCTTCGTGATGGAGCACGGTGCCCGCGGCAGGTGGTGCAGCTGATGGCCTGAGGAGCCTTTCCTCGAAGATGCCGGGGCTCTAAGGCTCGTGGTGGGATGCTTGTTTGGTGTTGTCGCCGGCCTCTTTGTTGCCGCCGCGAGGAACGTGCTGCAGCTCCAGGCCAAGGAAACGCTTCTCGAGTTTACGTACCTCTTCTAAGTAGGGGACCATGTGCTCGTCCTTGGGCTCGTAGCTTTTGTTGGAGAAGTAGACGAGGAGCTATGAGTCACCCTTGATGGTGAGGCGCTTGATGCCCAGGGCAGAGGCGGCCTTGAGGCCGGCGATGAGGCCCTCATACTCCGCGATGTTGTTGGAGACCTTATCGTCACGCTTGAAGCAGAGCTGGACGACATAGTAGATCTTGTCTCCCGTTGGCGAGGTGAGCACGACGCCAGCCCCCGCGCCCTACCGGGAGAAGGCGCCATCAAAGTGCATGGACCATCCGCCAAGCGCTTCGTCCCCAGGCAAGAGGGATTCAGCCTCGCGAGGTTCCTCCTGGGGTGGGTCCATCCATTCTGTTACAAAGTCGGCCAGGGCTGTGCCCTTGATCACCCTTGTGGTGCAAAACTCCAACTCGAAGGCCTGCAGCTCGATGTTCCACTTGGCGATGCGGCCGGCGTCGTCGGAGCTGCGCAGGACTTGCTCCAGGGGGTAAGACGGGATCACCTTGATTGGATGGCCTTGGAAGTAGTGGCGCAGCTTGAGGGAGGCGACGAGGAGCGCCAGGAGGAGCTTCTGCTACATGGGGTAACGCTCGCGCGCATCTCGCAGCACCGTGCTAACGAAGTACACGGGGTGCTCAACGAGGCGGGTAGTTGTTGCAGCAGCTTGGTCATCACGGGGCCCGAGGGGCTCATGAGGCTCAGGAGGTTCGGGAGGCGGCTTGCGAGATGGCTCCCTGGTGGCCTCCTGAGGCAAGGCCTCGGCAGGCGACGACGCGGCCTCGGGAGGCGACGCACCAATGGTCTCTTGAGGCGGGATCTCAGTAAGCGACGTCGTGACTTCGCATGGCGCCGGCACGGCAGGCTTCTTTTGTGCGCAGACGCGCTCTTATCGAACTGCCACCAGGGCCGCGCTGGCCGTCTGGGGAGTAGCCGCCAAGTATAGGAGCAAGGGCTCGCGAGAGCGTGGCGCAACCATGATGGGCAGGCTCGTGAGGTACGTCTTGAGGTCTTCAAAGGCAGCGTCGGCCTCAGGAGTCCACTTGAAGGGGCCGGATCTCTTCATGAGCTTGAAGAATGGCAGGGCTCGCTCGCCGAACTTGGAGATGAATCGCCCAAGGGAGGCCATGCATCCCGCTAGGCGCTGCATCTCCTTGAGGCTCTGGGGAGGGCGCATTTTCTCGATGGCCTTGATCTTCTCGGGGTTGGCCTCGATGCCGCGGTGGGAGACCAGGAAGCCGAGGAGCTTGCCGGAGGGGACTCCGAAGACGCACTTTTCTGGGTTGAGCTTGAGGTTGACCTTGCGCAGGTTGTCGAACGTCTCCTGGAGGTTCGTGAGGAGGGACCAGGCCTCGCGAGTCTTGATAACGATGTCATCGACATAGGCCTCGGCGTTCCTTCCCATCTGGGGCCCCAAGGCGATGCGCATCAGCCTCTGGAAGGTGGCTCCGACGCTCCGGAGGCCGAACGGCATGCAGATGTAGCAGAATATGCCGCAGGGGGTGATGAAGGCCGTTTTCTCCACGTCTTCGGTAGCCATCTTGATCTGGTGGTAGCCTGAGAAGGCATCTAGGAAGCATAGCAATTTGCACCCGGCGGTGGAGTCCACGATCTGGTCGATGCGGGGCAACAGAAAGGGGTCTTGAGGGCAGAACTTGTTGAGGCTCGTGAAGTCGACACACATGCGCTCCTTGCCGCACTTCTTCTTTTTTGACCGTTTGAACAGTAGGAAAGGCTCCTACTGCATGTATATTAATATAATAGAATGTTACACTTTACATGGGAAGAGGTGGGGGGGGGGGAGATATCCAAAATCTAGGTGTTACAAGTCAGGAGGTGACAGTTATGGGATGGAGTTCACAAATGCAGTAATAAACTGCTTTCTGTGTTCAGGAGCTCTAAATCTCAAATTGCTAAAATCCTCCTTGAACCTTCTTTTCCAGGATGCCATAGTGGGGGGTATGCCCCTGAAGAAGTTGTTGTTTCTCTCTTTCCAAAGACTCCATGCAACCACTAGAAATATATCTATAAACAGGGGTCCATTGTGATTTTCCTTGGCCAGTTCCACAAGCCTCAACCTGTCAGCATGTAGTGTCCAGTGAATGCCCAGGACTCTCCAGCAAAGAGTGTTGAAGCTGCAATGAAAAAATAGGTGTTCTATTGTCTCTTCTACATGCATTCCGCATAATAGGCAGTCAAAATTGTTCCCTATGTTGTAATGTCTCCTTTTCAGCATGTTTCTTGTGTTAAGTCTGTCAGAGAGAAGAAACCATCCAAAGACTTTGAGTTTTGGTATGCTGGAGGATTTCCAGAGCCACTTGTAGGCTGCGTGGGCTTGCACTTCTCTAAAGTAGAAAGCATAATATGCTTTGGTTGTAAATTCCGTTGCACCCCAGGCATATGACCATATATCACCGGATTGGCCAGAAATATCTGTGTCTCTAGTGTCTTCTTGCATTTGTCTCACTTCGTCATGCGCTTGTAAAGATAATGGCAGTTGGAACACAGCATTAAGATCAGTAGTGCCGAGGAAATCTTTGACAGAGATATCTTCTGTAGTTGTGTAAGAGTAGGCTCTTGGGAAATTCATTGAGAGTATCGTCTGATTCCAACAATCCTTCCAAAAGAGAACTGATCTGCCACAGTGAACCTGCACTGAAGTGATTCCACGGAAGATCTGGCTGAGTTGCATCACATCACGCCACCAAAACGAGCCACATGGATCCGAGGCATGTGGGATGGAGTTACTGTAGTACGTGTCCCAAATTAAGTGTACCCAAGGGATGTCGTGATGATTGTAGAATTTGTGAAGAAATTTCAACAACATTGAATCATTTTGGATTTGTAGATTGAGCAGCCCTAGTCCCCCATGCTTCTTGGGGCGACAGATCATATCCCAAGCGGCCAGGGAGTTACTTTTCTCCCCATTTTCAGTTTTCTTCCTCCATAAGCAGTGTCGTCTGATCTTGTCTAATTGTGCCACAATTTTGGGGTGAAGCCGAATGATCCCCATTGAGAAGGTCACAAGGGAAGTGATGAGTGAGTTGATTAGTGCGAGCTTGCCAGCATACGACATCAGTAGCATCGTTGCCGTAATATTTCGTTCAGCCTTGCAGACCAATGGTGTGAGTTCCTAAACCGTCGGTCTAGTGGTGCCTAAGGGGAGCTCGCACTTCTTGGGCACCACGACGGGGTTGGCGAGCCATTCAGGGTGGCATACCTCACGGATGACTCCAGCTTCTTGGAGCTTATGAACTTCCTTGATGATGAAATCTTGTTTCTCTGGCGCCTGACGCCGTGCCTTCTGTTTCACGGGGCGTGCATTGGGGCACACCGCTAAGTGGTGCTCGATCACCTCCCTCAGCACACCGGACAAAGCAGATGCCGTCCAGGTGAACACATCCGAGTTTACCCGTAGGAAGGTGATGAGCGCGTCTTCCTATGCGGGAGAGAGGCCTGTGCCGATGGTGAAGGCAGGGCCTGAGCCGCTGCTGTCCACCGACACCTTCTTCATCTCGGCGCGGTCCTGAGAGAATAGTTGCTTCTTCTTCGCGGGTGCGGCCTCGTGAGGCTCGGCGGCATCCTCGTCGGCGGGGTAGGCGGTAGCGGCAGCCTTGTAGGCGCTCTCGAGGGAGCGGACTACGTCCTTCTCGTCACAGGAGACGATGATGATGCCGCTGCAGCCCGGCATCTTGAGGACGTTGTAGGCATGGTGGGTTGCCGCCATGAACTTGGCGAGAGGTGGGTAGCCCAAGATGGCGTTGTACGGCAGGCCGATGTGCGCCATGTCGAAGTTGATGAGCTCAGTATGGTAGTTCTCGCGAGTGCCAAAGGTGACGGGGAGGCGCACTTGGCCCATAGGAATGGTGGAGCCATCAGTCACTCCGGAGAAGGGCCTGGTCGGCAGCAGCTGGTCGTAAGGCACCTGGAGATACTCGAAGGTCTCGATGGAGATCACATTGAGGTCGGCGCCTCCGTCAATGAGCGTCTTGGTGATGGCGACGTTGCTAATGGTGGGGGTGCACAGCATGGGGACCGTGCCAGCAGCGCTTGAGGACTTGGGGGTGATCATTGGAGTCGAAGGTGATTGGGTACTGCGACCACTTGAGGGGGCGAGAAGCTTCAGGCCTCGGGAGGGCAGCGTTCACCTCGTGAGAGAACAACTTGAAGTGGCGGTTGGACGCGTGTCAGAAGTGGGGCTCCGGGGACCCAAAGGTTCGAACAATGGGGTGAGCTTGTTCCTACCTCTTCATCCCCTACCACGGCTAAGCTACGGCAAAGCTACGACGGGAGCGCGCTAGCGAGGAGCGGACTGTGGACTCAGCGGTTTACCCAGGTTCGGGCCACCTTGCGGTGTAAAACCCTACTCCTGCTTGGTTTTGATTGTAGTGAGCCAGAGAGCGTTCTCGCGTACAAGGTAGGAGAAGAAGGAGTCGACCGAATCGGATCCCCCCTACCATGATGGCTGCACTGTCCCTTTATACCTGCCTTGGTCCTCTTACCCCTCAAAACTTAGGCGGGAAGGGTTGCCACACTTGGCGGGTTTTGAAGGGGGACAGGCGCTCAGGCTATCCTGACTAAAGGCGGTCTTCGCCTGCAAAAGCATGATCCATGACGCGCCGGTGGGCTCGGTGATGACCTCCGCCCCGCGCGCCCGCCGTCTTGGTCTTCTTTCGCCGATCGGGCAACCTTTGGGGTTGCTTTGGGAAGGGGAATGCTGGCCTTGCTCCCTTAACACAAAAGGGGAAACCCTCTTCATCCACGCATGTTGGCACGGCCTCTGTCGCCGTTCGTAGCCACGCGCGTCACCCACGTGATGGGCACGAGACCGCGTGGCCGAGCCGAACAACCCTTGTGTTGAGCGCCTTCGGGAGGAAGCCTCAGGAGGCCGCCTCGCGAGAGGGCCTCGCGAGGCAGCTGGTGAAGATGCTGAGCCCTGTTCGCCGCTCCCTGAGGAGGGGTCCTCAGGAGGCCAAGTCCTCATGAGGGGTCTTGAAGAGACGATCGATGATGACGGCCTGCTGGGCCCACGCCAGGCATTGCGCCCTGGGCCAAAGGCAGACGGGCCTAGATACCCTGGGTTCCATGGGCCCGACAGTAGCCCCCGGGCCTGCTGCGCGCACGTTCTCGCCTACTAGGGGGCGAAATGGCATCGGCCCTAACCGCCTGCGGGCCAGGCGCGACGCGTGGCGCACGATGTGACGGGGGACGCCCCCACTTCACCAAGGACGCCTCGATAACTGCCCGCGCTGACATAAAGCCTGCCGCGGGCGACGCGAGACCATCATTGCCTTCCTCCGCGCATCCCATCTTCCCGCGCCTTCCTTCCCACGCACAACTCCTTCATCCTTCCCCAAAACTCCGCTGCTCTAGACCTTTGCTGCGCCGCCATGTCGCCCCCCGGTAGGAAGGAAGAGGCGGAAGAGACGGTGGTCGCGGAGGTGGTGCCGGAACCTGCCCTGGGTAGGCCCATGATCGTCAACGCCGAGGGGCTTGGCAAGGAGCTCCCGATGACCGTAGCTGCTTCTAACGAGTGGGGGGCCACTCAGATCTGGCCGGCTTCACGGCCGACCGCCGACCTCGACGCCACCTCCGCCGTCCTCTTCCTCCCCGCGCTCTTCGCCGGCCTGTTGCCTCCATTCTCTGATTTCTTCAACGCCGCCCTTTCCCACTACCAGGTCCATGCGCTGCATCTCGAGCCGAACTCTGTTATTCTTCTTTCCACCTTTGCCTTTTTGTGCGAGGCCTTTCTGGGCGTGACGCCCACAGTGGTGCTCTTCCGCCATTTCTTTAGCCTGCGGCTGACCTCGGCGAACCAATGCTCCGGGTGCACCTCGTTCCGCATCGTAGACAAGACGGCGGGTGACGGCATCGACATGAGGCTCACCAAGGAGGCTGAGGGCTTCAGACGATAATGGGTGTATGTGGACGTGGCCCAGTTCAGCCCCCTGCTGCAGCTGCCGACATCCCCGGCGGCGAGAAGCTCCAGATGGGGGCATGAGAGGCTCGCGGACCCGAGGTTGGCACGGGTGTGGAAGAGGTTGGCCGAGCTGAGGGCCGCGAAAGTAACAGTGGTCACGGCTGTGAGAGAGTTCCTTCGGCACCGCATAGCTCCCCTCTAGCGACACTCCCGCCTGATGTGGGCCTTCACCGGCCCGGAGGACCCGATGCGGTTGAGCGCGGATGGCTTGTTGCCGGAGGTGCTGAATGGGGTGCTCCACACCCTGACCGGCGAAGAGGCAGACCAGCCACCCAAGGACGGGCTCCACTTGTAACGCTACAGTAACAAGGAGGCACTGGCCGGCGCAATGCCGTGCTTTGACCAGTGGGGGACGCTTCCAGAAGGCCTTGAAGGCCCCCGGGACAACCCCTTCCTGGCGGTTCGCCGCTCGGGTGGTCGTGGTGACGCCGGGGCCTCGGCGGGCGCTACTGAGGACAGTGGTGGCCCGGGCCGGCGGACCCGCCGCCGACTCATCCGCGGGCTCGGAGACGATGATGACATCGCCCCGCCTGGGGCCACGCCTGCCGTGCCTGACCGGGCGGAGGTCGTGGGGAGCCCCTGCGCGGCAGCTGTGGAGCCGCGGGACTCCGGAAGCGGCGGCGAGGGCGGATCCCGTGGTTCTCCCGCAAGGGGGGCCGGTCGCGAGAAGTGGCCTCACGAGGGTGGCGGCGGCGGCGTTCCGCCGTGGTCATTGAAGAAGAGGAGGTGGATTGCCAAGGATGAGTAAGCATCCGCCTTCCCTTCTCCTACACCCAGCACGTCGCGTGCGCCTGAGTCTTTGCTTTTTACAGGACCCCTCAAGCAAGAAGAAGAAGAAGGTGGAGAGGTCCCCCGGCCTGGCGGGGGCCACACCGCCGGTAGCTAGGGCCGAGGGGCATGAGGAGAACGCCAGCGGTCTCGACACCGAGGCTGTCCTCGCAAAGGCAGAGGGGCAGGTGGCCCCTCCTGAGCCGTAGAAGGACGCGGCTCGGGAGGCCTAAGCGGGCGAGCCTCAGGAGGCGTCGTCAGGAGGCGGCTCCGCGGTTCCTGGGGTGCCCACTGCTAGGGCGGACGTTGTGGCGGCAGAGGCGGAGACGCCGGCTCTCCCATCCCGCACCGCGGGTGGCGGTGGAGTGGCAGGAGGCCCGCAAGACTCGCTGGTATACCGGGCCCCCGCCGGGGGGGCGCCGAGCCCGCGGGGCGCGCCGCCACGGCCAGACGAGGAGGGGGGTCCCTGCGAGCCCTCCGCACCTGGCGGGTGGCGCCTGGGCCTTCGCGAGAGGGCGGTGCTGAGACGCATGCCGGCTGGACCCTGCAGCTCGTGAGCAGCAGCGCCGTGCTCAAGCGCGGGGCCCAGCAAGGCGCTAGGGCCGCCCTTGATCAGCTAGAGGCAGACCTCCAGGCAGAGGAGGCGCGCATGATTGAGGAGCACCAGCGCCTCGCGGAGGGGTGGCACCAGCTTGACATGGCCATCAAGGTGGGCCGCCGTCAAGACGACGCCGCATGGTAGAAGCGCGAGAAGGCCGCCCAGGACGCGAAGGAAATATTCGAGAACGCCGTCAGGGAGGCCGACGAGGCCGACAAGCAACGTGAGGCGGCAGAGGCCCGCTTGAAGGAGCTCCAGGACCAGAACACCGCTTTGGAATGGAGGCTTCAGGCGCGGAGAGATGCCATCTCCGCCCTTGAAGAGGGGTTGGCGGCCCGTGAGGCGGACCTTGGTATCCGCGAGCGGGAGCTCGCGCGGTCGGCATCCGCGCAGGACCTGGAACGCGAACGGCTGGAGACGCTGGAGTGAGAGGTGTCTGCTGCCCAAGGCTCCTATGCCGAGCACCTAGACAGGGCCAACGCCAATTTGGCGGCCAAGGAGAAGAAGATCCAGGAAGACGTCGACAGGAGGGTTGCGCAGAACCGCGAAGCGCTTGCTGATGAGAACAGCAGGAGGACCGCTTCAAGGCAAGGCGCGAGGAGTTCCAGCACGAGATCGCGGGCCTCAAGGAGATGCTGATCGAAGCAAAAAAATGGCGAGAGACCGCGCAGAAGGCCCGGGCCGATGCCGAGGCTGAGCTGGCCTCCCTCCAGCAGCAGGTGGGGGGCGTCGCCGCCGTCGTGGACCAGGCGAGGGATGACGCGGCCCGAGAGCGGGGGCGGCAGCTCCAACGCTCCAAGATGTTCCGCGCCCTCGAGCTCCGAGCCCACCGCGCCTTGGGCTCCATTTGCAAGGAGGACGTCAGCAGCCCCCTCGAGACCCACGACGGCATCTACCTCGACTACTTCACCAAGCTCATGGAGCGGCTCGAGGTTGGTTCCAAGAAGGTGGGCGGAATCGTCGAGGAGGATTGCCGCGATCTCCTCACCCAAGCCGCCACGCGCATCTTCAGCCATCTTCTCCGCGCCGATCCCCACTTTGACTTCGGCAAGGTGATAGTTCCCGTCCCGGAGGAGGTCTGCGACCACCTTGGGAAGGCGGTGGAAGATCACGTGGACGCATTGCACGCGCAATTCGCCCATGGTAGCAGTGAGGGCTTAGGCGGAACCGATGAAGGTGAAGATGACGATGGCAGCAGCGGTGATGGTGACACGTCCTCTTAGGCCCTTCCCCATGTCCTGCGCATAGTTAATTGTGGCCCCGTGCGGGTGTGAGGACAATGCCTTTATATTTCAAGTACTTTGTGTCTGGTTGTACCGAACGCCTGTGCCCTCGTGAAGCTTTCTCTTGAGGCCTGTTTTGCTCTTTTTGCTTGCCTTGATGCTCTACGTCGTCAGGACCCAGCCCCTGAGCGGGCCACAGCCGTCGCTGGTATGTTAGGTCGCGATGCCTGGACAAGGCCAGGAGGTGAGGGGCACCGGGAGCTAGTGAGTGCTCCTGAGGCGCGATGCTCAGGGCACCCCCCTTTGACGCGCAAGCGGCTTGTGTCAAGAGAAACGCTGTCACTCATGAGGTTGCTGGAGGGGAAAGCTTAAGAGACGGCGAGGGCGGCTCGCGAGGCAGGAGACTTAGCTCTGTGCAGGATAGTGTCTGGTGGGCCATCACTTGTAGGGTACGCCTCGTGAGGGTTTCGCTCGTGAGATCTCCTGCTGAGACGGCCGTCATGAGTTAGCTCCCGAGGCAGGGCCTGCGGGGCTTCCTGAGGCCCTGAGGGGGCCACCTCGCAAGGCATCCTCGCGAGGCCTTTCAGGGGACCTGCTCCTTAGATAACTGCATGCAGAATACTTAACAACAGGGGAGCAGCGCACGCTCGCCGATTCGCTCATAGGCGTTACGCGAGGAGACAAGACACCAAGAACCTTGGTGGGGTGGTGTGCACGGGAGCAGGCCCGCGAGCCAGAGCCCGGTTGCTTGGGTTTTTCTGCGCTGCTGGGACTGACCCGAGCACAAGCACCGTGTCCAGCCCCCACTCGCGTGAGGCTCATGAGGGACGTTGTGAGCGCGCGAGGCTCGTGAGGCAAAGACAAAATGAAACACCATGTAAAGAAACCGAAGCTTTACTGAAGTAATATAGCAACCCATTACATAACCAAAACAAGATGCGGCTGCCGTGTCTGGCACGGGTCAGCTTGAGGTTGGTGCAACCCGTGGGGCGCCCTCAGTTACACATCAAAATGAGAAAAAGGGTGCTGCCGTGTCCGGCACAGGTCAGCTTGAGATTGGTGCAGCCCGTGGGGCGCCCTCAGTTGATTGTTCCACCAGCGCAGAGCATGGGGCTTCCACAGGGGTGTGGGTATAATCGCGGGTCGATTATTCCGCCAGCGCGGAGCATGGGGCTTCCACTTGGGCGTGGGCGGGAGCTCTCGCGGGCCCATCAGGCGAACGCAATGAGAGGCTCCGGGGCGTGTACAGCCCCATTTCGTTCGTACTCATGAGGGTCACGGGTAGAACTTGCGGAGGTGTTGGATGTTCCAGGCGTTAGGCACAGGAACTCTGTCCTCCGTCTCCAGCCGGGCTGAGCCGGGCCTAGAGACATGAGTAATCCTGAAAGGGCCTTCCCACATAGGTGAGCGTTTGTGAAGTCCCTCTCCGGAGAGGATCCCGCACAGGACGAGGTAGCCGACCTCGAGATTGCGAGGGCGGATGTTGCGGCTGTGGTAGCGACGCAAGGCCTGCTGGTACCTCGTGGCGCGAAGAGCGGCCTAACGGCGGCCCTCCTCGAGGATCAGCAGATCGGTCTCCCGCGAGCCATCCTGACGCGCCTAGTCGAAGGCAAGGACTCGCGGGGAGCCGTGCTTAAGCTCCAATGGAAGGACCGCCTCAGCTCCATAGACGAGGAAGAAGGGGTCTCGCCGGTAGGCTTGCTTGCCGTCGTGCGGATGGACCACAACACGGACTGCAGCTCATCGAGCCTGCCCTTGCAAAAGGCCTCGAGCTTCTTCTTGAAGCTCCTTGTTTTGAGGCCCTTGCGGACCTCGGCGTTGGCGCGCTCGGCCTGGCCATTGCTTCACGGGTATGCCACCGAGGCGTAGCAGATCTGCGTGCCGAGGCTGGTGCAGTAGGACCTGAAGAGGCCGCTCGTGAACTGGGAGCCATTGTCGGTGATGATGTGGTTGGGAACTCCAAAGCGGCTCACGAGGCCCTTGATGAACTTGACGGCAGAGCTCGCCGGGATGGTGCGCACAGGCTTGACTTCTGCCCACTTGGTGAACTTGTCAATGGCGAAGTAGAGGTAGCGGTAACTGCCAGCCGCGCGAGGGAAGGGCCCCAGGATATCCAGCCCCCAGACCGCGAAGGGCCATGAGAGGGGAATCGTTTTGAGGCCCTGCGCCGGCTGGTGTATCTGCTTGGCGTGCAACTAGCAGGCCTCGCAGGCTTGGACCAGCGCGGTAGCGTCACGCAGCGCAGTGGGCCAGTAGAAGCCGCTGCGGAACACCTTGCCGACGAGGGTGCGTGACGAGGAGTGGTGGCCGCAGTCTCCCCCATGGATATCCTCGAGCAACTCACGCCCTTGTTCTTCAGAGATGCACCGCAGTGAGATGCCATTGGGGCACCTGCGGTACAGCTCGCCATCTTGTAAGCAGTAAGCGGTGGCCTGCCGGGCCACGCACTCTGCTTCTGAGTCCTCCTCCGGGAGGGTGCCGTGAAGCAAGTAAGCCTTGAACTCTGCGGCCCAGCTATCTGCTTGAGGCTCCAGCGCCAGCAGCAGGCGGGCTCCTGAGGTTGGGCCGCAGTCTGGCGTGCCCGTGGGCGGTGCGAGCGGGAGTTCCTCATGAAGGAGCGCGGTGCTCGCGGCAGGAGGTGCAGCTGATGGCTTGAGGAGCCTTTCCTCGAAGACGCCGGGGCTCTGAGGCTCGCGGCGAGATGCTCGTTTGGCGATGTCGTCAGCTTCTTTGTTGCCGTTGCGGGGGACGTGCTGCAGCTCCAGGCCAAGAAAACGCTTTTCAAGTTTACGTACCTCGTCTAGGTAGGCAGCCATGTGCTTGTCCTTGGGCTTGTAGCTTTTGTTGGAGAAGTTGACGAGAAGTTGCGAATCGCCCTTGATGGTCAGACGCTTGATCCCCAGAGCGAACACGGCCTTGAGGTCGGCGATGAGGCCCTCATACTCTGCGATGTTGTTGGAAACCTTGTCGGTGTGCCTGAAGCAGAGTTGCACGGCGTAGTAGAGTCTGTCTCCTATCGGCGTGGTAAGCATGACTCCAGCCCCCGCACCCTGTCGGAAAATGGCGCCATCGAAGTGCATGTTCCAGCCACCAGGCGCCTTGTCCCCTGGCAGAAGGGATTTGGCCTCGCGAGGCTCCTCCTCATACGTGTCCTTCCACTCTGCCACGAAGTCGGTGAGAGCCGCGCCTTTGATGACTCTGGTGGTGGGGAATTCCAGCTGGAAGGCTTGTAGCTCGATGTTCCATTCGGCGACACGGCCGGCAGCGTTGGGGCTGCGCAGAACTTGCTCCAAGGGGTAGGAAGAAACGACCTTGATGGGATGACCCTGAAAGTGGTGGCGCAGGTTCCTGGAGGCAACGAGGAGTGCGAGGAGGAGCTTCTGCTGCATGGGGTAGCACTCGCGCGCATCCCTTAGTATGGTGCTGACGAAATACACGGGGTGTTTGACGAGGCGCGTAGTCGTGGTGGCAGCTTGCTCTCCAGGCGCCTCGCGAGGCTCGATGGGCCCGGGGAGCTCACGAGGCTCGGGGGGCTGACGAGGCTCGGGAGGTGCGGAGGGCTTCTCCTTAGCACAGATGCGCTCCTCTTGCACCGCCACAAGTGCCGCGCTGGCCGTCTGAGGGGTGGCAGCCAAGTACAGGAGCAAGGGCTCGCGAGAGTGCGGTGCGACCATGATGGGCGGGCTCGTGAGGTACCTCTTGAGGTCTTCAAAAGCGGCATCTGCTTCAGGAGTCCACTTGAAAGAGCCGGACGTCTTCAGGAGCTTGAAGAAAGGCAGGGCTCGCTCGCCAAACTTGGAGATGAAGCGTCCCAGGGAGGCCATACATCCTGTCAAGCACTGCATTTCCTTGAGGGTCCGGGGAGGACGCATTTTCTCGATGGCCTTTATCTTCTCAGGGTTGGCCTCGATGCCACGGTGCGAGACCAGGAAGCCGAGGAGTTTGCCGAAGGGAACTCCGAAGAAGCACTTCTCGGGGTTGAGCTTGAGGTTGACCTTGCACAGGTTGGCGAACGTTTCCTTGAGGTCCGCGATGAGGGATCCAGCTTCGCGAGACTTAACCCCGATGTCGTCGACATAGGCCTCCGCATTCCTCCCCATCTGAGGCCCCAGCGTGATGCACTTTAGCCATTGTAAGGTGGCGCCCACGCTCCTCAAGCCGAAGGTCATGCAGACATAGCAGTATATGCCGCAGGGGGTGATGAAGCCCGTCCTGTCCACGTCTTCGGCCGCCATCTTGATCTGGTGATAGCCTGAGAAGGCATCTAGGAAGCATAGCAAATCGCACCCGGTGGTGGAGTCCAACATCTGGTCGATGCGGGGCAGCGGAAATGGATCTTGAGGGCAGAACTTGTTGAGGCTGGTGAAGTCAACGCACATACGCTCCTTGCCGCCTTTCTTGGGGACGACGACTGGGTTGGCGAGCCATTCAGGATGGCGCACCTCTCGGATGACCCCAGCT
Source organism: Elymus sibiricus (assembly GCA_039707655.1). Lineage (NCBI taxonomy): Eukaryota > Viridiplantae > Streptophyta > Magnoliopsida > Poales > Poaceae > Elymus > Elymus sibiricus. Next base: position 209,250,500 of record CM077670.1, read on the forward strand.
TCTTGGAGCTTCTGAACTTCCTTGACGATGAAATACTGCTTCTCTGGCGCCTGGCGCTGTGCTTTTTGCTTGATGGGTCGTGCATTGGGGCACACCGCTAAGTGGTGCTCGATCACCTCCCTCGGCACACCGGACAAGTCAGATGCTTTCCAAGCAAAAACATCCGAGTTCGCCCGAAGGAAGGTGACGAGCATGCTTTCCTATGCAGGAGGAAGGCCAGCGCCGATGGTGAAGGAAGGGCCGGAGCCGCTGCCGTCCACCGACACCTTCTTCGTCTCGGCGCGGTCCTGAGAGAAAAGCTGTTTCTTCTTCGCGGGCATGGCCTCAGGAGGCTCGACCGCGTCGTCGTCGGCCGGATGCGCGACAGCGGTGGCTTTGTAGGCGCGCTCGAGGGAGCAGACCGCGTCCTTCTCGTCGCAGGCGACAGTGATGATGCCGTTATAGCCAGGCATCTTGAGGACGTTGTAGGCGTGATGGGTCGCCGCCATGAACCTGGCGAGAGCTGGGTAGCCCAAGATGGTGTTGTAAGGCAGGCCGATGTGCGCCACGTCGAAGTCGATGAGCTCGGTATGGTAGTTCTTGTGGGTGCCAAAGGTGACAGGAAGGCGCACTTGCCCCAGAGGGATGGTGGAGCCGTCGGTCACTCCGGAGAAGGGCCTGGTCGGCATCAGTTGGTCGTAGGGCACCTGGAGCATCTCGAAAGTTTCGATGGAGATGTCGTTGAGGCCAGCGCCTCCGTGGATGAGGGTCTTGGTGACCGCGACGTTGCTGATGGTGGGAGTGCACAACATGGGGAGTGCGCCTGCGGAGGCCGTGGACTTGGGGTGGTCTATGGAGTTGAAGGTGATGGCGTACTGCGACCACTTGAGGGGCCGCGCGGCCTCAGGCCTCGGGGGGCAGCATTCACTTTGCGATAGAACAGCTTGAAGTGGCGGTTGGACTCGGGGGCGTGAGCCCCGCCAAGGATGCAGGTGACCGTGCGAGGCTCCTGGTAGCCCCCAGCGCCCTCATCGGGCTGGTTGATGTCGTTCCTCCGGGGTGGCGGCGGCAGCGGCGGGAGAGCGGCATTGGCCTGAGGGTTCGCCTCGCGATGCTGGTCTCGCCAGGCGGCCTCACGAGGCTGGTCGCGCCAGGCAGCCTCACGAGGCTGGTCGCGCCCTGGTGGAAGTTGCCGCTGCCGTTGCGGCTGTCCCAGCGGTTGCCGCCGCAGCCACCTCCGCGACCGGCGCCGCGGCCATTGCGCTCGTCTCGGCAGCCCTGGCGCTCGTCGCGGAGTAGCTTGAGCTCCTGGCAGTCTTTAGTGCTGTGGGAGCGCACGTTGTGGTAGGCGCAGAGCGGCTGGCCGTCTTTCCTGGGCTCGTTATGGTCATGGCCGCGCTTCTGCTTGGGCTCCGCCGCAAGCACGACAGGGCCCTTACGCTTGACGTCTTTGTTCTTGGTCTTGGCAGCCTTGAGCGCCACGTCGGGGTCGTTGTGGACGAAGAGGCGACCTTCTTCAGCCTTGGCGCACTTGTCGGCGAGGTCGAGCAGTTCAAGCACCGAGTCTAGCTCGTCGTTGATGGTGTGCTTCTCGCGCATCTTGATGTCCATGACGCCGGTGGAGAACGCAGAGATGACGGCCGCGTCGGAGGCGCACGGTATCTTGTTGCACACTTGGCTGAAGCGCTGGATGTACTTGCGGAGGGTCTCATCTGGGCGCTGCCGCATGTGCCGCAGGTCGTTGATGGTGAGGGAGTGGTCTTGCGTGCCCTTGAAGTTGGCGATGAACTGGCTGCAGAGCTCGGCCCACGATGAGATGGATGCCTCAGGGAGGTTCATGAGCCAGGAGCGCGGGCCGTCCTTGAGGGCCATGGGGAACAAGTTTGCCATGACCTTGTCGTCGCCGTTCGCCGCCTCGACGCTCAGCGCGTAGAGCTGAAGGAACTCCGCAGCATTGGGGGTGCTGTCGTAGCGCGGAGGTAGCTCAGGCTTGAACTTCGCGGGCCACACCACCATACGTAGCTCGCGTGTGAAGGCGCGGTAGCCCACACCGCTCGAGGGGACACCGCCGGCGAGGGTGGCGTGGTTCTGGCGCCCTACCACCGGAACCTCCTGGACGGCCTGGTCCTGGCGTTGGCGCTGCCGCTCGAGGAGCACTCGCACATCGGGGGGAACACGTCGGATGATCTGGCAGTTGGCCTCGTCACGGACTGGTGGGGACGCACCACGGGACGGCTCGTGCTCCCGCGCGTTGCACTGGGCCCACCGAGCTCGTCGCGCAGAGGAGGCGGCGGGGGAGCGCCGTGCGCCAGGTCCACAGCGTGAGACGGCGGAGGGCGGAGCAAGTGGGAAGGCGCCGGAGTGTCCCCGGTGGCATTGACGAGCTCGGTGATGCGACCAAGCCAGGTGTCGTAGCCGGCGTTAGCTGGACGGTAGCGGAGCAGCTCGCGCGCCATGAGTAGCGTGGCCTACGCGTTCGGCGGCCCACGGTGGGTGAGGGAGGAAGAGGCCGTTGCAGTGTGGCCGTTCGCCTTCTCGGAGGGGTGCAGGGAGGAGTCCTGCTGCTCGCCGGCAGCGGGGTCGGTGGCGGCGGCAGCCTCGACAGGGCGGCGGCGGTTGCCGCGGGCCACCGACTCCGTTTGAGCCATGCAGCCAGCCCTGCGCTCAGCGCGCTCGCGGTGTGCGTCAGCCATGAAGCTGGTGGAACGGAGGGTGGAGCGGAAGAACAGAAGCGCACCCCTACCTGTCGCGCCAAATGTCGGAAGTGGGGCTCCGGGGACCCAAAGGTTCGAACACTGGGGTGAGCTTATTCCTACCTCTTCGTCCCCTACCACGGCTAAGCTACGGTGAAGCTACGACGGGTGCGCGCTAGTGAGGAGCGGACCGTGGACTCAGCGGTTTACCCAGGTTCGGGCCACCTTGCGGTGTAAATCCCTACTCCTGCTTGGTTTTGATTGTAGTGAGCCAGAGAGCGTTCTCGCGTACAAGGTAGGAGAAGAAGGAGTCGACCGAATCAGATCCCCCTACCACGATGGCTGCACTGTCCCTTTATACCTTCCTTGGTCCTCTTCCTCCTCAAAACTTAGGCGGGAAGGGTTGCCACACTTGGCGGGTTTTGAAGGGGACAGGCGCTCAGGCTATCCTGACTAAAGGCGGTCTTCACCTGCAAAAGCATGATCCATGACGCGCCGGTGGGCTCGGTGATGACCTCCGCCCCGTGCGCCCGCCGTCTTGGTCTTCTTTCGCCGATCGGGCAACCTTTGGGGTTGCTTTGGGAAGGGGACTGCTGGCCTTGCTCCCTTAAGACAAAAGGGGAAACCCTCTTCATCCGCACCTGCTGGCACGGCCTCTGTCACCGTTCGTCGCCGTGCACATCACCCACGTGATGGGCTTGAGACCGCGCGGCTGAGCCGAACAACCCTTGTCTTGAGCGCCTTCGGGAGGAAGCCTCGGGAGGCCACCTCGGGAGGCCGCCTTGCCAGGCGTTGCGCCCTGGGCCAAAGGCAGACAGGCCTGGATACCCTGGGTTCCATGGGCCCGACAATGCGGGAGCCTGAGCTCCGCCTAGGATGCATGCCACCCCACGAGGCTCTTGATAGCCCCCGGCTTCTTGGTCGGGCTGGTTGCCATCATTCCGTCGCGGCGGCGGCGGCAGCGGTGAAAGGGCAGCATTGGCCTAAGAGTTGGCCTCATTAGGCTGGTCACGCCAGCCCTGGCGGAAGTTGCCGTTGCTGTTGCAGTCTCCCCAGCGGGCACCATTGCGGCCACCTCCACGGCCGGTGCCGCGCTCGTTGAGGTCACTGCGGCGGCCGAGACGCTCGTCGCAAAGCAACTTGAGCTCGTGGCAGTCTTCAATGCTGTGGGAGTGCGAGTTGTGGTAGGCGTAGAGAGAGCGGTTGTCTCTTTTGGGCTCGTCTTGCTCATGGCCGCGCTTTTGCTTGGGCTCCGCCGCGAGCACGGCAGGGCCCTTGCGCTTGACGTCCTTGTTCTTGGCCTTGGCGGCGTCCGGCGCCGCGTCGGGGTCGTTGTGGACGAAGAGGCGGCCCTCCTCGGCCTTGGCGCACTTGTCGGCGAGGTCGAACAGCTCGAGCACGGAGTCGAGCTCGTCATTGATGGCGAGCTTCTTGCGCATCTGGACGTCCATGACGCCGTTAGAGAATGCAGAGACGATGGCAGCCTCGAAGGCACGCGGGATCTTGTTGCGCACTTGGCTGAAGCGCTGGATGTACTTGCGAAGGGTCTCATCAGGGCGCTGGCGCACAACGCACAGGTCATTGAGCGTGAGGGAGTGCTTGTGCGTGCCCTTGAAGTTGGCGACAAACTGCCGGCAGAGTTCGCCCAACGAAGAGATGGACGCCTCGGGGAGGTTCATGAGCCAAGAGCGCGGGCCATCCTTGAGGGCCATGGGGAACCAGTTCGCCAAGACCTTGTCGTCGCCGTTCGCCGCCTCGATGCTCAGGGAATAGAGCTACAGGAACTCCGCAGGGTTGGGGGTGCCGTCGTAGTGCTGAGGGAGGTTCGGCTTGAACTTGGCGGGCCACACCACGCGACGCAGCTCACGGGTGAAGGCACGGCAGCCCACGCAGCTGGAGGGGACGCCGCCGGCGAGGGCGGCGCGGTTCTGACGGCCGGCGGCTGGGACTTCTTATATGGTCCTGTCATGGCACTTGCGCTGTTGCTTGAGGAGGACGCGTGCGTCGGGGGGGCGCGCGCTGGACGATCTGGCAGCTGGGCTCGCCATGGTCTGGCGAGGAAGCCCCGCGGGAGTGCTCATGCGCCCATGCGTCGCGATGGTGTTGGGCGCCCTCGTCATGCGGAGGAGGCGGAGTAGGCATGTCGTGTGCCATGTCCCCGGCGCGAGACGGCGGGGGGCGGAGCGAGTGAGAGGGCACCGGGGCGTCGCCTGCGGTGTTGACGAGCTCGGTGATGCGGCCGAGCCAGGCGTCGTAGCCGGCGTCGGTGGGGCAGTAGCGCAGGAGCTCGCGCGCCATGAGCAGCGCGGCCTGCGGAGTCGGCGCGTTGCGGCGAGCAATCGAAGAGGCCGTGGTGGTGTGGCCATCCGCCTGCACGGACGAGTGGAGCGAGGATGCCTGCTGCTCCCTTGCAGCGGGGTCGGTAGCGGCGCCGGCGCCGCGGCGTCGACGGTCGTCGCGGGCGACGGGCTTAGTCTGGGCCACCCTGGCAGCTCGGCGCGCGTAGCGCTCGCGGTGAGCGTCGGCCATGGCAGCGAGGAGGAGGAAAGAACCGGAGTCGTCCCCCCTACCTGGCGCACCAAATGTCAGAGCCTGGACTCCTAAGGTTGTAGGATCGAAAGTATGTCTAGAGGGGGGTGATTAGACTACTTGACCAAATAAAACTTAACCTTTTCCCAGATTTTAGTTGTAGGCAGATTTTAGCAATAGTACATGTCAAGCATCACCCTACACATGCAATTCTAAGAGTATAGCAGCGGAATGTAAGCAATTGCATAAGTATGTAGAGAGGGGGTAGGAGATTTCAAACGCAATGAAGACATGGCGGTTTTTGGCGTGGTTCCGATAGGTGGTGCTATCGTACATCCACGTTGATGGAGGCTTCAACCCACGAAGGGTAACGGCTGCGCGAATCCACGGAGGGCTCCACCCACGAAGGGTCCACGAAGAAGCAACCTTGCCTATTCCACCATGGCTTACGTCCAGGAAGGACTAGCCTCACTCGGGGTAGATCTTCACGAAGTAGGCGATCTCCTTGCCCTTACAAACTTCTTGGTTCAACTCCACATCTGGTTGGAGGCTCCCAAGCGACACCTAACCAATCTAGGAGACACCACTCTCCAAAAGGTAATAGACGGTGTGTTGTTGATGAACTCCTTGCTCTTGTGCTTCAAATGATAGTCTTCCCAGCACTCAATCACTCCTCACAGATTTGGCTATGGTGGAAGAAGGATTTGAGTGGAAGGCAACTTGGGAAAGGCTAGAGATCAAGGTTCAAATGGTAGGAATGGAATATCTTGATCTCAACACATGAGTAGGTGGTTCTCTCTCAGAAAATGTATGGTGGAAGTGTAGGCACGTTCTGATGGCTCTCCTTCCTGAGAAGGATGGGGTGGAGGGGTATATATAGCCTCCACACAAAATCCAACCGTTACACACTTTTGACCCAACTCGGTGGCACCGAAACGATAATCTCGGTAGCACCGAACTGTGTAAAAAATATGAACTTTAGGAATCTCGGTGGGACCGATACGAACAACTCGGATGGACCGAAGTGCAATGGCTGAGGGCAATCCTCATCTCGGTGGCACCGATTGCATCAACTCGGTAGGACCGAAGTGAAGCAATAAGGCAACAGAGAGTTGGCAAGCCATCTCGGTGAGACCGATTTGCAAACTCGGTGAGACCGAAGTAAATGCAAACGATTACAGAGAGTTGGCAAGGCCATCTCGGTGGGACCGAGATCCATTTCGGTGGATCCGATTTGTTAGGGTTTGGCAGTGGCTAAGTCTTGGATGAACTCGGTGAGGCCGGATTGGAAATTTCGGTGGGGCCGAGTTGGACTTTGGGTTTTGGACATATTTGGGATAGAGAGAGTGGTTGACGGTTTAGGAATGATGTCAGTAAGCACTTGAGCAAAAAGACCATTAAGCAACACCTCATCCCCTTTTAATAGTATTGGCTTTCCTATGGACTCAATGTGATCTTGGATCACTAAACCAAAAATGTAGAGTCTTGATCCTTGCCAATTCTTGTCCTTAGCATTTTGAGGGGTCCACATCTCTAGTCCATGCCATGCTAATCATTGAACATCCTGAAATCTGAATCATGAATGGATATTAGTTCAATGAGATATATGTTGTTATGAATTACCAAAACCACCAAGGGAGCAAATGTGCTTTCAGAGGTCTAGGGGTTCGAACACTGGGGGGCAAGCTAGCTCTCTCCAACCAACGGTGACCACGGCGAGGCTACGACGAGAGCGCTACGTGGGAGCACGATAGAGGACACGATGGTTACCCAGGTTCGGGCCACCTTGCGGTGTAAAACCCTACTCCTGCTTGTGGTTAGGATTGCTATCGGCGAGGAGGAGTTCTCGCGTACAAGGTAGAAGATGAAGGAGTCGACCCAAAAGAAGATCCCTCTACAATGGCAGCTCTGGCCCCTTTTATAGCCGCCATGCTCCTCTTCCCCCAAAAACTAGGCGGGAAGGGCTGCTACACTTGGCGGATTTTGAAAGCGGACAGGCGCTCAGTCTATCCTGACTAAAGGCAGTCTTCGCCTGCAAAAGCATGATCCATGACACGTCGGTGGGCTCGGTGGTGACCTCCGCCCTGCGCGACTTGCTGTCTTGCTCTTCTTTCACCAAACGGGCAGTCCTTGGGACTTGCTTTGGGGGTGGGCAGCTGGGGATGCCCCCTTGGCACCAAAGATGAAAGCTTCTCTATCCGCGCCCACTGGCACGGCCTCTGCTGCCCTTCGTCGCCATGCGCGTCACCCACGTGGTGGGCACGGGACCGCGCAATCGATGTCAAGCAAGATGGCTTCGGGCGCCTGGCTCGGGAGGTGCCTCGGGAGGCAGCCTCACGAGAGAACCTCGTGAGGCTCCTGCTTCTGCCGCGGCTAAGTGCCGGCAGGGCATGTCTAGAGGAGGGGTCCTCGGGAGGCTACAGCCTCGGGAGATGTCTTCACTTCGCGGCGCCCTTAGAATGGGCCGCGTCTTGGGCCTTCGTCAGGCGTCGTTTCCTGGGCCGCAGGCTGACGGGCCGGGGTACCCTGGTTCCCAGTGGCCCGACAAAATTTGGTGACAACATTTTGTATAGGAAAAGACCAAACGGGGTGAAATTGAAGTGCATCTACCAGGAAGATGGATAGAGGCTGTTGGAAGAGATGCATGAAGGGATGTGTGGCTCTCATATTGGGTCACGCACGCTTGTTGGCAAGGTGTTCCATCAAGGGTTCTATCTGGCCGACAGCCCTTCAAGACGCCTTGGCGGTGGACATCTTTGCGAAGCATGCCAGTTCCACTCCAAGGACATCCACCAGCCAGCTCAAGCCCTCCAAACCATCCCTCTTTCCTGGCCTTTCTCGTTCTGGGGGCTCGACATCATCGGCCCCTTCCCCCGTGCTACCGGGGCTTTGAATTCTTGTACGTTGCAATCGACAAGTTTACAAAGTGGCCTGAGGTAGAGCCAGTGAGAAAGGTAATGACACAGTCATCTATCAAGTTCCTCAAAGGATTGGTTGCTCATTTTGGTGTACCCAACGGGATCATCACCGACAACGGCACCCAGTTCACGAGCCGCGCTTTCACAGCATATTGCCAAGAACTTGGAAATAAGATCTACTACGCCTCTGTTGCTCACACAAGGAGCAATGGACAAGTAGAGAGGGCAAACGCAGAAGTGCTGCGTGGTCTTAGGACCAGAACTTTCGACAGGCTGCACAAGTGTGGAAGGCGCTGGGTGGAAGAGTTGCCGGCGGTTCTTTGGTCAATCAGAATGACACCAAGTCGAGCCACCGGCCAGACACCCTTCTCCCTGGTATATGGTGCAGAAGGGGTGCTCCCCACGGAACTCAGATATGGGTCGCCTCGAGTTTTGGCCTTCGATGACGAGGATCAAGATGAGCTACGGCAAGATGATGCCACACTCCTTGAGGAAGATCGTTTCCAGGCTGCTGTCCATGCTGCACGGTACCAGCAAGCTTTGCGCCGCTATCATAGCCGCAAAGTCAATGCCAGGAACCTTGAGGAAGGTGACCTTGTTGTTCGTCGGATCCAGTCCACGAAGGGTAAAAACAAGTTGATGCCAAAGTGGGAAGGCCCTTGCCAGGTGATATGAGTCACTAGGCCCGGCGCCGTCCGCCTAGAGACCGAAGATGGCACTCCTGTGCTCAACTCATGGAATATTGAGCATCTTCGCAAGTTTTACCCGTAAGGTGCGGTTGCCGGGCTGCCCATCAACCTCTTTTGTAAAAGTTTGCTGGCAAGGCATGTAATCCTTTGTACAGAGCCGGGCGCAGATCCTGTGCACAATGAATAAAAGCTAAGTGTTTCACAACTCTTTCTCAAAGTCCATATTTATTTATATGTTGCAGGCAGTGTTGTGCTACATTTTACCTTGCATAGGATGATGAACTAACCGTCAAGGTTCCAGCCTCCTCTTTCCTCTTCTTTCTTTTTCTCAAAGGACATAAGGGTTCCTCGCGTGCAAGTTTCCCGGGGGGAGTGACGGTATGGATACCAAGTGACGTTCAAGATATCGTTCTACGACAAGAAGTACAACAAAGAAAAAGCTAGGTTGAAAATCTTTGAAATAAATTCTTTGTTGTAGTTGCAATTTCTCCTTGAACGATTTTGGCCTTTGTATGAGAAACCTGCATGCTACGGAACCTTGTCGTGATCAGCTACGCTCTTACTTTGTTTTGATTCCGCTCAACAACTTATGTGGCTGCATTGTGATCGTCAAGTGTAACCTTGCCGGCAACGGCACTTCCGGCAAGCTGCTAAGGACCCGTTCCTCAAGCACTTGCAGCAAGAGTGCGTGCACCGGCAAGATTCCGGCAAGCGTAGGGTACAAAAATCATGCAAAGACAGAATAAGACAAGAGGAATAGCATGCATACATCCATTCGGAACACAAGTCATATTACATCAAAAGCACTGTACAGTTCTATGATAGATTTCTCTTTTACATAGACTTCACTTGTGACAAGCTGGTACGAGAAGAATTAGTGCCTTTGCTGGCCCTCTGTCTTGGGGATCTGGCCGACCCTGTCGGCGATGGGCACGACAAGCTCTTCGGCGGCCTTGGTGTCAGCTCCCTTTGGCAGGCTGGTGAAGACTTTGGAGAGATCAACGCTTGGGTTCCGGTACACCACCTTGACGAGCACCTTGAAGAGGACGTCCCGGCAAAGCTTGCGGGATTCGCTGGCAAGGTGTGCGGCTCGAGCTTCATGGTGCTTTTCCAGCGCCTCTTTCAAGCTTTCGAAGAAAAGAGAAAGCCTGGCGCTGGCGGTGTCCCCTTCGGTGGTGGAGTAGTGGTATTCCAGCAAGCGCATGGCGGAAAGCTGTGTGGTGAGGTTCTCCGCAGCAACCACAAGACGATCAGTCCAAAGCTTGTAGGCATTCTTGAGCTCGTTGAAGGTGTTGGTGGTGCTCGCGACCAAGGACTTCTCATCTTGGAGGTCCTTCGTCAAGATCTTCTCGCGCTCCTTGGCGGCGTCAAGGGATTTCTCCAAGGAAGTCAGCTTCATCTTGTGATCTTCAATCGTGTCGTTGGCCTTGGTGAGCTCTTGCTTCCTGGCGGATACTGAAGTTTGTAGCTCCACCAAGGTGTGAGTTGCCTTCTCTGTATCTGCTTTGAGCGCCAATATCTCCTTGCCGTTGGTGGCGACATCTGCTTTGAGCGCTCGCACCTTGCCTTCTAGCTCGGTCTTGGCGGCCTCTGCGGCTTCGGCAGCATCGATGGCATCCTTGATCTTGCTGGCATGCTCTGTAGCTTGAGCTTCGATGGCCTCTTTGTGCTTGCAGTCCAGCTCCTGGATCTGCTGTGAAATGAGTGCTTGGATCTCATTATCTTTGCCGTGAAGCGTAGCGGCAAGCTCTTATTCATGAGCGTCAATGCCAACCTTGCGCTCATTCAATCCTGCCTCGGTTGCCGCTATCCTCTGCGCAGCCTCCTCCCGTGCCTTGTCGGCCTCCGCCTTCTCCAAAACAAACTGTTCCTTGGCCTTGGCAAGCTAGGTTTGGCGTTCATGGAGCTCTTGGAGGCATTCTGCATACCAGACTTGCGTTTCCTCCACCCGTCTCTTGAACTCCTCTTCCGCCTTGTCGAGGATGGCAGCCCTGGAGTCCAAGCTCTCCGTCCTGCTGCGATAACATGCCTGGAGCTTTTGGAAGTTCTCGCCCATGGCCTTGAGGAGCTGCTGCTCTTTAGTGTCGTTGGTGTTGGCATGCGGCTCATTGACGACCTCGAGTCCATCAGCGGCAATGATCTCATCATCCAACACTTCTCCTTCTGTGGGCGCCCCGATGCTTGACGTCCCAGGGAGGCTGACAAACAAGTTGTCGCCAACCTTCAGGTATGGGCTTGAGAAGGGCTCTTCAGATGTCGAAGGGTGGTCGTCCGCGACTGCTTTGTCGGTTAGGATCGCCCTCATGGCCAAGCCAGCGCTTGGCGCTCCTGAGATAGGGATGTCTTCAGGCGCCTCGGCACTCTTGTTGCCGCCCTCTTCAGTAGTGTCCTTAGCGGCCTCTTCGTGAGCGACCTTGGTGGCCTCCTCATCAGTCCTCCCGACGGCCTCATCAGCAACAATGTTGCTGGCCTCATCGGCGGCGTCCCTCGCGATCTCCTCGATGGTAGAGTCGATGTCCATTTCATCAGATGGAGGCGGATCTGAAAGAATGGAGAAGAGAGAAAATCAGGATTCAGATCAAGTTCAAGAAAACAAAAATGAAGATTAAGAGAGAAAAGTGCTTAATGGCAGAAGGCTTACCGGGCTGAGACTGTTGAGAGGGAACATTTTCCTCTCCGACAACCAGGTTGTCGTTGCCTGGTTGCCGGCAGCTTCAGTTGTCGGCACTTCATCAGCGCGAACAGGCTCGTCTGTAGAAGTCCTTGCCGGAGAGCCGCCTGCAGGGGCAGTGGCTAACGGAGACGTCCCAGTTAGATCTGCCTCCGGGCGATCCTTGATACGTCTCCAACGTATCTATAATTTTTGATTGTTCCATGCTATTATAGTATCAATCTTGGATGTTTTATATGCAATTATATATCATTTTTTGGGACTAACCTATTAACGCAGTGCCCTGTGCCAGTTGCTGTTTTTACTTGTTTTAGCCTTTTTAGAAAATCATTATCAAAAAGAGTCCAAACGAGAAAAAAAAACTTTGGATTAATTTTTTCTGGACCAGAAGAGACCCACGAAGCTTCGGGAGAAGACCAGAAGAGCCACGAGGAGGCGACGAGCCTGGAGGGCGCGCCCAGGTGGTAGACGCGCCCCCAGGCTTGTGGGCCCCTCGTAGTCCCTCCTGACCTAATTCCAGTGCTATATTTCCCAAATATTCCCAATATACCAGAGAGATAGAAGAGAAACCTTTCCACCAGCGCTAGCCTCTGTTCTTCCGCGATCCCATCTGGAGGCCTTTTTCGGTACTCTGCCGGAGGGGAATCAATCACGGAGGGCTTCTTCATCAACCTTGCTGCCCTTCCGATGATGTGTGAGTAGTTTACCACAGACCTACGGGTCCATAGCTAGTAGCTAGATGGCTTCTTCGATCTCTTTGATGTTCAATACCATGTTCTCCTCGATGTTCTTGGAGTTCTATCCGATGTAATCTTCTTTTGCGGTGTGTTTGTTGGGATCCGATGAATTGTGAGTTTATGATCAGATTATTCATAAGAAATATTTGAGTCTTCTCTAAACTCTTTTATGCATGATTATTATAGCTTTGTATTTCTCTCCGATCTATCGATTTGGTTTGGCCAACTAGATTGGTTTATGTTGCAATGTGAGAGGTGCTTTGTGATGGGTTCAATCTTGCGGTGCTCAATCCCAGTGACAAAAGGGGACATGACACGTATTTGTATTGTTGCCATTAAGGATAAAAAGATGGGGTTTAATCATATTGCTTGAATTTACTTTGTCTGCATCATGTCATCTTGCTTAAGGCATTACTCTATTTCATACTTAATGCCCTAGATGAATGCTGGATAGCGGTCGATGGGTAGAGTAATAGTAGTAGATGCAGGCAGGAGTCGGTCTACTTGTCTCGGACGTGATGCCTATATACATGATCATTGCCATGAATCCGTCATAATTATTTGCTTTTCTATCAATTGCCCAACAGTAATTTGTTTACCCACCGTATGCTATGAGTTCGAGAGAGAAGCCTCTAGTGAAAACTATGGCCCCCGGGTCTACTTTATCATATATAAAAAACCTAAAAATACCTTACTGCAATTATTTACTTTTATTTTATTTAGCATTTTAGTTTATCTATCTATCACTATCAGAATTAATCCTTGCAAATAACCGCTAAGAGGATTGACAACCCTCTTATTTGCGTTGGGTGCAAGTGTTTGCTTTTGTGTGTGCAGGTGCGCTTAACGGGATTTTGCTTGGTTCTCCTACTGGATTGATAACCTTGGTTCTTAACTGAGGGAAATACTTATCTCTACTATACTTCATCATCCTCTACTCTTCGGGGAAATACCAACGTAGTCTACAAGTAGCATTCCTCCTCGTGGTGCTCTTCTCCTGCTCCTGTGCCGATGTCAGCGGTGAATATCTCAACACCAACACTTGCCAAAGGAAAGTGAATAGTGGCCTCACGCTGGGGGCTGCCACTACAAAAAAACACTTTTGTGATGATATGTCTTTGTCACAGTAGGTCAAGTTTTCTATCATGCATGTACATCCGTGACAATTTTATGACAGAATCAAGATAGTCATACCTGTGCTGTCGTAGAAGTGTTCCATGACAATACTCAAATTATCATCACGGAAGTGTCCACTTCCAGGACGATAAATGTCATGTCATGGAAGTGTTTTCGTCAAGGGCGACCGACACGTCACATCCACCATAATGGGTCACCGTTAAGCTATCAGGTGCGGCTTTGGATTCGATAACCCGTTAGCAGCCCTGACCAATGGCGATTTTCCACGTGCAAATTTCTCATTCGCCGGCGGATCCACGTGTCAACTCGGTGTTGCGACATATGTCATCCATTCATTGGACGGGAGACGCCTATGGTACGTCGACATGTGGCACGGCCCAACAGTGGCCCATTTAGGTTAAAAAGGCCGGCCCAGTCAAAATAAGCGGGCCGGCCCATTTACGGCCTACTTTCGTCTGGCCCATTTAAAAAACGGCCCATACGAGATCTGCCAATTCGGCCCGTCAATGCCTGTTAACAATTTCACACCATTGCGGCCCATCGTCTGTTCCAGCCCGTTAACAGCCCGCTATGTCTTTGGGCTCATTTGCCGGCCGACGTTCTTTCGGCCTGTTAGAGGCCCATTATAGAGATGGGCCAATTTCCAGGCTGTACGTCTTTCAGCCCGTTAGAGGCCCATTATAGGCATGGGCCAAATTCCTGGCGGTATGTATTTCGGCCTTTTAGCAGTCCATTAGCAATTTGGGCCAGCTTCCATCCTGGTGTATGTTTCGACCTGGTAACGGCCCACACCGTAGTTGGGCCATTTACATTCCGACCTGACTTTCGGCCTCTTAGCGGCCCATGTTCTCCATGGCCCAATTCCAGCCCGACATGACTTTCGGCCTGTTAAAGGGCCATTCTGTATATGGGCCAACATATGGCCCGATTGGCTTTCGGCCTGTTAACGGCCCATCAAGGAAATGGGACAAGACTCAACAGACGATCATTTTGGCCTGCTAGTGGCCCGTGGGCTCGTTTCCATTATAGCGGGCCTATCTAGCGTTCGGCCTACTAATGGCCTGGTAAGAGCCCACATTACGATGGGCCCACATTCGAGCCCCAAATCCATTTCTGCCATGCGACAGCCCATGATTGTAACGGGCCTCGTAGATTGGAACATCCGAGCAATTATTAGCCCATGTAGATTGGGCCTGTTGGACGCTGTTACTACGATAGCATATATAACAACATAGAACTATCCTAACCTAGAATCCCCTCAAAAAAAACCTACACTATACAATAAAGAGATTTAAGGCATAGAAATGAAGAATAATCCTACACTATACAATAAAGAAATTATAGCAAATTACATCCACTGGGCATCATAGTTCGCCAACAGTGATAATAAAGCGTAAACAAATAGCAAATTACATACACAAGGCACATACAGCTCATACATCATGGACACGCATCAACACAACTTACCATTTGAACTATAATATCTTCAGAATATAGAATTGGCCGGATTCAGATAGCACAAATTTCAGTCTACAAAATCTCCACTTTCTTTGTGGTTTCCTCAGTCTCTTGTTTCATTTTTTTGACTGTTGCATCTTTTGTTTGCACCTCCAATCTCAACATGTTGATTAAATCTTGAGACTCATATGCACGCTATCTTGCCGCCTCTAGTTGACGCTCTAGAACATCATCACATTCTAATTCCAATCCATAATCATTTGGTAACGGCCATGCCGCACTGCTCTCTGAGAGCTTTGTGTTGATGTCAGTTTATCTTGAAATGTTTCGGTAAGTACACATGACTACAACAAAAATATAGTTACAACAGTGAAGCTAGCAAGACAGACTATCTTGTACATAGCAAAACAGGACTAACAATAATGCACACGTCATGAAGCTTAAGCAGGTCATATTTTAAAAAGTATAAAGATGGCAGTCTGTGCAGGCCGCATACAGAAATCTCTCTTAGCTCACCAAAGGAGCATGATGTTGGGGCCAAATCCAAAACACAGACAGGTTACAAATTTAAACCACGCACAGCTACTGAACATTAGATATATCTTGCGTATAAGTAAGCAAGCAGTTAGCCATTGTGTAGCTAGCTCATATTAACTAGCTGGAACATTGTGTGCCATGTTTCAAAAGAGTCTTAGGGAGCATAATGAACTCTAGAGGGATTCATACAAACGTACTACAGCAAGCAAAACTATGCAATCATTAGCCTCGTATAAACTAGATTGTGAGCCTCAGGCAGTAATAGTTGGTTAATGGACTTCAAAGCTTCAGGCACACTTCGCCAGAGTAATGAAATGGTAAGGCATTTAATTATGTCAACTAATAGTTATACAAGTACCCTACAAGAGGCAACATTGTTTGGGCATCTAATTAACTGAGGACAAATAAAGAAATTGAAAAGAGCAATTTTGCCTGAAGCAAATAAGTAATTGAACTGTTGTGTTGGCAGCATGCATACATGCATGCCTCAATAACATCCTTGGCCTAGCTACATTTGAATCAACTGATGTATCTTCTATATAATGGAACAAGTAATGTAACATTGTTTGCCCCCTATGAAGTATCTCGACTAGTATGCACTCAAGATCCTAGTAATGATAGGGAGGCTAATGATGTGAACATGCAGTTGGTTATGACATTTATGACATCGAGAACTCTACCATAGCAGGAAAGAGTTTCTCACTCTGTTCACTAATATAAGATGTTTTAGATATTTAAATGTAGACTACATCCGTACTGAAATGAGTCAATAGACACATTAAAATGTGTTTACATACATCTAATTTAGGAAAAAGTTAGAACATCTTATCTTATAATAGTGAGCGGAGGGAGTATTAATCAATGGCCCAATGACTAGGTTACAGGTGAAGGACCCTATGCAAGTACAATGTCAGCAAATAGGATGTCCTGATAATTGTAATACAGTGACTTACCATAACTGGTTGTACAGGCTCAATGCCGCTCCTCCTTCTCTTGAAAGGCTCCTTCCTAACATCTTGTACATGGAAATCCAGAATCTTTGCTTCGTTGCACCCCCTCTGCAAGGTGACACAAACTAGTTATAGGTCTCCTTACATGGAAGATAAATATGCATACTTTCCAGTCTCTGGGCAACACCAAAGCATGAGTTTATAACAAAATGACACCACATAATGAAACATGCCACATCTCTAGCACACACTCAAATGAGCATTTACTATGTGTGCGCTATGTATAAACTAGGCGTACCTTCGTGAACTAGACCTCCACGTACTCTTGGGGAGGCTAGTTTAGTGTACAGGAAAACCTTTATGTCACCTATGAGTTATACAAGCCCCCACTACAGCAGCCATTAGTGTTTAAATCATTGACAGGTTCCGTTAGGTCATGAACAACAAGTAATCAAAGCGAACAGTTCTAGTATGGCTGGCTGATACAAACAAGCAATTGAACACATGTGTGAGCAAATCTTGCACACACTGAATTACATATCAAGAAAACAAGCATAGAAGGAGGCTTAAAGACCATCACTTGACTGACCTGTGACGCCCCGAGACCGAAGCTCCAGATGTCTTCCATTTATTCGTCGTCGTTGCCATGTCATTCGCTTGCGTGTTGCACTTGGCCATGTCATCATGTGCATTTCATCCGCATGTTTTTCAAAAACTTGCATCCGTTCGTAGTTGGCGTTCTCCCCGTTCCTTCCGTTGTCCGTTTCGAGTCCCGACACACTCGCACGTGCCCGCGGCACCTCCGAAATATTATTTTATAAGTGGGATAAAAATGTTCTCGGAATGGAGTGAAAGTTGGCGTGCGGTCTTATTATATTGTAGGTAGACCGCCTGCTAAATTTCGTCCCATTCAGAAGTTGTTTGATGCCCCAACGGATAACCTATAGCGGCACTATAGCCGGACAAAACGTCGGATGTTTTCGGTATTCCGAAAACCATGCCGGGCTGCCAACTTCCCTCTCATCTCAGCCCAACCATTCTACACAGCCCACCTGGCCCAGCCTAGACCCCCTCCATTTCGGACCGTCGGATCGTGATCGGAAGGTTCCGAAACAACCTCCAAATCCCTCTCCTAACCCCTCCTGCCTATATATGTGCAGCCTCCCCCTTCCATTTCTGTCAAAACCCTAGCCTAG
The DNA here is from genome assembly GCA_039707655.1 of Elymus sibiricus. Lineage (NCBI taxonomy): Eukaryota > Viridiplantae > Streptophyta > Magnoliopsida > Poales > Poaceae > Elymus > Elymus sibiricus. Next base: position 209,267,994 of record CM077670.1, read on the forward strand.
CCCCTCCACCTACCTCTAGCCGCCGCCACCTCCCTCAAATCCCGCACCTCCAGCCCAACACCGCCACTTGGCGCCGTCCCACGCGCCAGCCGCTGCCGCGCAGCCGCCCCGCAGCCAACCACGAGCCACCACGCGCCCCCTGCCTCCTTCCAGCCCGCGCCGGCCCGCCAGGCCCATCCGGGGCTCGCCCGAGCCCGCGCGTCGCCCGGCGCCGCCCAAGCCTCGCAGCTCCCTCGCCCCGCTCGATCTGGACCAGCAAGGGTCCCGAGCGCCTCGACCCCCGCGCGCTGCCACCCTCCGGCGACGTCGTCGGAGCTGCTAGCCGGAGCAGCAACTCCACCAGGCCAGATTTCCTCCTCGGGCCCCTCTCCTTCTTCCTTCCCTTCCTCTTCTCCATCTCGTCTCTCCCTGTCTCTGTTCCAGGAACGAACAGGAACCAGCCCATCCATGGCGCCACCGGAGTTGCCCCGCCGGATCAGGCCTCCGTTTGCCGCACCGCCGACGGATCTGAGGTGCCCGGCACTGGATCCGCCCATTTTCCCTCGCCTCGTCCCTCGCCGGTGCTCACCCTGGCCTCGCCATCCTAGCCTCCTTCCCCGCCGTCACCGTCGCCGTCGCCTCGGCTCTCCTCTGCCCCGCCGGGATCACCTCGTCCCGGATCCAGCCGTCCATCCATCCAAACACAGCCACGTGGACCTCTTTGTCCCGGATCCGTCTCGTCCCGATTTCCCGCGAGGCAGAAATACCACCGTCCCTGTTATTTCAACATCATATTGCCTTTTTGTGGACCTTGTATTTTTGTGCATGTTTGTCCGATGATGATGATCCTTATATGTAAATTGCTCTACTCTTCGTGCTCTACATGATGGTAGCATTTGTATTCATGATAGAAGTCATCTACATGTCATTATCTCTGATGCAAATGTGCCTCATGCTGTTGACTGCAGAAAACTGTTAATATTTGTCATTTTGTCATTTTTGTGCGATTTAATACATGCACCATATAAGCAACTTGTCAACATGACTTTGGAGCATTTTCATGTCTTCTTGCTGCTAGTATTTATTTCATGCCATGATATGCCTTGATGTGAGTGCTATGAGCTTGTAAACATGCCTAGTCAATGTTGTTGTTTTAAGTTAAACTGCCTGTGATAAAACTTGCCAACTTTGCTTGATGGTTGCCACTAATCTAGAGCTCATATGCATATGATTCCTTCGTGTGTTTTGGTCCATGTAATGTGTACTTTGACGCCATGCCCTTGGTTGTTATGTAATCTTACTGTAGCATGTCTCTTTCTTGCTCTCAAGTTGCCATCATGTTAAATCTGTCAACCTGTTAACAGAATGTTCCATTTCGTAAAAATCATAGTAATTAATCTGTGCATCCTATGAACTTTTGCCAATGGAGTGATTTTAAGATTGCCATGTCTACTGTATGCTCATGTCAATTTCATAAATATTAAAATTGCTATGCTTGCTGTTATGTGACTCCCAAGTCAGCATCATAATGTTGTTGACAGCATGCCCAGTTTTCTGTTAGTTCATGATTGCATATTGCCTTGATGATTGCCATGAATCTCTTGCTCCTATGATTATGCCCATGTTGTATGTTTTCATCTACATGTTGTGGACTTCCATGATGTGCCATTTGATGCCATGTTCTATCACTGTAGCATATTTATTTCATGCCTCCAACATGTCATCATATTAACTCTACTCATGTATATGCCCTGTTTAGCAGAACATTGCATTTTGCATGGATCATATTGACTTAACCTTGATGACTATGAACCTGAACCTTAAAGATAATTTGAAGTATGTCATGTCTACTTTAAGTGCATATCAAGTTTGTGCCCATCATGGTACTGTAGCTTGCTGTTTTGATGCTGGCAAAGTGCTAAGTTGCTGTTTTGGGCAGGTTGCTATTATAACTCGTGTTGCTTGTAGTTGTTGAACCGTTGCTCCGTTTTGATCATGTCCTATATAAAACTTGCTTAGAATTGTGTGTAGCTTCATATTTTCATGTTGCATCCTTGATTTGAGAGTGTGTTGTTGATGTTTCCATGCATTTTGTCCCATATGCCATGTTAAACTTGTTTAGCTCATATCTTCTAGACCGTAGCTCCGAATTAAATGATCTACATATGTAACTTGACTAGAAAAACATGTAGACCATCATGATGCATGTTAACTTGATGTTTAACAACTTTAACATTGTGTTTAATTCAGATCAGTACTACTTTCGAAATTTGCATATGGGGACCATCCGGAATTGTTATTTGTGTTTCCGGCCTCATTTAAACTTGCCTAGTTGTATGGATTGCTTATGCTTCATCTCTTGCCATGTTTAACAACATTTAATCTTGTCATGCATCATGTTTGGTTGTGCATCATGCCATGTTTATGCTTGTGTGTTTACCATATTGTTTGCTTCTTTCCGGTTGTGCTTCTTCTCGATAGTTCCAGTTTCATTGCGATTGTGAGGATTCGTTCGCCTACGTTAGTTTGTCTTCTTCATGAACTCGATCTTCTTCCGAGCAGGATTTCAGGCAAGATGATCATGACCTTGGATATCTTTACTATCTTTGCTTGCTAGTTGTCTCGTTGCTATCGCTATGTCACGCTTTCTACCACATATATGTCAGCCTCCCATATGCCATGATACAGCCTCTAACCTCCACTACCCAGCAAACCGTTGTTTCGCTATGTTACTGCTTTGCTCAGCCCCTTTCTTATAGCGTTGCTAGTTGCAGGTGCAGTTGCAGGTTATTCCATGTTGGGACATGGATATGTTGGGATATCACAATATCTCTTATTTAATTAATGCATCTATATACTTGGTATTGGGTGGAAGGCAAGGCCTTTTGCCTAGTGTTTTGTTCCACTCAAGCCGCCCTAGTTTCCGTAATGCTGGTGTTATGATCCATGTTTAGCGTTCCTCACATGCTCAGGGGAATGGGACCCTCTTGACAGTTCGCTTTGAATAACCGCTTCCAGCAAGGCCCAACTTTGGTTTTAACATTTGCCTACATAATAATACTGAATCAATTAATTAATTTTGCATAGGGGGTCGCGTCCCCGGGGATTCTTAATTCAACATAATACAGGTGGGCCAGTGCTGCTGGTGCTGGTCCAAAACAGAGCCACTTGCAGTACCTCCCTGGGCAACTGGGGTCTTTGGTAACCGTATGTAGTGTTCATCTGGTCGTGGCCTGAGACGAGATACACGCGGCTACTATCAGGGTGTCGGCACGCCGGGAGGTCTTGCTGGAATTGTGTTACCATTGTCGAAATGTCTTGTGCACCGGGATTCTGAGGATACTTCGGGCTATCTCGAGGTTGAGGTATTTCCACCGCAGCTTGTGTAGGCTTATGATGGGCCAGGTTGGAACACCCCTGCAGGGTTAAATCTTACGCGAAGCCGTGCTCGCGGTTATGTGGCACTTGGATATTTATAACCTCCGGTTGTAGAGAACTTGACACTAAATCCTAACTAAAATACACCAACCGTGTGCGTAACCATGACTGCCTCTTTTCGAGGAAGTTCAAGAAGAGAACACGGTGGGGTTATGTTTGACTCGTAAGTAGGTGTTCAGGATCACTTGGTGATCATTTGTAGTTTGCGACCGTTTTGCGTAGATGCTCTTCTTATTCTTGTACTCGTAAGTTAGCCACCATATAATGCTTAGTGCTTGCTGCAACCTCACCACTTTACCCTTCCATACCCATTTAAGCTTTGATAGTCTTGCTACCCATGGTTATGGGATTGCTGAGTCCTCGTGGCTCACAGATTACTACAACAACAGTTGCAGGTACAGGTAATTGCGATGTCTTGACGTGAGAGCGATGCTTGTTTGCTTTGGAGTTCTTCTTCTGCTTCTTCTTCTCCGTCAATCTGGGGATAGGTTCCTGGTCGGCATCCTAGGCTAGCAGGGTGGATGTCGTTCTTCTTTTTGTTTGACTTCATCCGTAGTCGGATGCTGCCCTTCTGTATGATGTTTGTTATGTATTGATGTATTCATGTGATGATTGTGTGTATTTGTTTGTATCCCCATCTATTATGTATGTGGTACGATTTAATGATATCCACCTTGCAAGCGTCTCCAATATGCGTTTCTACTCTTGGTGGGGCCTCCGAGTTCCTCGAGAATAGGATCGCATATTGGGCATGACATGACCAGATTTAGGAGGCATTTAAACATCATGTGCAATGTACGAACTAGCATAAACATTGCATATTTCAGATTCTATAATGAAATGCACATGTATTAGGTTATGCCATGTATGATGCCTAAATCTGCTCTATAGCAGGCAGGAGTGATTCATCATTGCAGGCACAATTGAATTGCAGGTTAAGGACCAGTTCTTTTCCACCTTTTGAGAGCTTATTGTCAAAATAAGCCATAAAAGCTCTAAAGAACTCGTTTTTGAGTTATGGGCTTGGCCTAAACTTATTTCCACCACCCGTTCCTTCACAATGAGAAAAAGCTTGGGGGGGTTGCTTCCCGTATAAGCTGACTTAAAATTGAAGGGGTATAGCCAATGTTTTTAAGGCAGTAAGGCAAGGCAAGGCGTTGGGGGGCGCCTCACTGCCTAAGCGATAAGGCATAAGGCAAGGCGGACGCCTTAGAGAGTTCTCTCTCTCAAAACAGGCTTTCGCCCCGCTTTATAAATAAAGCAACAGTCCGTACAAGCATCAGACACACATCCAACCAAACTGGATAGCCAGGGAAGCGGCACACTCATGCCCAAGAAAAGAAATAAGAAAAGGGAAAAAATCCACCCAATGGCAGCCGCGAAGCGGCCCTACGGAGAAGATAGTCGGCGCGCCGTAGCCTGAAGCGCGTCCAGCATGCTGTCAAGTCGATCCCGATCTCGCTGCCTATTGAGCGGGTGCCAGTGCTGCATAAAGGCAAGGAATTTGAAGAATGAGTCAGACGCCTGCTTCGGGAAGATCCGCTCAATAACCATCTTATTGCGAGTCGTCCAGAGGGTCCATGACATCGCCGCGAAGATCAGCCAAAATAGGCGGTGACGTCTCCCAGTTTGGTTAGCCCTGGACTGGAGGAATTTCGCTAGGTCCTGGGCCTCCCAGTCAGGCCGAAGAGCCTCGCGTATGAATGTCCAAAGGGCTCTCGCTGCCGTAAAGGTGAAAATGATGTGGGCCGCCGTTTCCGGCACCGCGCATAAGGGGCACATTCCATCCCCGGGACCATGCCTCTTACGCACCTCCGTCCCCGAAGGGATATGATCTCGGAGAAGTTGCCACACAAAGATCTTGATCTTTAGTGGCAAGGGGGCCTTCCACAGAGGCGGAAGCCAGGGGATGATGGGCGCGCGACATATCGCCTGGTATGCCGAGTTGATTGAAAATACCCTAGACGGTGATAGCCGCCAGGCCACGGTCTCCGGATGGTCCGGTAGCGCCTGTGGCAGGGCCTCAATAAGGCGGAGCCACTCAGCAGTTTCCACCGGGCCAAATGAGCGCCTGAACCTGACATCCCAATGCCCCAGGCGCCTGGCCGCAGAAACTAGAAGAGTAGGATCGGTGCATATGGAAAATAATACCGGGAACCCCATCCTTAGCGGCTCGTCCCCAACCCATGGGTCTAGCCAGAACTGTGTTCCCTCCCCATTGTCTATAGAGAATGAAATTCCTAGTCGAATTTCCTCCTTAATCTTTTGAATCGCCCGCCAGAACTGGGAACCTCCGGAATGGGAGCATGCGAGGAGCGGCTCACCCCTTAGGCATTTTGCCTGAAGGAGCTGGAGCCACAGGCCTCCTTCGCCACGCAGGATCCGCCAGACCCAACGTAGCATGAGAGCGACGTTCATCTTACGGGATGCCGTAATCCCAAGACCTCCGCAGTCCTTGGGTAGGCAGATATCTGCCCACTTGACCATGTGGTACTTCTGGCATCCATCCGATGCTTGCCAGAAGAACCTAGCGAGCTCCTTATCGAACGAGAGTTCTAAGCAGCAGAATAGAGTAAAATTTGGTTGGTAGGCAACTAGGCATACTGGCATACACACCTTATAGTTGCTGCTGGTTGTAGAGCCCATATAGCATCCATCCTCTTTGCACTTTCTCTGGGAGGAGGAGCTGCTGGACAGCAGGAGAATGAGGAGCTGCTGGAGAGGAGGAGGAGCCGTTGCAGAGGAGGAGGGGGAGGAGCTGCCAGAAGGGATCTGCTGCAGAGGAGGAAGCATATCTGCTGGAGAGAAGGAGGGGGAGGAGTGTGTGGATTGGGGGCTGTTTCTCTCTCTCTCTCTCCCTCTTAACTGTTGGCGCCAACAACCTTTCTGTTTCCCACAAAAACTCTGTTTCTAGCCTAAAACAGCTCCCCTGCCTGCCTGGCAAGCTAAGGCATCCAAAATGGACTAAGGCAACAACCTGGACGCCTAAGCAGATGACTCGGACGCTCTAAAGCTTAAGGCGGACGCCTTACGTAGGTACATAAGGCAAGCTGGACGCTTCAAGCTCATAGGGCGCCCTGACACCTAAGCGTCGCCTAGGCGACGCCTTAGGGACGCCTTAAAAACAATGGGTATAGCTAAATGACTCTGTTGTTTGCCCATATTACACTCAAAATGCCACTGCTCAGGCCCGTCTCACACCCGACCCCCAAGTAAAAATTAACACGGAAGCGTTCATTCCCCTGCCCGCCCGCATCTCCTCTCCTCTTTCCCTCTGCCTTGATCCCCTGCCTGCAGCGCTAGAGTTCCTCCCGCGAGCCACCACCGCCGGTCCCATCTGCCCTACTCCTCAATGATGCTCTCTCCAGCGAGGCTCGATGGCCCGCGGGTAGGGCTCCATCTCCCCGGCAGCTCCTCCCTCTGGTGCTTCCCCTCAATCTGCTGGTCCCCAGCAGCTGCTCCGCTATGGTCCGTCCAACGCTCCACTTCGGCGGCCACCGCCCAACTACGGCCGATGCCCCACTCCGGCAGATGGCCCCTCGTTACCCCTCCCCTCCTCCTAGGCCATGGCCATGAGGTGCTGTTGCGGGATGAGATCATCCAACAAGGTGAGGATCTCCTCTGATTTTTTGCCAAATTTTCATTCTGATCTGCTATATGATGAATTGCTATGAGCTGCTGCTGCTGCTACTATATGATGAATTGTTGTGAGGTGCTGCTGTTGCTGCTGCTATATGATGAATTGCTATGAGCTGCTGCTGCTGCTGCTATATGATGAATTGCTATGAGCTGCTGCTGCTGCTATATGATGAATTGCTATGAGCTGCTGCTGTTGCTGCTATATGATGAATTGCTATGAGCTGCTGCTGCTATATCATAAATTGCTATGAGCTGCTGCTGCTGCTATATGATGAATTGCTATGAGCTGTTGTTGCTGCTGCTATATGATGTTTTCAGGTGGTGCTGCTATATGATGTTTTCAGGTGGTGCTGCTATATGATAAAAACCAGCCACTTGGACCATGGAATTTTGATAGATAATGATTAATCATATAAATTTAGGCAATTATCCTCTGTTTGGAAGACATTGACCAAAGTAGATTGTGCCAAGTAGAATGTATCTTTGTATTTGCGTTTTGAACAAATAATGATGTTCTCGTTCTCATATTAATTACTGCGATGGGTTCAATTCGTGATGTTTGCAAGTCAAATTTATTTTCATATGGGCAGCAAAATGACAAAATATAATGCAATAGACTTTTCACTGATCATACAACAGATAAGCTAAAAAAGCAGGCAATGAAAAGAACTAGTTGGCTTATTATCTTGAGGTTATATTCACAGGAGATTATTTTCATAGGATAACTCAAAATAACTGGCCCTAAGAACCCTGGACAACAGCAATACCAAACAAATAACATCACGATGATTGCAATGGAGTGACTTACCACACCATGCTATATAGGCTCACCACTACCCCTCATTTTTTTGCGATGTTCCATGAAAATGCACCATACATTTTGTACTTAGAAATCTTGTATTTTTTCATTGCTGCACCCCATCTGCAAGTTAACACAGCTAATTTGAGACATCTCTACATGATAATACATTGCATATCCCTTCCACATAATTAAACCACCAATTAACAATTGTGTGTGTCGCATAAACTAGCCATGACTCTGTGTACTGGACTTGCAGGCACTCTAAGGGAGCCTCATTTAGTGCACTGGCATTCCTTCATGCCACCTACGACATTGTGTAATGTATGACATCTATATCTCTAATTTAGTAGCCAGTAGTGGTAATCATTGGCTACACAAAGGGATTACTGGTCAAAAATACTAGCAAAGCACGTTGGCAGGCACACAACAATACAAGAGAGAGACACACTTACAAGATCATATCAATGCTTCAGTCCAAGAGTTTGGTTGACCAAGGTGTTAGATCTAGAAGAAACATCGTCATTGTGGCTCTTGCCAACTCCATAACATGTAACAGCGACCTGTTAGTATATTTGAAGTACATCTGGCAGGTGATGCTGGATGGGTTTAAAGGTGACAAGTACCTAGGTCACGGCAGGTGCTTGGCATCTTGCCAGACGGTGGGAACCATGTTAGGAACGTCAAGGGTGATGACGCTGCGGTGGCTGTCGGGGTTCACTAAGGAGATCTAGGACCATGGATGAGGGCGTCGGTCAAGCTGCTCCGGTGGTAGGGTTGAGGATGGTGTCGATGATGCGGATCTGTGGCCGTGGACAAGGGCGTAGGTGAAGCTGCTCCGGTGCTAGGGTTGAGGATGGTGTCGATGGTGCAGATCTGCGGCCGTGGACGATGGCATCAGGAAGCTGCTCCGGTAGGGTGGACGATCGTGTGGACGATGCGGATCTGAGGCCGCGGACTTGGTCGTCGGCAAAGCGGCTCCGGTTGGGTTGAGGATGGTATCGACGAAGCGGCTCCGGTGGGGTTGAGGATGGTGTCGACGAAGCGGCTCCGGTAGGGTTGAGGACGGTGTCGACGAAGCGGATCTAAGGCCATCGACGGGGGCGTCGGTGAGGCGGCTCCGGGGGTGTGGACGAAGCGGCTCCAGTGCGGTGTAGGAAGGAGCCGCTGCAGATGCACTGCGGTTGACGAGAGCACCGGCGAAGCAGATCCGCCGCGGTGGACAAGGCTGGCACTGAATGGGTTGTGGTACAGTGGTGGATGAGTAGTCTACGGTTTCTAGGGGAGGTGGGAGGGGTAGATGCGCCCTCAGAAGTAGATCCGGTGAGGTCGACGATGCCGGCAGTGAATAGGCTCTGGTACGCCGGTGGATGAGCAATCTAGGGTTTCGAGAGGGAAGGGGGTAGAATCGCCGATGAAGTACGGACGGCGTGCTGTAAGATGCTTTGGTGCTGTAGAGTAGTCTTTTTTGCTACTCATACATCCACGCTGGCCCAACTCACACAAATTACATCAAAACCCTTCTCAAAATATGGTGTACATGTGATGTTTATTGTACTACTCCTACTAGCCAGCCCCCAACACGTTCCAACATATTGTGCTACTTTAGATTCTATTTTTCTCGGTCAGACAATGTGTAAGTGTAACCATGAAAAGGTCAACCCCCGCCCCAATTGGTACTGTAGCTCCAAGCTCCCATATGGACAAAACACCCATCGGAGCACGCCGCCGTTGCCGAAGTGGACGGCGCTGCGGCCTCGGAAGACGACGGAGTCTCCGACCTCGCCGAGGTGGAGCACGCCCTCGACGGTCGCGAGTAGCATGCCCTCACTAGCAATGCGCCCACGCGGAGGACAATGTGATCCAGCGGCTTGCCCTCGTCGGCCACGAGGGGGAGCGTGTGCTCCAGCAGCATGCCCTGGTCGGTCATGAGGAGGTGCATCGCATCCTCGCCGCTCACAAGGTGGACGAGCGTGTTCTCCAGCAGCATGCCCGTGAGCATCGCATCCTCGCCGCTGTCGACGTGAACGAGCGCGTGCTCTAGCAGCACGCCCGCGAACATCGCATCCTCGCCACTCAGGCGCACGAGCGTGTTCTCCAATAGCATGGCCGTGAGCATGGCATCCTCACAGCTCAAGCGGTGGACGAGCGCGTGTTCCAGACAGTACCCCAGGAGTCGGGACGTGAGCACCGTGCCCTCGGCGACGAAGAGTACTTCATGGTGGCCATCGCGGTTCAAGAAAATCCCGTAACTCCACCGTGCCAGGGAGGAGTGCGAGCTCCAGTGGGCACTCGAGGAGTCCCGCGCCGATATGCAGGTGGCGGCCGACGTGCAAGATTATCCTTCAAGCTCTCCTCCTCCTATGACAACTCCTCCAGCGCGCCCGTCCTACGTCCTCTGCCTCGGCTCCGATGGACCTTTGGAGTTTAGTTGTATGGAACATGAATATTTGGATTAATCATACGACTATTTAAAAAGAATGTCATTTCTAACAAAATGTGAAGGATTAAGACTAATGCAAAAAACAACCTATGACTAACAGGCATGAATAGATGATGTCGCAGCATTGCATGCTGGAGAGTAATGCAATATATTGCAATTTATGGATTGCATGCATGCCTAGCTTATGTGGCATGGTTACATGGCTAGGAAAGAAAATAGATATTGTGTTGTATAGATATTTAGGAATAGAAGATACTATCCACATGCACACTTGCTCTCGAGCATATAAAGATCTTTAGAGTGCACTCCAATATTTTTTTTCAGAGGCTTTAGTGCACTGGATGCCATGCCATGTTACAAAATGTTAGAAAAAAAATAAGAAACAAATCTCAAGTTTGGCACGAGTGGGAAAATATCTGGTGCTACCGCACCTTATATGCTACCATGATATGGACGCACCAGGGCCATTAGTTCTGTGATCCAATGGACAACATCTCAGGATGTGGACTAAAGCGCCATTTCGAAAATGTTTGGGAGTTTTCTGCAAAACTCACACTGACCGATGCTGGCCACTCGATCCATGATCCATTGGCTCAGAATCTTGTATCAAGGTAGCATTTAAAGGTGTGGTAGACGAGCACAGTGGGGTGCAGCTCTCGGCGCATGCGGCAGAGGGGTGGTGGGGCCGTGAGGGGGTGAGGCGCACGTCGGCGCATGTGGTGTCGTGGGTTCGAGCGGCGTCGTGGGAATCGTGTGTGGCAGTGGTGGAAACATGATGGTCGCCGTAGTTCAGCGTCCATGGACAAGCTGTCAAGTCTTCTGACACATGCATTGCATACTGATCATTGCAAGGAGTAGGAGAGGAAACTAGGCAGATAAATACTTCATTATATTCAAGTGGACCTACGCTACTACATTTATTAGAAAGACATGCACACCAGCGAAATAGTTCATCTATCCATATATACAGAGAGGAAATATATATTTTATGAACAAGAGAGGAAATAGTTCATCCATCTATAGTGCCCTACTGCTTCTTCTTATTCTTATTCTTCTTCTTCTTGTTCTCATTTTCTGTGGGGGATGGCTTCGCTACAAGCTCCTTCGACCTTGTAGCTATCTCGAAACTCACACGAGCATCGAGGGCTGCATACTTTATCCGCTCATAGGTCAATGGATAAATCTCCCATCCAGACGTCCTTAATTCTACCGTCTCGTCAACCTTGTCAAGCTTTGTCCCGAGTACATAATTTGCTACGTCGAATAAGGATAGTGTTTGTTTGTTACAACCCTCTACAGGAATTTTGGATTGTAGGTCGGCGGTCTTTTTCACATCAAGGTTGTACGGCGCTAGCTTTTTTTTCTCCCCTTTGATGGTTGCTCCACATAACAATATGTCCTCCTAAGACAAGAAATTGTGGAGCTCACCTGGTATGGAGGGCACGTGCATGATGTGATACACCAAAACATCATCTCCGAAGCATAGCTGAAGGACGGCGATGCGTTGAATCTCCCCAGTGACACGTGTGGTGTACTCTGCGTCGAGACCAACGATCTTCATCTCCACATTTTTGAGGGAGTTGGATACATTGTTGATCCACTCCCGAACAACCCTTGAGTGGTCGGTGACGGTGGCGGCTATCCTCAACGAGCCTTTGTTGATCACATGTTTGACGCTAAAAACCTTCATACGGATCTCTTTCTCCATTTGGAAATGCCGGACCAGAGGGCTATGGTTTGGAGTATTAGGATTAGGTGGCTAAACAGAGTGGAAGAAGATGATTATTTAAAGGGGTTTCAGAGGTATGTGAAGAGGTTAAAACAGTGTGAATCCAGTGGGGTTTGAATGCAAACGAAGGAGAGGTGAAGAAGCCGAGGAAAATCGGTTCCCGATGGAGAATTAATGGAGAAATGGCATGCAGGCAATTGATTAGACGGCTAGGTAGACTGGCCTGCGACACACAACTTCTGCATTCGAATACCCGTAGAGCTAACCATTTTGTTTCAGTTTTTTTTCTTCCCATACTGTTGTTCTACTCCACGTACACGTATCGGTTTGGCATTTCCCGTTACACTTTGCTCTAATTCCCGAGACATTTTTTGGGGGGACAATAGACAGTTCATGTGCGTTATCAGAGAACATGGCACAGAGTTCGAGATCCCAAGCCTTCTTCTGGTGATTTCTCGATGATTCTGTGTGTGTGCTACATATGTGTGTAACCTTTTCTGGTTAAGGAATATGCGGTTATACTCAAAAAAGAAAGAAAAAAAGGCCTTCTTCGCGCTTCCGCATGAACGATAATTTTGGTGTGCTCGCAATATGGATGCTACCTGGAGGATGAAGTGAATCCAGAGGCATGCTAGCACAACCTCTTTCCGGTATATACTACTACTTCTATGTTACTAGTACTAGTAGTAATATAGGTGTAGTACTTGTTGGTCAAAATATTATTCATCTGGTCCTCACGGTGAAGTGACAAGACCCTGCGCCCGAGGTGACCCAAGTCCAGGCGGCGTGTTCGGGTTACCAAAGTCAGCCTCACCCTGTGCAGTCACTGTCATCGCCGCTGTATAGCATGCATGCCTTGCCTCGTCTCCCTCTCCCCTAGCACCACTCCATCTCCATCTCGCCGGAGATCCTGAGGTCACTCTTCTTCATCTCACAGTGCCCCCGCGTACCCTCTCGCCTCGCTTGCCTCCCCCAATACCACTATTCTACTCGCTAGCCGCTCCAGCACCGGGAGCCTTCTCCCCCGTAAATCAAGCCTAAAAAAACCCCACCTTCCAAAATAAACCATGGCCAAACCCGAACCGCGCAGCATCCGTATGAGCCGCGGCTGTCGGAAGTGGGGCTCCGGGGACCCAAAGGTTCGAACACTGGGGTGAGCTCGTTCCTACCTCTTCGTCCCCTACCACGGCTAAGCTACGGTGAAGCTACGGCAGGAGCGCGCTAGCGAGGAGTGGACCATGGACTCAGCGGTTACCCAGGTTCGGGCCACCTTGCGGTGTAAAACCCTACTCCTGCTTGTGGTTGGGATTGCAATGGGAAAGAGAGTGTTCTCGCGTACAAGGTGGAGAGGGAGGAAGAAGCCGATCGGATCCCCCTACCACGATAGCAGCACTGTCCCTTTATACCCGCCTTGGTCCTCTTCCCTCTCAAAACTTAGGCGGGAAGGGTTGCCACACTTGGCGGGTTTTGAAAGGGGATAGGCGCTCAGGCTATCCTGACTAAAGGCGGACTTCGCCTGCAAAAGCATGATCCATGACGCGTCGGTGGGCTCGGTGATGACCTCTGCCCCGCGCGCCCGCCGTCTTGGTCTTCCTTCGCCGATCGGGCAACCTTTGGGGTCGCTTTGGGAAGTGGATGGCTGGCCTTGCTCCCTTAGCACAAAAGGGGAAACCATCTTCATCCACGCCTGCTGGCACGGCCTTTGTCGCCACTCATCGCCGCGCGCGTCACCCACATGATGGGCACGAGACCGCGCAGCCGTGCCGAACAGCCTTCGTCTTGAGCGCCTTCGAGAGGAGGCCTCAGGAGGCCGCGTCGCGAGGCCGCCTCGCGAGACCGCCTCGCGAGAGGGCCTCGCAAGGCTGCTGGTGAAGGTGCTTAGTCTTGTCCACTGCTCCCTGGGGAGGGGTCCTCAAGAGGCCAAGGCCTCATGAGGGGCTTGGTGAGATGCTTGGTGATGACGGCCTGCTGGGCCCACGCCAGGCATTGCGCCCTGGGCCAAAGGCAGATGGGCCTGGATACCCTGGGTTCCATGGGCCCGACAGCGGCTAGAGCGATCTCCCCATGGACATCCTCCACCTCTGTTGTTCGCGTATGGATATGTCCAGCGCCGTGCGGCTGTCTGCATGCTCGAGGGACCTGCACGCGGCCATCGTCGAAGTGTGGCCTGAGATTTTCATGACACCCTGCTTGCTACTATCTGATGTTGCGGGATGGCATGCTCACCACTGTGCTCACCATGATACAGTGGCACACATCATGCCCCTCGAGATATATCCGACCACCATCACCCGAAACTTCTTGTCAGGTATGTCCTGGGTCGGCATGAACTCCCACTGGATGGCTGCCGTCGGAGAATACCGGAAGAAGTGGGTGCTCGGGAACGTCCACACCTCCCATGAGATTATCCTTCCTCCCTTGTATCATACAGGGATTTGCCGCCGCGGCCCACTTCCTGTAGATTACCAAGTCAGCTGGACGGACCTTGTTTTGCTGAAGGTTGTAATCTGCCAAGTGCCCACGGCATATGGGAATTACACAGACTTCAAGCTAATTGCCTTGTTCGACCGCGGAGTCGCCTATCTTTGCGGCGGTGCCGACTGTAGGTGGACACTACTCCCCTCGAAGAGCTGCATCGATGGTGATCCACAGTTCTGTGATGCTATTGAACACAATGGAATCATCTACGCGATCGACAATGCAGATGTCACCACATGTTGCTGGGACGCCTCGTGTAAGTTGTTTTCGTCTGATTTTAATGATAACGCCATTACATTGTTTGAACTTTTGTGATGATTGGCATATCCCTGTTACATCAGAATTTGAGTAGAACTATGGCAATGTATTAGAGATGCCGTCAATCAAGAAATAAAATAGGGAGATTTGGAAGTCCAAATGGCAATCTCTATATTTGAAAGTAGTTAAATCATGTGATTGTGACCATGTCTATACAGCCAATTTGTACCCTTGAATAATCAAACGGCTAGGAAGATATGGATATTCTCCTAACTTTATAGTAATCTTTATACTACTAAATATGAGTGTGTATCAATAGCCATGTTAGTTTCCTCATTTTCATGATGTAGAAACATGCCTAACACTGTTGGTTTCATCTAACCATACATTAGTAGGGAAGTAAAAGTGCATATGGAAAACTCTATACTTGGAAGTAGTGAAATCCTGTCATGCTTAGCATGTCTACATGCCTATATTCGCCCTTCAACAATCAATGGCTAGAATATTATCCTCACAAAATTTTTGCACACAGAACATGAGGAGAAATGGTACATACACGGGCTGCTTTTTATGGAATCAACGGAGAGGCTGAGCTGGGATTTTATTATTGGGTAGAAATCAGGTGAAGGGCCCACCCCAACTGAAAATCAGGGGGGTGAGATTAGTTATAAAGCAGGTCCCATAAAACCTCCGTAGTTGACCCGTGCGTCTAGAATTATCGGAACATGAGTATATAACAATGCATGGTGTGTTAGTTTCCTCTGAAGAATTTATTTGTGAGAACAGAACATGACTACATAACATGCATGGCTATATTAGTTTCCTCTGAAGAATCGACTGCGAGATAACATGAGTATAACCATAACCATGCATGGTACTACTATATTTTCGACCCAGTATACATTTCCCTCTATTTTCCTCTCAGTTCCAACAGGGGCAGATCAATGTTGTTTCTTACATTACCCTGCTCATACTCTGAACATTGCTGATCTTACATTAACAATGTCTGTCCTTTTTGTCTCCTTTCTGATATGTTGCAGTGTCCATATGGCTCCTGCCCTTTGTAATCACACCACCTTTGCCGAAAACAGGGAAGCACAACTGGTTCCTCGCTTGATCAGATGACAGCGAAAGACTGATGATCATTTGCACGCATCAGCCAGCAAGTTTATATTGCAAAAACCCCACTGTGTACAGACAACGTGAAATACGTGAGTATCCGGAGAATGTATGTTACGTCTATGAGCAGGATACCAGCTTGTTGGGGCCTTCAGGATTTTTGAGTTGGAGGTGGGTAAACAGCCTTGGTTCAAACTCTTTGTTTCTCGGACTCAATTATCCGATTAACCAGGAGATCACCTTCAAGGATCCTGATGGCAGAGAGGCTCTGTTTGTTAGGTAAAACTGTGTGTACACGGTGAGCCGATCTATAGGATCAGCCGCCCCTGATTGTCAATGATACAGCATGCAGCCAAAAGAAGGTGAGAATGCGAAAGGCATCTGGATTTACTTTGATCCTTGGATGTCTCAACTCCGAAAGCCAGTGATGTGGTTCAAGCCTTGAGGTTGGTAGATAATAGGGCAGTTGCACTGAAAGGGTGGAGTCCTGGTGTCTACGAATCACTGGTGGCTGAAGGGGAGCTGCAAATTATTATGGCGCTGGATCATCCCTCTTTGAATGACTTGTTGTATTAGCTGCTTGTTATGTATGGGTGATGTTCTCTTTTGTTATGCAGACTCCTTGTAATTTTGTCATCCTTGTCTGTGTCACTCTTACTATGTACTAGTTCACTCTGTTTAGAACTTTGTGATTTGTGTGTGGATCACGAGAGTCTGAGTGCTTCAGATGGGTGCGTTTTGGTGGCTTAGAAGACTTGTGAACTTTCATGTCTTGTTGTTTATGTCAGTAGTAGACGCTAGTCAGTGTTTGCATGTTGTATATATCGTTGTTTTGAACTGTTTTTTGTTTCAAACTGCTGATGTGCTAAATGGGGGCATCACCATTCTCTAGTGTTCAATGTATATATCCTTTTTTCAAGTTATAATTTCAGCTCAGTGACTTTTCGGTGATGTACACTTGTTTGGGCCATGTGAGGTGTCGTTGAATATGGGCCGAGTAGTAACGCAATGCCAAACAGGCCAATTATGAACTCTGATGGCGAGCGCTAAAAAAAAGAAATATTAGTCCGACATGTGGGCGCCACCGGTGTTTTCGTGCCGTTGCGCGGCAAGAGCGTACTGGCGCGCGTTCGAAATTCATGCTACCTTTTCATCCCGAATCACCCGCCCCTCCCCTACCTCTGGAATCTCGATTCCTACCCCAGTTTTCGCAAATCCGCTTCCTCTACTCCCTGTACTCAATCGCACTATCATGTCGCCGGTCAACGCGGATCTCCCAGCCGGAGATCCTGAGGTCCGTCCTGCCTTCGGGTGCTGCGTGCTATCGCTCAACAGTGGCATGGCGGGGCTTGACGACCAGTTTGCCGGCAAAGTGCTGATGGTAACCATCAATGGCGACCGGCCTCCCGTCTCCCCGGACGACATGGTCAAAGCTGTTGGCATTGCGCACGGCATCCTAATAAGTGACTTGACCGACTGATTTTTTCGTCAGGTTCCGGACAACTTTTGACTGTAGTCGTGTGTTCAAATCTTCCCGGCGAGTTTGTTCTGCGATGGCGCGCTGGTGAGCTTCGATCGGTGGCACCCAGGATGGGGCTCGGTGCCCTCTGAGCTTGAGTTTTTAACAAAGCTTACCTTCCATGGCATGCCTCGACGGGCTTGGAACAACGAATCCATGAATGAGCTTATCAACGACCTAGGAGGTGAGCTCTTAAGTATGTTTGTTCCTCCAGACAGCTGGGCTCTGACGGTTATGGCATGGATGAAGAAGCCGTCCACCATACCGAAGGTGATTGGTGTTGAGATACCGGTGCAGGAACCGGGGTTGTACTATTCGTCGCCACCAAGGCTGCCGCAGACCACATTATGTATGTACCTGTATCGAGTCTTCGTGCATGTCGAAGAAGTGGTCAATCCTTCAATCGAAGTCCTACCGTCATCGCTGGTGGCGGGGTCCGTCGACGACATCCATTACAGGAGTCAGCGTCAGACTTTCCTCGTGTTGCTCAGAATGATGGATGGCACATGACCTACTCCATCACGCGGCGGAGGCCACTGCTTCTTTGGGAGAAGAGGTTGGGCAGGCTGCCTGGATGTGCTGTAATTTGAGGTAACAACTGAATCTTCTCAGATAGAGTACTACTTATATCCGAGCTATAGGTGTCAAGCTCTGATGTGCCAATACATTTGATTATGACCTGTTCTATTTTTGTACATATTTTTTTCGGAATGGGTGTACGTCAACTTAATGTGCTAGTAGAACTTATTGTGTTTGTCTGTCTGTTTTCTTTGCACTACATTCAAGATATTTCCACGTCATTGATCAAGACGATGAACGGTGATGTACGAGTTTGTTGGTTTCAAGATAGCCCTACCGTAGCGATCCAGTGCTTCCACCCCTATTGGGCCGCCCGCATGAAATTTTTGTATGCAAGCTCAACGTGCTATGATGTTGTATATTATTGTGTCAACTATATAAGTTTGTACCGAGCATCAGCAATGCATATGGCTGAAAGATGTATGCACGAGCATCGACCGATCGGTTTCTCTCTCTCTCCCGCTAACAAGTGGGACCCGCTGCATTATTTCTTCACTCGTGACAGCTTTTAATTAGGTTTCACTGGACTCTACCTTTTTTCTTAACTTATAATTTGAGTTCAGTGATTTTACAAAAATGTACAAAAGACTTGTTTGTGCCATTTTAGGCGTCGTTGAATGTGGGAGTACCTACGTAAAGTTGTACTGTACTACACATGCCTTGTTTGTTGAATATCATCAATGCAACTGGGCCGAAAGACGCGTGCCAGACCAAGTTTTCTTTTGACCTAAAATAAGCGCAGCCCAGCCTATGTTTTTTTATAAAAAAAATGCACAACTCAGTTCTATTTTTATACAAGAATGCCAAGCCCAGCTTAAAGTTTTTCAATAAAATTCCTAGCTCAGAATTAATTTTTTATAGGAAATGCTCTGTTCAGACCAACATTGTTTTTTCACCCATCCCAGAAAATGGGTCTATTTCTACATTTTTTTAATAATCGGGTCTATTTCTACTAAAAACAAATGGGTTGTAAACTAACAGATATAATAAATGGGCTGCATGTCCACAATTTTTTTTACCCAGCCCAGTAAATAGGTGTATTCGAACAAATAATCAAATGGGCTCTAAATTCTCAAAAATACTAAATAGGTATTTTTTTCCACCCAGACCAGGAAATAGATGTATTGGAAAACAAAATCAAATGGGCTACAAAAACTAAATAAATGGGTTGCATGTTCGCCAAAGCCTTCAAAGCTTACTTTGTTGGCCCACGCCGAGGAGTTCTCACAAAAAAGAATGTTGTCCCACAAGGACGAAGCCTACGCAAGGCGTGTCCATTTAGTCAACAAAACGATTTATAATGGTCAAAAAGAAAAGTCAACAAACTATTCTAACAATTGTAGCCGTTGGATTGACATTCGACGGCCATCCTGCTTCTTCAATCTCTGATCTTGTTGCTCCAGCCGCCAAAAGCCCAAAACCATCGCCGGCGGGAGCACCTGCTTCTGCCTCCCGTGGCCGGCTGTGCTGCCGTGCAGGCCTCGCCGCCCCACCCTACTCCCACCGGTGGCCAGGTCATACCTGTACTCACCGGTGGCCGACTGTGCTGCCACGCAGGCTCCGAGTCGTTCCCACCCTTAGCCTAGCTGTCGTCCTCCGCCTTGGTGCTCTCGGATAGCGTTGTCAACGCGGTCAACAAATGACAGCCATCGGAAGAGGACTGCACGTGGAGAGGCTAATAGCTGGGACCCACGAGGTCCATGGTCGTACACCACGAAGTGCCTCCTTATCAGGCGCAAGAAAAATGATTCCTCCCCCTGACATCTTGGGCCCACTAGCTACATCTTTGCACGCAAGGAAGTGCCTCCTTATTACGCGCCAAAAAATGACTCGTTCCACTGACATCCGGGACCCACTAGCTACATCTTCGCACGCAAGCAAGTGCATCCTTATTCTGCGGAAAAAATGATTCCTCTCCCTAACAGCTGGGACCCATAATCTATATCTTCGCATGGAAGGAAGTGCCTCCTTATTACATGAAAAAAATGATTCCTCACCATGACATCACGGACCCACCATATTTGTAGGCTGACTTGTGGGCCTACTAAGTTAACGCGTACGCAGGGCTTTGTCAACTTAGTCAACAAACGATTCTAGCAGAAGCGACCATTGGATGTTAATCTAACGGCCTTGCTGCTACTTCAATCTCTGATCTTCTTGCTCTAGCCGCCCAAGCCAGCTCCGGCGGGACCACCTGCACCTACCTCCCGCGGCCGGCTGTGCTGCCACGCAGGCCTCACCGCCCCACCCTACTCCCACCGCTGGCCAGGCCTTCCCTGTACTCACCCACATCCCCTGTTATTCTCTGGCGACGGCAGCCTCACACCGCAGCTGACCCAGTCAACCCTCATACTCCCCTCCGCGTGGGCATCCACTGCCCCGTCTTCCCCGGCTCCACGTAGTTCCCTTCCTAGGACTCGCCGTTATCCACCGCCTTGGTGCTCTCGGTGCGGCATGGTCAACGTGGTCAATGAACGATAGCCATCGGAAGAGGAATGTACGCGGTGAGGCTGACAGCTGGACCCACCAGCTACATCTTCGCACACAAGGAAGTCCCTCCTTATTACGGGCAAAAAAAATGATTCCTCCCCCCTGACGGCTGGGACCCAGTAGCTATATCTTCGCATGCAAGGAAGCGCCTCATTATCCTCCCTGACAGCTAGGACCCACCCGGTCGAAGCGTACGTAGCGTTGTCTGTCTGGTCGCGAATGTGTACGTACATACTGGTCAATCGGTCTCTCTGCAACAATGAACCGTGGGCGTGTAAGGAGCGGCACGTGTCGTAGTAGAGCCCCCGACGTAGCAGTTCAGGCAGCCTCGTCTAAATCGTGTACACGTATGTACAGCCACACGGCAAAAAATACGGGCACGTACGTACATACGAGCGGGGTCTCGAACGCGTACTCACGCATACATACGGCCAGGGCCCGTGTACATGGCGAGAGGTAACGGACGGCAGCAATGGCCTCCTATTCATCGTCAGCCAATTGGCTGGGTCAGAACAGAGGAAACAGCGCCGTGTTCATCGGAAGCCAAGCGACTGGGTCGGAACGCGCCCTGTTCATCGGGAGCCAACCGGCTTGGACGGAACAGTCGTAACGGGGTCCTTTTCATCGACTTGGGGTCTGGCGTACCGCAAAACGGAGGAAACGACCTTCTGTTCGAGCGCCCACGGTCGAAACATTGTCCTGTTCATCGGCTGGGGGTCTGGCGTACCGCAAAACGGAGGAAACTGACTTTTGTTCGAGCGCCTACATTCGAAACGGGGTCCTGTTGATCGGGAGGGCTCTGGCGTACCGCAAAACAGAGGAAACGGACTTCTCCCCAACTGCCTACGGTCGAAACGGGGGCCCTGTTCATCAGGAGGGGTGTGGCGTACCGCAAAATGGGACTCCACGGGCTACTGTTCATCCACGGTCGACCTCCCTCCAGCCTCCACCAGCTACTGTTCATCCACCGTCGACTTCCTCCAGCCTCCACCGGGTACTATTCATCCAGCCTCCATGGGGTCCTGTTCATCCACCCCAACTGGCTGGGGTGTGGCGGCCTCCTCGGGGGTCCTGTTCATCCAAGCACCAACCACCTTCACACGGCCAGGGTACTGTTCATCCACAACCAACCCACTGGCTGGGGTGGGGCGTACGAGCAGGCTGCAGCAACAGGAACTGTTCATCCACAGCCAACCAATCAGCTTGATCGATGCGTCTCGACTCGTGTCTACGTGTACCACGCACGCGGCAGCAATGGGCACTGTTCATCGAGAGGCAACCCAACACCGGCTGGCTACGTCTCACACGGGGGCTCGATCGGCTTCAGTAAGCAGCGAGAAGGATTGATCGGGTTCCGTTAGCAGCGAAGGGATTGCTCGGGTTCAGTTAGCAGCGAAGGGATCGCTCGGGTTCAGTTTGCAGTGAAGGGATCGCTCGGCTTCAGTACGCAGTGGGATTGATCGCTCGTGTTCAGTATGTGCAGTAGTGCGAGGGATCGATCGATCACTCGGGTTCAGTAAGCGAACGCCTCGCTCGGGTTCAGTTAGCGAACGCCTCGCACACACGCGCGCATACGAGAAAGAAACACGCAAACCACACTGCATCGCTCGGCCCCGACCACCCACCGTAACAGGGAACTCCCCAAAATTTTCCTCGCCCTCACTTCTACCATGATTTTTTACGTCATGGATGGCCCAAAGAATGTCATGCGGGTGCGTCTCCGGCCCGCCCAGGACGAAAAGCCCATTTTCTGTCATAATTTTTTGTCATAGAAGTAGGAGCCCACCACATCTATGATGATACGTGTTTTTTTCACAATTATTGTCATAGAAGTGTCACAACCATGACAGAAAAAGTTTTCGTTCGGGCCATATTGTCACGGATGTCTCTTTCTTTTGTAGTGTGCGCCGAGGACTGGTATCCACGACGTCACCGCCTGGCGTTGTGCTTGTCGCCGGTTCTTCCTCTGCTGCGGTCCTCGCCCTCTTGGCCATCCTTTGCGCCAAGGTCTCCCCGTCGCTGTCAAATCAAGGCAAGGCGGGGCAAGTCAGATTAGCAACAACAGGAAATCATTCAAGAATCGATGAAAGTGGACGGAGACACGTACTCTTCTTCCTCATCCTCATCGCTAAGGATGGAGAGATCATATAAGCTCCGAGGTCTGGTGCCGGAGGAGGGAGGCGAGGTAGAAGTCCTGGCCCATTTGGTTGCCGCAGGCACGACAAGTCGAGAAGACTCGCCTCCTCCGGCGGCCAGTATGGCTGTTTTCCTCGTAGAGGTACGCCGCACTCGCTGCTGTTGAGGGGCTTGACGTTGAAATCCTTGCCGTCCAGTGGCCTTGCCGGCTGCCATCTTGTTGGCTACTTCATCGCCTGAAGATGCTCCATGGACTGGCTCTCCGGAGACAGCTTTCTGGAGGACGCGAGGTTTCCTTGCTGGAACGGCGGGAGCAGGGGGCTCCCTATGCACTTGCGTTTCGGCATTTTCTTCGCCCTGTTCCCCGGCAGGCTCCTCTTGCTCTTCGGCAAGTTCCTCCAATGGCACCTCTGCCGTTTCATCATCGGACTCTTCATCAATATCGGCTGCCGTGGACCCAGAGCCGCCGACGCCTCCAGCCATTCTCGCCTCTGCCGCCCAGTTGGCGATATGCGCCAACTCTTCGTCGCTGGTGTCGCGGACGAGATATTTCTCCTCCCTGATGGGCCTCTCCACCAGTGTGTCAAACCATTCTTGCACCGTGTCTTCAGGTGGTGCTTGCCAACTGCCTTCGACGCCGTGGGCATTGCAAGCTGGCATCATGGCAATGATAGCATCCTTGGCGGAATTGTTGCACACGGGCACCATGCTTGCCGGCAGGTTGAAATTGCCGGTGGCGCGAAAGAGCTGGTGGCAGAGTATCATGTGCTACGACACCGTCAGGTTGGCGTGGATCCCAGTCCGCACCCGCATGATATCTGCCACGTTCTTGTAATCCCAGGCGGGCCTGCCCTTGTTTTGGAGAGGAGCGATGCGGCGGCAAAGGAAATCGGCCCCCACCATTTCAATGGTGAGGCAGGCAGCTCTAAGACAGAGGATGCGTGTCGCGGCGATTGTGAGGTTCTTGGCGTTGGTGTCGAAAGAGCTCCAGTCATTACCGCGCACCACTTTTGTCGTTCTGGGCTTGCAGAAATCTGGAAAATTAGCATCCTTGATCCAACACCACTCTCCGCGCCACTTGTTCCACTTCTGATGGAGCAGCCCCTGAAGATAGACGTCCCTGTCCCTGGGGATCCAAGTGATGCCACCGGAGAGGGCATCTCCTTCGATGCGTGGACTAAAATAATGGCGAAAGAGGGCTACACTGGGTAATACCCCAACGAAATTTTCACACATGTGCACGAAGACGGCCATACAAGTCATGGCGTTGGGGGTGAAGTCTAGGAGACGGACCCCGTAGGTGTACATGATTTCTACAAAAAATTTAGAGAAAGGCGGGACAAGGCCGTAATAGAAATAGGCGGTGAAGAAAGGGTACTTGTCTTCGCCAGATTTGACGGAGCCGGGAAGGACTTCTGGTGCGGTGTGGGTGGTTGTCGCCTTCCCCCACATGATCGAGTACCGCTCCACCAAATCGCTCTGATCCAGCACCGGATTGAAGATGACATTATCTCTCTACACCGTTGCCAGCTCCAACTTCTTCGCCTTTGCGTTGGGGTCGACCGTCTTCTCCGGCTTGTTTTGGTTCTTCTTGGGAGCCATGGTTGCCTTGGGGAGGGCGGATTTGGAAGCAGGCGGGGGCGTGGCGCGGCGGTGGAAGAGGAGGCGCTCTGTTCCTGCGCAAGGAAGAAGACGACGGCAGATGGCTAGATTGGGAGAAGGGGGTAAATGAGCAGCGCCCCTCGCGGTTTCCTTTTTATGGGGAAGGCGCGGGGGCTAGCTCTTTACTGTCCTACGTGGCTGCGACTTTCAGGCGCACTACCTCCCGCGGCTGTTTCATTCCACCTCTCCCATGTCTACATTTAATGCGCGTCGTGGGGGGCATGGTAAAAGAGAAGATTACGGCAGTTATCCTCTACCACGCGTGCATGTGCACTGTTTGGGCCTAGCCCAATGACGCCTCGCATGCGTGTATGGCCCAGGCCCGGGGGCTCCTGTCGGTGTACTAAGACATGGGTGCCTTCATAACCTGACTTGTGCACAGGCAGTTGTAGCCTTCCTGGCGGCAAGGGCTTGCCGGAAGATTGCTACCGTCAAGGCTCAAGACTTGGTAAACAAGGCCGTGAAGAAGACCTCCAGGCAGGTCATTGAGAAGTATTATTCTAGTACTGGAGATCAAGATTACCCTTGCCGGCAAGCTTCGTACCGGCAAGGTGAAGACCAAGACTCTGGTTGCCGGCAAGCTCCTTGCCGGCAAGCGAAGGCCCGGCAAGCTCCGTGCCAGCAGGCTCATTATGTCTCATTACCGCTCCACCTCATCATCGGCTAGATAAGCATGTATGATAGGTGTCGAGCGGGCAGGCATTCAAACGTAGCTGGCCAAGGCACGTGTCAGCATGCCACGCAAGGATTAAGTTTAATGACACCCGTCCCTGGGACGTGTCAAGATAACAGGAGGGCGGCTGGACCGGTGATACAGATCTTTTGCCCAAAGCCTCGCATCCCTGGCGTAGCACCTAACGGTCCATTTAATGCGCTTGTCCTACCCCGTTAGGAGATAGACCTGGTGACGTTGCAGTCAATGTTCATACCCTGTAATGACCATATTAGCCAATGTGGTAACCCCTTGGCCTATGAAAGGAGGCCCACGGCTACAGTTAGAATGGTCGACACCTAGTTCAATTACGCGTTGTAGCTGCACTTCCCGTGCACTTTGCCGGCAAGCTACACTCCTTGTAATCTTGAGCTCATACACAATCAAACCACCAAAGCAGGAGTAGGGTTTTACGCTCATAGTGGCCCGTACCTGGATAAATGATTGCTTGTTCTTGCATCTATCAACCCTGCTCTTTGTAGCACACCGATCCCGTAGCCGAACCGCAAAGGGATCCTCTCTATCCCATAGATCGTCATTTTCCCACGACAAATAAAATATTGGTTTCTGTTTGAATTAGAACCAGGTCCACTGTGGATATGAAGTTCTCAAAGTCATGCCGTGTGAACTGGAAGACCTGAGGATGTGCACTACTAAACTATCCAGCTGCCGTGTCCTTGTAGCCACATGTCGTGAACAAGTGTTTTCCTGTAGCATTGTTGTCAGGCTTTCTCGAGGGTGTACTTCACCACAACAATTTCGTAGCTCTGCCTTCGATTATGAAGGGTGTGGTTCTTTTAAAGCTTCCAAACAAATATGATGTGGCCTGTCTTCATCATCATGTTTATGAGTGGAAAGACCACACTGTTAGGTTCTCCAATGTTGACGTGATGGCGAAGGTGCCAATAGACATCTCTCACGATGTCCATGGCCTGGTCAGTTTTGTGGGGCACATCCCTTAGGTCTATGGAAAGATATAGTCTGCAGAGTTTAATTAGTGCAACTTTGCTTCTCTGTAGTAACTAATATTGTTCAGTACTTGATTTGTGTGTGTGAACCCTGTATGGGTTAGTACTGCTGCTTTTGTTTTGTGGTGAATCCTAAGAACACTCTATGTTAATGTTTTAGAAATGGTGAACCTATAATATCAATTTCGGTTGTCTCATATTTGTGTTTTTTCATGCCAGTACAGTACTCCCTCTGTTCAAAGACATAAGATGTTTAAATTTTTTGCAAATCAGATGTATATAGAGTTAGACACGTTTTGGTGTGTTTGTCCACTCAATTCAGTCTGTATATTTTGAAATATCCAGATCATCTTATTTTTGTGGATGGCGGGAGTATATATCAGTTATGGTTACAGTCCAATATATGTATGCATTGCAGGGTTTATTACACCCACCAGGATTTCCATTCCCACGGATGTTCGCTCCATATGAGTTGTCACGGCCTTTGAACTGTCCTGCTTGTGGGAGTAAGGAGGGGCCCTGCATGCTACCCGTAATTGGACGAACAACCTTCAATTTAGAACTTGAAGATAGTGATTTCCTGGTAAGGATTAAGTCGTGTCACATAAAGTAAATCCCATTGATTAACTGTCATGTTTTCTTACTTTTGCTGCAATTTTACGATGCAGGTTTTGCCATGTCACATTTGTTATAGAATAAACCATTTGGTTTGCTCTATGATGGTTATTTTAGCAGGTTTCACTTCTTATGATGTGTCAATAACGAAGGCACTGTCCATCACTTATATTAGTGGATGCAATTGGATCCGTCTGTTGTCTGAGTACAATCTGAAGCCCTCTGATCAACTGTAGTTTACTTTAACAAACACGCCAGAATTAGTCATTGTCGACTTTAAAAGAAGGAAAGAAAAATACTGGATCCGGGTCACAGAGCTGGAGGAAGTTCGAATTCCTCACGTGCACTCTCGCTTAAGAAGGATGTGTAGCACAGTTACAAAGCTGCAGTCTAAAATCAAAGCAGACCAGAGACGAGCACTGCTGTCTTGCACATCGGTACCACCTCCAGCATCGGCAGCCGGAGCGGATCGAGCACCGGCACTGGCTCTAGCACAGACAGCGGCACCATCTCAGTCTGATCCAGCAGATGATTGGGCATTGACCGCGTCAGCGGATCAGGCTGATCTACCAGAGGATCGGGCACCGACACCGGCACCAGCTCCAGAAGGAGCACCATCTCCGGCAGCAGCAGCGGCACTACCAGTCGCACCGCCGCGGACACCAGCAATGGCTCTGGCACTTGCACCAACACTTGAACTTGCACTTGCATTTGCTCCGGCCTGTGCAGCGGCAATGGAACCAGTACTTGCACCGGCAACAGACTGGGCTGCAGTTCGCACTGCATATACCAAAGTCCTTACAAAAACCGACATCTCCACCTTTTTGGTAAGCATTGGCAGCCCAAGTGCTTCGTTCTTTTGTCTTTCCATGTTGTTTCACATGATTCACTGTGTTGATCTAACTGTTTGTGTATGTCTTCTTGTTTGCAAACAGAAAATTCCTAGAGCAATGAGGGAGTCGTTCAATAATCCGGGCGACCATGTCCAAGTTTCTCTTACCATGCGCAGCCTTGGTGTGAATGAACTTGCGTAATATACTATAAGTAGAAAGGATGGTCGCATGATGATTGATGCTAAAAGATGGTCAAGGTTCAAAACTCAATCAAATCTTGCGGTTGGGGATGATGTCAGAATCGAAGTTTCTCGGCAAGGAGAGCTAGTCCTAATCAACTTTGAAATTCTTCAGTAGCAGCACGGAACTGCCAAACTGATCTATCCTCCGAGAGCTTTTGATGTAATATATGCCATGGTGAAACAAGTGGCCTGTGTGTATAAGTAGCACTAGGGTATATCACGTAGGACATCCTGGAAGAATTGCAACTCTGATTGCTGGTTAGGAACTGTCGTGCTTTATTCAATTTTCTGTCTTCTCCTTGCGACAACATCTGAAACTAGCGCCGTTCCGATCGCATGCAATATTTATCGGATGAAATGCGCTGACTTAGAACACATGGCCCCCAAACATGTAGGCCCACCGGCCTATGGCCCAAAGTCAAGAGCCGTCAGCCTATCTGAGTATTTTATTCTCAAGAACACACATATATATCCGAACCCCATATTTATGTTTATATATCCCCCTTGATTTTTCTTATGTATAAATTTGTGATATAAAAGATTTTTATATTTCTTTACAGAGGGAGTATCTCTCTATCAAAAAAATATTTATGTGTAACTAGTTACTCCTACCTTTCTACCTCATTTCGCTGATATGCGGGACATCCAGCAAGCAGGTCCACATGCCATGCACCAAATTAGAGTGCACAACTGCACGGTAGACTCGTGGCTCTCTCGTAGCTCTTCTGGACTCCTCCCGAACCTTCTAGGGTCCCTTCTGGTCCAGAAAAACCATTTTAAGGTGGATGAACAGTAGCCCGTGGAGTCACGTTTTACGGTACGCCACACCCCTCCCGATGAACAGGACCCCATTTTGACCGTAGGCGCTCGAAGAGAAGTCTGTTTCCTCCGTTTTGTAGTATGCCACACCCTTCCCGATCAACAGGACCCCATTTTGACCGTAGGCGGTCGAACAGAAGTCCGTTTCCTCCGTTTTGCGGTACGCCCACGTTGAATAAAGCATGACAGAGCCACGAGTCTACTATGCAGTTGTGCACTCTAATTTGGTGCATGGCATGTGGACCTGCTTGCTGGATGTCCCGCATATCAGCGAAATGAGATAGAAAGGTAGGAGTAACTAGTTACACATAAATATTTTTTTGATAGAGAGATACTCCCTCTGTAAAGAAATATAAAAATGTTTTATATCACAAATTTATACATAAGAAAAATCAAGGGGAATATATATACATAAATATGGGGTTCGGATATATATGTGTGTTTTTGAGAATAAAATACTCAGATAGGCTGACGACTCTTGACTTTGGGCCACAGGCCGGTGGGCCGACATGTTTGGGGGCCATGTGTTCTAAGTCAGCGCATTTCATCCGATAAATATTGCATGCGATCGGACGGCACTGGTTTCAGATGTTGTTGCAAGGAGAAGACAGAAAATTGAATAAAGCACGGCAGCTGTTAAAATGGTTTTTCTGGAC
This sequence comes from Elymus sibiricus, assembly GCA_039707655.1. NCBI lineage: Eukaryota > Viridiplantae > Streptophyta > Magnoliopsida > Poales > Poaceae > Elymus > Elymus sibiricus. The sequence goes on from CM077670.1 coordinate 209,297,107, forward strand.
CAGAAGGGACCCTAGAAGGTTCGGGAGGAGTCCAGAAGAGCTACGAGAGAGCCACGAGCTCACAGGGTGCGCCCAAGGGGGGTAGGCCCGCCCCTGAGCTCATGGGCCCCACGCAACTCCGTTTGACCTAATTCCACCTCTATAAATTCCCAAATATTCCCAAACCAACAGAGAGCCACCCGAAATAAATTTTCCGCCACCGCAAGCTTCTGTTCTTCCGCGATCCCATCTGGAGGCCTTTTCCGGTACTCTACCGGAGTGGGAAATGATCATAGAGGGCTTCTACATCATCCTTGCTGCACTTCCGATGATGCATGAGTAGTTCACCACAGACCTATGGGTCCATAGCTAGTATCTAGATGGCTTCTTCTCTCTCTTTGATCTTCAATACAATGTTCTCCTCGATCTTCTTGGAGTTCTATCCGATGTAATCTTTTTTTGCGGTGTGTTTGTTGGGATCCGATGAATTATGGATTTATGATCAGATTATTCATTGAAAGTAATCGAGTCTTTTCTGAACTTTATTATGCATGATTGCTATAGCTTTGTATTTCTCTCCGATCTATCCGTTTGGTTTGGCCAACTAGATTGATTTATCTTCAGTGGGAGAGGTGCTTTGTAATGGGTTCAATCTTGCGGTGTCCTCACCCAGTGACAGAAGGGGTAGTGAGGCACGTATTGTATTGTTGCTATTAAGGGTAAAACAACGGGGTTTAATCATATTTCTTGAGTTTACTTTGTCTACATCATGTCATCTTGCTTAAGGCAATACTCTGTTTGGCATGAACTTAATACCATAGATGCATGCTGGATAGCGGTTGATTGGTGGAGTAATAGTAGTAGATGCAGGCAGGAGTCGGTCTACTTGTCACGGACGTGATGCCTATATACATGATCATTGCCATGAATATGTCATAACTATGCGCTTTTCTATCAATTGCCCAACAGTAATTTGTTCACCCACCGTATGTTATGTGTTCGAGAGAGAAGCCTCTAGTGAAAACTATAGCCCCCAGGTCTACTTTAATCATATTATAAAACAAAAAAATAACTTGCTGCAATTTATTTACTTTTATTTTGTTTTGCAATTTATCCATCTACCTATACAAGATTTGATCCTTGCAAGTAACGAGTTCAAGGGGATTGACAACCCACTTGCCCGCGTTGGGTGCAAGTATTTGCTTTTGTGTGTGTAGGTGTTGTTCACTAGGATTTGCATGGTTCTCCTTTTGGTTTGATAAACCTTGGTTCTCACTGAAGAAAATACTTATCTCTATTGTACTGCTTCACCCTTCCTCTTTGGGGAAAATCCCAACGCAGCTCACAAGTAGCACTCATCAATAGGTAGAAACGGTAGACGGGTCTTCTTGCCCTGGCTTGACAAATCAGTTTGGAAACTCCTTACCCTTTCATTACATTGGAGAATATGTTGTTGTTGGGTGTAGCTTGCCAATACATCCAAAGTATTGACCCTTGTGGCTGCAACGTTTCATGTTGCAGGACTTTCCGTGTTGAAAGACAGTTACAAAGTAGGGTTGTGACGCTATACTCAACTATTGCCCGTGTGTGGATGGTCATCACAAGACTAGAATATTATCTCCGCTGCAAGATTGTGTTGTAGGCTAGCCCATGAGCTAGCCTATATGTAATGTTTTAAAGACTGGATCTGCGATGTAATACTATGACATGTGTTATTTCTTGGTATTTCATTGTCAATTGTGCATGTCAGCAATCGATCCAGGGACTGGCACGTAAAGCACAGAGATTCGGGCCCCTCTCGGGACCAGGTCGTGATAGATATGCCCTAGGAAGTTAACTTCCTTTAGCCAGAATTCACACTTGCTGAATTTGGCTTACAGTTGATGCTCCCCAAACTTCTACAAAATTGACCTTAGTCGCTCTGCCTGCTCTTCCTCATCCTTGGAGCACATCAGGATGTAGTCAATGAACACAACCACAAATTGTCCAATTACTCCATGAATGCTTTCTTCATCCTATTCATGAAATATGTTGGAGCATTTGTCAGTCCAAAAGACATGACAGTGTACTCACACGGACGATGCCTTATGGTAAAATCCATTTTAGGTATGTCGGTAGCTCAAATCTTTATCCAGAAAAATTTCCAGAGCTTAGATCGATCTTTGAGAACACTCTAGCTCTTATCAATCGATTGAAAAGATCGTTAGTCCAAGCATTAGGATACTTGTTCTTGAGAGTAACCTCATTTAAGTACCTATAATCCACACACACACACTCAGAAAGTTCCACCCTTCTTCACAACAACATTACCGGTGCTTTCCATGGTGAGCAACTATGCCTTAAAAATCCTTTGTCCAATTGTTCACTGAGTTGCTTCTTCTTCCTCCAAGCCTTCCTTGGTCAGGTACTCAGACTTCCCATGTGCCAAGGCTGGTTTATTCTCCTTACCATCCTTCTCCTCTAGTAAGGTTTCCTTGACTACTCCCTTCCGGACACGTAGTGTCTCTTCCCTATTGGGGTATGAGTCCACTTGATGCTCTGGTTCTCCCAGGTAACATTAGTGTTATCCCTTTCATTCCTCAGGTTTTTTAAATTCCATTAGGGTCTTCTCTACTATCTCCTTCTAAGGTTGTGCTATCAGTGTTACCCTTTCAAAGGTTTCACATCCAGGCAAAAATGACCAGTTCCATTACATAAGAGATATGAAATCTCTCATGGGGAGTGATCCTTCCTTAGGTATTCTTCCTTCCTAAGGGGCAATTATCTAGGTTCTCCACAAAATACACCATGCTTCAACCAAGTTGTTCTTTCTCCCACCTTGGTTTGTCTCTGTTCAATAGGACATGGACTGCATGAAAATCTGACTGGAAGGTTGTTCATGTCAATTCCCTAATGGGGTGAGTGGCATTAGACTTATCCCACCATTCTTTGGCAGGTCCTTCTAGCATGAGTGCGGCAAATCCCACCTTCTCACTGTACGTGCATCCAATGGGTTCCAAACAAAATGAGTCTCTCAGAATCCATGCCGTTGTCTCGGGGTTTTGGCGGTCTGGGTTTAGGGATGAGAGAATAGACAAGAAAGATAGATACCCATATGCTAAGCCCACTAGTATTATATATATAGCCTCGTATGGCTATTAGTATAACACATAGATAACATTCACACCTAAGGTCTGTTCGTATGGTCTGGTCATATGCTCTCGCTTCTTTCGAAGTTTCCTACGTTTCCACTATTGTCATCTTAGCCCCCTTCAGTGGCATTCTTCTTACTTCCGGTATTCATTGGGGGTCTCTACTTACGTTCTATGTTGCTCACACAAAACAAAGAAAACAAATTTCACTCAGCAATCATGATAGTCAATTCACACAATCAACTCCTAAGTAAGGTCATACCGCATCTGATATGATCTCATCCAACTACATGTACATCACCATGTTAGATTGACATAGTAGTGGTACATGTGAAACGTTCTACTTCATATTAACATAGTAGTGGACGCCAAACAAGTGAATTTGTATTCATTCTTGTTTCAGTTTCCATGCTGAATTGGTATTCCAACCAATTCAATACGGAGCCCTTCAATTCAGACATCCAAACGGGGCGTAAACGAATTTTCTCTGGACAAGGTTGTGGATAATGTTGGTGACATGGCAGCACTTGGTTGGCCGGTACTATTTCGGTTAAATGTGTGCACGTGTGACGCGTTGGATCTGAATTCAACGGAAGAGATTAGATCTAGGGGGTCGCACCGGAGCTAGATCACCGGAGTTCCTCGCCAGAAATTGCGGGACAGCGGCGCTGCGGCTCGAAGGTCGTCGGAACGGCGTTCTGGTGGTCTCCGACGACAGTAGAGGGCATAGCTGGACGCGGTGTCACATCCCAGATTCTTCCCAAATCTAGTATGTTAAAAATTCACAGGGAAATAAAATTTTCTAGGAAATAACCATGATTGCCTAGGATTGTTTGAAATTGACTTTGTTTTGCTTGATTGTTTGCCTAGAAGGGAAAAAATCTAAAAGCCACTAGTTGAAACCCTAGCAAGCCTTGGTAGGAACCCAAGCCTTTTGAAATATTATTGGGCATAAGGCTATCCATAATATGTCCCAAGAATATCCAAGCCCAATTTAATTATCCCTAAAATGATTTGAATTGATTTGGTTTAAAATCAAATCATAAATCAAAGGGAATTATTTAAAATGGCCTTGCATTTATTTTGGCAGAAAGTGAATTTCATAAGTCCAAATAATAACCTTGATCCTCTGCCTATTTTCTAAAATGGATTTGAAACATATTTGGTTTTGAAACAAAATTCAAATTCAAAAGGGAAATGTAAGTTGCAGAAATTATATGTCCAAAATGCCCAGACAAAAAGTTCACACATTCCCAAATATTCCATTTGGAATTTAGAAAAGATTATCTATTTAAAGAAAATTCAAATTCAAACTCTATTTGAATTAACAGAACAGACAGAAAAGAAAAAGAAGAAACAGAAAATAAAAAGAAAAAGAAAAAGGCCCAGCCAGCCAGGCCGGCCCAACAGCGAGAGAGCCCAGCCAGCCAGGCCAGCGCTAGCCCGCGCCCCTCTCTCCCTCTCGTTGACGCGTGGGACCCACCCACATCGCCCCTAACCTCCAGCCGTGACACGACCTCGTGCACGAACCGTACGCACGCGCGCCCACGTTCCCACGTCCACGCGCTCCCCGTGCACGCAAGCCCCCGCGGCCATGTCCAATAAATAGCCCCGAGCCCCTCGTCATTTCGCACCAAGCCACAATGCCTCTCGCCGTCAGGCTGCCTCGCCGTCGACCCCGAGCTCCGCCACTGACCTAAAATTTCTCAGGCAAAATTCCAGCGATGCCGAGCCCCACTTGACCAACCACTTCCACCGCCCGACTCCCCGCACCGCTGTGAACTCGCTAGACATCACCGACGCGCCCTAAGCCTCCTGTAACCCCGTCACCGACGACACCCGAGCGCAACCGCCGCCGGCATTGAAGATCCGGTGACCACTGTGAGCTCCGACCCACGCGGCCATGTCCATCGTCCTCGCCGCATTCGCGCACATCCCCTAAACCCCTCTGTGCATCTCCAGGAGCTCGCAAATTGACGCTTGCGTCATCACCTGAGACCTCCACGGCCCGCGCCAACTTCGGCGAGCATGCACTGCCCACGTCCGTCGTCTCTAGCCCCGGCCGATGCCACCTTCGGACTCGTCGCGTCTCCCAGCGCCCGTCCGTGCCATCCGCCGCACCGGAGACCCCTGCATCGCCGTCCCCGTCCACACCTGAGCGCGAACCGCTGTCCGCCGTCATCTCTGGCCGCCCTCCGGTGACCTAGCCCCAGTGAGCACCCCCTCCTTCTAATCTGAGCCGTAGATCCTCGATCCAACGCATCTCACATACTCACTTAAACTGCCGAACCGTTTTCTCCTAAACTTCGGCCGTCCGCTGCTTAGCACTGGCAGCGACCACCTCTTAGCCAATCAGAACAAGCCCCGTGTCAAAACATTATCCACTCATTTTCTGTTAAATTGAATTATCTGGCAATTTTGCAGAAAAGCCCCTGAAACTAAAACACTCATAACTAATTATCTACAAGTCCAAATTGAGTGATTCTTTCTGCAAAATGACCCTCATGAAATATAGTTTCACCCTGTCAGAATAGTTTAAAATTCAAATTCAAATAGAATGAATTCAAACTTAAAATGGGCATAACTTGCATATTATAAATCCAAATAAATTGATTCTTTTTGCAACTTGAACCTTGTGAAATATAGTTTCTATCCAGAGCACTTTAGTTCAGATTTCAATAAATTAAAAATACATTTTAAACAGAATATAGTAGGAGACATAATTCAAATAGAAATTAAACATAATGAGGTTTAACTTTGAATAAAAATTGTTTAATAAAACAATTATGATACAAATGAGTTCAGAAACCATAATATGAACTTTAGTAAACATTTTGGGATTATTATTTGACTATAGGAAATTCAAATAACAGTTTAATTAAATTCAAACATAGTTTGATTATAACTTTAAAACCTTAGGTTTAAATTTGAATAAAGCTAATGCAATATGGTTTACTGAATTGAATTAAATCTAGTAATTATTTTGGAGTTAATATTTGACTATAGTGAAAGATGAACTCAAAATAAATAAAGTTTGAAACTATTTGCACTTAGCAAAGCAATTGGATTCATAGTTGACTTTAACTTAAACTAAAGATAAAATGAATAAACCTTAGCAACCACAATGGATTGGTACTTGACTTTAGTTGAACCAAATTGAGTAAATGAAACTTGGTAAATCAATGGATTTATATTTGATTCTAAGTTGAACTTGAAACAAATAAATGAACCCTAGTAAACCTATTGGATTGTTCCTTGACTTTAGGGAAAGGCATTTGAAGTGTTGAACAAACTTAGTTGAATTATGAAATAATTCATAATCTAATTTCACTTAATTAGTAGAACCGAATCAGTTGTGAACTCAATTCAATTTGAATTCAAATAAGATGAACCCTAATTCAAATCCAAATTGAATTGGAAGCCAGACCAAGTTATCATTTTCAGACCTTAGTGTATCCAAGCTCATGAAAGGTCAACAAGTTTGAATTGCCATTCAAACTTGAACATGAACTTGGCTATCCAAGATTCATTGACCATGACTCCTGTTGTTGAGATTCTTCTGATTGGATCTGACGACCACAACTTTGCATCACATACTCCTTATGCGATGAACCCTCATTTGATACTTGCATGTGAACTCCTATGTTACATGTATTCCAATGACAACTATGTTGTTTTCTAAACTCTTATGAGTTGACACTAACACATGATCTCACAACACAGTCTACACTGACACCATGCACTGCATTATTGTATGTTTGATTGTTTTGTATGGTTGTTTATGATTGCTTTTCCTTACGATAGATTGTTCGAAGAGCAAAGAGTAGCTTTATCAAGATTGGGTGTGTGAAGAACTTCAACAATTACTAGAATTGTGTGAATAACTTCATCGATTACCAGGCAAGTTGCATACTTTCCCATGTTTCACCTTGTTGTCATACTGTGCTGAACCTGGAATAGGTTAGCCACATGTTTACCCTGAATATTGAGTCTACGAGGTAGTGTAGGCTCGGGACTTGACAGCAGGTGAATGCTTCGTTGGAATGATGCACTTTGGTTGTCCCCATTGAATGCTCCGACGAATGAGTGTGCGCTTGCATTTTGAGACTCTTCTTTTCGAGTGATATGCGTCGATGGTTGATGTGCTCTGGAGTCCCCTTTGCTGCACTGTTGATTGAGAGCGCTTGAAAACAAAACCCTTGTCATCTCTGAGAATCGGGATGGTTCTCATCAATAGCTAGAAATGGTAGACATGTCTTCTTGCCCTCGCTTGACAAAACAGTTTGGAAACTCCTTTACCCTTTCGTTGCATTAGAGAATATGTTGTTGTTAGGTGTAGCTTGCCAATACATTCAATGTATTGACCCTCGTGGCTACAACGTATCATGTTGCAGGAATTTCCGTATCAAAGAAGCTTTATGAAGTAGGGTTACGATGCTATACTCAACTGCTGCCTGTGAGTGGATGGTTGCCACAAGATATTATTGTATTTCCGCTGCATAATGTATCAAACTAGCCTTGAGCTAGCCGGTATGTAATGCATCGAAGACTGGATCTTCGATGCAATACTATGACATGTGTTATTTTTCTGGTATTTCATCGTGAACTGTGCGTGCCAGCAATCGATCCAGGGACTGGCACATGAAGCGTAGAGATTCGGGGCCCCTACCGGGACCAGGTCATCACAGATTGTATTAGAGCACATGTTGTCTAACCACCATACTCACCATGTACACCATCATCGTGCCAACAATGGATGTAACCATGGTAACCACCGGAATGGCAACCATAGTGAAGAGATCAATGACCATTCAGCTAACCCTTCGACACCCAGGGAGAAGGACTTGAGTCAGTTGCTTTGTTACAGGTGCAGGAACCTAGGGCATTACTCAAACAAGTGCCCTACACTAAAGAAAAAGAGAAGGAGCAACAGAAAATTCTAGAAGGAAAAAGCCCTGAGTCATGCCACATCATTTGGTCACCATTGAATGGAGAGATGACACCTTGCTGGAGATTGCACAACCCGAAGAAGCTTTATGCAAGAGTAGACATAGTGAAGGAGATCACTTAGCCGGAAGGATGTGTAGTCGTAGATACATCCTAGGGCTTGTAAATAGTAGAAGTAGTAGTCATGATGTAAGGGCAGTATGACCAGCTATGTATCAACACAATTATCAAAGAATAAAAGTCTTGTTGACCCAATTTTTGTATTGCCTTTCACCCAAAATCGAGGAAGAGAGACTGAATTGGACACCTCGGTTAACAAAAAAGGAAAAAGAGAGACTGAATTGGACCCCCGATTAGCAGAAGAGCAAAGAACGCTGACTAGGAGGTATCAAACACGTCAGACACGCAGTAACCACTACCCTATAGTAAAGTAAGCCGAAGGGCAAAACCAATTGTAACCTTGACTAGAGAAGTATTGTTACCAGAAGGAAGAAAAGAGTCAGTAAGTAACTGAAAGGTTGGACTATTAGCAGACCCCGTTATAGATTTTTAAGGATTGCTTAAGGGGGATAACTTGAGTTAGGATATCACCTTAACCTTGAGAAGCCAGGCATGACAGGAGTACAGGACCCCAATTACCCAATGAGAGTGACTAAAAGGAACAGATGTTGTAGTTACCAGATCATCGTGCAACAGGCACAAGAACCCAGATGGATACAACAGTTTTGTCAGGAAGGAAGAACGTCAGTATGGATAAGAACAGTAACCCTAGGAAAGCCAGGAAGGATGGTATGAACGTTGACTCAGTTGGAGTAATGTGACCTTAAGGATGACATAAAAAGTTTGTCACAAAAAGGAACATAATCGCGGAGGAAAACGGTAGTTGATAGCTGACGCTATAGGATTTTTGCCATCCGAGAGTTGTGAGATAACATTAGATGACGTCATCACAAGACGAAAGGAGTTTCAAAAGATCCAGACCTGAAGCATGGAGCAGGAAGGACTTCAAGAATGCTTGTGAGGAAGACCGAGTGTTAGGATTACGAAGATTTCCAAACACCATGGTTGGTAATGATTTTGATACGCCATGAGTTGAGTTGATCGCCATGATGTCTGCTCTAATTATTCGCCTTACTGTGAGGAGCGGACAGTCTTGAGCGAGACACCTATAGCTGAGAAACGACGTAAGCCAAGAACCTAGATGGAATAGTACGTGACCCCGCAGAGGCAACCGTTGCCAAACATAGGTCAAACGGTGAGTAAGAGCTCGACCGAATGACCGGGAAGGATCCATATATCAGAAGACCACTACTTGCTAAGGAATTTCGAGACTCAGGAGTGGAAACAAGGACAGTAAGGATCACCAGGACCACAGACAGTATGAGAACTGATTGTTGGAATTTACCCACGAATCAGATGAGTAGTTTAGGATGGCAGTAAGTAACTGAATGGTAGTATGTTGACAGGATGGATACAGGATGGTAGTTGCCTAAGGAATCATGAAGTAATGGATAGGCCAGTACCTGAGTAAATGATAGGACGGTACAGACAAGAAACTACCACGAGGAAGAGTATGACAGATGTGATGGTTCGATCACAACCGGATTTACAAGGACAGTTGAACCATTGAGACAGAAGAACAGGAGACTTATCAGACCGGTAGATGATATCATAATTATAGAATCTGAAGGTTGTCAACCTCAACCCAAGGAGTAAGGAGCTACAAGAGACCTCAACCTTAATCTCTTTTAAGGGTGGTAGCAACCTGAAACACAAGAGACCTAGAGAAACAAGGATAGTTTCGGGAGGCATTACAGACCCCAACCGGACCTAAGTAACAAGGAAGCCTTGAGGAATAGCGCTACCAGCCATAGAATTATCTTGAAGGCAGCATGGACTGCTAGGAATTGAAGAACCAAGGACCCGAGGAAACCAGTGATATTGCCACAGCTTAGACAAAAGACCCCTGACTTGGAGGTGGAGTTTAAGAGAAACCCCAAACCCTAACCTTTCTTTCTATCCTCTCCAGATCTCGGGACGAGATCTCTTTTAAGGGTGGTAGTCTGTCACATCCCAGATTCTTCCCAAATCTGGTATGTTAAAAGTTTCATAGGGAATTAAAATTTTCTAGGAAATAACCATGATTGCCTAGGATTGTTTGAAATTGACTTTGTTTTGCTTGATTGTTTGCCTAGAAGGGATAAACTCCCAAAGCCACTAGTTGAAACCCTAGCAAGCCTTGGTAGGAACCCAAGCCTTTTGAAATATTATTGGGCATAAGGCTATCCATAATAAGTCCCAAGAATATCCAAGCCCAATTTATTTTTCCCTAAAAAGATTTGAATTGATTTGGTTTAAAATCAAATCAGAAATCAAAGGGAATTATTTAAAATGGCCTTGCATTTATTTTGGTAGAAAGTGAATTTCATAAGTCCAAATAATAACCTTGACTCTCTGCCTATTTTCTAAAATGGATTTGTAACATATTTGGTTTTCAAACCAAATTCAAATTCAAAAGGGAAATGTAAGTTGCAGAAATTATATGTCCAAAATGCCCAAACAAAAAGTTCACACATTCCGAAATATTCCATTTGGAATTTAGAAAAGATTATCTATTTGAAGAAAATTCAAATTCAAACTCTATTTGAATTAACAGAACAGACAGAAAAGAAAAAGAAGAAACAGAAAACAGAAAATAAAAAGAAAAAGAAAAAGGCCTAGCCAGCCAGGCCGGCCCAACAGTGGGACAGCCCAGCCAGCCAGGCCAGCGCTAGCCCACGCCCCTCTCTCCCTCTCCCACTCGCTGACGCGTGGGACCCACCCACATCGTCCTTAACCTCCAGCCGTGCCATGACCTCGCGCATGAACCGCACGCACGCGCGCCCACGTTCCCACGTCCACGTGCTCCCCGTGCACGCTAGCCCCCGCGGCCATGTCCAAAAAATAGCCCTGAGCCCCTCGTCATTTCACCCCAAGCCGCAATGCCTCTCACCGTCAGGCTGCCTCACCGTCGACCCCGAGCTCCGCCACTGACCTAAAATTTCTCCGGCGTAATTCCAGCGATGCGGAGCCCCACTTGACCAACCACATCCACCGCTCGACTCCCCGCGCTGCTGCAAACTCACTAGACATCACCGATGCGCCCTAAGCCTCCTGTAACCCCGTCACCGATGACACCCGAGTGCAACCGCCGCCGGCGTTGAAGCTCCGATGACCACGGTGAGCTCCAACCCCCGCGGCCATGTCCATCGTCCTCGCCACATTCGTGCGCATCCCCTAAACCCCTCTGTGCATCTCCAGGAGCTCGCAAATTGATGCCTGCGTCATCACCCAAGACCTCCATGGCACGCGCGAAATCCGGCGAGCTTGCGCCGCCCACCACCGTCGTCTCTAGCCCCGGCCGACGCCACCTTCGAACTCGCTGCATCTCCCCACGCCCGTCCGTGCCCTCCGCCGCACAGGAGACCCCCTGCATCGCCGTCCCCGTCCACATCAGAGCGCGTGCTTCCATCCGCTGTCATCTCTGGCCGCCCTCCGGTGACCTAGCCCAAGTGAGCACCCCTTCCTTCAAATCTGAGCCGTAGATCCTCGATCCAACGCATCTCACATACTCACTTAAACTGCCGAACCATTTTCTTCTAAACTTCGGCTGTCCGCTGCTTAGCACTGGCAGCGAACACCTCTTAGCCAATTAGAATAAGCCACATGTCAAAAAATTATCCACTCAATTTCTGTTAAATTGAATTATCTGGCAATTTTGTAGAAAAGCCCCTAAAATTAAAACACTCATAACTAATTATCTACAAGTCCAAATTGAGTGATTCTTTTTGCAAAATAACCCTCATGAAATCTAGTTTCACCCTGTCTAGAAAATTTTCAAATTTGAATAGTTTAAAATTCAAATTCAAACAAAATGAATTCAAACTTAAAATGGGAATAATTTGCATACTATAAATTCAAATAAATTGATTCTTTTTGCAACTTGAACCTAGTGAAATATAGTTTCTGTCCATAACACTTTAGTTCAAATTTAAATAATTTAAAAATACATTTTAAACAGAATATAGTAGGAGACAGAATTCAAATAGAAATTAAACCTAATTAGGTTTAACTTTGAATAAAAATTGTTTAATAAAACAATTATGATACAAATGAGTTCAGGAACCATAATATGAACTTTAGTAAACATTTTGGGATTATTATTTGACTATAGGGAATTCAAATAACATTTGAATTAAATTCAAACATAGTTCGATTATAACTTTAAAACCTTAGGTTTAAATTTGAATAAAGCTAATGCAATATGGTTTACTGAATTGAATTAAATCTAGTAATTATTTTGGAGTTAATATTTGACTATAGTGACAGATGAACTCAAATTAAATAAAGTTTGAAACTATTTGCGCTTAGCAAAGCAATTGGATTCACAGTTGACTTTAATTTAAACTAAAGATCAAATGAATAAACCTTAGCAACCACATTGGATTGGCACTTGACTTTAGTTGAACCAAATTGAGTAAATGAAACTTGGTAAATCCATGGATTTATATTTGATTCTAAGTTGAACTTGAAACAAACAAATGAACCCTAGTAAACCTATTGGATTGTTCCTTGACTTTAGGGAAAGACATTTGAAGTATTGAACAAACTTAGTTGAATTATGAAATAATTCATAATCCAATTTCACTTAGTAGAACCGAATCAGTTGTGAACTCAATTCAATTTGAATTCAAATAAGATGAACCCTAATTCAAATTCAAATTGAATTGCAAGCCAGACCAAGTTATCATTTTCAGACCATAGTGTATCCAAGCTCATGAAAGGTCAACAAGTTTGAATTGTCATTCAAACTTGAACATGAACATGGCTATCCAAGATTCATTGACCATGACTCTTGTTGTTGAGATTCTTCTGATTGGATCAGACAACCACAACTTTGCATCACATACTCCTTATGCGATGAACCCTCATTTGATACTTGCATGTGAACACTTATGTCACATGTATTCCAATGACAACCACTATGTTGCTTTCCAAACTCTTATGAGTTGACACTGACACATGATCTCACGGCACAGTCTACACTAACACCATGCACTGCATTATTGTACGTTTGATTGTTTTGTATGGTTGTTTATGATTGCTTTTACTTATGATAGATTGTTGGAAGAGCGAAGAGTAGCTTTATCAAGATTGTGTGTGTGAAGAACTTCATCAATTACCAGAATTGTGTGAAGAACTTCATCGATTACCAGGCAAGTTGCATACTTTCCCATGTTTCACCTTGCTGTCATACTATGCTGAACCTGGAATAGGTTAGCCACATGTTTACCCTGAATGTTGAGTCTACGAGGTAGTGTAGGCTCGGGACTTGACAGCAAGTGAATGCTTCATTGGAATGATGCACTTTGGTTGTCCCCATTGAATGCTCCGACGAATGAGTGCGCGATTGCATTTTGGGACTCTCCTTTTCGAGTGATATGCGTTGATGGTTGATGCGCTCTGGAGTCCCCATAGCTGCACCGTTGATTGAGCGCGCTTAAAAAACAAAACCCTTGTCATCTCTGAGAATCGGGATGGTTCTCATCAATAGCTAGAAACGGTAGACAGGTCTTCTTGCCCTCGCTTGACAAAATAGTTTGGAAACTCCTTTACCCTTTTGTTGCATTGAAGAATATGTTGTTGTTAGGTGTAGCTTGCCAATACATTCAATGTATCCACCCTCGTGGCTACAACGTATCATGTTGCATGAATTTCCGTATCGAAGAAGAGTTACGAAGTAGGGTTACGATGCTATACTCAACTGCTGCCTGTGAGTGGATGGTTGCCACAAGATATTATTGTATTTCCGCTGCATAATGTATCAAGCTAGCCTTGAGCTAACCGGTATGTAATGTATCAAAGACTGGATCTTCGATGTAATACTATGACATGTGTTATTTTTCTGGTATTTCATTGAGAACTGTGCGTGCCAACAATCGATCCAGGGACTGCACATGAAGCGCAGAGATTTGGGGCCCCTACCAGTCACACAGTGCACCACGGGGAAGGTGATCACTACTGCAGGATGGTCCTAACACGACACATGTACTAGAGACCCCACGACCAAACTGTGTGCAATGCATTAATCGCAAATGGTGTCGTACTAAAACCTTCACCAATAAGACAAACTGTTTGCGATGGCGAAGACATAAAACACGATTCAGATTAGAGTTGCATGTGCGATACGTGGCATACAGTTGATCCATATGAACTGTTTGCGATGAGGCAGAACAAAAGGAACGGTCAACCAGATCAAGGTGTGTGCACTAGACGGCATACAGTTCACTCAGATGAACTGTTTGCGATGATCCAGTACAACAGAAACGGTCAGCCAGATCAAGGTGTGTGCGATAGACGACAAACTGTTCACTCGGATGAACTGTTTCCAATGAGCCAAAACAACAGAAACAGTTAGCCAGATCAAGGAGTCTGCGATATACGGGCACACATTCTAATTAAAAGAATTGTGTGCGATGGTAATAACAAGTGCACACGGTTGATGGAACAAGTCGTGTGCTGACATCGCCGATTGCGGTGCACACGCCACGTACGCATCCGAGAACGCTTGCCCACGTTAATTAGACCATCCGGGAATCGTGCTGCACTTCGAAACCGGAACCATCAAATAATTCTGAGCTTGTTTCCCGTCACATTCCAGATTACCACACTATATTTAATTGCAAACCTATTCACACCGATCAAAACCTAAACGTTTTCCCACTTAGCAGCTTATTAGTAGCTTATAAATACTACCTACTCGAAAATGACTGCACATTCCTCCTCAATTCCTCATCAACAAACAAACAAGTCTTCGTCCTTCCTTGCGTCTGCCATGGCCCGTGGGAGGAGTTCTTGGTCGAGAAATTACCACAGAGCGGCGAGCGAAGCAGCAGAGATGTCCCGCCTTGCCGTGATAGCATGCGAGAGGTCCCGCCGCGTCGCCAAAGCAGCACAGAGGTCCCGCCGCGCCGCCGAAGCAGCACTGAGATCCCGCCACGCCGCCAAAGCAGCAGAGTGGTCCCGTCACGCCGTGGAAGCGGCACAGATGTCCAGCTGTGCCGCGGAAGCTGCAGAGAGGTCCTGCCGCGCCGCGGCGGCCTGGATGGATCTCTCGGGGGCAGTCGAGGGCTCTCACAAGCGCATGCGCGCTATGCTCAATAAGCTGATGGATGACATCTCCTGTTGGGCAAAGTTGCAGGAGAAGAGCTATGCCTCATTGGATAAGGCGACCGGCATCATCCAGGAACTAAGGGGTGACAAGGTGAGGCTCCGCACCGAGCGCGACCTGCTGAGGGCGAAGATCGCCAGCAGGGCGAAGCAACATGAGGATACAACTGCCGTGTTGAAGAAGACGGCTGTCATGGTCAGGAAACTTATGGACGAGAATGCTAAGCTCCGCATCGAGCGTGAAAGGCTTGTGGAGGAATCCGTGGATTCTCTCAAGCGACGTATTAAGGATGTGAAAGAGATCAACAATGCTCGCCGCGAGAACTCCTGCGACATATGGATGAAATGACGAAGATGGCGGAGTAGATCGAGGTGAAGTAGAGAGCAGCGACCCAGATCGTTGTCTGCGTCTTCCTTCTTCTTTTGCTCTTGTGTCTTTCGGGCGTTGCCGCATGTGGCATCTTTAATTATCTTCTTGAATATGTAAGACAATTATTATTATCCATTGGCATCGTCGTCATATATATCAGTCTTGCTAAGTCTCAGTCGATGCTATGTCCGTGAGATCTTACATCAAGATCCGTGCAAAATTTTCTTTTCAGATTTTCTTTTCTCTCTCTTAAATCTCAGTCGACTGAGACCTAGCCACGCCATTAAAACAGGGGCTCGGGCGCCATTAATGGAGAAGTTGGGAGCGAGGTGGGTGGCGGATGGAGGTCAAAGGGCTCGCCTCCCGGTGAGCATGTGTAGTGGTCTGCTCCACGCCTCCCGTCTACTCAAATAGCTACCCCGCAAGGCGCCTCCTAGCCAATAAAAATGGGGACTTTGTTGGTTCTTACTCTGTGCGCCTTCAAAAAATTGGACAAATTTTTTACAACAGCATGTTGGTGACATGTAAAGGAAACATGCCCAGTTTCATGATTTTCAGGCAAGTTTTGGATTTACAGGAATTTAAAAACCAAGTTTGTCAATGTTTTCGGCCGAGCCACGACGACCAGATGTTCGAAACTCATTCCCATTTATTGCATGGGACCTAAACATTCACCCAAGGACACATATATGATTTTTCAACCCATTTTGGTGCACTGGAGCATGTGCATGTAGTTCAAATTTGAATTATGCACATTAAATGCCTAGGAAACTCAATAAATGTATAAAAAAGGCCAAACGAACCCGGAATAATTCCAACTTTTAGCACGACACTCCTATTGGTCTTTGTTGCCTCTGTAAAAAAATCAAGGCAAGAAGAGGCAGCGTATGTCGTTTCGCCCACAAAGGTGACACATCCCCTATCGGAACCATGAGCCTTCTTGGGAGAGGAAGCTCCGGTTTGTAAGAAGCTTATACCAAAACTTGTCCCAAATTGAACAAAAAATATACCATAGCATGTTGGTGCCATGTCAAGACACCATGCCAAGTTCCTTGATTTTTATTCAATTTTTTTATTTATAGGAATTTAAAGACCAAGTTTCTCAATGTTTTCGGCCGAGCCACGATGCCCAGATGTTTGAAATTCATTCCCATTTCTTGTATGGGACCTAAACATTCACCCAAGGATACATATACGATTTTTCAACCCATTTTGGTGCACTGGAGCATGTGCATGTAGTTCAAATTTGAATTATGCACATTAAATGCCTAGAAACTCAATTAATTATCAAAAAGGCCAAACGAACCCAGAATAATTCCAAATTTTAGCATGACACTCCTATTGGACTTTGTTGCCTCTGTAAAAAAAATCAAGGCAGGAAGAGGTAGCATATGTCGTTTCGCCCACAAAGGTGACACATCCCCTATCGGTACCATGAGCCTTCTTGAGAAATCCTCCGGTTTGTAAGAACCTTATACCAAAACTTGTCCCAAATCGAACAAAAAATTTACCACAGCATGTTGGTGCCATGTCAAGACACCATGCCAAGTTCCGTGATTTTTAGGCAATTTTTGGACTTACAGGAATTTAAAAACCAAGTTTCTCAATGTTTTCGGCCGAGCCACGACGCCTAGATGTTTGAAATTCACTCCCATTTCTTGTATGGGACCTAAACATTCACCCCAGAACACATACGATTTTTCAACCCATTTTGGTGCACTGGACCATGTTCCTATAGTTCAAATTTGAATTATGCACATTAAATGCCTACAAAACTCAATTAATGTATAAAAAATGCCAAACGAACCCAGAATATTTCAAATTTTAGCACGACACTCCTATAGTTGCATGTTCACTGCAGATAAATGTTATAGCAATTCAAACAACGACCTTTCCTGCCATAACCCCATTTTATCTTTCAAATCAAAATGAAAAAAATCAAGTACACCACAAACAGTTTATTAGCAAGAATCGTGTGTGATGCAGTATAAAATATCTTGGGGCTCCCTCATGTATGGCTTGCGCCGGAAGGTTCGTCGGCTACAGTCCACTGGCCACGCATCAACCACACTTGCGCGCCAGTTTTTCGCTGCACGATTCGTAAATTTTTGGCAACCGCGGAAATATCTAGGTCCCCTCCCCCTCCCCCCCACCAAAAGCCACATTTCCACTGTTTCCTCCTTCCTTTCCAAGTTCAAACCTTCATTACTTGCTTTGCAGCGCCACCTCCTCGCCGGCGGCACTCCTTCCCACTGCGCAGCCTTGTCGATATAGTCAGGTAATCCATACCCCACCCCCATGCTCCTCCTCCTTCTCCATCCCAAATGCCTCGACCGCCGGCACGACATCTTCCACCCAAATCACTGCCCCATCCTCCAAATAAGTGTCGCCCATAGCCATGGTGCACGCATTATAGCCAGGAGCTCAAGGAGCATCTGGCAGCGGTGAAGCAAATCGCTGCCGCATGCGCGGATGAGGTCGCGATGGCTGCCATGCGTGCCGATCGCCAGATCTTGGAGGAGCACCTCGCCGTCGAGGCCGCCGTCGACCACTCATGCGCGGACACCGTCACGCGGTTGGCTGCTTTAAACGACAGTTTGTGGTGTTTTCTAAAGGCCGCCTACGATGCCTTCTAGTGAATTGTCCTCTATAATGTTAATATGCAATCTGATCTTCTGAAATGTGATGTTCAGTTAACAGTTTGGTTCATTTGTTGTGATGTTCAGTTAACTGTTTGGTTCAATTCTGAAATGTGATGTTTAATTCCTGTGGGTTCAATTTTTTTATTGTAATGCATGTGAGGAATAAAATCGAATTTGGATGTACTCTATACATGAGAAACATACACAAATGCTATGTTTCCTAGTAGTTCTTAAGGATGCTAGGCTTGGTTAACTGTATGATCTTCTAGTATATGTTCTATTCTGCAATGTGGTTCTCAGTTAACTGCTTGCTTCATTGTTGTGGTGTCCAGTTAACTTTGTGGTTTACTTCTGCAGTGTGATGTTCATTTGTTGTGGGTACAAGTTTTCATTAATATATTCTACTGATAGTATGCCAACTCTCACTTAAACTGATCAATATCTGCCTTATATGTGTTGCAAGGAAACAATGGGAGGCACTGAGGTTTACCATTGAGGTTTGCACATGCATGGTCCTTTGGCTAATAGCACATTATTGTGCAATTGCAGGAACCATTCTAATATTTAGGTTTTTAACAATTTGGTCTTGCACATGTAGGTCCTGCTATCAGAGGTTTAGACCCACTGTTCGATTCATTCTGCATATGGGGAAATGAGATGGACATGAATATCAGTCAAGTCAAGAAACTTAGAAAGATTGTTAGGATAAAGAAACTAGCATTGAATAACAACAAGATCTTTGTTTGCACAATGAAGAAGACATCAATCAACTATAGGATGGTACTAACTCTTTTACCTTGTGTTTTTTCCTATGCGCCATTTCAAAATTTAGAACAGATATTTATGCATATCTTTGTTTTCTGTCCTTTCCAAAGCAGTTCACCGATGATTACCTCTCAAACCACCTCCATGGTCAAGAGGCAAGGAAGGTACTCATTCAACACCCACGGTACAATATTGAACTCTTCCTCAAGAGGACGAAGGTTGGGCAGGCAATCATCTGCAGCCACTGGCGTAAAAGTTGCAAGGACATTCAACATCATTGAAGGCTCAATATTCACCTTTAGATTCAACAGTTTTCCAGATGAGATTCATCTCTCTATATACCCTATATGATGCTACTTTCCAAAGGATTTAGATGTTGCTTGTGAAACTTCGTGCTGTTGTGTAATTGCGTAGCTAGCTATATGCCTATATGGTGTAACTGAGTGCTGAAGCTATGTGATGTTGTACTCTGATGTAATTTAGCTATGAAATCCCGGTTGCCGTAATACGGCTATGAAACATATGGTGTGTTTGATATGAAATGTCAATTTGATTACTAAATGCATTATCAATAATAGGCCAATTAGCCTGCTTATTGGGTTTTTGTATTGCAGACGGTTTCTCAGACAACACCGTGGGCGATGACCTCAAACAATGCACACAGTTTCTTGAAAGTAGCCGTGTTGGATCAATGAACAATCACACACGACTTCCGCCCGACAAATGTTTGCGTTAGTCCACCTTGCACAAACATTTCCACATAAAAATTGTGTGTGATGTACATATGAATGGAAACGTTTTTCTGAGATTCACCGTGTGGGATGTACATATGAACAGAAACGATTGGGATAGTATAATTGTCTGCGATGGCTCGCCCGATCGCACACGAGCTCTTTTTGACCCGCGTGTGTGACCGGAGGCCCTATCGCGGATGGTTTCTGGGTCGTGTGGGAAGGACCCCCCCTATAGCACACACAGACAAGGCGAAACTCTGTCGCAGAATGGGGGTAAAAACCATTTGTATAGCACATCGCTTCACCAGTGGATGGTGGTTATGGCCGTGCCTGGGGACGACGGAGGCGAGAGGGAGAGGGTCGCCGGAGTTACGCGAGCGGCGGGGCTCCTCGGGTGAGGATGCGCGCGACGGAATCGAGAGCTCCTGGGCAGCAAAACTAGTCAGGGGGGCGCAAAAGAGCAAGGCAAGGACGAGGACAAGGCGAGGGGGTTTAGTGCGGGCTCACCTCGCCAGAATCAAAGGCGGGTGGCGAAGTGCTTCAATCTTCAACGTGCTTGGGGTTCCAGGGTTCCTCGAGCTCATAGACGATGTCTGGCGGGTGTGCTCATAGACGAGGGCTTTTGCAGAGGTTCTCGCGGCGTTTTTATAGGATAGGGTAGCGAGGTCATTGGCGCACGGTGGGCGCGCGAATGTGCGAACGTGGTCGCGGGCGTGCACTAGTCGTGGGCGTCGTGGGCGGTTGCGAGGAGGGAGAAGACCCTGACCTACGGGTGTAACGTCCCCATGTAATAGCTACAGTGATCACCTTTTGAGAATGCCAGGTCATCATGATTAACAGTGCTTGATCATCATTTGCATCATATCTCATTTCAAATTCCAATTCAAATTAAAGTGAAAATAAAAGTTGTCCAAATGTGAAAACTAAAATGTTCATAGTATTGCTAATAATCCAGAAACATTTATAAAAATATAATCCACCTTAATTGAATTTGTTAAATGACCCTAACATCATCAAACAGAACTAGAACAACAATATTTAATACCTTTTTACCTAATTAAAAGTTAAATGAAATCATATTTTCCCCAAACCAATTTCTGGTAGTAACTAAAATTGCACTCTAAATATTGGGCCAAGTCACTTATTTTACAAAACTCCTTTTGTGGCTAAACTATTTCCTAAATAGAAACTAAAATAGAAAAACAGAAAAGAAAGACAAGAAAATAGAAAAGGGCCGCGCGGCTGGGCTCTAGTCAAACCAGCCGGCCCAGGCCACCCCGCACGGTCGCCTCCCTCCTTCCCCTGTTCATCCTTGGTCGCCCGCGCGACCGACTGCGCCCGACGCCGGCGAGCTGTCCCCGCCGTGTCTCCTCGCTCCCGCGTCCCTACAGAGGCCGGGGAGGATAAGAACGCCACCCTGGGAACCCTAGCCGTCTCCCCGAGATCTTTTCCCTCTCCCCTGTGCCGCTTTCTTCCTCCCCGCGCAGACGCCCGTCGCCGTCGCTATGCCCGAGCTCGCTGCCGTGGCTGCCGTCGTCCTCGTCGCCTGAGACCGAGCTCTTTAGCTCCACTTGCCTCATCTGCTTCCTCTCCGCCCACTGGATCAAGCGGTGTGCGACCACCGCAACCTCCCCGAGCCCTTCTTCCTCCTACGGCCGCCGTCGATCGCCGCCCCGATTCGCCGCCGCAAGCCTTCCCCGAGCTCGCTTACGCACATCTGCAGGAGCCCGGTGAGCACCCGCACCGGATCTTCCCCTCCTCGACCTCTTATCGCGCCTGCAGTCGTCGCATTTGCCATGGCCGATCCCGCCACCGCACGGGCTCGTCGCCGGCGAAGCCACGGTGACCATTTGGTCCAGTGTGTGCCGCCATCGCACTCAGCGCGTCGAGTAGAGCTCGCCTGGCTAGTTAGTTTGCTCGCGCATGTGCTATTTTGCCGACTCCGAGCTCTACCCGACGCCGCCGTCCGCCGTCGCCGCCGTAGCACTCATCTCCGGCCACCCCGCCTCACGCTAGTACCGTAGATCGCCGTGGCTCGGTCTCCCCGATCGAATGCCGCAAACCGCGTCGCAAATGGTGCCCCGTAGAAGAAACCCGAGCTTGCCGGAGTTGTCGCCGTCGTTCGGGCTCGCCGGAGAGCTCCGGTGACCGGCGCTGACTCGGCGTCCGACGTGGCGCCGCGGGCCCCAACGCTCAGCCACTGACCCTAGGTCCCACTGGGCCCATTGACCCGGTCAACCACTGACTGGGCGGCCCCATGTCACTGACATGTGGGTCCCGCCTTAATTTAAATAATTTACTGTTTTGGATAATTCTAATTTAAATAATTTCAGAAATTCCAGAAAATCAGTAAAACTTTGAAAATTCATATAAAATAAACCGTAACTCGGATGAAAATAATTTATATATGAAAAATGATCAAAAAATTATGTAGAATCCGAATATCCCACCCACATACCTGCCACACCCCTCTAACATACCTACCATGAGACTTTTTTCCCGTATTCGATAAATGAATAGTGCATAACTTTAATAAAATAATTCCAAATAAATTCCTAAATTATCTAATACAACTAGATAGGCATTATATCACCTCTGAATATCTTTTAGACATATCATGCATCGTTGTTGCTTTATTGCCGTGTATTTATTGTTTCTTCCCGCTCCTTCTCTCCCGATAGCCCCCGAGACTGCGGACGACACCGCTGTGTACGACGACGTCGCCGACGACCAGACCCCTTCAGCTGAGCTTCCAGGCAAGCAAAACCCCCTTGATCATAAGGTATCGCCCATTCCTTTCTCCCTTATGCTTGCATTAGTATTGCTTCTGCTATTACTCCGATAGTTCCTATTCCGATGCATAGCCTGACTTTGTCGCCTGCTACTGATACATTACCTGCTGTCCCATGATGCTTAGTTAGCTATGTTGTTGATTCATCTGTGGCCCTTCACCCTTGTCCGTATGCCATGCTTGTTACCGGGTCGTGATCACTCTAGGTGAGGATCACAGAAATGTTTACATTACTGTCATACTTTAAATTGCTAAAGTCGGGCTGGCCCCAAGGGTGCCCGCGAGAAATACTACTAAAGACGGGTCGGCTCCAAGAGCACCCGCGTGATATGTTTTACCAAGTCGGAGAGACAGGAGTCTGATCGTCTCTGCGAGTTACTAAATACGCCTAACAGATTGGGTATTTGATCTGAGTGGGTCGTTGGCCCTATACGCACTACCACCACGTGGGATAATGGTTATGGGACCCTCTATGTCGTAGTATCAGTCGAAAGCTCTTCAGACGTCGCAGCTCAGAGATACGGGCTGGTTGGGGTGGGCTGGTTACGTCACTGGTGTTTTCAGTGTCGCGCCTGGGCCCCGACCACCCTCGCAACGTGCAGGAGTGCAAAGGGCGATGGCCCAAGACCCCTTCGCACTTAGGATTTAGACCGGCGTGTTGACCTCTCTGCTGAGCCTACGTAGGACTGCGTCGTGACGATCACCCGAGGCCGGGTATTGCCCAGCAAGTGTGTCCGGCCAGATGTGATCGAGCGTGTTGGGTAACAGTAGTGCACCCCTGCAGGGAAGTTATCTATTCGAATAGCCGTGTCCACGGTAACAGGACGCTCAGAGTTGTATCTTGATCTGCTACAACTACAAATGGATACTGTCACAATGCTAAACTGTTACTACTGATCTTGGGATCACTTTCTCACAGGGTAGTCGAGGAAGGATCTCAGGGAGTTACTAAATATGTTTGATTATATATTATCATGCTCTACTCTCTTCTGATGCTGAAAGAAATGCTTCAAGATGCTAGTCTTCGATAGGCTAGGCTTCTCCCCCTTTATTCTGGCATTCTGCAGTTCAGTCCAAAGATATAGCCCCATTCCTTTGATACCGAAGCATATGTAGTATAGTTCTGATGTCAGTCTTGCGAGTACTTTGGATGAGTACTCATGGTTGATTTGCTACTTCTTTTCCCCATACCCACTTGATGAAATCAGATGATGGAGCCCAGGAGCCAGACGCCACCGCAGGAGACTACTACCAGGAGAGCCCCGGAGGCACGTACTACTGGGTTGAGCCAGCCGACCAGGAGTAGATCGGAGGCTCCCAGGCAGGAGGCCTGCGCCTTTTCGATCAGATGTCGCTGTTTGTGCTAGCCTTCTTAAGGCAAACTTGACTAACTATGTCTGTACCTAGATATTATTTGTGTGTATGACTTATGTATTCGGGTCCTCGTGACCCTTGGTTTGTAATATGAAGATTTATGTTTAAATTTGAGTTTAGAGTTGTGTTGTGATATCTTCCCATGAGTCCCTGATCTCGAGCGTGCGTGTTTGCGTGTATGATTAGTGCACGGTCGAGCAAGGGCATCACAACGGGCCCCGCACGTCAGCGAGAGGGGGGAGAGAGAGCGCGAGGGGAGTTGGGCTGTGGGCGCGCGTCTAATTGGGCTGGCCTGGCTTAGGTGGGCTGCTAGGTTTAGGTTTTTCTTTTTCTATCTCTTTCTATTTTCCTCTTTTTCTTTTTTTCTATTTCTTCTGTATTTTCTATTTCACTTTAAATTTGAATTTTCTTTTGAAAACAAACATGCCCTAAATTCCAAATGGAATATTTCTGATTGTGTGAACTTTTTGTTTGGGCATTTTGGACAAATAATTTTGGCAACTTACATTTTCTTTTTGAATTTGAATTTGGTTTCAGAACCAAATGTGTTTCAAATCCATTTTAGAAAATTGGCAGAAGGTCAAGGTCATATTTGGACTTATGAAATTCATTTTCCTGCCAAATTATTGCAAAGCCAATTTTAAATAATTTCCCTTTGATTTGAATTGATTCCAAAATAAATCCAATTCAATTTATTTGGGAAATCATTTGGCTTGAATATTTCTTGGGACTTATTAGGGATAGCCTTATGCCCAAATAAATATTTCAATTAGTCACCATAGTTTGGGATTCAAAATTATTCCCCAAAGCTTTTAGGTTCATTGTGTTTCCTAAATTTCAAACAAGGGTTTCATTGTTGGCATAGAGTCTTTGACTCTCTAGGTGCATCACACAAGGCAAACAAGTCAAACATCAAGCTATCAGTCAAATAATCAAGCAGTTTTAGCTAACTAGCTTTCAAGCAAGGGTTTTCCTAGTACAATTTTAATTCCCTATGAAATTTTCAACATACCAGATTTGGGAAAAATCTGGGATGTGACACGTTTTGAGCACCATGGGGCATATGAGATGATTGAGGAACTGAAAATGGTATTTCAGACTCACGCCCGTGTGGAGAGGTATGATGCCTCAGACAAATTCTTTAGTTGTCAGATGGATGAGAATAGCTCCGTTAGTGAGCACGTACTAAAAATGTCTGGGTACGCCAATCGCTAGAATCAGTTGGGAGTTAATATTCCTGATGAAGTAGCACTTGATAGGGTTCTCCAGTCACTGCCACCAATCCACAAGGGCTTTGTGATGAACTATAACATGCAATGGATGGAGAAGACACTCCCTGAGCTTTTCGCGATGCTTAAAACCGTGGAAGTAGAAATCAAGAAAGAGCATCAAGTGTTAATGGTTAAAAAGACCACCAATTTCAAAAAGGCTAAGGGAAAGAAAGGGAACTTCAAGAAGAATGGCAAGCAAGTTGATGCTCCCATGAAGAAGCCCAAGGCTGGACCTAAACCTGACACTGAGTGTTTCTACTGCAAGGGGAATGGTCACTGGAAGCGTAACTGCCCCAAGTACTTGGCAGATAAGAAGGCTGGCAACATCAACAAAGGTATATTTGATATACATGTTATTGATGTATACCTTACTAGTGCTCATAGTAGCGCCTGGGTATTTGATACTGGTTCAGTTGCTAATATTTGTAACTCGAAATAGGAGCTGTAGATTAAACGAAGACTAGCTAAGGACGAGGTGATGATGCGTGTTGGAAATGGCTCCAAGGTTGATGTGATCTCCGTCGGCACGCTCCCTCTACGTCTACCTTTGTGATTAGTTTTAAACCTAAATAATTGTTATTTGGTGCCTGCGTTAAGCATGAACATTATATCTGGATCTTATTTATTGCGAGACGGTTATTCATTTAAATCCGAGAATAATGGTTGTTCTATTTATATGAGAGACATCTTTTATGGTCATGCACCCAATGTGAATGGTTTATTCTTGTTGAATCTCGATAGTAGTGATACACATGTTCATAATATTAATGCCAAAGATGCTAGGTGAATAATGGTAGTACCACATACTTGTGGCACTGCCGCATAGGTCATATTGGTGTAAACAATGGTTCAGCGACGTGCTATACAAATGGTTTTTACCCCCTTTCCGCGACAGAGTTTTAAACCGTCGCCTTGCCTGTGTGTGCGATAGGGGGGTCCAACCCACACGACCCAGAAACCATCGGCGATAGGTCCTCCGGTCGCACATGCGGGGCAAAAAGAGCTCGTGTGCGATTGGGCGAGCCATCGCAGATAATTATAAAGGCCCAATCGTTTCCGTTCGTATGTACATCCCACACAGTGAATCCCAAACAAACGTGTCCGTTCCTATGTAGATCCCACACAGGTAATCCCATACAAACATTTCCGTTCATATGTACGTCGCACACAATTTTCCGTTCATGTGCGATCGGGGCAGATAACGCAGACGCTTTCATAGGACAAGCCGTGGGAGATCGTCTTGCCATCCCACACAGTAATTATGGAACAAACATTTGTGTGGCAGACCACATCACAGATGCTCTACCTCGGTTAACCGTTTGCGTTGTTCAAGTATATCACACACAATTCGATGAAGAAAAGTGTATGACATTGGGCTATCCATCACACATGCTTTTACTGCTAGAAATGTTTGTAAAATCCATGACCCATTTAGCAGGTTTTTTAGTTAACTATTAATACCTCCTGTATTAAGCAAATTCCAATTTCATATCAAACAACTATTTACCACTTTCATATCAGGCACACAAATATATTTTAACATCACTGTATGATAGCTACGAGAATACAACACAGTACAACATGTAGCTAGTTCACCTTCATAAGCACAAAGTATGTTGAGCACAATATTAGAACAATATATTCATTTCCCTAATCGACTGATGCATGATCAGCCAAATTCATCTTCTCCACCTCTGCTTTCAGTGCAGTAAGAACCTATTTTGCACTGACCAACTGGGAAAGTGCCTCCTCCTTCGCAAACACCATCTTTGCAAAGTCTAATTTAAAAAATCTGAGCTCATTATCCATCTTCCTCTTTTTTCCTGTATCTTGAAATATTCTTCAGCGTTGACAACATTTTCTGTAAGCCTATCTCTATTTTCTTCCTCATACATGCTCTAGAGCTTTGTTAGGCACATCTTCAAAGATGGTGGCCACTCTTGATCAACCCACTCTAGGTAAGAACACCTCCGTTCATCCTATAATATTTAAAACTAAGTCAGTTAAGATTGTAGGGAAAATGGGTTTCTAGAAACATAGAAAATCACCACATACATATTTCGAAAAACTGAAGAAACACGTTAATTATGACATATCTTCTAAAAAAGATCAATGTGCAAATGAATTAATTGCTACTGAGACAACAACCAGATTCAGGAACATCACAAGCTATAATTAACTGCAACAATGCTACAAGTTCTTAGTCATGTACTATAATAACAAATTGACCATTTTATGACGAAGCTAAATATAACTGCAACAGCACAACGACAGTGTTTCAATGACATCAAATTAATACTAACCTGTATGTACATGCACAAATTTAATAACATAGAACTAATAGCACTAAGGCCCTCCACTATGTAGGCCAAAACCGGTGTCAAATCAACTGTTGCTACATTTGGCACCGGTGCCCTGCACTGCCGAGTTGATGCCAGAGGAGAAATTCAGGGAACTGGAGCACCTAGTTGCTCCGATGCCCAGTTCCTTCGTGCCATAAAAAGTATTAGTATTTTACTGCTTGGTTGCTCGGATGTGTGGAGCAAAGTTGGGTGCACAAACTGCTGAAGCGGTGCCAAATAATTTTCTCAGAGCACCACTGGTGAGATGGCAACATTTTTAGATACTAGGTAGAAACTGTGACAATGTCTTAATCACATCCAAATTAACATAACACTGTGACACTGTCTGAATCACATCTAACAAATGATTTGTAACAACAAAAGTGGGGCTAACCTTCTCTGCAGATGCCAGAAACTTCCTCCCACTATCCACAGATTCAAAAGCCACTAACTTCACGCATGGCGATTGACGGTGACAACGAGCAGGCAGATCTTCAGCTACCCCGCTCCATTCCTTGCAAGTGATGGTCGTAGGGAGATGCATGAGGAACAAATGGCTCAAATCAGCCGCCGGGTTAAAATCCTTTATTACAAATTAGAACCCTAATCCTAGGGGGCGAGAGAGAGGAGAGAGGCACACCCGGCTGGTGACATAGTCATCGTCGGAGGAGGAACCGCTTGAGAGATCATTGAAGAAGACCATGGCGTCCGCGGCGGTCGGATGCGAGACGGCAAGAGCGAGGAAGCGGCTATAGCTTATGAAGGAAGGAAGGAGTAAACAGGGGAAATGTGGCTCGTGGTCGGGGAGAAAAGGGGGTGGGGAGGGGGGCAAGAGTTGGATATTTCGGCGGTAGGAAAAAAATTCAAAAGTTGGAGGGAAACTTGGCACGCAGTGTCATCGGACACCATTCACTTTGAACAAATGTGTGCATCGCAAACAATTCTTCTGCTTTATGCGCATGCGATGAGTTTGAGCACTCAAATTTTGGTCGAAATTTCCCTGGGTACAGTGCTCATCCACGTCATTGCATAATTTAACATCACTTGCTAATTTGGGTACACAAATGAGCCTAAAGCTCACAGACCACACTTACTGAATCGAGTAATTTTAGTAATTAAACAGAGCCAGTTGACCAAAACATTGCTCTAACAAAAGACCAGCGTTATAAACAAAGGCTAAGTACGCATAATTTAAACAAAGCCGCCGACACGTCACCCTATGCCTCGCCGGTGTAAGATGAGATGTCGATGACTTGCCCTGGCGACATGCCGCCACTCGTGGACTCCGCGTCCCCCCAGGCTGAAGTCGACCGCATCTTCGTCCTCGTCCTCAGTGCCGCCCTCAAGGTTGTCGTACTCGTAGTAGTGGCAGCGCTATGAGCTCGCGTTGGTACTCCACCGCCGATTCCTCGACGGACAGGCGCCTCTCTACCTCCTCCTTAGCCACGCGCAACTCCTCGTCCCAGCGCTCCTCGACCTCCGCCGCCTCCTGCATCTCCATCTCCCGCTCGGCGATCTCATGAGGAAGTAGGGGCTCCATGGCCATCGCCGCCGCAGCATCGACAAGCATCTCCGCCGCCTTTTCGGACGTGAGGTGCATACTGGATTCAGAGGAGGCCTGGAATATCTTGACGTGGGCGTCATCGATCTGGGCGTGGATGGCCTTGACCCGGGCCAGGGCGACCTCCGCAGCACGGACAGCTTCTCGAGCACTCTTGGCGTTTCTAGCCATCGTCACAGCAGCTGCTGCAGCCATCTCAGCTACTGCAGCTGCCCTATCGGTTGCCGCAGACGCCCTCTCGGCGGATGCGGCCGTGGTCAATGCGGATGCGGCCGCGCTCTCGGTAGAGGCGGAGCCGCTCGGGGAGGACCTGGCGACCGTACGGGCCCTCACGAAGCATCTCCATGGCGTCATTCTTTGCAAGAAGGGGTTGGGAAATGGGTATCGGGGACTCGAGGATTTGGGGGTGAACGGCGCTTGAACAGACGAATCCGGCGAAGCTTATGGAGGAAGACATAAAAAGACCCACGAATTTTCAAGGCAAATGGTTCCTATAACCAACTGTGTGCGATGTAGTCCATTTTTTTTATTAGCTGCGAAAGACTTATTTGAAGTACAGTGGCAACGGATGGTGATGGAAATTGTACGAAATTTTTTGTACCATTAACATGCACTAGTAGAACTGTCACGTGAAAAATTGGAAATTTTCAGGGTTCATCTGACCTTTTTAAGACATTAAGTGAGTTTCTAGCCATATAATAGCCGTAATTCAAATTTGAACTACATGTACATGCAACAGCAAACCATCATGGGTTGGAAAATCATATTTGTGTCCTTGTGTGCAAGTTAATGCCCTGTGCAGTAAATTGGAAGGAATTTTCAAACATTTTGGTGTCACGGCTTGGACACAAACATTGAGAACCATGGCTTTTAAATTCCAAAAAATTCAAAAATGATCAGAAATACATGAAACCTTGCTTGATGTCATGTCATGGCACCAAGATGCTATGGTTAAAGAATTGGCCACTTTGACGAAAGTTTTGACACACCTCTCACATATCGGACCATCTCATGAGAAGACACGTGGTTCCGAGAGGGAACAATGCATGTTTGATGACGAACCAGCACTCGCTTCCTCGTATGACCCTGAATTTTTTTGTATCATTAACATGCACTAATACAACAGAAATGTTAAATTTTGGAAATTTTCAGGGTTCATTTGACCTTTTTAAGACATTAAGTGAGTTTCTAGCCATATAATGATCGTAATTCAAATTTGAACTCCATGTACATGCAACAGCAAACCATCATGGGTTCGAAAATCATATTTGTGTACTTGTGTGCGCTATATGCCCTGTGCAGTAAATTGGAAGGAATTTCAAACATATTGGTGTCACGGCTTGGACACAAACATTGAGAACCATGGCTTTTAAATTCTAAAAAATCAAAATAGATCAGAAATTTGTGAAACCTTGCTTGATATCATGAAATGGCACCAAGATGCTGTGGTAAGAGAATTGGCCATTTTGACGAAAGTTTTGGCACACACCTCTCACAAATCGGAGCATCTCACGAGAAGATACGTGGTTCCTAGCGGGAATAATGCATGTTTGATGACGAACCGGCGCTTGCTTCCTCGTATGGCCCTGGATTTTTTTTCTACCGTTAACATGCACTAATGCAACGGTCATATTAAATTTGACCTTTTTAAGACATTAAGTTAGTTTCTAGCCATATAATGGCCGTAATTCAAATTTGAACTACATGTACATGCGACGGCAAACCATCATGGGTTGGAAAATCATATTTGTTTCCTTGTGTGCAAGTTAATGCCCTGTGCAGTAAATTGGAAGGAATTTTCAAACATATTGGTGTCATGGCTTGGACACAAACATTGAGAACCATGGCTTTTAAAATCCAAGAAATTCTAAAATGATTAGAAATACATGGAACTTTGCTTGATGTCATGAAATGGTACCAAGATGCCGTGGTAAAAAAATTCGCATGTTTGTTGAAAGTTTTGGCACACACCTCTCACAAATCGGAGCATCTCACGAGAAGACTCATGGTTCCGAGAGGGAAGAATATGCATGTTTGATGATGAATCGACAGTCGCTTCCTCTTATGGCTTGGCATTTTTTTCTACCGTTAACATGCACGAATACAACTTTCATGTTTAAATTTGGAAATTTTCAGGGGTCATTTGACATTTTTAAGACATTAAGTGAGTTTGTAACCATTCAATGGCCATAATTAAAATTTGAACTACATGTACATGCAACGGCATATCATCTTGGGTTGGAAAAATCATTTATGTATTACATTTTACAATAATATCATGGTAACATGAAATAAGCATTGATGCAAAACATTTGGAAAAACAAATGTAAATATCTGCCAAGACAACTGGGCCCCACATGATTGGCACTCTGTTTCGCGCCCCGAGGTTTGGAAGGTGAATGGCGTGGGTTATTAATCAGACGCGGTTCAGTCATGGGAACCGTCAGTGATTTATTTCATACATGACTTTTGCTCTGGGAATCATGTGTAATTCAAGCTATAGCACTCGTAAATTTCGGCGACCGGCGCGTGTACTGCTCCCGTCGATCTAGATTCCGACCGCTAATAAATACTACCCCACCCACGTCGTCCTGCTTGCATTCTCATCTACATTCTCTCCTCGCTCTCCCCCACCCCTCTCTCTCACGAAACTCTGCCATGACACCGCCGATCTGCACATGCGCCGAGGAGGAGGCGCCGCCCCGCGAGGATGTCCAGGCGCAGAGCAGTGACGAGGAGGACCCCTATGCGCCACCAGACGACGTTGCGCCATACCCCCCAACTTTGGAGTGGTTTTGGGGCCAGTACAATCTTTGTCTATGGAAGGCGCTGCCGCCGGCTGAGAAAGCCAGGCAAGTGGCGTTCAAGAAGGAGATGGCGGAGGAGGAAGCCAGGTACCAGGCGGCCCATGAAGCCCGTGAGGCCACCTGGGAAAGGAGGCGTTCGAGCTTTGGCGGCGGGCGAGTCGACGTGCGGAGGAGGTGTACAAAGACGGCCGGTACTTCGCCAGGAAGGCCAAAGGCGCTAGGTGCCTCATCGCTGCGTGGAGGTGGGCCGATAAGCTCCAGCGTGCTACGGACGAGGAGCTACGGTGGGCGCCCACCAAAATGGCAACATCGTTCACGTGTGTCTGCCAGCAAGAGGTAGATCGGCACGTCGAGTGCTGCGAGGCGGAGGAGGCAGAGAACTCCGTCCGTGCTGGGAAGCCACCGCGCACCAGGGAGCTGCTGGCGAGGGGCTGCCCAAATACTGGCCCCCTAAAGAGGGATTATTAGTTGGGAGTTTTAGTATTGTTCGTTTTCAATTTTATGCATTGTACGTAGTCGTTAAGTATCATCATGTATATGTTATGAATTTCATATTTCTGTCTGTTTTCGTACTAATTTCTATCTAGCTGCTACCATCCACATGTACAGAATGGAAAGCATAGACACATTGAAACAGAACAATATATAAGAACGGAAAACAGAGTACACACAATGAAACAAAGCAATAAACAGAGCAATATTATGATTGTTGTGAATACATAGCGATCAATGTCGAAACAACTCAACAAAATAAAACGCGTCCATGACCACCACCCTTGCCTACAGTAGCTCTTCGCTCTGCCTGAACTCATGCAGGCATTCGCCCAAGTGGTTGACATGCTCGCGGTACATCTGGAGCGCGATCTCGAGCTCGAAGCTGGCTATTTCATTGGAGATCACCAGCTCGAGGATGCGACGGCCATGTTCCTCTACTGCGCCTAGGCAGACACCTAGGCCAAGTAGGCGCTCGAGCCTAGCGACCAACGCGTTGGCATCGAGTAGGCCGTGGACAAGGCAAATGGCGTGACCCATCCGAATGGCGCGGCCGGCGTTCGGTGCAAGTACAGCGCGGCCGACCTCTAGTGCAAGTACGGCGCAGATGGCCTCTGCCCACTCCTGGCGAGGAATGGGGCTACTGACGGGACGTGTACTCAATTGAAACACCCTATCGACAGCAGTCAAGCGCCGATGGAGCCGCTCTTGCTGTGCGGCGCGCCGCGCCTCTCGCTCTGCGGTGCTCCATCGGTCTCGCTGTGTGTTGCGCCGCAGCCTGTCGGCGCAGACGCGCCTACCTCGCTCTGCGGCGCACCACCGATCATGTTGTGTGGCGAGCTGCAGCCTCTCGGCGCTGACGTGCCTATCTTGATCCGTGACGCGGGCACGCCCTGCGCCAAGGGTCTGCTCAACCTTGCGATGACGTGCAGCACGGTGTCATCCATCGCGTTGCCGGGGTCGCCCTCGGCCTCGACGGGCCGTGGCGCCTGCTCGTTTTTTTCATCGAGGAGGTTGATGGTAGAGGTGGCGCTGCAGTGGGTTGGCATGCTTTTAAAAGGTAGAGGGGCTATTGGTTGTGCTTGTGCCTCGGTGTGTTGCACGCCGCCTAGGCTTATGCGCAATCGCTGGGTGGCGGCGGGAAACCAATGAGGAAGTGGTGGGAAACGATTATGTGTTCATAAAATGCCATCAATTAATGGAAACTTAGCATAGAAGGAAGCGCGAGCTAGCACAACGCGTGCGCGCACATTGCTCACCCACGGGTGTGATCCATATACTCGTGTGCTAGCCCAACAGAGCACACTATTCACACTAAAGAATATTGTTCTGTACACAGAGAGCGTTGATGTTGTGTAGACTGAGCAAATCACATGGCAAGCGTTTGCCCTGAACATGCAGAGCTTATTAGCAGGAAATGTCTGTGTTATTATCGGTCTTCCCACACAATTCTGATTACTTACCTGTTTGCCGGGTATCACACACATCTTGTTAAGACAAATCGTTTGTGTTAATTTTGGCTCATCGCAAATAGTTCATCCAAGTGACCTGTATGCCGCCTATCGCACACACCTTTATCTCGCTAACCGTTTATGTTGTTTTGGCTCATCGCAAACACCTTGATCTGGCTAATCACTTGTGTTCTTCTGGATCATCGCAAACAGTTCATCCGAGTGAACTATATGCCTTATATCGCACACACCTTGATCTGGCTGACCGTTTCTGTTGTCTGGGCACATCACAAACAGTTTGTATGGATTAACTATATGCCAAGATTCGCACACGCAACTCTAATCTGAATCATGCTTGATGTCTCCACCATCGCACACAGTTTGTCTTATTCATGACGGTTTTTTCTGATACCGTTTGCGATTCATGCATCGCACACAGTTTGGTCGAAGGGTCTCTGATACATGTGTCGCGCTAGCAGCATGCTGCAGTAGTGGAAGTGCATGAAGAAAGTCCATACTGATGGACTTCTGGAATCACTTGACTTTGAATCATTTGAAACATGTGAACCATGCCTCATGGGCAAGATGACTAGAATCCCGTATTGGAAATGATACATACCGATGTATGTGGTCCAATGAGTGTTGAAGCACGCGGTGTATATCGTTATTTCCTGACCTTCACAGATGATTTAAGTATATATGGGTATATTTACTTAATGAAACACAAGTCTAAAACATTTGAAAAGTTCAAGGAGTTTCATAGTGAAGTAGAAAAGCATCGTAATAAGAAGATCAAATTTCTACGATCTAATCGTGGAGGTGAATATCTGAGTTACAAGTTTGGTATGCATTTAAGACAATGTGTAATTGTTTCACAACTCACGCCACCTGAAACACCACAGCGTAATGGTGTGTCCAAACGTCATAATCGTACTCTATTAGATATGGTGCGTTCTATGATGTCTCTTACCGATTTGCCACTGTCATTTTGGGTTATGCATTAGAGAAAGACGCATTCACTTTAAAAAGGGCACCGTCTAAATCCCTTGAAATAACACCGTATGAATTATGGTTTGGCAAGGAATGTAAGCTATCATTTCTTAAAATTTCTTTTGGAAATACACCCTAGAGGCAATAATATTGTATTATTATATTTCCATTTTCATAATTAAGAGTTTATATTTCATGCTATAACTGCTATGATCCTGGAATATGTGATTCAGTGGAAAACTCATATGCACGTGTGAAATGATAAATGGTAAATAATAGGTTCCTAGTCTCGCCACTAAGACTGACTCAAGTGTTGTTGGTGATCATGTTTTTCGGATCTTAGGATATCGTTAAGTGTAACGATAGTCCTAAAACAACATTGAGAGTATGACGTTAGAAGAATGACCATATTGAATCGACCCAAACTTGTTTGTTATACTTTGAGATAATATCGTCTAAAATCAATTGTTATAACATGGAGCGTTAACATGTGTTTTTAGTTTCTTAGACCATGAGAGTATCGTAGTCACTTCCTACCATAAGGTGGACTTAGGGGTTGCTCAAATGTCATCTGTAACACGGTGATCATAACGACAACTTACAGGTTCATCGGAAAGTTTGACAAGGGACTAGATAGCTCAAGAGTGGGATTTGCTCCTCCGACAATGGAGAGATATTCTTAGGGCCCTCTCGGTGTGATGGCATCCATCATCGTCTGGCCAGAAAGAGGTGACTATGTCATGGGGATGCCGGAACACTTAAATCAGAAAGAAGAACAAAACCGGTAACGAGGATGACTGTATAATGAGCATTTTTATGACTCGGGAGGATACCGATGCATCTCGGGTTTTGTAAAGTATCATGAAGCAAAGGGAACATCACATCATAACCAAAGGTTCACTCAAATGTCATTCATGTAATCATAGGGATCGATATGGACGTCCACGGTTCCGCTATCGGTCATTGAACGATGGAGTTTCATCCATGTCTTTTATTTACCGGACCTACGGGGTCACAAGCTTAAGGTAATCATGATCTACTAAGTGTTAGTAGGACGAGAGTATCGAGGATTTATTTTCGGAATTTTTCATTAATATTTGGAATAGTTTCGAGAGGAACCGGAAGCGTTTTGGGGTCACCGGCAGGGTTTCGTAGTTTATTAGGCAATACCAGGTATTACCGATAAATAATATATAGGTGGAAAATGTTTCCTATGATGTTAAATTAATAATAAAAGGCATTAGTAATTTTTTGAAGGCTTTTATATTTGATTTTATATCAACGGGCCTTAAAAGGCCAAGTGGTGGAAGGGGAATTGGGCCACCATGGCCCATGTAGGGAGGTGCCCCTTAATTCCAAGTGGGAGGGCCGAATCCTAGTTTGGGAAGGTGTGACGCCCCGAGACGGATGCTCTAGATGTCTTCCATTTGTTCGTCGTCGTTGCCAAGTCATTCGCTTGCGTGTTACATCTTGGCCATGTCATCATGTGCATTTCATCCGCATGTTTTTCAAAACTTGCATCCGTTTGTAGTTGCCGGCTTCTCCGCGTCCCTTCCGTTGTTCGTTTCGAGTCCCGACACACTTGCACGCGCCCGCGGCACCTCCGAAATATTATTTTATAAGTGGGATAAAAATGTTCTCGGAATGGGGTGAAAGTTGGCGTGCGGTCTTTTTATATTTTAGGTAGACCGCCTGGCAAATTTCGTTCCATTCGGAGGTCATTTGATGCCCCAACGGATAACTATAGTGCCACTATAGCCGGTCAAACGTCGGACGTTTTCGGTACTCCGAAATCGTGCCGGGCTGCACCACTTCCCTCTCTTCTCAGCTCACACCCTCCTACACAGCCCACTAGGCCCAACCTAGCACTCCCCTCGACCGGAGCCGTCCGATCTGAATCGGAGGACTCCGAAACTCCC
Source organism: Elymus sibiricus (assembly GCA_039707655.1). Lineage (NCBI taxonomy): Eukaryota > Viridiplantae > Streptophyta > Magnoliopsida > Poales > Poaceae > Elymus > Elymus sibiricus. Next base: position 209,333,882 of record CM077670.1, read on the forward strand.
CTAAATCCCCTCCTCTAGCCTCTGTCTATAAATAGACAGCCTCCCCTGCCATTTCTATCCAAACCCTAGCCCTCCATCGGGATCCGCACAACCGCCAGCCACCTCCCACCTCTCCTCCGCCGCCAAGTGGCTCGTGCCACCTCCTCCGACGCGTCTGGGCCCGCCAGGCCCAGATCTGAGGCCGCCTGAGCCCATCTGGGCCCGGACGAGCCGCACCGTCGCCCGCAGCCACGGGAAGCCCCGTGCCCGAGCTCGACCTCGGCCTCCGTCGCCACGCCGCGGTCGCCGCGCGCTTCCGTTGCCCCGTTTTGATCATGTCCTATATGAAACTTGCTTAAAATTGTGTGTAGATTCATGTTGTCATGTTTCATCCTCGATTTGTGTGTTCGTGGGTGATGTTTCCATGCATTTTGTACCATATGCCATGTTAAGCTTGTTTAGCTCATATCTTCTAGACCAGGATGGGTGACCGACCGGGAAGTTGGTCCCGGGTGCGCTTGAGTGAGGACAAAGTGCCCAGAAAAGACTAATATTGATCTGTGGGGCCAGTCTAGATCTCGCCAGGAGTAACGACCGCCGGCAGGTGTGTCCGGGGCGTTACAAGTTGGTATCAGAGCCGACCCTCGCGGTTACACGGATGTTTGCGGACAGGTGCGCGGTCATGTTGTTCATGACGTTTGTGACCCGTCGTGGCACACGGCATGACACATGTACCGGACTAGATGCACAGACGTATGTGCCAAGAGGGAACGTTCCTGTGGCCTGACGAGGACGTCGGTTCCTCTGAGTGGGGTGCATGTGATAGCTTGGCTTAATAGGGATGATAGACTACTCATATCAATAAGGAATTCCTTCTTTTCCAGGAGCCCATTCGGAAAGAACTCCAAAGTTAAGCGTGCTCAGCTTGGAGTAATTTCAGGATGGGTGGCCGACCGGGAAGTTGGTCTCGGGTGCACACGAGTGAGGACAAAGTGCGCAGGAAAGACTAGTATTGATCTGTGGGGCCAGTCTAGATCCCGCCAGGAGTAACGACCACCGGCGGGTGTGTCCGGGGCGTTACAGAAGGACTCTTCCTTCCCCCTCTTGGCCGGCGCACCAAGGAGGGACTTTCCCTCCTTGGTGGCAGCCCCTCCTCTCCCCTCAAGCCTATATATATTAGAGGATTTTGTCCTTTGGGCACACAACTTTTGGAGCCTCCTCTAGTCCTCTAGTTCTAGTTGATCCAAGTTGATCAATTAGAGCTTGACCAAGATCCTCAAATCCTCATAATTAGAATCCCAGTGTGGTTCTAATCTCCTCCCTCTAATTCCCTGGCGACTATTAGCGAAGCACTACTAGATCGTGAAGACCGTACGCTTGCAACCAAGTAGCGAGGTCGTGCTTTCGGTCTTCCATTCGAGGGATCGTTCATGGGCGGTTCGATGGATCGTTCATTGACGGTTTGATGGATCATTCATCGACAGTTCAAGGGACTCCAAGTACGATCTACACCAACTCGTCTACTTCTCCTGCATTCCGGAGTCGGTAACGATCGTGATCTAAACCGTTTATGCATCTTCATATTGTTCCTGGGTGATCGTAGGGCGATTTTTTTTCTACTACGTTTCCCAACAGTGGCATCATGAGCAGTTCTATGAGTACATGCAGGTTTCGATCTAGATCTTATGTCGATGTGAGGGTTTGATGTTCTTGATATGCTTCCCTCGAGTGTTGTTTTGGTTCAGTTCATTGACGACATGATGTAGCTTTGTACAAAGTTCTGACAATCGATCGGCACTGGCTGTCACCGATCTGCTAGCAGTTCTTTGGGCTTCATCATAGTCAAGAATAGTGAACTGTTGCATACACAAGAGGGCAATGAAGATGAACGATCTTCAAGGGGGTCATGCATATTTGACGAAGTTTTGTGTGGGGCTAGAGATTTTTAATTAAGTCTCTTCCCTCACACACCCCGAAAGTTAATCTAGCAATAAGAATTATCACCTTGATGATGGACGTAGGTAGCTAGTGTTATCCGGAAACCCTAGAAGCCACGTAATTAAAATTTGCCAAACCGATTAGAGGACGTCTAACTTGGTTTTGCAGGTTTGCATATGATGTGGTATAGCCTTCGTCATGATATTGAGTTTATGTATGAGATGGTTATATGTTGTAACGTTAAGTGTCCTGCATGTCACGGCATGATGGCTGGAGCCACGAGATTGCAATGTAAAAGATGTAGAGATAGCCTACAGGTTACAGGTGATGGTGGCAAGTGTACATGGATGACCCCAGCGTGGTGAAAGTGTACCAGTGCAGGAGGAGGTGCTGAAATTTTTCATGCCACGGGAGCATTTTCTGAAATTGGTGCCACGACAACGATTTTGAAACGGTCGCCACGGCAACATTTTCTGAAATTGCCTCCACGGCAGCATTTTTGAAATGGCTGCCACGGCAACAATTTTTCTACCAGCACGACGACGTTTCAACTGAAGATTCAAGAAGACCGTGAAGACTTCCCGGCGCCCAAGTTCTATACCATATCATGCTATTATGAATTTCCTGAGATGTTTATCCCTTTGTTTATTTGCACCCTTTGATTGCGCAGTAGTCAATTATTAGGGTGATCTCTCATAGTAAATATCAAGTTAAAAGTTGATCTTCCCAGTGTTGCACCCGTCTATAACATGTACCATTCCGGAGTGCGTCATGTCCACATGAGTACAAACGGATTGTGAGGTGTAAGACGGGGATGGTCAGACCATGTATGCTGATAGCACTCGGTTGTCTTGAAGTTCATGCAGAATTGTTCTGAGCTCGGAGCACGAAGCATCGAAAGATTAACAAGAGTCATATGGAGATATGATCAGCAAAAGTTTGCCTACCGGTTAAAATTCTCGTCCTGAGAATAAGATCAGGGTCTTGAATCACTCACTATCAATTATGAGAGATATTGATTTGAGTGGGAGTGCACTTTATAATAAAATTAGTTTAAACACTAGTGCAAATTAATTATGAATCAATGTCTAAATAAATTTGTGTTTATCGTTGTAGATAAATGGCTCACAATATGTTCAACTTAGCCCCTATGTTAGAGAAAGAAAAGTTGGCTGCTAATGGTGGAAACTATGCAGATTGGATCTAGGACCTGAGATTTGTTCTCAAGAGTGCTAAGGAGTATGTGCTGGATCAGCCCCCAGGTGATCCTCTTGCAAAGGATGCACCATAAGAAGTTGTCGATCCTTTCACTACTCGTAGTGATGACTATGAAGCAGTCTGGTGCCTCATGTTGACCTGGATGGATCCTGAACTACAGAAACGCTTCGAGCGTTCTACTACTCAATTTATAATTGGGTAACTGGAAGTTCTGTACAAGAAGCAAGCAAGGACCGAACGTTTTGAAATAACCAAGGCCTTTACTGAATGCAAGATGGCAGAAGGTTCCTCAATGAGTGAGCATATAGTGAAGCTTGTTGGTTATGTTGATAGACCGGCTTCTCTAGAATTTGGAATTCCTCCAACACCCGGTACTGATATTGTGCTTGCTTATCTCCCCCCCATCTTACAATGGTTGTATCAAGAATTACAACATGAATGGGATGGAGAAAAGTGCAAACGAGTTGTTCGCTATGCTCAAAACTGCGGAAGCTGGGATGCAGAAGAACAAACAAGTGTTGATGGTCAGCAAGACCGCTAGTTTCAAGAAGAAGGGCAAGTCCGAGAAAAAGTCTACTTGTGCCGGTAAGACCGTGTCTTAGAAGTGGAACAAGGGCGGAGCCACTAAAGAGACTGAATGTTTCTACTGCAAGTAGAAAGGACACTGGAAGCGCAACTACAAGAAGTGCTTGGCGGATAAGAAGAACGGTTCTTCCGGTAAAGGTATAAAAGTTATACAAAGTTAATGTTATTCTACTTGTTGATTTCCTGTATGTCATAAGTATTTGATACTGATCAGTTGCTCACACTTGCAAACCGATGCAGGGACTATAGAAAGCTCGCAAGTTGAGAAGAAATGAAGTCGTGATGCAAATCAGGAATGGTGATGTGATCGCTACTCAAGACCGTTGAAGTCATGCCTTTAGTTTATCTTCAAGATTTATCTTAGGACCGAATAACATTTATTTCATTCTAGAGTTTTGTAAAACAATATGTTTTGGGTTATGCAACAGATATTCTTATAAGTTTTAAACAATGGTTGTTCAAGTTGTTATAAGAATATGTTTTGGATTTACCTCTATTATTGGTGGTTTCTTCATGAATCTTGAATTAAAAAGTTTATAACACTAATGCTAAACATCTTGAGAAGACTGATAAAAACCACTTAAATGTGGCACTGCTTGGTTATATCAAAAAAATAATCTTCATGCAGATGATGTATCAAAGTCATATTAGTTGGCAAAATACATGGTGATGTATATGATTCGATAAGCAAACCAGGGCACGGTGGATAATTATGCCTCATTAATTATTTAAGTAAATATGATTTACTTGGTATAAAATATGAAATATTTGAAAAGTTCAAAGAAATTCAGAATGAAATATTTGAAAGGTTCAAAAAATTCAGAATGAAGATAAGAATCATTATGACAAAAGATAATAAGTTCTTCAATCATGAAGAAGATTATCCGAGTCATGAGTTTAGCAAAACACTCAATAATTGAGGAATTATTTTACCGATATGTTTTTATTGATTTTTGGGGATATGCACTTGAAACAGCAACATATACACTAAATAGAGCACCACCTAATAGTCTGGCAAGACAACACCATATGAGTTATGGAGTTAACAAGCCAGACAAATATTAATTTGTAGGTTATCCAAAAGAGACAATTGGATATTCCTTCTACCAAAAGTTCAAGGACAAAAAGTTTGTCACAGAGAATGAACACTTTTTCGAGAAGGAGTGTTCTTGCTAAAGAAGTAAGTGGGTGGACAGTGCAAGCTTGATAAAGATTATTGAATCTCTGGTAAAAGTTAGCAAGATTAACAAAAAAGAAATTGTTTCGAAATGTTATCTGCAAAATTTAACCAGAAGCACCAGATGTAGAAACTCTAGTTAAAGCTTGTAACTGGACTGTGTAGATAAGGAAGAGTTAATGAACTCCCTGAGTGATCTCACAATGAGATATTCATCTTGGAAGAAGATGAACCTGTGCACTACAAGGAAGTGATGGTGGCACCCAGCTCAAAAAGAATGGCTTATAGCCATGCACACATGAATGGAGTTCATATACAATTAAGTTTGGGACTTGAAAGTATAGAGTTCATATGTGACAATTAAGTTTGGAACTTGGTTGATCCTCCAGAAGGTATAAAGTAAATAGAATGGATGTCAAAACTAGTTTCCTAAATGGAAAGGATGTATGAATGATACATCCGAAAAGTTTTGTAGATCCTCTGGATACGGCTGGGTGTGCAAACTTAAAAAATCTTTATATGGTTTGAAGTAAGTATCAAGGAGCTGGAATCAACATTTTAATGTAATAGTCAAAGAGTTTGTAGGAACAAAGTATGTCTACCAGAGGGGGGGGGTGAATGGGAGTTTTAAATTTTCTTCAGAAAAATCAAAACCCAGCAGCGGGGCGAATGAAAACAGCATACAGTGAGTGAATACAAACTACCGAATGGAAACTAAGGGCATGCATCGAGATAATTCACATGATTGAAATATGTCATATGGTACAGTTCGAATGTAAACGAGAGTAGCAGAGGTAACCAGTGATGCTAGATGGCGACAAGATATTTGGTAGACCAGTTCGCCCTTCTGCAAAAGGACTACGTCTGGTTGGAGGGGTTGTGATTTAACACAGAAGATAAACTCTCTTCGCCCTATTCTCCTCAACAATTGGTTTGTCAACCAATGCCGATTACTCGTGGAAGATGCTTGAGGCGATCTCCGAACCTTTACGGACTTCTTCTTCGAGAACCACAATTACTCTTGGTCTCTGAAGAAATTGACACCTAACCGTTTAGAGAGTTTGCAGCTCTCAAGAGTAATAGGCGGAGCGTACTGGACTTAGATTCGAGTGATGCTGAACCACTATCTAATTTTTCGGCTCTGGGGTTTTTCTCTCGGTGGATTTTAAACTCAAATCTGTCGGAGAGTGGTTGCTCAACAATCTTCTTAGAATCAAACGGAGCAGCCACCGGACAACGCCGGTGCGGGGTGGCTATTTATAGCCGCAGCCTTCCCTGATGGGAAATGACCATTTTGGACATGCGGTCCAGCCAGTGGCCAACCGACACGTTCATAACGGTCGGATTTTAATAGCAACGGTAACATTACTTGGGGAGCAAGTAATGCTAACTCCTCGGTCAGAGACAAATCTCTCGCAGCGAAGAAGATCATAGTCTCTTGCTGGGAAGTATTTGCTCGGAACACATAGAGATTTCTCTCGCAACTTTCATAGCATTTGGGTTTAGCATCAGCAAATCAAATCTTCGAACGCTACACCCCTCTTAATAGTACGGTGGTCCTATGACTCAATAAAGAGAAAAGAAACAACGAAATGAATGCTATGCCTTCACTTCGTCTTCAATCTTCTCGGCAGCAGTCATATTCTTCGGACAAACACCAAATCAATTGCTTTGCATCAGCAAATTTTGAGGGGTCACTCTTGTCGTCATAATATTCGGTGATACCCTTCACTGCTACGCAGGGAATATTCTTCGGAGTTTGAACCAAACTCCTCTTGACTCCAGGGACCTGTTACTCTGTTTGCACTAGCAAACACATCAGTCCCTCACTGTTTATGTCAACAATCTCCAAAACATAAGAAGGCAAATTATTGCACCAACAATCTCCCCCTTTTTGGACGATTGTTGACAAAACAGATAATCATCGAAGAAAAGATAGATAGGTGTAAATTAATTCAACAAGAGTGAGTAAATGTTACTTTGCTCGATGATGAAATAGACTCCCCCTAAATGTATGCAGGGAAGTAAGATATGAGATAAATTCTCCTGCTAGTATTGAAGTACACGAAGGAAATTTCAATCATTCGAGACATTGATTCGCACTGATGAGATATAATCCATCGAGATCGTAGTGCAATCATTTATAACTTCTGATAATAATTCCACCTGCAAGACAAATGCTTCGAGAGAAATTGTGCAGCAGCAGGGGTTATTAACATATCAGCACAGAAGTTATCGAGTTTTACTACATAGTACAGATAACTTAAACAAGAAGTTGCAAACTCGCACAAAACAAGAACCAATCGAAACACCGAAAGCAAATCTATCGAGACTCGATGTAATTCTCCTCCTTTTTGTCAACAAGTGTCAAAAAGGTGACAAATAACATGAGTGCAAAATTGCAGAACATGGTTCAATCAGTGGCATCTCCCGAAGAACTGTCCGAGGTGAGTTCGTCTTCGGAAGTGACGGGATTGACTTCGTCTTCAGCAGCAACAGATTTTCCTTCAGAGATAATAACTTGGGGCTGAGCAGACAAGGGTATAGCGGGAGTAGCCACAGGAGGAACACGGGAGTGCACATTGCCTTCGGTAGGCTTTTCTGTCGGTGAGGTGGCTTCAGACTCATCAAGCAATTTGCGAATCTTGAGATGAAGAAGATCAGTTGTTGGCTCACGAACTGGCAGAGGAGGGGTACTCCGATCTTGAAAATCTTCCACACCAAAGCCTTTGTCAATATAGTCATAGAGCTCTTGGAGATTGACATTCAGGAGTTGTTTCTCGGAGAAGAACTTGTGAAGCAATTTCCAGAGCCTCTTCTTGTTTTCATCAGCTATCAGATGCATAATCCTTGTGTGATTGTTAAGTGCATTCAGCTCGGAGGCGAGATGTTCTTTTTCGCGTCGATCCTTAGCTATATGCTGCAGCAGCAGTTGTTGTGTACGCAAACTGACTTCGAGTTGCGATGGAGGTTGAGGCGAAATCTTTCAGTCGCGCTGAGGAAGACGTGGCCCGTCGAATTGCTTGTGATAGTCTTGGGGGCTTGATGCAGGCGATTTGCCCGAAGTAACATCTTCCATGACTTGCAAGGTATCGCGAACAGGAGGAATGAAGATTTTATGGTTTTCCTTCGTGAGATACACTATGCGCATTGCATGATTAACAACTTTCTGGATCCAGGGCGCGAACACTTTGATGCAGCAGTGATATTGAGTAGAATCCTTCAGAATACGTAGGAACATGTCTTCCACGTCGAAGATGTATCGCTCAGAGATTGCATAGATAGCATTTCGAAGAACATCTGAGATGGATTTGTTTGGATTCATACCCGCCAGAGGGCAAATGGTGTAAGAGAGCATGTGGAATAGCGTCTGATTCTCGAACTTTAAGTGCTCAGGATGAGGAGGACCAGAGTAGTCACGAATCTTGTCTTGATCCATAGTGCACCGAAAAATTTCATCCGATATGACATCAATGTTATGGACCCGAATTTCAGTGTTACCATGCTCAAAGCGAGGGAAATGGAAGTGCGAGACAAAATCCATTGAAGTGCATTTAATGCCTTTTCCTTCGGTCATCCACTCCATAATCCATTTGGAGCTATCAGATTCAACGCCAGAGATGTTCAATGTAGCATAGAACTGAAGAATAATCTCTCTGTTCCAAGGATGCTCAAATTCAAATACCTTGGTGAGGCAGAAATCATCCAGATCCTGAAGCAATTGATTGAAACAGCCAATATTGCGCATTGCAGAGATGTCTAGATATTCGTGAGGAAATATCTTTCGGCTTTCATAGAGGACCCGAGAGTAATAGACGGCCTGTTCCTTAGTCCAGAAGCGAGGCGATTCCGAAGTGCGCATCCCATCATACGGACTAGCTTGAAAGAATTTGGGATGCACATTCCGATTGAAAAGAGGACCTTTGGCACCTGCTCCTGACGAGAACAAAGGCAGTTCTTCACGATGGTACGGGTATTTGAGTTCTTCTTCAGGAGAGAGATATTCATCACCATATACAACTGAGTCAGTTCGGCGAGCAGAGACAGATTTTCGTTCGGATGGACCAACATCTTGGATTCGTGTCGCTGTGTCGATACTTAACTTGAGTGGAGACGGGTCAGGTGTTGCAACAGAGGGTGCTGCAGGGGCAGTAGGCAGCAGGGCAGGTTCATCAATTTGAGGCACTAAGGCCGAATCAATCACTGGAGGAGGTTGAGGTTGTTCCACGAGAATCTGTTGTTGCTCGACAGTAGGAGAAGCCGAGACTTTTGGAGCTTCATGAGCCGGAGAAGCTTGGGGCTCGAAACGAGCGATTTCACCTTCCTCAGAAACAAATTGTTGCGAGGGAATATCAGCTTGAGCAGGGGAGGCCACAGGCACTGATTCAGTTGGCTTTGGCGAGGGAGGAACATCCGAGTCTTTGACTGGGGCGGTTCGAAGGGATGCTGGCTCAGGAGATTTTCCTTCCTGTGACCGGGCAACTTGGTGAACAAGCGATGGTTCTTTCGGAGCAGGAGGTACATTTTTCTTCGCGAGTCTTTTTCGTTGCTTTTTCTTTTGCTGAGCAACTTTATCAATGTGGCCCTTGACCAGATCATTGTAGCCGGTGACCTTTGCTTGATGTTCGTCACAGATCTTGTGAACAATTTCATCTAGATCCGTGTGAAAGCGTAACCTTCGGTGACGAAGGAGAGTCATAGCACGGTTGAAATCCTTGTAGGATTCTTCGAGTACTTTAATGACAAATTTTGAAGAAGCAGTTTTCATTCGATCATCAAGATCCATTAGCTCGGTAGAGAGAGAGTTGATCTCAACTGCATCTTCCCTCAGTTCTTGAACTATGGAAGTAGCTTGTGTAATAACTTCAGCAGGGATTGGCAGAGAGGCCACTTCACCATCGAATGGATTGTCCATAAATTTATCGAGTTGTTCCATGATAAATATGTGATCATAGTAATGAGGGGCATCAGACTGGACAGTAGGAGCAGTCTGGACAGGAACTTGCTCGGAAGGAGGCTTAGAAGCCAATGGTTGAGTCAAGGTAGGCACAAACTTAGCAGCCTTCTCCTTTCGAGCAGCAGCTTGTGGAGCATCTTTCTCGGTAGGCGCCTTCATTTTCTTCATGTCAGGCTTGGGAATTCTTTCGCCTGGCTTTGCAGAACTCATAGGAGTGTCAACCACCAAATCCTTCAAATTGATAGCATCTGGATGAGGGGTTGTGTTCACATGCTGTCTCAGAGTGACAGTGGTAGCAGGTGTTTTTCTAGCTGGGATCTTCTTTGGTGGTGCTTCTGGAACCAAATTAACCCGAAGATCAGGCAGCATAGTTGATGTGGTAATATTGACTTCCTCGCTGAGAGTAGCAGCAACTTCTTCCTTGGTGAGCGGAGGGTCATCATCATCAGCCGAAGAATCATTCATTTTCATTTCATCAGCAGGATCAGCCTTTTTCTTCTTTGGTGCGCTCTGTCTCTTTGCAGTAGCGCTGGGATCATGCTTTCGTTTAGAACGACCTTCAGATTTTCCGTCGGCCTTTTTCTTCTCCACATCATCTTTGAGAAGGAGAAGGTTTTCCTCTTCACAAGCCTTTTGCTTTTTAGCCCTCTGAGCTCGCTTGATGGCATTGCGCTGACGCTTAGCTAGCTCATCAGGATAAGATGCGGGTGTGCGAAGGGATGACTCATGAGCATTTGGCGGAGGAGGTGGTCTCTCTTGGGGACCATTTGGCTTAATGAGAGAAATTTCCCGACAGTCACCCCATGGTGGATGAAATGCAAAGTTTTGAGTAAACCGAGCATGAACAAATTCATAGTTGAACCATTTGCGCACCCAGTGACAGTGAATCCATTGTTGATGCGTATCTCTCTGGTGTTTGGTTTCTCCTGGAACAGTATCATACCGGTCATGAGAGATGTACTCAGCTGTGTTGGTGTATGCCTGTCTGCCACCCCTCTCTTCTTCGGAGCATTTTCTTCTTGCGCGTCGGCATTTTGCTCGGTTCTTTTTCGCTTGTTGGTGGATGGGCCTACCGTTGGGCCCTTAGCATTCGGAGCTTTGGATTCATCAGCAGTACCCAGAACAGCATCATCTCTGTCAGCCAAGCTCACAGGTTGAGTTGAATCCTCAACTGACTGCATTTTCCTGTGAACAAAGATAGATGAGAGGGAAAATGGGGACAGGGTTATGAATGCACACAGCGAAGATTTTGAAAAAGAAGTCATTTTTGATGATGAAGTAGATGTAGACTTTGAGAAATGTTTCGGTCGAAGGAAATGTATGGAACGAACTAGTAGGTTCGAAGAATATACTAGTAAACATGCTAAGCATTCCGTTCGTACGAGACATAACACAAACCCTAGATCTGAATTTTTTTGGATGCGAGGGACAACTACAAACCACATCCGCACAAGTTACCTAGCAGTAAAGATCTGGGAAATGCAGTAAAATTAGGCAATTTCTACAGCGGATGAACTCGAACAGGATGAATGGAAGAACGAGTTCGTACTACACATACCCTAACTCGGTGATGTACAGCGACTACGGCGGCATGGGGATGAAGATGATCCGCGGTGGCGAGGAATGACTTCGGTGACCTCTTTCCGGCAGCGAAGCGGTGAAGATGATCGACGGCGTCGAGCTCGAGGTGGAGCAGTGCGGTAGGGCTTTGGAAGGTGACGGTGGCGGAGAGAGATGCGATGTGAAACGAGGGAGGGTGGCGGCACAGTATATATATGCGAGGAGGAAATAACCGCACCCGGTGAATCTCATCGGACGGCTACAGATAGAGGACTTTTGTGATTCAATGGACCAGATGCACTGGCAGTTGATGAAGAGCACGTGGCAACCGTCACCAAAGAACGTGGTCCAGACTTGGGCGGCAAACCCCAAATTTTGGACAGCTTTCGCGAAAACAGATTAAGTTTGGACCGAAACTTTAATGTGGTCAAGGACGCCAGATAAAGTTTCGTTTCCAGATAAACTTAGTGCATTCATAACAGAGCAGCATAGACTGGAAGAGATAGAATAGAGGGAAAATAGGGTCCTAGATATTTCACTCAGACGAATAAACACAAACACCTGAGAGAGAAGCTATGAGTGAAATACATTCGGACTAACACAAAAACTTCAAACGCAACTCAACGAAGAGAAATTGTGGTGGCGTTATCCACCGTATAAGAACTGTATGACCCCGAGCATCGCACAATTATCGTATCACCCGGTTAGTCTAGTTCTTCATTAATGTATTCACTCTCCGAAAGAAAATTTCACTTTGTCGAAATTTTCAAACTCTTCGAGTGTTGTGCACCCATTCCTTCTAAGATGTGGAAGTGATGGTACGGGTGCCGAGTCCAGCTTACTGCACATTTGCGGAATCTAGGATATTTAGCTCACACCGTAACGCACATAATCTTTTCTCATCGAGAGGCTTGGTGAAGATATCGGCTAGATTCTCTTCGGTATTGACGTGATTGATAACAATATCCTCTCGAGCAACATGATCGCGTAGGAATTGATGTCTGATCTCAATATGCTTGGTGTGAGAGTGCTGCACTGGATTGTGTGCAATTTTGATCGCACTCTCATTGTCGCACAATAGAGGGATCTTCTTGACCTTCATGCCATAATCCTTCAGAGATTGCTTCATCCATAATAACTGAGTGCAATAGGTGCCAGCAGCAATATATTCGGCCTCAACCGTAGAGAGCGAGACACAGTTCTGCTTCCTTGACGACCAACATACCAATGATCTACCGAGGAAATGACATGTCCCCGAAGTAGATTTCCTGGCAACCCGGTCACCTGCATAATCTGAGTCTGAATATCCAACGAGGTCAAACTGTGCTCCCTTAGGATACCATAAACCTAAGGTGGGGGTGTGAGCCAAATATCTCAGAATACGCTTGACCGCTTGGTGATGCGATTCTTTCGGTGTAGCTTGAAAACGAGCACACATACAAACACTCAACATGATGTCAGGTCTGGATGCACATAAGTAGAGCAAAGAACCAATCATCGAACGATAAGCTTTCTAATCGTAATCTTTACCGTACACATCTGCGTCCAGCTGTCCATTTGTGGGCATGGGAGTTTTGTAACCCTTTTGTTTGCAATCTTGCATTTTGAACTTCTTAAGACAGTCCCTCAGATATTTCTCCTAAGATATGAAAATTCCATTGTCCTGTTGATGAATTTGCAGTCCGAGAAAGAAATTGAGTTCACCCATCATAGATATTTGATATTTCTCAGACATCATTCTCCCGAATTCCATGCTGCAAGCATTGTTAGTACAGCCGAAAATAATATCAACCACATAAATTTGACACACGAATAGATCGCCATCAATAGCACGAGTGAAAAGAGTGGAATCCGTGGATCTTGGCTTGAATCCTTTGTCGAGCAGAAACGTCTTCAGAGTGTCATACCAAGCTCGAGGGGCTTGCTTTAGCCCATATAGAGCCTTTTTCAACCTGAAAACTTTGTTAGGAAACTAAGGGTTTTCAAAGCCAGGTGGCTGTCTAACATATACTTCCTCATCAATTTCACCATTGAGGAAAGCACTTTTCACATCCATTTGATAAAGCAGAATATCATTGTAATTTGCATAAGCGAGAAGAATACGAATTGCCTCAAGGCGAGCAACAGGAGCATATGTTTCACCGAAATCAATACCTTCTACCTGTGTATACCCTTGAGCGACAAGACGCGCTTTGTTTCTCACAACGATGCCATTTTCATCTTGCTTGTTCCGGAAAATCCATTTTGTGCCGATGATATTGTGCTTCTTAGGATTTGGTTTGTCAACCAATTCCCACACATCATTCAATTCGAATTGCACCAACTCTTCTTGCATAGCATTCATCCAATCGGGATCATTCATGGCTTCTTGATACTTGGTAGATTCTGTCAATGAGACAAAGGAGAAACTGCCACAGTAGTTAGCCAAGCGAGTGCGAGAGCGAGTTGTGGGTCGGTAACCTGGATTTTTGAGATCTTCGAGGATTAATGCCGGGTCAACTCGATTTGCCACTTGTGGTAAAGGATTTCCTTCTTGATGGTTGTTTTCATTTTCCTCAGTATCAGCATCAGGATTGGCATTACTATCGCCATTATCATCGGGATTGCCATTTTGATTAGCACTTGCATTTGGATTGCCATTTGTGTTCGGTGCGGCATTTTCTTCGGCAGTAGATTGGCGTGTTCTTCGAGTTATGGGGGCATCATCATCAGAAGAGTCGGGTGTATTTCCTTCGACTGGCCTGACGTCCCCAATGGCCATTTGCTGAAGAGCATCCGAGATCGGAGGTTCATCTATCGCATTAGGCAGGTGCTCCTTTTGAGAGCCGTTAGATTCATCAAACCGCACATTTACCGTTTCCATAACTTTCCCGTGGTGAGAGTTATAGACACGATAAGTATGCGAGTTCGAGCCATAACCAAGAAGAAAACCTTCATGTGCCTTTGGTGCAAACTTGGAATTATGATTCATGTCACGAATATAGCAAGGTGCACCGAAAACATGTAAATAAGAAACATTCGGTTTCTTGCCAGTGATAAGCTCATATGAGGTTTTCTTAAGGAATTTGTGAAGATAAACACGATTCACAACATGGCAAGCAGTGTTAATAGCATCAGCCCAGAAACAAATGGGAGTTTTATACTCACTGAGCATTGTTCTCGCCATTTCAATGAGAGTTCTATTCTTTCGCTCAACAACTCCATTCTGTTGGGGAGTGTATGCGGCAGAGAATTCATGAGTGATACCATTTTCATCGAGAAAGTCTTCGATATGACTATTTTTGAACTCGGTACCATTGTCGTTTCTGACATGCTTAATTCGCACATCATATTCATTTTGAGCCTTCTTGGCGAATCTTTTGAAAATGTCTTGGGTGCAGGTTTTGTCTTCGAGAAAGAATACCCAAGTGTACCGAGAGAAATCATTACCAATAACCAGACCATAGTGACTGCCTCTGAAACTGGCATAGTTTTGAGGCCCGAATAAATCCATATGAAGAATTTCCAGTGGTCTTGTTGTGGTCATGACAGTTTTTGACGAATGGTGCTTCTTGGCCAATTTGCCAGCTTCACACGCAGCACAGAGACGATCCTTGTTGAATTTTACATCAGGAATACCACGGAGATGATTTTTCTTCACGAGAGTCTGCAAATTTCTCATACCTGCATGACCAAGTCTTCGGTGCCACAGCCATCCTTCGGTTGCTTTTGCAAGCAAACAAGTTTGGACTGAGGGACCCTTAGAGAAATCCACAATATATAAATCACCTTTTCTATTTCCCTCAAAAACGAAGGAATTGTCAGTGGCCATAAAGACGATGCATTTGGATTTAGAAAATAGAACTAGCATGCCTAGATCACAAAGTTTGCCAACTGACATGAGATTGAATCCAAGAGACTGAACAAGTAAAACGTCATCAATGTTCTTGTCCTTGGATATAGCAATTTTACCTAACCCAATTACCTTTCCTTTGTTGTTGTCGCCGAAAGTAATATACTTCTGAGATGAAGCACTTAAGTTGGGGTCGACAAACAATGACTTGTCTCCTATCATATGACTAGTGCATCCACTATCCATTATCCATTCGGTACACCCGAAGACATAGTCCTGCAGAGAAATCAGGCGCTCTTAACCACCCACATCTTTGTAGGTGGCTTCGAAACATATGAGCGAGCAGGATATGATTTCTTTTGATAGTTATGCGAATTGTGACTTGAATGAGTACGAGCATAATCGAAAGAATATGCATTAAAATTCCTTCCTGACGAATGAGTATAGTGATTAGATGAGGTATGCATGTACTCATTCTGTCGAGCCTTTACAAGGATTTATCGAGCATTTTCTTCCTGCATGGTTAGTAGCCTGGTAACAGGTAATGCTTTGATAGTTTTCCTGGGCACCCATATAGCTTCCTTTGGGGGGCCATTCCTGCTGTTAGGTCCAACGTAGTGAGCAACAGCCTCACCACGTTGATTTTTGAACAACTTATAGTTGTCCAAAGAATCATCATATGAGTATTCAGGAATAGGAGAGTCATATCCCGAAAGTAAAGCTGGATCGAGCGTTTTGCTATTGGCAGGCACCCACACAGTGCGAGGATATTGATCAGGTTCCCAGTAGGAGCCATTTTCATTCAGTTTCCTTTCGAAACCGATACCTTCTTTCCTGGGATTTTTGTGAAGAATGGATTTCTTCAGAACATCACACAGGGTTTGATGCCCTTTGAGAGACTTGAACATTCCTGTCTGAAGAAGATGCTTCAACCTAGCATTTTCATTAGAAACAGAACCATTTTCCTCGACGGAGGGGTTAGCATTCACAGAAGATTCAGCATTTGATTCAGAGTTACTGCGTTCAAGGCATTTTAGGCAGGGCGGTACAAACACCTCAGGTTTCTCTTTGAGTTGTTGGGTGAGAAGAGAATTTTCTCTGATCAAGTCATCATGAGCCACTCTCAGCGACTCGAGTTCCTGTTTCCTTTTCAGGTAATCATAAGTCAATCTCTCGTGGTCGGCCAAGAGAAAATCATGACGACTTGATATTTCTTCCATTCGAGACTCGACAGCGGAATGCTCTTTTGTCAACGACTGATTTTTCTCCATCTCCTCAACCAACAACCCTTCAGATTTCCTGAGGGTTTTCTCAATTTTCTCGAGAGAGTTTTGTTGCATGTTAGCAATTTTGATCAGTTTAGCATGGTCATCCTCATCCGAAGAGTATTGATAACTTGAGTGAACCTTGTGATGTTTGGAGGATACCTTTTCTTTCGAAGCTTTGGCCATGAAGCAGTACGCAGGAGACTCGTTGTCGCTCGAATGATTCTCAAAGAAGTTCGATGCAGGAGTAGAGGCACATGCTATGCCAGCCATGCCTGAATCAGAATCCTCATCGGATTCATCAACTTCTTCGGAGTCAGATGACTCTTCTTCATCGGAATCCATCTCCTTGCCGATGTACGCCTTGGCCTTGCGAGAGGTATTCTTGCGGTTGGATGAGGACTTGGAAGGATTCCTTGAGTAAGATCTTGACGAGGACTTGGTGGAGCTATCCTTCTTCTTGAAGAACTTCTTCGTTTTCTTCTCAAAATCGGAGTCATAGCTTTTGCTCTTGCCTTTGCCATGGTTGTGTCCTGAATCAAATCTTCCACTGCCACGGATTTCAGCTTCCCACAGAGGGCAGTCTGAAATAAAATGTCCTAGCTTTTTGCACTTGAAGCAGGTGTAATCTCCAGTAGGTTTTGATGAAGATTTAGAACCACCAGAGTTGCTGGATCCTTTCTTCTGAAACTGATTTTTCATTTGAAGGTGCTGGAATTTTTTCCTGATTAATGCGAGATCCTTGCTGATCCTTTCTGGGTCATCTGAATCTTCTTCGGCATTTCCTTCCGAGGAAGAATCAGCCATAGCCTTGAGAGCATGCCTTTTTCGGTGACTTGAGCCATAGAGATCTCTCTTTTCTTTTTCTTGTTCTTCGTGGGTGTTTAGCCTTTCCATGATATCAGCAGAGTCAAAAACTTTGAAATCAGCTCGTTCCCGAATCATCAGAACTAACGTGTCGAACGAACTGTCAAGGGATTGGAGCAGTTTCTTCACAACTTCGTGATCAGTGATGTCTTTAGCGCCGAGACCATGTAGCTCGTTTGCGATGTCTCTCAGACGATTGAAGGTTTGCTGGCAGCTTTCATTTCCAATTCGCTTGAACCGATTGAACTTCGCCCGAAGAGTATCAATACGAGCTTCTTTCTGAGTAGAGACACCCTCATTTATCTTTTCGAGAATGTCCCACAATTCCTTTGCAGTTTCACACTGACGATAGCGAAGAAATTGAGCACGGTAGAGATGGCCACCAATTTCATCTTTGGCTTGAGCATCCATCTGAATGAGTTTCTTCTCGTGGTCAGTGGGGACTTGGGGCACCTCAACCACGAATCCATTCTACAGCACGTTCCACATATCATCATCAATATCTCAGAGACGGATCTTCAACTTCTCCTTCCAGAAGGGATAGTCCGTCCCATCGAAGATGGGAATCTTGAGGTGCGACTTGTAGCTCACTGAAGACATACTTAAACTCCAAGGTGGTTAGACCAAAATGAGCAGAGTCAAGGTGTACCTTGCTCTGATACCAATTGTAGGAACGAAATATGTCTACCAGAAGGGGGGTGAATGGGAGTTTTAAATTTTCTTCAGAAAAATCAAAACTCTCGGAACCCAGCAACGGAGCGAATGAAAACATCATACAGTGAGCGAATACAAACTACCGAATGGAAACTAAGGGCATGCATCGACATAATTCACATGATTGAAATATGTCATATGGTACAGTTCGAATGTAAACGAGAGTAGTAGAGGTAACCAGTGATGCTCGATGGCGACATGATATTTGGTAGACTAGTTTGCCCTTCTGCAAAAGGACTACGTCTGGTTGGAGGGATTGGGATTTAACACAGAAGATAAACTCTCTTCACCCTATTCTCCTCGACAATTGGTTCGTCAACCAATGCCGATTACTCGTGGTAGATGCTTGAGGCGATCTCCGAACCTTTACAGACTTCTTCTTCGAGAACCACAATTACTCTTGGTCTCTGAAGAAATTGACACCTAACCGTCTAGAGAGTTCGCAGCTCTCAAGAGTAATAGGCGGAGCGTACTGGACTTAGATTCGAGTGATGCTGAACCACTATCTAATTTTTCGGCTGTGGGGTTTTTCTCTCAGTGGATTTTAAACTCAAATCTATCAGAGAGGGGTTTTCTCAACAATCTTCTCAGAATCAAACGGAGCAGCCACCGGACAACGCCAATGCGGGGTGGCTATTTATAGCCGCAGCCTTCCCTGATGGGAAATGACCATTTTCGACACGCGGTCCAGCCAATGGCCAACCAACACGTTCATAACAGTCGGATTTTAAGAGCAACAGTAACATTACTTGGGGAGCAAGTAATGCTAACTCCTCGGTCAGAGACAAATCTCTCGCAGTGAAGAAGATCACAGTGTCTTGCTGGCAAGTATTTGCTCGGAACACAAAGAGATTTCTCTCTCAACTTTCATAGGATTTGGGTTTAGCATCAGCGAATCAAAGCTTCTAAAGCTACACCCCTCTTAATAGTTTGGTTGTCCTATGACTCAATAAAGAGAAAAGAAACAACGAAATGAATGCTATGTCTTCGCTTCGTCTTCAATCTTCTTGGCAGCAGTCATATTCTTCGGACGAACACCGAATCAATTGCTTTGCATCAGCAAATTTTGAGGGGTCACTCTTGTCGTCATAATCTTCGGAGATACCCTTCACTGCTATGCAGGGAATATTCTTCGGATTTTGAAGCAAACTCCTCTTGACTCCAGGGACCTGTTACTCTGTGTGCACTAGCAAACACATCAGTCCCTCACTGTTTATGTCAACAATCTCCAAAAGATAAGCAGGCAAATTATTGCACCAATAGAGTTTGATTTTGATTAAAATGATAAAGAAACTTGTAAAGTTTAGTGGGAGCTATATAGCATTTCTAATCTTATATGTGAATGACATATTGTAGATTGGAAATAATATAAAGTTTCTAAGCACAATAAAATTTAAAAAATATGTTTCCAATGAAAGACTAAAGTGAAGCAAATTATTAGACATAAAGATCTATAGAGATAGGTCAAGACGTCTACTTGCGCTAAGCTGAATTAATACATTGACAATGTTTTAAAAGATTTAAAATGGAGAATGTATTTTCTCCCAATGTCACATAACATGATGCTTAGAAGAAATCAATGTCCTATGACAGTTGATAAGCATGTACAGATGAGTGGATTATTAGACCGATCATGAATGTTAGGATATGTATGAAGCCAAATGTTCTATGTACTAAATGTTAGTAGCAACTACCAAAGTGATCCTGGATTGGTTCACTAGGTAATTGTTAATTAAGTACCTCAGAAGGACAAAAAGAGTTGCTCCTTATCTATAGAGGAGACGAAGAAGTTCGTTGTAAATGGTTACACGAAGATCAGCTTCATGACTAATATAAATTATTATTGGGCTATGATCGTTTGGAATAGTTTTCAAGCATAAACAATATTGTGGATTCTATAATGTAAGAAGAATGTGTTGAAAGCACTAGATGTTTCAAAGTAGTCTGAATCAAGAAGTGACTTGATATAATTAATCAAGAAGTGTCTTGATATAGTTGGTGTGATCCCAAGTGTGATGAAACCAATAACACTATATTATGAATATAGTTAATCAAGAAGTGTCTTGATATAGTTGGTTTGATCCCAAGTGCGATGAAACCAATGACACTGTATAATGAATAATAGTGCCATTGCTCAAAGCAAAAGGAATCAAGATTCTACAAAAATGAGACATGACTAACACAAATATTACATGATTTTGAATGTGTCAAAACTGATGACGAAGGCTCTACCACAAGCAAAGCATGAGTACCACCAGATAAGCCATTGCTGTTAATTAGGCTATGCCGCTAGATTATTGACTCTAGTCCAAGTGGGAGTCTGTATGAAATATGCCCTAGAGGCAATAATATTGTATTATTATATTTCCATTTTCATAATTAAGAGTTTATATTTCATGCTATAACTGCTATGATCCTGGAACATGTGATTCAGTGGAAAACTCATATGCACGTGTGAAATGGTAAACGGTAAATAATAGATTCCTAGACTCACCTCTAAGACTGGATCAAGTGTTGTTGGTGATCATGTTTTTCGGATCTTAGGATATCGTTAAGTGTAACGATAGTCCTAAAAAACATTGAGAGTATGACGTTAGAAGAACGATCATATTGAATCGACCCAAACTTGTTTGTTATACTTTGAGATAATATCGTCTGAAATCAATTGTTATAACATGAAGCGTTAACGTGTGTTTTTAGTTCCTTTAACCATGAGAGTATTGTAGTCACTTCCTACCATGCGGGGGACTTTGGGGTTGCTCAAACATTATCTGTAACACGGTGATCATAACGACAACTTACAGGTTCATCAAAAAGTTTGACAAGGGACTAGATAGCTCAAGAGTGGGATTTGCTCTTCCAATGCTGGAGAGATATTCTTAGGGCCCTCTCGATGTGACAGCATCCATCATCGTCTGTCTAGACATAGGTGACTATGTCACGGGGATGCCGGAACACTTCAACGAGAAAGAAGAACAAAACCGGTAACAAGGATGACGGTATAATGAGCATGTGTATGACTCAGGAGGATACCAATGCATCTCGGGTTTTGTAAAGTATTGCGAAGCAAAGGGAACACCACATGATAACCAAATGTTCACTCGAATGTCATTCGTGTAATCATAGGGATTGATATGGACGTTCACGGTTCCGCTATAGGTCATTGAACGAAGGAGTTTCGTTCATGTCTATGATTTACCGAACCTATGGGGTCACAAGCTTAAGTTAATCACGATCTGCTGAGTGTTAGTAGGATGAGAGTATTGAGGATTTATTTATGGAATTGTTTCATTAATATTCAGAATAGTTTCGAGAGGAACCAGAAGCGTTTCGGGGTCACCGGAAGGGTTTTGGAGCTTATCGGGCAGTACCGGGTATTACCGATAAATAATATATAGGTGGAAAATGTTTCCAGTGATGTTAAATTAATAATATATAGGCGCCCCTAATTCCATGTGGGGGGGGGAATCCGAGTGGGGGAAGGACTCCTCCTTCCCCATCTTGGCCAGCGCACCAAGGAGGGACTTTCCCTCCTTGGTGGCAGCCCCTCCTCTCCCCTCAAACCTATATATACTAGAGGATTTTGTCCTTTGGGACACACAACTTTTGGAGCCTCCTGTAGTCCTCTAGTTCTAGTTCTAATTGATCCTTGTTGATCAATTAGAGCTTGACTAGATCCTATAATCCTCATAATTAGAAGCCCAGTGTGGTTCTAATCTCCCCCCCTCTAATTCTCCGGTGACAATTAGCTCTGGACAGCGAAGTGCTGCCGGATCATGAAGACGGTACGCTTGCAACCAAGTAAAGAGGCCGTGCTTTCGGTCTTCTGTTCGAGGGATCGTTCGTGGGCAGTTCGCAGGAACGTTCATCGACGGTTCGAGGGACTCCAAGTATGATCTACACCAACTCGTCTACTTCCGCTGCACTCCGGAGTCGGCAATGATCGTGATCCAAACCGTTTATGCATCTTCATATTGTTCCTGGCTGATCATAGGGCAATTTTTTCTACTACGTTCCCCAACAGTTTTGGGATCTGGCACTTATGTCAAGAGGCTATAGCCTGATAAGCTCGAACGCAAAGGAAAAAAATGCATCTTCATAGGATACCCTAAAGAGACAATTAGGTATACCTTCTATCACAAATCCCAGGGCAAGATCTTTGTTGCCAAGAATGGATCCTTTCTAGTGAAGCAGTTTCTCTCGAAAGAAGTGAGTGGGAGGAAGGTAGAGCTAATGATGACGATCATGAATTGGAGAATAGCGTAGCATGAAAAGATGTTCCTCTGGTACCTACACCAGCTAGAGAGGAAGCTAATGATGATGATCATGAAACTTTGAACCAGGCTGCTACTGAACTTCGTAGGTTGGCCAGGACACGTCCTGCCCTTGAATGGTACGGTAATCCTGTCTTGGATGTCATATTGTTAGACAACAATGAACCTACGAACTATGAGGAAGCAATGATGAGCCTGGATTCCGAAAAATGTCTAGAGGCCATGAAATCCAAAATAGGATCGATGTACGAAAACCAAGTATGGACTTTGGTGGACTTACCCGACGACCGAAAGGCCATTGAGAACACATGGATCTTTAAGAAGAAAACAGACGCTAATGGTAATGTCATCGTCTATAAATCTTGACTTGTTGCAAGAGGTTTTTGACATGTTCAAGGGGTTGACTATGATGAGACCTTCTCACCCGTAGCGATGATAAAGTCTGTTACGATTATGTTAGCAATTGCTGCATTTTTCGATTATGAAATCTGGCAGATGGACGTCAAAACTGCGTTCCTTAATGGTTACATTAAGGAAGAGTTGTATATGATGCAACCCAAACAGTTTGTCGATCCTAAGGATGCTAATAAGGTATGCAAGCTCTAGCGATCCATTTATGGACTGGTGCAAACATCCCGGAGTTGGAAACTTTGCTTTGATGAGGTGATCAAAGGTTTTGGATTTATCCAAGCTTATGGAGAAGCTTGTATTTACAAGAAAGTGAGTGGGAGCTCTATAGCATTTCAAATACTGTATGTGGATGACATATTATTGATTGGAAATGATGTAGAACTTCTTGAAATCATAAAGGGTTATTTGAACAAGTGTTTTTGAATGAAAGACCTCGGTGAAGCAGCTTATATATTCGACATCAATATCTATCGAGATAGATCAAGACGCCTGATAGGACTTTCACAAAGTACATACCTTGACGAAGTTTTGAAGAAGTTCAAAATGGACCAGTCAAAGAAGGGGTTCTTGCCCATGTTGAAAGGTATGATGTTGAGTAAGACTCAATGCCCAGCTACGACAGAAGAAAGAGAAAAGATGAAAGTCATCCCTGATACTTCCTTTTTAGTGATCCGATAACGGAACAGAAAGTATCCCACACCTATTTCCCCAAGAGGTGACCCTGGGTTATCGAACCCACGAGAGGAAGGTTCCCTTGAAGCGATGGTCTCTAGCAAGCTTATGTCAAAGAAATAATTCCAGGTTTTGACCTGATCAATCAAGCTAATTGTGACGAAACACTTATAATAAAAAGAGGTATGGGTATGAGGTCTTAATGCTTACAACCATGTATTTGTGTTGGGACTAGATATGATCTTAATTTGTGCGCTGGAAGTCACCCATCGAGATGTGCTTGTTACGAACCGAAGTGGGGGGGTGTGTCCAAATAACATCTTGACCGGCACGTGTCCTGCATCAAGAATCAGTTGTCCAACCGAAGGCCCTATCCGTCGCGCGGGGTTGCCTCGATAATTAAGATTATAATAATTAGACAAGAGCTTTGTTCGTTTAATGACTGCACCTCATGAATCCCCAAGGATTGGATCCGTGTTACCATACTAAACCCTTCTGTCACTGGTGTTCAGAATAACACTTCATGTTCTCCCTTCCCTTGGCCTCTCCGTGGCTCACTCTCCGTGATCCTGGGTACATCCATGGATGAAGAACGCGGATGAGACAAGAGAGATCTATAACACAATTTTATTTCACACATACGGGACGTTAATTCAAAGCACTTCCATTGATCCCCACAACAAATACAGAGGGTTGCAAGGCCTATGCCTCAACCCATACCTTACTGAACTACTCACACATGGAGATCAGATCGCATGAAGAACACATCTTGGAGATCGATTGATTGATAATATGTCTTATAATGGATGCCTTGTGCGATGCATGATTACAAGTATGAACTAGAGAAAGATGGACTATGATGGTGATGGTGGCTATGGTAGATGGAAATGGCGGCGGCTAGGGTTGATGAAAGGAGATGAAGATGACTCTGTTCTGGCTTCACTCGCGCATGTTTTGTTCACAATTCGACCTGGTCCCCTTTATAAAAGTTTTTCAGGTGGACGAGATGCCTCGGTTTCCACGCAATACGACCATTCATACGAGCGGTCGCAGTCGTATGGAACGCCGTCTTTTGCACTGTTTCTTCTGGTGTGCCTCCTCTTGATTTCTTCTATCTCCTTCTTCACTCCTTTCCATGTTTACACTTGATTTCTTGCCCTTTTAGCCCATTTCCATTGGAAACACATCAAAGAGAGGATTTGTGGAATCCTTTGCATTCATTAGTCATTAGTAGCAATATCGGAGTGAATATCTCAGTTTTAATGAAATATCTCGGTTTAAACAAAGGGTGAATGAGTGTAGAAATATCACTCATCAGTCCCCTATGCCTCAGCCATAGGCTCTATCATGTATGCCATGTTGTGTACTAGACCTGATGTGTGCCTTGCCAGTAGTATGACTGGTAGGTACCAAAGTGATCTAGGAGTGGAACACTGGACATCGGTAAAAAATATTCTTAAGTGCCTTAATAGGACTAAGCAAATGTTTCTTGTTTATGGAGGTGATGAAGAGCTCATCGTAAAGGGTTACGTTGATGCTAGCTTTGACACTGATCCGGATGACTCAAAGTCTCAATCCGTATACATATTTATTTTGAATGGCGGAGCAGTCAGTTGGAGTAGCTCCAAGCAGAGCGTTGTAGCAACATCAACAACTGAAGCAGAATATATGGCTGCTTTAGAAGTAGCGTAGGAAGGAGTCTGGATGGAGTTCATATCTGAACTAGGTGTGGTTCCTAGTGCACTACTGCAGGCGACTGCTAACGCGACACATGAATCAGAGACCCCTCGACCAAACTGTGTGCGATGCATGAATCGCAAATGGTATCGTAATAAAACCATCACCAATAAGACGAACTGTGTGCGATGGCGGAGACATCAAGCACGATTCAGATTAGAGATGCATGTGCAATACGTGGCATATAGTTGATCCATACGAACTATTTGCGATGAGCCAGAACAACAGAAACGGGCAGCCAGTTCGAGGTGTGTGCAATACACGGCATACAGTTCACTCGGATGAACTGTTTGCGATTACCCAACACAACAGAAATGGTCAGACAGATCAAGGTGTGTGCGATACATGGTGTTGGGGATATTTCCAGCATAGGAGACCCAGCAGGAGGATGACCCGGCCATAGAGCTATAAAGCTCAATGGATTATCTCACTGCTGGGTCTTGAAGATACATAGTGGGCCATCTTAACGGAGGCCTGGTGAAGAGGGCCGGCTCAGCATGTGGGCCGGCTTAAGAAGAAAGATAAGATAATAAAGATTATCTTGAAGAACAAGTCAATTAGAATAAGAGTAGGATACGGGTTAAGGTTACAACCCGGACTCTCATGTAAACTTAGGGCTCAACCTGTTATATAAAGGGGAGCACCTAAGGCAGAAAGGCTAAGTTGCAATCTCTCAAGAGCTAGGTTAGTGAATCCACACCCCTGTAATCGAGATCCAAAGCAATACAATCAGGCAGGACGTAGGATTTTACCTCCATCACGAGGGGCCAAACCTTGGTAATCCCGTGTCTTCTCGTTCCCTATCAACCCCGTTAAGCTTCCACCTTCGTGCGATGGCTCCATCACTAAGTCCTTTCACAAGGGCATCTGCTGTGCTAAAACCACGACAGTTGGCGCCCACCGTGGAGCCTGCGCACGGTGGAGTTGAGTTCTTGGTGGGAGCTCTCCCAGGGTTCGGGAAGTACGTGATCGGCCAGATGACGAAGAGCCGCCGCGGAAAGCTCTACATCGACGACTCATACTGGGGCCCCGATGCCGACTCAATCGAGTACGGGTACCGGGTCCCCTTCGGCAAGATCCATGTCTTCATTGGCGTTGTCAGTGAGTCAGCCGCCGGGTTGGATGCCATCATCAACACCGAATCGGCCCGCCACGCCAGTCCCCCCAGGCGAAACCCGGCCCGCCGAGAGACGGCTGAACGCATGCCTTCGTTGGCTTCACCCAGGGGGTGACTCTATCTGAAAATTTGCTGTCCAGAGACGAGACGCTCATGCAATCTGATGGCAAATCATCGATGGGGGAAACTGAGTCAATCCGTCCCCTGTATGACAGGAGGCTCGGAGGAGGCACTGATGAAGTTTTCCCTGAAACCCTCGAGCCGCCTCGGTTCGCTGCGGTTACATGGCAGGCAGGCAAGACCCGCCTCCCCTTCGCGACCCGGTGGATCCGGCGGCCCGGCAGAATCTCACCATAGCCGGCTCAGGAGGGGCCTACTACCACCGCCGGCTCGCAAAAGACCAGAGTGCAGGCGCTTGCGGAGCTGATGAATACTCTGGCGACTCTGCTAGTTGAGCCGGTGACTGTAGAAAATGCTGCCTCGTGCAACACAGAAATCACGAAGTGCCGTGAGCAGATGACCAAGATCCAGGAGGACATCCATGCTGAAAACACCCGCATGGCGGAAACACAAGCCTGGCTTGTCGAGGAGACAAAGTGCTTGGAGGAAGAAGCCCTCTATCAAAGCCACCGATAGGCTGAGTAAGAGTTTGTTCACCGGAGGTGGCACCAGAGTCGGCTTCCGGCCCAGATTGAGCCAACCCAGCTGTTTACTACGCCGAATGATCCACAGGCCCCGGTAAACCCGGGGGATGGTGTTGTGTCCCCAGGGGGGCCACCGCTGCGGCAGTCGACTCAGCAAAGAGGGACGGCTCAACATCAGACGCCGGTTCCACAGCAGCAGTTGCCTCCTCACCGATTCCAGACCCCAATTGGACACTATTCCAACCTGGTGGCAAAATGTGCTAGCGGCGACTCATAACTTGTCAGCGATTCCGATTGAAGGAGACGGTACGGCTTAGGTGGAGGCTAGGAACGCAATTGAAATGCTTAAAATAGCAGTAACGCAGCAGGCAAACTATTCTCATAGTCAGCACCGGCTTCATTCAACTTCTCACCAGAGCCGCACCAGGAGCCGGCATCCTGAGTCGCATGCCGTTTCCAACAGTGAGCAACGTAGGAGAGGAGCACAACCGCTCACGAATCAGCAGCAGCATAGGGTCCCTAATGCCCAAGAGATTGTTGACACTACTCGGGCTCTACGAGCATTGGAAGAGGAAAACGCACGTGCGGTGTACAACCAGCCCACGGCGTAAAACCCTCCCACCGCAACCCTGACAGCTGCCTGGGCCAGTGGTCTGTCAAGCCGGGTCGTTGGAACTCCCTTTTTAGTCCCAGCGTTATGAGATGCACGGATACCGCCAGATTTCAAGGGTCCTCGCAAGGTGCCTAACTACACAGCTGATCTCGAGCCAACTGAGTGGATAGAGAGCTATGTGTTAGCTAAGGATCTGATGGAGGCTAGCGAAGCGGTCTGCGCGCATTATCTGCCTCTCATGTTGGAAGGTCCGGCACGTACTTGGTTGAAAAACTTGCCGGCAAATTCCATTAATACCTGGAAAGAGTTGAAGGTGCACTTCATAAAGAATTTCGAAGGTACTTGCAAGCGTCCGACCACAATTGTTGATCTAGAGCATTGTGTGTAGTGTGAGGATGAGTCGGAACATCATTGGTCTCGCCGGGTTGCGGAAGTCATCCACTCTTCCGACAGTATTACAGCACAATAGGCAGTGCTTGTCTTGGAGTGAACTTGCAAGTTCCAGCCCTTAGTTCAGAAGCTAGGGCAGCTCAAGCGGAAAGTCCAGGACATGGGTGATCTCATGGATGTTTTAACACGGTATGCCGAGTCAGATAGCACAAAGGATCCCACGTCTGATGATGACAAGTCGGGCAAGGGCAAGAAAAACGGTGGCAAGGGTAACCAGCAGAACAATGGCAATGGGCAGGACAACAATAGCAACAAACGTAAGAACTATGAGGGTGGTTCTGATCTAGTAGCAAATACCAATACTAGAGGGAAGAATCAGCGCCAGAACAATAGTTCCAGGAAGCCTTTTTCTGGTAATCGCCATCGAAGTTTTGAGGAGGCTCTAAAGGGTCCATGTCCCAAGCATAGTTTTGATGGTAAGCCGTCTACCCATTCATGGGAAAATTGTTACATTATGCAAGAATTCTCCAAACGAATCTTCCAGAATCATCATAATGGGGGCGGCAACAGAGGACACCCTGGCAACCCCAGACCCGGCAACCAGGGAGCCGGTTTTCAGGGAGCCGGCTCACAAGGGCCCTTCGCAGGCCTCGGGTTCCAGGGGAATCATGGACACAATGCCGGGTTTCAGGGGGCTGGCAATATTGGAGGCAGTAACCAGCGCAACAACTAGGGAAATCTGTTGGGGAACGTAGCATGGGAAACAAAAAATTTCCTACGCACACACAAGATCTATCCATGGTGATGAGCATCTACGAGAGGGAGTGTGAATCTACATACCCTTGTAGATCGCTAAGCAGAAGCGTTAAGAAACGCGGTTGATGTAGTCGAACGTCTTCGCGATCCAAATCGCCGAGCGTCCCGCGATCCAATCACGATCCGTCCCGATCTAGTACTGAACGGACGGCACCTCCGCGTTCAGCACACGTACAGCTTGATGACGATCTCCGCCTCCTTGATCCAACAAGAGAGAGAACGGAGAGGTAGAAGAGTTCTCCGGCGGCGCGACGGCGCGGCAGCTATGGTGGTGGAACAATTCCGGCAGGGCTTCGCCTAAGCACCGCTGAAACTAGACTAGAGGACAAACCGATCTAGATGAAGTAGAGGGAGCGCGTGGCAATTAGGGTTATTTTTCTCCTCTAAATCCTCTAGTATATATAGGAGGGAAGGAGGGGAGGAGGCAGCCTCAAACCCTCAAGGGCTGGCCGAAATTGGAGGTGGAGGAGGTGGACTCCTCCACTTCAATCCTAGTCCAAATAGGACACCTTCCATATTTGGTCTCCCTTCCCTCTTCTTTGGGGTTTTACCTTTCCCACTTATTCCTAGCCGCATGGGCCTTGTAGGGCTGGTTTGCCCAGCCCACTAAGGGATAGTGCAACCCCCCTCAGGCCCATGTGGCCTCCCGGCGTGGGTGGCCCCTCCCGATGGCCCTCCGGTACTCCCGGTACACTACCGGAAATACCCGAAACTTTTCCGGTGGCCAAAACGGGACTTCCTATATATCAATCTTTACCTCCGGACCATTCCGGAGCTCCTCGTGATGTCCGGGATCTCATCCGGGACTCCGAACAACCTTCGGTCACCAATCATACATAACTCAATTCTACCGAAACGTCACCGAACCTTAAGTGTGCAGACCCTGCGGGTTCGAGAACTATGTAGACATGACCGAGACACCTCTACGGCCAATAACCAATAGCGGGACCTGGATGCCCATATTGGTTCCTACATATTCTACGAAGATCTATATCGGTCGAACCTCTATGTCAAGGATTCAATTAATCCCGTATGCTGTTCCCTTTGTTCTTCGGTATGTTACTTGCCCGAGATTCGATCGTCGGTATCTCTATACCTAGTTCAATCTCGTTACCGGCAAGTCTCTTTACTCGTTCCGTAATACAAGATCTCGTGGCTAACTCTTTAGTCACATTGCTTGCAAGGCTCATTGTGATGTTGTATTACCGAGTGGGCCCTGAGATACCTCTCCGTCACACGGAGTAACAAATCCCAGTCTTGATCCATGCCAACCCAACAGACACCCTCGGAGATACCTGTAGAGCACCTTTATAGTCACCCAGTTACGTTGCGACATTTGATACACACAAGGTATTCCTCCGGTGTCAGTGAGTTGCATGATCTCATGGTCATAGGAACAGATACTTGACATGCAGAAAACAATAGCAATAAACTGACACGGTCATATGCTACGTTTATAGTTTGGGTCTTGTCCATCACATCATTCTCCTAATGATGTGATTCCGTTATCAAATGACATCTCATGTCTATGGCTAGGAAACCTTCACCATCTTTGATCAACGAGCTAGTTAACTAGAGGCTTACTAGGGACACAGTGTTGTCTATGTACCCACACATGTATTTGAGTTTCCAATCAATACAATTACAGCATGGATAATAAACGATTATCATGAACAAGGAAATATGATAATAACCAATTTATTATTGCCTCTAGGGCATATTTCCAACAGTCTCCCACTTGCACTAGAGTCAATAATCTAGTTCACATCACCATGTGATTTACATTGTTATGAATCTAACACCCAATGAGTTCTGGGGTTCGATCAGATCATGCTTTGCATGTGAGAGAGGTCTTTAGTCAACGGGTCTGCGACATTCAGATCCGTGTGTACTTTGCAAATCTCTATGTCATACTGTAGACACTTCTACCACACTCCACTTGGAGCTATTCCAAATGGCTGCTCCACTATATGTATCCTGACTACTATTCAGAGTCGTCTGGATAGGTGTCAAAGCTTGCATCGACGTAACCCTTTACGACGAACTCTTCATCACCCCCATAATCGAGAAATATTTCCTTAGTCCTCTAGTTACTAAGGATAATCTTGACCGCTGTCCAGTGATCCACTCCTAGAACACTCTTGTACCCCTTGACAGACTCATGGCAAGGCACACACTAGGTCCGGTACACAGCTTGGCATACTATACAGAGCCTATGGATAAGGCATAGGGGACGACCTTCGTCCTTTCTCTTTCTTCTGCCGTGGTCGAGCTTTGAGTCTCACTCAACTCCACACCTTACAAATCAGGCAAGAACTCTTTCTTTGACTGATCCATTTTGAACTCTTTCAAAATCATGTCAAGGTATGTACTCATTGAAAGTCTTATCAGACATCTTGATCTATCTCTATAGATCTTTGATGCCCAATATTTAAGTAGCTTCATTCTAGGTCTTCCTTTGAAAAACTCCTTTCAAACGACCCTTTATGCTTTCCAGAAATTCTACATCATTTCCGATCAACAATATGTCAACCACATATACTTATCAGAAATTCTATAGTGCTCCCACTCACTTTATTGTAAATACAAGTTTCTCATAAACTTTGTATAGACTCAAAAACTTTGATCACCTCATCAAAGCATATATTCCAACTCCGAGATGCTTGTTCCAGTCCATAGAAGGATCGTTGGAGTTTGCATATATTTTAGCATCCTTAGGACTGACAAAACCTTCCGGTTGTATCACATACAACCTTTCCTCACGGACACCGTTAAGGAAACAATGTTTTGACATCCATCTGACAGATTTCATAATCGAAAAATGCAGCAACTGCTAACATAATTCCAACAGACTTTAGCATCGCTACGGGAGAGAAAGTCTCATCGTAGTCAACTCCTTGAACTTGTGATAAACCCTTTGCCACAAGTCGAGCTTTATAGACGGTGACATAACCGTCCGCGTCCGTCTTCCTCTTAAAAATCCATTTGTTCTGAATGGCCTTACGCCCTTCAGGTAATACTTCCAAAGCCCATACTTTGTTTTCTTACATGGATCCCATCTCGGATTTCATGGCCTCTAACCATTTCTTGGAATCCGGGCCCAACATAGCTTCTCCATAGCTCGTAGGGTCGTCGTTGTCCAACAACATGACCTCTAAGACAGGGTTGCCGTACCACTCAGGAGCAGTACACGTCCTTGTCGACCTATGAGGTTTGATAGTAACTTGATCCGAAGCTTCATGATCATCATCATTAACTTCCTCTTCAACTAATCATAGGCTCCACAGAAACAACTTTCTGCGCTGCGCTACTCTCTGGTTGAAACAAAGGTTCAACAACCTCATTAAGTTCTATCTTCCTCCCACTCAATCTTTCGAAAGAAACTCTTTCTCGAGAAAGGACCCGTTTTAGCAACAAACACTTTGTGCTTGGATCTGAGATAGAAGGTTCACCCAACTGTTACGTTAGGGTATTCTATGAAGATGCATTTGTCCGCTTTGGGTTCGAGCTCATTAGGTAAAAACCCTTTTTCACATAAGCATCGCAGCCCCAAACATTAAGAAACGACAACTTAGGTTTCCGCCAAACCAAAATTCATACGGTGTCATCTCAACGAACTTATGGTGTCCCAATTAAAGTGAATGTGGTTGTCTCTAATGCATAGCCCTAAAATGATAGTGGTAAATCGATAAGAGACATCATAGTTCGCACCATATCCAATAGAGTATGACTATGACGTTCGGACACACCATCACACTATGGTGTTCCAGGTGGCGTGAGTTGTGAAACAACTTCCACATTGTCTTAAGTTGTATACCAAACTCGTAACTCAGATATTCACCTCCACGATCGTATCGCAGACATTTTATCTTCTTGTCACGATGATCTCAAACTTCACTCTGATTTTGTTTGAACTTTTCAAACGTTTCAGACTTGTGTTTCATTAAGTAAATATACCCATATTTACTCAAATCATCAGTGAAGATAAGAAAATAACGATATCCACCGCACACTACAATACTCACTGGACCGCATACATCAATATGTATCATTTCCAATAAGTCAATTGCCCGCTCCATCATACCGGAAAACGGGGTTTTAGTCATCTTGCCCATGAGGCATGGTCCGCATGTCTCAACCGATTCGAAATCGAATGAGTCCAAAGATCCATCAGCATGGAGTTTCTTCATGCTTTTTACACCAATATGACCTTTAGCGGCAGTGCCACAAGTATGTGGTACTATCATTATTAACTTTGCATCTTTTGGCATCAATATTATAAACATGTGTATCTCTACGATCAAGATTCAATAAACCACTCTTATTGGGTGCATGACCATTGAAGGTATTATTCATGTAAACAGAATAACCATTATTCTCTAACTTAAATGAATAACCGTATTGCAATAAACTTGATCTAATCACGTTCATGCTTAACGCAAACACCAAATAACACTTATTTAGGTTCATCACTAATCCCGAAGGTATAGAGAGCGTGCGATGGTGATCACATCAACCTTGGAAACACTTCCAACACTCATCGTCACCTCGCCCTTAGCTAGCCTCCGTTTATTCCGTAGCTTTTATTTCGAGTTACTAACATTTAGCAAACCGAACCGGTATCTAATACCCAGGTGCTACTAGGAGTACTAGTAAGGTACACATCAATAACACGTATATCAAATATACTTCTGTCGACGTTGCCAGCCTTCTTATCTACCAAGTATCTAGAGTTGTTCCACTTCAGCGACCGTTTTCCTCATAATAGAAGCACTTAGTCTCGGGTTTGGGTTCAACCTTGGGTTTCTTCACTGGAGCAGCAACTGACTTGCCATCCATGGAGTTTCCCTCCTTGCCCTTGCCCTTCTCGAAACTAGTGGTTTCACTAACCATCAACACTTGATGCTCCTTCTAGATTTCTACCTTCGCGGTGTCAAACATTGCGAACAGCTCAGGGATCATTATCTCCATCTTTGTCCTTTTATAGTTCATCACGAAGCTCTAGTAGCTTAGTGACAGTGACTTGGAGAACTATATCAATCACTATTTTATCTGGAAGATCAACTCCCACTCGATTCAAGCGATTGTAGCACTCAAACAATTTGAGCACATGCTCAACGATTGAGCTATTCTCCATCATCTTGCAGGCAAAGAATCTTGTTGGAGGTCTCATACCTCTCAATACGGGCACGAGCCTGAAATCCCAATTTCAGCTCTTAGAACATCTCATATGTTCCGTGACGTTCAAAACGTTTTGGAGCCTCAATTCTAAGCCGTAATGCATGACGCACTGAACTATTAAGTAGTCATCGGAACGTGCCTGTCAGATGTTCACAACATCTACAGATGATGCTAGAGGGGGGTGGCACACCGAGCGGTGCATGAAGGACATAAGCCTTCTGTGCAGCATTGAGGACAATCCTCAGATCACGGACCCAGTCCGCATTATTGCTACCATCATCTTTCAACTCTATTTCTCTAGGAACATATAAAAAAATTCAAGGGAGCTACAGCGCGATCTAGTAATCTACAGCATAATTTGCAAAGACACTTTGACTATGTTCATGATAATGAGTTTAGTTAATCATATTACTTAAAACTCCCACTCAAATTGACATCCCTCCGGTCATTCGAGTGTCACATGATCCACATCCACCAACTCAAGTCCGATCATCACGTGAGTTGAGGTGGTTTCAATGGTGAACATCTTCATGTTGATCATATCTACTATATGACTCATGTTCGACCTTTCGGTCTCTTGTGTTCCGAGGCCATGTCTGTACATGCTAGGCTCGTCAAGTTTAACCCGAGTGTTCCGCACGTGCAACATGGCTTACACCCGTCGTATGTGAACGTAGAGTCTATCACACCCGATCATCACGGCGTGTCTCGAAACGACGAACTTTCGCAACGGTGCACACTCGGGGAGAACACAATTTATCTTGAAATTTAAGTGAGGGATCACCTTATAATGCTACCGTCGTCCTAAGCAAAATAAGATGCATAAAAGGATTAACATCACATGCAAATCATAAGTGACATGATATGGCCATGAACTCGTGCTTTTGATCTCCATCTCCAAAGCACCGGCATGATCTCCATCGTCACCGGCATGACACCATGATCTCCATCATCTTGATCTCCATCAACGTGTCGCCATGAGGTTGTTGCGCCGACTGTTGCTTCCATGACTATTGCTAACGTTTAGCGATTAAGTAAAGCATTACATAGCGCTTAATGATTGACACGCAGGTCATACAATAATTAAGGACAACTCTATGGCTCCTGCCAGTTGCCGTACTCATCGACATGCAAGTCGTGATATTCTATACAACACATGATCATCTCATACATCACATATATCTCATCATGTAATTGGCCATATCACATCACAACATACCCTGCAAAAACAAGTTAGACGTCCTCTAATTGTTGTTGCAAGTTTTACGTGGCTGCTACGGGTATCTAGCAAGAACGATTCTTACCTACGCAAAAACCACAACGGTGATATAAAAGTTGCTATTTCACCTTCTACAAGGACCGCCTCTGTCGAATCCGATTCAACTAAAGTGGGAGAGACAGACACCCGCTAGCCATCTTATGCAACAAAGTTACATGTTAGTCGATGGAACCGGTCTCTCGTACGTGGACGAGTAAGGTTGGTCCGAGCCGCTTCATCCCACAATACCGCTGAATCAAGAAAAGACTAAGGAGGGAAGCAATCTGAATATCAACGCCCACAAACTCCTTTGTGTTCTACTCGAGATCTCATCTACGCATAGACCTAGCTCAGATGCCACTGTTGGGGAATGTAGCATGGGAAACAAAAATTTTCCTACGCACACACAAGATCTATCCATGGTGATGAGCATCTATGAGAGGGAGAGTGAATCTACATACCCTTGTAGATCGCTAAGCGGAAGCGTTAAGAAACGCGGTTGATGTAGTCGAACGTCTTCGCGATCCAAATCGCCGAGCGTCCCACGATCCAATCACGATCCGTCCCGATCTAGTACCGAACGGACGACACCTCCGCGTTCAGCACACGTACAGCTTGATGACGATCTCCGCCTCCTTGATCCAGCAAGAGAGAGAGCGGAGAGGTAGAAGAGTTCTCCGGCGGCGCGACGGCGCGGCAGCTATGGTGGTGGAACAATTCCGGCAAGGCTTCGCCTAAGCACCGCTGAAACTAGACTAGAGGAGAAACCGATCTAGATGAAGTAGAGGGAGCACGTGGCAATTAGGGTTATTTTTCTCCTCTAACTCCTCTAGTATATATAGGAGGGAGGGAGGGGAGGAGGCAGCCTCAAACCCTCAAGAGCTGGCCGAAATTGGAGGTGGAGGAGGTGGACTCCTCCACTTCAATCCTACTCCAAATAGGACACCTTCCATATTTGGTCTCCCTTCCCTCTTCTTTGGGGTTTTTCCTTTCCCACTTATTCCTAGCCGCATGGGACTTGTAGGGCTGGTTTGCCCAGCCCACTAAGGGCTGGTGCAACCCCCCTCAGGCCCATGTGGCCTCCCGGCGTGGGTGGCCCCTCCCGATGGCCCTCCGGTACTCCCGGTACACTACCGGAAATACCCGAAACTTTTCCGGTGGCCAAAATGGGACTTCCTATATATCAATCTTTACTTGCGAACCATTCCGGAGCTCCTCGTGATGTCCGGGATCTCATCCAGGACTCCGAACAACCTTCGGTCACCAATCATACATAACTCAATTCTACCGGAACGTCACCGAACCTTAAGTGTGCAGACCCTGCGGGTTCGAGAACTATGTAGACATGATCGAGACACCTATACAGCCAATAACCAATAGCGGGACCTGGATGCCCATATTGGTTCCTACATATTCTATGAAGATCTATATCGGTCGAACCTCTATGTCAAGGATTCAATTAATCCCGTATGCTGTTCCCTTTGTTCTTCGGTATGTTACTTGCCCGAGATTCGATCGTCGGTATCTCTATACCTAGTTCAATCTCGTTACCGGCAAGTCTCTTTACTCGTTCCGTAATACAAGATCTCGTGGCTAACACTTTAGTCACATTGCTTTCAAGGCTCATTGTGATGTTGTATTACCGAGTGGGTCCTGAGATACCTCTCCGTCACACGGAGTAACAAATCCCAGTCTTGATCCATGCCAAGCCAACAGACACCCTCGGAGATACCTGTAGAGCATCTTTATAGTCACCCAGTTACGTTGCGACGTTTGATACACACAAGGTATTCCTCCGGTGTCAGTGAGTTGCATGATCTCATGGTCATAGGAACAGATACTTGACATGCAGAAAACAATAGCAATAAACTGACACGATCATATGCTACGTTTATAGTTTGGGTCTTGTCCATCACATCATTCTCCTAATGATGTGATTCCGTTATCAAATGACATCTCATGTCTATGGCTAGGAAACCTTCACCATCTTTGATCAACGAGCTAGTTAACTAGAGGCTTACTAGGGACACAGTGTTGTCTATGTACCCACACATGTATTTGAGTTTCCAATCAATACAATTACAGCATGGATAATAAACGATTATCATGAACAAGGAAATATGATAATAACCAATTTATTATTGCCTCTAGGGCATATTTCCAACAAAATCAGCATCAAGGTGGCCAATCCGGGTTCCAGAGCAATCCGAAGCAGTTGAATAGTGGGCAGTGTCATGTTTTTACCACCAGTACCTGCAAGCGCGATCGGAAGGTTCAGCGGCGAGCCGCCCACTTGGTCGAGTCGGCGGTCCCATATTACCTCAATTGGTCGGAGCAGCCGGTCACTTGGAGTTGGGCGGATCATCCAGAGTTCATTGACAACCCCGGCCATTTGGCCTTAGTAGTTGCACCACAAGTCGGCGGCTACACATTGACAAAGGTTCTCATGGATGGCGGCAGTAGCATCAATATCCTTTACTATGATACTTTCAGACGAATGAACTTGTCCGAGAAACAGCTCACCCCTTCCACTACAGTTTTTCATGGCATCGTTCCGGGCAAGTCGGCTTATCCCATTGGCAGGATTTCGCTGTAGGTAGCCGTTGGTGATGAATTTAATTACCGCTCAGAGTTCTTGTCTTTTGAGGTGGTGAAGCTTAAAAGCCCCTGTCATGCCCTTTTTGGTAGGCCGGCTTATGCGCAGTTTATGGCGTGGCCGTGCTATGTTTATCTGAAGTTAAAAATGCCGGGTCCAGAGGGCACTATTACTGTTGAGGGCAACCGGCGGGTTGCACTGGAGTGTGAGGAAGGAGATGCAGCTTATGCTGAGTCGGCTTGTGCAGCCGAAGAGCTGAAGTACTACAAGGACAATGTTGACCTAGCTGACAGAACCTCTCTGAAGAAGCCAACGACGGAGTCTGATTCTTTACTCAAGTTCAAGTCGGCCAGAGGCACCAAGCAAGTGGATTTCACCCCTGGTAATTCTTCTGAGCAGTTTACCGTCGGGGCGAATATGGATCCAAAATAGGAAAGCGCGCTCATCCGTGAGAACCGGGACATTTTTGCATGGAAACCTTCTGACATGCCAGGTGTACCGAGAGAACTCGCTGAGCACACCCTTAATGTGGATCCCAAATTTAAACCTGTTCGTCAGTATCTCC
This sequence comes from Elymus sibiricus, assembly GCA_039707655.1. Lineage (NCBI taxonomy): Eukaryota > Viridiplantae > Streptophyta > Magnoliopsida > Poales > Poaceae > Elymus > Elymus sibiricus. The sequence goes on from CM077670.1 coordinate 209,372,248, forward strand.
GCCGTTTCAACGAGGAAAGGCAGAAAGCTATTGGCAAAGAAGTGGCTTGGCTCCTAGCAGCCGGGTTTATTGTTGAGGTCTTTCATCCAGAATGGCTGGCTAACCTGGTTCTTGTTCTAAAGAAAAATGGGACTTGGCGAATGTGTGTTGATTACAACGACCTGAACAAGGCTTGCCCTAGTGATCCTTTTGCTCTGCCCCGTATTGACTAGATCATTGACGCCACGGCAGGTTGTGGGTCTTTATGCTTTCTGGATGCTTTTTCTGGTTATCATCAAATCAAGATGAGGTAGGAGGACCAGGAAAAGACGGCTTTCATTACGCCTTTTGGAGCTTTCTGTTATACGTCCATGCCGTTTGGTTTGAAATGCGCACATGCGACTTATCAGCGTTGTGTCCAAAATTGTTTCCACAAGCAGATTGGGCGTAATGTTCACGCTTATGTTGATGACATTGTGGTAAAATCTCGAAAAAAGGAAACCTTGTTGGATGATCTCCAGGAGACGTTTGATAACCTTCGAGTTTACCAGATGAAGCTCAACCTGGAGAAGTGTGTCTTTGGTGTTCCTGCAGGAAAGTTAATGGGATTCTTAGTGTCTGAGCGTGGGATTGAGGCCAACCCGGAAAAAATCAAACCAATCACGTCCCTGGCTATGCCGGCCAATCTCAATGCCGTCCAGAAGCTGGCTGGGCGGGTTGCAGCGTTGAGCCGGTTCATAAGCTAGCTTGGGGAAAAGGCAATCCCACTTTACCAAATGCTCTGAAAGTCAGATGATTTTGTTTGGAGCGATGCTGGAGATGAGGCCTTTGAATCTTTCAAGAAGCAGTTGTCTGAGCCGCCCATCCTTGCCGCCCCTCAGGAGAAGGAGCCCATGCTGCTATATATTGCAGCTAACAGCAAAGCTGTCAGTGTTGCAGTTGTTGTAGAGCGAAAGGAAGCAGGCAAAGAGTATCTAGTTCAGCGCCCAGTGTATTATATCAGTGAAGTTTTAACAGAATTCAAGTAGCGGTATCCGCATTGGCAGAAGCTGGTATATGGTGTATTCATGGCAAGCCGGAAGTTGAAACACTATTTTCATGAGCACCCAATTACTGTGGTCAGTTCAACACCCCTTGGAGACATCATTCAGAACAGGGAAGCTACTGGCCGGGTTGCCAAGTGGGCGATTGAGCTGGGGCCACATCATCTCAAATATATGCCGCGGACTGCTATTAAATCTCAAGCTTTGGTGGACTTCATCAATGACTAGACGGAATTACAAGCTCCGGAGGAGAAGCCGGATACGACATATTGGTCTATTCACTTTGACGGTTCCAGGCAATTGGAAGGCTCGGGGGCTGGAGTTGTGATAACTTCCCCACGAGGTGACAAATTTTGTTATGTCTTGCGGCTTATGTTTCCTTGTACTAACAATGCAGCTGAATATGAGGCTTTGCTTCATGGGCTCCGTATAGCAAAGGAGATGAATTTAAGCCGGGTCAGGTGCCTGGGCGACTACGATTTAGTGGCTCAGCAAGTTTCTGGCACCTGGGATTCCAAAGATCCTCTCATGGTGGCATATTGGCATGAAGTTACAAACATTGCTATCTATTTCACAGGATATCAGGTGGATCATATTGATCGCCGGCTTAACGAGGCGACGGATGCATTGTCTCGTTTGGGCTCTCAGCGTAAGCCTATTCCACCCAATGTTTTTCTGGATGTGTTGCACAACCCGTCAGTCAAGTTACCGACGGAGGAAGGCCTCGCTGTTCCTGATCCAGAGGAAGCTCTAGTGACCGTTGTTTATGCTATACCTGATTGGACAGTTCCTTACCTGGCTTATCTAAGCCGTGGTGAGCTCCCAGCGGAGGAAATCATCGCTCGATAGATTATAAGGCGATCCAAGTCTATGACTATTGTCAATGGCGAGTTGCATAGACGGAGTGTCACAGGTGTTTTTCAGCGTTGTGTCTCACCTGAGGAGGGCCGTGCAATTCTCAATGAGATCCACTCTGGTGATTGTGGTCATCATGCCGGCTCAAGGTCATTGGTCGCGAAAGCTTTTCGCCATGGATTTTACTGGCTCACAGCCGACGCGGATGCAGAGGATATTGTACGCAAGTGCGATGGTTGCCAGAAATATGCTCGTCAAGCACATGTGCTGGCTCAGGAGTTGAGGACGATTCCAATAACCTGGCCTTTTGCAGTCTGGGGGCTTGATATGGTTGGGCCCTTCAAGAGATCCAAAAATAAACATACTCATTTACTGGTAGCTGTGGACAAGTTCACCAAGTGGGTTGAAGCAGAGCCAGTCAGTCGTTGTGATGCTGCTACAGCGATTAAATTTCTCAAAAAGCTGATCTATCGTTTTGGCTATCCACACAACATTATTACAGACAATGTTACTAATCTTTCCAAAGGAGTCATGAAGCAGTTCTATCAACAGGAGCACATCAGGTTGGACTTAGCATCTGTGGCGCATCCTTAGTCTAATGGACAGGTGGAACGAGCTAATCAAGAGCTGCTGCGTGGCATCAAAGCCCGGCTCATGGTGCCTTTACAACGCATGTCGGGTTGCTGGGAAGAAGAGTTACCCGCAGTACATTGGAGCGTACGGATGACTCCCAACAGGTCGACAGGCTACACGCCGTTTTTCCTGGTTTATGGTGCAGAGGCTGTCCTTCCAAGCAATATTCGTCATGACTCCCCTGGGGTTGCAGCTTATGTGGAGGATGATAATGAGCAAGCTCCTCAGGATGCTCTTGATGCTCTGGAAGAAGAACGCGAGCTTGCCGCGTCCAGATCAGCAATTTATCAACAAGACCTACGTCGCTATCACAGCCGTAGAGTTCGAAGCCGTACTTTTCAGGAAGGTGACTTAGTGCTCCGTCTGATACAAGATTAGACAGGCATGCATAAGCTTTCACCGCCTTGGGAAGGACCTTTTGTCATCAGCAAAAATCTCAAGAACGGGTCATATTACCTTGTTGACATACGTGAAGCAGATCAGTCACGTACCTCTGAGGAGGAGGGCAGCCGACCCTGGAACATTGCACATATCCGGCCATACTATACTTAAGTCAAGGACTGGGTGGTATCTTTTGTACATACCTTTCTCATGTATATACATATTTTGATCAATGAAATAAAGCCGGTGTCTCTGTATAAAAGAGATAGCCGTTTCACCTCAAATTGTGTGTTGAGTCTTTATTCTTTGATCATAGGTTACTTGGGGGCTTCCAACTCATTGAGTTTAGCTTTAACATCCCTTTGAACCCGGCAAACAGCCAAAACTTCTTGGTTAAACCTGCCTATTAGCAAGATGCTACTCCAAAAAGGTGACCCGGTGTACGCCTGTCGAGTCAATCACAGAGGTGACCCTGAACTCGTCCGAGTTAAAACACCAGTTGCTCACGTGAGAGCCGGCTTTCAGAGAGATAGGATAAACCAAAAGAGGCGATAAAGCCTGCTTCACAGAAGCAAATCAGACTCGTGCCTTGAAAGCCGGTCTTTTTGTCGTGCCTCACAAGCCGGCTTTTTAAAATTTATGTCTCGCATTACTATTATCTTCTGCATGCATACATTCTTGCATACATTTTATCTTATAGATTTTCTGCTTATTATGCCGGTGTCAAGAATTGCCGGGTTGATTTTTTCATTACTACTTTTATCCTCTCATGACCACTGGTGTTTGAGGTCAATACCAACACAGCTGGATCACTGCTATTATTTCAGCATGAAAGGTTTGTCATACAAGACGATAAACGGGTTTATACAGGCAAAAACATCACAAAGTGCCCAATGGCAGTTGCACCAGCAAAAATTTGCACCTATTACTATTACAAGCCGCCACAGGGCCCTGGTCAAGCTAGCTATTCCATCATGTTCAAATTACAACAGAATGTGAGCCGGCGGTCTACTCTTCTGGGTTGAGATTTCCACTAGAAGTTGATGGAACGTCAAGAGCTGGCTCTTCATGCTTCGTTGTCACCCGTCGCCTCGTCCAGACTTGCGGACTCACCGACCACCCACTGGATTGAGTGCAAAGCTTCAAATACTGCATTGTCTGTTATCACACATGAAGGGTCGATGTCAGGGGCAGAAGTTTGCTTACACGGACGGGTTAGGGCGACTGGTTGAGGGTTAGGCGGCCCAATCCGTTCATTGGCTTCAGAATATCCGGCTTGGTATTTGGTCAGATCTATTTCTTCTGCCATTTGTGTTGCGGCTACCCGGGTCTCCTTCACGCACCGCATAAAATCTTTCTTGGTAAACGGCGTGTCTTCAGTGTTGAATTCTGGGTAGCCGCCCACCAGTTGAGCCGGATCGAGCTCCGGTGCATATGCCTTCGCACGTGCTAATGCGGTCAGCGCTCCATGACAGCAAGCCGCCTTCTTCCACTCTTGGAACCATTGCGGTACAATGGACATCTCTTACAGTGTATCCACGATCAGCTGGGGTGGTGACTTCGTGTTCTTGGCTGCCATGATGTAGCATGAGCCGCCAATATATAACTGTTCCAGAAACGAATACATAGCTTTCAATTTCACTAGGGGAAGTTCCCCTAGGTTATGTGTCCTACGGCCTACAATTTACAGCTGAAGTGTCAGAAAATCTAGCTCAACATATTAAGTCGGTTTATTTCAAGAGTTTGGTGAATCCTGACTTACCGAAGATGGCACTTCACATTGTGGTAATATGGCCTTTTAGTGTGGCTAGTTCTTGAGCCACCAGCTCAAGCTTTGCCTCAGCCTCTTCTGCACATTTGGACACGATAGCCTTTTCACTCTCAAAGCATGCTTCGGCCTTCTTCAGGGCCTCTTTCGCCATGCGAAGTGATTTGTGGTATTCTGAAGATAAGCATTTAGCTCTTTCTCGAAGTTTCTTCTCTTTTTTGGCTTCTTTCTGGAAGCTGGCTACTTGTGATTCCACTTGATTCAGCATATCCTGCATGGCAGATCACATGGTTACAGGAGACAAACAAAGTCCTGAGCCGCCGTACGAGTGACCCGACACTTGGGGGCTACATCTCTCAAAATTCGCTTAAAGTATAATAAATCCCATGACGATGCAGGCATTCCACATGGCACTTGGGGGCTATTGTGTATTTTTGTCTACGGTACATACAGAGACCCGATTCATCATGCAATATTGAACCGGCCCTCGGGGGCTACCATTCGCTGTTCTACATAAAGATATGTTTTTAGAAGTCCCGGATCATTATATCATAATGACCAGGCCCTTGGGGGCTACATATATATATGTGTGTGTATAGCTAGGTGACTGGATTTACCTCATATTTCCATTTGAGAAGTGTCACCATGGCAATTTCAGTATCCCGGCTCTCAGATTGCTGAGTTAGGACAGACTGATGCAGCGAGTTGATGTCTTGGTCTTCAAAAGATTGGAAATGAAGAGCCGCCTTCCCTTTATTTTTAATTGGCGACTCAGCCTTAGCAGGGATTTTTGCTAAACCAGTGGAAGTTTCCGGCTGAAGAGTCTAGTTTTCGCCAGTCACTATTACTTCATCCTGAGCTATTTCAGCAGGTTGCTCTTCTACTCTGTCTTCTCTCTCTTGATGGATAAGGGGAGGGGAAGCGTGAGTCGAACTCACAGTAGTGTCTTGGTGCGGTGGGTTGTCTTGGAAAGCCGCCTCATCCGTAATATCCAGGTTATCTGTTGCAATTTCTTGAGAGGGGCCTTTCTGGAGGACGGGGTCTGAAGACCCGGTAGGAGGTTTCTTCTTGATGCCCTTTGCGCTATATAAAGTAAAGTGTTCAGTTAATGGATAAAGGCAGGAGTTTTAAGTATGATAAGCAAGTAGTCAGATTTTGTACCCAGGATTGATGTTAAAAGTCGGCGCTTGAGTGGCACTGGATTCATCTGAAGAAGGGGATGTTTGATAAGCCGAGTCGTTTAAAGGTAGCAGCTCTTTGAAGTGGCTGGCTTGAGGAAAAGAGGGAGTGGGACTATGAGGCACTTCTGTCTGCGCCCTCCGTACTGGCGGTTCGTTGGTTAACCCGTCGCTCAGCTCTCCCTCACTGCACCGGGTCTTCCGTTTGGAGGTTCCTATGTGTTGCGCTTTCTTCAAAAGAAATTGTGGGTCTAAATGAGCATCTCGGTGCGAAAATGGAACTTTTCGGATTGCAACCCGGAATTTCTTTTGGACGGGTATTGGTGAGTCGGAACCTGAAGAGATCAAAGTTACCAAGTTCTATGCCATCCTTTAGGGTGGCTTGCCGGCTTGGCTTCAGGAAAGGCTGAATTTTTCCTTCTTTGGATAGTGACCCCTCCAAGTTCCATGCTAGGTCCACCCTTGTGCTCTGTTTGGTGATTCAGATAAAAGAATTCCTGGAAAAAGTTGATGGACGGCTCAATCTGTAGGTAAATCTCGCAGAATACTTGAAATTGGCACAAGTTGTGGATGGAGTTGGGACCCAAGTCTTGAGGCCTAACACCGAAGAAGTGGAGCACATCTCGGAAGAATTTAGAACCCGGGGTATGAAAACCTCTGTCCAAATGATCAGCAAATAAGATAATCTCATTCTGAGCCGGCTGAGGATGGATCTCTTCCCAAGGGGCTCGTCATTCAATTTCCTCCTTGGATGGGAGTAACCCGGAATCTACCAAGGCCTGCAGCCGGAGCTTTGACATGTTGGATTTTGTCTAGTTAACAATCTTGTTGGTTTTTGGAGCCATGGATTTAGCTGCAGAGAAAGTAGGAAAGTAATGTAAGCGATCAGAATTCAAAGCTTGCCGGTTTGCAGAAAGATAAGCCGGCATATTCCCGGGTTATGACTTCCGATACAAGATAAGCCGGCAATTACTAAGGTCACAGATTTTCACAAGTGATAAATGTGGTCTGGACTGTGAGTTGGCGAACAATTTTCAAATGGATTGAGGAATTTTCTAGATCTAAAAAATGGCCTTAAATGACAGACTAAAACCTAGGTCTGTTCTTCGTAGACGGGGTCTAAATTGCAATGAGATTTATTTAAAAGCAGTGCGGCAGATCTATAACGCACGAGCAGTGTTGCGGACTGGTTTTATGACCTAACAAAGCAGAAACTTATGGCCATTTTGCATCCACAAGCTATTAATACGAAGAACTGTGAAGAACAGTGAAGAACTAGCAACAATGGCGAAGAGGCACTTACAGATCTGAATGGGAAAACTTGCAGTCTTTGGGCGCTGCGGATGCGACCGTGCGATGCTGGACGGACTCCGGCGACGATGAGTGAGCCCGGTCAGCACTATATGAGCTGCGACGGCGAGCTCGGAAAGGCGCAGTGGCGTTGAAGAGCAGAGGAGGAAGACGAGGAGCGAGAGCGGTAAAGAGAAGCACTGGAGATGCGCTGGCCTATTTATAGACGTGATGAAACCTGAAATGGCAGGTGCGGTTCCCCAGACGACGCAATAAATTTTGGCTGAAAAGGGCTTCTCGGTTTTTGCGCCTGACAAGACAATACAGATCCACTCAAAGATTTGCTATGATGTCACCCCAGATTTTACGGAGGTGGATTGTGATGTCATGAAGAAAGGTTGTGAGTAGATACCAAATCCACGAAGGATGGATGACCCGGCAAAATGGTTGAGCCGGCAAATGTGTCTATAGACGAATGATGCAAAAGAGCCAGCTTGAGAAGCAGGTTCAGAGATGAAAATTCTTTGCAGATTATTTGGTTTATTTTGTTTTGTTTTTCAGGATGGAGTATAACATGGATAAATCCAAATCAAACCGAGGGCTAATGTTGGGGATATTTCCAGCATAGGAGACCCAACAGGACGATGACCCGGCCATAGAGCTATAAAGCTCAGCGGATTATCTCACTGTTGGGCCTTGAAGATACATAGTGGGCCGACTTAACGGAGGCCTGGTGAAGAGGGCCGGCTCAGCATGTGGGCCGGCTTAAGAAGAAAGATAAGATAAGAAATATTACCTTGAAGAACAAGTCAATTAGAATAAGAGTAGGATACGGGTTAAGGTTACAACCCGGACTCCCATGTAAACCTAGGGCTAAACCTGTTATATAAAGGGGAGCACCTAAGGCAGAAAGGCTAAGTTGCAATCTCTCGAGAGCTAGGTTAGTGAATCCGCACCCCTGTAATCGAGATCCAAAGCAATACAATCAAGCAATACCTTCGTGCGATGGCTCCATCACTAAGTCCTTTCACAAGGGCATCTGTCGTGCTAAAACCACGACACATAGCATACAGTTCACTCGGATGAACTGTGTGTGATGAGCCAAAACAACAGAAACAATCCAACTTAACAAGAAGTGTGTGATACGTGGCAAACAGGTCAGTAATCAAAAATGTGTGGGAAGACCGATAACAACACAGACGATTCCTGCTAATTAGCCGTGTGTGTTGTGGGCAAACGGTTGCTGGTATACAATTGTCAGTGATTGATGAAATCATCACCGACGGGTTCCCTAGTTTAGCCCGTGGGTGATGTGATTTGCTTTGTCCGCACAACATCTATGCTCTGTCTACACAACAACAACATATATACTTATAAGAACATGATTGCATAACCAAATTAAACATCCAACTACATAAGTGACTACACACACCAAAGTAAACAATTACATGCATACTAAACTAGGAGAAACGATCATCTAATCATCTACTTCTTGTTGTGATGATGGTTGCCATTGCTCTGCTTTCAGCTGTATCCCTGGCCATTTTGGGGAAGAAGGAGGCACTTCCTCATGTCAACGATCCGCCTATACATCTCGTAGCTCGTGTACGCCTCCTTGGCCACGTACATGACGTGAGCTTCGTGGAGTTTCTCCATCCAGGCCGAGTGCTAGGCACGCTTGTCCTTGTTGCAGGAATCCTTCATGTCTCTGTAGTAGGGGTCGATGATGGCCTCGACCAGGTGAACCAGTGAGTCCTTCTCATGTTTCTTGCTGCCCAAGAACTTGTATTGGCCCAAGGTGTCAACAAGATTCTGGCAGACGATGCCCGAATTCTTGAGCACCTTTACATCGTTGGGGATGTCCACCGTAGTGAACATGTAGTGGGGGCTATTGACAAACCTAATGAAACGCTTGGGCCTTGTGGCCAGGCAGTAGTGGTAGACGAGGACGTGATTGCGCACGCACATTTGGGCGATGGCGACCTTGTGACGAGACCCAGCATGAGCGCGGGTGTACTCGAGGTCGAACCCGACCACCTTGTACTTCTCCGCAGCAAGCAAGAGCTCCATAGTGTGGATGGAGTTCTCCACCTAGATCGGGTTGTTGGTGTACACCACCGAGAGCTCCGTGAACCTTCTGTGGGTGTCCACTACGGCATGCATGGTGAACTGCCGCTCGTCGTTGGCAGCCGCTGGGAGCGCCATTGGAGCCGCGCATGATACCCTCTCTGTATTTGTCATCGTGGGTGTGCTTCTTGCAAAACTGGGGCGCGATTGAAAGGTTGGAGAGACACAAGGGTTAAATGGTTGTTGTAATAAATGGGGGTCAGACGGCCTGTAATCGGCACGTCTTGTCACCGCGTTCCTATGGAGGATTCCAGTGCATGCTTGAGCACCCCACACGCGTTTCATTTGACCACGTGTGGGCTCGAAGAGGCGCCAAGTTTACCCGTGGATGATGAGGTCAAAGTTACACATACGGGTAATGATGGACACTCGAGTGCGATAATTCTGGGCACACAGTTGAAGAAACCAACTGTGTACATACGGGTAATGATGGAGATACGGGTAATGATGTCATACGGGTAATGATGGACATACGGGTAATGATGTCAAAGATCGCTGTCGAGTCCGCAATATAGATCGTTTGCATTGAGATCGACAGGGGAAACACATTCGAGAATGGTAAATAAAATCAACTCCACTGAGGTCCAGATATTAATCGTCCATTGCATATTAAGGTCAAAATAGTACTACCAATATACGAGTCTCATATATGATGCCATTTCAACAATTGTACCACAAAAGCCCGAAATATTACAAGGTTCAAATTCCAGAGTTAGAAGGCTCAAATTCGAAGATTACAAGGTTCAAACTGATATTAGAAATGAAATTCAGCTCAAGCAGCTGCAGACGCCCGCGCTGATCAGCTGAACATGGATATATGAGAGGTTCAAACTGATATTACAACTTGTAACACCCGTTTCGAAACCTCAACATTTCTGCAAAGGGATCAGCCACTGGCAAGTCATGTATGGGCTTGACATAATGACTTCCGATTACTCTGTCAACTGAACTTCCAAAATGAAATTCAGCTTCTGTAGAGCCTTTTCCATTCCGCCCTAGCCGCCGGTGCTGATCAGCAAACCATTCAGTTTTGTGAAGCAAATGTAGGGCAAACCTCATTACCTTTAGCACCCTTGCTCTCACAACAAAGAACCTGGAGAATATAATCTCCGGTAAGGTCCCTTGGTAGGAGTTCAAAGTAATTTCTGAGAGATGCAGATCAAGGCATTCGATGTGATTGTTATATTGTATCACATTATCCACTACCGGGCCTAATCTTATCTGCAAAAGAAGAGAACGTACTAGTGCCTACATGCAGTTTTGAACACTACTACAGGCCTCTTTGATTTGCGGGATTTCTAAAATACACGAATAGAGTGACATGCCATCTTCGATCCTACATGATTAACATGGGCATTTGATTACAATCTAGAAAAACGTAGGATTCTTCCCAAGAGGTTGGAGTGGATGGAAATTTCCCTATGAGAAGTAGTACAGATAAATCCAAAGGATAAATGCATATGGATTGTAACCTTATGAATCAAGCAACCACTATAGGGGAAAAACATCTATGTACTGAAATCCTCCAAAATTCCTTCAGAAATCGTAGTACATTCGTCACTGTAAACTTGGGAAAGGGTACCAAAAATTGAACTCCCTTATGGTTAACATTTAACAGGAAAGGAGCATCACCTCTATATATAGCTTCTCCAGGCACAGAAAGCATCTCAGGAAACTGACAACTTCGTCCAGGTTGGGACCGATAGATTCTAGTGCGAAGACCTTCACTATGCTCAGATACGGGGTCAAGCTTGTCGGGTTCATTTTCTGGATGATAGACGAACATACATCTTCAAAATTAGAAAAAATGTCAATTTCAAGAAGGAGAAGAAGAAGGCGACTGTTGTACCTGAACGGGTGTGGATCCAATAACAAGTTCAGAGAATTTACCACACGAGTAGCCCACCACTATCAATTTCGGCGCAGAAATGACACTAATTCTTGTTGGACCTTGTTGATCAACTACAAGTAATCTCTCAAGTAAAGGTGTGTCCTCAATGACCATACTGTGATACACCTTATGTGATCTCTTGTTGCGGCACCAGCAACACACATAAATTGTCTGGAGAGTCATGGAGGTGATGTGGAAGCTATTCAACCCATTGATCGCCTGAAGACGAAGGTACTCGAGTGCAGTATAGTTGCGGAGCAGGCGCTCGATGTAATCCTTGGGGATGCAGACGGCGACGAGCTCGAGGTGCTTCAGTCGAGGGAGAAAAAGAGCGGGCGCGTCATTAATTGGGGGCAAATGGAAGTTCATAAACCCAGTGAGCCGCAGCGTGGGCACGAGGCGGAGCGCGGACGGTGGCAGCAAGCGCATATGTCCATCATTCAAACTGAGCTCCTCGAGCTGATCTTGGGCGGGGGATCGGAACCACTCGTCAAGCTTGGCTCGGTCCTTGCCGTTGGAACGGAACTTGACCGTGATAAGGACTCTGATTGGGCCAAGGTGCCTGCCGAGGATCTGGAACAATGCGTCCAAGCTTTTGCGATAGCCATGGCAGAGCTTGTGGACGTCGATGAGGTCGAGAGGGGTGGAGTGCCATAGGGGGCGCCACCGCTGGGAAAGGACAGTTGTCCACGCGCAATATTTGATTGGGAGGAGGGAGATGATGACGATCAACATATCATCGGGGAGGCTGCTGATGAAGTCTAGGCCCACCGGAGTCGCTTGCGGTTCTTGCTCGACCCGCCTCTGCTTGTTGGTAGCCTCATCCTCCACCTCCGGAGTCTCATCGGCGGCGACGCAATCTGATAGGAGTGGAGGAGTGGGAGGATAGGGAATATTTAGTTAGAACAGGGCAGAAGAAAAGTGTATTAGTAACTAGAAGTTACTAGGTAGGAACAGACTTAACAGAGTCAGAAAATGGAATCCCAATTGGTTTCTTAAATACTACACAATTTCTTTGATATTGCTAGGTAAGTCAACATGCAGATACTTGAAAAAGAACACTTACTTAGAACAAAGTCTGGACGGATGATATCGTCGGGGAAGTTAGCATATATCATATGACCAAGCTCTTTTAGGTGCAGTGTAATTTTAGTGCCAGCTTTCAATACATAAAACTTAGAAATTTCTGTCCGAAGGCCCGCGCCAAAATAGGAGTGACCATGTTCATCAAGTTTTATAGAAGCAACAATTGTAAATCCATGGTTTGTGTTCAATATGACATTCCTGGAGTCTTCAGTTATGTAAAGGCCAAGATTGTGTACTACAGTTGCTGTTGCAAAGCAAGGGATGTACTACAGGAAATGATAAGATTGTTAAAGAATAGGATAACATGCAAATATGGGAGTAATTGAAAGAATATTACACAACAGTTGAAATCAAAGGACACAAATTTATAATTAAACAGATAGTGTAACCATGATGTCATGCAAATATGAGAGTAATCGAAAGAACATTACGACATTAATTTGCCTAATATGGAAAGAAGAAAAATCCCCTTTGATGTATATGCTGCATGTGGCACCTTTTATCCAAATGTAGCAATATATAGTATATGTTAAGAAAAGTAGGCCATGCCAACCGAGGTAGGGTGAGATTGAACATACCGTGCGCTTCCTGAAGTCATCTGGTAAGGTGACATGGAACTCCTCGGCTGTCTGGCCGAGGCCGCATAGGCCTGATGTCTCCTTGTACTCTACACTCTATGAATGAAAGAAAACCCTCGAATCAGCTAGAAGAAAAATGAATTCACGGTGATTTCGGCCGGGTGATTAAAAGGGGCAGATGGAATGGGATAAGAGATGAGCGAATATTTTAGTAAATTAGTTACATGGTTCTCCAAGAGAAAAACATCCAATACCGCAGATTCCCCAATCGGGCAGAGTTGGGTCGACGGCGAGCAGCGTCGAGAAAGTCGGTGGCGATAGGTGGTGGCAAGTGGCAGTGGCGAAATGCGGTGGGGTTTGCCAGCAGCCGGCGGCGACGACAGGCGTCGAGCTAAGCGGTTGCCACGACGATAGGCGGTGACATCCAGAGTCGCGGAGGAGTGCAGGTGCAAATGGGGACGGGGGGGTGGTGGGCGGGGGTGAGGGTTTTGTGATGTGAGGGGTGGTGAGGGTTTTCTTTTTTCCTTTTTGAATTGGGTCGTGAGGGTTTTCTGTCCCAGAATGCGTTTCGAAGGCAACGGTTTGGTAGACCCAACCGTGTGTGTTAAGATCACTCCAGTGTGAGGACGATATGGATTGCCGTTCAGTCTGTGTACATCCTACGGTGCATACGTGCGATCCATGGGGATGCGTTCTGGCCAATCAGAACACACGTGCCGTGGCACAAAAAAAGTCATCGCACACGGTTCCAAGGTCCACATTTCCTTCATCAGTTGACCCTGAAATTTTTACCCATGCTAAACATTCACCCTAATATGCACCGTACGTGTTCAAATTTTTTGCCAACTCTCCACACATAGCTGTGCGTGTTTTGGGCAAACGGTTGCTAGTATAAAATTGTATGGGAAGACCGAAAGTAACACAGACGATTCGCGCTAATAAGTTGTGTGTGTTGTGGGCAATCATATGTTGGTCTAAGAGAAGCATACAATTCCATCAACCAAACTGATTGCATACTCATCCCACATCTAGATATAATTAAGCATAGATATAAACATACTTAGGCATGGATAACAAGTGTACTCAAGTATAGCTCAACCATTGTTCCACCGATAATAATAAGCATACTCAAGCCTAGATATAATTAATACGCACACACTAGATAGCTAGGGTACTTCTGAACATAACCATAGTTCAAAGGGTCTCCAGGCCTGCACGAAGGTGAAGCTTCTCCAGGTACTCAACGTACGCGGCGTGTGCCACCCTGCGAGAATACTTCTGCTTGAAGGAGCCAATGGCTCTTCCTCTTGCATGCGCTAGAACACTTTCAAATGCGTCATGAAGGATTTGGTTGCAGAACGGGCATCCAAATCCCCCATTCCATGTCCTAACATGCCTGCTATGCTCTCCAGCATAAAGCTCCGTGAGCTTTTGCTTCTTGAACTTCCTCTGGCTATCTTCATCCTCGCTGTCGACATAGTTAGATAGCACCTATACATATAGTAGAAAATGTGGCGTCAGTATATTTTATAATGTGAATTGGGCAGGCAGAGTTTATGAAACATAGTATATCATGTGACAGCATGAACCCTAAATCAACAAGTGATCTTGATGAAAGAAATGCATAAATTGAGAGCACACAACTTAGTGCAACAAAATTAAGAGGCTGGTTGGTTTGCTACCAACATTTGGCAAAATCAAAAGTTGCCAACATTTCTGAGATTGGCAATGAAAATTGGTATATGCAACCAATCTCTAGCTAACATTTGGCAGTTGCCAAAATTAGGCATGCCAACTTTTGGCATCAAACCAATTTACATGCTGTAAAGTAGCATTAGGATTTGATGGCTATTATTCTAGACAGATCCAAAGATTTTGGTTCATTTTTTTAGCACAATCATCTATGTACTTTCAAAATCATTTGTAGGACATATATGTAAGACATTAAAAATCACTTCTCAAGAACTGGCTACGAAATATTAGCAGAAACACTAACCCTAGTCGGATTAATAGCAAACATAATTTGTACAAAACAAACAATTAATCACTAACCCTAGACGTGTTATTAGCAAGATTATGGTTCGATTTTTTTAGCACAATCATCTATGTTCAAACCAATCTGGAATTTTTTTTGGCACAAACATATATGTAGGACATTAATAATTAATTCTCAAGATCTGGCTACGAAATATTAGCAGAAACACTAACCCTAGTCGGATTAATAGCAAAAATCATTTGTACGGAACTAATTAACAATTAATCACTAACCCTAGACGGAGGGTTATATTTGCAGAGAACATATAACCATAGGATTTATATTCCAAATAGGGGGAGGCAGGACTAACAAGATAAAACCTAGGATTAAATTTGCCAAAAAATGGGTATAGATGACTAACCGGTTCTCCGTCATCGTCGGAGTCGTCGTCGGAGTGGTCATCGGAGTCATCGTCGGAGTGGTCGTCGGGGTCGCTGTGGACCTCCAGCTTCGGCTGGGGAAGCACGACGGCGGCGGCGACTTCAAGGCCGCGCTGCTGCCCGTGCGAGACCTCGTCCGCGGCGACAGCAACCTCTGTGCCCGGCTTCACGCGGTGCTATGCTTCACGAGCCCCGGCATCCCCACTCCCTCCCATGGTGCGCTTCGTTGGCATCCTAATACACTTCAGACGGCGGTGACGACTGAGAACGGGGTCGAGGATGTAGGCGGGGAGAGAGGATTGTGTGTGTAGCCAGAATGGGGGTACGGCCACCTATTATAACCAGCGGCTAGGGCGCCCCATTAATATGGAGCAGTGGGAGCGAGGCGGGAGCCAGTCAAAGGGCTGGTTCGCCTCCCGGCGAGCCTGCGCAGCGGACTTCTCGCATACCTAACGTCATTTCACACAGCTGCTCGCATGTTGCCCGATGACACTGTGCAGCGAACACGCCTCCAGTCAATTCAGTGATTCACACACCTGCTCGCACGCCTCCCGCTTTGCCTGCGCGGCGGACTGCTCACGTGTGTCCCATCAACTCATGCCTGCTCGCACGGCACGCGGGACGTGTGGCGGCACGTATATTGTTTTTTTTGAGGATTAATTTTGCCGCTTTATTAATTAACCGAAGCATGGCCCGTACATTGCTAGCCTAATGTCCACGGTTCGAATAAATAAATCGTTTGCGATATTGTGTTCCAATTATTAATAATCTCCCACTTGCAAGGAACTTATATCAAAACTTGCCTCGAGTTTGTCCTAAAAAAAATATCACAGTCTATTGCTGTCATATCATGGCACCACGACAAGTTTCATGAATTTCAACTATGTCTTGGAATTATTGAATTTAAAAATCATGATTCTCAATGTTTGAAATTTCTTGCCATTTCTTGCATGGGGACTAAACATGCACCCAAGGACACGCATATGATTTTCGAATCCATTTTGGTGCACTATCGCTTGTGCATGTAGTTCAAATTTGATATTTACACATTAAATCCCTAGGAAATCAATCAATGTATAAAAACGTCTGAATGATCTCTGTAGTTTTTTCAAATTTTAACACGACACTCCTTTGGTCACATGTTCACGGCAGAACAAGTTTGACATGCCTCAAAGTGGCGGTGGTGGTGCGGTGGGTGGGGGGGGTCCGGCACACTACGCGTCGTGAGCCTCCATGTGGGATTGATCGGTTTGTGAGGCAGGTGCCACATAAAAGTCGTGAATTGGGTATTTAAACATTACACAACCCTTTCATACATATGTTTGGGCCACATGGATGCAGGGGTGGTCCTTGAACACTCCCTCGTGTGGTTATCAGCGATGTGCCCATTCATTAGCCCGTGCAGGTTATCACTTTGACCGACGGCGAGATTCATTTGACCAAAGGTGGATTCATCTTGGCCTGTGTTATGGTGTAGATCATGGTGAGATTCCAGACCAATGTTCGAGTGCGTGCGTACACACGAATCCATCCCACCGGCTCTAAGTGAGGGGAACTACGCGTCGTGAACCTCCGTGTGGGGCGTTTCTAGTTTGCGAAGCAGGTGCCAGATCAAAGTTGAGCATTGGGTATTAAAACATCACACAACACCTCTTTGGGCCACATGCAGGCGGTGGTTGTCCTGTAGCTATCTCGCGCGGTTTATCGGCGATGCTTCCATCCGTCGGCCCGTGAGGTCCATCACTTTGACCTACAGCGAGAGAGGTTAATTTGACCAAGGAGGATTCTTTTTGGTTTGTGTTACAGTAGGAGTATATATATAGCACGCGCGGAAGAGGGGGCGTCATATACTACGCGTCGTGAACCTCGGTCTGTGTGGGACATTATGGTTTCCGAGGCAGGCACCACATCAAAGTTGTGCATATTGGGTTTTCAAACATCACACAACACCTCCAATACATATGTTTGGCCCACACATGCAAGCGGTGGTTGTCCTCTGGCACTCACTCACACGGTTATCGGCGATGCTTCCATCTGTGTGCGCGCTTGGTCCATCACTTTGACCGACAGCAAGAGAGGTTAATTTGATATAGGAGGGGACTAAATTTTGGTTTCTCTTGAGTATAGGTCATGCTAAGATTACATATATAGTATAGTTTGAGCGCATGTGTATACACGAATCCCTCACAACGGATCGAAGTGGGGGGAGGGCAGCACACGATGCGTCATGGACCTCGCTCCGTGTGGGGACTTTACGGTTTGTGAGGCAGGTGACACATCAACATTGTGCATTGGGTACATTCAAACATCACACAACACCTCCATACACATGTTTGGGACACATGCATGCAGGCGATGGTTGTCTTCGGACACTATCCCTCGCGTGGTTATCGGCGGCAAGCCCATATTCGTGGGCCCGCGTGGATGTCCATCACTTCGACCGACGACGAGAGAGGTTACCAAGGTGGATTAACTCTTCTTGGTTCGTTTTATGGTAGGTCATGATGAGATTCCAGACCAAAGTTTGAGCGCACGCGTACGACGCATAAATCCCTCTCACTGGCTCGAAGTGGGGCTGGGGGACTGGCATACTACGCGTTGTGAACCCTCGCTCCGTGTGGGGAATTTCCGGTTCCAAAGCAGGTGCCACGTCAAAGTTGTGGGTATATATATGATTCATACATGAGACAACACTTCCATACATATGTTATCCCACATGCATGTGGTGGTTGTCTTTGAACATTCCCTCGCGTGCTATCGGCGGCAAGCCCATTCGTGGGCCCGCATGGACGTCCATCACTTCGACCGACAACGAGAGAGGTTACCAAGGTGGATTCTTCTTGGTTCGTGTTATGGTAGGATCGAGGTGGGGGGAGCGACATACTGCGCGTCGTGAACCCTCGCACCGTGTGGGGACTTTCTGGTTCCAAAGCACGGTGCCACATCAAAGTTGTGCATTGGGTATTCAAACACCACACAACACTTCCATACATATGTTTGGGCCACATGCAGGTAGTGGTTGTCTTCGGGCACTCCCTCGTGTGGTTATCGGCGGCAAGCCCATCTGTGGGGCCGTGTGGACGTCTCCATCACTTCGACCAGCAACGAGAGAGATTACCAAGGTGGATTCTTCTCGGTCTGTGTTACAGTAGGTCTTGCTAAGATGCCCTCCCATTGACTCGAAGTGTGTGTGGGGGGGGGGCACTACTCTGTACGTCCTGAACCTCTGTGGGGTCGGGGATGTCCAGATTGCGAGGCGCATGTGCCACATCAAAGTTGTGAAATGAATATTTAAATATCACACCACCGTTTTCATACATATAGTTGTGCCACCGGCAGGTGGTTCGTAGTCTCACCCATCCCGCGCGCACAAGCACATTCGTGGGCCCGCATGGTCCACCTTGTTGACCGGAAGCAAGAGGGAGGGGTGGGGGTTGACCATGATGGATTCCTATAGGTTTTGTGTTACGGTGGGGTGAGATGCCAGACCTAGCTATTTGGGGGCATGCTTTCATAGCTATGATTCCCCTCCCACCGACACGAAGTGGGGGCCGAACATGCAATATTGTGCGCTTTGTGAGACAGGTGACACATCAAAGTTGTGCATTGGATATTTGAACATAAAGCCACCCTTTTCATACATATATTTGGTCCACATGCAGGTGTGTTTGTGTTCTGACCCTTTCCCGCATTTTTTTGCCAAATTTATAGACGCAACAGACACGGTTCCCTTAGAGTACCCGTGTGCCACGCCCGTGCCCCTGTCACATCAGCACAGTCGATTGGGCTCCACGAGGCTTCCCTCACAAACTCAAAAAAATCTACCCGCGTGGAGGGTTTTTCTGTTTGATAGCACACGATTATTATGTTTGGGTCATGTGTGATGTTTGTTGCTCCCGCTCTGCTTCAATCCCTTCATCCAAATTTTCAGTAGCCCCGGCATTTTACTCCTGTCTGCATCCCTCGCAATCTCAAAAATATCTACCCGCCTGGAGGGTTTTTCTGTCTGATAGCACACGATTATCATGTTTGGGTCGTGTGCGATGTTTGTTGCTCTCGCTCTGCTTAAAAATATCTACCCGAGTGGAGGGTTTTTTTGTTTGATAGCACACGATTATTATGTTTGGGCCGTGTGCGATGTTTGTTGCTCCCGCTCCGCTTCAACCCCTTCATCCAAATTTTTAGTAGCCCCGGCACTTTACTCCCGCCTGCATCCCTCGCAATCTCAAAAATTTCTACCCGCCTGGAGGATTTTTTTGTCTGATAGCACACGATTATCATGTTTGGGTCGTGTGCGATGTTTGTTGCTCCTGCTCCGCTTAAAAATATCTACTCACGTGGAGGGTTTTTTTGTTTGATAGCACACGATTATTATGTTTGGGCCGTGTGCAATGTTTGTTGCTCCCGCTCCGCTTCAACCCCTTCATCCAAATTTTCAGTAGCCCCGGCACTTTACTCCCACCTACATCCCTCGCAATCTCAAAAATATCTACCCGCCTGGAGGGTTTTTCTGTCTCATAGCACACGATTATTATGTTTGGGCCGTGTGTGATGTTTGTTGCTCCCGATCCGCTTAAAAATATCTACCCGCCTGGAGGGTTTTTCTGTTTGATAGCACACGATTATTATGTTTGGGCCATGTGCGATGTTTGTTGCTCCCGCTCCGCTTCAATCCCTTCATCCAAATTTTCAGTAGCCCCGGCATTTTACTCCCGCCTAGTAAATTTTCACTAACCACGGCATTTCCTCAAACACCACCTTGGCCCCCCTCCACACACACACCCCAGCCAAAACCTCCACTCACACACACCAACCCTCCCTCGCTCGAAACCCTAGCTAGCCCGCCGCCGCCGCCTTGCGTCGACCGTCAACCTCTGTCGGTCTGCCCGTGTAGGTTACCCACCGATCTCCATGCCCTCGCCGCCCTGAGTTTCTTAGATGACGCCTGCGAAACACACCCTTTCCCACAGATCCCCATCCCCCTCCCCCAATCCAGAGCGTCGCAACCTAAGCCCAGCTACGCTTCCCGGGGAGCTCGAGGAGCGAATGGCCAAAAAGAGGTTTATCGCAGCCTCTTCGCCCGACGATCGGAGGTGGCCGCCGAGGCCGCCCAGGAAGCTGATGACGATGACTCGCCGGAGGCTTTCCATCAGCAGTGTCGCGTATATCGGCATCTCATGGATGCCGGCTATGACATCAAGGTCGTCGACAAAGGCAGCTTGACGCGGGCTATGTCACAGGTTAAGTGGCCCACCCCCAACCCCTCGGGTTCAACCGCCGTCAATCTCACCCATGGCCCCGCCGCTGATCTCCTATGCCTCGCTGTCAAGAATTTGCCATCCTTCATTGCCATCGAGCCCCTTTTGTCATATATGAAGGGCACGTTCTACGCCGCTGGCTTGGGATCCTCAACTGCCAAGTCAGACCTCATCGACGGCGACCATGAGGAGGGCACCCTCTCCGGCTCTTCCAAGGGGAAAGAGCCCATCTGCGACATCAGGGAGGGCACCCTGCAGCCGTGCTCTTCTAAGGGGAAGGAGCCCATCTGCGACAATGGGGAGCGCACCCAGAGTCCGTGCTCTTCCAAGGGGAAGGAGCCCATCTGCGACAACAGGGAATGCACCCAGAGTCCATGCTCTTCCAATTGGTAGGAGCCCATCTGTGACAAGTGAGGAAACCCATGATTTGTTTTGTCGTGCCTCTTCCAAGGGGGAAACATCATATGATCTCGCTCGTAGCTTTTGCCATGCTATGTTTTAACCATGCCGTGTTTCAATTGCTATATTTGGTTGTTTGTAGTATGCCTTGTTTATTTCAGTTATTCACAATGTGATGTTCTATATGTGCAAGAATGTATTGTGCAGTTAAATTTTATCAACCCAGTTTCAATGGCCAAAATTGGTTCCTGTTGAAGCTGGTGTAGTTAACATGCCCCATGTTTATTTCAGTTTTCTTACAATGTGATGTGCAATCATACAATGTGATGTTTAAGCACAAGCTTAGTTCTATGCAATTTCAACAATACCACTATGAGTGACTATATTTGGTTGCTGTTAAGCCTGTTGTAGTGAGCATATGCATTGTTTAATGGTTTTTGGTTGTTAGGTTGTTTGTACTGAGCATATGTCCAGTTTCAATTGTTATATTTGGTTGTTTGTAGTATGCCTTGTTTATTTCAGTTATTCACAATGTGATGTTCTATATGTGCAAGAATGTACTGTGCAGTTCAATTTTATCAACACCAGTTTCAACGGCCAAAATTGGTTCCTGTTGAAGCTGGTGTAGTTAACACGCCCCATGTTTATTTCAGTTTTCTCACAATGTGATGTGCAATCATACAATTTGATGTTTAAGCACAATCTTAGTTCTATGCAATTTCAACAGTACCACTATGAGTGACTATATTTGGTTGTTGTTAAGCCTGTTGTAGTGAGCATATGCAATGTTTAATGGTTTTTGGTTGTTAGGTTGTTTGTACTGAGCATATGTCCAGTTTCAATTGCTATATTTGGTTGTTTGTAGTATGCCTTTTTTATTTCAGTTATTCACAATGTGATGTTCTATATGTGCAAGGATGTACTGTGCAGTTCAATTTCATCAACACCAGTTACAACGGCCAAAATTGGTTCCTGTTAAAGCTGGTATAGTTAACACGCCCCCTGTTTATTTTAGTTTTCTCAAAATGTGATGTACAATCATACAATTTGATGTTTAAGCACAAGCTTAGTTCTATGCAATTTCAACAATACCACTATTAGTGATTATATTTGGTTGCTATTAAGCCTATTGTAGTGAGCATATGCCCTGTTTAACGGTTTTTGGTTGTTTATACTGAGCATATGTCCAGTTTCAATTGCTATATTTGGTTGTTTGTAGTATGCCTTGTTTATTTCAGTTATTCGCAATGTGATGCTCTATATGTGCAAGTATTGACCACGCAGTACAATTTCATCAATACCACTTCAACGACCATATTTGTTTCCTGTTAAGCCTGATGTAGGTAATACGCCCCCTGTTTTTTCACATTGTGATGTTCAATTATATAATTTGATGTGTAAGCACGAGCTACGTTCTATGTAATTTCAACAATACCACTATGAATGACTATATTTGGTTGCTGTTATGCCTGTTGTAGCAAGCATATGCCTCTTTTAACGGTTTGTGGTTGTTCGGTTGTTTGTAGTTAGCATATGTCTAGTTTCAATTGCTATATTTGGTTATTCATGGTATGCCTTGTTTATTTCAGTTATTCACAATGTGATGTTCTATATGTGCAAGTATGAACTGTGCAGTTCAATTTCATCATTACCAGTTTCAACGGCCATATTTGGTTCCTATTTAGCCTGGTTTAGTTAACACACCTGCTGTTTATTTCAATCTTTTTGCAACGTGATGTTCAATTGTACAATTTGATGTTTAAGCACAAGCTACGATCTATGCAATTTCAACAATACCACTATGCATGACTATATTTGGTTGTTGTTAAGCCTGTTGTAGTTAACACCCCTTTCCATTTTTATTTTACAATAACTAGTGTGCATAAACCTGCACAATACCAGTTTGAATGACTATATTTGGTTGTTGTTAATTGTTAGGCCTGTTGCAGTTAACACACCTTTCCACTTGTTTGCTTAACTAGCATGCTTATACCCGCACACTAAAGCTATCATTTGGAGATTACGTTGTCTACCATGGATATATTTGGTTGATGTTTAGCCTGCTGCGCTTAATATGCCTTTCGATGTACTTACACAGGACAATATTGGGAACGACTGTTGTTGTCCATTGAGGTTAGTTTCATCCCATGGCTTATATATACTCCCTCCACCCCATAATATAAGATGTTAATTCATCCAATATGTGAGTATATATTGGATGTAATAAGATCTTATATAATGGGACGGAGGGATAATTGTACTACATCATTGTGCAATTGCGGTTTAGCTTCTAATATTGACTTGGTGCTTGTAGGTACATATGTCATTGGTAAAGATCCGCGCTTCGACCCTTTTTGTGTATGGGGCAATGAGATATTCATGCACTAGCATCAAGTGAGGAAACTGATAAAGATTGTTACTAAAATGGGTCAAAATATGACAATTAAACTATTTGTTTACACTTTATCCAAGACAACAGTGAACTGCAGGATGGTAAGTAAGAACTCTACAGGCTTCTTTTCACTGCCCATAATGAGTAGTGTTAGATGACAATGTCTGAATCTTTTTCCTTTGCAGTGGTTCCCAAAGCAGTTTACTCAAGATTACCTCTCAAACTACATGATTGGTGGGCATGCAAAGGTTAAAGTATTTTACCAGACTACAATGACTATCTAGAAGTCCTCATGAAGACAGTCAAGGATGGGCGGTCGGCCATCACAAGGGGTTGGACTAGAGTCGTGCGTGCCTTCGGCATGGAGGAGGGCACAATATGGGCATTCTGCTTCACCTTGTTCGGCAACCAAAATGTCTTTCGCCTCTTTTTTTACCATCTTTAATACAAGTATACAACCCTGGTTCATCATTCTTTATTTGGTGATTATGTAATTCTTTTTTTATGTAATTCTTGAACATATGTACCTGTGAATCGAATAATGCATTGGTTGTTGAACCTGATGGATATGAATAAAGTTATTGCCTACTTTCAAATTCAAATTCGGTACAATTTTAAATTGCAGCGATTAAATTAGAGTGAAAATACGCTCTGCAGGTCATTACACTGCACACGGTCTGTAAAGCACAATGTGTGTGATATACCTCATAATCCGACACATTTCATAGAGAGAAAACATGTGTGACCATGCACACAATTGCCGTTTGCAAAGTGTGTGTGATGTCAGACAATATCACAAATGGTGCAAGCAAACCAAATGTTTGTGATAGTCGCCTTATCGTACACGCTTTACAATCATCAACTGTTTCTGATGTCGTACGCATCGTAAACGTTGCACCACAGAATAGCGTGTGTGATAGTTATCCCGTACGACACTCGTACGACAGTCGGACACTTCGTAAACTCATCCGACATACGTACGTTGATTAACTTATCTTCTTAATTATATAATCACATACGGTTTGGGAAAAGTGAATGTGTGTGATAGTCTCCTTATCATACACGTTTTACAATCGTGAACTGTTTGTGACGGGGCGCGCATCATAAACGTTGCACCACAGAATACCGAGTGCGATGGTAATGCAAGCACACACGAGTAGCAAGGATGGAGCATTTGGGATATTTGATAGATCACAAATAGTTGTGTGACGACTCGCGTTTGGGAAAGATGCGGGCATCGCATACGCTTACTTCTGCGAAACGTATGCTTGCGTGCTCCCTATCGCCGACGGTTTCTTGGTCGTGTGGGAAGGACCCCCCCTATCGCACAGATAGGCAAGGCGATGGTATAAAACCCTATCGTGAAAAGGGGGTAAAAACCGTTTGTATAGCAAGTCGCTACACCAGTGGTGCATCGGATCCCATGACTATCTATTGTGACAACACTGGTGCCATTGCCATTACCAAGGAGCCAAGGTTTCACAAGAATACTAAGCATATCAAACGCCACTTTAACTCCATCTGTGACTACGTCAAGAAAGGAGACATAGTGTGATGCCCAATATGCGGTCCTATCCTTAAAGAACTCGAAAGTCCCGCCAAGGATAGAAGCGCATATCGGAGACGCTTCGCAAGGTGCATATCATTACAACATACCGCAAACAAATACATTACCCCTCATGCATTTGTTGGAAGGAAAATCCTAGGTAACTACTTGAATTCCCACCTGAGAACTTCCGAACTTTCTGGTTATGCGATCAGGTTGCGGGTCCAGGAACCTACTCATAGCAAACAACAACCTAATCAGCTGCAACTGCATCCGCAACCCTTAACACACAACCAAAAAACTCCGCAAACTCGTCTACCTAAGACCTTCGAAAAAAACATCCGCTATACTAGCCGTGGCAATACATCTGATCTCCCTCCCCAGTACTGGGTGGCGCCAGACTACTCTCACCACAAACAATATAGAAGCGTTTTTTGATGTCGGCGTCCTCTGGTATACAGGAACTGGAACGATACTGAATGTGACAAGAACCCCTTGGAGCACAACTCCCTAGGACTTCCCCCGATTGTCAGGAGGCACCAAGAACAGAATTCTGTCACACCGATATCGCAACGATTCCAAAATACACGTGTGATCCTAAAAAAAAAATTGAGTGCGAAGAGTAGTAGAATCAAAACACCTACGTCACGATTCCTCACCAGAGCGACGACGGGGATAAGGAGTAAAAGAATTCCTACTCTCCGATATATAACTAGACTCAGAATTTTTTTTTTCTAGACTCGACACGGCCAAGTTCGATCAAACAAGGGGGCTCCTGCGGTCGGTAGAGGCTCTGATACCAACTTGTGACGCCCAATATGCGGTCCTATCCTCAAGGAACTCGAAAGACCCACCAAGGATAGAAGCGCATATCAGAGACGCTTCGCAAGGCGGATATCATTACAACATATACCATGTACTGAATAGATGGGAATGCCAGATAAAGGCTTACACTTGCCACAAGTTACAGCATGAATACATCAAAACATCAATACATAGCAATCATCATACAGAAGAGCAGGTTCCGACTACGGATGAAATCAAACGAAAAAGGAGAATGACATCCACCCTGCTAATCCCAGGCTCCCGACCGGGAACCCATCCTATGATCGACGAAGGAGAAGAAGCAGAAGAAGAACTCCAAATAGAACAAGCATCGCTCTCACGTCAAATCATCGCTTTACCTGTACCTGCACCTGTTGTTGTAATAATCTGTGAGCCACGAGGACTCAGCAATCCCATTACCATGGGTATCAAGACTAGCCAAGCTTAATGGGTATGGAATGGATAAGTGGTGAGGTTGCAGCAAGCACTAAGCATTGTATGGTGGCTAACTTACGAGTACAAGAATAAAAAGAGTGTTCTACGCATAAACGGGCGCAAATTAATATGATCAATAAGTGATCCTGAACACCTACTTACAAGTCAAACATAACTCCACCGTGTTCTCTACCCGAACTCGCTCGAAAAGAGACGATCACGGTTACGCACCCGGTTGGTGTATTTTAATTAGATTTAGTGTCAAGTTCTCTACAACCGGAGGTTACAAATTTCCAAGTCGCCACATAACCGCGGGCACGGTTTTCCGAAAGATTTAACCATACAGGGGTGTCCCAACTAGTCCATCACAAACTATCACAAGCCGCGGTGGAAAGACCTCAACCTCGAGATAGCCTGGTCAACCTCAAGACAGCCCAAAGTATCCTCGGAATCCCGGTGCACAAGACATTTTGACAATGGTAAAACATATCCAGCAAGACCTCCCGACGTGTCGACACCCTGATAGTAGCCGCGCGTATCTCGTCTCAGGCCATGATCAGATGGGACATCCTACGAGTAAAACCAAAACCTCGAGTTTCCCCGTGGTGGCCCCGCAGTCTACCCGTTTTGGACCAACACCATAGGGACTGGCCCACCTGCTTATGTTGAATTAAGAATCCGAGGGTTCATGACGCCATATGCTTTAATTAATTAACAGTATTATTATGTTGGCAAATTTTAAAACCAAAGTTGAGCCTCGTTGGAAGCGTTTTATTCAAAGTGAACTGTCAAGGGGGCCCCATATACCCCGAACATGTTAGGAATGCTCATCAAGGAACATAACAACGGTATTACGGAAACTAGGGCGACATGAGTGGAACAAAACACCAGGCAAAAGGCCGAGCCTTCCACACACAACTAAGTGTATAGATGCATTAATTAAATAAGAAATATAGTGATATCACATGACATACATGTCCCAACATGGAACAACCTGCAACTGCACCTGCAACTAGCAACGCTATGAGGGGGGCTGAGCAAAGCGGTAACATAGCCAAACAACGGTTTGCTAGGAAGGTGGGGGTTAGAGGCTTATCATGGCAAATTGGGAAGCTTGACAAACAAGTGGTAGGTAGCGAGACATAATGGTAGCATCAAGACAACTAGCAAGCAAAGATAATAGTGATATCCAGGGTAATGGTCATCTTGCCTGAAATCCCGCAAGACCGAATCCATGAAGTAGATGAACAAGCGTAGTCGAACGAATCCTCACACTTCGCAACGTAACCGGACTATCGAGAAGAAGCACAACCGGAAAGAAGCAAACAACATGGTAAACAAGCATATCATAACCATGACATGATGCACAACCAAGTATGATGCATGTCAAGTTTAAGGATGCATGGTATGGCAAAGTGCAACAATCAAATACTACACATTAAGTGAAGCTCAATACGCAACGAGTTGCATATTGACGAAACACCACATTCAATCATTTAGTTCACTCCTGTTTATGTACATGACAATATTAAATGTTGTTAAGCTTGGCAAGAGATGTAGCACAAGCAATCTACCTATCTAGGCAATTTAAATGAGGCCGGAAACAACACATAACAATTCCGGAAATTCCCCATATGCAAATTTCGAATTTGCTACTGTTCTGCCTAAAACACAATTTTAGTGTTGTTAAACATGCAAAGAAACTGCACCATGTTAATCTACACATTTTTCTAGACCATTTACATATATAGTTCATTTAATTCGGAGCTACGGTTATTTAGTTATGAAATAAACCGTTTTAGCATGGCATTTATGCAAATTAAAGCAAACAGCAATGTTAAACATTTTTAACGTGAATGAGAGTTGCATATTATGAAACTACATGAAATTCTACTCAAGTTTCATATATGACATGTTTTATTTGGATGCATGGATATTTAGCTATTAACAATTTAAAACAATGGCAGTTTTCTGTAAATATGCATGCACAGGATAAATGGCAAATTCGCAACAGGGAAAAAAATACTACGCGGGCCGAATCTACTAGGCGCATGATACTAAACAACGTCCGTGGGCGAGGGATAGGGGAGGCTGAGCGCTCACCTAGGGTCGAAAGGCCATCGGTGCAGGCTGGGGGCGCGCTGGGCCAGGCAAAGCAAAGGATGGGCCTTGGCGCGACTCGTCGTCCTCTCGTGCTGGCACACGATCGAACAGAGGAGGGCGGCGCGCGATGCAGAGGAGGCAGACACGATGGCTGCGGCGCTGAACATGGGACTTGCAGTGGCTGACGACAAGGCATGGCGGCGCAAGCGCGGGAAGGGGCGGGCGGTCAGATCCGGTGACACCCGGCCAGATCAGGCACAGAACGGCGGCGACATGGAGGTTCGGTTCCCTGTGAAGAATAGAATAAGGGAGAAGCTTGAGAGCGAGAGATAGAGAAGCAAGGAAGGGAAGAGGCGAGGGAGGCAGGAGAGGGGCGGTCTGGTGATGCTGCAGCGACGGCTTGGCCGGCGGCTGGACTCCGGTGAGGTCGCGGGGGAGGATGAGCTTGAGCACGGGAGCTCCTGAAGATGTGGACAAGCGAGGAGGCAGGAGACCTCGGGCTGGCTTGCTGGCTCGTCTTGCCGAAGGCGCAGGGAGGCGCGAGGAGGCGGGGATCCAGGCACTGGTGTCGGGGACAAGCGGGAGGAGGCCTGTAACACCCCTAAGAAATGAGCTACAGTAACCCATCATGATCATGCTTAGTCACTTTGATTTGCAATGCTTGATCACAGTGGATTAATATATCATTTCAAATTCCAACACTGAATTCAATTCAAATTGCAAGTGAAAGTTGAAGTTGTACAAAAATTGCTGAAAAATAGTTCATCATTTAGCAAATATTCCAAAACAAATATTTGTTCAGGAAAACAACATCACCATCAAGCTAAATGTGGGCTATGGCAATTAAATCAGTGCTAAAACAACATTTTAAATGCCATTTCATTTATGAAAAATTCAAATGGATTCAAATGCTTTCCAAACTTTTTGTGTCAGTGCCAAATATTGCAAAGTGGCAAGTGGCATATTTTACAAAAGTCATTTGGTGGCTGAGCTAAATGCAAAATCGTTTCTGTAAAAAGAAACAGAAAAGGGAAAAAGAGAAAAGGCCTAAAGCTACTGTGAGCTGGGCCTAAGTGCAGAGTGGCACGGCCTAGCCCACTTCCCTCTCTTTCTCCCTCCTCCCGCTCTCTCTCCCCTGTGTGTCGCCGCGCGCGCGCCCACGGCCACGGATCCCCACGCGTCGGCCATCCCCCGGCGTCGTCGCCGCCGCGGGGTGGATAAGAGCATCACCCCGGCTCCCCTGGGGAACCCTAGCCCCTCTCTCCCCCACTCCCTCGCTCGTGGCCACACCCGACGCGGTCGTCGCCGTCGCCGCGTCGATCCCGCGGCCACCGTCGTCCCCGCGCCGCGCCACCATGTCCGATTCTCCGCCGTCGACCTCTCCATCGCCTGGTGTCATCCGTTGGAGCCGGCAGCCGCCACATCGACTGCAACGAGCTCGTCTTCCTCCTCGGGTCACCGGCGATCCCCTTCGAATCCGACACCGCCTGCTGCTCCTAAGCTATCAACGGGCCACCGTGAGCCTCCCCGGTGAGCTCCACCTCTTTTCCCCTCTCTGTTCACTCGCGCGCGCCCCCTAGCAAGCAACCCCACCTTGGCCGAACGCATCGCCGCCGTTGAGCTCTTCGCCGTGGCCACACTCGTCGTCGAGCTCAACCAAGCACGGTATCGTGCTCAGCGCCTCCCCAGCAGCCCAACGCGCTAGCCCGCGCGCTTTGCCGTGCCCCACATCGCCGTTACCGACCTCTCCCGAACGCCACCGCCACCCGCCGTCGTAGCTCCGGCCAACTCCGGCCATCTCCGGCGACGCCACTGCCACCACTCGATGCGGCTTCGAGCGCACGTTCGAACGAGCCTAGCCGCGCTCGAAACGGCCGCCTGTAGCGCGTTTCCGGCGAGGTCCAGTGACCTCCGCCGCGTTTGCGGGTCGCCGGTGGCTAAACGCCGGCCGCCGCTGACGTGGCCGGCCTGGGGCCACCGCTGGGTCACTGCCAATGGGCCCTAGGGGCCCAGTTGACCGAGTTGACTTGGTAAACTCTGCTGACTGGGCAGCGCCTGACACTGACATGCGGGCCCCACTTGTTTAAATCACTGTTTAACCTAATTAAGTTAGTTTGTTAATTAATCAGTCACTGACAGTGGGGCCCCCACTCTCTAATTAACCCAGTTACTTAATCTAATTCACTGTTTAGCCCTGAGTCGCTAACATGTGGGTCCCAACCGTCAGGTTTGACCTGGACCGGCTGGGTTGACTGATGACATCACCCAGACGCAGTGCTGACGCAATAAAGCTTTTTCTGTTGTTTTTCAATTTAAATTAATTCCAGGAATTTCTAAAAATGATTCAAAACTTTGGAAAATCATAGAAATTAAACCGTAGCTCGGATGAAAAAGTTTTCTACAAGAAAGTTGATCAGAAAAACGAGACGAATCCGAATATGCCATCCATGAAGATGTCACATGCCCACTACACTGAAAATATGGAATCTTCCCCTCCGGTTCATCTGTCTGACAGATGCCTAAAGCCGGGTAAATATCCCTAGATATTTTCCCGCTCCGCCTGCAACGTGTAGTGCTGCATTAGGTCACCCCCAGCACATCATATTGCCATGCAATGCTTTGTGTTGCATTTGTTTGCTCGTATTTATTTGTTTCCTCCCCCTCTTCTCTCCGGTAGACCCCGAGCCCGGCACTGCTGCTGAGTACGACTACACCCTTGATGACCAGACCTTTTCAGCAGAGCTTCCAGGCAAGCAAAACCCCTTGATCATTCCTATATCACCTATTCTTCCTTCCCCGTGCTTGCATTAGAATTTGCTACTATAGATGAATGCTCCTATTCTGATGCATAGCCTGTTTTTGTAACTACTGTTGATACCTTACCTGCTATCCTAAATGCTTAGTATAGGTTGGTTAGTGAACCATCTGTGGCCCCTCATCCTTATTCTTGTTGCCCCGCTTTGTTATCAGTGCCCCGATCAAGGTGATCGATGTTCAGAGACCGACACCGCACCGCACACCCCTTAGTTGTATGACTCTGCAGAGCTACTATCGAGTGCCGAGGGTGATACCTCTCACATCACTCCTGATGATATCTCTGTAGCAAAGCTAGTCGGCTGTGGGTTACCGAGGGTGATTCCTCTTTCACCACCTCTGATGACGCCTCTGTCGTGCAACCCCTCAAGTGTGAACCCCTCGAGGGTGATTCCTCCGAGTTCGCCTTGACGGATACACCGAGTGGGAATCCAACAAGGGTGATTCCTCGGATTCCTCCTTGATGTTATGGAAACACTGATACTTTGACCTTACTTCAGAAACTTGTGGAAGTCGGGTTGACCCCGAGGGGTACCCGCGAGAGATGTGGAGTCGGGTTGACCGTGAGGGTACCCGCAAGTTAATTACGTGGCACAGCCGGGCATTCCTGGCCCTTGCTGTAAGCCCACGAGACGAGGCAACGGGACAACAGATCGTGGATCGCTGCTCGTTTCCACGAGCTCCCAACAGACTAATGGGTTAGGATATGTAATCTGAGTAGGCCTCTAGCCTTTACGCACTAACCACCACGCGGGAATAGTATGGGCACTTGGCGTCGTATGTATCAGTCGAAGCTCTTCAGATGTCAGTAGTTGAGCGGCGTGCACCGGGTTGGACTGGGTACGCCTGCGCTTGTATTAAGGGGGCTAGGTCTACTCCCGGCCACGTACGCAACGCGCAGGAGTGTAAAGGGCGATGGGCCCAAGACCCCTGAGTGGTTAGGATGTAGACCGGCGTGCTGGCCTCTCTGTTGAGCCTAGGTAGGGCTATGACGTGTCGATCAGCTGAGGCCGGGCATGGACCGAGTAAGTGTGTCCGGCCAGAGTTAATTGAGCGTGTTGGGTAAGTTGGTGCATGCCTGCAGGGAAGTATATCTATTCGAATAGCCGTGTCCATGGTAACGGTCGCTCGAAAAGTATCCCGATCTACTACAACTAGAACTGGATACTAGTGATGTTTAAAATATGTTAGCTCTGGGATCGCTTTCTCGCAGGGAGTCGAGGAAGGATCTCTGGGCATGGCTACTGTTATACTTGTTGCTACTACTATATTTATGTACTAATCTACTCTCTTCTAATGCTGCAAGTTGCTAGTCTTCGATAGGCTAGGCCTTCTCTCTATTCTGGCATTTCTGCAGTCTAGTCCACAAATACAGCCCCTTCCGTTGATACGGATGCATAAATAGAATAGTTCTGATGTAAGTCTTGCGAGTACTTTGGATGAGTACTCACGGTTGCTTTGCTACCTTTTTTCCCCATACCCGATTGCTGCGACCAGATGTCGGAGCCCCGGAGCCAGCTGATCCCGCCGACGACTACTACTACCACGATGGAGCCTACTACTACGTGGAGACCGATGACCGGGAGTAGATTCGGAGGCTCCCTGGCAGGAGGCCTGTGCCTTTTCGATCTAGAATCGTTGTTTTGCTCAGCCTTCTTAAGGCAGACTTGTTTAACCTTTATATCTGTATTCAGATACTAATGCTTCCGCTGATGCTTGTGTAACTCGAGCTATGTCTTCGAGTCCTCGAGGCCCCTGGCTTGTAATATAAAGCTTGTATTACTTTATTTTGTGTCTAGAGTTGTGTTGTGATATCTTCCCATGAGTCCTTAGGCTTGATCATGTGCATTTGCGTGTATGATTAGTGCACGATTAAGTCGGGGGCGTCACAAGTTGGTATCAGAGCCGACTGCCTGTAGGAACCCCCCTTTCCAACTCCTTGGCCGAAGTTGAGTCTAGTCTTTGAAAAACTGTTTTACTAACATGGCTGTGTGGCTTACGGGCCCACGTCGCCAATGGATGGGTTTAGGATCTTTTATTCCTCTTCTTTACTCTGGGATTCTGATCTCTCTTCTTTTCGGGGTAAAGATTTTGCTAACTCTAACATTAGGTTCCCATGTTCACCTTTCACCTGGAGAGCTGGATTATCTGCAAACATTTCTTTCCAATGCTATCATATGCTTCTCACACTGTCGTTTGACATCTTGCACTCCTTATTTCAGATGCGTCCCGCAAGACAGCTCGTACGCCAGACTATGGCTGTTGATGCGACTGGGTTCCCGGCCATTCTGATTGACCTTTTGACCAGGCTGGGATATTGCTGGTACCCCGAGTACGCTGCTTACGAGGACTACCGCGAGTTCAACCAGGAGCAATACCACGTTGTGGTTCGTATCTTTGATCGGTAGGTTAACTCCATCACCGAGTTGCACACCTTTCATGGTGTTGGAGTGACTGTTGACATGGCTGTCCATGATGCTGCCTATATTGCTATTGACCGTCTCCATGGAGAGCACAGCCGCTTGGAGGAGACTGCTTTCAGATATATCCCATATGCCCCCGCTGGGGATGAGAGTGGATACTACCCTGCTGTCTATACCCCTTACGTGCGACGTCGTTATGACCCGCAGGTTTTGGTTCAGTACACTGAGGCTCTGGATCGCATTGCCCGAGCTCTTGCTGTCGAGTTGTACGCCACTCGTGCTCATCTTTACGACGCTCTGACACAGTTGCTACCAGCAGTCAGTGCAGGGATACATCCAGAGTACATCCTTTACCCGTGTAGGACAGAGATGCCACCAGGTCTTGAGTGGCCTGCTGTTGGAGGTTGTACTCCTCCACGTGGTCCTCTTCTTCCAGTCCAGGACCAGTTTCTGCACCAGAGTGTTCACGGAGCGTAGGATCCCTACATTGAGGGCACCCTACGTCGTCACTTGCAGTTGCCTGGCTCCAGTGGTCCTTTCCAGCGTTGCTGTAGCTATCACTATGTCCCGTTGTTGTATCCCTCCGCCGCGTGCCTGCGTGCCGCCTAGTATGTCTAGCTTCCCTTTCCGCGTCTTGCAATGCTGGCTTGTAACCGAACCTATGTATGGATCTGTATGTCATGTTTGACTATGATGTTGTATCTATTGCACTTCCTTTGTTGTGCGTGTTACTTCAAGAATGATTCCATACACCTGCATTGCTCGTTGCTAAACTATCCCCTATTAATCTTTAGCAGGATGGTTAGACCAGCAGGTCGTGGATGTGGCCGTGGTGCCAACAATCCACCACCGCCCGACTATATGGCTGGAATGATGCAACAGTTTGAGCTGAATCGTCAATTCATGCAAGGGATTATGGATCAGTTCCCTCGTCCGAATGCTAACCAGCAGCCAGCCACAATAACTTTGCAAGAATTTGTGCGTCTCAACCCAACTATCTTCCGCAACTCAGTTCAGCCGCTTGATGCTGATGACTGGCTCTGTGACATCACTTACGGGATGGAGTCAGCCAATGTTGCCCCTGCCAGCTATGTCACTTTCGCATCCTACTTTCTGAAGGGTCCCGCTGCTCAATGGTGGGACAGTCACAGGCGAACCCTAGCTATTGGAACTATCATTACCTGGCCGGAGTTTCAAGCTGCTTTCCGTGCCCATTACATTCTGCAAGGAGTCATGGACCGGAAGAGACGTGAGTTCCACAACCTCGTCCAGGGAAGCAAGACTGTGGATGTTTACCAGCGGGAGTTTCTTGAACTATCTCGCTATGCTGAAGAGGATATTGCTACCGATGCTCACAGGCAAGAGAAGTTTCGTGAAGGGCTCAACCCTGATATCAAGCTGGCACTCCTTGTCCAAGACTTTGCCAACTTCACCACCTTGGTGAACAAGGCCATTCAGGTTGAGACTGGTCTGAAGGATCATAAGGACGCGCTCAAGCGCACCCGTGAGGCGGGCTCATCTTCGGGCTCATCTTCGGAGAAGCGCCGCATATGGATTCCTCACAGCATGTACCATCCAGCTGCACATGCCCCAATGCCACCTTATGTTGCACCTCGTCCGCCTCCTCCACCGCCGGGGCAGCCAAGACCTCAGGCTCCACTGCTTCAAGCTCCTGCTCCCCATCCCAGTGATGGGCCCTGCTTCAAGTGTGGCCGTCCAGGTCTCCATGCCAGAGACTGCTCTCAGGATCAGAATCAACTTGTACTTCCGTTAGCTGGCCGTGGAAATGGCCGTGCTAACAACCAGCCCCGCAACAACAATGACACGCCTTCTTATGGTCGTGGTCAAGCTTATCATGTTGATCTGGCTGGAGCTCAAGATCAGCCTGCTACTATAATGGGTACTCTTCTTGTCCACTCAATACCACCTCCTATTTTAATTAATTCAGGAGCATCGTACTCATTCATGCCAAAAGCTTTTGCATACATGCATGGCATTAAACGTGAGGAGTTAAAAACATTTTAGTCGTTCGCGACTTCCAATAGGTACTTCCAGGAGAACTTCTAGGAATACCCCGACCTTTTCCCTTCTACCTCCTAAATTCTCGGGACGAGAATTTCTTTTAGAGGAGGAGAATTGTAACACCCCTAAGAAATGAGCTACAGTAACCCATCATGATCATGCTTAGTCACTTTGATTAGCAATGCTTGATCACAGTGGATTAATATCTCATTTCAAATTCCACCATTGAATTCAATTCAAATTGCAAGTGAAAGTTGAAGTTGCACAAAAATTGCTGAAAAATAGTTCATCATTTAGCAAATATTCCAAAACAAATATTTGTTCAGGAAAACAACATCACCATCAAGCTAAATGTGGGCAATGGCAATTAAATCAGTGCTAAAACTGCATTTTAAATGCCATTTCATTTATGAAAAATTCAAATGGATTCAAATGCTTTCCACACTTTTTGTGTCAGTGCCAAATATTGCAAAGTATTTAATGTGGCAAGTGGCATATTTTACAAAAGTCATTTGGTGGCTGAGCTAAATACAAAATTGTTTCTGTAAAAAGAAACAGAAAAGGGAAAAAGAGAAAAGGCCTAAAGCTACTGTGAGCTGGGCCTAAGTGCACAGTGGCACGGCCCAGCCCACCTCCCTCTCTTTCTCCCTCCTCCCACTCTCTCTCCCCTGCGTGTCGCCGCGCGCGCGCTTGCGGCCACGGATCCCCACGCATCGGCCATCCCCCGGCGTCGTCGCCGCCGCGGGGTGGATAAGAGCATCACCCCGGCTCCCCTAGCGAACCCTAGCCCCTCTCTCCCCCACTCCCTAGCTCGTTCTCGAGTTGCCCGACGCGGTCGTCGCCGTCGCCGCGTCGATCCCGCGGCCACCGTCGTCCCCACGCCGCGCCGCCATGTCCGATCGTTCCGCCGTCGACCTCTCCATCGCCTAGTGTCATCCGTTGGAGTCGGGAGCCGCCACATCGACCGCAACAAGCTCGTCTTCCTCCTCGGGTTGCCGGCGATCCCCGTCGAATCCGGCACCGCCTGCTGCTCCTAAGCTATCAATGGGCCACCGTGAGCCTCCCCGGTGAGCTCTGCCTCTTTTCCCCTCTCCGTTCCCTCGCGTGCGCCCGCTAGCTAGTTACCCCACCTTGGCCGAACGCATCGCCGCCGTTGAGCTCATCGCCATGGCCACACTCGCCGTCGAGCTCAACTGAGCACGGCATCGTGCTCAGCGCCTCCCCAGCAACCCAACATGCTAGCCCGCGCACTTTGCCGTGCCCCACATCGCCCTTCCCGACCTCTCCCGGACACCACCGCCGCCCGCCGTCCTAGCTCCGGCCAACTCCGGCCATCTCCGGCGACGCCACTGCCACCAGTCGACGCGGCTTCGAGCGCACGTTCGAACGAGCCTAGCCGCGCTCAAAACGGCCGCCCGTAGCGCGTTTCCGGCAAGGTCCAGTGACCTCCGCCGCGTTTGCGGGTCGCCGGCGGCTAAACGCCGGCCGCCGCTAACGTGGCCGGCCTGGGGCCACCGCTGGGTCACTGCCTGTGGGCCCCGGGGGCCCAGTTGACTGAGTTGACTTGGTCAACTCTGCTGACTGGGCAGCGCCTGACACTGACATGCGGGCCCCACTCGTTTACATCACGGTTTAACCTAATTAAGTTAGTTTGTTAATTAATCAGACACTGACAGTGGGGCCCCCACTCTCTAATTAACCCGGTTAGTTAATTTAATTTACTGTTTAGCCCTGAGTCGCTGACATGTGGGTCCCAGCCGTCAGGTTTGACCTGGACCGGCTGGGTTGACTGATGACATCACCCTGACCCAATGCTGACGCAATAAAGCTTTTTCTTTTATTTTCGAATTTAAATTAATTTCAGGAATTTCAGAAAATGATTTAAAACTTCAGAAAATCATAGAAATTAAACCGTAGCTCGGATGAAAAAGTTTTCTACATGAAAGTTGATCAGAAAAATGAGACGAATCCGAATATGCCCTCCATGAAGCTGTCACATGCCCACAACACCGCAAACATGGAACCTTCCCCTCCGGTTCATTCGTTTGACAGATGCCTAAAGCCGGGAAAATATCCCCATATATTTTCCCGCTCCGCCTGCAATGTGTAGTGCTGCATTAGGTCACCCCCAGCACAGCATATTGCCATGCCATGCTTTGTGTTGCATTTGTTTGCTCGTATTTATTTGTTTCCTCCCCCTCTTCTCTTCGGTAGACCCCGAGCCCGACGCTGCTGCCGAGTACGACTACACCCCTGACGACCAGACCTTTTCAGCAGAGCTTCCAGGCAAGCAAAACCCCTTGATCATTCCTATATCACCTATTCTTCCTTCCCCGTGCTTGCTTTAGAATTTGCTACTGTAGTTGAATGCTCCTATTCTGATGCATAGCCTGTTTTTGTAACTGTTGTTGATACCTTACCTGCTATCCTAAATGCTTAGTATAGGTTGGTTAGTGAACCATCTGTGGCCCCTCATCCTTGTTCTTGTTGCTCCGCTTTGTTATCGGTGCCCCGATCAAGGTGATCGATGTTCAGAGACCAACACGGCACCGCACACCCCTTAGTTGTACGACTCTACAGGGCTACTATCGAATGCCGAGGGTGATACCTCTCACATCACTCCTGATGATATCTCTGTAGAAAAGCTAGTCGGTTGTTGGTTACCGAGGGTGATTCCTCTTTCACCACCTCCGATGACGCCTCTGTCGTCCTACCCCTCAAGTGTGAACCCATCGAGGGTGATTCCTCTGAGTTCACCTTGACGGATACATTGAGTGGGAATCCAACGAGGGTGATTCCTCGGATTCCTCCTTGATGTTATGGACAGATGAATACTTTGACCTTACTTCAGAAACTTGTGGAAGTCGGGTTGACCCCGAGGGGTACCCGCGAGAGATGTGGAGTCGTGTTGACCGTGAGGGTACCCACGAGTTAATTATGTGGCACGGCCGAGCATGCCTGGCCCTTGCCGTAAGCCCACGAGACGGGGCGACGGGACCACAGATCGTGGATCGTTGCTCGTTTCCGCGAGCTCCCAACACACTAATGGGTTAGGATATGTAATCTGAGTAGGCCTCTGGCCTTTACACACTAACCACCACGCGGGAATAGTATGGGCACTCGGTGTTGTATTTATCAGCCGAAGCTCTTCAGACGTCAGCAGTTGAGCGCCGCGCGCCGGGTTGGACTGGGTACGCCTGCGCTTGTATTAAGGGGGCTAGGTCTGCTCCCGGCCGCGTACGCAACGCGCAGGAGTGCAAAGTGCGATGGGCCCAAGACCCTTGAGTGCTTAGGATGTAGACCAGCGTGCTGGCCTCTCTGTTGTGCCTTTGTAGGGCTACGACGTGTCGATCGGCCGAGGCCGGGCATGGACCGAGTAAGTGTGTCCAGCCAGAGTTAATCGAGCGTGTTGGGTAAGTTGGTGCACCCCTTGTCGTGGGTATAAGCCTGACAATAGTGTATGGGGGTACGAATTGGAGGGCAGAGCCTAGCTACGGCGCTGTTGTTACGCTCGGATTTACGAGTTCAGGCCCCTCAGCGGTGGAGGTAATAGCCCTACGTCTCGGTGCTCTGGAGCTTGATTGACTTGAGTGTATGGATTACAAAAGGTTGCGAACCCCTGGAATGGAGCTGGAGGTGGCTTATATAGAGTCCCCCAGGCCCCCATGAATGCCGCCATAACCAAGGGTTAAAGAGGGGGTTTAAGGGCGCCAGTTACTGGTAACGGGCGCACTAATTACACTTAATGAGGGTGGGCGCACGTCCCGACCGTTGCGTTCCTGGAGAGTCTCCTGGTCTTCCTTGACCGAGTGATGACAAATATTCCGAGTGAAATAGGCCGGTCGAGTGAAGTGTTGCCTCTCGAGTGGTTCATTGATCTCCGAGTGAATGTCATGCTGCAGAACATTTGACTGCTGGTCTGGCCCTGGGCCCAGTATAAGGTGTATGGCGTCCTAGGGTAGGGTCTGTAGGTCAGGCCTGTTACCCTATCCCTAGTATATGTCCTCGTCATTAGCCCCCGAATCGGTCGAGGTTAAGCGGGTCGAGTCAAGGCGAATTCCTAGGTGAGTTGGGCGCTACGGGGGCGCTCAAGAACTCCTACTGGACATTAGACGGCCTTGTCTTCGCGTGGCACCTTGACGGATTCTGGACCGTATGATGCCCCAGTGAAAGCCTCCATCCGACTGGAACGAGTCATCGAGCGTTGGGTGACGGAACAGATTCGAGCATTTTTGGAATGTCTTTAAAGGGCGAGCAATCGGATTGCTGGACCCCGGATCTTGCGGGATTTGAAATCATATACAAGCGCGCGCGAACGGTTGCAGCGCAGCGAGTGGGGAAAGTGGGGCGTGACGCCTCGATTTTTGCCCCGCTTTTCGCCACATACCGCTGCATCTCCGCCAGCGAGATATGAGGGGATCTGCGGGCCCGTGAATTGCTGAACTGGATTGGTGAGCGCAGCGGGCGATGGTATAAAAGGCTGCCGTGTCGGAGAGGGAAAAAGAACCAGATCCCCTTTTCCTAATCTCCTCCAGCCTCCCCATCTTCTCTCCCGCACCCCACTCTGCGCAAATCCACCTCGGCACTAGAGAGCTCTGCGGCGATGGCGAATGACAAGACGGTGAAGCTGGAGCGGGCAAAGAAGGCGGCGAAGGTGAAGAAGGCGTCGAGCTCCAGGGTCGCGCCCCCGCGTGGGTGGATCCAGGGCGATTGGCTCCCGCTGACTACCACGGTGGACGATATCAGCGGGCTCGTCGTGGATGGGCTGGTGCGTGACGGAACCTGGAGGCTGCCGGAGGAGGGGGAGATCGAGCCTACGCCGCGCCCCGGGGAGCGCGTGCTCCTCACTACTCACGTGGAGAGAGGTTTATCCTTGCCACCCCATCCTTTCTTTCGCAGCTTCCTGAATTTTTTCGGTGCCCAACTCCATCATCTTCCTCCGAATGCCATAGTGTATCTTGCTGCGTTCATTTCCATGTGTGAGAACTTCTTAGGCTGTCAGCCACACTGGGGGCTATTCAAGCATATCTTTACATGTCGTTCTCAGTCGGTTAAAAAGGCGAATCCTGAGGGTGAGAGAACTCATGTGACCCAGATGTACGGCGGCTTAGGTATCCAGATGAGGGGCAAGAGTGCATTCCCCACCATGTCTTTTCCTGATTCGGTTAGAGGTTGGCAGTCGACTTGGTTCTACTGTAATGATCTTCCTTGCACCGGTTCGTCGACTGGTCTTCCTCCCTACACGTCCGAGAGAGTCAAGACTCCTCCCTCACAGATGATGGATAAGGAGGAGAAGACTGAAGTGGGGACCTTGGTGAGTGATGTGGTCCGTTTGATTCAGGGCGGAGTGACGGGCCTGGATCTTCTGGAGGTCTTCCTTAGTCGGCGGATCCAGCCGTTGCAGGAGCGGGCTCATCCCATGTGGTGCTACACTGGAGCCAACGACCCGACCCGAGTGCACCCGGGGGATGTTGATGAGGAAACGGTGGAACAGTGGCTCAGATGAATTACTAGTGCACGTGACAATCCACGAGGGTCGAGACGGATCCCGCCCTACGACGACGCGCACCAACCGTCAGAGGTAAGACACGCATTTCCGAGTGAATTATTTACGTGCAAATTATCCGAGTGAACTGAATGATCCAAGTGAACTGAATGGACTGACTGTCTCTATTGTTCGTGTCTTGCAGGATTTCCAGAAGATGCTCTCGCCTATGCCGAATGGAGAACACCTTGTCGGGGACATGGAGAGAGACCATGGTAGTGTCGAGGGCAGCTACGTGGAGGATAGCGAGGAGGAAAGCAACGACTCGGAAGGGAGCAACGAGGTCGAGTCTTCCTAGTCTCCAGAGCTGCGCTCTGAGTGCCGCTCTAAGCAGACTCATGATCCGAGTGCTGGCTCGGGGAAGACGGTGGCTCCGAGTGCTAAGACTCCGAAGTGCACTCGGACATCGACGCCGGAGCCGACAGAGAAGACCGCCAAGCAGCTCAAGGTCGCTTCTCCCAAGCCTCGAAAGGCTCTACCCAGGATCAATGTCACCGTGCCTGTCGCCTCAACGTGAGTGCCATGCCTTTCTTTTCTGTCTCTGTGAACTTCTGGACTTTTCTGACCGAGTGAAACTTATGAACCAGAGCTGCAACCTCGACGACGTCTCCCATGCAGATCGACGGAGACCGCATCGAAGCCGAGTCGGCGGACGCGGCCACTTCTCAGAAAGGTAGCAATGATTTCACTTTTACTTCGATCTGTGATCCGACTGAAATGTCTCCATCCGACCGAACTGTGTATTGCGACTGATTGTGTCGAGTGGACGTAGCGCTTGCAGAGATCATCCACGTCACAGACGACGATGAAGGACCGCCACGGAAGGAAGCCGAGAAGGGGACCGCAGTTCCGACTGCCTCTCAGACTGCCACACAGAAGACACCGCCAAGCAAAGCACCTCAAGTTCTCCCTGCGCCCAACGTGACCATGCCCCTGGGGCAAGGTTCTTCTCAGGCCAGTGCTGGCCCCGTCACAGCCCCGTCGACTGCTCTGGTCTCGGCTCCAACTCCTCCCGTCAATATATTCAGTCTGTATAAAGTGCCAGAGGACCAAACTAGAGCCAGCAAGGAGGCGATGATCCAGGCGGACCTGATGACCCAGCGTCTAAAGGAGATGTGTGCAGCTGGCAAGTTGGCGTATGATGCCAGTGCTGTTCTCCAGGAGAACGTTCGAGTAAGTGCTCTTGTAAGTTGACCTCCAATTCATTTTTCTTCTGAAGGAGTTTCAGTCGGTAGATTTTCAGTAAACCCACTGGGTGTGTTGTCCGGTGGGGGCACGCTGATTGCACCCACTGGGTGTAGACCCCGAGACTACCGTCGACTGCAGGCAGTCGGCGGGAGTCTTAGAACTTGTTGTTTTTTTTTGTTTGGCCGTCACTCGGATCGGGCGGACCGTTCCGAGTGGATACCATTCCAGTGGGGGCACGCTGAGTGCACCCACTGGGTGTAGTCCCCGATACTACCATCGACTGCAGGCAGTCGGCGGGAGTCTTAGAACTTAGAATCTGATACTGGCCAGGCTTGTCCTTCCCTGACAAAGGGTACTCCAGGATCTGGTATTGGTCAAGCTTGTTCCTCCCTTACAAAGGGAACTTCAAGATCTGGTATTGGTCAAGCTTGTTCCTCCCAGGAGTGCTGGTCTCTGGGCATTCGGAATGTTCCTTATCATTAACTGGTCTGCTCTCTCTTGTGTTTCAGAAATCTTGCCAGCTTGGGACTCAGTATGTGTCGCTGGAGAAGGAGACGATCCAACTCCGACTGGACTTGGAGGTGGAGAAGAGGAACATAGCTCGCACCCAAGCGGAGCTCAAGGCCATGGGAGGTAAGCCTCAATTACAGAGCGTTCTTCTTTCACCTTTTTCCATTCTTTGAACCGAGTGACTTCACTCGAACAGATGTGCGTAGTGAAAACCATCGACTCCAAGTGCGGCTCAAAACTTCTATCTCTTTAGAAACTATGAAGCAGGCACTCGAAAACAAGGACAATGAGCTGGCGGGGGCACAGAGGGTGGCTAGGGAGAAGACCAAGGCCGCCGAGGAGAAATTGCCCTCGTTTGAGAAGCTTGAAGGAGACAACAAGTCACTGAAGACCGTCGTCGAGGAGGCGAAGAAGGAAGTGGCCGAGCTCAAGAAGCAGAAGGCCGAATGGGACGGCAAGCTCAAGGCTCAGGCGAATGCTTATGAGCAAGAGAATAAAACCTTGAGCAAGAAGATCGCCCAGCTTACCGAGAAGAAGAATTCTCTGGAAAAGTATACAGAAGACTTCGCGAAGGAGATGTATACCAAGTTTGCAGGTAACTTGTAACATCTGAGGGAGTTTTGACTTATTTCCGAGTGAACTTCATCCATGCTGATATTCGACTCTCCTGTTTTCTTGGTCACAGAGTACTGCCGAGACTTCGAGCTGGAAACTGACAGAATCGAGAGGGACCTGGATCCCACTAGGTCACTCGTTCGTGACAAGGCCGCCCTAGGCATCTTGCAGCTCAAATCTCGTGTTGAAGACGCCCAGGGGTACATCATCCGTCTGCGGGGTGCACTCGGAAGGATCGACAAGGAGCTGTGGCCAGAGGACACGCTTCAGACTGATCTGGAGGCGATGATGACTCGCCTCAACAAGATCCCTAGCCGAGTTGTTGTAGGGTGTAGACCCTAAGGGAAGATCTTTTTACACTTGGAGGGGGAAAAGGGAAAATTGAGAGAAGAACACAAGAACAAACACTCAATCAACAAGATCCAATCACACATGTGCTAGATCCACATACATAAAGAGGGATACAAAGGTCCAAATCCAACACAAGAAGGTAAAGAGGTAGCTAGTTCATCCCAATCCTTGAAGGAGTTGAGGTATTGAATCCTAGGAGGATCTTCTCCACAAGGGAGGTCTTGAATCCCTAAGGGATCTTCTCACATGGAGGTCTTGATCTCCATGGGAGAGGTGATAGATAGGAGCAAAGCTCTACTAGATCTCTAATACATCTTTGCTAACCCTAACAAATGACCTAGGTACGAAATATATAGGTGGATGGAGGTAGGGGACGAGTGGAGGGGCAAAAGGGGCAACCCACGGCCAGCTCGCAGGTAGGCCCGTGCGCACGGGCTAAGTTAGCCCCGTGGGCACGGGGGTCCCGTGTGCACGGGGTCCTGGAGGCCCGTGCGCACGGGGTGTGCAGAGAGTTTCTGGATAGGCCGTGCGCACGGGGTCTGGGAGGGCCGTGCGCACGGGGTCTTTTGATCCGTGCTTCTTCTTCCTGCTGCTGGACTCCTTCTCGCTCCTCTTCTTGGACTTGGCGAGGTTCCTTAGCTCCTTGGCGAGGGTCGTCCACGTACCTAA
Source organism: Elymus sibiricus (assembly GCA_039707655.1). Lineage (NCBI taxonomy): Eukaryota > Viridiplantae > Streptophyta > Magnoliopsida > Poales > Poaceae > Elymus > Elymus sibiricus. The sequence goes on from CM077670.1 coordinate 209,416,567, forward strand.
TGACACATGAGGTTCGCCGGTGAGGTAGTAACCAAGTCAAATGGATATTCATGTCGAGCTCAAAGAGGAGTGAGTTCACCTTATGTCCGATGGCATATGTGAGAGCTCTCATGCTAGGTCCACTTCGGTCTTGGGGAGATGTTGAGATGTACATGGAGATGACCGTAGGATGCTCCGCATCATCCCCTCCCCCTTGGGAGAGATCCGTCCTCGGATCGGAAACCGCATCACCGTGTAATCGGTAGGCATGGATGGACTTGCAGTTCTCCATGTTGTGGCATGAGTTGTCGTCCAGTGTCGATGTCGTAGGAGCTTGTGGAATTCACGGACTTGAGCTCGTGGTGTAGGTGAAGATCCCGTACATCCGTAGGCGAAGATGCCTATGTAGTGGATGAAGTCGTAGCCTTGGAGGCGATGTCGAGGTATTTGAAGGCCCATCTTCAATGTCGGTTCTCCATCCCAATAGATGTATGATGTAGATAAGAAGTAGCAGACAAGAATGAAAGTTTGGCCCATTCGATATGTGTATGGGAGGGTGGCTCAAAGGGAAGGAGTTCACCTTTACGAGTTCCTCGAAAATGTTGGTGTCGTGCATCGTGTATGCCTTCTCATGACCAATATGTCTCATGACGGCACCGCCTTGTGAATCCTTCAAAACGAAAGAATATGACAAACACTCAGAAAAACAAATGAGGTTAGCGTGAATGCAAAACCAATCATTCGTGTGGTGAGAGACCCAACAAGTGTCATCATCATTCATATCATAAGAAGGAACAAGATAATGTGGCATGGTATGGAAGCATATGATGCGAGTACAACCAAAGACATTAAGCTCATTCAAGCAAGCATGCATCACAAGTGAGATGTCCAAGTCTCCAATATCAATAAGCATAGCATGGTTGCACTCACTACAAGTTGATATGTGAGATGCAACTAAAGGAGACAAGGGACAATGATCATGATAAATCATGTGAGAGGCAAGAACATATATGCCATCAACCCAATGAAACGAGCAAGTATGAATCATGGGTGATGCAACAAAGCAAGCAATCATAGTGATCAAGTTATGCAAGCTAGTGGTGCAAAGATGCAACATACTAGAGGTAATCATGGCAATCATGTCATGTGTGCAAATAGTGGGAATACATAGTGCACATGACATATCACAAGCATGAGAAAATGATATGAGTAATGTATCATCATTGTATTGGCAAGAAGTTATATTTAAATAGCGAAGGAACATCATGACTCTCCCAACACAAGAATCAACAATAGCATGGGGCACAAGGTAAACATGGCAATAGCAACAAGGATCTCCACCAAGCATGCAAGTACACATAGAAATAGTACAATGGTGAATCATGAGTAAATGTAAGCAAGTGTCACAATTGCATGGCAAAGGCATAGAAGGAGGCATATCATGCAAAGTGAACACGGTAAAATGAGCATATGGTGGCAAGTGGTAAATAGCCCATAGCCGTGTGAGAGCCAAGTGAAAGTAATGCGCAAAGTCGTTGCGCGAGTGGAATGGTGTTAAAAACAATCCGCGGAATCCCAAAGCATCGTTGCTCTCAAGAGCTCTCTTCGTCAACTCATGGGATTGAGAAGTTGACGAGTATTCATGAGTACCTACACAAAACAAAGGCAAAGGGAAAATTGTGTGTGCGTGATATATGTACACATCATCCATTATGATGCGCACATGCATGTGTTGGTTAGCACAAAATATCCAATGCTCAAATAAATGAGATACATGATATAGAAACATGCCATCCATCGTGATTGGTTTGTTGTTATGTATAGCATAATGGAGACTCAAGGTTTATAATGCATCACGTTAAACATCTAGATCATTGTCATGAATGGTATGCATATGGTGCACACAAAGGATGGAATCATGCGATCTACAATTATTTTCATGGCATGACATAGTGGATGAATTGCACAAATTGCTCAAGGGAAGCATAGCAATATCATCGCAAGAGAAACAAATTCCAATGACCATGATCTTGTCATGTATGCCATTAGTGCAAATGGGATTGATTTTAATTGGATATGCATAGTTACTACGGTGAGTTTGTAATGATGCCATATGGGAAATCTCACTCATAGCATATGACAAGGTTAATGGATTGTCAAACAAGACGTGACCAATAGAATTTTCACAAGATATCCTATGGAGCATAGCATCACAACTAGGTAATTCGACATGCTCATCATCATATTCATCATAAATGGGTGGCATATCTAAGCATGTAGAAGACATAGTATGTGGTGAATCCATAGGGTGATCAACATCATGGAAGCAATCATTGTAAAGATAGTCCACTAGTGGGACAAGCGAAGCACCATCACCTATGTTACCTTTGGAGGTCCACTCATGTGGTGTAGGTGAGGTGGCAAAAATTGACGCTTGGTCAATATGGTCATCTTGATGGAACCATGTGGGGGGTGCATCATCGTCCACAATGGCCATCGTATTGCCTATTGGAGGTATGTACTCGTTGAGGATTGGCACTTCGTCTTGTAGGAGATCTAGCACCAAAGAAAACACACTTGGAGTAGAGGGTAAGTCGTTAGAAATCATAGTGGCCTCACATGCCCTATCAACTACCTCACTCACTAAGTGTTGTGTCTCACTCACTCCCGGTAAGATGCTCTCACTCATATGGTTGGTCGAGTCACTCAAATGGTGGTGATGGCTCTCAACCTCACATAGGATGGGTGGCATGTTCTCATGTGTGGGGCTAGTGGTGGTCACTCTCATCCTCTCATAGGAAATGCACTCAATGTCACATATGGTGTAGTCACTCATCTCACTCATGTTGTGGTGGCTCTCCTCACATGGCAATTGGGTCATCTCGTCATATGTGGGTGTCGGAGAGATGTAGGTGCAAGCGTCTCCATACGCAACTTGTTTCGCCGCCTCGGTTGTGGGAGTAGTCCCATTCTCAACCTCCTCATCCATAACGCCTCCAAATATGAATGCCATAGGATGTGGCAAATCATCGCTCTCCTCCGAGACCAAAGAGAGGGTCTCATGTGCGGTCTCGTAGCTTGACTCGGAGTATGAGTCCCATGTGGGCATCGTCTTCATGTCGTCGAAGAGGTTCGTTCTCGTCGCCGTGGTCGACGGGGATGGCCCATGCTCGACCGTCTTGTCGCCGTCTTGTAGGAGGCCCATATGATGTGGCACCTCATTGCTCGTCTCCATGACCGAAGGGAATTTCCCATACTCGGACATTTTCCTTGAGGGGCTTCCGAAGATGGAAGGGTCACCCACGCTTGTACTTGGTCGCCTTGGACTTGGCGCCGAAGCTTCTTCTTGGTGGTGCTCGTCTCGCGGTCTTCTCGTAGCTTGATGTAGAGCTTGTTGGAACTTGTTGGTGTGCATCGCTCGAGCATCGTCATCTTGATGGTGATGTTGTCATGCTTGACCGTGATGTCGATGGTGTGCGATATCTTGAAGATGAGGACGTGGTCGAATTGTGCTTGTGTCGGATGTGCTACTTGGTCGCCGCCGCCTTGAAGATGACGAAGGGGAAGAAGCCAATGTAGCTGATGAAGTCGCAGTCTTGGGGTCGCTGTCGATATTCTATATGGCCCGTGCGTACGGGGGTGTAGGAGGCCATGTGCACGGGGTCCCGTGTGCACGGGGGTCGCTGGCCCGTGTGCACGGGGTCATCAGAGAAGCCAACATGCTCCCGGAAGGCTGGGCTTCCATTCTTGTGGTACGCCCTTGATGAACTTGAGCGTCCTGGTCTTGTCGGTGTCGATGCCGGTGTGTCCTTGCCGAAGATGGTAGCTCGGGAGTCTTTGCACTTGAGCGTCTTCTCGAAGATGATGAAGACCGCTTGCCGGTGTTGATGAGGACCTTGAGCTCCTCCATGTACTTGTCCATCTTGGCGTCGATGAAGTTCTTCATGGCATCGAACTTGTTGTCGTGGTTGTCGTCGAAGACCGGAGATGATGTGCTTGGCCTATCCATCACAAGACTCGAGCAAAAGTGAGTGGAAGAAAGGGAAGAACCAGACCAAATGTACCTTTCCAATGTTGAAGATGGATCAATGATCACCCAATATGGTATTATGGAAATAGCACCATTGGTACCGGATCTTGTCAATTCTCACACCTACACAATAAATCTTATGGAGTAGCTTGGTGAGGATAGTGGCACAAAATTTAATTCAATTGTTAGTAAGAGTCAATAATGTCGAAAAAGATTCACAAATTCGCAAGTAAAAAAAGTAGACCAATAGCAATGAATGGCACACGGAAACACACACACGGATAGATAGATGGTGTTGTGCAACCAAGGAATGAGCTCAAAATGTGATATCCACGGAAAATGCTCATGTTGCACAACTCTAGAGAGACGCTAGCACGATTGCCCTATTGGGCGTGATACGAACTTGTGCACAACCTATAGAAGCAAAACGTGTCGACTTCTATCCCAAGTATGCTATGTATGTATGGTTCCCGGTGTCTCACACACAATGATCCAAGATGATCAATGATGGTATATGATATGCTATTGCTATGATGCTATGGCTATTGTTTACAAGCTCTTTACTTTCTTTTTCTCTTTGCTTAAAAGCTTTTTGCACTCTTTTTTTTTTATATGGCCACTATGCGAAATGCTCAAACCAATATAGTAATTTTGTATATGCGGGAACAATTGATGACACAAGAGATGATACGATGATATATGCACGCAATGATAGCTATGCGGAATGTGTATCACTAAAGTGCACAAGTAGTGTTGCCCGGCAATACTCAACGGCTAGTCTCGGTAGGCAAGTGACGCAAAATTGGCTCGGGGGTTAACAATGAAATGGCAAGGAGAATGTACAAAGATGTCGTCGAGGTTACCGTCCGTGGCGAAGTTGAGTGCGGTGATGTCGATGTCGAACCGTTCCTAGTTAGCCGAAACACCCTAGGAAACGGAAAAAAACCGCAAACGCAAAATGTCAACTGGCAAATGCGGAAGTGGAGTTGAAGTCACCGTCCCAGGGCTAGGCTCACTAGCTTTCCCCTTGCCTTTGCGGAGACGGCCTTCCTCTTCTCCATTCGCATACCGAGTGGCGATCTCCATGATTCGGCTCATGGTCAAAGATCCCGACCGACCAAATTTCAGGATGAGCTCTCGATATCTGACTCCTGCTTTGAAGGCGCAGACGGCTTGGTGCTCAATGACGTTCTCAACCACATGATGCAAGGTTGTCCAACGCTGAATGTACTCCCTCAAGGTTTCATTCGGCTTCTGCACACAATGCTGCTACTCAGACAATCCGGCGGGGCGCTTGCACGTGCCTTCGAATGTTGTGATGAACACTCGAGCCAAATCTTCCCAGCAGTAGATGCTAGCCGAAGTGAGTTGGTTGAGCCAGGCTCGGGCGGACCCTTCTAGCATCAAGGGCAAATGCTTCATAGCCACATAGTCATTACCTCCTCCAATCTGCACAGCCACTCGGTAATCCTCTAGCCAAGTTTCTGGCTTGGACTCACCGGTGAATTTACTTACTCCAGTCGCCAATCTAAAGTTAGGCGGAATCTCTGCGGCCCTGATTGCTCTGCTGAAACACTCGGGCCCGGAGACGAAGACTCCACTTCCACTCGGACGATCTCTGTCCAAACTCTCTCTGAGAGCTCTGCCTCTGTCGACCAGGTTATGAGTGAGTATGGATCTCGCGTTGAACTGTGGGTCGCGGAAGTCGACTGGTTCTCTCTGGCGATAGCCGTCACCATGGCGGGGAGGGCTGGCCCTCCGATCATTGCCGTAAGGATGTCTGGCATCGTACGGTCGGGGCGCGTACGAGCCATCCTGCGGAGGGGGTGTCTGCATACGGCGACGATCATCCTGACGCCGCGGAGGCGTATTCCGACTGCGACCCTGCTCCGAGTACTAATCTCGGTGGTGGTCTTGGTCATTTCGCCACAGAGGCGAGTATCTGTTCCTTCTCAGGATCACTGGGCTATGAGCCGACTGGACGGTGTCAGCCCTGATGGATCTGCTGTGAATCCTGTTGCGCGACTGGGACACTGCTGAATTCTGCTCTTCAGCCGCCTTGAGCAGGGCCCGGATCTGCCATAGACCCTCTCCCGCCTCGGATCGGGACAACTCAATGGAATCTACTATTCGAGTGGCCGCCGCCAGATTCTGAACGGGAGTGCAAAATACCTGGAAGTTCTGTTGCTAGTCATTTGAGAACAACTGCCGCTGCCGCCGACTGGAACTGGGCTGATGCTGTCTGCGGGCACGATCGTCGAGTGATTTCTGGAGTGCCTCCAGACGATTGCGCTCAGCCAAATTGGCCTAGCGCGCCGCCTCCAAAGCCTGGGCCTCGGGAGTCGTCCCGATGATGGGCGTCTGGAGGGTCTGCTCGTTTCTGCGCTGCAGCTCCTCCCTCTGCTACTGAGTGAGAGGTCGGGGGTAGTACTCGTCGTCATGACGGTCCCCGCCATCGTCAAGGCTGGCACGCGACGGGTCGTCGGCCCCCGCACCACCGCGGGTATACCCAGGCGGACTGGGCGGGGAATCGGCCATCAGCACTTCCGCAGCAGGATCGCTGCTCTCGCACTCGGATAAACTTTCCGAGTCCCCATGCAAGGAGGCGAACGAATCGAAGTTGGGCTCGTCGGGCTCGATTGTCGCGACTTGGGGGGCCGCAGCGTGAAGGTCCACCGCTTGCTCGATCCACCGCTGAAGCCACGAACGTCCGGAACGCTTGCGACGACGGCTAATGAAGCGAGAAGGCGCCGACTGATACGGTGACGAGGGTTGTCGAAGTAGAACACCGAATGTACTCGCGCGGAAGTGCGCTGCGCCATGGATGGGCAACGCCTCGACATCCAGCGGGGCTTCCTGAAGCCACACCAAATCGTCAGCGATGAAACTGAGGACGCCGAAACGGATCTCGCCGCCGAGTGTCAGTCCGCCGCCGGAAACCATGATGATGATGGGAAAAATGCAACTACGCCGGAAGTCGCTAGACACCTGCCCCACGGTGGGCGCTAGCTGTCGTGATGTTTAAAATATGTTAGCTCCGGGATCGCTTTCTCGCAGGGAGTCGAGGAAGGATCTCTGGGCATGGATACTATTATACTTGTTGCTACTACAATATTTATGTACTAATCTACACTCTTCTAATGCTGCAAGATGCTGCAAGTTGCTAGTCTTCGATATGCTAGGCCTTCTCTCTATTCTGGCATTTCTGCAGTCTAGTCCACAAATACAGCCCCTTCCGTTGATACCGATGCATAAATAGAATAGTTCTGATGTAAGTCTTGCGAGTACTTTGGATGAGTACTCATGGTTGCTTTGCTACCTTTTTTTCCCCATACCCGATTGCTGCGACCAGATGTCGGAGCCCCGGAGCCAGCTGATCTCGCCGACGACTACTACTACCACGGTGGAGCCTACTACTATGTGGAGACCGATGAACAGGAGTAGATTCGGAGGCTCCCAGGCAGGAGGCCTGCGCCTTTTCGATCTAGAATCGTTGTTTTGCTCAGCCTTCTTAAGGCAGACTTGTTTAACCTTTATATCTGTACTCAGATACTAATGCTTCCGCTGATGCTTGTGTAACTCGAGCTATGTATGCGAGCCCTCGAGGCCCCTGGCATGTAATATAAAGCTTGTATTACTTTATTTTGTGTCTAGAGTTGTGTTGTGATATCTTCCCGTGAGTCCTTAGGCTTGATCATGAGCATTTGCGTGTATGATTAGTGCACGATTAAGTCGGGAGCGTCACATGGCCCCGCAGTCTACCCATTTCGGACCAACACCATCGGCTCTGGCCACCTGCTTATGTTGAATTAAGAATCCGCGGGTTCATGACGCCCTATGCTTTAATTAATTAACAGTATTATTATGTTGGCAAATTTTAAAACCAAAGTTGGGCCTTGTTGGAAGCGTTTTATTCAAAGCGAACTGTCAAGGGGGCTCATATACCCCGAACATGTTAGGAATGCTTATAAAGGAACATAACATCTGTATTACGGAAACTAGGGCGACATGAGTGGAACAAAACGCCAGGCAAAAGGCCGAGCCTTCCACACACAACCAAGTGTATATATGCATTAATTAAATAAGAGATATTGTGATATCCCATGATATACATGTCCCAACATGGAACAACCTGCAACTGCACCTGCAACTAGCAACGGTATGAGAGGGGCTGAGCAAAGCGGTAACATAGCCAAACAACGGTTTGCTAGGAAGGTGGGGGTTAGAGGCTTATCATGGCAAATTGGGAGGCTTGACAAACAAGTGGTAAGTAGCGAGACATAATGATAGCATCGAGACAACTAGCAAGCAAAGGTAATAGTGATATCCAGGGTAATGGTTATCTTGCCTGAAATCCCGCTAGACCGAATCCATGAAGTAGACGAAAAAGCGTAGTCGAACGAATCCTCACACTTCGCAACGTAACCGGACTATCGAGAAGAAGCACGACCGGAAAGAAGCAAACAACATGGTAAACAAGCATATCATAACCATGACATGATGCACAACCAAGTATGATGCATGTCAAGTTTAAGGATGCATGGTATGGCAAAGTGCAACAATCAAATACTACACATTAAGTGAAGCTCAATACGCAACGAGTTGCATATTGACGAAACACCACATTCAATCATTTAGTTCACTCCCGTTTATGTACATGGCAATATTAAATGTTGTTAAGCTTGGCAAGAGATGTAGCATAAGCAATCTACCTATCTAGGCAATTTAAATGAGGCCGGAAACAACACATAACAATTCCGAAAATTCCCCATATGCAAATTTTGAATTTGGTACTGTTCTACCTAAAACACAATTTTAATGTTTTTAAACATGCAAAGAAACTGCACCATGTTAATCTACACGTTTTTTAGACCATTTACATATATAGTTCATTTAATTCGGAGCTACGGTTATTTAGTTATGAAATAAACCGTTTTAGCATGGCATTTATGCAAATTAATGCAAACAACAATTTTAAACATTTTTAACATGAATGAGAGTTGCATATTATGAAACTACATGAAATTTTACTCAAGTTTCATATATGACATGTTTTATTTGGATGCATGGATATTTAGCTATTAAGAGCATCTCCAACAGCCTTTGTATATCTACACTCACTTGCTATTTTAGCAATCTTGTCCAAAAAACCTTCTCCAACAGCCTTTGTATAAGTGGTCCCCCACCAAACAAATCTACAAAGCTTGCTATATTTGCACCCACACTTTGCATATTTGCAAAGCCAAAGGCCACTTTGTAAATTTTTAGCAAGCCTCACTTTGTCTCTATGACAGGTGGGTCCGTGTACTAGTGTGTGTGCTGCGTGTGCGCTGTGTGTGTGTGTGTGTTTGTGTGTGTGTGTGTGTGTGTGTGTGTGCGTGTGTACGTGTACGTGTACGTGTTTTTGTGTGTGTGTGTGTGCGTGTGTGTGTGTGTGTGTGCGTGTGTACGCGTACGTGTACGTGTGCGTGTGTGTGTGCTGCGTGTACACGTGTGTGTGCTGCATGTGTACATGTGTGTGTGCTGCATGTGTACGTGTGTGTGTGTGCTGCGTGTACACGTGTGTGTGCTGCATGTGTACGTGTGTGTGTGCTGCATGTGTGCGTGTGTGTGTGTGTGTGTGTGCTGCATGTGTGTAAGTGTATACGTGTGTGCATGTGTGTGTGCTGCGAGTTGTGGTTGTATATGTATTCATGTACGTAATCTAGTGTGTAGTGTGTATGACAAACTGTCCCCACGTGTCATTGTGTGTTTTGTACAAATATAGCAATCCAATATACAAAGGCTGCCAAAGCACAAATTGGTTTGGATTGCTATACCTTCTCTCTCATCTTGCTATATCCACTTTTTACCAATCCATTATAGAAAGGCTGTTGGAGATGCTCTAACAATTTAAAACAATGGCAGTTTTCTATAAATATGCATGCACAGGATAAATGTCAAATTCGCAACAGGGAAAAAATACTACGCGGGCCGAATCTACTAGGCGCATGATACTAAACAGCGTCCGTGGGCGAGGGATAGGGGAGGCTGAGCGCTCACCTCGGGCCGAAAGGCCATCGGTGCAGGCTGGGGGCGTGCTGGGCTAGGCAAAGCAAAGGCTGGGCCTTGGCGCGACTCGTCGTCCTCTCGTGCTGGCACACGGTCGAACAGAGGAGGGCGACGCGCGATGCAGAGGAGGCAGACACGATGGCCGCGGCGCTGAACATGGGACTTGCGGTGGCTGACGACGAGGCATGGCGGCGCAAGCGCGGGAAGGGGAGGGCGGTCAGATCCGGTGACACCTGGCCGGATCAGGCACGGAACGGCGGCGACATGGAGGTTCGGTTCCATGTGAAGAATAGAACAAGGGAGAAGCTTGAGAGCGCGAGATAGAGAAGCAGGGAAGGGAACAGGCGAGGGAGGCAGGAGAGGGGCGGCCTGGTGGTGCTGCGGCGATGGCTTGGCCGGCGGCTGGACTCCGGTGAGGTCGCGCAGGAGGATGAGATCGAGCACGGGAGCTCCTGAGGATGTGGACAAGCGAGGAGGCAGGAGACCTCAGGCTGGCTTGCTGGCTTGTCTTGCCGGAGGCACAGGGAGGCGCGAGGAGGCGGGGATCCAGGCGCTGGTGTCGGGGACGAGCGGGAGGAGGACCTCGGGCCACGAGCAAGAGGTGTTGCGCGACGGCGGGCGTGGCTGATTCCTGCAGCACGAAAACGGAGGGAAGGAGAGAAGTCAGGGGAGAAAAGAAAGAGGAGTGCAAGGTGAGGACACGGACGCAGAGGCGGTGCTCACCGGCGAGCCCCGGTGACCCGACAGCGCCGCGAGGTCGATCGAGAGAGGTTGGAGCTTCACGCACATCCATGGGATTCCTGGCGACAGAAAAACACAAGAGAGAAGATGTGAAAGAGGAAGAACCAGAGAAAGAAAAGGAGTGAGAGGAGGCGGCCTGGTTCGGTGGTGGCGCCGCTCCGGTGGAATTGTTCCTGCTGCTTGTGGCAGCGGGCATGCGAGAGGTCGAGGCAACAGGCGCGCAAGACGAGGGAGGTGGTCGGAGGCCGAGGATTTGGATCAGGGGGTGCGGGCTTCTAGTTGGTTAGGCAGAGGGGAATGAGATCCCGAGGAAGGAGGGGACTGGCGGCGGCGGCTGGTTGATGGGACATTGTCACTAGGTTTTAGGGTTAGGCAAGTAGGTGGTCTATATATATAGGGAAATGGGCTAGATGTAGACCCTCCAATTTAGATCGGACGGTTGAGAAAAATAGACTAGGGGAGTTCAAAGAAAAACCGAAGATGTTTGGGGTATTTTGAGACTGATCCCGACCAAACAATCATGACTGTGCGATTCGGGCTAGGGGAAGTTTCGGACTAGGTTGCAAGGGTTCTGTGGGCTGTGTAGAAAAAATAAGGTGGTCGCGATCAAGTGTGTGGTTGGACTGAGAATGGTTAACGAAGACAAAGTGGTCTGACGAAAGGTCAACGGAGACAAGAGAAGCAGCAACTATGAACGGATGCAAGTTTACAAAAAATGACAACAACGGAGTGCTGATGCAATGCGAATGATGCGATGAAGAATGCAACAAACAAATAATTAACGCAGCTATCATGAAAAACATGGAAGGCATCTGGAGCGTCGGTCTCGGGCTGTTACAACTCTCCCCCACTAACAAGAGATCTCGCCCCGAGATCTAGGAATGAGAAGAGGAAGAGAAAGAGGTAAAACTAAGTTGCTTCTTGGACAAATGAGTGAAACCAAAGAACCTTGAATGTTGCAGCGAGATGAAGAATGAGATGAGGAACAAGCAAGAATTCGACACCATTCTGGTTGAAACGAGATAGCCAAGGAACAATAAAGAAATAATTCGCACAACACTCCGGTTGAAAAGAGAAGCAAAATTTGATAAGATGAAAAGAACTTGAAAAGAGAACACCGCACTCCGGTTAAATGGATAAGGAAAGAAAAGAACATGGTCTTGACCAAACGAGATGATGGTTCGAAGAGAGCAACATCACAATGCCTCCAGAACAAAAGAATAGAAGCTATATCGTTGGAAAGAAAAGAATGGAGAAGAAAATGACAACTCCTACCACAATTGAATTTGAAAAGCATCCTTATAAAGAAGGATTGAACGGAGTTGTTGGAAAATCAACAACGAAAAGAATAAACTTGTTGTGGGCTTGTGGAAAACATCTCAAAACTTGAGGTGAAATTCTGCCACTACCAAATGATTGATTAGTTGAGAGGAATGAAGAGATGCAAAACTCCACTTCAAAAGATAAGGGAGAATGAATTGCACTTCGAAATGCAAGAAGAAGAATACTTGAGCTCCTCCAACAAGAATCTTGATGAACACTTGGAGAATGAATGAGATCCTTGATGAACCACCATAAAGAACCTTGATGAAGAACTCCGGTAAGAAAGATGGAACACTTGTAACCGATAATTGAATCATGATGAACAACTCCGGAAGAAGGAATTAATTCACCTTGATGAAATAAGAATAAGAATTATGTTATGCTTATCCTTCATCAACTTAAATTGATGACAAGCAATGGATTTGGCATACTACTTATTCTTCTGCAAGGATTGAGGAGAGATATGGCGCCAACTTGAGAAAGGTCTTCAACGAACCACCGGCAGGATTTTGGAAAGAACGAATGAATTGATACAATAATAACGGAAGAGGAATCTTGAACGAACCGCCGTAAGAATTTGAAAACGATTGAACAAAAGATAATGAATCACCGGAAAGAATTAGAAAACGAACAAAAATACTTGAGGGAATTTAGATACAAGAGAACGAAGCGATCATGGGCTGACTAGAGAATACTTGAACGATGCACCGGAAGAATTTTGAGAACGAGAGATGAACGTTTAGAATGAATAATTCTGAAGTGATGGCCTCCGGAGAATCAAAACAAAAACACTCCTGAAAATGCTTCGAATGGTATGAAAAGAATTTCTCACGACTGAAAACAATTTGAGAGGATAGCAACAAGCTTGCACCACAAATCTTCAAGAGAACAGATATGATTTACGAGAAACTCTTATTCGGTTTTCAACACTGAGAATGATGACGAGAACCACCATGAAGAATTTTGTGAGATACTCTGGAAAAGAGGAAAATTATGATCAAAATGAAAGGAATGAAGGAAACCTCGGAGAAGATAATTGACTGATGAGAATTCATTCTTACGTCAAACATTGAAAGAATTTGAGAGTAACTCCAGAAAAATAGAAGAGTCAGGTAAGATCCTGGGAAAAGACCTGTGGGTTAGGGCCCACTCAAAGAAAACACCGTTGAAAGTGGTTGCTTGAAAGAGAGATTGCACCAGTTGATTTAAATGGCTTGAATGAAATAAGAACGTCGAAATAGCTCGAACGGATCTTGAATGAAAATACAAGTCTTCTGAGATAATTTCTACACTCCTGGGAAGAGGGGGAGATAGGTGAATCAACAAGAGCGGCTTGGATAAGAATTTCCAACATGAGAAATCATGTGAACAAAAAGAAATGATATGATCAACATCGAAAGCTTGAATTTAGACCATCGGAGAAGAAAACGAGAGCGAAGAATGATTCACTATAGCTCCTAGCATCTTCATGAGAATCACCGGTTAAGAACATTGAAAGAAAAGAATGGAGAGACTTCGCATGAATAAAATGGATATTTGATTTGATAATTTTGACTCTGTAGAGAAAAGGGTGCGAGGATGGGAAAAAAATAAAGACAACTTGGGACGGGTGAAATGAATGCCGTTGAGAAAACCGAGAATTGATCTTGCAACCGTTGAAATGATCGGATCAACTAGAAGAGAAGCACGCCTTCATGAAAAAACGTGCAATTCTTTTCCAACCGGCGTTTGGACAAAATTCAATTGATAAGAAAGAAAGACGCTCCGTAGGAATATGAGAATACCATTTAGGAAAGGTATGGAACAACACCTAACTTCGAAGCAACTCGAATACCACAACCAAAACAAAACAAAGGTTTTGGCTTGTAGAATAAGCTGGAAACAAATACATAACTACTCATGCATTTGTTGGAAGGAAAATCCTAGGTAACTACTTCAATTCCCACCTGAGAACTTCCGAACTTTCTGGTTATGCGATAAGGTTGCGGGTCCAGGAACCTACTCATAGCAAACAACAACCTAATCAGCTACAACTGCATCCACAACCCTTAACACACAACCAAGAAACTCCGCAAACTAGTCTACCTCAGACCTTCGGAAAAAACATCCGCTATACTAGCCGTGGCAATACATCTGATCTCCCTCCCCAGTACTGGGTGGCGGCAGACTACTCTCACCACAAACAATATAGAAGCGTTTTTCGATGTTGGCGTCCTCTGGTATACAGGAACTGGAATGATAGTGAATGTGACAAGAACCCCTTGGAGCTCAACTCCCCAGGACTTGCCACAATTGTCAGGAGGCACCAAGAACAGAATTCTGTCACACCGATATCGCAACGATTCCAAAATACCCGTGTGATCCTAAAAAAAATTTGAGTGCGAAGAGTAGTAGAATCAAAACACCTACGTCACAATTCCTCACCAGAGCGACGAAGGGGATAAGGAGTAAAAGAATTCCTACTCTCTGATATATAACTAGACTCAGAATAGTTTTTTTTTCTAGACTCGACACGGACAAGTTCGATCAAACAAGGGGGCTCCTGCGGTCAGTAGAGGCTCTGATACCAACTTGTGACGCCCAATATGCGGTTCTATCCTCAAGGAACTCGAAAGTCCTGCCAAGGATAGACGTGCATATCAGAGACGCTTCGCAAGGCGGATATCATTACAACATACCATGTACAGAATAGATGAGAATACCAGATAAAGGCTTACACTCGCCACAAGCTACAGCATGAATACATCAAAACATCAATACATAGCAATCATCATACAGAAGAGCAGGATCCGACTACGGATGAAATCAAACGAAAAAGGAGAACGACATCCACCCTGCTAATCCCAGGCTCCCGACCGGGAACCCATCCTATGATCGAGGAAGGAGAAGACGCAGAAGAAGAACTCCAAATAGAACAAGCATCGCTTTACCTGTACCTGCACCTGTTGTTGTAGTAATCTGTGAGCCACGAGGACTCAGCAATCCCATTACCATGGGTATCAAGACTAGCAAAGCTTAATGGGTATGGAATGGATAAGTGGTGAGATTACAGCAAGCACTAAGCATTGTATGGTGGCTAACTTACGATTACAAGAATAAGAAGAGTGTTCTATGCATAAACGGGCGCAAATTAATATGATCAATAAGTGATCTTGAACACCTACTTACGAGTCAAACATAACCCCACTGTGTTCTCTTCCCGAACTCCCTCGAAAAGAGACAATCATGGTTATGCACCCGGTTGGTGTATTTTAATTAGATTTAGTGTCAAGTTCTCTACAACCAGAGGTTAGAAATTTCCAAGTCGCCACATAACCGCAGGCACGGCTTTCCAAAAGATTTAACCCTGCAGGGGTGTCCCAACTAGTCCATCACAAACTATCACAAGCCGCGGTGGAAAGACCTCAACCTCGATATAGCCCGATCAACTTCGAGACAGCCCAAAGAATCCTCGGAATCCCGATGCACAAGACATTTCGACAATGGTAAAACAAATCCACCAAGACCTCCCGATGTGCCGACACCTAATAGTAGCCGCGCGTATCTCGTCTCAAGCCACAATCGGATGGGACATCCTATGAGTAAAACCAGAACCTCGAGTTTCCCCGTGGTGGCCCCGCAGTCTACCCGTTTCGGACCAACACCATCGACACTGGCCCATCTGCTTATGTTGAATTAAGAGTCCGTGGGTTCATGACGCCCTATGCTTTAATTAATTAATAGTATTATTATGTTGGCAAATTTTAAAACCAAAGTTGGGCCTTGCTGGAAGCGTTTTTTTCAAAGCGAACTGTCAAGGGGGCCCCATATACCCTGAATATGTTAGGAACGCTCATCAAGGAACATAACACCGGTATTACGGAAGCTAGGGTGGCATGAGTGGGACAAAACACCAGGCAAAAGGCCGAGCCTTCCACACACAACCAAGTGTATAGATGCATTAATTAAATAAGAGATATTGTGATATCCCATCATATACATGTCCCAACATGGAACAACCTGCAACTGCACCTGCAACTAGGAACGCTATGAGAGGGGCTGTGCAAAGCGGTAACATAGCCAAACAATGGTTTGCTAGGAAGGTGGGGGTTAGAGGCTTATCATTGCAAATTGGGAGGCTTGACAAACAAGTGGTAGGTAGCGAGACATAATGATACGTCTTCAATGCAGCAGAAGACCCCAGGGGCCTCACAAGCCACCAGGGCACGCCACCCCCCCTAGGCGCGCCCTGGTGCCTCGTGGGCCCCCTGTGGCACCTCTTTGCGTGATTCCAACGCTGAAAAATCCTATATATTCAGAAACCCCCGAAAGTTAACCTAGATGAGTTTTTACGCCGCCACAAACTTCTGTACCAAGGAGATCCCATATGGAGCCCTTTGCCGGCACCCTGCCGGAGGGGGGAATCATCACCGGAGGCCATCTTCATCATCCTGGCGGTCTCCATGATGAGGAGGGAGTAGTTCACCCTCGGGGCTGAGGGTATGTACTAGTAGCTATGTGTTTGATCTCTCTCTCTCTCTCTCGTGTTCTTGATTTGGCACGATCTTGATGTACCGCGAGCTTTGTTAATATAGTTGGATCATATGGTGTTTCTCCCTCTCTATCTTGTTGTGATGAATTGAGTTTTTACCTTTGAGGTTTCACTATTATCGGATTTAATACTTTTATGGATTTGAGAACACTTGATGTATGTCTTGCATATGAATACCCGTGGTGACAATGGGGTATTATATTGATTCACTTGATGTATGTTTTGGCACTCAACTCGCGGATTCCCGAGGTGACATTGGGGTAATCTATGCATAGGGATTGATGCATGTTTTCATCCTACTTTCTCCGGTAGAAATCTTGGGGCACTCTTTGAATTTCTTTGTGTGGATTGAATATTATGATTATGAAGTTGTTTGATGCATATCGTATAATCAACTCACAGATACTTGTGGTGACATTGGAGTATCTAGGTGACATTAGAGTTGGTTGATGTGTATCATATGGTGTTATTTTAGTACGAACTCTAGGGCTGTTTGTGACAATTATAGGAATGGCTCAATAGATCGATCGGAAAGGATAACTTTGAGGTGGTTTCGTACCCTACAAACAATTTCTATCTTATGTTCTCCGCTAATAGGAACTTTGGAGTGATTCTTTATCGCACGTTGAGGGATTGTTATATGATCCAATTATGTTAGCATTGTTGAGAGATTGCACTAGTGAAAGTATGAACCCTAGGCCTTGTTTTCAAGCATTGCAATACCGTTTGTGCTCACTTTTGTTACTTGCTACCTTGCTGTTTTTATATTTTCAGATTACAAAAACCTATATCTACTATCCATACTACACTTGCATCACCATCTCTTCGCCGAACTAGTGCACCTATACAATTTACCATTGTATTGGGTGTGTTGGGAACACAAGAGATTTCTTGTATTTGATTGCAGGGTTGTTTGAGAGAGACCATCTTCATCCTACCCCTCCCATGGATTGATAAACCTTAGGTCATCCACGTCATCCACTTGAGGGAAATTTGCTACTGTCCTACAAAACTCTGCGCTTGGAGGCCCAACAGAGTCTACAAGAATAAAGTTGCGTAGTAGACATCAAGCTCTTTTCTGGCGCCGTTGCCGAGGAGGTGAGTGCTTGAAGGTATATCTTTAGATCTTGCAATTGAATCTTTTAGTTTCTTCTTTTATCACTAGTTTGGTTTATAAAACAAAACTACAAAAAAAAGGAATTGAGGTTGCCTCATATTATTCGTCTTTATAATGTCTTTCTTGAAAATGATGGAGCGGAAAATTGTGCTCAATTAATAGAAGAAGAATGATGGAGCAGAAAATTATGATTATGATGATTTCATGTCTCCTATTTATGATGATTATATTGGATTTGGAGAGGTCATGAATTTATTTAGTGATGATTCCACTATTTTGGAAGAGGTTTCAATTGACTATGATAACAAAGTTGCTATCTATGATGATTATTGGGATGACATGTATCATGACAAGAATGCTTTATGTGATAGATATATTGTTGAATTCATTCATGATGCTATTGAAAATTATTATGAGAGAGGATCATATGCCTGTAGGTGTTGGAATAATATCAAGTTTCCTCTCTATGTGTTGAAAGTTTTGAAGTCATGCTTGTTTTGCCTTCCTATGCTAGTTGATTCTTGCTCCCATAAACTATTTGCTCACAAAATCCCTGTGCATAGGAAGTGGGTTAGGCTTAAATATGCTTGTCATATGTTTCATGATGCTCTCTTTGTGTTTCAATTCTTTACTTTTATGTGAGCATCATTGAAATCATCATGCCTAGCTAAAAGGCATTAAAGAAAAGCGCTTGTTGGGAGACAACCCAATATTTATACCTACTGTTTTTCTTGTGTTCACATGATTAAACTACTGTATTAATCTTGTTTTATATGTTTCCTTTCAATAATGTGCCAAGTAAAGCCTTTGGGATAGTGTGGATACTTGTTGATTTGATTCTGTGCAAAAACAGAAACTTTTGCGTCCAGTGCTGGAATTTCTATTCTGTACTGGAGCATGAAAAAATTCTGAAATTTTTCAAAAGTATTGGGTTACAAATTTTTTACGTTTTCCTAATTTTTCATAATTTTTGGAGGTACATAATTCTGGTTTTTAAATCGCTTACTACATGCTGTTCTGTTTTTGACAGATTCTGTTTTCGATGCCTACTTTGCTTGTTTTAGTGTTTCCATAGCTTATATTGAGTAATATAAATTGTGGAAATTATAGAATATGGTAATAATTATGTGAGAACAATTATGAATCTTGTCTTGACAGTACCTAAGTGGATGATTTATTTTTATCATACTAACCTATCTCACGAAGATCCGTTAAGTTTTGTGTGATTGAAGTTTTCAAGTTTTGGGTGAGATATCGATATGAGGAGAATAAGGAGCGGAAATACCCTAAGATTGGGGATGCCCAAGGCACCCCAAGGTAATATTCAAGGAATACCCAAGCAACTAAGCTTGGGGATGCCCCGGAAGGCATCCCCTCTTTCGTCTTCAACATTATCGGTAACCTCACTTGGAGCTATATTTTTATTCGTCACATAATATGAGTTTTGCTTGGAGCGTCATTTTATTTTGTTGATATTTTCTTGCTGATATCAATAATCATGTTTTGTATCTTTTAGTTCAATAAAATGCCAATTATAGCATTTACCATGCCCAGTTTGCAAGTTTATTTGTTGCTGTTTGAAAACAGAAAGTTTTCTGTTATGTTCAGAATATTCCTGAATGGTCAGAACATGATAAAAATCTGAAATTTTTACACAGCAAGCATGCATGAGTTATCTGTCACTTTGTAATTTTTCAGAATTTTTGGAGTTAGGGAATTGTGAATTTTAAATCCCCCTTTACAGACTGTTCTGTTTTGGCAGATTGCTGTTATAGTTGCATTGTTTGCATATGTTTGCTTGTTTAATGATTCTATTTGGGGATAGGAGTATTAAATATGCAGAGACATTTAGTATTAAATGTTAAATTATAATTTTAGTGATTTTCTACAGTAGAAATGTTAATGTTTTGAGTTTATTTATACTAACTTATCTCACGAGTTCTTGTTGAGTTTTGTGTGGATGAAGTTTTTAAAGATTTAGGAGAAGCCATGATATGAGAGGAATTAAGGAGACACAAGAGCTCAAGCTTGGGGATGCCCAAGGCATCCCAAATTAATATTTCAAGAAGTCTCAAGCATCTAAGCTTGGGGATGCCCCAGTAGGCATCCCACCTTTCTTCATCAACAATTATCGGTCAGTTTTAGTTGAGCCTAAGTTTTTGCTTCTTCACATGATATGCGCTATTCTTGGAATGTCATTTTATTTTGTGTTTATTGCTGTTTGAATAAAATAATAATATCTTAAATTTTTAAATGAGAGAGAGTCCTCAGATAGCTACCTATTTACTTAACTACTCATTTGATCTTTCCTTATATCTTTTTGGAGTAGTTTGTCTTTTACTCTTGTGCTTCACTTATATCCTATGAGTAAATTGTGAAAGAATTGAATATCATAAAGTTGAAATTATATGTGCTTCATATGCTTGTATCATGTCTAGTAGTAGTTTCACATTTGGGTTGGAAAGTGAAATCTATTGAAGCTTGACAATCACAATATTGGTCATACAAGCAATTCATGAATGATTAGTATAAGGAAGAGAACTTTCACATATAAATATATTATCTTGGACATCTTTTATGATTGTGAATACCCATTAATTATTTTCAAACTTGAGCAAATTAGTTGAAGTTGGACAAGGAAGACAACGTAATGAGTTATGTTTGGGTATATTTGCATAGAAGTTATATTGTTATGGATCCTCCAACATGTGGTGCTTGCTTAGGATCTTTTGCTAGCCAAAAATTCATACTAAGTAGAGATAATACTTGTGCATCCAAAAACCCTTAAACGCAGTTTCTTGCCATGAGTGTCCACCATACCTACCTATGGATTGAATAAGATCCTTCAAGTAAGTTGTCATCGGTGCAAAAAGCAATAAAAATTGCTCCTAAAATATGTATGATCTTTTATTGCAAGTGAAAATAAGCATTGTACGAACTTGTGATGGTAAAGAAATAAAAGCGACGGACTGCATAATAAAGGTTGCTATCACAAGGGGCAATATAACATGATGTTCCTTTGCATTAAGGGCTTGTGCATCCAAAAATAAAAAGCACATGACAACCTCTGCTTCCCTCTGCGAAGGGCCTATCTTTTACTTTTATGTATTTACCTTTATGCAAGAGTCAATAAGTATTCATTCTCATTTCAACCTTAATTATTCTCTAGTTGGCAAGCATCATGTGGTGGGGAAAGATCCAGGCACATATGGCCAGTCAAATATATTTGATCATGAATTATTATTGTTGACAATTATCTCTATGATAAATAAGTTCGGAGGCGAAAAACTAAGCCCCTATCTTTCTCTGTGTTCGATGGATGCCATTTTTTCTAAAAATATGCTTTGAGTACTAGCAATCATAGAAGACTATATGATAATTGAGTATGTGGAGCTCTTACTTAGACTTTGTTGAAATTAAGTTGAATTGCAATTGTTTGGTGACTAAGAACATAGGTTGTTAAGTTTCAAGAGATTGCATTGTTTGAACCATAACATGTGAATTGATTGCTACTTTATCATGATGAGTTTTATGAGTAAGAGTTGCTATTATGATGCTAGGAAAAGTGATTGAAATTATCATTGATCAAACTTATGCACTATGCTAGCATTCACACTTCATAAATTATTTCTTTTATCATTTACCTACTCGGGGACGAGCAGGAATTAAGCTTGGGGATGCTGATACGTCTCCAACGTATCTATAATTTATGAAGTATTCATGCCATGTTTATTATAGTTTTGTATGATTTTGGTGCACTTTTATATGGCTTTTATATGATTTTTATGGACTAACATATTGACCTAGTGCCCAGTGCCAGTTGCTATTTTCTGCTTGTTTTTGGTTTTCTGAAAAATCCATATCAAATGAAGTCCAAATGCAGCGAAACTTTTTGATGATTTTTTTGGAAGGAAACAGACACAGGAAGCTTCGAGGGAGCAGCAGAAGACCCACAGGGGCCCCACAAGCCACCAGGGCGCGCCACCCCCCCAGGCGCGCCCGGGTGCCTCGTGGGCCCCCTGTGGCACCTCTTTGTGTGATTCCAATGCTGAAAAATCCTATATAATCAGAAACCCCCGAAAGTTAACCTAGATGAATTTTTACGCCGCCGCAAGCCTCTGTACCAAGGAGATCCCATCTGGAGCCCTTTTCCAGCACACTGCTGGAGGGGGCAATCATCACCGGAGGCCATCATCATCATCCCGGCGGTCTCCATGACGAGGAGGGAGTAGTTCACCCTCGGGGTTGAGGGTATGTACTAGTAGCTATGTGTTTGATCTCTCTCTCTCGTGTTCTTTATTTGGCACGATCTTGATGTACTGCGAGCTTTGTTAATATAGTTGTACATATGGTGTTTCTCCATCTCTATCTTGTTGTGATGAATTGAATTTTTACCTTTGAGGTTTCACTATTATCGGATTTAATACTTTTATGGATTTGAGAACACTTGATGTATGTCTTGCATATGAATACCCGTGGTGACAATGGGGTATTATATTGATTTACTTGATGTATGTTTTGGCACTCAACTCACGGATTCCCGAGGTGACATTATGATAATCTATGCATAGGGGTTGATGCACGTTTTCATCCTACTTTCTCCGGTAGAAATCTTGGGGCACTGTTTGAAGTTCTTTGTGTGGATTGAATATTATGATTATGAAGTTGTTTGATGCATATCGTATAATCAACTCACGGATACTTGTGGTGACATTGGAGTATCTAGGTGACATTAGAGTTGGTTGATGTGTATCATATGGTGTTATTTTAGTACGAACTCTAGGGTTGTTTGTGACAATTATAGGAATGGCTCAATAGATCGATCGGAAAGGATAACTTTGAGGTGGTTTTGTACCCTACAAACAATTTCTATCTTATGTTCTCTGCTAATAGGAACTTTGGAGTGATTCTTTATCGCACGTTGAGGGATTGTTATATGATCCAATTATGTTAGCATTGTTAAGAGATTGCACTAGTGAAAGTATGAACCCTAGGCCTTGTTTTCAAGCATTGCAATACCGTTTGTGCTCACTTTTGTTACTTGCTACCTTGCTGTTTTTATATTTTCAGATCACAAAAACCTATATCTACTATCCATACTACACTTGTATCACCATCTGTTCGCCGAACTAGTGCACCTATACAATTTACCATTATATTGGGTGTGTTGGGGACACAAGAGATTTCTTGTATTTGATTGCAGGGTTGTTTGAGAGAGACCATCTTCATCCTACACCTCCCACAGATTGATAAACCTTAGGTCATCCACTTGAGGGAAATTTGTTACTGTCCTACAAAACTCTGCGCTTGGAGGCCCAACAGAGTCTACAAGAATAAAGTTGCGTAGTAGACATCACATAACGATAGCATCGAGACAACTAGCAAGCAAAGATATTGGTGATATCCAGGGTAATGGTCATCTTGCCTGAAAACCCACTAGGAAGAAGACCGAATCCATGAAGTAGACGAACAAACGTAGTTGAAGGAATCCTCACACTTCGCAACGTAACCGGACTATTGAGAAGAAGCACAACCGGAAAGAAGCAAACAACATGGTAAACAAGCATATCATAACCATGACATGATGCACAACCAAGTAAGATGCATGTCCAGTTTAAAGATGAATGGTATGGCAAAGTGCAACAATCAAATACTACACATTAAGTGAAGCTCAATATGCAACGAGTTGCATATTGACGAAACACCACATTCAATCATTTAGTTCACTCCCATTTATGTACATGGCAATATTAAATGTTGTTAAGCTTGGCAAGAGATGTAGCATAAGCAATCTACCTATCTAGGCAATTTAAATGAGGCCGGAAACAACACATAAGAATTCCGGAAATTCCCCATATGCAAATTTTGAATTTGCTACTGTTCTGCCTAAAACACAATTTAATGTTGTTAAACATGCAAAGAAAGTGCACCATTTTAATCTACAAGTTTTTCTAGACCATTTACATATATAGTTCATTTAATTCGGAGCTACGGTTATTTAGTTATGAAATAAACCGTTTTAGCATGGCATTTATGCAAATTAATGCAAACAACAATTTTAAACATTTTTAACATGGATGAGAGTTGCATATTATGAAACTACATGAAATTCTAATCAAGTTTCATATATGACATGCTTTATTTGGATGCATGGATATTTAGCTGTTAACAATTTAAAACAATGCCAGTTTTCTGTAAATATGCATGCACATGATAAATGGCAAATTCGCAACAGGGAACAAAAATACTACGCGGGCCGAATCTACTAAGCGCATGATACTAAACAGCATCCGTGGGCGAGGGATAGGCGAGACTCGGCGCTCACCTCGGGCCGAAAGGCCATCGGTGCAGGCTGGGGGCGCGCTGGGCCAGGCAAAGCAAAGGCTGGGCCTTGGCGCGACTCATCGTCCTCTCATGCTGGCACACGATCGAACAGAGGAGGGCGACGTGCGATGCAGAAGAGGCAGACACGTTGGCTGCGGCGTTGAAGATGGGACTTGCATTGGCTAACGACGAGGCATGGCGGCGCAAATGCGGGAAGGCGAGGGCGGTCAGATCCGGTGGCACCCGGCCGGATCAGGCTCGGAACGACGACGCCATGGAGGTTCGGTTCTCTGTGAAGAATAGAACAAGGGAGAAGCTTGAGAGCATGAGATAGAGAAGCAGGGAAGGGAAGAGGCGAGGGAGGAAGGAGAGGGGCGGCCTGGTGGTGCTGCAGCGACGGCTTGACCGGAGGCTGAACTCCGGTGAAGTCGCGTAGGATGATGAGCTCGAGCACGGGAGCTCCTGAGGATGTGGACAAGCGAGGAGGCAGGAGGCCTCGGGCTGGCTTGCCGGCTCGTCTCACCGGAGGCGCAGGGAGGCGCGAGGAGGCGGGGAACCAGGCGCTGGTGTCGGGGACGAGCGGGAGGAGGACCTCGGACCACGAGCAAGAGGTGCTGCATGACGGCGGGCGTGGCTGATTCTTGCA
Organism: Elymus sibiricus; assembly: GCA_039707655.1. NCBI lineage: Eukaryota > Viridiplantae > Streptophyta > Magnoliopsida > Poales > Poaceae > Elymus > Elymus sibiricus. Next base: position 209,441,309 of record CM077670.1, read on the forward strand.
ACACGAAAACGGAGGTAAGGAGAGAAGTCAGGGGAGAAAAGAAAGAGGAGTGCAAGGTGAGGACACGGACGCAGAGGCGGTGCTCATCGGCGAGCTCTGCTACTTGTAGACTGCGTTGGTATTTCCCTGAAGAGGAGGGGATGTTGTAGTATAGTAGAGATAAGTATTTCCCTCAGTTAAGAACCAAGGTTATCAATCCAGTAGGAGAACCAGTCAAAATCCTTTAGCAGCACCTACACATACAAAAGCAAACACTTGCACCCAATGCAAATAAGAGGGTTGTCAATCTTCTTAGCGGTTATTTGCAAGGATTAATTCTAATAGTGATAGATAGATAAAGTAAAATACTAAATAAAATAAAAGTAAATAAATTGCAGCAAGGTATTTTTGGATTTTAATATATGATAAAGATAGACCTGGGGGCCATAGTTTTCACTAGAGGCTTCTCTCTCGAACACATAGCACACGGTGGGTAAACAAATTACTGTTGGGCAATTGATGGAAAAGCAAATAATTATGATGGATTCATGGCAATGATCATGTATATAGGCATCACGTCCGAGACAAGTAGACCAACTCCTGCCTGCATCTACTACTATTACTCCACCCATCGACCGCTATCCAGCATGCATCTAGGATATTAAGTATAAAACAGAGTAACGCCTTAAGCAAGATGACATGATGTAGACAAAGTAAACTCAAGCAATATGATTAAACTCCATCTTTTTATCCTTAATGGAAACAATACAAATACGTGTCATGTCCCTTTCTGTCACTGGGATTGAGCACCACAAGATTGAACCCATCACAAAGCACCTCTCCCATTGCAAGATAAACCAATCTAGTTGGCCAAACCAAATCGATAGATCGGAGAGAAATACAAAGCTATAACAATCATGCATAAAATAGTTCAGAGAAGACTCAAATATTTCTCATGAATAATCTGATCATAAACTCACAATTCATCGGATCCCAACAAACACACCGCAAAAGAAGATTACATTGGATAGAACTCCAAGAACATCGAGGAGAACATGGTATTGAAGATCAAAGAGAGAGAAGAAGCCATCTAGGTACTAGCTATGGACCCATAGGTCTGTGGTAAACTACTCACACATCGTCGGATGGGCAGCAAGGTTGATGTAGAAGCCCTCCATGATCGATTGCCCCTCCGGCAGGTACCGGAAAAGGCCTCCAGATGAGATCGCGGAAGAACAGAGGCTTGCGGCGGCGTAAAAGTTATTCGGGGTGGCTCTCTGTTGGTTTTCGAATATTTGAGAACTTATAGAAGTGGAATTAGGTCAAATGGAGCCACGAGGGCCACACAAGGCATCAGGGCGCCCCCCTGCGGCCGCACCCTGTTGCCTTGTGGAGGCTTCGCGAACCTTCTGGCCTCCTTTCCAAGTCTCCAGGGTCTCTTTTGTCCAGAAAAAAATCTCTAAAAAGTTTCGTGGCATTTGGACTTCGTTTGGTACTGATTTCCTGAAAGACCAAAAACAAGCTGAAAACAGCAACTGGCACTGGGCACTAGGTTAATAGGTTAGTCCCAAAAAAATGATATATAATTTCATATAAAAACATCCAAGATTGATACTATAATAGCATGGAGCAATCAAAAATTATAGATACGTTGGAGATGTATCAAGCTCCGGTGACCCGACGGCGCCGCGAGGTCAATCGAGAGAGGTTGGAGCTTCACGCACATTCATGGGATTCCTGGCGACAGAAAAACATGAGCAAGAAGATGAGAGAGAGGACGAACCAGAGAAAGAAAAGGAGCGAGAGGAGGCGGCCTGGTTCGGTGGTGGCACCGCTCCGGTGGAGTTGTTGCTTCTGCCTGTGGCAGCGGGCGCGCGAGAGGTCGAGGCAACGGGCGCGCAAGATGAGGGAGGTGGTCGGAGGCCAAGGATTTGGATCGGGGGGTGCGGGCTTCTGGTTAGTTGGGCAGAGGGGAATGAGATCCCGAGGAAGGAGGGGACAGGCGGCGGTGGCTGGTTGATGGTACATTGTCCTTAGGTTTTAGGGTTAGGCAAGTAGGTGGTCTATATATAGGGAAATGGGCTAGATTTAGACCTTCCGATTTAGATCGGACGGTGGAGAAAAATAGACTAGGGGAGTTCAAAGAAAAACCGAAGATGTTTGGGGTATTTTGAGACTGATCCGGACCCAACGATCATGACCGTGCGATTCGGGCTCGGGGAAGTTTCGGACTAGGTAGCAAGGGTTCTGTGGGCTATGCAGAAAAAATAAGGTGGTCGCGATCAAGTGTGTGGTTGGACTAAGAATGGTCAACGAAGACAAAGCGGTCTGACGAAAGGTCAACAGAGACAAAGAGAGAAGCAGCAACTACGAACGGATGCAAGTTTAGAAAAAATGACGACAACGGAGTGCCCATGCAATGTGAATGATGCGATGAAGACTCAGCACCAGAACTCCATGGGTGTTAGATTCATAACAATGTAAACTCGATTATTGACTCTAGTGCAAGTGGGAGACTGTTGGAAATATGCGCTAGAGGCAATAATAAAGTTGTTATTATCATGACTAAAGGCGGTCTCCGCCTGGCAAAGGGTGGCCACAGGGCGGCAATTCAAAGGGGCACAGGTACACAGGCTTATCCTGACTAAAGGCGGTCTCCGCCTGGCAAAGTAGTCTTTCTGACGTGCTGGTGGGCTTGGTGATGACCTCCGTCCTGGCGCACCGATCCGTCCTAATCTTCTTTTACCAAAGAGGAAATGCTTTGGGACTTGCCTTGGAGGAGGCAGACGCCGCTGCTCCCCTATCACCATAATGGAAACTGGGCTCGGTCATGCCCCGCCGTCCTTATCCTAACAGCGGGGCGTCACCCATGTGCTGGGCGCGGAGCCCCGCGGCTGGCACCGTATGACCTGCTTCATGAGGAGGCCTCGAGAGGGGAGCCTCGCGAGGCAACCCGGTGCTTGGCGCCATCGGCAGGGCTTGGCCTGGTGGCGAAGGGAGCCTCGTGAGGCTCGCCCCTCGTGAGGCGGCTTCCTCCGGAGCGGCCGAGGTGGGGCCACTCTCACGGGCCGGCCCAAGCGCTGTCCTCTGGGCCAGAGGCAGACAGGCTGTGGTACCCAGGTTCCCACTGGGCCGACAGTAGCCCCCGGGCCCGCGGCGCGCGCGTTCTGCCCTTAGGGACGAAACGACGCGGGGTCCATCGAGCTGCCGGGCCCAGAGGTGACGCATGTTGGCTTTCACAGGGCGGGTCACCCCCACTCCCCACGACGCCTCGGTAACCGCCGTTCTGGCGATAAAGCCTGCCCGCGCAGGGCGCAGGCGCATCATTGCTCCCCGCCACCATCTCACCCTTCATCTCGCATGAGCAAATCCTCTGTTCCTCCTCCTCCAACTTCCAATCTCTCCACCTCCATGGCCCCAGGCAAGAAACCCACGACCACCGAGGCCTCCTCCAGCAAGAGCGCCCCGATGACGGAGCTCGATCCGGCCCTGCTGCCGGCCACCATCACCAACGAGAACGGGCTGGCCAAGGCCCACCCCCTGTTGGCCTCCGCGCACTTCGAGGGAGGCACCAGCAAGATCTGGCCAGGCTCGCACCCACGACGCGACCTCGGACCCACGGTGGTCCCCGTCTTCTTCCACTCGCTCTTCGCCGGGCTGGTGGCACCCTTTTCCGACTTCCTCTTCACCATCCTTGAGCACTACGAGATTTGTCTTCTCCACCTTCACCACAACTTCATCCTCGTCCTTGCTCTCTTCGCGTACCTCTACGAGGCCTTTCTGGAAGTGATGTCGTCTGTGGTGCTCTTCCGAACCTTTTACAGCCTGCGGGTTTTTCCCTCAGGAAACCACCGCTCCGGAGGTGCCTCCTTCCGTATCGACGACGAGATGCGCAAGGTCTTCATCGACATGAGGATCTTGAAGAAGGTGGAGAACTTCAGGTCGCGATGGGTTTATGTTGATGCCCTGCGGACCAGCCCTCTCCTGGCGGTCCCTACCAAGCCGGCCGAGAAGATCCCCCGCTGGGAGAACAAGGAGCTCAGTGGCGCTGCCCTGGGGCCGATCCTGGCGAGGCTGGCAGAGCTGCGTGAGGCCGGGCTCATGGCAGGCATGATTGCAAAGGAATTCCTCCGTCGCTGCATCGCGCCCCTGCAGAAGCGCTTGCACCCGGTGTGGGAAATCACCGGGGCCGAAGACCGGATCCGGTTGGCACAGGAGTCCCTTTCGGCCGAAGCGGTGGCCGACGCTTGCGAGGTCCTATTTCCAGGGAAGGCAGAGGAGATGCCCTATGACGCACGCCCGGTGCACCGCTGGTCCAACAAGGATGAGCTGGTCGCGGCGATGCCCCAGTTTGACCAGTGGGGGCTGATCCGGGCGGATCTCGAGGAGCCTGAGGAGCTTCTCGAGGACTCTTTGGAGGCGGGGTCTCCGACTCCGGGGAGGAGGGCAGTGAGGAATCGTCCCCGCCACCCCCACCGTTCCCGCCGGCGCGTCACCGGCTTCAGCTGGGCGAGGACAAGGGCGGCAATGGGGATGCGTTCCGCGTTGTGCCGGCCAGACCCGAGTCGGCGAGGGATGGAGGAGATGGTGTCGTGGAGGTCGACGAGCCCGTCGTGGAGTGGGCGGTGGGGACCACTGTGGCCGCCGACTCCGCTGGGACTCGCGCCGCGCCCCCAGGTGACCGCCCAGGCGCGCTATGCGAAGGAGGCAGCAACAGCAGCGGTGCCATCAAGGAGCGGAAGAGGAGGCGCTGGAACCCCAAGGATGAGTAAGTCCCTCCGCCCCCTCCTACCGATCCTTGCTTCCTTGCTGTTGTGGCCCTGATGAGTTTTCGCCTGCGCAGGAGCCCCGAGCGGGCCGCCGAGGAGAAGGAGAAGACCAAGAGGAAGAAGACCGAGGTCGAGGGGCCCTCCCCTCCTCCGAAGACCGCCTCGCCTGCCGCGCCGGCGCACCTGGCGGCGAAACCAGCGGGAGGTATCGAGGAGGCCGAGCCGCGGCTTGAGAGCGGGGGCGAGGCCGCCGATGGCCGGGGAGCGCTCCCCCAGGAGCGCGTGGAGGTAACCCCCCGGAGTGAGGCGACGCCTCCGAGGCCTGCTACGGCGGTGCCTCCTGAGGCGGCCCCCGTCACCGGTGTCGAGATGGCGGGAAAGGGGGGCGAGACGCCGACCTCTTCCCAGCGCACCATGCCTGCTGCAGCGGAGGCCACTGCAGCCCTCGCGGGAACCGTCTCCGTGCCCGGGCGCCCGGTCCTCGAGGTGTCCAAGGCAACGCCAGAGTGCGGGGCGACACTGCTGGTGCCGGGGGTGGCCATCCCGGGCCCCCCACGCATGATGGCGAGCGCGACCCCTGCTGGGGGCGATAGCGCGGGGCTGCCGAAGGGGCTCGAGATCGTGCCCTCCCGTCCGATGACCCCCGCAGGCGACGAGGAGGCCTAGGTGAGTCGCGCCCTGGTGCTGGGGGAGGGCGGCACCGCACCCTGGGGCGGGGCCGTCAACAGCATCAGGGCGGCCCTCGAGGCCCTCGAAGGTGCGCTTAGGAAGGAAGTGGAGCTCTGCGCGGAGGAGCGGCGGAAGTTGGCGGATGGGTGGAGCCAGCTTCGGGAGGCGGCGAAGCTCGACTGCCAGCGGGACGAGGAGGCGCAGGCACGGCGTGAGCAGCTTGCCCAAGATGCCCAGGCGTCCCTCACGAAGGCTCTCGAAGATGCCCAGGAGGCCAAGCGGCGGCGGGAGGAGGCGGATGCTTACGAGAAGACACTCCAGGAGCAGGCTACTTCACGTGAGCGCCGGCTCAAGATGCGGGAGGAGGTCGCGGAGGCCCGCAAGGGCCAGCTCATGTCCCGCGAAGCCGAATTCCCGAAGGTCGAGGAGGAGGTCCTGAGGCGCCAGGAGACGGTCGCTACCCGCGAGGCGAACGCCAAGACCCGGGAACGCGAGCTCGCGACATCCGCATCCGTGCAGGAGGCAGAACGGGAGCGCCTGCTATCGAAGGAGCGTGAGCTGGCGGCCGCCCAGGCCACTCTCGACGAGCAGAGGAGCCTCGCGGCCAAGCGAGACGAGCTCCAGGCCGAGGTTGACGACCTCAAGGAGCAGCTACTGGATACGGATGCCACTGTCGAGGATGCGTGCCGCGACCTGCTGACCCAGGCGACCACGCGAGTCTTCAGCAACCTTCTCTGCCTCGACGGTGGCTTCGACCTCAGGCAAGTGGTGACCCCTGTTCCGACGGAGCTCCGCGAAGCCCTCGAGGAGGCTATGAGGGAGCACATGGCTGGCTTCGTCGGGCTGTACGCCTTTGAGCCTGAGGTCAGCAGCGGCGGTGGCAAGCCCCCTCGCGACGATGGCGAGAGCGGCAATGGCGGCGCCTGACGTGCCTTAATTCTCCTTGACCTGTTGCTGTAATAGGGTAGACGCGGCCCCGTGGGGGCATGAAAACATTTGCATGGCACTTTTGCTTTAAGCACTTAATGATTTATGCGTTTTCGTTTTCCTCTCGAGGCCTTCATTTTCCTTTTTACATTGCCTTCGTGCCCTGTGTCGCTGGGACCCAGCCCCCGAGGCGGACTACAACCGTCGCTGGTATGCCCAGAGCGTGCACTTGGCAAGGCCAGATGGTGTAGGGCTCTTAGGGCTGGTAGGAGTCCCTGAGGCGCGATGCTCAGGGTCCCCCCCTTGATGCGCAGGCGGCTCGTGCCAAGGAAATCAGGATGCCATGAGAGGGAAACGAAAGGGAGAAGACCCGAGGGGTGCTTTAGACTTATCTCCTTCGAGGCGCGCAGCTTGGGCGAGTCCTTCACAGGGCGCGGCTCGCGAGGTGCAGTCCCTCATGAGGCATTCGCCCGTAGGGCGCCACTCGCGAGGCCTCCCGAGGGGGGCTCCTGAGGCCTTCGGTATCCTGCACCAGGGAAACTGCCAAGTTTTCGCAAGTAGCGCAGTAGGGCACGCTTGCGAGGTCGCCTGTGGGTGTTATGCGAGGAGACAAGAGCACCAAGGACCTGGTGAGGTGACGTACATAGGAGCAGGCCCGCGAGCCAGAGCTCAGTCGCTTGTGTTTTTCAGTGCTGCTGGGACTGACCCGAGCACAGACACCATGCCCAGCCCCCGCTCGCATAATAGGCACGGGTGAGACCATGAGCGCACGCCCCTACTGGGGCACCCTCAGCTGCAAGTATACAGGGTTTTGGAGGAAATAAGCTTTACTGATGCATGAAGCAAGTTCATTACATAACAGAAAGATACATGCTGCCGTGTTCGACACGGGTCAGCTTGAGGATGTGACGGCTGAGGGCCCCTCAGGTAAGTAGGCCGCCAGCGCTGAGCATGGGGCATCCACCAGCGCTGAGCATGGGGCTTCCACGAGAGTGGGAAGGAGCTCTCACGTGCCGGAGGTAGCGCGGGTAGAGAGAGCCCCGGAGCGTGTACAGCTCCATGTCGCTCGTATCCGTGGGGCACGGATAGAACTTACTGAAAGCACATTTGCACCCTTGGTGGTTTTGGTAATTCATAACAACATATATCTCATTGAACTAATATCCATTCAAGTTAAATATTTCAGGATGTTCAATGATTGGCATGGCATGGACTAGAGATGTGGACCCCTCAAAATTCTAAGGACATGGATTGGCAAAAGCTCAAGACTCTACATTTTTGGTTTAGTGATCCAAGATCACATTGAGTCCATAGGAAAGCCAATACTATTAAAAGGGGATGAGGTATTGCTTAATGGTCTTTTTGCTCAAGTGCTTAGTGACAGTACTCCTAAACCCTCAACCACTTTCTCTATACAAATATGTCCAAAACCTACATTCCAACTCGGCCCCACCGAAATTTCCTATACGGAGCCACCGAGTTCATATGGACTTAGACACTGCCAAAAACCTAACAAATCAGATCCACCGATATGGATCTCGGTCCCACCGAGATGGCCTTGCCAACTCTCTGTAATCGTTTGCACTTACTTCGGTCCCACTGAGTTTTGCAAATCGCTCTCACCGAGATGGCTTGCCAACTCTCTGTTGCCTTATTGCTTCACTTCGGTCCTACCGAGTTGATGCAATCGGTGCCACCGAGACGAGGTTTGCCCTAACCATTGCACATTGGTCCATCCGAGTTGTTCCAGTCGGTCCCACCGATATTCCTAACGTTCATATCTTTTACACTGTTCGGTGCCACCGAGATTTCTGATCGGTGCCACCGAGTTGGGTCAAAAGTGTGTAACGGTTGGATCTTGTGTGGAGACTATATATACCCCTCCACCACTTCCTTCTTAGTAAGGAGAGCCATCAGAACATGCCTACACTTCCACCATACATTTTCTGAGAGAGAACCACCTACTCATGTGTTGAGATCAAGACATTCCAATCTAACCATTTGAACCTTGATTTCTAGCCTTTCCCAAGTTGCTTTCCACTCAAATCCTTCTTCCACCATAGCCAAATCTATGAGGAGTTGTTTGAGTGTTGGGGAGACTATCATTTGAAGCACAAGAGCAAGGAGTTCATCAACAACACACCGTCTATTACCTTTTGGAGACTGGTGTCTCCCAGATTGGTTAGGTGTCACTTGGGAGCCTCCGACATGATGTGGAGTTGAACCAAGGAGTTTGTAAGGGCAAGGAGATAGCCTACTTCGTGAAGATCTACCCCGAGTGAGGCTAGTCCTTCGTGGACGTAAGCCATGGTGGAATAGACAAGGTTGCTTCTTCGTGGACCCTTTGTGGGTGGAGCCCTCCGTGGACTCGCGCAGCCGTTACCCTCCGTGGGTTGAAGTCTCCATCAACGTGGACGTACGATAGCACCACCTATCGGAACCATGCCAAAAACCACCGTGTCTTCATTGCGTTTGAAATCTCCGATCCCCTCCTTTACTTACATATGCAATTGTTTACTTTCCGCTGCTACACTCTTAGAATTGCATGTGTAGGGTGATGCTTGACTTGTATACTTGCTAAAATCTGCCTACAACTAAAATTGGGAAAAGGTTAGGTTTTTATTTGGTCAAGTAGTCTAATCACCCCCCCCCCCTCTAGACATACTTTCGATCCTACAGGTGGTATCAGAGCCTTGGTCTCCATTGCCTTGGTTTCACAACCAAGGAGAGTATGGCGTCTAGTGAGGGTAATTATCATCGTAGAGGTCCATATTTTGATGGTACAAACTTTGCTAGTTGGAAACATAAGATGAAGATGCATATTCTTGGTCATAACCCTGCCGTTTGGGCTGTTGTTCGTGTTGGCTTGCAAGGTGATTTCTTTGAGGATGGCAAGGAATCGGATCGTGAAGCAACTCCAGAAGAATTGAAGATGTTGAAATACAATGCTCAAGCTTGTGACATTCTCTTCAACGGTTTGTGTCCCGAGGAATTCAACAAAATCAGCCGCCTCGAGAATGCAAAGGAAATTTGGGATACTTTGGTTGATATGCATGAGGGTACCGAGTCCGTCAAGGAATCTAAGTTGGACGTGCTTCAAAGTCAACTTGACAAGTTCAAGATGAAGGATGGTGAAGGAGTCGCAGAAATGTACTCTAGGCTTGCTCTCATCACAAATGAGATTGCCAGCTTAGGAGGAGAAGAGATGACTGACAAATTCATCATCAAGAAGATACTTAGAGCTTTGGATGGAAAATATGATACCGTTTGCACATTGATCCAAATGATGCCAAATTACAAAGATCTCAAGCCCACGGAAGTCATTGGAAGGATTGTTGCTCATGAAATGTCACTCAAGGACAAAGAGGAGCTACACAATAAATCAAGTGGTGCTTACAAAGCCTCAACCGATGCTCCAACAACTCCAAGTGACAAGCTAGTATCCAATGAAGAGATAAGCCTAATGGTGAAAAGATTCAACAAGTTCTACAAGAACAAAGGGAAAGAAAGAAGCTCAAGCTCAAGACACTATGAGAGAAGATCATCAAGTCGTGACCGTAATTGCTACAATTGTGGAAAACCCAGACACTATTCTAATGAGTGTACGGCTCCCTACAAGAAAAGAGACGAATCACCAACAGGAAGACATAGAAGAGATGAATCACCTCATAAGGAGAGAAGGAGTAGAGATGATCGTTATGAACGAAGACACTCTCGAAGAAGCAAGGATTCGGAGAGGAAGGACAAGTCATCAAAGAGCTACACAAGAACAAAACATCAAGCTCATGTTGGTGAATGGGTTTCTGGCTCCGACTCCGACAACCACTCCGAGAGAAGTTATCACTCCAACTCCGACTATAGTCAAGATGAAGGTGTTGCCGGACTTGCTCTTGTGTCATCCAACTCGCATGATCTATTTGACTCACCAAATGAAGGAATTGGAAGATGCTTCATGGCAAAAGTCCCCAAGGTATCACACCCCGAGTATCTTGATTTCAATAGTGATGAAGATGATTTGCTTGGTGATGATGATTTACTTATTGATAAGGCTAGTGATGTGAGCTATAATGAAAATGCTAGTAATCATGATAGTCAAGAGGAAACGAGTGACAATGCTATGAAGGAGATTGAGCGTCTAACTAAAGAACTAAATGCTCTTAAGTTAGCTCATGAAACAACTCAAGAGGATCATAGAGAACTTCTAAGAACTCATGAGAAGCTACGCTTCGAGAAGCTAAATTTAGAGCAAGAGCATGAGTTTCTTAAAGCTATCAATGACGATCTTCGAAAGAAGAGTTCTTCATATCTTGCCAAATGCTTACTCTTGTCTACCTTTATGCCACAAGTTAAACCTAAGCAAACTAGCAACAAGGGTAAAAAGGGTTCTACCTCTAGTAGTAACAATAACAATGCTAAATCCAATGTTGTTGCTTCTAGTAGTTCTATTGATTCCACTAATGATTCTCTTAGCCAAGTTACACTTGAGCAAGAAAATATTCTATTGAAAGGAATTATAGAAAAAGGTGTCTACAAGAGCCTTGCCGGGAGTAAGCAATTTGAGGAAATTGTACGCAAGCAAGGAAGGCACCGGAAGAACCAAGGTGCTGGTTTTGAACGAAAGTTCAATGCCAATGGAGTTGAGTGGGAAGAAGATCAATACCCCAAGACGAAGTTTGTTCCTCAACAAGAGAAGTATGATCCTACTTCCTTCAAGGGAACACAAGCTCAAGAAGATCTTCCACCACAAGACCACAAGCTAAAATGCAAGGACAAGCTTCAAGAAGAGATTGATTCATTTGAAGAAGCTCCTCAAGCCTTGGTCAAGTGGGTTCCCAAGACTTCATCAAGTTCTACTTCATCAAGTGCTACTACAACTCCAAGGATTCCCATCAAGTTGATGTGGGACCAAAAGAAGAAGAACTAGAGAGTTCTTGAGGGTGACTCCGCCAACAAACTTCACTCATATTCATTTTGGCAAGAACTTGTGCAATCAACTTCCACATCTTGCACTAGTTCATGGAGTCACAAACCCTCTTGTTGGTAAGGCAAGGAACAAGGTAGTCATTGCATTCATGGACATCATCATTTGTGTATTTCACTCTATGTCTATGGATATCCTTGTATGTTCCTTGTGTGGGACTAACCCATGTAGGTATTGAAAGCACAAAAATCCAAAGGATTGCTCCCAACTCTTGATGGTCTACATCAACATCGAGCATCCACATCTTCAACATCTACATGAAGTCATCATCGACAAAACCCAAGGTTAGTTCATCCCTCTTTGGGGGGATATCACATCTAGGGGGAGTTTTGCTCTAAACAATTGAGCTAATGCAACTCTAATGGTGTGAACACATCAATGCTTTATGTAAAAGTGGCAACCCCACTTGTGCTTCAACGATGAGTATAACCTATGATCAAATGTTCTCATTTGACTCCTATGTCAATATACTCATATATAGATGACCTAGTCATCGCCATTGCTTGATAGATGCTAGAATTGGTTGTGCATGTTTGACACATATTTCTTTTGCTATCTTATTGTTTGAGAATGTTGGTTTGCATGTTTTCTTCATTCGAGGACATCCATTTGTTGTTTTGATTGTCTTGGTTTTTTTGGCCAAGTGGATGTACAAGAATGCCTAAGTACCTTCTCTAGCTATCTATGCTTTCTTGTCTCAAATTCTATTCTTGCTACATCACAAAAATTGAACAAGTCGTTTTCGGACCCTCCGGGTGAGGAGCACTCAGAGCCACCGATTTGAAAGGCCTGAACCTCCAAAACCTTCTACATGATTTCGGCCGAACCAATTCACTCAAACTCGGTCCAACCGAAATCATTTAGATTGATCTAGGTTTCCATCTCGGTGTCACCGAATTGAACCATTTCGAGGCCACCGATGTGCTAAACTGCTTGCAGTTACACATATCGGTGCCACCAAGTTGTACAACTCGGAGCCACCGACAGCACACGGGTATATATACTCCGCGGGCCCGAACGGTTGAAATTTCTCAAAGCCCCTCGTTCCCGCACCCCGTTGCTGCCGTCGCCCAGGTCTCCGAATTGTCGCCTTTGTCTCCAGCGCGCCTTCGCCGCCGGAATCCGTCACCGTCAACGGCAAACTGCTTCGCCGTTGCCGCCGTAGAGGATCTCCACCAAGTTAGGGTGAGATTCGCCCCCCTTCGTGCTCTAAATTCGGATTCAATGCACGAATGGATAGCCATTATTCTTGCCACGGATTGAGACATTCCTTTACACTGCAAATTCCATAGATTAGATTCGAGTAAAAAATTTAGGTTTAAGTTTCCGCCGAATGCATCTCAGACCGACCGGTTAGAGATTTTTGGAGTCACCGATTTGGCCCCAGGCCATTGCACTAGTACGTCTCAGTGCCACCGAGTTGTACGAATCGGTTAGACCGGAAGTAAAATCTCTGTGAAACCCTGGCATCTCGGAGTCACCGAACCCCATCTCGGTCTGACCGAAATGGAGTGTAAGGTTTCTGTTGGGTGCTTCAGTATCACCGAGATGATCAACTCGGTCCATCCAAAATGCCTTCTGTGAAAACTTGAAACTAAGATTTGAACTCAATTTTCATGAAAAACATCTGCTTTTTGTGATGACTCATCTACTCTGCCCATACCCATCTATTCATAGGGTCAGCTTTGCAAGATGTCTGATGCCAGCGATAGCCAGAACATGTCAGAGCAGCACACAGATCTCAGCTCAGGCTCTAGTCCTGCAGAAAGCCTTTATGAGGGAGAGAGAAGCTCTCCAGATCTTCCAAAGGCTGCAATAAGGACCAGGAAGAAGAGAACCTCAGATGATGAGGATGAGGACTTTGTGGCAAGTGAGGCCACAACAAAGAAGAGGATGGTGGTTGCTAAGGAGTATGGCAAAGCAGCTAGCTCAAAACCTGCTGCCAAGGACAAATCTACTGTAAAGAAAGTTCCCAAGAGAACCATGACATTCACATTTGAGGAGCCAAGTGACACAGAAACAGCTGCTATAGGGAAGAAGAAGAAGAGGGCTAGGAAGACAACTGCTCAGGTTGTGGGCAAACCCTCCATGAGGACTGATGAGGAGGAGGAGGAGGAGCCAGCAGCCGATGCATCTCCTGCAAAGTCTCAGAAACTTATGTCAGATGCTATGAGGACTGCTGCCCCCACCAAGTCCAAGCCCAAAGCCCCAGCACCCAAGAGGTCAACTAGAAACATCCCAGCAACTGAGAAGAACAAGGCCCCAGTGCCTGAAGCTGATGTTGATGAGGAGCCACTTCAGAAAATTGTAGCCCAAGATTCCAGATCATGACAATGCACACCCCGTTGCTGAAAATATGATGCTCAGGAAGGATAAAGGACTGCATCAGTGGAGATTGTCAGATCCTTATGCTGCTAGAAGAAGAACTGCTTGTGATTACCGCTTCCAGACCAGAGAACAACAAAACTTCTATGAGACTGTACTGCTTGATAAGAAGCCAATCGTCAGTGACATGAGATGGGTGGATTGGAAGTACATCGATGCAAATGAGGACTACTTCCCCCATGTTCATGAGAGTTTCAGGATAGCTGGTGTTGATGAATTTGGTGGACAGAAGCTTACAAAGTGGAATGATGAGATGATCATGCAATTCTACTCCACAGCTCATTTCTATCCAGATGGCAGGATTGTGTGGATGACTGAGGGATCCAGATACCAGTCAACCATCTCTGAGTGGGCTACTCTTCTTGGTGCTCCAGAAGAAGAAGATGATGACATTGACATTTATGCCAAGTTCAAGATGGACCACAACTCCATGGCCAATATGTATACATCTATTCCAAAGAAGGACATCGAGACACACAAGCTAGGGTCAATGAATCACCTGCTACCTGGTTTGGCCACTACAAACACTATCCTGAGGTACACTCTGTTGCCCAAGTCAGGGGATGATAAGATGATACGTGGCCACTCCATCAACTTGCTGGACCTCTTTGATACACCTTAGAAGTTCAAGGTGATGAGCTTGATTGTTGAAACCATCAAGAGGACAGCTGCTGATTAGAAGAGATCTTGTGGATATGCTCCGCACATTCAGATGCTCATCAACTCCAAGGTTGCAACGAGCACTTATCTACTTGATCGTGATCATCTCCCACTGCGTCCAGAGTTTGAGGACAATGTTATAGTGATGGACCCTTCGCATCCTACCTCTGCTCAAGCACAAGAGAAGATCCGAGCAGCCGCAGAAGCAAAAGCAGCCAAGGAGGCATCTGCTCCCAATGCACCCATTGCCAACCTAAAGTCTAAGAGTGACCAGATGACTTATCTGCCAGAAGCCACCCTGAGGATTGAGCGAAGTCTGGCCAACCTCACCCAGAACCAGGCTAGCTTAGAGCGGATAGACGAGACAAAGATTAATGATCTAGATGTCAAGATCACAGAGGTTCAGACATGATGTGGCCAAGGCCGCCACTTCAGATGACAGTGGAGATGACAGACCCACTACCGAGAGATTCCAGTCAGTGCCCAGGGCAGCCAGGTCTGCTGCAGTACCAGTTGTGGATCCGAGGACCACAGTCTTTGCACCTATTGCTGCTGCTACAGTGCCACCTCCAGTGTCTACTCCACCATCCCAGCAGACATCAGTTGAAACCTTCGCGGATGCACTTCTCTCAATGCCGTCTACGCACACCGGAGCCACCAACCGGAGTTCACCTTCAGGAGCTGCTGAGGATTGTGCCTAGAGAGCCGCATAGTCCTATACCTATTCGAACTTTTTGGTACTTGTTGCCAAAGGGGGAGAATTTGTATAGATCATAGGCTTCGAGAGAGAGTGTTTTGCTTGTTGGTTTTTTTCTCGAGTTCTTTTGCTACTATTTGCTTTATGCTACTTTGGTTTGATGTGTGCTTGATACTATGTGTGTGAGACACTTTGATCGTTATGTCTGTGAGATACCACGTGTGTGATTGATCATACTATGCTTACATGCTTATATTTATCATTATCTTGTATGATCATTCACTTGTGCTTTGGTGATGCGTGCCTACCATTCCATTCATATCGTTTTGCGCGCTCCACCAAGTTGTCTGTGACATGGAAGAGTGACCCATGATCCTAATCGATTGTGCATTTGCATTCAAACGCAAATTCTTAATAATGCACAAATTTAGGGGGAGCACTTGCTTATCACATACTTCTCAAAGCGACGATGTATTTCATTCATTTAATCATTTGTCGAAGCTTTGATCTATATGTTGTCATCAATTACCAAAAAGGGGGAGATTGAAAGCACATTTGCTCCCTTGGTGGTTTTGGTAATTCATAACAACATATATCTCATTGAACTAATATCCATTCAAGTTAAAGATTTCAGGATGTTCAATGATTGACATGGCATGGACTAGAGATGTGGACCCCTCAAAATGCTAAGGACATGGATTGGCAAAAGGTCAAGACTCTACATTTTTGGTTTAGTGATCCAAGATCACATTGAGTCCATAGGAAAGCCAATACTATTAAAAGGGGATGAGGTGTTGCTTAATGGTCTTTTTGCTCAAGTGCTTAGTGACAGTACTCCTAAATCCTCAACCACTTTCTCTATCCAAATATGTCCAAAACCTACATTCCAACTCGGCCCCACCGAAATTTCCTATCCGGAGCCACCGAGTTCATCTGGACTTAGCCACTGCCAAAACCCTAACAAATCGGATCCACCGATATGGATCTTGGTCCCACCGAGATGGCCTTGCCAACTCTCTGTAATCGTTTGCACT
This sequence comes from Elymus sibiricus, assembly GCA_039707655.1. Classification (NCBI taxonomy): domain Eukaryota; kingdom Viridiplantae; phylum Streptophyta; class Magnoliopsida; order Poales; family Poaceae; genus Elymus; species Elymus sibiricus. The sequence goes on from CM077670.1 coordinate 209,457,410, forward strand.
TACTTCGGTCCCACCGAGTTTTGCAAATCGGTCTCATCGAGATGGCTTGCCAACTCTCTGTTGCCTTATTGCTTCACTTCGGTCCTACCGAGTTGATGCAATCGGTGCCACCGAGACGAGGTTTTCCCTAACCATTACACAACGGTCCATCTGAGTTGTTCCAGTCGGTCCCACCGAGATTCCTAACGTTCATATCTTTTACACTGTTCGATGCCACCAAGATTTCTGATCGGTGCCACCGAGTTGGGTCAAAAGTGTGTAACGGTAGGATCTTGTGTGGAGGCTATATATACCCCCTCCACCACTTCCTTCTCAGTAAGGAGAGCCATCAGAACGTGCCTACACTTCCACCATACATTTTCTGAGAGAGAACCACCTACTCATGTGTTGAGATCAAGACATTCCAATCCAACCATTTGAACCTTGATTTCTAGCCTTTCCCAAGTTGCTTTCCACTCAAATCCTTCTTCCACCATAGCCAAATCTGTGAGGAGTTGTTTGAGTGTTGGGGAGACTATCATTTGAAGCACAAGAGCAAGGAGTTCATCAACAACACACCATCTATTACCTTTTGGAGACTGGTGTCTCCCAGATGGCAACGAACTGCTTGCACAGGTCCTCCCATGAAGAGATGGATGCCTCGGGGAGGTTCGTGAGCCATGAGCACGCAGCGTCCTTGAGGGCCATGGGGAACCTGTTTGCCATGACCCGGTCGTCCCCCCTCGCGGCCTGGATGCTGATGGTGTAGAGCAGGAGGAACTCCGTAGGGTCGGCACTGCCGTCGTAGCGCGAAGGGAGCTCTGGCTTTAACTTGTCGGGCCACACCACGTGGCACAGCTCAAGGGCGAGGGCCAGGTAGCCCCCGTTGGTGACGGCGCCATTGTCGAGGGCCGCGCGGTTCTGGCGCCCAGCCATGGCGACGTCGTGGAGGACGCGGTCCTGGCAGTTGCGTGCCTTCTCGAGGACCACGCGCGCGTCCGGGGGCGCACGCCGGATGATCTGGCAGCTGTCACCATCATCGTCCAGCGCGAGCGAGCCGCGGGACAGCTCTGGGGCGCGCGCTGCGGGGCGGTGCTCGGCCACGTTGCGGTCCGGAGGAGGAGGAGGCGCGTCGCGCCCGGCCCGGTCGGCGCGGGACGGCGGAGCAGACAAGGATCGGGAGGGCGCCTGGCCATCGCGTGCAGCGTCGACGAGCTCGGTGATGTGCCCGAGCCAAGCATCGTAGCCGTCCTCGGTGGGACAATAGCGCAGCAGCTCCTACGCCCTGAGTAGCGCGGCGTGCGGAGTGGGAGGGTCATGACATGCGAGCGAGGAGGTGGTGGCAGAGCGGCCGTGCGCCTGCTCATTCACCGATGGGTGGGCGGAGGAGGCCACCCGCTCCCCAACAGGCTCGGTGGCGGCGCGAGGGTGCCGCCCAGGGGCACCTCGGGCGGCGGGTGCCGCGTGGACCCTGGCGGCGGCTCGGCGCGCAGCGCATTCTCGGCGAGCGACGGCGTCGTCCATGTTGATGCTGTCGTCGAGGTCGAAGGCGCAAAGATGGAAAGTCCCCCTACCTGGCGCGACAAATGATGGAGTCAAGGATCTGCGTCCAAGAAACTTCTCCAAGAACTAAGGTTCAAACTCTGGGGGCCTTTGCTTGGCGACCTACGACCCGACGGCAACTACGGCGGAATCACGACGGGCTCGCTGGCTCTCACCGGACACGAAGGGGACGCGCGAGCTACCCAGGTTCGGGCCACCGTGTGGTGTAATACCCTACTCCTCCTTTGTTGGATTGCCCTGTAATGGAGAGCTTGTGGCTCGAGGTACACGAGGTGTGGGGGAGAATGAATCGATCCCCTTACATGGAAGCGGCCCTGTCCCTTTTGTAGTGCCTTGGTCCTCTTCCCCGAAAATATGAGAGGGAAAGGGTGGCCACAGGGCGGCAATTCAGAGGGGGACAGGTGCACAGGCTTATCCTGACTAAAGGCGGTCTCCGCCTGGCAAAGTAGTCTTTCTGACGTGCCGGTGGGCTTGGCGATGACCTCCGTCCTGGCGCGTCGATTCGTCCTGATCTTCTTTTACCAAAGAGGAAATGCTTTGGGACTCGCCTTGGGGGAGGCAGACGCCGCTGCTCCCCTATCACCAGAATAGAAACTAGGCTCGGTCATGCACCGCCGTCCTTATCCTGACAGTGGGACGTCACCCATGTGCTAGGCGCAGAGCCCCGCGGCTGGCGCCGTACGACCTGCTTCATGAGGAGGCCTCAAGAGGGGAGCCTCGCGAGGCAACCCGGTGCTTGGCGGCCTCGGCAGGGCTCGGCCTGGCGGCGATGGGAGCCTCGTGAGGCTCGCCCCTCGTGAGGCGGCTTCCTCCGGAGCGGCCGAGGCAGGGCCACTCTCACAGGCCGGCCCAAGCGCTATCCTCTAGGCCAGAGGCAGACAGGCCGTGGTACCCTGGTTCCCACTGGGCCCACAGAAGGCGTCAAGGGATAGACCTCTTGACGGCGCCCTCGACTCCCAGGCCGTCACCAAGACTTTCACCGGCAAGGGGCAGCCCTCCCCCAGAGGAGCCCCAAGAAAGACTCATCCGTGCAGAGGCCCCCTCCGGCAATCGATGTTGCCGGGGACCAGGCGCCGGCAACCGAGGTTGCCGGAGGAAGAACGGCATCCCCCCATGTGCTCGTCAAGGTAATCTTCTTTCCAAGTATACTTGACTCTTTCTAATGCTTCTTCTTTTTGTTTTCTTGAACTTGATCTGAAACTTGAATTTTTCTTCCCTCCGCTCCTTCTTCACCCTATAGAGCCAACTCCTCCGGAGGAGGAGGAGGCATCCGCAGAGAAACATGCTAAGAGTGCTGCCGATGAGGCCGCCAGGATTTCCGGCACGCAGGCCGCCGCGTCTGCCGCCGAGGAGGCCAGGAAAACTCCTGAAGAAACATCCAGCCCCTTGGTGGCATATCTGGGCTTGCCATTACGGATGCTGAGATGGGAGAGGCCGGTACCGACAAGTCAAGTGTTGTCTCTCATCCTAGTGCATCCGAGGCGCAGGCCCTGATCAGCCTCCCGGAGTCTGTTCGTCTACAGCAGGAGTCTGAGGCCCCTAGCTCATTTGGTGCTGGGGAGCCTACTTTTGACGAAGCCATCGCGGAGATCTTGGCGCCCCTCTCCAGCAGTGTCGCAGCATCAGATGGTTCTGACGACAATGCCGCGGATCTTTCCTTCCTGACGATGATGGCTAGTGGCCTCAAGGATGTGCAAGACCGCTACGGCAGGCGCTGGGACGAACTGCATGCCCAACGGCAAACCGTAGGGCAGGCTGAGCAGAAACTATGGAAAAAAGCAGAAGAAATATGTGTGTGGCACAACGGCAAATTTCATGGCCTCAGGAGGCAAGAAGAGAAGCTTGACGCTGCCAAGGAAAAGGCAACGACTCTGGACGGCAGGTTAGCAGAGCGCGAAGCGCAGCTTGCCGCTAAAGAAAGGGACCTTGCCGTCCAAGAAGAGGCTCTTGCCGCCAAGCAATGCGGCAAGGAGGAGGAGATCCAGACTCTGCTTGCGTAGCGGACCCAAGAGCTAGAGGAGGGCCATAACCATGCCATCGAGACTCTAACCCAGGCTCATGCCACAAGGCTCTCGGGGGCCGTCAAAGTCGCGGAAGGCGCTGAGGCCGCCAAGGCAGAGTTGGAGTCCAAAGTGTCGAAGCTTGAAGAAGATCTCGTTAACAAAACCCAAGAGTTCTCGACCGTCAACAACTCCTTGGCAGACCTTAATTCAAAGCTCGCAACTCTGGAGAAGGACCTGGAGGTTGGCAGGGAAAAAGAGAGGGAGCTGCTGGAGAGCTGGGAAAAAGATAAGGCTGAGCGTGCCAATGCTGCGAACTCTTTCGAGGAGCACAGGAAAGCCGTGGATCTGTGGACTGGTCACGTTGTTGATGTTGCCGAGCGTCTCGCTGCTCAGGTGAGTGTCATGGACAAGGGGGAACATCGCTTCGCAATTGGCAAGCATGACTCCAGAAGCGCCAACCTCTCCCTCTTCTACGACGGACTCCTCGAGATATTGAAGAAACATCAGGAGAAGAGATCCGCCAACTTTGCTAACTAGTCTCGGAACTTTTGCATCGAGGTCGTCTCCAAGATGCTCGTCAAGATTATCTGCCGGAATCCTGACGTCGACGTCTCCAAGGACTTCAAGACCTTGTCGCCGGGGACAGACACCACAGCTGCTGAAAGGGCCATCGTTCCCCTTATCGACAAGATCAATCAGATCCCGAGGACTGAGGGTGATCGCAGGGATTAGCCTCCCTTGTCGTTCTTTGTTGCAGATGTAGTTTATGCATAAGACAAATTTATCTTAGGTCAGACTGCACTTGGCTTTGATGTATTATAACTTGCGTTTAAGATGGATGTATGTGCGCCGTTCTCCTTATTCCGTTCTGTCTTTGCATGATTTTTGTACCCTACGCTAGCTGGAAGCTTGCCGGTGCGCACACCCTTGCCGTGAGTGCTTGAGGAGCAGGTCCTTAGCAGCTTTCCGGAAGTGTCGCTGCCGGCAAGGTCACGCTTGACGGTCACAACGCGGCTGCTTAGGTTGTTAGGCGGACTTGAAGCAAAGTAAGAGCACAGTCGATCACGACAAGGTTCCTTAGCGTGCAGGTTTCTCATACAAAGGCCAAAGTCGTTCAAGGAGAGTCGTAACTACAACAAAGAATTTATTTCAAAGTTTTGCAACTTAGCTCATTCCTTGCTGTACTTCTTGCCGTAGGGTGATATCTTGAACGCGTCCTTTGGTATCCATACCGTCACTCCCCCCGGGAAACTTGTACGCGAGGAATCCTTCCTTCCTTTAAGAAAAAGAAAGAAAAGAAAAGAGGAGGCTGGAACCTCGGCGGTTCGTTAATCACCTTATGCAAGGGGAAATGTAACACAAGACTGCCTGCAACACATAAATATATATGTACTTGACAAAGAATTGTGAAGCATCTAACTTTTATTTATTTTACACGGGATCTGCGCCCGGCTTTGTACAAAGGATTACATGTCTTGACGGCAAACTTGTACAAAAGAGGTTGCCGGGCAGCCCGGCAACCGCGCCTTACGGGTAAAACTTACGAAGATGCTCAATATTTCATGAGTTTAGCACCGGAGTACCATCTTCGGTCTCTAGGTGGACTGTGCCAGGCCTAGTGACTTGTATTATCCGGTAAGGGCCTTCCCACTTCGGCGTTAACTTGTTTTTTATCCTTCGTGGATCGAATCTGACGAGGAACAAGGTCGCCTTTCTCAAGGTCCCTGGCATTCACTTTGCGGCTAAGGCAGCGGCGCAAAGCTTGCTGGCACCGTGCGGCACGGGCAGCAGCCTGGAAATGATCTTCCTCAAGGAGCGCGGCATTGTCATGCCACAGCTCATCTTGGTCCTCCTCATTGGAGGCCAGGACTCGAGGTGACCCGTATTTGAGTTCCGTGGGGAGTATTGCTTCTGCACCAAGGCTTGCTTCCTGACCTTCTGCTTGAGGGGTCTCGCATGAGGGCAGATAGCAAGGTGGTGCTCAGTTGCCCTCCTAAAAATTTCAGGGACATCAGGTGCTTGCCGGGCAAGCACACTGGCATTCACCCGTAGGAAGGCAACGAGCTCGACTCCCTATTTGTTGCCAAGAGTGGCACTTTCAGAAAAAGTGCCACTCGTCCCATCCAAACTTGTTTGGTCGTGGATGCGGAAGCCTTGGCTCTCTTGCTCTTGCTGGTAGAGCTCTCTGGTACGTCCTCGACATGCATGTTGCACTCCGAAGTGTGCTTCCCGGAGTCCTTCCCAGAGGTCTTGCCGGTCTTCTTCTTCGTTCCTTCCCTGGGAGCTTTGACGGCAGGGGCAAGCGCCTCGATGGCAGCTGCTGCCGCCGCCTCCCGGTCGAGCTTGTCGGTACAGATGATCACATCCTTGTGGTTTTACTTGATGGTGAGGACCCCCATTGGCCCCGGCATCTTGATGACGTTATACGCATAGTGCAACGCGGCCATAAACTTTGCCAGGGCTGGGCGGCCCAGAATCCCATTGTACGGAAGCGACATCTTGATGACGTCGAAGTTAATCTTCCCCGTCCGATAGTTGAGCTCGCTGCCGAACGTGGCCGGCAACGTGACTTGGCCCTTCGGCTTGTTCCTCCCAGGACTGATCCCTTGGAAACTGCCCGTCTCCTCGAGATCCATGTTGGGGATATGCAGCCTCTTGATCACATCTGGGGAGATCAGGTTCAAGCCCGCCCCACCGTCAACCAGCATCTTTGTCACCTTGAGGTTGCGAATTGTTGGTGAAACCAACAACGGCAAACACCCGACCACAGTGGTGCGATCAGGGTGGTCCTCGGCGTTAAAGACAATGGGCGAGTGCGACCACTTGAGTGGCTTCTGTGCCTCCATCACCGGCTCTGCTGCATTGACTTCGCAGATCCACTTCTTTAGTTGCCGGTGCGAGGAGTGCAAAGATGTGCCTCCTTCAACACACATGGCATCCACTGCATTTTGGAACTCCTTGCCGGACCCGCTTCCGTCCCCATCACTATCATCCTCTTCTTGCTGGCCCTGAGCAGCCTTCTATTTTGGCTGCTTGGCCTTGCCGCGGCGGCCTCCGCGGCCACCATGGTCTTGCTTGCCGGACCCACCAGCACCATCTTGGGCCTTCTCCTTGTCTCGCTTCTCGTACTCTTGCTTCTGCTTTTCGGCAAGTTGCTCTACTTGCCAGCATTGTTGGAGATCATGGCCCTTGGTGCGGTGGATCTTGCAGTACGGCCTGCCGGGTTTGCCAGCCTTCTCGCCTGCCGCAGCTTCCCGGCAAGCATCGCACCCGGCAACCTCCTTGCCGGGGATGTCTGCCTTCGGCTTCTTGGTGGCGTTGGTGTCGCCGGAGCTCTCGACGGCCAGTACAGTCTTGTTCTTGGGCTTTCTGTTGCGCTTCATATTCTTTTTCTGTGGGGTTGATGCATTATTGTCCTCGGAATCGACGTCTGCACCCGCATCTTCCCTGGGGAGTCGCCTCCCTTCCTCAGCACGTGCACACCTATCCGCCAAGGCGTACAAATCGTTGATGGTCTTGACCTGCTCGACATTCATCTTTGACCACATCCTGCGGTTGAGCACATTCGTGTGGAATGCGGCAACAACAGCTGCGGGATGGATGTTGGGGATGTTGTGGTGCACATGGCTGAACCGTTGTATGTATTTGCGGAGGTTCTCTCCATCCCTTTGGGGGATCACCTGCAAATCGCTAGGCTGACCCGGGTGCTTGTGGCCACCCTGGTAAGCGCCAACGAAATGATGGTACAGATCCTCCCAAGAAGAGATGGAGCCCTCGGGCAGGTTCATCAACCACGACCTGACATTGGGCCAAAGCGCCAACGGGAAGTACTTGGCGAGCACTTTCTCGTCCCGTCCCCCGGCAGCCTCCGCCGCAATGGTGTAGATGCCAAGGAACTCAGCTGGGTTGAGCATGCCGTCGTACTTGTCCGGCAGCTCCGGCTTGAAGGCTCGGGTGGACGGCCAGCGAACCTGCCGCAGCTCACGAGTAAACGCTGGGCACCCCACATCGTAGGGCAAGTACCCAGTGGCTACCGGAGCGAGCACGTTCACTGCCGGCCTGGCACGGTCGTTAGATTGATGACGTGCTTCCCGACGCCGCTCGATCTTCGTGCGGGTGTCTTCGTCGCACCACTCGTGGAGCACTTGGCGCTGATCTTGGCGGCACCGCGGATCTGACGAAGCCATAGACAACACGTCATGGTCGTCTGACCGGTGGGCCGGCCACTGTAATGGTGGGGGGTGCTGAGGCGACTGCACCGTTTGCGCGGCGTCTCTGGCAAGGTAGCCGGATGGTCCCGCCAACATGGTGGGTGGTCGCCGCGAGGGCCCCACGTCTTGTGTTTTGCCGGGATCAGCAAAACTGATGAGACTCTGAATGGTGGCTCTCCATTCGTCCATCTTGTCTAGGCTTGGCGGGAAGTTCAAAAGTATTTGAACCCGCGCCATGGCCTCCGCCGCCGTGGTCGGCATGGCTGGGAGCACAGAATGAGGCATCGCTCGACTCCTGCCAGAGCCAGAAGGAGCTTCGTTACATCCGTGCTGCCGCGGCTCATGCTCGCCAACAGGCAGACGTGGTGGTGGCGGTGGCGCTCCGTGAGCAATCGGAAGTTGCTGCACGGGGATCCCGCCTTGCGGTCGTCTGGAACCGCCAGCAACGTGGGGGAGCGTGTCGTGCCCATCTTGCGATGGTCGCGACGTACGCCTCCCCGCGCCATTGTTGGACATCGCCGCTATGTTCTGGGACATTCTGGCGGCTGGGTTGGGGGTCACAGCAATATGAACTATATTACTATGATGACTGCGCTCACGAGAAGGTCTTGGAAGTTGACCGGCTGCGACGTCGTCGGTCCTGTGGCTAGGCTCAGCATCGTGGCGGGGCTGTTGGGCACCCACACCACTTCCGCCTCCTGCGCCGCCCGTCTCAACCGTAGCGCCTGCGGCGGCTACGCCGCCTGCGCCGCCTGGGAAGGTGGCTTGGACGCGGTAGGAGGCTTCGTGGCTCCACTCTTCTTCTTCGGCGTCATTGATGAAGATGATGAAGTTGGTGCTCACACTACCAAAGAACTGATTTGTGACACACAATCCCCCTGCCTGGCGTGCCAAAGATGTCGTGGGAAACGACTATCTATGGGACCGAACGGGTCCCTTTGCGATTCGGCTCAGGGGACGTGCATGGGACAAAGAGCAGGTTTTCAGTAAGAGTAAGAAATCGCGGGGGATTTATCCAGGTTCGGGCTACTATGAGCGTAAAACCCTACTCCTGCTCTGTGGTTGTTCGTATATGAACTCTGGTTACAGGGAGCGCAGTTTTCCGGCAAGGTGCTCGGGAAAATGCAGCTACGGCGTGTAATTGAGCTGGGTGTCAACCGTTCTACTTGTAGCCGTGGGCCTCCTTTTATAGGCCAAGGGGTTACCACAATGGCTAATACGGTCATTACAGAGTATGAACAGTGACTTGCACCATCATCATGTCTATCTTCCAATGGGGTAAGATAAACGCATTTAATGCACCGTTAGGTGCTACGTTGGGGAGGCGAGGCCTTGGGCAAAAGATCTGTACCACCGGTCCTGGCGCCCTCCTGTAATCTCGACACGTCCCAGGGACGGGTGTCATTAAAGTTAATCTTGGCGTGGCGTGCTGACATGTGCCTTGGCTGGCTGTGTTGACTGCCTGCCCGCTCGACACCTAGCCTACGAGCCTATCTGGTCGATGGTGAGGTGGAGCGGTAACGAGACAGAACAAGCCTACCGGCACAGGGCTTGTCTGGCCTTTCTTGCCGGCAAGGGAGCTTGCCGGCAATCATAGCCTTGGTCTTCACCTTGTCGGGACGGAGCTTGCCGCCAAGGACAGCGTCGATCTTCAGTACTTAGAATAGTACTCCTCGATGACCTGCCTTGAGGTCTTCTTCACGGTCTTGGTGTTGAGTCTTGGGTCGTAGTTATCCTCTGTCAAGCCCTTGCCGAACGGGAGGCTACAACCACCTGTGCACAAGTCTGGGTACGAGGGCACCCATGTCTTAGTACACCGATAGTGCCAATCCGAAATTGGTCTTAAAATTAATTTGTGCTTCCGTCGTGCTTTGACATGATACATCCGATCTCCAAATTTCAAGCGGGTCAGCCTTCGGCTTCAACCTCCTATCCCGAAGGCGGAGTGCTTCTCAGGCTAGTATAGTGAACTAAACTCGAGCGGCTTTAGAGAGAAACCAGGCTATGCGGCTATTGACCACACACTCGCATTGGAAAAAGGAGTAGTAGAAAAAGACTTTGCAACGACTAAGAAGAAAACACTTAGTATAAACGTTTATTTAACATAAACATGATGCTTTGTTGAACCGAGCAAAAATAAAAAATTTAAAAGGAAATTGAGCATGAAAGCGACTTAGCTGGTTAATGTGCTCGGTGTTGATGATGCGGTCCAGGCTTGTGGTGGGACGAAGACGCCAATTGATCTCTGACAGATCCGATGTGGTGCGTAGTTCTCGGCCTGGCCGAGGTCCCAGCCCCCAAGCCCGTCCCGAGGTTACCGAGCGAGGAGCTCGACTTGATGAAGTGATGATGCAGCATGGTCGATGTTCCGAGGCGAAGCCCCCGGTCCAGCTGCTGTGATGAACTTGGTCAGTGTGGTGATGATGAAGCCCCTGGATTATGTCGATGAAGCGGTGGCGAAGCCCCCGGACTAGCCGAGGTAACGGAGCAGGTCGGTAAAGTGACGTCGGAGCACCCATGCCAGTCGAGGTGTCGAAGCAGGTCGGCGTGATGGTCATCGGCTTGAAGAAGCGACGGCGCAATGATGCTTACGTAGGTCAGAATTTGTGACGCGGTCAATGCCAACTTGATAAAGTGACCGCGCGGCGATGCTGGCGCACCCGACCTGTGCAATCCATAGGGCGGCGATGTGGTTTTGGCGATTACTTGGCCTTTGCGATGCCGAACTTTTGGTCGGCTCACCGAGGATGATGAGCCGAGGTGGTTGTCGTCGGCTTCATGAAGTGACAGCATAGTCGATACTGTCGCAGGTCGACAGCCATGGAGCAACGTGATCGGGTTGGTTTAATACCGGCGCGATAGTGAATATTACCTCGAAAAAGGCTTAAAAGTGATGGCATGTGTTTGAGAACAAAACACAATACTCTAGAAAAAATTTCCTTGAAAAAGGACGTCCGAAGTCCCGTTCATAAAAAAGATGAACTCGGGTCGGATTCGTTTTCACGCGGAAAACAGATCCAAAAATTGATGCACTCCTCGGACTCGTCCTGGAGTTTGAATGGTCAGATCGAGCTGAAATTTTCAGGGGTTGTTGCAATAGGAGTTCCGCAGCCGATGAATGGTTGGATCTTCCAAAGGATGTCCGAGCTAGAAGCTGGACTCCTCGCCCTAAACTCGTCCAGATTCCCGTCCAGATTCGACAGGGCACGGGTATATCCGAGATTACCGGAGATTCGTCCATCGGAACGTGATGAATATTTACAGGGTTGTTCTAGACACAATTCCTCAAAATCCCTTCAAAGCAATCGTCAAAACGACGCTCGAGGGGGCGGGGACGGCAAACACGAATCCGCTGTCCAGAAAAACTACATGGTCACCCGAGGGCAATGTTGACGTTGAGCCCCCGAGCTCCATGGATGATTCTCCCATGATCTTGATAGAGATCGGAGTTGATGTTGGTGAAAGTTTATCATGCCTCAAATCATGATGGAGGAGGTGCGATCCGCTAACTGGAGATTTGGGCGTATATATTACGCCTTGAAGGTCTTGATCGTTAACCGAAACTTCCATTGATCTTTTCTTCGATCACACAGTGGAACTTTCAATGAAAGCATCAATCTCGGTACTAAAACCGGCAGACCTCGGGGTAGGGGGTCCCGAGCTATGGATCTCAGATCTATGGTAAGAGTAGACGGAGGAGACAGTATTTTCCCAGGTTCGGGCCCTCTCGAAGAGGTAATACCCTGCGTCCTGCTTTGATTGTATTGATTATGATGTATCGAGTACAAGTTTGATCTACCTCGAGATCGTAAGTTGTGTTCTAACCCTAAGGCTAGGTGGTTGTAATTATGACCGTCTGGAATCTCATCTATCGACTAGCCTAGCCTCGGCTTATATAATGTACCGGAGGCCTAGGATAACAAGAGTCCTAGTCGGCTACGTTGGTGGAGAGGAGTCCTTGTCTTGATCATCAAGCCTTGTGGAATCTTCCTCGTATATGCCATGGGCTACCCAAAGTGGCCCATTAGTGAACCGCCATCGGGGCCCTCGGCCCGACCCACCTGGTCGAGAGACGACGTGGTGAGCTGCCCCTAGTCCAGGACACCGTCACCGGTGCTTTGGAGGAGATCAAAAGCACGAGATGATAATGGCCATATCATGTCGCATATTTGATTGCATGTGATGTTTATATCTTATGCATCTTATTTTGCTTAGGACGACAGTAGCATTATAAGATGATCCCTTCACTTAATTTCAAGATAAAATGTGTTCTCCCTAAGTATGCACGGTTGTGAAAGTTCATCGTTTCGAAGCACCTCGTGATGATCAGGTGTGATGGACTTTACGTTCGCATACAACGTGTGTAAGCTAGTTTTACACATGCGGAATACTTGGGTTAAACTTGATGAGCCTAGCATGTACAGACATGGCCTTGGAACACGGAGGACCGAAAGGTCGAACATAAGTCATATAGTAGATATGATCAACATGGAGATGTTCACCATTGATGTCTGCCCCATCTCACGTGATGATCGGACATGGGTTAGTTGATTTGGATCATGTAACACTTAGACAACTTGAGGGATGTTGATTTAAGTGGGAGTTCACTAGTAATTTGATTAACTTAACCAATTATAATGAACATAGTCTAATTGTCTTTGCAAATTAATGTTGTAGATCAATGGCTCGCGCTGTAGCACCCCTGAATTTTAATGCGTTCCTAGAGAAAGCTAAGTTGAAAGATGATGGAAGCAACTATGCGGACTGGGTCTGTAATCTGAGGATTATCTTCACTGCTGCACAAAAGGCTTATGTCCTTGATGCACCGCTTGGTGAAGCACCCCCTCCAGCGTTGTCTGTAGATGTTGTGAATGTCTGGCAAGCACATTCTGATGACTACTCGATAGTTCAGTGCGCCATGCTTTACGGCTTAGAACTGGGGCTCCAAAGACGTTTTGAGCACCACGGAGCATATGAGATATTCCAGGAGCAGAAATTGGTATTTCAGGCTCACTCCCGGGTCAAGAGGTATGAAGCCTCCGACAAGTTCTTTAGCTGCAAGATGGAGGAGAACAGCTCCGTTAGTGAGCACGTACTCAAGATGTCTGGGTACTTCAACCGCTTGAACCAGTTGGGAGTTAATCTTCCGGATGAAGTAGCGATTGACAGAGTTCTCCAGTCACTGCCACCGAGCTACAACAGCGTTGTGATGAACTATAATATGCAAGGGATGGAAAAGACGATCCCTGAGCTCTTCGCGATGCTTAAGGCCGCGGAAGTAGAAATCAAGAAAAGAGCATCAAGTGTTGATGGTCAACAAGACCACCAGTGTAACGCCCAATATGAAGCTCTATCGCAATCTCGTGATGAAGTCGAGACTGTGACAGAACCCCATTTTGGATCGCATAGCAAGGTGGTTCTCAAATACATACAACCGAATGAACAAATGAGTGTACCAGATAAAGGCTTACACTCGCCACATACTATAGCATAATATATCATAATCATCATACAATCATCCAAATGAAAGACAGGGTCCGACTACGGACGAAAACAAACGAGAAAACACCACCCTGCTATCATCCCCGGATCAACCGACTAGGGCCCACTACGGATCATCTGGCATCGTGACGTACATACATCCACGCTCATCATCATACTCCCAATGAAGCATCTCGGGCTCACCTGTGTCTGACTCAAGCGTACCTGCAACTGGTGTTTATAGTAATCTATGAGCCACAGGGACTCAGCAAGCTCATCACCCAAGGTAACAAAACTATTTAAGCTTATATGAATGGAAGGAGTAATATAGTGAGGTTGTAGCAATCACTAAGCATGTTTAAGTGGCTAACTTACGAGTACAAGAATAAAGATGAGCATTCTACGCATAACGGTCGCAAGTTTAATATGATCAAGATGTGATCCTGAACACCTACTTACGGTTCAAGCATAACCCCACCGTGTTCTCTTCCCGAACTTACTCGGAAAGAGACCATCACAGTTACGCACACAGTTGGTGTACTTTATTCGAGTTAGTGTCAAGTTCTCTACAACCGGAGGTTATAAATTTCCAAGTCACCACATAACCGCGGGCACGGCTTTGCGAAAGATTTAACCCTGCAGGGGTGCTCCAAGTAGTCCATTATAAATTACCACACGCATCCGATGGAACATCCTCACACCATGATAACACGATGCTTGCGATAAGGAATCCCGGTGGACAAGCCACTCGTAGCAGGCAAAACTAAACCAGCAAGACCTCCTGGTGAGCCGGATCCGTGTCTAGAGCCGCGCACACTCTATCTACGGGCATCATCCATCTATGCTAAGTGGACGGTAGCCAAAAGAACCCGAGTTGCCCCGAGGCGGGTCCGCCGACTGCTAGGTAGGTGGACCAACGGTTGTGTTTTACCGCTGGCCCGAGTTATGTTGGAATTAAAAGAGTCCCCGAGGTGGCGACCCTCTATGCATTAATTATTAGGTTCATGTTGGCAAATGTTAAAACCATTGTTGGGCCTTGCTGGAGAAGTCTTATCATAAAACAAGTGATCAGGGGGGTTCCCATATGCCCCACATGTGTTAGAAGCGCTCATCAAGGAACATAACACCGGTATTACGGAAACTAGGGCGGCATGAGTGGAACAAAACACTAGGCAAAAGGTCGTGCCTTCCACACACAACCAAGTATATAGATGCATTAATTAAATAAGAGATATTGTGATATCCCAACATATCCATGTCCCAACATGGAACAACCTGCACAGCACCAGCAACTAAAACGCTATAAGAGGGGCTGAGCAAAGCGGTAACATAGCGAAACAACGGTTTGCTGGGTAGGGTGGTTAGAGGCTGTATCATGGCATATGGGAGGCTGACATGTATGTGGTAGGAAGCGTGACATAGCGATAGCAACGAGACAACTAGCAAGCAAAGATAGTAGTGTTATCAAGGGTAATGATCATCTTGCCTGAAGTCTCTTCGGTAGGATAGTAATACTGCTCCTCGAACACGGACTCAACAGGTTCCTCGAACTCAGACTCGTCTACCGGTACTACCCAAAGAAAGAACAAGCACCGAAATAAACAAACAACCATGACATAAATGCACAAACAAAGATGACGCATGATCATTTAAAGATGCATTGCATGGCAAAGTGCAACAATCAAATACTACACATTAAGTGAAGCTCAATATGCAACGGGTTGCATATTGACGAAACTTCACAACGTTTATTTAGTTCGCCCCCATTTATGCTACTCATCGATATTAAATGTTGACAATCATGGCAAGAAATGAAGCATACTTAAGCTATCTATCTAGGCAATTTAAATGAGGCCGGAAACAACAAATAACAATTCCGGAAAATCCTCATATGCAATTTTTGAATTTGGTACTGTTTTGCCTAAAACACATTTTTTTTAATGTTGTTAAACAGCAAAAGTAAGTGCACCAAGTTAATCTACACATTTTTCCACCCCATTTACATATAACGTTTATTTAATTCGGAGCTATAGTTATTTAGTTATGAAATAAACCATTTTAACATGTCATTTATGCAAATTAATGCAAACTGTAATTTTAATCATTTTAAACATGGATGAAGGTTAGAAATTGGGAAACTACCCAAAATTCTACTCAAGTTACATATGTGCCATGATTTAATTTGATGCATGGATATTTAGTTATTAACATTTTAAACGGTGGCATTTTGCAATTGTGCATGCACTGAAAGGAAAAAAATAGAGAAAATCACAGAGAAGAGAAAAACACACGCGGGCCGGATTGCAGCACACTGCAGCGGCCCAGGAGGATTTGGCCCAAGTGCAAAGGGGTGTGAGCGCAGACGAAAAAGAAAAACAGGGCAGAGAAATATATAGGGGAACCTAGGATTCGAACCCTAGATCCCCTGGTTGGATGTTGGCTGCGCTGGCCACTAGGGTGGCACGGTGGTAGTGATTTTAGAGGGACTCAGCTGCAATTGAACGATGACAAGAGCTGATCCACTGGGAGGCAAAATTTGCTGAAAAAGATAGTGAGGCCGTGGGGATTTGATCCCTTGACCTCCAAGTTGTGTGCGAGTGTGGCTGACCATTGGGATGGCTAGGTGTTTGTGCTAGGCAAGGACGCTTCATGTAGATGATCAATCAAAAGAAACGTGAGCTTTTGGCCATGGCTGTCCGGTGATACTTGCCGGCGACGAAGGCAAGCAAGACCGCGTCGGTTGCAGCTACAAGACAACGGCGCATGCGGGTTTAGGTGTAGGTGCGATGCATGCAAGAGAAGTAGCTCCGGGAGCCATGCACGCGGGGTTGCTTGAGCACGAGCTCAAGCTCATCTCGGGCACAGCGAGCTGAATGGCTGTGGCGCTGGGCTAGCTGCGGAGGGCGCGGGTGCGGGATGATGCATGCGTGTGCGAGCGTCCACGAGCAGGTGCGGGGTCAGAGAACCCAAGCACAAGCTTGGGGCTTGCTTCCATGGAAGCCATGGTGGCTGGAACTTTTGCTCGTGTAGATCGACACCTAGAGGAAGCGAACGACGAGTAGAAGGGCATGAGGAGGAGGAGAGCGTCACCATGGGTTTGCTGGTGACGAAGGACTCATCGGGGGAAGCAGAGGAGACGGCGTGGGGATGCGCTGGCCGGCGGCGATGGTTTGGCCCGAGGAAGAAGACGACGAGGAGGACTTCGTGGAAGGAGCTCCGGAACCGTGTGGACGCGTGCGTAGGCGAGGAAGACGGCGGTTGACGCGTTGGTGCTCCTAGCGGAAGAAGCCGGATGGAGACGGGAGGATCAGCCCGAGCTCGAGATCATGCTCGGCTCCTTCATGGCGACGGCGTGTGGTGGTTGACCTACCTGGTGGCGGCGGCAGGGAGAGGGGGAAATGGACAGAGGAGAGGCTAGGGTAGGGTTTGGCAAGCTTTATAGGAGGCTAGGTGTCACGCCCAATATGCGATCCTATCCTCGAGGGACTCGGAGGGCCCACCAGCAATAGAAGCGCATATCGAAGACGCTTGCAAGGTGGATATCATTACATTGTACCATGTACATAATAGATGGGGATACATACAAATACATACAGTCATCACAGGAATACATCAATACATAGCAAACAACATACAGAAGAGCAGAATCCGACTACGGATGAAACACAAACGAAAAACACGAACGACATCCACCCTGTTAGCCCAGGCTGCCGACCAGGAACCTATCCCAAGATCGACGAAGAAGAAGAAGCAGAAGAAGAACTCCAAAAGCAAACATGCATCGCTCTCACGTCAAATCATAGCATTACCTGTACCTGCATCTGTTGTTGTAGTAATCTGTGAGCCACGAGGACTCAGCAATCCCATAACCATGGGTAACAAGACTATCAAAGCTTAATGGGTATGGAAGGGGTAAAGTGGTGAGGTTGCAGCAAGCACTAAGCATTGTATGGTGGCTAACTTACGAGTACAAGAATAAGAAGAGTAAACAACGCATAACGGTCACAAACTAATAATGATCAAGAAGTGATCCTGAACACCTACTTACGAGTCAAACATAACCCCACCGTGCTCCCTTCTCGAACTTCCTCAAAAAGAGACGATCACGGTTACGCACGCGGTTGGTGTATTTTAATTAGGATTAGTGTCAAGTTCTCTACAACCGGAGGTTATAAATTTCCAAGTCGCCACATAACCGCGGGCATGGCTTCGCGAAAGATTTAACCCTGCAGGGGTGCTCCAAGTAGTCCATTGTAAATTACCACACGCATCCGATGGAACATCCTCACACCATGGTAACACGATGCTTACCATAAGGAATTTCGGTGGACAAGCCACTCGTAAAAGGTAAAACTAAACCAGCAAGACCTCCTAACATGTCGACGATCCCGATAGGAGCCGCGTATCTCGTTCTCAGGACACGGCGGATGAACACTACGTACGACAGCCAAGAACCCGAGTTGCCCCAGGTGGCGCCACAAGTGGCTCTAGTTTGGACCAGCACCATCAGCACTGGCCCACCTGGATTATGTGGAATTAAGAATCCTCGGGTAGCGCTAACTCCCTATGCGTCAAATTTATTATCAGTATTATTATGTTGGGCAAATGTTAAAACCAATGTTGGGCCTTGCTGGAGAAGTTTATCCTAAAACGAATGATCAGGGGGGTTCCCATATGCCCCACATGTGTTAGAAGCACTCATCAAGGAACATAACACCGGTATTACGGAAACTAGGGCGGTATGAGTGGAACAAAACACCAGGCTAAAGGCCGAGCCTTCCACCCATTACCAAGTATATAGATGCATTAATTAAATAAGAGATATTATGATATCCCAAGATATCCATGTCCCAACATGGAACAACCTGCAACTGCACCTGCAACTAGCAACGCTATAAGAAAGGGGCTGAGCAAAGCGGTAACATAGCCAAACAACGGTTTGCTGGGTAAGGGGGGTTAGAGGCTGTATCATGGCATATGGGAGGCTGACATGTGTGTGGTAGGAAGCGCGACATAGGGATAGCAACGAGACAACTAGCAAGCAAAGATAGTAGAGATATCCAAGGTCATGAGCATCTTACCTGAAATCCCGCTAGGAAGAAGACTGAATCCATGAAGTAGTCGAACCAGCGTAGTCGAACGAATCCTCACACTTCGCAACATAACCGGGGCTATCAAGAAGAAGCACAACCGGAAAGAAACAAACCACATGGTAAACACACAAACATAATCATGGCATAATGCACAACCAAGTATGATGCATGTCTGGTTTAACTAGGCATGGCATGGCAAAGTGCAACAATTCAAATACTACACATTAAGTGAAGCTCAATATGCAACGAGTTGCATATTGACGAAACTCCACAAACAATTATTTAGTTCAATCCCGTTTATGCTACTCATCAATATTAAATGTTGTTAAACATGGCAAGAGATGAAACACAATTAATCTACCTAGCTAGGCAATTTAAATGAGGCCGGAAACAACACAAAACAATTCCGGAAAATCCCCATATGTAAATTTTGAAATTGGTACTGTTCTGCCTAAAACACAATTTTAATGTTGTTAAACAGCAAAAGAAAGTGCATGATGATAATCTACACATTTTTCTAGACCATTTACATATAAAGTTTATTTAATTCGGAGCTACGGTTATTTAGTTAGGAAATAAACCATTTTAGCATGTCATTTATGCAAATTAATGCAAACAACAAGTTTAAACATTTTTAACATGGATGAAAGTTGGATATTATGAAACTACATAAAATTCTGAGCATTGTACATATATGAACCATTTTAATCCGATGCACGGTTTGTGAGTTATTATATGCATGAAGATGACATATTCATGGTTGATGCAAATTTATGAAAATATTGCCATATATCATGAAATGAGGCATTTGTCGCCATGGCGGAATGAAATGGGTGCCACGGCGGTGAAAACGGAAATGGTGCCCCGGCAACATTCCGAGGATCCGACAACTCGTTGAGATGACGGTGCAAAAGATCAAGTGCGAGATGTGCGAAACGTGCATGAGTGAGGGGAGTGATCCCGGATACCGGGTGTCCCACATGTCGATGGCGTGGCAAACGAGAAACGTGCAAGATACAATTCGAACATGGTGCAAACATGATCATCTCATACAACATATGCATTTGTTCATGGCGGTCGTCTCCGCGTTATACCTTCGGAACATGCATTCGGGGCGGATCGAGTCATCGATGGAAGTAGTGGTACTCGGCAAAATGCACGGCGGCGGTAGTTGTTCACTTGATGGTCTTCCGTGATGGTAGTGGTACACGTTCGGAGAGGAACTTGACATATCCATGTTCTCGAACTTGGTGCACCGATGCGGTAGTCGAACTTGGGGTTTCCGTGCGTAGAGGTACTTGTTGTTCCGTGTAGGCGAACTTGAGGTGGTCTTGGCGTCGGTCTTGCGGGCAGCGAAGGTCAACAAGCAACGAAGGTCTCTGGTGCGGTGCGACGCGAGGTGATGGTGGTCTTGCGCTAGACAGAGTCATGGCGAGGTGCGGCTCTACCCCACGTCCATGACAAAGACGGGGCTTGGGCAGGGAGTCAAAGTGGCAAGCAGGGGCGCGTGTGGACGTAGTGGCGGCCATGTACTGTGGCGAACGCGCGCGAGGAGACAAGGTGGCACGGCGGCGTGGAGAGGAAGGGCAGGGCAGACGGAAGATGCAGCAACGGGGCACAGCAGCGAGGGGTTCGGCGAGCTGGAGCAGAGGCGTGGCTGCCGGCGGATGCGCTCGCAGTAGCAGCAGCAACGCAGGCAGACGGGGCGTGGGTGAGGCGGCACTGGGGCAGAGCTCCTCGATCCAGATCGGGAGCTCGGGGCAGGGGCGGCGCGGCGCGGGTCCGTCACGGGCCCGGCCGGGCCGTGCGCGGGCCGCGGTGGGGTGGCTGGCTGCTGGGGCCCACTACGGATCATCTGGCATCGTGACGTACATACATCCACGCTCATCATCATAGTCCCAATGGAGAATCTCGGGCTCACCTGTGTCTGACTCAAGCGTACCTGCAACTGGTGTTTATAGTAATCTGTGAGCCACAAGGACTCGGCAAGCTCATCACCCAAGGTAACAAAACTATTTAAGCTTATATGAATGGAAGGAGTAATGTAGTGAGGTTGTAGCAATCACTAAGCACGTTTAAGTGGCTAACTTACTAGTACAAGAATAAAGATGAGCATTCTACGCATAACGGTCGCAAGTTTAATATGATCAAGATGTGATCCTGAACACCTACTTACGGTTCAAGCATAACCCCACCGTGTTCTCTTCCCGAACTTACTCGGAAAGAGACCATCACGGTTACGCACACAGTTGGTGTATTTTATTCGAGTTAGTGTCAAGTTCTCTACAACCGGAGGTTATAAATTTCCAAGTCACCACATAACCGCGGACACGGCTTTGCGAAAGATTTAACCCTGCAGGGGTGCTCCAAGTAGTCCATTATAAATTACCACACGCATCCGATGGAACATCCTCACCCCATGATAACACGATGCTTACGATAAGGAATCCCGGTGGACAAGCCACTCGTAGCAGGCAAAACTAAACCAGCAAGACCTCCTGGTGAGCCGGATCCGTGTCTAGAGCCGCGCGCACTCTATCTATGGGCATCATCCGTCTATGCTAAGTGGACGGTAGCCAAAAGAACCCGAGTTGCCCCGAGGCGGCTCCGCCGACTGCTTGGTAGGTGGACCAACGGTTGTGTTTTACCGCTGGCCCGAGTTATGTTGGAATTAAAAGAGTCCCCGAGGTGGCGACCCTCTATGCATTAATTATTAGGTTCATGTTGGCAAATGTTAAAACCAATGTTCGGCCTTGCTGGAGAAGTCTTATCATAAAACAAGTGATCAGGGGGGTTCCCATATGCCCCACATGTGTTAGAAGCGCTCATCAAGGAACATAACACCGGTATTACGGAAACTAGCTAGGGCGGCATGAGTGGAACAAAACACTAGGCAAAAGGTCGTGCCTTCCACACACAACCAAGTATATAGATGCATTAATTAAATAAGAGATATTGTGATATCCCAACATATCCATGTCCCAACATGGAACAACATGCACAGCACCAGCAACTAAAATGCTATAAGAGGGGCTGAGCAAAGCGGTAACATAGCGAAACAACGGTTTGCTGGGTAGGGTGGTTAGAGGCTGTATCATGGCATATGGGAGGCTGACATGTATGTGGTAGGAAGCGTGACATAGCGATAGCAACGAGACAACTAGCAAGCAAAGATAGTAGTGTTATCAAGGGTAATGATCATCTTGCTTGAAGTCTCTTCGGTAGGATAGTAATACTGCTCCTCGAACACGGACTCAACAGGTTCCTCGAACTCGGACTCGTCTACCGGTACTACCCAAAGAAAGAACAAGCACCGAAATAAACAAACAACCATGACATAAATGCACAAACAAAGATGACGCATGATCATTTAAAGACGCATTGCATGGCAAAGTGCAACAATCAAATACTACACATTAAGTGAAGCTCAATATGCAACGGGTTGCATATTGACGAAACTTCACAATGTTTATTTAGTTCGCTCCCATTTATGCTACTCATCGATATTAAATGTTGACAATCATGGCAAGAAATGAAGCATAATTAAGCTATCTATATAGGCAATTTAAATGAGGCCGGAAACAACAAATAACAATTCCGGAAAATCCTCATATGCAATTTTTGAATTTGGTACTGTTTTTCCTAAAACACATTTTTTTAATGTTGTTAAACAGCAAAAGTAAGTGCACCAAGTTAATCTACACATTTTTCCACCCCATTTACATATAACGTTTATTTAATTCGGAGCTATAGTTATTTAGTTATGAAATAAACCATTTTAACATGTCATTTATGCAAATTAATGCAAACAGTAATTTTAAACATTTTAAACATGGATGAAGGTTGGAAATTGGGAAACTACACAAAATTCTACTCAAGTTACATATGTGACATGATTTAATTTGATGCATGGATATTTAGTTATTAACATTTTAAACGGTGGCATTTTGCAATTGTGCATGCACTGAAAGAAAAAAAATAGAGAAAATCACAGAGAAGAGAAAAACACACACGGGCCGGATTGCAGCACACTGCAGCGGCCCAGGAGGATTTGGCCCAAGTGCAAAGGGGTGTGAGCGCAGACGAAAAAGAAAAACAGGGCAGAAAAATATATAGGGGAACCTGGGATTCGAACCCTAGATCCCCTGGTTGGATGTTGGCTGCGCTGGCCACTAGGGTGGCACGGTGGTAGTGATTTTAGAGGGACTCAGCTGCAATTGAACGATGACAAGAGCTGATCCACTGGGAGGCAAAATTTGCAGAAAAAGATAGTGAGGCCGTGGGGATTTGATCCCTTGACCTCCAAGTTGTGTGCGAGTTTGGTTGACCACTGGGATGGCTAGGTGTTTGTGCCAGGCAAGGATGCTTCATGTAGATGATCAATCACAAGAAACGTGAGCTTTTGGCCATGGCTGTCCGGTGATACTTGCCGGCAACGAAGGCAAGCAAGACCGCGTCGGTTGCAGCTACAAGACAACGGCGCATGCGGGTTTAGGTGTAGGTGCGATGCATGCAAGAGAAGGAGCTGCGGGAGCCATGCACGCGGGGTTGCTTGAGCACGAGCTCAAGCTCATCTCGGGCACAGCGAGTTGAATGGTTGTGGCGCTAGGCTAGCTGCGGAGGGCGCGGGTGCGGGATGATGCATGCGTGTGCGAGCGTCCGCGAGCAGGTGCGGGGTCAGAGAACCCAAGCACAAGCTTGGGGCTTGCTTCCATGGAAGCCATGGTGGCTGGAACTTTTGCTCGTGTAGATCGACACCTAGAGGAAGCGAACGACGAGTAGAAGGGCATGAGGAGGAGGAGAGCGTCACCGTGGGTTTGCTGGTGATGAAGTACTCGTCGGGGAAGCAAAGGAGACGGCGTGGGGATGCGCTGGCCGGCGGCGATGGTTTGGCCCGAGGAAGAAGACGACGAGGAGGACGTCGTGGAAGGAGCTCCGGAACCGTGTGGACGCGTGCGTAGGCGAGGAAGACGGCGGTTGACGCGTTGGTGCTCCTAGCGAAAGAAGCCAGATGGAGACGGGCTGATCAGTCCGAGCTCGAGATCATGCTCGGCTCCTTAATGGCGACGGCGTGTGGTGGGCGACCTACCTGGTGGCGACGGCAGGGAGAGGGGGAAATGGACAGAGGAGAGGCTAGGGTAGGGTTTGGCGAGCTTTATAGGAGGCTAGGTGTCACGCCCAATATGCGATCCTATCCTCGAGGGACTCGGAGGGCCCACCAGCGATAGAAGCGCATATCGAAGACGCTTGCAAGGTGGATATCATTACATTGTACCATGTACATAATAGATGGGGATACATACAAATACATAAAGTCATCACAGGAATACATCAATACATAGCAAACAACATACAGAAGAGCAGAATCCGACTACGGATGAAACACAAACGAAAAACACGAACGACATCCACCCTGTTAGCCCAGGCTGCCGACCAGGAACCTATCCCAAGATCGACGAAGAAGAAGAAGCAGAAGAAGAACTCCAAAAGCAAACATGCATCGCTCTCACGTCAAATCATAGCATTACCTGTACCTGCATCTGTTGTTGTAGTAATCTGTGAGCCACGAGGACTCAGCAATCCCATAACCATGGGTAACAAGACTATCAAAGCTTAATGGGTATGGAAGGGGTAAAGTGGTGAGGTTGCAGCAAGCACTAAGCATTGTATGGTGGCTAACTTACGAGTACAAGAATAAGAAGAGTAAACAACGCATAACGGTCACAAACTAATAATGATCAAGAAGTGATCCTGAACACCTACTTACGAGTCAAACATAACCCCACCGTGTTCCCTTCTCGAACTTCCTCAAAAAGAGACGATCACGGTTACGCACGCGGTTGGTGTATTTTAATTAGGATTAGTGTCAAGTTCTCTACAACCGGAGGTTATAAATTTCCAAGTCGCCACATAACCGCGGGCATGGCTTCGCGAAAGATTTAACCCTGCAGGGGTGCTCCAAGTAGTCCATTATAAATTACCACACGCATCCGATGGAACATCCTCACACCATGGTAACACGATGCTTACCATAAGGAATTTCGGTGGACAAGCCACTCGTAAAAGGTAAAACTAAACCAGCAAGACCTCCTAACATGTCGACGATCCCGATAGGAGCCGCGTATCTCGTTCTCAGGACACGGCGGATGAACACTACGTACGACAGCCAAGAACCCGAGTTGCCCCAGGTGGCGCCACAAGTGGCTCTAGTTTGGACCAGCACCATCAGCACTGGCCCACCTGGATTATGTGGAAATAAGAATCCTCGGGTAGCGCTAACTCCCTATGCGTCAAATTTATTATCAGTATTATTATGTTGGGCAAATGTTAAAACCAATGTTGGGCCTTGCTGGAGAAGTTTATCCTAAAACGAATGATCAGGGGGGTTCCCATATGCCCCACATGTGTTAGAAGCACTCATCAAGGAACATAACACCGGTATTACGGAAACTAGGGCGGTATGAGTGGAACAAAACACCAGGCTAAAGGCCGAGCCTTCCACCCATTACCAAGTATATAGATGCATTAATTAAATAAGAGATATTATGATATCCCAAGATATCCATGTCCCAACATGGAACAACCTGCAACTGCACCTGCAACTAGCAACGCTATAAGAAAGGGGCTGAGCAAAGCGGTAACATAGCCAAACAACGGTTTGCTGGGTAAGGGGGGTTAGAGGCTGTATCATGGCATATGGGAGGCTGACATGTGTGTGGTAGGAAGCGCGACATAGGGATAGCAACGAGACAACTAGCAAGCAAAGATAGTAGAGATATCCAAGGTCATGAGCATCTTACCTGAAATCCCGCTAGGAAGAAGACTGAATCCATGAAGTAGTCGAACCAGCGTAGTCGAACGAATCCTCACACTTCGCAACATAACCGGGGCTATCAAGAAGAAGCACAACCGGAAAGAAACAAACCACATGGTAAACACACAAACATAATCATGGCATAATGCACAACCAAGTATGATGCATGTCTGGTTTAACTAGGCATGGCATGGCAAAGTGCAACAATTCAAATACTACACATTAAGTGAAGCTCAATATGCAACAAGTTGCATATTGACGAAACTCCACAAACAATTATTTAGTTCAATCCCGTTTATGCTACTCATCAATATTAAATGTTGTTAAACATGGCAAGAGATGAAACACAATTAATCTACCTAGCTAGGCAATTTAAATGAGGCCGGAAACAACACAAAACAATTCCGGAAAATCCCCATATGTAAATTTTGAAATTGGTACTGTTCTGCCTAAAACACAATTTTAATGTTGTTAAACAGCAAAAGAAAGTGCATGATGATAATCTACACATTTTTCTAGACCATTTACATATAAAGTTTATTTAATTCGGAGCTACGGTTATTTAGTTAGGAAATAAACCATTTTAGCATGTCATTTATGCAAATTAATGCAAACAACAAGTTTAAACATTTTTAACATGGATGAAAGTTGGATATTATGAAACTACATAAAATTCTGAGCATTGTACATATATGAACCATTTTAATCCGATGCACGGTTTGTGAGTTATTATATGCATGAAGATGACATATTCATGGTTGATGCAAATTTATGAAAATATTGCCATATATCATGAAATGAGGCATTTGTCGCCATGGCGGAATGAACTGGGTGCCACGGCGGTGAAAACGGAAATGGTGCCCCGGCAACATTCCGAGGATCCGACAACTCGTTGAGATGACGGTGCAAAAGATCAAGTGCGAGATGTGCGAAACGTGCATGAGTGAGGGGAGTGATCCCGGATACCGGGTGTCCCACATGTCGATGGCGTGGCAAACGAGAAACGTGCAAGAGACAATTCGAACATGGTGCGAACATGATCATCTCATACAACATATGCATTTGTTCATGGCGGTCGTCTCCGCGTTATACCTTCGGAACATGCATTCGGGGCGGATCGAGTCATCGATGGAAGTAGTGGTACTTGGCAAAATGCACGGCGGCGGTAGTTGTTCACTTGATGGTCTTCCGCGATGGTAGTGGTACACGTTCGGAGAGGAACTTGACATATCCATGTTCTCGAACTTGGTGCACCGATGCGGTAGTCGAACTTGGGGTTTCCGTGCGTAGAGGTACTTGTTGTTCCGTGTAGGCGAACTTGAGGTGGTCTTGGTGTCGGTCTTGCGGGCAGCGAAGGTCAACAAGCAATGAAGGTGTCTGGTGCGGTGCAACGCGAGGTGATGGTGGTCTTGCGCTAGACAGAGTCATGGCGAGGTGCGGCTCTACCCCACGTCCATGACAAAGACGGGGCTTGGGCAGGGAGTCGAAGTGGCAAGCAGGGGCGCGTGTGGATGTAGCGGCGGCCATGTACTGTGGCGAACGCGCGCGAGGAGACAAGGTGGCACGGCGGCGTGGAGAGGAAGGGCAGGGCAGACGGAAGATGCAGCAACGGGGCACAGCAGCGAGGGGTTTGGCGAGCTGGAGCAGAGGCGTGGCTGCCGGCGGATGCGCTCGCAGTAGCAGCAGCAACGCAGGCAGACGGGGCGTGGGTGAGGCGGCGCTGGGGCGGAGCTCCTCGATCCAAATCGGGAGCTCGGGGCAGGGGCGGCGCGGCGTGGGTCCGTCACGGGCCCGGCCGGGCCGTGTGCGGGCCGCGGTGCGGTGGCTGGCTGCTGGGGGCGACGTGGCGGCTTGCCACTGGCCGCTGGCGTCGGTTGCGGCGGCGTAGCCTGTGGGACGGCGCCAAGTGGCGGGGAGAGGATGTCTGGCACGGAATCTGAGGGAGGTGGCGGCGGCTTGGGGTAGGAGAAGGGTTAGGAGCTAGGGTTTCCAAAACACGCAGGGTAGGTTGTCCATTTACAGGCAGAAGGGGGTCCAGGGAGAGTTTCGGAGCCCTCCGATCTAGATCGGACGGTTCTGGACAGAGGAAAAAGGTGTAGGAGGGCTAGGTGGGCTGAAGTGGGCTGTGTAGAGGGGGTTTGGCTAAGGAGAGAGAGAGGATGGCAGCCCGGCATGGTTTTCGGAACACCGAAAACGTCCGACGTTTTGTCCGGCTATAGTGCCGCTATTGGTTATCCGTTGGGGCATCAAACGACTTCCGAATGGGACGAAATTTGGCAGGCGGTCTACCTACAATATAATAAGACCGCATGCCAACTTTCAACCCATTCCGAGAACATTTTTATACCACTTATAAAATAATATTTCGGAGGTGCCGCGGGCGCGTGCGAGTGTGTCGGGACTCGAAACGTGCAACGGAAGGGACGCGGAGAAGCTGGCAACTACGAACGGATGCACGTTTTATGAAAACATGCAGATGAAATGCACACAATGACATGACGAAGTGCAACAAGCAAACGAATCACACGGCAATGACGGAAAAAAATGGAAGGCATCTGGAGCATCGGTCTCGGGGCGTCACACTAGGGCAGCCTCCGGCCGTCAAATCAACCGGGGCACCGACATGGCTACTGTGGATGCTCTGCCGTACAAGAGGAAGGAGATGAACAGAGGCTGTTTGCTAGTGGGCTGCAGCTGAATAGGTAAGTGGGCTGGCTGCTGGGCTTCTCTCTCACTCCAGATTTCCCTATTTCTTCATTTCTTCAAACAAAAATAAAGTGGGAAAAAGTGCAGAGAGTATGGGAAGGGGTGAGAGAGACATAAACATATCTCTAGAATCTAGAAATTATGTAGTATTTGAATAAATTGGTTTGGCAATTTTTAGAGAAAGAAAAATATATCAAGTTTGAATTAAATTCAAACTTGAGGCATTTTTGATCCCAACCAAATCAATTCCAAAAATGATGAAATTTGGCAGAGAGCTTAAGGACATGGACTTGAGAATTTAGAAATATGGTGAACATTAATTTGGGACAGAAATATTGCATCAAGAAATAAATTGGGAGAAAGAGGGTTTGAGAGAGAGGTGATGGTAGATGGCTTGCATAGGTGAAACCCAAGGGTTGGGTGAGGCAAGGAGAAGATGAACACACACAACCATAATGCATACATGATGAGCACAACACAATTAAAATATGATGGATGCAATGCACATGACAAAAGAATGACATGAAGATGAAATGCAAAATGAAAAGAAAGCAAAACACCACATGAGAAGAAGCCCATCCATCAAGATCATCATGACAATTCCATATATGGCAATGTTGGGGAGTACAAATATGGAAGGAGCACTCTTGGGGTGTTACAACTCTCCCCTACTACAAAAGGATCTCGTCCCGAGATCTAGGAACGAAAAAACTCCGGATATTCGGAACGGAGGTGGTCCTCGCGCTCCCATGTGGCTTCTCGGTCGGAATGGTGAGACCATTTCACTTTCAGGAACTTGATTGACTTGTTGTGAGTCTTGCGCTCAGTTTCTTCGAGAATGGCAATGGGATGCTCTCGGTAAGACAAATCATCTTGGAGCTCGATGTCTTGGAAGTCAATTGTGCGGTCGAGAGTCTTGAAGCACTTGCGAAGTTGTGACACGTGAAACACATCATGCACATTTGAGAAGTTGGAAGGTAGCTCGAGTTGGTAGGCTAGATCGCCTCTTTTGCCAACTAGCTTGAAAGGGCCCATGTATCTTGGAGCAAGCTTTCCTTTGATACCGAATCGATGGGTGCCTTTCATAGGAGAAACACGGAGATAGACATGGTCTCCAATCTCGAAAGCCAAGTCACGGTGCTTACTATCATAGTAGCTCTTCTGGCGTGATTGCGCTGCTTTCAGATTCTCACGGATGATACGACACATCTCTTCAGCTTCAGAAATCATATCATTGCGAAGAAGTTGGCGTTCACCGGTTTCAGACCAGTTGAGGGGAGTACGGTACTTTCTGCCATAGGGAATTTCGAATGGGGCCTTGCCCGAGCTTGCTTGGAAACTATTGTTGTAGGAGAACTCGGCAAAAGGAAGGCAATCTTCCCACTTCATGCCGAAAGAGATGACACACGCTCTCAGCATATCCTCGAGAATTTGATTGACTCTCTCGACTTGGCCACTAGTCTGAGGATGAAAAGTTGTGCTGAAGCGAATCTTTGTGCCCATGGCCTGCTGGAAAGAATCCCAGAATCTGGAAGTGAAGATGCTTCCACGATCTGAGGAGACCAACTGAGGAACACCGTGCAAGGAGACCACTCTGGAAGTGTACAGCTCTGCCAACTGGGCTGCAGTGATAGACTCCTTGACTGGAAGGAAGTGAGTGACTTTAGTGAGCTTGTCAATGACCACAAAGATGGCATCATTCCCTTTCTTGGACTTGGGAAAGCCGGTGACAAAGTCCATCTCAATATGATCGAATTTCCACTTGGGGATAGGTAGAGGCTGAAGAAGTCCTGCTGGACGCTGATGTTCCGCCTTCACTCTGCGGCACACATCGCACTCGTGAGTCCAAGCATATTTGACATTCTTCTGGAGGAGGTTAGACAAAGGCTTGGCAATCTTGGAGAAGTTCTCCACGAATCTTCTGCAATAACTTGCAAGCCCGAGGAAGCTTCGAAGTTGCTTGACATTTTGAGGTGGCTGCCAGTTGACAATAGCTTCAAACTTTTCAGGATTTACCGAGATGCCCTTGGCAGAGATAATGTGACCGAGGTAAAGAACTTCATCTAGCCAGAATTCACACTTAGAGAACTTTGCAAAGAACCGATGCTCTCTGAGCTTATCAAGTACCAAGCGCAAATGCTTTGCATGATCCTCTTCAGTCTTGGAGAAAACCAGGATGTCATCGAGATAGACAAGAACAAACTCATTTGTGTATGGATTGAACACATAGTTCATCACACGAGAGAAAGTAGGAGGTGCATTTGCAAGGCCGAAGGACATCACTGTGTATTCATATGAACCAAAGCTTGTCCTGAAAGCTGTTTTGGGAATGTCTTCTTCGCGAATGCGAATCTGGTGATATCCCATACGAAGATCGAGCTTTGAGAACACCTTTGCACCTTTGAGTTGCTCAAACAATTCATTGATATTGGGAAGTGGATATTTGTTCTTGATTGTCTTTTTATTCATTGGGCGGTTGTCAACGCAAAGTCTTTCCGTGCCATCTTTCTTCTTGACAAAGAGAACTCAACAACCCCAAGGAGATGAACTCGGTCTGATCAAACCCAGACGCTCTTGTTCATCGAGCTATCTCTTCAATTCTTTCAGCTCTTCTGGCCCAAGCTTGTAGGGGCGTTTGCATACGGGTTCTGTGCCGGGCTCGAGCTCAATGACAAACTCAACAAGGCGGTGAGGAGGCATTCCTGGCAACTCTTCTGGAAAAACATCCTCATATTCACATACCACTGGAATTTGAGATATGGCATTAATCTCACCTTTCTCATTGAGGGAGAATAACCGAATGGTATCATCACGAGCAGCAAATATAATAACATCTTCAGAAGGATGAGTCAATTGAACTTCCTTGGCCGCACAATCAAGAGAAGCCTTGTGCTTGGAGAGCCAATTCATGCCGAGAATGAGATCAATATCAGAATTGCCGAGAACAATCGGATCCACCAGAAAAGAATAGTTGCCCATCTTGATACCGACATTAGGAACTATCAAACGAGAATTCATAATCTTCCCCGGAGAAACAATCGACATAGGTTGGGATAACAGTTCAGGCATCAAATTGTGCTTCTTATAAAAAGGTCTTGAAATGAAGGAATGCGATGCACCAGTATCAAAAAGAACTTTAGCCGGAGTGGAATTAACCAAGAGATTACCCATGATCACTTCAGAAGACTCCTCTGCTTGAGCTGAACTCAACATGTTCACTCTTGCAGACTTGGGATTGTGCTTGACCATAGCATTGCTTGGAGGCTTGCCGGGAGGAGGAGGTGGAAGGCGCTTCTGAGTGCACTTGTTGGCATAGTGTCCTTTCAGCCCACACTTGTGACAAGTAACCTCTGAGAGCGGGCGAGGAGGAGGAACGGCTGTCCTAGGAGCCTGAGGTCTCTGCTGGTACACTGGGTTGGGCGGGTGGGAAGAACCACGACCACCAAACTGCTTCTGCTGATGCTGAGGACGAAACTGAGGAGGAGGAGGTAACCAGAACTTCTGCTGCTTGGCAACCACTTGAGACGAGGAAGAAGAGTGAACTGCATCTCTGATTCTCTTCTTAGAAGCATCAAACTTGATTTGAGCTGATTCTTGCTTGAGTGCCATGTTATAGAACTGATCAAACTCAGGCGGATTGACTAGGATGAGAGCAAGCTGTAGGTCCTCTCTGAGACCACCTCGGAACTGGTAAATCTTGCTCTTGTCATCTGGAATGTCTTGCTTGGCATATCGAGTGAGATTCTGGAACTCAGTGTTATACTGGTAGACAGACGTGTTTCCTTGCTTAAGGTTTCTAAATTTCTCACGCATCTCCTCAAACACACTTGACGGAACGTGATGTGCTCTGAAATCACGACAGAAGTCGGTCCAAGTGATGACTCGACCAAATCTGGAATCTTTGTACTGCTGCCACCACTCGGCTGCCTGGTCCTTGAGCTGGAAAGAAGCGAACTTGACATAGTCCTTAGGTCTGACATTGCTGCACTCTAAGTGTTTGTTGATATCCAGTAACCAATTGTCAGCGTCAAGAGGCTGAGTGCACGAACTGAAGTGATGGAAATATGCCCTAGAGGCAATAATAAAGTTGTTATTATTTTATATTTCCTTGTTCATGATAAAGGTTTATTATTCATGCTAGAATTGTATTGACCGGAAACTTAAATACATGTGTGAATACATAAACAAATACCGTGTCCCTAGTGAGCCTCTACTAGACTAGCTCGTTGATCAAAGATGATTAAGGTTTCCTAACCATAGACATGAGTTGTCATTTGATAATGGGATCACATCATTAGGAGAATGATGTGATGGACAAGACCCATCCGTTAGCTTAGCATATGATCATTCTTTTTATTGCTACTGCTTTCTTGAACGTCAAATACATGTTCCTCAGACCATGAGATCATGCAACTCCCGGATACCGGAGGAATACCTTGTGTGCTATCAAACGTCACAACGTAACTGGGTGATCATAAAGATGCTCTACAGGTATCTCCAAAGGTGTCCGTTGAGTTGGCATGGATCGAGACTGGGATTTGTCACTCCGTGTTTCGGAGAGGTATCTCTGGGCCCTCTCGGTAATGCACATCACAAGAAGCTTGCAAGCAAAGTGACTAAGGAGTTAGTTACGGGATGATGTATTACGGAACGAGTAAAGAGACTTGCCGGTAACGAGATTGAACTAGGTATGGAGATACCGACGATCGAATCTCGGGCAAGTAACATACCGACGGACAAAGGGAATTATGTATGATGTCATTGCGGTTCGACCGATAAGATCTTCGTGGAATATGTAGGAACCAATATGAGCATCCAGGTTCCGCTATTGGTTATTGACCAGAGAGGCGTCTCAGTCATGTCTACATCATTCCCGAACCCGTAGGGTCCGCACGCTTAACGTTCGTTGACGATATAGTGTTATATGAGTTATGTGAATTGGTAACCGAATGTTGTTCGGAGTCCCGGATGAGAACCCGGACGTCACGAGGAGTCTCGGAATGGTCGAGAGGTAAAGATTTATATATGGGAAGTCATATTTTGGGTTCCGGAAAAAGGTGCAGTTTTTTCGATATTGTACCGGGAAGCTTCCAGAAGGTTCCGGAGGATTCCGGAGGAGTCCGGAAGTCCACAAGTGGGTCCACCACGTCCCAATGGTTGGCATGGGCTAAGGGGAGGCGCCCTGGCCTTATTGGGCCAGGTGCACCAAGTCCTCAAAAGCCCACGCAGCTAGGGAAGGAAAAAAAGGGAGAGTCCTAGTAGGAATAGGATTGGACTTTGGAGTCCAAGTCCACGTGTGTACTATTCACGGTTACTGTTCACGTGGCACTATTCCTTCTACTCCAAGCCCCTACACATATATAAATAGAGGAGAGGGGGCGCCCCAAAGGACACAACATTGTCTTAGCCGTGTGCGGCACCCCCCTCCACAGTTCCATCCCTCGGTCATATTTTCGCAGTACTTGGGCGAAGCCCTGCGGAGATAGCATCACCATCACCGTCACCACGCCGTCGTGCTGCCGGAAATCATCCACTACCTCGCCGTCTTGCTGGATCAAGAAGTTGAGGACGTCACCGAGCTGAACGTGTACTGAACGCGGAGGTGCCGTACGTTCGGTGCTCGGTCGGTTGGATCGTGAAGTTGTTCGACGACATCAACCGCGTTGTTCTAACGCTTTCGCTTACGGTCTACGAGGGTACGTAGACACACTCCCCCTCTCGTAGCTATGCATCTCCATGGATAGATCTTGCGTGTGCGTAGCAATTTTTTTTTCCATGCAACGTTCCCCAACAGTGGCATCATGAGCCAGGTCTATGCGTAGATAATATTCACGAGTAGAACACAAAGAGTTGTGGGCGGTGATCGTCATACTGCTTACCACCAACGTCTTATTTTGATTCGGCGGTATTGTAAGATGAAGCGGCCCGGACCAACCTTACATGTCCACGTACATGAGACCGGTTCCACCGACAGACATGCAACTTGTTTTGCATAAAGGTGGCTGGCGGGTGTCTGTTTCTCCTACTTTAGTTGAATCAAATTTGACTGCGGCCGGTCCTTGTTGAAGGTTAAAACAGCAAACTTGATAAATCACCGTTGTGGTTTTGTGCCGTAGGTAAGAACGGTTCTTGCTAGAAGCCCGTAGCAGCCACGTAAAACTTGCAACAACAAAGTAGAGGACGTCTAACTTGTTTTTGCAGGGTATGTTGTGATGTGATATGGTCAAGACATGATGTGATATACGTTATTGTACGAGATGATCATGTTTTGTAATTTATCGGCAACCGGCAGCAGCCTCATGGTTGTCTCTTTATTGTATGAAATGCAAGCGCCATGTAATTGCTTTACTTTATCGCTATGCGTTAGCAATAGTTGTAGAAGCAATAGTTGGCGAGACGACCACGAAGCAATGATGGAGATCAAGGTGTCGAGCCGGTGACGATGGAGATCATGACGATGCTTTGGAGATGGAGATCAAAAGCACAAGATGATGATGGCCATATCATGTCACATATTTTGATTGCATGTGATGTTTATCCTTTATGCATCTTATTTTGCTTAGAATGACGGTAGCATTATAAGATGATCCCTTCACTAAATTTCAAGATAAAAGTGTTCTCCCCGAGTATGCACCATTGCTAAAGTTCGTCGTTTTGAAGCACCTCGTGATGATCGGGTGTGATAGATTCTACGTTCACATACAACGGGTGTAAGCCAGTTTTACACAAGCAGAATACTTGGGTTAAACTTGACGAGCCTAGCATGTACAGACATGGTCTCGGAACACTGGAGACCGAAAGGTCGAACATGAATCATATAGTAGATATGATCAACATGGAGATGTTCACCATTGATGACTATCCCATCTCACGTGATGATCAGACATGGGCTAGTTGATTTGGATCATGTATCACTTAGTTAACTTGAGGGATGTTAATTTAAGTGGGAGTTCATTAGTAATTTGATTAATTGAACTTAATTTATCATGAACTTAGTCTTGATAGTTTCTTTGCATATCTATGTTGTAGATAAATGGCTCGTGCTACTGTTTCGTTGAATTTTAATGCGTTCCTAGAGAAAGCTAAGTTGAAAGATGATGGTAGCAACTACACGGACTGGGTCCGTAACTTGAGGATTATCCTCATTGCTGCACAGAAGAATTATGTCCTTGATGCACCACTAGGTGATGGACCTACTGCAGGAGCTGCTGCAGACGTTGTGAACGCCTGGCAGGCTCGATCTGATGACTACTCGATAGTTCAGTGTGCCATGCTCTACGGCTTAGAACCGGGACTGCAAAAGCGTTTTGAACGCCACGGAGCATATGAGATGTTCCAAGAGCTGAAATTGATATTTCAAGCTAATGCCCGGGTTGAGAGATATGAAGTCTTCAACAAGTTCTTTCGCTGTAAGATGGAGGAGAATAGTTCTGTCAGTGAACACATACTCAGAATGTCTGGGTACCACAACCACTTGACTCAGCTGGGAATTGATCTTCCGGTTGAGAGTGTTATTGACAGAGTTCTTCAGTCACTGCCACCAAGCTATAAAGGCTTCGTGATGAACTATAATATGGAAGGGATGGAGAAGACAATTCCCGAGCTCTTCGCGATGCTGAAATCAACGGAGGTAGAAATCAAGAAGGACCATCAAGTGTTGATGGTTAACAAAACCACTAGTTTCAAGAAAAAGGGCAAGGGAAAGAAGGGGAACTTCAAGAAGAACGGCAAGCAAGTTGCCGCTCCCACGAAGAAACCCAAAGCTGGACCCAGGCCTGAAACAGAGTGCTTCTACTGCAAAGGGACTGGTCACTGGAAGCGAAACTGGCCCAAGTATTTGGCGGATAAGAAGGATGGCAAAGTGAGCAAAGGTATATTTGATATACAAGTTATTGATGTGTTCCTCACTAATGCTCGCAGTAGCGCCTGGGTATTTGATACCGGTTCGGTTGCTCATATTTGTAACTCGAAACAGGAGCTACGGAATAAGCGAAGATTGGCTAAGGACGAGGTGACGATGCGCGTCGGGAATGGTTCCAAGGTTGATGTGATCACTGTCGGCATGCTACCTCTACATCTACCTTCGGGATTAGTTTTAGACCTCAATAATTGTTATTTGGTGCCAGCGTTGAGCATGAACATTATATCTGGATCTTGTTTATTGCGAGACGGTTATTCATTTAAGTCAGAGAATAATGGTTGTTCTATTTATATGAGTAACATCTTTTATGGTCACGCACCTTTTGTGAATGGTCTATTCTTGTTGAATCTCGATCGTAGTGATACACATATTCACAATATTGATGCCAAAAGATGCAAAGTTGATAATGATAGTGCAACATACTTGTGGCACTGCCGTTTAGGTCATATTGGTGTAAAGCGCATGAAGAAACTCCATGCGGATGGACTTTTCGAATCTCTTGATTATGAATCATTTGATACTTGCGAACCATGCCTCATGGGCAAGATGACTAAAACTCCGTTCTCCGGAACAATGGAGCGAGCTACTGATTTGTTGGAAATAATACATACCGATGTATGCGGTCCGATGAATGTTGAAGCACGCGGTGGGTATCGTTATTTTCTAACCTTCACAGATGATTTGAGTAGATATGGGTATATCTACTTGATGAAACACAAGTCTGAAACATTTGAAAAGTTCAAAGAATTTCAGAGTGAAGTAGAGAATCATCGTAACAAGAAAATAAAGTTTCTATGATCTGATCGCGGAGGCGAATATTTGAGTTACGAGTTTGGCCTTCATTTAAGAAAATGTGGAATTGTTTCACAACTCATGCCACCTGGAACACCACAGCGTAATGGTGTGTCCGAACGTCGTAACCGTACTTTATTGGATATGGTGCGCTCTATGATGTCTCTTACCGATTTGCCACTATCGTTTTGGGGTTATGCATTAGAGACAGCTACATTCGCGTTAAATAGGGCACCGTCTAAATCCGTTGAGACGACACCATATGAACTATGGTTTGGCAAGAAACCTAAGCTGTCGTTTCTTAAAGTTTGGGGATGCGATGCTTATGTGAAAAAGCATCAACCTGATAAGCTCCAACCCAAAGCGGAGAAGTAAGTCTTCATAGGATACCCTAAAGAAAAAATTGGGTACACCTTGTACCACAGATCCGAAGGCAAGGTCTTTGTTGCCAAGAATGGGTCCTTTCTAGAGAAGGAGTTTCTCTCGAAAGAAGTGAGTGGGAGGAAAGTAGAACTTGATGAGGTAATTGTACCTTCTCTTGAATTGGAAAGTAGCTCATCAGAGAAAACCGTTCCCGTGATGCCTACACCAATAAGAGAGGAAGATAATGATAAAGATCATGAAACTTCAGATCAAGTTACTACTGAACTTCGTAGGTCGACCAGAGTACGTTCCGCACCAGGGTGGTACGGTAATCCTGTTCTGGAAGTTATGTTGTTAGACAACAGCGAACTTACAAACTATGAAGAAGCTATGATAAGCCCGGATTCCGACAAATGGCTTGAGGCCATGAAATCTGAGATAGGATCCATGTATGAGAACAAAGTGTGGACTTTGGTGGACTTGCCCGATGATCGGCAAGCCATTGAGAATAAATGGATTTTTAAGAGCAAGACAGATGCTGATGGTAATATCACTGTCTAGAAAGCTCGACTTGTCGCGAATGGTTTTCGACAAGTTCAAGGGGTTGACTACGATGAGACTTTCTCACCCGTAGCGATGCTTAAGTCTGTCCGAATCATGTTAGCAATTGCCGCATTTTATGATTATGAAATCTGGCAAATGGATGTCAAAACTGCATTCCTTAATGGTTTTCTCAAAGAAGAGTTGTATATGATGCAACCAGAAGGTTTTGTCGATCCTAAGGGTGCTAACAAAGTGTGCAAGCTCCAGCGATCCATCTATGGACAGGTGCAAGCATCTCGGAGTTGGAATATACGCTTTGATGAGGTGATCAAAGCATATGGTTTTGTACAGACTTACGGTGAAGCCTGTATTTACAAGAAAGTGAGTGGGAGCTCTGTAGCATTTCTAATATTATATGTGGATGACATATTGTTGATTGGAAATGATATAGAATTTCTGGATGGCATAAAGGGATACTTGAATAAGAATTTTTCAATGAAAGACCTCGGTGAAGCTGCTTATATATTGGGCATCAAGATCTAGAAGGATAGATCAAGACGCTTGATAGGACTTTCACAAAGCACATACCTTGACAAAGTTTTGAAGAAGTTCAAAATGGACCAGTCAAAGAAAGGGTTCTTGCCTGTCTTGCAAGGTGTGAAGTTGAGTCAGACTCAATGCCCGACCACGGCAGAAGATATAGAGAAAATGAAAGTCATTCCCTATGCCTCAGCCATAGGTTCTATTATGTATGCCATGCTGTGTACCAGACCTGATGTGTGCCTTGCCATAAGTTTGGCAGGGAGGTACCAGAGTAATCCAGGAGTGAATCACTGGACAGCGGTCAAGAATATCCTGAAGTACCTGAAAAGGACCAAGGACATGTTTCTCATTTATGGAGGTGACGAAGAGCTCGTCGTAAAGGGTTACGTCGATGCAAGCTTCGACACTGATCCGGATGACTCTAAGCCACAAACCGGATACGTATTTATACTAAATGGTGGAGCTGTCAGTTGGTGCAGTTCCAAGCAAAGCGTCGTGGCGGGATCTACGTGTGAAGAGGAATACATAGCTGCTTCGGAAGCAGCACATGAAGGAGTCTGGATGAAGGAGTTCATATCCGATCTAGGTGTAATACCTAGTGCATCGGGTCCAATGACAATCTTTTGTGACAACACTGGAGCAATTGCCATAGCCAAGGAGCCCAGGTTTCACAAGAAGACCAAACACATCAAGAGACGCTTCAACTCCATTCGTGAATATGTCAAGGATGGAGACATAGAAATTTGCAAAGTACACACGGATCTAAATGTGGCAGACCCGTTGACTAAGCCTCTTCCACGAGCAAAACATGATCAGCACCAAGACTCCATGGGTGTTAGATTCATTACTATGTAATCTAGATTATTGACTCTAGTGCAAGTGGGAGTCTGATGGAAATATGCCCTGGAGGGAATAATAAAGTTGTTATTATTTTATATTTCCTTGTTCATGATAAAGGTTTATTATTCATGCTAGAATTGTATTGACCGGAAACTTAAATACATGTGTGAATACATAAACAAATACCGTGTCCCTAGTAAGCCTCTACTAAACTAGCTCGTTGATCAAAGATGGTTAAGGTTTCCTAACCATAGACATGAGTTGTCATTTGATAACGGGATCACATCATTAGGAGAATGATGTGATGGACAAAACCCATCCGTTAGCTTAGCATATGATCGTTCTATTTATTGCTACTGCTTTCTTGAATGTCAAATACATGTTCCTCAGACCATGAGATCATGCAACTCCCGGATACCGGAGGAATACCTTGTGTGCTATCAAACGTCACAACGTAACTGGGTGATCATAAAGATGCTCTACAGGTATCTCCGAAGGTGTCCGTTGAGTTGGCATGGATCGAGGCTGGGATTTGTCACTCCGTGTTTCGGAGAGGTATCTCTGGGCCCTCTCGGTAATGCACATCATAAGAAGCTTGCAATAAAAATGACTAAGGAGTTAGTTACGGGATGATGTATTACGGAACGAGTAAAGAGACTTGCCGGTAACGAGATTGAACTAGGTATGGAGATACCGACGATCGAATCTCGGGCAAGTAACATACCGACGGACAAAGGGAATTACGTATGTTGTCATTGCGGTTCGACCGATAAGATCTTCGTGGAATATGTAGGAACCAATATGAGCATCCAGGTTCCGCTATTGGTTATTGACCGGAGAGGCGTCTCAGTCATGTCTACATCATTCCCGAACCCGTAGGGTCCGCACGCTTAACGTTCGTTGACGATATAGTGTTATATGAGTTATGTGAATTGGTAACCGAATGTTGTTCGGAGTCCCGGATGAGACCCTGGACGTCACGAGGAGTCTCGGAATGGTCGAGAGGTAAATATTTATATATGGGAAGTCATATTTTGGGTTCCGAAAAAAGGTGGAGCTTTTTCGGTATTGTACCGGGAAGCTTCCAGAAGGTTCCGGAGGATTCCGGAGGAGTCCGGAAGTCCACAAGTGGGTCCACCACGTCCCAAGGGCTGGCATGGGCTAAGGGGAGACGCCCTAGCCTTATTGGGCCAGGTGCACCAAGTCCTCAAAAGCCCACGCGGCTAGGGAAGGAAAAAAGGGAGAGTCCTAGTAGGAATAGGATTGGACTTTGGAGTCCAAGTCCACGTGTGTACTATTCACGGTTACTGTTCACGTGGCACTATTCCTTCTACTCCAAGCCCCTACACATATATAAATAGAGGAGAGGGGGCGCCCCAAAGGACACAACATTGTCTTAGCCGTGTGCGGCACCCCCCTTCCTAGTTCCGTCCCTCGGTCATATTTTCGCAGTACTTGGGCGAAGCCCTGCGGAGATAGCATCACCATCACCGTCACCATGCCGTCGTGCTGCCGGAACTCATCCACTACCTCGCCGTCTTGCTGGATCAAGAAGTTGAGGACGTCACCGAGCTGAACGTGTGCTGAACGCGGAGGTGCCGTACGTTCGGTGCTCGGTCGGTTGGATCGTGAAGTTGTTCCACGACATCAACCGCGTTGTTCTAACGCTTCCGCTTACGGTCTACGAGGGTACATAGACACACTCCCCCTCTCGTAGCTATGCATCTCCATGGATAGATCTTGCGTGTGCGTAGAATTTTTTTTTCCATGCAACGTTCCCCAACATGAAGGACTTGGGCTGGTTGCTGAGAACCTAGTTGAGAGTTGCATATTGAGGTTGATTGTTGAAGTTGCCTTGGCCTTGATTGCCTTGATACCCTTGATTCCGCTCTTGCATAAACTGGAGCAGCATCTGAGTATTGGCATTGGTTGCTGCCATCAAAGCTTGCCATGCCTCCGGAGGCGGAGGTGGAGGAGGAGGTGGAGGTGGAGGGTCTGACTGCTCCCCATCATCATGGGTCAGATTCCCATGGGTTGCGGGAGCCATCCTGAAGATGGAAACCACCGTTAGAATCTTCAATGAGATAATTAGAAAGCTGAATCAATAGGATAGATATTGCAACAGAATTCTTCACAAGCTAGCATCCGAACAGATATGAACGAATGCATTCTGAAAGATAGACGATACACCAAAGATTGAGAAGCCACTTGGAAAGAATGTTAGAATAATGCATAAGGTAACGAAGATGGAAACAAAAATATGATAGACCCCATATCGTATCATGTGTCTGTTGGAAAGATATCCTAGGTGATACTTGAATTCCCCTAGGAACTCCCGAAACTTCTTGGTTATGAGATCAGGTTGCGGACCCAGGAACCTACTCAGCAAACAACAACCTAATCAGCTGCAACCGCATCCGCAACCCTCAACACACGACCGAGAAACTTTGCAAATTCGTCTAACTCAGACCTTCAAAAACACAATGATACTAGTCATAGTGGATCATCCGAGCTATCTCCTCCAGTACTGGGGAAAAGTCACGGCACTATTTGCCACCACAAAAAGTATAGAAGCGTTTCGATGTCGGCGTCCTTTGGTATTCTAGAACAGAAACGATAGCGAGTGTGACAAAACCCCTTGGAGCTCAACTCCCCGGGTCCAATCCATACGGTTAGGAGGCACCAAGAATAGAGTCACGTCACACCGATATCGCAACCATTCCAACAATACCCGCGTGATCCTAAAAAAAATTTGAGTGAGAAGAGGTAGCAGAATAAAACACCTATGGCACAATTCCTCACCAGAGCGACGAAGGGGATAAGGAGTAAAAAGAATTCCTACTCTCCGATATATAACTAGGACTCAAAATAGTTTTTCTTCTAGACTCATCAACGGTTCGATCAATCAAGTGGCTCCTATAGTCGGTATGGCTCTGATTACCAACTTGTAACGCCCAATATGAAGCTCTGTCGCAATCTCATGATGAAGTCGAGACCGTGACAGAACCCCATTTTGGATCACATAGCAAAGTGGTTCTCAAATACATACAACCGAATGAATAGATGAGTGTACCAGATAAAGGCTTACACTCGCCACATACTACAGTATAATATATCATAATCATCATACAATCATCCAAATGAAAGACAGGGTCCAACTACGGACGAAAACAAACGAGAAAACACCACCCTGCTATCATCCTCGGATCAACCGACAAGGGACCACTACGGATCATCTGGCATCGTGACGTACATACGTCCACGCTCATCATCATACTCCCAATGGAGCATCTCGGGCTCACCTGTGTCTGACTCAAGCGTACCTGCAACTGGAGTTTATAGTAATCTGTGAGCCACAGGGACTCAGCAATCTCATCACCCAAGGTAACAAAACTATTTAAGCTTATAGGAATGGAAGGGGTAATGTAGTGACGTTGCAGCAATCACTAAGCATGTTTAAGTGGCTAACTTACAAGTACAAGAATAAAGATGAGCATTCTACGCATAACGGTCACAAGTTTAATATGATCAAGAAGTGATCCTGAACACCTACTTACGGTTCAAGCATAACCCCACCGTGTTCTCTTCCCGAACTTACTCGGAAAGAGACCATCACGGTTACGCACACAGTTGGTGTATTTTATTCGAGTTAGTGTCAAGTTCTCTACAACTGGAGGTTATAAATTTCCAAGTCGCCACATAACCGCGGGCATGGCTTCGCGAAAGATTTAACCCTGCAATGGTGCTCCAAGTAGTCCATTATAAATTACCACACGCATCCGATGGAACATCCTCACACCATGATAACACGATGCTTACGATAAGGAATCCCGGTGGACAAGCCACTCGTAATAGGCAAAACTAAACCAGCAAGACCTCCCGATGAGCCAGATCCGTGTCTAGAGCCACGCGCACTCTATCTAGGGGCATCATCCGTCTATGCTAAGTGGA
The DNA here is from genome assembly GCA_039707655.1 of Elymus sibiricus. Lineage (NCBI taxonomy): Eukaryota > Viridiplantae > Streptophyta > Magnoliopsida > Poales > Poaceae > Elymus > Elymus sibiricus. Next base: position 209,500,213 of record CM077670.1, read on the forward strand.
CGGTAGACAAAAGAACCCGAGTTGCCCCGAGGCGGCTCCGCCGACTGCTAGGTAGGTGGACCAATGGTTGTGTTTTGCCGCTGGCCCGAGTTATGTTGGAATTAAAAGAGTCCCCGAGGTGGTGACCCTTTATGCATTAATTATTAGGTTCATGTTGGCAAATGTTAAAACCAATGTTGGTCCTTGCTGGAGAAGTCTTATCCTCAAACAAGTGATCCGGGGGGTTCCCATATGCCCCACATGTGTTAGAAGCGCTCATCAAGGAACATAACACCGGTATTACGGAAACTAGGGCGGCATGAGTGGAACAAAACACTAGGCAAAAGGCCGAACCTTCCACACACAACCAAGTATATAGATGCATTAATTAAATAAGAGATATTGTGATATCCCAACATATCCATGTCCCAACATGGAACAACCTGCACAGCACCTGCAACTAAAACGCAATAAGAGGGGCTGAGCAAAGCGGTAACATAGCCAAACAACGGTTTGCTGGGTAGGGTGGTTAGAGGCTGTATCATGGCATATGTGAGGCTGACATGTATGTGGTAGGAAGCGTGACATAGCGATAGCAACGAGACAACTAGCAAGCAAAGATAGTAGTGTTATCAAGGGTAATTAGCATCTTGCCTGAAGTCTCTTCGGTAGTATAGTAATACTGCTCCTCGAACACAGACTCAACAGGTTCCTCAAACTCGGACTCGTCTCCCGGTACTACTCAAAGAAAGAACAAGCACCGAAACAAACAAACAACCATGACATAAATGCACAAATAAAGATGACGCATGATCATTTAAAGATGCATGGCATGGCAAAGTGCAACAATCAAATACTACACATTAAGTGAAGCTCAACATGCAACGGGTTGCATATTGATGAAACTTCACAACGTTTATTTAGTTCGCTCCCGTTTATGCTACTCATCGATATTAAATGTTGACAATCATGGCAAGAAATGAAGCATAATTAAGCTATCTATCTTGGCAAATTAAATGAGGCCGGAAACAACAAATAACAATTCCGGAAAATCCTCATATGCAATTTTTGAATTTGGTACTGTTCTGCCTAAAACACATTTTTTTTAATGTTGTTAAACAGCAAAAGTAAGTGCACCATGTTAATCTACACATTTTTCCACTCCATTTACCTATAAAGTTTATTTAATTCGGAGCTACGGTTATTTAGTTATGAAATAAACCATTTTAACATGTCATTTACGCAAATTAATGCAAACGGTAATTTTAAACATTTTAAACATGGATGAAGGTTGGAAATTGAGAAACTACACAAAATTCTACTCAAGTTACATATGTGACATGATTTAATTTGATGCATGGATATTTAGTTATTAACATTTTAAACGGTGGTATTTTGCAATTATGCATGCACTGAAAGAAAAAAATAGAGAAAATCACAGAAAAGAGAAAAACACACGCGGGCCGGATTGCAGCACACTGCAGCGGCCCAGGAGGATTTGGCCCAAGTGCAAAGGGGTGTGTGCGCAGACGAACAAGAAAAACAAGGCAGAAAAATATATAGGGGAACCTGGGATTCGAACCCCAGATCCCCTGGTTGGATGTTGGCTGCGCTGGCCACTAGGGTGGCACGGTGGTAGTGATGTTAGAGGGACTCGGCTGCAATTGAACGATGACAAGAGCTGATCCACTGGGAGGCAAAATTTGCAGAAAAAGATAGTGAGGCTGTGGGGATTTGGTCCCTTGACCTCCAAGTTGTGTGCGAGAGTGGCTGACCACTGGGATGGCTAGGTGTTTGTGCTAGGCAAGGGCGCTTCATGTAGATGATCAATCACAAGAAACGTGAGCTTTTGGCCATGGCTGTTCGGTGATACTAGCCGGCGATGAAGGCTAGCAAGACCGCGTCGGTTGCAGCTCCAAGACAACGGCGCGCGTGCGGGTTTAGGTGTAGGTGCGGTGCGTGCAAGAGAAGGAGCTGCGGGAGTCGCGCACGCGGGGTTGCTCGAGCACGAGCTCGAGCTCGTCTCGTGCACGGCGAGCTGATTGGCTGCGGTGCTGGGCTAGCTGCGGAGGGCGCGGGTGCCGGATGATGCATGGGTGTGCGAGCGTCCGCGAGCAGATGCGGCGTCAGAGAACCCAAGCACAAGCTTGGGGCTTGCTTCCATGGAAGCCATGGTGGCTGGAACTTTTGCTCATGTAGATCGACACCTAGAGGAAACAAACGATGTGTAGAAGGGAATGAGGAGGAGCAGAGCATCACCGTGGGTTTGCTGGTGATGAAGGACTCGTCGGGGAAGCAGAGGAGACGGTGTGGGGACGCGCTGGCCGGCGGCGATGGTTTCGCCCGAGGAAGAAGACGACGAGGAGGACATCGTGGAAGGAGCTCCGGAACCGTGTGGACGCATGCGTAGGCGAGGAAGACGGCGGTTGACGCGTTGGTGCTCCTAGCGGAAGAAGTCAGACGGAGACGGGCAGATCAGCCCGAGCTCGAGATCAAGCTCGGCTCGTTCATGGCGACGGCGTGTGGTGGGCGACCTACCTGGTGGCGGCGGCAAGGAGAGGGGGAAATGGACAGAGGAGAGGCTAGTGTAGGGTTTGGCAAGCTTTATAGGAGGCTAGGGCAGCCTCCGGCCATCAAATCAACCGGGGCGCCGACGTGGCTACTGCGGATGCTCTGCCGTACAAGAGGAAGGAGATGAACAGAGGCTGTTCGCTAGTGGGCTGCGGCTGAAGAGGTAAGTGGGCTGGCTGCTGGGCTTCTCTCTCACTCCAGATTTCCCTATTTCTTCATTTCTTCAAACAAAAATAAAGTGGGAAAAAGTGCAGAGAGTATGGGAAGGGGTGAGAGAGACATAAAAATATCTCTAGAATCTAGAAATTATGTAGTATTTGAATAAATTGGTTTGGCAATTTTTAGAGAAAGAAAAATATATCAAGTTTGAATTAAATTCAAACTTGAGGCATTTTTTATCACAACCAAATCAATTCCAAAAATGATGAAATTTGGCAGAGAGCTTAAGGACATGGACTTGAGAATTTAGAAATATGGTGAACATTAATTTGGGACAGAAATATTGCATCAAGAAATAAATTGGGAGAAAGAGGGTTTGAGAGAGAGGTGATGGTAGATGGCTTGCATAGGTGAAACCCAAGGGTTGGGTGAGGCAAGGAGAAGATGAACACACACAACCATAATGCATACATGATGAGCACAACACAATTAAAATATGATGGATGCAATGCACATGACAAAAGAATGACATGAAGATGAAATGCAAAATGAAAAGAAAGCAAAACACCACATGAGAAGAAGCCCATCCATCAAGATCATCATGACAATTCCATATATGGCAATGTTGGGGAGTACAAATATGGAAGGAGCACTCTTGGGGTGTTACAACCAGTTACAAGAAGAAAGGCAAGGGAAAGAAAGGGAACTTCAAGAAGAATGGCAAGTCAGTTGCCGCTCCCGTAAAGAAACCCAAGGTTGGACCCAAACCTGAGACTAAGTGCTTCTGGTGCAAGGGGAATGGCCACTGGAAGCGGAACTGCCCCAAGTACTTGGCAGATAAGAAGGCTGGGAACGTCAACAAAGGTATATTTGATATACATGTTATTGATGTGTACCTTAATAGTGCTCGTAGTAGCGCCTGGGTATTTGATACTGGTTCGGTTGCTAATATTTGTAACTCGAAACAGGAGTTGCGGAATAAACGGAGACTAGCTAAGGACGAGGTGACGATGCACGTTAGAAATGGTTCCAAGGTTGATGTGATCGCCGTCGGCACGTTCCCTCTACATTTACCTTCAGGATTAGTTTTGAACCTGAATAATTGTTATTTGGTGCCTGCGTTAAGCATGAACTTTATATCTGGACCTTGTTTATTGCGAGACGGTTATTCATTTAAGTCAGAGAATAATGGTTGTTCTATTTATATGAATACTATCTTTTATGGTCATGCACCCTTGGTGAATGGTTTATTTTATTGAATCTCGATCGCAGTGATACACATGTTCATAATATTGATGCTAAAAGATGCAAAGTTAATGATGATAGTACCACACGCTTGTGGCACTGCCGCTTAGGTCATATTGGTGTAAAGTGCATGAAGAAACTCCATGCTGATGGACTTTTGAAATCTCTTGATGATGAATCATTTGAGACATGTGAACCATGCCTCATGGGCAAAATGACTAAAACCCCGTTTTCCGGAACAATGGAGCGAGCAAGTGACTTGTTGGAAATAATACATACCGATGTATGCGGTCCGATGAGTGTTGAAGCGCGCGGTGGATATCGTTATTTCCTTACCTTCACAGATGACTTAAGTAGATACGGGTATATCTACTTAATGAAACACAAGTCTGAAACATTTGAAAAGTTCAAACAGTTCCAGAGTGAAGTGGAGAATCATCATAACAAGAAGATAAAATTTCTACGATCTGATCGTGGAGGTGAATATTTTAGTTACAAGTTTGGCACGCATTTAAGACAGTATGGAATTGTTTCACAACTCACGCGACCTGGAACACCACAGCGTAATGGTGTGTCCGAACGTCGTAATCGCACCCTATTGGATATGGTGCGTTCTATGATGTCTCTTACCGATTTGCAACTATTGTATTGGGGTTATGCATTAGAGACAGCCGCATTCACTTTAAACAGGGCATCGTCTAAATCCGTTGAGACGACACCGTACGAATTATGGCTTGGCAAGAAACCTAAGCTGTCATTTCTTAAAGTTTGGGGATGCGATGCTTATGTCAAGAGGCTTCAGCCTGATAAGCTCGAACCCAAAGCGGAGAAGTGCGTCTACATAGGATACCCTAAAGAGACCATTGGGTGTACCTTCTATCACAGATCCGAGGGCAAGATCTTTGTTGCCAAGAATGGGTCCCTTCTAGAGAAGGAGTTTCTCTCGAAAGAAGTGAGTGGGAGGAAAGTAGAACTTGATGAGGTAATTGTACTTCCTCTCGAATTGGAAGGTAGCACATCACAGAAAGAAGTTCCCGTGATGTCTACACCAGCCGGAGAGGAAGCTAGTGATGATGATCATGAAACTTCGGATCAAGTTACTACTGAACTTCGTAGGTTAACCAGGGTACATTCCACACCAGAGTGGTACGGAAATCCTGTCCTGGTAGTCATGTTGTTGGACAACGGTGAATCTACGAACTATGAAGAAGCAATGATGAGCCCAGATTCTGACAAATGGCTTGAGGCCATGAAATCCGAGATAGGATCCATGTATGAGAACCAAGTATGGACTTTGGTAGACTTACCCGATGACCGGCAGGCCATTGAGAACAAATGGATCTTTAAGAAGAAGACAAACGCTGATGGTAATGTCACCGTCTATAAAGCTCGACTTGTCGCAAAGGGTTTTCGACAAGTTCAAGGGGTTGACTATGATGAGACCTTCTCACCCGTAGCGATGCTGAAGTCTGTTAGAATTATGTTAGCAATTGCTGCATTTTATGATTATGAAATCTGGCAGATGGATGTGAAAACCGTGTTCCTTAATGGTTTTCTTAAGGAAGAGTTGTATATGATGCAGCCCAAAGGTTTTATTGATCCTAAGGATGCTAAAAAGGTATGCAAGCTCCAGCGATCCATCTATGGACTGGTGCAAGCATCTCGGAGTTGGAATATACGCTTTGATGAGGTGATCAAAGCTTTTGGTTTTATACAAACTTATAGAGAAGCTTGTATTTACAAGAAACTGAGTGGGAGCTCTATAGCATTTCTAATATTATATGTGGATGACATATTATTTATTGGAAATGACATAGAATTTCTGGAAAGCATAAAATGTTATTTGAACAAGAGTTTTTCTATGAAAGACCTAGGTGAAGCTGCTTACATATTGGGTATTAAAATCTATAGAGATAGATCAAGACGCCTAATAGGACTTTCACAAAGCACATACCATGACAAGATTTTGAAGAAGTTCAAAATGGACCAGTCAAAGAAGGGGTTCTTGCCTGTGTTGAAAGGTGCGAAGTTGAGTAAGACTCAAAGCCCAACCACGGAAGAAGAAAGAGAAAGGATGAAAGTCATCCCCTATGTCTCAGCCATAGGCTCTATAATGTATGCCATGCTGTGTACCAGACCTAATGTGTGCCTTGCCATAAGTCTGGTAGGGAGGTACCAAAGTGATCCAGGAGTAGATCACTGGACAGCGGTCAATAATATCCTTAAGTACCTAAAGAGGACTAAGGACATGTTTCTCGTTTATGGAGGTGATGAAGAGCTCGCCGTAAAGGGTTACGTCAATGCTAGCTTCGACACAGATCTGGATGACTCAAAGTCTCAAACCGGATACGTATTTATATTGAATGGTGGAGCAGTCAGTTGGTGAAGTTCCAAGCAAAGCGTCGTAGCGGGATCTACATGTGAAGCGGAATATATAGCTGCTTCGGAAGTAGCGCAAGAAGGAGTCTGGATGAAGGAGTTCATATCCGATCTAAGAGTAATACCTAGTGCATCGGATCCAATGACTATCTTTTGTGACAACACTGGTGCTATTGCCATTGCCAAGGAGCTCAGGTTTCACAAGAAGACCAAGCACATCAAACGCCGCTTCAACTCCATCTGTGATTACATAAAGGAGGGAGACATAGAACTTTGCAAAGTACATACGGATCTGAATGTGGCAGACCCGTTGAAAACCTCTTCCATGAGCAAAACATGATCAACACCAAGACTCCATGGGTGTTTGATTTATTACGATGTAAACTAGATTATTAACTCTAGTGTAAATGGGAGGCTATTGGAAATATGCCCTAGAGGTAATAATAAATTAGTTATTATCATATTTCCTTGTTCATGATAAATATTTATTATTCATGCTAGAATTATATTGATTGGAAACTTAAATACATGTGTGAATACATAAACAACACCGTGTCCCTAGTGAGCCTCTATGAGACTAGCTCGTTGATCAAAAATGGTTAAGGTTTCCTAACCATAGACATGAGTTGTCATTTGATAATTGGATCACATCATTAGAAGAATGATGTGATGGACAGACCCAACCGTAAGCTTAGCATCAAATCGTATCCTTAGTTTATTTGCTACAGCTTTCTTCGTGTCAAGTATCAGTTCCTTAGACCATGAGATCATGTCACTCCCAGATATCGGAGGAATACCTTGTGTGCTATCAACGTCACTTCGTAACAAGGTGATCATAAAGGTGCTCTACAGGTATCTCTGAAGGTGTCTGTTGGGTTGCATGAATCGAGACTGGGATTTGTCGCTCCGTGTGACGGAGAGATATCTCTGGGCCCTCTCGGTAATACAACATCACAAGAAGCTTCATGTGACTAATGAGTTTAGTCACGGGATCTTGTATTACGGAACGAGTAAAGAGACTTACCGGTAACGAGATTGAACTTGGTATGGAGATACCGACGATCGAATCTCGGGCAAGTAACATATCGCCGGACAAAGGGAATTGCATACGGGATTAACTGAATCCTCGACATCGTGGTTCAACCGATGAAGATCCTTGTGGAATATGTAGTAACCAATATGGGCATCCAGGTCCTGCTATTGGTTATTAACCAGAGAGGTGCCTCGGTCATGTCTACATGATTCCCGAAAACGTAGGGTCGGACGCTTAACGTTCGATGACGCTAGAGTAGTATTGGGATATTAGCATTGGTGACCATAGGTTGTTCGGAGTCCCGGATGAGATCCCGGACGTCATGAGGAGTTTCAGAATGGTAGGGAGGTAAAGATTTATATATGGGAAAGTTTATTTTGGGTTCCGGAAAAGTTCGGGGGTTCACCGGCAGTGTATCGAGGGCACCAAAGGGTTTCGAGAGACCACCAGTGGGTCCCACCACTCTCGGAGGCCAGCATGGGCTGTGGGGAGGCGCCCTGGCCTTATTGGGCCAGGCGCACTAGCCCCCCTCAGGCCCATGCGGCTAGGGGGCGGAAACCCTAGTGGGGAGGGGCGCCCCCACCTGTCTTGGGGGGGGGGCAAGCCACCTCCCTGGCCTCCGCCCCCTCCCTTGGAGGAGGGGCTAGGGCCGTAGCCCCCTCCCCCTTGCCCCTATATATAGTGGGGAGGTGGGAGGGCAGCCGCACCCCCTTCCCCTGGCGCAGCCCCTCCCTCTCTCTCCCTCCACCTTCTCGTCCCGGTTTCATTTAGCGAAGCGCTGCCGGCACTCCACCATCACCATCACCACCACGCCGTCATGCTGGTTGTGATCCCATCTACTTCTCCCCCTTCGCTTGCTGGATCAAGGAAGAGGAGACGTCACTGAGCCACACGCGTGCTAAACTCGGAGGTGCCGTCCATTCAGCACTAGATCGGTTGGATCGTGATTGGATCGCGAAGAGTACGACTACATCAACCGCGTTTTATACGCTTCCGCTTTCGGTATAAAAGGGTATGTAGACACACTCCCCTATCGTTGCCTTGCATCTCCTAAATTAGATCTTGGGTGTTCATAGATTTTTTTTTATTTTCATGCTTCGTTCCCATCAATCGCATGCTCTCGCAACGGTCTCCTGGAAGTGCGGAAACCTTGGGCAGAAAGCCTCGAAACAGAAGCTTGCCCTTCTGCGCGGCATGGCCGTGCTTGCGAGTAGCAACGGACAGTGGTTCGAGCATGTCATGGAAGTGGCCATGAGCATGAAGGTTGGGAACATGGAATCCCAGTCCTGGTTGCAGAACACTTTGTCAATGCTCACCATAGTTGGATCATGGCGCTCGTTTGTCCAAGTAAACCGCATGTTCTTGCATTTGATCTCTCAGAGCCCTGCTCTATCAATTGCAGCTCTAAACATGCCCATGATGCTCCTGTTCAGGTTTAGGTTATTCTTGTCTCTCGCCTCGTAGATAATGTTGAAATCCCTGTTTATCACCCATGGCTCTCCCGGCAGTGACGCGGCATGGGCGAGCTCAGAGAGAAAATCTTCCTTTCGTGCATCATCAACTGGGCCGTAGATGGTGGTCAGCTAGAACGAGGATCTGTCTGAGAGTAGGGTGACCTTGGCAGTGATGGAGAAGAGGCCGATGGCATGCGTACTAATTTCTACAATTCATGTGTCCCAGAGGATGGCAGCGCTGCCCCTGGAGCCCATGGCCGGCAGGATGGCGCAGCCCTGCAGCCAGCTGCCACCCACCTCCCTAACAATGGCCGGTGACCAGGTTTCAATCTTCATCTCCTGCAGGAATAGAATCAATGTGCGGTGGGCACTACCTAGCTCACAAATCGCTGCCCGCTTGGCCGACAAGTTCATGCCGCATAAGTTCCAGCTCATCATCACTAAGTTTGTGCTAATCATTGGACACATGAAGTTTCTCCAACGACAACATTGATCTAATGATTGAAGAAACAGACGAGTACACAAGCTTCCTAGCAGGGGCGCGACAGAGCCGACCCATACGCCCCAAGATGCTCTGTTGCAGATCGAACCAGCTATGCCTATTACAAACAACATTCAGAGGTCCTAACTCGAATTGGCTTAAGGCCAATCGCCGGCGGAGACTAATATGATACATTACTAACATGATCAACTAGGCTGTGGCGTCCATGCCGCCCTCTGGTCCAGCGGCCCCAGCATGCCGAGCTTCTTCACTAGTAGTAGGGATGCGCGCTGCGCCACTAGCACTGTGGAGTGCGCCGCAGCCTGCCGCACGCTCTAGCGCGTTGGTGTTGAAGACACTCTAGACTTGGGTGGAGCAATGGGCCGGCGCGTTGGCGATGACGGGTGGAGCGACGTCGTGGAAAAGGCAGCGCAGTCCATCGATCTGCAGCTGCTGAAATCGTTCGGTCACCGCGCGAACCTACGTGGTCGTGGCCACCCCAGGTGTAGGAGCATGGCGGGCCAGGATGAGATCGGGTTGCATGCAGCTAGTGTGGGCCTCCTCCATGCTCCCATGCAAGGAGACATGGCCCACCACCTTGTCTTGGTTGACCTCGTTGTGGAAGGTCAAAGGTGCAGCATCTCGGTGATGGAGGCCTCAAGCTCAGGCTGCGTGCGATCCGGGGGTGGTGGTGGTGGTAGTGTCCTACCGGCCTCGTCGAAGAAGTCGTCGTAGTCATCTGCGGCCTCCTGCATGTGTGCGGCGGGCGGCACAGCCGTGGCGGGCAGAAGAGACGCAGGAGGCCGGTGCAGCGGTAGTGGTGGTGTAGCCTTGAGCGTGTTGCTGTTGCTGCAGCCGTGTTCCGTCTCGCGTCGTCGGCTCACTGGGGTGTGGCTACGCTGCCTTGAGGAGCTCATCGTGTCCTTCCGCGACTGCATGCGGCCAGAGTGGCCACGGTGAAGAAGCGCGTCCTTCCATGAACGCCGCCCATCACTGTCCCCGTGGCGGTGATCGTCATCGCGGTGCGCCCCAAGCTGTAGCCCGACGGGGCAACGATAGCTGGGTGGCGCCTAGGCTAGCTCTGCACATCCTCTACGTGCATGACCTAGATGCCAGACCAGATGGTTGGCACGGCCCGCCCCTCGTCGGACTCCGAAGATGGCAGGCCACTCTACACGGAGTGGGACGAGCGCGGCGATGGAGGGTACCAGTCTTCCACATGGTCGACGTGGATCAGCATGTCGTGGCGCTTGACGCGCGGCGGCGGCTCCACCTTGCGGCTCGACGGGGAGAAGCCGAGCATGGCCTTGACGCGCCCGGCTCCTCTTGGCGCCCTCCAAATCGTGTGCCTAGTCAGGATGTGGGCGACATCCCACACCCACGCCCAGCACGCGAACATCTTTGTGTGGCCGCACTCATGCGTGCGGCTGTCGAGCCTGTCGATGATGCACTTGTTGCCGAGCACCTTCTCCGCCCCCCCCCCCTCAGCGACCAGAGCTGCATAGGCATCCATTCGATGATGACGCGAACGTGCAGCATGAAGTCTTGGAACGTGGTGTGGTCGTCCTCGTGCCATGGCTAGATGTTGAAGGAGACGTCGTCGACGTCGCAAGATTTGAGGCGCACCGCATTGTCCCGGTGCGCAGGAAGCTCGAAATGCACCAGGAAATCCTTGGGGTCATAGCTGGTCACCCGCAGCAGGTGTGGATGCGTGCGGAGCTGCGCGTCGATGTCATGCCCCACGGACATCGGGCGAGCCACGTGCTGCCTGGTCGCAGCGGTGAGCAGCATGGCGTGGCGTCGCAATAGGGAGATCTGGTGCTCCATGGCCGGCAACTAGATCAGCACACTGTGGCTCGACCTTGTCCGCCGCGAGGGGTCGGTGTGGTGCGCGTGTGCCATGGCGGCCGAAGGCGTAGGAAAGTGCAGCCGCTCCCAGACAGGCCCCCTTCCAGCGGCCGGCCCCATCCTCTCCTTGGCTGAGCCGCCGCCATGCTTGTTGCGAGGATTCTTGGGGCACTCTCTGGCAAGTTGGCCCAGAAGCTTGCACTCGATGCAGTGAAGGGGGTCTCTACAATCTATGTGATGAGGGAGAGGGCTGAGGCATCGGAGGCAGAGGCCCTTGAAGCGGCTTAAGAAGGCCTTCCGCCCAGGGTTGGCATTGATAGCGGGGCGCCGGCTGGAGCGCAGCGGCGGTGGGCGCCCGCTATGGACCGATGGAGATTTTCTTGCGCGCATGTATTTCTGGGATCTGACCGCCGTCCATCCATCGTCGTCGCCTGAAGAGGAAGGTCGGGCGCTAGGAGAGGGCACTACCACAATGGATTTAAGGCGAGGCTTCCCGAAGTGGGGGGATGCGGCAAGATCCGGAGCGGAGAGGCCTGCAGCCACGCGGGAGCACTCCCCCCGAAGCAGCAAACGCGGCGGAGAAGAAGGGCAGACCATTGATGCAGCTGATGCGGCGACTGCGAGTCCAGGACCTTAGACGGGCTGGTGGATCTGGCGACGTCCGGCACCGATGCATGACAGCCCCATCCCTCACTGTCCCCCAAGCAAGACCGCGAGCACAAGCGACTGCAACAAGAGCGCCCCATTGGGCGCTGGGTGGGTGGCGCCGCTGCCCGAGCTGGTAGCGATGGGGCAAGTGGCGGCCACGGCCGGAGTGGCACGCGGCACGGGCTATGGCTCGGAAGCTAGGACGAGACGGGAATGTCCATCTATTGCTTCTCACTCAGAGTTCTTAGTTGATCTGCTCCTCCAGGGTTCTCTAAACAGCCCAGACGTGAGGTGCACTCGGGTAATGTGACTCCAACGACAACGTACAGAACAGCTCACACACTTGCATTTCACAATTTCCAGCCACCAGGAGTTACCCTTCACGCCGCATCCTTCGCGTCCCCTCACGAGGAAAAGAAACCCAGGGCGTCGTACCCCTCGCGATGCCTCCCCAGGGTGCCACCGGGGGCCATCCCATCGCCCCGCCAGTAGCCCAACCAAGACGTTGCCCCCTTCCGCCGCTGCCGCCGGCGTAGGCCGTGGTGGCGGTGTGCCCGGCGCCGAAGGGGTCGGGGCATTGGACGCGGCGATGAACCCCCGGATCAGTTGGGGCGAGGATGGCGGGGATCACGCGCAACGGCCAGGGTGGCATCCCAGGTCGTGCTGCGCCGAAGCTCGCCCCCATGACCGCGGGAACCCACGTTCTCTGGCGATGGCGGGTGTGGTGGCGGCTGTGGATCTAGATCTGGATCCCACCCAGATCCGTCGTTGGCTTTGCCCATGGATGGCCGGCGGCGCGATGAGGGGTAGGCAAGGGAGACAGGTTCCCTGCCAGCGTTCCGACGACTGCGCGTGCCGTCACAGCACGGCTCAGCACGCATCCGGGCAGCGGCTGGTTCGGAGTGGTGCGATTGCTGGTGAAAACCATGCCAACCTTGCTCATGGCGAACGATGGCGGCGTCTTGGACGTCGTCTCCTTGTCGAAGGCATCGTCGGTTGCAATCATCGTCACCTCGTTCCAGCTGCTCCAGGGTAAACCCTAGATCTAGATTCCCGAATCATGTTAGATCAAACGATACACAAGAGACACGGATTTTTACGTGGAAACCCTTGTGGGAGAAAACCACGGACGCACGAAGGCGCAATCACTATGATGGAGGAGTATTACAAGCACGAGATGACACACCGTCTTTAGGTGCGACTACATGGGGTATATATGAGGGCAATACATAAGTGTCCTTGGAGGACAAGTAAACGAGTTGTACTCGTACGCGTCGATGTCAACGCAATGCCGCACCCGTTTGTACTACGTCTAGTCCAATACGGTAGAATTTGGATCACAATTTAACAATCTCCACCTTGAGCCAAATTCCCTCCAGTAGTCGAAGAAAGTAAATAACTCCATCCAAATCAGCATAAACACCTTGTGCATCAAAGTCCATAGGACTAGTGAGAAATACGAACTAAGCTTGAGCAAAGCTCAAACTTATTGGTAGGAACTGGCTTTGTCATCATATCAGCAGGATTACCATGAGTACTTATCTTGCATACCTTCAAATCACCTTCAGCAATAACATCTCGAATATAGTGAAATCTGACATCAATGTGCTTTGTTCTCTCATGGTACATTGGATTCTTTGTAAGACATATAGCACTTTGACTGTCAGAAAATATGGTAGGACAAGATGAATCTCCACAAAGCTCAGTGTATAAACCTCTCAACCAGATAGCTTCTTTGCATGCCTCAGAAATAGCCATATACTCGGCATTAGTAGTGGAACAAGCCACAATAGACAGCAAAGTTGCTCTCCAACTCACAGCACAACCACCAATGGTGAAAACATAACCTGTGAGTGATCTTCTCTTATCCAAATCACCAGCAAAATCGGAATCAACAAAACCAACAAGTCCATCTCCAGTTTTCCCAAACTGTAAATAAGCATTAGAAGTACCTCGCAGGTATCTGAAAATCCACTGAACTGCTCTCCAATGCTCTTTTCCAGGATTAGCCATGTATCTACTGACAACACTCGGTGCATATGATAAATCAGGACGAGAACAAACCATGGCATACATAAGTGAACCAACTGCACTTGAATAGGGAACTCTAGACATGTACTCAATATACGCATCTGACTTAGGACATAAGGCTGATGATAATTTGAAGTGTGCAACTAACGGAGTACTTACTGGCTTGGCATTATGCATATTAAAACGATGAAGAACTTTATCAATATATCCCTTCTGACTTAGATATACTTTTCCAGACGGTCTATCTCTGGATGTTTCCATGCCAAGTATTTTCTTTGCTGCACCATCTTTCATCTCAAATTCATTACTCAGTTGCTTCTTTAGTTCATTAATCTCTGACATGCTCTTTGCAGCAATTAACATATCATCAACATAAAGGAGCAAATAAATAGTTGAACCATTAACAGTTTTTAAATAACACAGCTATCATAATTAGACCTTTTGAAACCTTGAGAGAGCATAAAGGTGTCAAATCTCTTGTACCACTGTCTAGGAGATTGCTTCAATCCATAAAGAGATTTCTTTAACTTACAGACAAGCTTTTCTTTTCCAAGAATAACAAAACCTTCAGGTTGTTCCATATAAATATCCTCTTCTAATTCTCCATGTAAGAATGCAGTTTTAACATCCAATTGTTCAAGCTCAAAATCATGCATGGCAACAATACTGAGTAAAGTGCGAATAGAGCTATGCTTCACAACAGGAGAAAAGACTTCATTATAGTCAATACCTGGAATCTGGCTATAACCTTTAGCAACTAGCCTTGCTTTATATTTTGTCTCATCATTAGGAGAAACACTTTCTTTCCTTTTGAAAACCCACTTGCAACGAATAGGTTTCTTCGCTCTAGGTAATCTTACTAAATCCCAAGTGCCATTCTTTTCAAGTGATTCCATCTCATCATGCATAGCGGTCATCCACTTATTACTATCACCAGAAATAATAGCCTCGGAATATGAAGAAGGCTCAGCATTACCTTCAATTTCCTCTACAATAGATAAAGCAAAAGAAACCATATTGCACTCTTCAATTAACCTTTTAGGTTTTTCAATACCCCACCTAACTCTGTCACGTGCGAGATTCCAACCGGGTGGAACAATAGGCTGATTTGGAGTGACATGTTCATCATCAACGACGGGTTCATCATGTGCATCAACATTTTCCTTATCAAATGTATCACCGGAATCAATAACATGCTCCACCTGAACAGTAGGCTGTTGTTCACTCTCAACAGGAACATTAGTAGATGGAACATCATGTAACAGAGCAGATTCATTAAAGATAACATTTCTGCTAATAACAACCTTCTATGTTTTAGGATTCCACAATTTAAAACCTTTAACACCAGATTTATAACCAAGAAAGATGCACTTAACAGTCCTATGCTCCAACTTTCCATTATCCACATGAGCATAAGCAGTGCAACCAAAAACTCTCAACTGTGAATAATCAGCAGGAGAACCAGACCATACCTCAATTGGAGTTTTCTTATTAAGAGCAATAGATGATGATTGATTAATGAGATAACAAGCAGTGAAAGTGGCCTCAGCCCAAAAACGCCTATGCAAACCTGCATTGGACAACATGCAACGGGCTCTGGAAATAATGGTCCTGTTCATACGCTCAGCAACACCATTTTGTTGAGGAGTATAAGGAACGATGTAATGTCTGACAATGCCTTCAGACTTGCAATAATTCTCAAATTGCTTAGAATAGAATTCCATACCATTATTAGTGTGAAGTATTTTTACCTTCTTTTCAGTTTGTCTTTCAATCACAATCTTCCACTCCTTAAATGTTGAGAATGCTTGATATTTATGCTTCAAGAAATAAGGCCAAACTTTTCTCAAATAATCATCAATAATAGTCAGCATGTAACTAGCACCACCTAGTGACTTTCTGCGAGATGGTCCCCATAAATCAGAATGAACATAATCAAGAATACCTTCAGTTGTATGAACCGAAGTGTTGAACTTCACCCTTTTGTGCTTGCTGAAGATACAATGCTCACAAATTTTTAATTTACCAGTTCTATATCCATCAAGAAGACCTCTCTTACACTACTGCAGGCGACCGCTAACGCGACACATGAATCAGAGACCCCGCGACCAAACTGTGTGCGATGCATGCATCGCAAACGGTGTCGTAATAAAACCGTCACCAATAAGACGAACTGTGTGTGATGCCGGAGACATGAAAAACGATTCAGATTAGAGACGCGTGTGTGATACGTGGCATACAGTTGATCCATACGAACTGTTTGCGATGAGCCAGGACAACAGAAACGGGCAGCCAGTTCGAGGTGTGTGCGATACACGGCATACAGTTCACTCGGATGAACTGTTTGTGATTACCCAACACAACAGAAATGGGCAGCCAGTTCAAGGTGTGTGTGATACATGGCATACAGTTCACTCGGATGAACTATTTGTGATTACCCAACACAACAGAAACGGGCAGCCAGTTCGAGGTGTGTGCGATACACGGCATACAGTTCACTCGGATGAACTGTTTGCAATGATCTAGAAGAACAGAAACGATTCGGCGTAACAAGATGTGTGTGATATCCGGCAAACAGATCGGTAATCAGAATTGTGTGCGATAATTATAGACAGCGCATACGATTTTTTGTTGTGAATTGTGTGCTCGACAGGGCACACAATTCAAAAACCAACTATGGGCGATAATGTAAAAGATCTCTGTCGAATACGTATTGCTAACCGTCTGTGATGAGATTGACAGGGGACACAGATTAATATGAGCGAACGGCAACAGAGATATACAGTCTGCTTAATTTAGTCCTTCTTCTTCTTCTTGTTGTTGGATGGCCCCGCGACATCGTCTTGGCGAGGACGCTTCTTGCCACTGACCGTTGGCTTTTCATCGTCGCCGCTGTCGTCATCGTCGTTGATGTCCTCATCATCGTCCTCCTCGTTTGAACATTCCTCCTCATCATCATCATCGTCATCGTCTTCATCGTCCTCCGACGGGTCCTCGTCTGTCTGGTCATCGTCCGACGACTCGGGCGGCGGCGTCCCTTCCACGATCCGGATAAAATTGAGGTCAGGGCTCGACGTCGGACTCATGGAAGATGAGCGGGATGATTCCGAGGTTGACCTATCATCGGGCGGAAGACTGCTGGCGGAACTGTCGTCCTCGCTGTCGGTCGACATGGATGCGGTACGTACACAAAGCGAGATTATAGAGTGTGTGTAAGTGTGTAGCGTGGCCGACCGGGACGATGAAGACGGTGGAGACTAAAGCGGGGTATGAAGAAAAGAGGAATGGCAATTGAAGAGGGGCATTGATGGTTTTTATTGGCGCCTTGGCAGGCAGTTAGAATCCTGATATAATCAACCGCAATTATTAGTACCCAGTCGCTCCAAATTCCCGCGGTTACGCAGTTCTCAATGTGATAATTACACACACAGGTTGGTGCATCCAAATGTGAAACAAGAAGTTTTCATAGGACAGTTGTCAAGCAATAGATGAGCTCTTCTTATTGATGTAGCCAGTAATAATCAAACAAAACCCCTAATCATCATTGCAAACAGCACATAGAAGATGGCTAATGCGACAACTACAACTACACATGCTAGTTCCTTCTTGTCTCTTGCTTTCAGCTGTTGCTTGTGATTGAGTCTTTCTTGCTTCATCGTAGTGATTGTACACTCCAGATTAGTCAGTTTCTTCTTCAGCTTTACGTTATCTTCTGCGAGCTTGGTCATAACACTCCGAGCCCTGCCATGCCATTCATCATCCAACCAGTTAACAAAGGCACAAGCCTCATATCCCTGTCAATGTTAAATATTCAGGATGGGCGGGGGCATTAACTCAACTTAAATGATGAACTTAGCACTAACCTCTAAGGGGCAACTGAGAAACCGTCTGCCAATGTCAAATCCTTCCGTGCATACACGTCAATCGGGAGTGTGTCCGTGCGCACAACTCGGCTTTTGGTACTTCTCGGTGGCGCAAAACTTGGAGTCGAACTCATGTTGCAGGAGGCTGGAGTCATACTCCGGATCCGACGGTTGATCGCTTTCCTGGGTGGGAGGAGCGGGGGTCATTCAGGACGGATTGAGCAGGGAGCTACTTTAATTTGGACATGCTAAAAAAGATCAGGTTTGATTGGAACCTGACAAGATAATTCGGATCCGTAGTACACCGGCCTTCTGATGACCTTAGGCAAGCGCTCAGCGGTGACCGCCATCGTGGCGGCGCTGCCCATCGTGCTGCCGAGAGCGACGATACGAGCCGGAGCAGTCGCACCGAACCCATCAGCACCACTCCTCCGCATTCCCCCAATGTCAGCGCCACACGAGGGAATTTGGGGGCTATCTAGGGATTTGGGGGAAATGGGGAAACTGTGGGGATCTGATAACGGTCGGGAACTACTTATCGCACTCTGTTGTATACGGCACACGTTTTGTACATATCGTTTGTGTTCGAAATTACAACTTCACACACGATTTCCACACCAAACCGTGTGAGAAGACAACGTGCGTGACACACGGTTCCTGTGACATAACCATATATGATGTACTACCCGGTACATGTGGGGATGCAATAATGGAGTTAATACTATAAACAGTCGCTCTGCGGATACTCGTCAAAAAATAAAAACAGCCGCTCTGCAGATAGAGATGGGGGCGGCGGCCGAGGCAGCGGCTACGGGATAGGAGGTCAATCCTCGGTCGGTCGGTGGTGGCAGCGTGACAGGAGGTCAATCCTCGGTTGGCGGCGGGAGATAGGAGGAGATCTCAATCCTCAAGGTCGGCGGCGGCGTGATTGGAGCACACCCTCGTGGTCGAAGGCGAGATAGTGGAGCTCGAACTTCAGGCGGATGCCCCACTAAACTTTGCTCCTCGACCTTGCTGTCTCGGCATGCCGCGGCATCACGCTTCTCTGTCTGCTAGGCGGAGGTCACCGCGCGGCTAATTAATTAAGGTATTCTTTTTGTTGAGTGGCTTAATTAAGGTATTCAATTCATAAGGGTAGTATATTGTACTCTGCATGTAAATTGACTGGTCATTAATTTGTGTCATCGCACTGCTGGATAAAACAATATGGAGCGCCCTCCGTAAATTATGAAAATAAAATCTTGTGATTTATGCACGCATCTTTGGGCATCAATTAATCCATTTATTAATGTTTTTTTGAATTACCCCTCATGTGGTGCAGCTGGAACGATCTGAATGGATGAACGATCGGAGAAGCTCAAAGTTTGCGAGTGGCGTGATGGAGTTCATCACTTTGGCTGAAAGGACAAAGAAGAGAGTCCGTAACGAGGATTACATCATGTGTCCATGCAAGGTTTGTGGCAATACAGAGTCACATAAAGTTACAGACGTCGAGTACCACTTATTCAAGTGGGGATTCATGGATGGATATACACGTTGGACTAGACACGGTGAAGAGCCGGTCATGGATGAAGGTAACCAGAGGGGCGAGATGCCAAACCCCGATCAGAGTCACATGGATGTTGAATCTAACCTCGAGGCTCAGACATCAAGCTACCAACGGAACAGCGACAATTGAAAAACTCCACTGAAAAACCAAGACAGCGACGAAGACGACGACCTTGATGGTATGCCAGATTTTGCTGCTATGATTGCAGATTTCCAGGGCCCAGATAAAGATATGGTTGGGTACAAGGATCTGCCAACCATTGATGCGGACTCAAAGAAAGATTTGTATCCAGGTTGCAAAAAGAATTATTCCAGTTTGAGTTCCACACTGGCGCTTCTCAGATTTAAAGCAGAAAACGGTCTATCAAACAAGGGCTTCATAGAGTTATTAGGTATTTTCAAAGACATTCTTCCAGAAGATAATGTGCGCCCCAAAAGCACGAACGAAGCAAAGAAAGTTGTTTGCCGATTGGAACATGAAGTCCAGAAGATACACGCTTGTGTGCATGATTGTATGTTGTACCGCGGTGAGTACAAAGATTTGCGTGCATGTCGCATATGCAAGCATCCACGATACAAGCGCAGGAAAGCAAAGGACAAGTACAAATTGGACGACGAGATCAAGACAGGAATCCCGTTCAAGGTTGTTTGGTACTTGCCTTTAATTCCAAGGTTGAAGCGTTTTTTGCAAACCCTAGAGAGGCAAAGAGGTTGCGCTGGCATCATGATGAGCGAATTGCAGATGAATATTTGAGGCACCCAAAAGATGGGGCTCAGTGGGAGTCAATCGAGGTAAAGCATAAAGACTTTGCCAAGGATCCTAGAAGTATATGGCTCGAGGAGTGTACTGACGGGATGAATCCATTTGGCGATATGAGCACCAAACACAGCACATGGCCGGTGCTTCTGTGCATATATAACCTTGCTCCTTGGTTGTGTATGAAGAAAAAATACATCATGATGTCAATGATTATCCAAGGCCCGAAGCAACCTGGAAATGACATCGACATTTACTTTCAGCTACTGGTAGAAGAACTGCTGACATTGTGGGTAAAAGAGCCTGGTGTAAAATGTTATGATGCTTACAAAAAGGAGATTTTCGATCTACATGCGTTGCTGCTGCACACCATTCAAGATATGCCGGCATTAGGCAACACGTCGGGGTAGAAAACAAGGGGTGATGTAGGATGTGTCACATGCATGGATAGGACAGCGATTAGATTTCTTCCCAACTCGCACAAAATCGTGTATTTGCGTCATCGTAGATTCTTACGGAGAGAACACACATACCGAAAGATGAAAGCTGAATTTGATGATACGGTAGAGGTAGGTTTGGGCCCAGGACCTTATTCTGGGAAGGAGGTCCACGGAATGGCTAAAAAATTGAAGTTGTGCTTGGCAAGGGACCCGATTCGTCATCGAAAAAAACACCCAGGACGCAAGTGTTTAAGAAGAAATCAGTGTTCTGGCAATTACCTTACTGGGAGATTCTAAGTGTACGTCACTGCATCGATGTCATGCACGTAGAGAAGAACGTATGTGAAAGCATCCTTGGTACTCTGCTCAAGATTAAAGGTAAAACAAAGGATGGTGACGGAGCACGACTCGACATGCTTGGTGATCAACCAAAACACATGAATGAAGCAGAAGATGGTGACAAATTCCTCCACGTTCGCCAGAGTTACAATTTCACTACAAAAGAAGCAAAAAGTTCTACAATTATTTGTTGTCAATTAAGACACCCTCTTCCTACTCTGCAAACATCAGAAGTCTCATGGATGTGAGCTCGGGTAAAATGAAGTTGGCACACATGAAGTCACATGATTGCCACATAATGTTGACACAAATCCTCCCGGTGGCCATCAGGAATTTGATGGACACAGACATAAGAAACACACTCATTGATCTCTGTGATTTCTTCAACCAACTATGGCAGAAAGTGGTAAATCGTGAGGAGCTGGATCATATGCAAGAGGATATTGCAAGAATATTGTCCAACCTAGATATGTTTTTCCCACCGTCATTCATTGATGTCATGGTCCATCTCACTGTGCACCTTGTCGACGAGATAAAGTACTATGGTCATGTTTTTCTTCGCAACATGTATCCCTTCGAGTGGTTCATGGGAATATTGAAGCGCTATTGTCGGAACCGATGTCATCCAGAGGCAAGCATCCTACAAGGTTATACCGTGGATGAGGTGGTTGAGTTTTGCACCAAATACATGAAACAAAGACCTATAGGTTTGCCCCTCTCTCGCCATAAGGGAAGGCTGGCTGGTAAGCCGGTCCTTGCTGGCGCGCCACACGCTGCACCCGGAGATGAGACCGATCAAGCCCATTTGATGGTACTGCTTAACAGCCCAGTTCTCGACGCTTATGCTGAAGAACACTTGGCAGAGATACGACGAAGCTTCTTACCCATGGTGCATCCATTAGATGTCGTGTTGCAGGCGCACAATAAGGACTACGTCAGATGGTTGGAGGATCATTTGTCACGCGGATCCATGGATGACATTGCAATGTGGTTGGCACAAAAGCCATCACCTACGGTATTGAGGTACCAAGCGTACGACATGAATGGCTACACGTTCTACACTGAGGAACGTGGTAAGAAGACCTCATATTAGAACAGCTCCATTCGAATAGAAAGCATAATTGTAGATGAAGCTGATAAAAGGGTATACTATGGAACCATCGAAGAGATTTGGGAGCTTAACTATGTGAAAGTTAAGGTGCCATTATTCAGGTGCAAATGGGTCCCTCTTAGTCAGGTAAAGGTTGATGAATATAGGAAGACCTGTGTTAACATGACAAAGATGGCATATCACAAGGACCCGTTCATTCTTGCCAGCGATGCAACCCAGATTTTCTATGTGAAAGACCCCTTGCATAAGAACTGCCATGTAGTGATGCGTGGGAAGAGGAGGGTACTGGGCGTCGAGGGTGTTGCTGATGAGGACGAGTACGATGAATTTGCTGAGATGCCAGCGAAGGGATCACGCACCAAACATAAAGAGAGGCTTAAAATCATCAGAAATCTTAAGTTCATTCGGGGTCAACCTAATGATCCCAGTTCTCCCATGTACATGGGAATTAATATGTAACACTATTTTATTATGTTTATTCTGCAACTTAATTCATTCAATTAGAACTGTCGCATGTACTGAATTGCGAGGTATGCCCGGCCTTCTGTTGATCTAAGAACGATTAATATGTTGACCTTGATATGTCGTCAGCACAGGCAATGAGTTTGAACTATTTATGATTGTATACCCTATAGCTAGCACACTCAATTGATCTGACTCCAGTATGTATGAACAGAACATATGCAATCTGGTTTGGAAATTGCACACGGTTCATTCACAAAAGCCGTGTGCCTACCAAACCGTGGCCAATGACCCCTGCTGCGCGCGATGTGAGTCGTGCGTTCTGATTGGCCAGAACCCAAACCCCACGGATCGTACGTCTGCACCGTTGGATGCACACAGATCGAACGGCAATCATCATCCCTTTCATCACCACATACAGTTGCAATTGGGATTTGATTTAAATGCACTAAATGCCTGGTAAATGCAAAAAAAATGGCTTGAATATAGCAAAGGAGCCCTGAAATGCGCCAGAAAATCAAACCTAGGGTATAATAGTGATTGCGTACTGCGGAAAAAATTCAAGACAAAACGATGAAGTCGCCAGCAACTGGAGTTCGAATTGCCATGTCTCCTTTTGGAAACAATGATCCTTCTTGTGAGATGCTCTGGTTTCCAAGGAGGATCATCCAAACTTGTGCCAAACTTTACCAAAAAAATTCCGCGTGGTCTTGAGAGCACGCCATGGTGGCACACCGATTATCATGATTTTCGGACTCCATCTGCATTTCCTTTAATTAAAATACCAACAAGACCAACGCCGGTGGCCGCATCTCGCATCCGAAATGTTTGAAAATTCTTCCCATTCCTTGGAAATGAATGAAAACACGCAAAGCGACACACAAATGATTTTGTAGACCTGCTTTGCAAGTAGCCCACATGTAGTTGCGGTTGGGATTTGATTTATATGCACAAAATGCATGATAAATGCAAAAATGGCTTAAATATAGCAAACGAGACCCGAAATGCGCCAGAAAATCAATACTTGCGTGTAATGGTTATTGTGTACCGTGGAAATTTTTTTGAGGCAAAACAATGAAGTCACCGACGATTGGAGTCTGAATTGCCACGTCTCCTATTGGGAACTATGATCCTTCTTGTGAGATTCTCCAGTTTGCAAGGAGCGATCATCGTAACTTGTGCCATACTTTACCAAAAAAAATCCACTCGGTCTTGAGATCGCGCCATGGTGACACACCGATTTTTGTGATTTTCTAAGTCCATCCGCATTTCCTGTAATTAAATTACCAACAAGCCCTACGCCGGTGGCCGCATCTCGCGGCCGAAATGTTTGAAAATTCTTCCCGTTTCTCGGACAATGAATTAAAACTAGCAAAGCGACACATAAATGATTTTTACACCTTCTTAGCTAACACCCACATGTAGTTGCGGTATGGTTTTGATTTATATGCACTAAATGCATGGTAAATGCAAAAAATGTCTTAAATGTAGCAAACGATACCTGAAATGCCCCAGAAAATCAAACCTAGGGTATGATGGTGATTGCGTACGGTGGAAAAAATTCTAGGCGAAACGTTGAACTCACGTCTTCGTTTCAAATTACCACGTCTTCATTTCAAATGAAATTATGCTGCTCCTTGATGTAGATGTTTTCCAATAGCACACAGTTCATTCATGAAAGCCGTGTGCCTATCAAACCGTGGCCGATGACCCCTACTGCGCGCAATGTGAGTCGTGCGTTCTGATTGGCCAGAACCCAAACCCCATGGATCGTACGTTTGCACCGTTAGATGCACCCAGATCGAACGGCGATCCTCATCCCTTTCATCACCAGATGCAGTTGTAGTTGGGATTTGATTTATATGCACTAAATGCCAGGTAAATGCAAAAAATTGCTTAAATATAGCAAAAGAGCCCCGAAATGCACCAGAAAATCAAACCTAGGGTATAATAGCGATTGCGTACCGTGGAAAATAATTCGAAGCAAAACGATGAAGTCACCAGCAACTGGAGTTCGAATTACCACGTCTCCTTTTGAAAACTATGATCCTTCTTGTGAGATGCTTCAGTTTCCAAGGAGCGATCATCCAAACTTGTGCCAAACTTTACCAAAAAAATCCACAGGGTCTTGAGAGCACGCCATGGTGACACACTGATTTTCATGATTTTCGGACTCCATCTGCATTTCCTGTAATTAAAATACAAACAAGACCTACGCCGGTGGCCGCATCTCGTATCCGAAATGTTTGAAAAATCTTCCAATTCCTTGGACAATGAATGAAAACACGCAAAGCGACACACAAATGATTTTGTAGACTTTATTTGCCAACACCCACATGTAGTTGCGGTTGGGATTTGATTTATATGCAGAAAATGCACGGTAAATGCAAAAATGGCTTAAATATAGCAAACGAGACCCGAAATGCGCGAGAAAATCAATATTGGCATGTAATGGTGATTGCATACCGTGGTAAAAAAATTGTGGCGAAACAATAAAGTAACCAACGATCGGAGTCCGAATTGCCACGTCTCCTATTGGGAACTATGATCCTTCTTGTGAGATGCTCCGGTTTGCAAGGAGCAACCATCGTAACTTGTGCCAAACTTTACCAAAAAATTTCCACTCGGTCTTGAGATCGCGCCACGGTGACACACCGATTTTCACGATTTTTGAAGTCCATCCGTGTTTCTTGTAATTAAATTACCAACAAGCCCCACGCCGGTGGCCGCATCTCGTGGCCGAAATGTTTGAAAATTCTTCCCGTTTCTTGGACAATGAATAAAAACTAGCAAACCGACACAAAAATGATTTTTACACCTTTTTTGCTAACATCCACATGTAGTTGAAGTAGGGTTTTGATTTATATGCACTAAATGCATGGTAAATACAAAAAAATGCTTAAATGTAGCAAACGAGACCTGAAATGCGCCAGAAAATCAAACCTAGGTTATGATGGTGATTGCGTACCGTGGAAAAAAATTCAAGGCGAAACATTGAACTCACGTCTTCATTTCAAAATTACCACATCTTCATTTCAAACGAAATTATGTTGTTTGTGCACACGGGCTCGTAGAGGCTTCTGTTTGCATAGGTCTTTCCGCGCCGCGACCGGCGCCCTTTTTTCACCGAAGCCGCCAACACCCCCCCCCCCCCCCACCGCCTGCCCCCGTTTCACTCAACAGTCCACATATTCTACCAAAACTCCATCGCCAGCTCCCCCCTCCCCCAGAACCCTATCCGGCGCCGGCGTGCTCAACCCGGCCGTGTGCCCGCTCTTCGGCATCAATCCTACCTTCGCTACCGTTCCCAACACGCGGCTGCCCGCACCTCGCCGTCTTCGATTGCTCGCCAGCCGCCCTCGACCATATCGATCATGTACCCCTCGCCTCTCCTGCCGGGTTTGCACAAAAACCTGTCAGTTACTGCTCTCCATCGAGGTGAGGCATATTTCCTCGCGATCCCTCTTCCTATTTGGTTATGTATGTTCCCAAATTGGCTATAAAATAATGGAGAGCATATATATGTTCATTATCTACCTTCCTAACTTGTACATATAAGTTGTATTTGTTCCAATTAGTTATTGTCGATTTACAGATCGTGGGCGCCCGAGTCACACAAAATGAACAATTTAGCTGTACATTTTCCAAATTATTACATGACATGTCTAGATGGCTTGCTACCAAGTTGTTAGCATTATGCTTATCCCTTTTTCTGAATTTTGCATTTGTTCTCTGTAGATGCCGAGTAGCAGCGACAGTACTCATGCTTCAGGCGATGTATCTTCATCTGAGTCCGACAACCCTAGGTCTCCAGCAGATGATCAGGGTACAAGTAATCTGGAACGGGATAGAGCTGCCGCAATCACCCTTCTTGTCAGGACATAGAAGAATGCTTCAAGAAAGCCCACACACCAGCCTAAAGGTGTATATGAAGTAGCCAACAACGATTTAAAGTCGTGGGCTCCAACTAAACCAGATAAAGCATGCACGAGGTTCAGGAGTGTGTGTGGATTTGTTGGCAGGGCAAGGCTCAACATTAATTTGTCGGGGTTTCGGAAGGCTAACACGGAAACACGACACAGGATAGTCCGGGAGATCATGGAACACTTCAATGTTCCAGAGCAGTGGAGAATGCAGGTGGAACACGCTGCACTGAAGAAGGCCAGGGATGCTTGGAGAAACTGGAAGCACGTGTTGTACAAGAAGTACTTGAGTGAAGGCAAGGACCCAATCCCCGCATACCCCCAAATTACAAAGGCAGGGCAAAATTCAAAAGGGTCAGGGCAACTACAGAGTTTACCAAGAAGAGTGCCAAGCAATCGGAACTTCAGAAGAGGAACACACACCCCCACCGTATGGGTGTGGCAGGATACTACGGCATGAAACCGATATGGGACCAGGAGGACAAAGAAGCAGTAGTTGCGGGTGGAAAACCGGCCTTTAGTGAAATCAGGGGCGAGACGGCGCCCCTGCAACGGTCTTCCCCTCCCCCCGATCCCCACCTTCCCCGGCGCGCGCCGGCGGCCCCGCGCTTCCCTCCGCCGCCCTCTCAGATGGTCTCGTGTCGCCGCCGCCCACTGCGACGGCGGCCCCCTCGCTCCGTTGGGCGGACTTGGCTGAGGAGGACGACCAGCTCACCGGACGGCCTGTGGAACGGCGGGAGCCGTGGCCAGGGCGGACCAGCGCGGAGGGCGGCTCAGCCTCCCGGCGTGGAATCTCTGCTCCCCTCTCGCGGTC
The DNA here is from genome assembly GCA_039707655.1 of Elymus sibiricus. Classification (NCBI taxonomy): domain Eukaryota; kingdom Viridiplantae; phylum Streptophyta; class Magnoliopsida; order Poales; family Poaceae; genus Elymus; species Elymus sibiricus. The sequence goes on from CM077670.1 coordinate 209,527,298, forward strand.
GTGCCTGCCCGCTCCGCCGACCAGTCTAGCTCGTTCGACGCCGCCCCAAGGTGGCACCTTGACGGCTCGTGGCGCTCGCCGCCGCCTTGCTTCGGCATGGGGCGTCGCGGGGCGCTCGGACCTCGGTGCCGCTAGGGACTCCTGGCGTCCATCCAGGCCCCCCATCGCTGGTGCACCATCCGCCTTCCCTCGACCATGGCCAGTCTTCAGAGGGGCGTCGCCCATCTGCAAGTGCTCTCCGTTCGGGTCGTTGGTCGCTGCTTTCGGCACAATCGCCCTGCGCTGCTCGCCGGGATCTTCCCTACGGCGGCCTTGGCTCCCCCTGGCCGTCGGTCTCTCAACGGTGGCGCCGCCGGCGCCGCGCGCGGCCGCCGCGCTGGAGACGCAATCCCTACCCAGCACCTCGATCCCCAGCAGATTGGGCTGGCTCTCTCTGGGCTGCCCCCTCATGGGCCGAGGTGCTGTGGCCTGGGCCGCCCCGGTCGGCCCATCTGGCACGGGCCATAGGAACATTTGGCCCCCGTGCGGCTTTCCTATTGCCCCGTCCCCATCGCATGCTCCGAACCAAACCCTTCCGCTCCAGCCGCCTCCTCAGCCCCGCCCCGCCGACGCCGTTGTCCTGCCCCCCCCCCCCATCCGGCCACGGATCCACCCTCGGCCATGCCCAGGGAGTGGGGCGACGAGGGTGACCGCAACAAGCGGCACCTGGATGACCGACGTGACCCCGCCCGCCCGTCCCCAGATGCAATCCATCGCGAGGAGGATCTTCGGTACCATCTGTCCTCACGGGAGGCTCGCCGCTCGCCACCGCGGCCTGACCGCCGCTCTCCTCCTCGACCCTCGCCGGCCCGCAACGGCTACCGGGACCGCTCACTCTCCCCTCCTCCCGCCGGCACATGGTGCTCCTCGCGTCGGCGATCCCCATCCCCGGTACGCCGGCGTGAACGCGGCCTCTCTCCGGCGCGGCCCGGCCGTTCCCCTCCTCGCCAGCAGGTGCAGCAAGATCCCCCGGCGCCTACCCATCGTTACCAGCCTCCTCGCGGGGAACCCCAATTTCCACCGACCGGGAATGGAGCGACCCGGGGCCGGCAGGGGGCCAAAAAGAAGAAGCGTCGCGGCCAGGGTCGGGCCACGGCTGCCCAGCCTACCCCCGGCGCTACGACCTCTGCTACGGTCCTGGCTGCTGCTACTGCCCCGTCGACCGGCCGCACCATCGATCCCCCGACGTGCTTCAACTGCGGCATCTCAGTCCATTCACAAACCTCTTGCACCAACCCGCAGTGTTGCTACCTATGCAAGGACCCGGGCCACCCTGCCTTGCTCTGTCCTGACCGGCCGGTGCCGGAGGAGCTGTTCATGTACGGACATGGCGTCGAATGCCTGGGCTTCTTCCACGTGGAGGTGCTGGACATCCCCCCTCCCACTCCCTCACTCCAGGCGATTGTGACGGTGTTGGGCGAGGGGGTGGCCTCCCCCGAGATGATCGAGGCCGAGCTCAACCACCTCTACCTATGCCAGTGGGACTGGCAGGTGACTCCGACTTCCGACAACGCCTTCAACGTTGTCTTTCCTGACGTGGTTAGCCACGGGTGCGGCACCCGCAGCGGGGATATCATGCTCGCCCTCAACAAGCTCGTGGTCGACATCTCAGAGCCGGTCCGCGGCCCCAAATCGGTGGCGGTCTTGGACACAGCTTGGATCCTCATTGCCGGCCTCCCCGATGAGGCGAGGTACGAGCGGGTCATTCGCAATATGTCCAAGATCCTCGGCAAGGTGGTTGTGGTGGATGAGCTCTCGCTTCGCAAGGAGGAAGAGGTCCGCGTCAAGGTCAAATCTTTGGACTCCTCCAAGCTCCGGGTCACTGTCAGGGTCTTCTTCAACGACCTCGGATACGATCCCAAGATCTCTCCGGAACCCCCGAACCACGTGGGCCGCCCCCGCTTCTTGGACGATGGTCATTTTGGTGGCGGCCCCGGGGGAGACGACGGCTACCACCAGCGACATCGCCGCCATCACCGCCACTCCCACCACTCGGACAAGGACGACAATGAGGACTCGGAAGGTAGCCGGTCTCCCTCCCCCGACCCCCTGGCTCCTGCTGGACCGGGTGGCTCCTCGACCGGTCGCCAGCACAACTCGTCCCAACCCCACCGTGCGACCACGGACTCAGTGGTGGGGCACCTGGAGGGCGTGGGATCGCCTACCGGCTCTCTGGATGGAAGCGACACTTCCAGTGTCGGCCTCCTGGTGCTCCTGGCGTCCTCGCCCCGCTCCCCCATTTCAGCGGCGCAGGACCCCATTGGTTCATGCCTGGGTCTCAATGCTACTCCCCTCCCACCATCTCTAGACACCTCCCACCCGTCTACCGCCAAGTTCCTGGAAACTGCTCTATCTCCTGCTGCCTCCCCTACCGTGGATGGGCCCATCCCGGACGTCCTATCCCTGGTTGCTGCACCACCTGGGGAGGTGGGCGAGGAGTCCCCTCCCATGCCGGCGGCTCCTCTGCTCCTGCCGTCGCACGTGGACGCCTCCAACAGCTCCGACCTTGTCATCACCTGTGCTCCCCCGGCTGCCGCTTGCCCTGCTGCTCCACCCGCTGGGTCTGTTGTGGAGGCCGCGGTCGTGACCACTCCGGTGGCTCACCACCCCCTGCCTCCTCGGACTGCAGCCCTATCCAGACACGGCAGGTCGGTCTTGACTCCTATGACGGCCTCTCGGTGGAGCGCTCGCATCGACGCTGCTCGGCCGGTGGGCAGTCCGTCCATTCCCATGCCCGAGCGGGCTGAGCTCCGGGCTGCAGCACGGAACCTCGACGCAGGTACTCCAGTCATAACTGCTAGTCCGGCTACTTGTTCCTTTTCTGCACTTGAGTCGGCTCCGCTTGGCCACCTCGCTAAGATAGCGGCGGATTTGGCGATTGTCTTCAGAGGGGAGGTCGCTCCCCCCTTAGTCCAGATAGCAGCTATCCGCGCCCAGGAAATTCTCGACAGGCGCCTTGCTGAGACTCGTGCTAGCCTGCTCCGTACTCCTGGTGGCACGGCCGCTGACACTCCCTCGCTCCCTGCCGCAGGCAGGGACCCAACGGAAGTGCTTGAGGTCCAGGGCCGCACCCGGTCTCGCACTGCCGCCCACCGCGCTCAAAGCGCCTCCCGCGTTCTCGGGTCAAGCAACCCCCTGATGGCTCCTTGATGCGGACGTTGTTTTGGAACATCCGCAGCTTCGGCCAAGAGGGCCGACGCCGCCAACTAGTCGAGTACATGCGTGAAGAACGAATTGACATTGTGGCCATCCAGAAAACCATGCGCACCGAGTTCTCTCTCTCTCGGAGCTTGAGCGGTTGAGCTCCCACCTTTTTGCCTGGCACTGGCTCCCTTCTAGTGGGACCACTGGCCACTCGGGTGGCATCCTTTTAGGCGTTACGGATGCCACCTTCGAGGTGGGTAGCATGGACCGGGAAGAGTTTTTTGTCAGCAGGGAACTATACGAGCGGGCCCTAAACTTTCAGTGGGAGGTCATTATCGTCTATGGACCGCAGATCACCGCCATTCCGAGATCTTCCTCGATGAGCTTCAGCGGAAGGTCTCGGCTGCCCAACTCCCGGTGGTGGTTGGCGGGGACTTCAACCTCATCCGCTCGAAGGCTGACAAGATCAACAACCTAGTTAACTACCCCCGGATGCAAATGTTCAATGACTGCATCGTGGATCTTGGTCTCCGCGAGCTAGATAGGGTTGGGGCCAGGTTTACCTGGACCAACCGGCAAATGGACCCGACACGCTCCGTCGTGGATCGCGTGATAGTCTCCCCAGAGTGGGAGCTCCGTTGCCCCCTCGCATCCCTCCGGGCCATCACCCGTATTGGGTCCGACCACGTCCCCTTGCTTCTCTCGACCGAGAATGACAGCCCAACGCAACCACCACGGTTCCGTTTTGAGACCTTCTGGCTCAACCAGAATGGGTTTGTCGAAGCCGTTCGAGCTCGGTGGGTGGAGGCCCGCCTCGCCCCCCATAGGGCTCTCTCGGCGGTGGACTCCTGGCACTTTTGCGCCAAACGGTCCCGCCAGTTCATGAAGGGGTGGGGCGCGAATCTCGGCCATGATTTGCGGGAGCGAAAAAGAGCCCTCCTCACCGACATCCAGGCACTTGACTTTAGGGCTGATTCAATCGGCCTCTCCCCGAATGAATGGATGCTTAGATATGATCTCGAGGATCAGTTAACAGTCATATATACGGATGGGGCAGCCTTCTGGCATATCCGAGGTACTCAGACTTTGGTTCTCAAGGGGGACGCCAATACCACCTACTTTCAGGCCATAGCCAGTGGCCGGAGGTGCCGGAACACCATCCCGTTGCTTTGGGATGGCGAGATGCTTCTACAGCAACCAGCCGACATCCGTACCCATGTGGATGGCTTCTATAGATCACTCTTCTCGGCCACCCCTAGGGGTGGCTTAGCTCTTGCACCAGACTTTTGGCCCGTTCGCCAGCGCATCTCGCCGGCTGAGAACGAGGCTCTTACGGCTCCTTTCTCGGAGGAGGAGGTCTGGTTGGCCATTAAGGGTATGAACCCGGCCTCCGCCCCGGGCACGGATGGCCTCCCGGTGAAGTTCTTCTAGACTTTCTGGAATGTTATTAAGCGGGAGGTGATGGCGCTCTTCGAGGAGTTCTTTGTGGGCGCCATTGACCTTTCCCGCCTAAACTATGGAATCATCACGCTGATACCGAAAGTGCCTGGAGCTTCGGACATTCGTCAGTTCCTCCCTATCACGGTTATCAATGTGATCTTCTGTATCCTGGCTAAGGGGTACGCCAATAGGGCGGGCCCCTCTTGCTGACCGCATCACCCACCCAGACCAATCGGCGTTCATTCACGGCCGATACATCCTGGATGGCGTCCTCGTCCTTCACGAGGTCCTGCATGAGGTTCGCTCCAAAAACCTCAAGGCGGTTTTCCTCAAGATCGACTTCCACAAGGCCTACGACACGGACGGCTGGCCCTTCTTTAGGGAAGTATTGCTCCGGAAGGGATTCGGCGACCGGTGGGTTACCAGGGTGATGCAGATGGTTACCTCTGGGCGGACTGCTGTGAACATTAACGGGGAGATCGGTCCCTACTTCCCCACATCCTGTGGGGTTAGGCAGGGCGACCCATTCTCCCCTTTTTTGTTCAACATGGTGGTGGATGCCCTCGCATCCATACTAGATCGGGCCAAAGCCGTGGGACATATCTGCGGCCTAGTTCCCCACCTGGTGGACGGCAGGGGGGTCTCCCTCCTGCAATATGCCGACGACACTATCATCATGCTGGAAGGCTCCGAGTCAGACATCACAAACTTGAAATTCCTTCTGCTCTGTTTCCAGCAAATGTCGGGCCTCAAAATAAACTTCGACAAGAGCGAGGTGATGGTGCTTGGCTACTCCGCCACCGAAGGCCAGAGTATTGCGAACCGCCTTAACTATCAACTGGGCTCCTTCCCCATGTCATACCTGGGGATACCCATGAGCGACACTAGGCTGACCGTGGCCGAGCTAAGGCCCACTGTGAATAAGCTCCAACACCGCATTGAGCCTTGGCAGGGCAGGTGGCTGTCCAAAGCAGCTCAGACAATCCTCATAAATTCATCACTGTCCAGCCTGCTCCTGTTCATCATGAGCTTCTACAGCCTGCCGGAGACATTGCATCATGAGATCGCCAAGGTCCAGGCGCATTTCTTCTGGGCAGGCGAGGGAGACAAGCAGAAGTACAATATGGTGCGGTGGCCGGAAATATGCAAGCCACGGGATCAGGGTAGACTTGGGATTATGTCCTCCAAGCGCATGAACATTGCCCTCCTGTCCCGTTGGCTGTGGCGGATCACTAAGGGAGAGGGCGGCCTGTGGCTAGACATTATCTGGAACAAGTACCTTAGGGGACAACCTCTTGCCTTCTGTCAACGCTCGGGTGGCTCCCAGTTCTGGCAGGCGATCATACAGCTTCTGCCGGTTCTCCGCATTGGGACCTCCATCGCGGTGGGGTCCGGTGCCTCCACCCTGTTCTGGTTCGATAGATGGGCCGGTGACCATCCATTCGCGGCCTGTTTCCTAGACCTGTTCTCCATTGCGATAGAACCTAGGATCTCCGTTGAGGCCGCCCTTATTGACTTAGGGCACATCGCGTTCTGGCGGCCATTTGGGCCCCCGGACGTCCTTGCTTGGCAGGAGCTCCTCGACTGCATCGCACTGCACGAACCAGAGATGGCGCAGACTAGCGATCACATCTCCTGGCGCCTGCAACCATCCGGTAGGTTCTCCAAGAAATCCCTCTATCAGTCCATCGTGGCCTCGCCGGACCCGGAGCCGCTGGCGGTGATTTGGTCCATCAGAGTGCCTCTGAAGATTAGAATCTTCCTTTGGCAATGGATCCGTGGCCGGGTCCCATCTGGTGTTGAAGTACTCAAGCGGAACGGTCCAGGTGATGGAATGTGCCCGTTGTGTGGGACGGAGGAAGATTCTAACCACATCTTCTTCTCCTGCGTATCAGCGCAATTCCTTTGGAGTTGCCTCTGGGAAACGGTGGGCGGCACATGGTGCAACAATAACTTCCCCGACCTATTCTCGGAGGTCTCGGCCTCACCTCCAAACACCCGCCACATTCGGTGGCTCACGATTGGAGTACTTGCTTGGACGCTCTGGACGACCCGCAACAAGCTTGTGATCCAATGTGTACCTCTTCGACGTGCTACTAATGCGGTGTTTAAACTATGTGGCTACTTGCAGCTTTGGCGGCCGCTTAGCCGCCCTCAGGACCGTGATGCCATCAACATCATCATTGCAGATCTCCACGCGATGGCTCTCCGCTTGGCGCCGCCGCTTCCTCCGCCACCTCCCGAGCCAGATTAGCTTCTCTTTCGCATGTGTTACCAGTGCTATGTTGCCGCCTATGCTTTATTTTCATGGGCATGTTGAGCTGTGCCCTCGGCAGAACATTCTTGTACTCTATGTTGTGCTACTTGGTGTGCGTGTGTGTGTGTGGTCGGTGTGAACATTGTTGGATCTTGTGGCTTGGTGGTTTGCTTTATTTATAAAGCGGGGTGAAAGCCTTTTTCGGTAAATTAGGGGCGAACGCGCTACAGACTACTTATGGATGATGCTTCTTATTGCGCGACAACACCGCACAAGAGTAGCTGTGCATCAGCTGACCCCAGCGACACTGAGACTGCAGCTGCGCATGATGATGCTATATCTGATCTATCTGGAATGAAAGACAAACTGAGGGGCGTGCTGACACATTATGAAGGTACGTTAAAATGTGCAACCACCTGGGTTTTGTCCTTCCACTCGGAAGGGGGCCTCTTGTTGGACAATGTGCCATTGAAGCCAGGCTGTGTGAAGTGCTACATGACTGAAGTAAAGCCTGGATTCAATAAATTTGCCCTGAAGAATGTCCTAGGGGACTGTGGTGAGGAGAGGACCTTGCAAGAAACATTGTTAAATCATATCCAGTGGCCACAAAAGGAAATAGACTTCATAGATGAGATCCGTCAAGCCCTACCAAGAGCAATCAATGTCGCCCTTCAATCGGCGACTCTCTCCTTGCCACAGCAGCTCTCGCGTGCTTCCCCCGAGGAACCTAATACTCGTAATCCGACGGCTGATGCATCAACCTGTGATCAGTCCGCCCGACGTCATGCCGTACAGGCCATGTCATCGTCCGCCCCTGAGCAGCCAGTGGCAAGGCCTACAACTGCTGAAGACGCACCACCGGTTCAGATGCCGGCCATTGAAGCAGTAGGGGGAGACACAGCCTCACCGCATGCTCAGCAGACCAACCCGGTGGAACGGACTGCTAAGTAGTCAGAAGGTCCGGAACCACCAGCTCATCAGTCCGTCGGTTCGCAGCCGCGTGATCAACATACCGATGCGTCAGCACTGCCTGCTCAGCAAACCAACGCGTTGGCACAGCCTCCTCAGCACACCGACATGTTGGCACCACCTGCGCAGAAGCCCGACATAGCTTCACCGCCTGGTCAGCAGTCCGACGCCTCTGCTCCTACAGCTCAGCAGTCCATCACAGCAGCACTGCTAGCTCAGCAGTCCGGCATAGCTAAACCGTCTGCTCAGCAGCCCGTCATATGTTCACTGCCTGCTCAGCAGTCCGTCTATCAACGATCCAGACCTTGCACCAGAAGTGCTTCAAGTACCAAGAGGAAAGCGGCCACGGCCGCACCCGCGAGGAAGCGGCCTCCGAGACCGAGGAAGAATGCGAATGATAGCCTCTTACTAAAAGCACTCATCGCCCAGAACCAAATTACCAGCAAGTTGTTCGAATCGGAGAGTTATACTGGTTCTGACAGCTTGCCCGATGAAGAAGTCGAAAGGATACTTGCTAAAAATAAAGCAGACGTACTTGTAGCACGCAAGTACGTCCATGGCCAGCCATTTCTTGTTGACGAATACTTAGAGAAGTGCAGTTCCAGTTGCCGCAAGTTACATAAATATTGCATGGATGAAATGTCAGAAGGTCATAAGGTTCTGTTAGTCCACTACGACAGTGATCATTTCGGTCACGATCAAGGATCCATCAGTGTGGAATTCAAGAACTTTCATCTCTTCTTCAACTTCAATGTGCTCGATATGACTCTTGTTAAATGCTTGATGTTGTAAGTACTTCACCAACTCTGATCAACTTCTCCATACAAGGCTGTAATCGGAAAAAAGCTAAATGTATTGTATTCCTCTCAGGGGATTGATCACGCAAAGAAAAATGGAGGGAGTGTATTTCATAGATCCTCACGTAGCAAATGGCACATTATTACGTGGTGGCACAGACAATCGAGAGTGGGCCATTGGCAAGGTCGTCAGTATCTTGTGTCACACGCCCCATGTAGAACTCTTTCTCTAGCCATATCATGAAGGGTAAGTCAAATAAACAACCACACAAACATTGACCGTCTTTCACATTTTGTCATAGTTCGTAAGTTCATGGTTTTCTTAATCTGTAGCATTCACTGGATCTTGGTAGTCATTGCTCCAAACCAGAACAGAGTTTACTACCTGGATTCTCTCAGAGATTCAATAAAGCCTCGGGATCTAACGCATCTTCAGCAATTCATGGATAGGTATTGAATTCTATGATGTTAAAATTTGCATTCATATCTAGTTCAAGAAGTGAGTATGTGGAAATTCATCTTCATTTGTAGTGTGTTGGCATCATGCATAACTAAACGAGGGAACCAGTTCAAGAGTGCACTACCTCTGCAGCACAAGATCGTTTATCCGGTAAGACACCGAAATCCGTTATTTTCAGAAAATGTATCCAAAAGTTTGGAAATACCTTTTATTACGCTAGTCTAATGTTCAAGTTTCTAAATAAACCTCTTTCTATTTCTCTCCAAAGAAAAAAAAACATCTTACACCGGTTAGGTTGCTCCTAACAGGGCAAATACATGACTAATTCTGTACAAAAAAATTCAGTGCCCTCAGCAACAACCAGGGACCAACCTTTGTGGATACTATGTCTGCAGACACATGATCTCCATCTTCAAATCTACTGATTGCTGTAACGATGCAGGCAATTTAGCACCAGTAAGTCTGTATCTTAATTAATATCTTCTACTCCACTCGTATGGCACATTCTGATCTAAAAATCCTGCAGCTCATCTTTGAACCGATGACCCTTGAACCGCTCCCCGCTGGTGAATTGATGGAGGTTAGGAGATTTATCAGCAACTTCTTCCTGAATCACTACATCAATCCCACTCGTAAATTGTTCAGGAAACGTGTGCAATGATGTCATGCATGGCAGATGATTGCCATATAATACTCGTGTGCGATAGGCCACATATCACGCACTGTTTCTATGATGGCCCGTGTGCCTTAGGTACTATTTCGCAAACGGTCCAATGTGAAACACCGTTTGGTTTCCTTGCTCAATTAGAAATGTTTGACTCGTGAGAAACGTGGGCGATATGTTCGTGCCTCGCATACGATTACATTTGTTTACGCGTCTGCATCAGCGCTCCCTATCGCCGACGGTTTCTGGGGCGTGTGGGAAGGACCCCCTCTATCGCACACACAGGCAAGGTGACGGTTTAAAACTCCGTCGCGGAAAGGGGTTAAAATTTGTTTGTATAGCAGCTCGTTGTACCAGTGTTATTTAACTCTGCCAAACCAAATTCACTCATATGTCCAAGACGCATATGCCAAAGTTTAGCAGCATCACAATCAGAATTCTTTGAAATAACTGGAGTAGCGTTACCTAAAACGGTAGAACCTCGAAGGTAATAAAGACCATTGGTCAAACTTAAGTCACCTTTCATCACAATAAGAGAACCTTTGGTGACTTTCAAAACACTATCTCCACCTGAATACTTGTACCCCTTTGCATCAAGGGCACTAATAGAGATAAGATTTCTCTTCATCTTCGGAATATACCAAACATCTGTCAAAGTTCTAACTATACCATCAAACATCTTGATTCGAACAGAACCTATGCCTTCAATCTTGCATGGTAAATTATCAAAACCCAAAACGGAACCAGCAGCAGTAGTAGAATCAAAAGTAGTAAACCAATCTCTATGTGGGCACATATGAAAAGTACATGCAGTGTCAAGTACCCACTCATCATTGGTCTCAGCACATCCAGCAATAACAACAAGCGCATCATCGGAACTATCATCACGAGCAACATTAGCAGAATTTTCACCTTGTTTGTTACCTTTCGGTTTGTATGTACCATTCCTCTTTTCCTTGTTCTACAACTTGAAACAATCCAAGATGTCATGCCCGTCTCTCTTGCAATATCTGCAATACTGTTTCTTGTCTCTGGATTGCGACCGGCCCCTGTAGCCGTTTTTAGTTTTGTCCCTGTTTCCATTATGTGAGTTCTTCTCCTTTGTCCTGCCATGAATAGATAATCCCTCGGCCTGGGATGAACTTGAACCATCATGAGGCACCATTAGTTTCATCTTCTCCTTAGAGTTCAAAGCTTCGTAAACTTCATTAAGTGTGAGAGTATCACGACTGTATAGTATGGTGTCTCCAAAATTGGTATAAGAACTTGGCAGTGAACAAAGTAACATTAAAGCAGTATCTTCCTCTTCATACTTAACATCCATTGCAGCTAGATCGGATATAATCTCTTTAAATTCTGAAATATGATTCAAAACATTACCTCCCTCGGGTAACCTGTGCAGGAATAATTTTTGCTTCAAATGCATCTTGCTGGTGAGATCTTTTGTCATGCAAATCCCTTCCAGCTTTAACCATAGAGCGGCGGCAGTTTTCTCGCTCAAAATTTCCTGCAAAATATTGTTATGCAAATGGAGTTGAATTTGTGACAAAGCCTTACGATCCCTTCTTTTCTCCTCATTAGTCCAGTCCTGAATTCTGTTATTACCAAAACTATCCAGTGCATCATCATAATTGGCTTGAGCCAACAACGCCCGCATCTTGACTTGCCATAGGGTAAACCTTGTGTCACGATCCAATAGCGGAAGGTCATACTTCATGGATGCCATGAGTCGAACAAATCTGTGCACAAAGTAGTACAAGTCGGAAGTAGAATAATTCTTAGCAGAATTAATATGCGGATCAAACGAAATTGGGATAAATAGAACCTGGAAGTATCATCGTAGCAAGAGTGATCTGTAGCTTCACGCGATGAACAGAAGTACTAGTAGTAACCTAGTACTAGTTGACAGCGGCTTGAGAAATCAATCAGGTATGACATGCTAATTAGTGGAAAATTGCCCACGTACTAGAAGTATGTGGCGCCCCGAGACCGATGCTCCAGATTCCTTCCATTTATTTCCGTCGTTGCCATGTGATTCGCTTGCTTGTTGCACTTTGCCATGTCATCATGTGCATTTCATCCGCATGTTTTCAAAACTTGCATCCGTTCGTAATTGCCGGCTTGTCCCCGTTCCTTCCGTTGTCCGTTCCGAGTCCCGACACACTCGCACGCGCCCGCGGCACCTCCAAAATATTATTTTATAAGTGGGAGAAAAATGTTCTCGGAATGAGTTGAAAGCTGGCGTGCGGTCTTATTATATTGTAGGTAGACCGCCTGCCAAATTTCGTCCCATTCGGAGGTCGTTTGATGCCCCAACAGATAAACCTATAGCGGCACTATAGCCGGTTAAACGTCGGACGTTCGGAGTTCCAAAAACCGTGTCGGGCTGCCATCCTCCCTCTCTCCTCAGCCCAACCCCCTCTACAAAGCCCGTCTAGCCCATCTACACTACCCCTCTCACCGGAGCCGTCCAATCCCGATTGGAGGGCTCAAAAACCACCCCCAAACCCTAACCCCTGCCTATTTAAGCAGTGGAATCCTTCCATTTTTGGACCAGCCGCCGCCTTCCCTCTTTTTCCGCGCCGGCCACCCATCCACCGCCACTTGTCGCGCAGCCACCAGCCAGTCGCCGCCTGCACAGTGCCCCTGTTCCCCCACCTCCACACGCGGGCCCGCGGAGCCCGAATCTGGCCCGCCCGAGCCCGGATTCCGTCTCCGCCCGTACACCGTCCTCCTCCTCCGATCTGGATCGAGAGAGCCCCGAGCTCCTCCTGTCCGACCGCGCCAACCACCTCCTCCACCCCGACCCTCGCCGGACCTTGCCAGAGTCGCACGCCGGCAACCCCAGGACCGCCGCCCTCTTCTCCCTGTCTCTCCCTTCCTCCTCGTGCCTCCCTCTCTCTCACACAGTGCCCTCTCTCTCTTCTCTGCACCAGGAGCCGCCATCGGAGCCGAGCTCCAAGTTCGACCACCGCCCTCACCGGAGCCCCTCCAAACCCCGCCGTGCCCGGATCCAGCTCCGCGCCAACCGGATCCGTCGATTCCCGGTGCCCGCGTCGCTCACCGCCCATCACCGGAGCCGCCGCAAGTCCCAGCAGCGCCGCCGCGTTCGTCCTCTGCATCGCGCCGCCAAGTCCCACTCACCCATGCCCGTTGACCCCGTCGTCCCGCGCGTGGGCCACGAGGGTGCCAAGGCCCAGCTTCCGCCCAGCCGCTCCAGCCTGCTGCTTCCTCGCCGGCCTGCTCCAGATCCACAGGCCCAGGTGGCCCGATGTGAGCTCCGACCCTATCCCTCGCCCGTGCATCGATTTGCTATCCAACGCTCACCCAGTTTCAGCCCAGTGCATGTTTTTTTTTCGTTCGGCGATTTTCCTAATTATCCTGAAAACTGATGTTTTATAGATTAGTCCCTAGAATCATGCATCTAATAACTTTTCACCCATGCATCGGATTAAAATGAATCATATATGTAAAATGCTTAGAATTTCGTGTAGTTTCAGAATATCCAACTCTCATCCATGTTAAAAATGTTTAAAATTGGTGTTTGCATTAATTTGCTAAATGACATGCTAAAATGATTTATTTCATAACTAAATAACCGTAGCCCCGAATTAAATAAACTTTATATGTAAATGGGGTAGAAAAATGTGTAGATTAACATGGTTCACTTACTTTTGCTGTTTAACAATATATATTATTTAATTAATGCATCTATATACTTGGTTTTGGGTGGAAGGCTCGGCTTTTTGCCTGGTGTTTTGTTCCACTCATGCCACCCTAGTTTCCGTAATACCGGTGTTATGTTCCTTGATGAGTGCTTCTAACACATGTGGGGCATATGGGAACCCCCCTGATCATTTGTTTTAGGATAAACTTCTCCAGAAAGGCCCAACATTGGTTTTAACATTTGCCCAACATAATAATACTGATAATAAATTTGACGCATAGGGAGTTAGCGCTACCCGAGGATTCTTAATTCCACATAATACAGGAGGGCCAGTGCTGATGGTGCTGGTCCAAAACTAGAGCACTGTGCGGGGCAGCCCCTTGGCAACTTGGGGTCTTTTGGTACCTGTACACGTCGCTTATCCGCCGTGTCCTGAGAACGAGATACGCGGATCCTATCGGGATCGTCGACACGCCGGGAGGTCTTGCTGATTTAGTTTTACCTTTTACGAGTGACTTGTCCACCGGGATTCCTTATCGTAAGCATCGTGTTATCATGGTGTGAGGATGTTCCATCGGATGCGTGTGGTAATTTATAATGCACTACTTGGAGCACCCCTGCAGGGTTAAATCTTTCGCGAAGCCGTGCCCGCGGTTATATGGCGACTTGAAAATTTATAACCTCCGATTGTAGAGAACTTGACACTAATCCTAATTAAAATACACCAACCGCGTGCGTAACCGTGATCGTCTCTTTTCGAGGAAGTTCGAGAAGAGAACACGGTGGGGTTATGTTTGACTCGTAAGTAGGTGTTCAGGATCACTTCTTGATCATTATTAGTTTGCGACCGTTATGCGTAGTTTACTCTTCTCACTCAAAAAAAATTGTTGAGGAATTGTTATGTAGGTGTTTTGATTCTACTACTCTTCTCACTCAAAAAAAATTTAGGATCACGCGGGTATTTTGGAATCGTTATGATATCGTTGTGACGGGAATTCCGTTCTTGGTGCCTCCTGACCATATGGATTGGACCCGAGGAGTTGAGCTCCAAGGTGTTCTTGTCACATTCGCTATCGTTCCAGTTCCTGAATACCAGAGGACGCCGACATTGAAACGCTTCTATACTTTTTGTGGTGGCAAATAGTGTCGTGACTTTTCCCCAGTACTTGAGGAGATAGCTCGGATGATCCATCGTGACTAGTATCGCTGTGTTTTCGAAGGTCTGAGGTAGACGAATTTGCGAAGTTTCTCGGTTGTGTGTTAAGGGTTGCGGATGCAGTTGCAGCTGATTAGGTTGTTGATTGCTGCGTAGGTTCCTGGACCCGCAACCTGATCGCATGACCAAGAAGTTTCAGGAGTTCTTAGATGGGAATTCATGGTTACCTAGGATATCTTTCCGACAGATGCATGATATGAGATTGGGGTTCGACGTCTAGTGGTCCGCCTGTACACGGTCGTTTTTATAGTGGTCTCGTGGTGTCTTAAAGAGCCCTTGTAGCTTTGCTATGGCTCGGGGATGCTTAGTATGTCAAGGGCAGCAATGTACTTGATGGTCGCTGTACGATCGAGCCCGTGTGGGCCCCACCACGAAAATTTCGGATGAAATCTCTATCATATGTTTGTTCCGGCTTATTCTGCAAGCCAAATCCTTTGTTTTGTTTGAGTTGCTTCGAAGTCAAGTGTTGATTCCATACCTTTCCTAATTGGTGTTCTCATATTTCTATGTGAATAGTAATCCTTTTGATCGATCGAGATTGTCATGAATTTTTTTTTCAACCACTGTGCTTTTCTTCAAGTTCAGCCGAGCCTTTCAACATTTGCAACATCAATTCTCAGTTTTCTCAACGGTGTTCGTTTCACCCGTCCCAAGTTGTTTTTCTTTTCCCCACCCACCCACCCTTTTTCGTCGAGGAGTCTGAGTTCTCAAATCAAGTATCCATTTAATTCACGTGAAGTCTCTCCATTCTTTTCCTTCAATATTCTTAGCCGGTGATTTCTCGTGAAGATGCTCAGGAGCTACAAGTTCATCATTCTTCGTTCTCGTTTGCTTCTCCGGTGGTCTAAATTCAAGCTTTCGGTGTAATCATATCCCTCCCTTGTTTCAAATGCTTTCCCATGCCGGTGCACATCTTAATCACCCATCTCTCTCTATTCATTTGTTCCGGAGTGCTGAAGATATCTCAGAAGTTTCATGTTTCCATTCGAGTTCCGTTCGTTCTATTTCGTGGTTGTTACCTCATCCAAGCCATTTATATCAACCGGTGCAATCTCTATTTCAAGCAATCGTTCCAACGGTGTTTCTTTTGAGTGGGCCCTAACCCACAGGTCTTTTCCCAGGATCTTACTTGACTCTTCTAATTTTTCCGGGAGTTATTCTCAAATTCTTTCAAAGTTTGAAGTAAGAATTAATTCTCACCGGTCAAATGTCGTCTCCAAGATTGCTTCCTAATTCTTTTCAAATTTGGCTCAACTTTTCTATTCGTCATTATTCCGGAGTATCTCATAAATTCTTCATGGTGGTTCTCATCATCATTCGCAACGTTGGAGACTGAAGAAGACTTTCTCTTAAATCTTGGTCCGTTCTCGTGTAGATCCGTGGTTCTAGCTTGATGTCATCCTCACAATTGTTTTCGATTGTGAGAAATTCTTTTCATACCCATCCGAAGCATTTCAGGAGTTGTTTTCGTTTTGATTCTCCGAAGGCCATCATTTCAGAAGATTTATTCGTTCTCAGTTTTCAACTTCCGTTCTCCGATTATTCCAAAAATTTATGTCTCTTCGTTCGTCTCCTAATTCTTCCGATGCATTGTTCAAGTATTCTCTATTTAGCTCGTGATCTCTTCATTCTTTTCTATATAAATTCCCTCAAGTATCTTTGTGCGTTTTCTAATTTCTTACGGTGACTCCTTCTCTTTTCTTCGTTCATTTCATTCTTACGGTGGTTCGTTCAAGATTCCTCTTTCGTTGTTATCGTATCAATTCATTCGTTCTTTTTAAATCCTACCGGTGTTTCCTCGAAGACTTCATCAAGTTGGTGCTATATCTCTCTTCAATCTTTTCAAGAAGAATAAGTAGTATGCAATCCATTGCTCTTCATCAATATTTTGATGAAGGATAGACATATCATAATTCTTATTCTTGTTTCATCGAGGTGATTTAATTCCTTCTTTAGGAGTTTGTTCATGATATCAATTTATCGGTTCTAAGTTGTTCATCTTTTCTTTTCCGGAGTTCCAAAGTTTCTCGGTGGTCTCGTCATGAGTCTCGCTCCATCTAAATCATAGCAAGGCTTCATCTTGTTCTTTGCAACTTTCCTTTCATTTTGATCATCTTATTAGCTATCCGGAGTTCTTCAAGAGTTTCTTCATGATGTTTTATTAGGGATTTAATTCATTCTTGAAGTTCGTCAAGATTCTTGTTGCACCTTGTCGTGGGTGCAAGTCTGACAGTAGTGTGTAGGGGTACGGATGAGAGGGCAGAGCCTAGCTACGGCGCAGGTGTTACACTCGGATTTACGAGTTTAGGCCCCTCGCGGTGGAGGTAATAGCCCTACGTCTTGGTGCTCTGGAGTTGTTGATTGAGTGTATGGTTTACAAAAGATGCGAACCCTTGGAATGGAGCTGGGGTGGCTTATATAGTCTCGCCAGCCCTCCCATGAACGCCCACCATTACCAGGGGTTAAGAGGGGTATAAGTGTGCCAGGTAACGGGCGCATTGATTACAATTAATACAAGCGAACGTGCGTCCCGACCGTTGCACTCCTGGAGTCTCCTGGTCTTCTCTGGTCGAGTGACTTTCGGATGCTCCGAGTGAAACAAGCCTGTCGAGTGAACTCTTGGCTTCTGAGTGGTTTGTTGAACTCCGAATGAATGTCAGTCTGCGGAATTCTGGGTTGTTGATCTGGCCCTGGGGCCCAGTATAAGACGTGTGGTGTCCTAGGGTAGGGTCTATAGGTCAGGCCTATTGCCCTATCCCTAGTACATGCCCTCGTCATTAGCCCCCGAATCGGTCAAGGTTAGGCGGGTCGAGTCAAGGCGGATTCCCAGGCGAGTTGAGCGCTACGGAGGAGCTCAAGAACTCTTACTGGTCGTTAGGCGCCCTTGTCTTCGTGCGGCACCTTGACGGATTCTGGACCATATGACGTCCGAGTGAAATGAGTAGTCTCCATCCGAATGAGTAGTTTCCATCCGAGTGAGTAGCTTCCATCCGAGTGAGTAGTTCCCATTCGAGTGAAAAGAGTAATCATATGTTGTGTGTCGGAGCGGATCCGAGCGTTGCCGGCACGTCTTCAAAGCGAGAGCAATCGGGTTGCCGGACTCCGGATTTTGCGGGATTTGAAACCAGATTTGAGCACGCGCGAACGGTTGCAGCGCAACGAGTGGGGAAAGTGGGGCGTGACGCCTCGATTTTTGCCCCACTTTTCGCCACGTACCACTGGATCTTCGGCGGCACGATTTGAGGAGATCTGCGGGCCCACGGTTCAGCTGCGCGGATTGGGGAGCGGTGCGGGCGGCGATATAAGGGGTGGCCGTGGCGGAGAGGGGGAGAGAGACAGATCCCCTCTTCCCCAACTTCCTCAGTCCGCCCGATCCCTTCTCCCACAACCCACTCCGCGCAAATCTTCCTCGGTGCTGGAGAGCTCGGTGACGATGGCGAAGGACAAGACAGCGAAGCTCGAGAAGGCGAAGAAGGCGGCGAAGGGGAGGAAGGCATCGAGCTCACGAGCCGTGCTCCCGCCCGGGTGGATCTAGGGCAACTGGCTCCCGCCGACCACCATGCTCGACGACGTCAACGGGCTCATCGTGGACGGGCTGATCCGCGACGGGACGTGGAGGCTGCCGGAGGAAGGGGAGATCGAGCCAGCGCCGCGCCCCGGGGAGCGAGTGCTTCTCACCACGCACGTGGAGCAAGGTTTCTCCATGCCACCCCATCCCTTTTTCCGCGGATTCTTGAACTTCTTCGGTGCTCAGCTCCACCACCTACCTCCAAACGCTATAATGTATCTTGCCGCATTCATTTCTTTGTGTGAGAATTTTCTGGGTTGTCCGCCGCACTGGGGTTTGTTCAAACACATTTTCACGTGTCGATCTCAATCGGTTAAGAAGGTTGACCCTGATGGAGAGAGGACGCACGTGATCCAGATGTGTGGTGGCTTGGGGATCTGGATGAGGGGTAAGAGTGCATTCCCATCTATGTCCTTTCCCGATTCGGTGAGGGGTTGGCAGTCGACCTGGTTCTACTGCAACGACCTGCCGTGTTCTGGCTCGTCGACTGGCCTCCCTCCTTACACGACTGAGAGAGTTCAGACTCCACCCTCACTGACGGTTGATAAAAAGGAGAAGACGGATGTAGGGATCTTGGTGACTGCCATGGTTAGTCTGATTCAGGGTGGATTGACTGGCCTGGACCTTCTGGAGGTCTTCCTCAGTCGGAGGATCCAGCCACTGCAGGAGCGGGCTCACCCCATGTGGCGCTACACTAGAGCCAACGACTCGACCCGAGTGCATCCAGAAGATGTCGAGGACAAGACGGTGGAACAGTGGATCAGGTGCATCACTGGTGCGCGCAACAATCCGCGAGGGTCGAGACGGATCCCGCCCTACGACGCCAATAACCTGCCGTTAGAGGTATGACATCCGTTTCCGAGTGAATTGCTGACGCGCAAATTATCCGAGTGAACCAAGTAATCTGACTGAACCGACTATCTCTGATCTTTGTGTCTTGCAGGAGTTCCAGAAGATGCTCTCTCCCGTGCCGAATGGAGAACAACTTGCCGGAGGCGCGGAGAGCGAACATGGCAGTGCTGGGGGCAGCTACGCGGAGGACAGCGAGGAGGAGAGCGAGGACTCGGAAGGGAGCGATGAGGACGAGTCATCTCTGTCTCCGGAGTTGCGCTCCGAGCACCGCTCCAAGCGAGCTCAAGATCCGAGTGTTGGCCCGGAGAAGGAGGCGGTTCTGAGTGTTAAGGCTCCGAAGCGCACTCGAACGTCATCGCCTGCGCCGACTGAGAAGGCCGCCAAGCAGCCCAAGGTCGCTTCCCCCAAGCCTCGGAAGGCTCTGCCCCGGATCAAGGTCGCTGTGCCTGTTGCCTCAACGTGAGTATCCTTCTCAGCTTTTCTTTTCTGTCTTTGTCAACTTTCATGATTCTTCTGACTGAGTGAACCTCATGGACCAGTGTTGCGACCTCGACGACGTCTCCCATGCAGGTCGATGGGGACCGCGCCGAAGCCGAGTCAGCGGACGCGGCCACTTCTCAAAGAGGTAACAATAACTTCATCTTTACTTCAGCCTGTCATTCGACTGAAATGTCTTCATCTGATTGAAATATGTGCTGCGACTGATTGTGCTTAGTAAACGTAGTGTCTGCGGAGGTCATCCACGTCGGGGACGATGATGAAGAGCTGCCGCGGAAGGACGCCGAGAAGGGAGCCGCAGCTCCGACTGCTCCTCAGGCTACCACGCGGAAGACGCCGCCGAGCGACGCGCCTCAAGTTCCTCCTGCACCTGCAGTGACCGTGCCTCTGGGGCAGGGTTCTCAGGCCGGAGCTGGTTCTGCTGCGACTCTGTCGATTGCTCTGACTTCGGTTCCGGCTCCTCCCGTCAACATCTTCAGTCTGTACAAGGTACCGGAGGACCAAACTGGGGCCAGCAAGGAGGCGATGATCCAGGCGGAGCTGATGACCCATCGGCTCAAGGAGGTGTGTGCAGCTGGGAAGCTGGCGTACGATGCCAGTGCCGCTCTCCAAGAGAACGTTCGAGTAAGTGCTCTTGTAAGTCGATCTCCAAGTCGTTTTTCTTCAGCAGGAATTTCAGTCGGAAAATAACTGATACACCCAGTGGGTGTTTTTTGTGTTCGGCCGTCGCTCGGAATGGACGGGCCGTTCCGAGTGGATACCGCTCTACTGGGGGCACGCTGAGTGCACCCACTGGGTGTAGTCCCCGAGACTGCCGTCGGCCGCGGGCGTTCGGCGGGAGTCTTAGAACCCTTTGTCTTCTCTTTTTTTTTACCTTCGGCCATCACTCGGATCGGGCGGACCGTTCCGAGTGAATACCATTCTAGTGGGGGCACGCTGAGTGCACCCACTGGGTGTAGTCCCCGAGACTGCCGTCGACTGCGGGAAGTCGGCGGGAGTCTTAGAACTTAGAATTTGATACTGGTCAAGCTTGTTCTTCCCTGTCGAAGGATACTTCAGGGTCTGATACTGGTCAAGCTTGTTCCTCTCTGTCGAAAGGTACTTCAGTCTCTGGGCACTCGGAACCTTTTGTCTTGTTTTTGTTTTTGGTCATCAATCGGATCGGGCGGACCGTTCCGAGTGAATACCATTCCAGTGGGGGCACGCTGAGTGCACCCACTGGGTGTAGTCCCCGAGACTGCTGTCGACTGCGGGTAGTCGGCGGGAGTCTTAGAACTTAGAATTTGATACTGGTCCAGCTTGTTCCTCTTGTATTTCTTGACATTAATTGTTCTCTCTTGTATTTCAAAAAACTTGCGAACTTGGGACTCAATACGCGGCATTGGAGAAGGAGACGGCTCAGCTCCGAGTGGATTTGGAGGTGGAGAAGAGGAACACGGCGCGCGCTCAAGCGGAGCTCAGGACCATGGGAGGTAAGCTTCAATTACTGAGCATTTCGCTTCCATCTCTCACCGTTTCTTGAACCGAGTGACTTCACTCGACAGATGTGCATAGTGAAAACCATCAACTCCAAGTGCGGCTCAGAACCTCTGTTTCTTTAGAAACTATGAAGCAAGCACTCGAGAGTAAGGACAACGAGCTGGCGGGGGCACAGAAAGTGGCGAAGGAAAAGACCAAGGCTGCCGAAGAGAAGCTGGCCTCACTCGGAAAGCTTGAAGCAGAGAACACATCGCTGAAGAAGGAGGTGCTCGAGCTCAAGAAGCAGCAGACCGAGTGGGAGGGCAAACTCAAGGCCCAGGCGGAGGTCTACGAGCAAGAGAAGAAGGCTCTGAACGAGAAGGTCGCCCAGCTGATCGAGAAGAAGAACGCTCTGGAGAAGTATATAGAGGATTTCACGGAGGAGATGTACACCAAGCTTGCAGGTAACTTATAGCATCCGAGTGAACTTTTATCCGAGTGAACTTCATGCATGCTGACCTTCAACTCTCCTCTTTTCTCGCCTGCACAGTACTGCCGAGACTTCGAGCTGGAAACTGACCGAATCGAGAGGGGTCTGAATCCTTCCAGGTCGCTCGTTGGCGACAAGGCTGCTCTAGGTGTCCTGCAGGTGGAATCTCGCATCGAAGACGTCCAAGGCTACATCATTCGTCTGCGGGGTGCACTCGGCAGAATCGACAAGGAGCTGTGGCCAGAAGATACCCTCGACACCGACCTGGAGGCCATGATGACTCGTCTCAACGACATTCCCAGCCGAGTGCAAGCGTGGAAGAAGTCGGTTGGTCGCTGTGGGGCCGACGTGGCACTCTCCCTGGTCCGAGTGCATTGCAAGGAGGTCAAGGAGGAGAAACTGAAGGCTCTCCAAGTTGCCAACACGAAGAAACTCCAGTTTGAGGACTTCATGGAGACATTCATCGAAGCGGCCACTCGGATCGCGGACGGCATCAACTTGGATGCTTTTGTTGAGCCAGCCAGCCCTACAGGGGCGTGAAAAAGCTTTAAGTCTTATCCATTCGCCTCGGTATGCCGAGTGGAATTGTAATCGTTAAACTCTTTCGGGCTTTGGGCCCGCGTACTCATATTCGCTTTTGAACTTCTGGAGTTAATCGAATGCTTTCCTTCGAGTCTTTCGTATCTTTGAACTGGGTTTTGACTTAGGCGAAAGCTGGTTCGCAGCCAAGCCCCCGAGTGAGTGGGATGCTCTTTACTCGGAGTAGCGTTTTAACTTGGGCGAAAGCTAGTCCGCAGCCAAGCCCCCGAGTGAGAGGGTTGTTCTTCACTCGGAGTAGTTTTTAGACTTGGGCGAAAGCTGGTTCGCAGCCAAGCCCCCGAGTGAGAGGGTTGCTCGTCACTCGGAGTAGTTTTTAACTTGGGCGGAAGCTGGTCCGCAGCCAAGCCCCCGAGTGAGAGGGTCGCTCGTCACTCGGAGTAGTTTTTAACTTGGGCGGAAGCTGGCCCGCAGCCAAGCCCCCGAGTGAGAGTGTTGCTCTTCACTCGGAGTAGTTTTTAACTTGGGCGAAAGCTGGTCCGCAGCCAAGCCCCCGAGTGAGAGGGTTGCTCTTCACTCGGAGTAGTTTTTAACTTGGGCGGAAGCTGGTCCGCAGCCAAGCCCCCGAGTGAGAGGGTTGCTCTTCACTCGGAGTAGTTTTTAGACTTGGGCGAAAGCTGGTTCGCAGCCAAGCCCCCGAGTGAGAGGGTTGCTCGTCACTCGGAGTAGCGTTTTAGACTTGGGCG
Source organism: Elymus sibiricus (assembly GCA_039707655.1). Classification (NCBI taxonomy): domain Eukaryota; kingdom Viridiplantae; phylum Streptophyta; class Magnoliopsida; order Poales; family Poaceae; genus Elymus; species Elymus sibiricus. Next base: position 209,550,100 of record CM077670.1, read on the forward strand.
GAAGCTGGTCCGCAGCCAAGCCTCCGAGTGGGAGGGTTGCTCTTCACTCGGAGTAGTTTTTAACTTGGGCGGAAGTTGGTCCGCAGCCAAGCCCCCGAGTGAGAGGGTTGCTCCTCACTCGGAGTAGTTTTTAACTTGGGCGGAAGCTGGTCCGCAGCCAAGCCCCCGAGTGAGAGGGTTGCTCGTCACTCGGAGTAGTTTTTAACTTGGGCGTATGCTGGTCCACAGCCAAGCCCCCGAGCGAGAGGGTTGCTCTTCACTCGGAGTAGTTCTTAACTTGGGCGGAAGCTGGTCCGCAGCCAAGCCCCCGAGTGAGAGGATTGCTCATCACTCGGAGTAGTTTTTAACTTGGGCGGAAACTAGTCCGCGGCCAAGCCTCCGAGTGAGAGGATTACTCGTCACTCGGAGTAGTTTTTAACTTGGGCGGAAGCTGGTCCGCAGCCAAGCCCCCGAGTGAGAGGGTTGCTCGTCACTCGGAGTAGTTTTTAACTTGGGCGGAAGCTGGTCCGCAGCCAAGCCCCCGAGTGAGAGGGTTGCTCTTCACTCGGAGTAGTTCTTAACTTGGGCGGAAGCTGGTCCGCAGCCAAGACCCCGAGTGAGAGGATTGCTCGTCACTCGGAGTAGTTTTTAACTTGGGCGGAAGCTGGTCCGAAGCCAAGCCTCCGAGTGAGAGGATTGCTCGTCACTCGAAGTAGTGTTTAACTTGGGCGGAAGCTGGTCCGCAGCCAAGCCCCCGAGTGAGAGGATTGCTCATCACTCGAAATAGTTTTTAACTTGGGCGGAAGCTGGTCCGCAGCCAAGCCTCCGAGTGAGAGGGTTGCTCTTCACTCAGAGTAACTTTTGACTTAGGCAAAAGCTGGTTTGCTGCTAAGTTGAAAAGCGTACACCCACTGGGGGTTGTAAGCTAAAAAATGCGTACGAGTGAACTCAATGTGGAACTGGAAAAGTCATGCTTTTTGTTCACCAAATATCACTCGAGTACTTTTATTACATCTCATCATCAAGTATAAAATCGCCGCAGCAAATCTGCATTCCAAGCACGGGGCTCGTCTGCTTGCTTCTGAAGGTTGTACAGGCGGTATGCTCCGTTGTGCAGGACCTTTGACACGATAAAAGGGCCTTCCCACGCGGGAGCGAGCTTGTGAGGTCGTTGCTGATCCACTCGGAGCACCAGATCTCCTTCCTGAAAGGTCCGACTTCGGACGTGCCTGCTGTGAAAACGTCTCAGATCTTGCTGATAAATGGCCGAGCAGATCAGGGCCATCTCCCTTTCCTCCTCCAAGAGATCAACGCCGTCTTGCCGTGCTCGCTCCGCTTCAGCTTCCGAGTACAGTTCTACTCGGGGTGAATTATGGAGCAGGTCACTCGGCAGGACGGCTTCAGCTCCGTACACCATGAAGAAGGGAGTGCGATTGGTAGACCAATTGGGGGGTCGTCCTCAAGCCCCAAAGAACTGATGGCAACTCGGTGACCCAAGCTCCAGCTGCGTGCTCCAAATCGCGCATGAGTCGTGGCTTTAGCCCCTGCAGAATCAGTCTGTTTGCTCTCTTGGCTTGTCCATTCGACTGCGGATGCACCACAGATGCATAATCGACTCAGGTGCCTTGCGCGGCACAGAACGCCATGAATTCTTCCGAGTCGAAGTTGGAACCGTTGTTAGTGATGATGCTGTGGGGCACGCCGTATCTGAAGACTATCTCCTTCATGAACTTGATCACTGTACGAGAATCTAGCTTCTTGATGGGTTTGGCCTCAATCCACTTGGTGAATTTATCGACTGCGACCAGCAAGTGCGTGAATCCACTCGCCCCTGTCCGGAGGGGTCCCACCATGTCGAGTCCCCAGACTGCAAACGGCCAGACGAGTGGAATTGTCTTCAGAGCAGACGCGGGCTTGTGGGATAAGTTTGCATAGAACTGGCACCCGGCACAGTGTTGGACTATCTCTTGCGCAGCTTCATTGGCGCAGGGCCAAAAGAAACCGGCTCGGTAAGCTTTAGCCATGATTGGCCGAGAGGACGCGTGGTGTCCACAAGTTCCCGAGTGAATCTCCTCCAGGATCAGTCGACCTTCTTCCGGAGAAATGCAGCGCTGAGTCACACCGGTGACGCTATTTCTGTATAACTGATCACCGACCACTTCAAAGGCTTTGGACGTGCGAACAATCTGGCGGGCCTCAGCTTCATCTTCTGGAAGTTCCTGCCTGAGCAGGTATGCGATATAAGGTACTGTCCACTCAGGTGTGATTGCTAGGACCTCCATGACCAAATCAATGACTGCCGGGACCTCGACTTCAGTCGGATCAGACGGACTGACCGCTTGCGGGGGCTCTTTCGTGAAGGGATCTTCTTTTACCGTCGGAGAACGTAAATGCTCGACGCACACATTGCTGGGTATGGATTTTCGAGTGGATCCGATCTTTGCCAGATCGTCTGCCTCCTGATTCTTGGCTCAGGGAACGTGATGCAGCTCCAGACCTTCAAATTTCTTCTCCAACTTTCTCACTACGTTGCAGTATCCTGTCATAGCAGGGCTTCTGATGTCCCACTCCTTCATCACCTGGTTCACAACTAGATCCGAGTCTCCGTAGACCATCAAGCGCTGGACGCCGAGTGAGATGGCCATACGTAGACCATAAAGGAGCGCCTCGTACTCGGCTTCGTTGTTGGAGGAATCAAAGTGAATCTGCAGAACATATCTGAGACGATCGCCCTTCGAAGATATCAACACCACTCCAGCCCCTGAACCATTCAGCATCTTGGAACCGTCAAAGAACATGGTCCAGTGTTCCGGGTGGCTTTGAGTCGGTTGCTGCTGTTCAGTCCACTCGGCTAGGAAATCGGCTAATGCTTGGGACTTGATCGCCTTCTTCGCCTCGAACTTGATGTCCAGGGGTAGGAGCTCGATAGCCCACTTCGCCACTCGACCAGTCGCATCCCGATTATTCATGATCTCAGACAGTGGGGCGTCGCTGACGACTGACATAGTGTGCTCCTGGAAGTAATGGGCTACTTTCTTCGCAGTCAGGTAGATGCCATAGACGAGCTTCTGGTAATGAGGATACCTCTGCTTGGAAGGAGTCAGAACTTCAGAGATGTAATAGACTGGGCGCTGAACTTTGTAAGCTTTGCCCTGTTCTTCTCGCTCGACTGTGAGGACAGTGCTGACAACTTGACCAGTGGCCGCAATGTACAAGAGCAACGGCTCGTTGCTGTTCGGAGCGGCAAGCACCGGCTGGGTGGAAAGCAGGGCTTTGAGCTCAACAAACGCTGCTTGTGCTTCAGCAGTCCACTCGAACGAATCAGATTTCTTCATCAATCGGTACAAGGGCAGTGCCTTCTCACCGAGACGGGACATGAATCGGCTCAGAGCTGCAAGGCAACCCGTGAGCTTCTGTACATCATGAAGACACTCTGGACGTTTCATTCGTACAATCGCCCCGATCTTCTCAGGATTGGTATCTATCCCTCATTCGGAAACGAGGAAACTGAGTAGTTTGCCCCCAGGAACTCCGAAAGTGCACTTTGCTGGATTCAGTTAGATGTCATACTTCCGCAGATTTGCGAAAGTTTCAGCTAAGTCAGCCAGCAGGTCGGAACCTTTTCTGGACTTGACCACGATATCATCCATGTATGCCTCAATATTCCGACTGATCTGTTTTTGCAAACACTTCTGAATCATGCGCATGACAGTGGCACCGGCATTCTTGAGGCCCAATGGCATGGTGATATAGCAGAAACACCCGAATGGGGTGATAAAAGTTGTTTTTATTTCATCCGGCCCATACAGTCGGATCTAGTGGTACCCGGAGTACGCATCCAGAAAAGACAGTCGCTCACAACCCGCAGTGGAATCTACGATTTGATCTATGCGGGGGAGCGGGAAATGATCCTTGGGGCAGACCCGATTGATGTGCTTAAAATCAATGCACATTCGGAGAGACTTGTCCTTCTTAGGGACCATGACGACGTTGGCGAGCCACTCGGAGTGGTACACCTCACGGATGAACTCGGCTGCGAGGAGCCAAGCAACTTCTTCGCCAATGGCCTTCCTCTTCTGTGTAGCAGAGCGACGGAGATGCTCCTTCACAGGTCTCGCCTTTGGGTCGACTCGCAAACGGTGCTCAGCCAGCTCCCTGGGTACACCTGGCATGTCGGATGGTTTCCATGCGAAGATGTCCTAGTTCTCACGGAGGAACTGGATGAGCGCTTCTTCCTATTTGCTGTCGAGTGTTGTTGATATGTTGGTGGGAACAGCATTGGGATCTTCCGGGTGGATGCGCACAGGCTTCGTGTCTCCAGCCGACTGAAACGCAGATTCCGCGGCCGGCTTCTTGGAGCGTAGAAGATCACTCGGATCAGCGTTTTTCTTGTACTCCTCTAGTTCCACCATGGCCATCTGTTCATCAGCTATCTTGGATCCTTGCTGCAAACACTCTTCCGCGCGCTGTCGACTGCCAGAGACTGTGATTACGCCTTTGGGGCCAGGCATCTTCAGCTTGAGATACACATAACATGGACGAGCCATGAAACGTGCGTAAGCCGGCCGACCAAGGATGGCATGCTAGGCGCTGCGGAAGTCGACCACTTCGAAGGTCAGCCTTTCCTTCCGAAAGTTCTTGTCGTCTCCAAAGACCACGTCCAGGGCGATCTGCCCGAGTGACTTTGCTTTCTTGCCGGGGATCACTCCGTGGAATTGCATGCTGCTCTCGCTGAGTCGGGACATCGGAATGCCCATCGCCTGCAGAGTATCAGCGTACAATATGTTCAGTCCGCTTCCACCGTCCATGAGGACCTTGCGCAATCGGACGCCTCCCACGACTGGATCTACCACCAGCGCCTGCCGCCCAGGGGTGGCTATGTAGGTGGGGTGGTCCGACTGATCAAAAGTGATCGGAGTCTTCGACCAGTTAAGAAACTTCGTCATCGCCGGCATGGCCATGTTCACTTCTCGATTGATAACTTTCAATCGGCTCCTGCTCTCCACATCTGCAAAGATCATCAGGGTTGCGTTGACACTGGGAAAAGGTTCATCTTTGTTCCCATCATCGGCGTCGTCGGGGCTCTTCTCACTCGACGGGCCTTCTCGGAACTGCTGAATCAACACTCTGCACTGTCGAGTGGTGTGTTTGGGCAATATCAGATTGCCCTCTTCATCCTTTCTGGTGTGGATGTGACACGGTAAATTGAGGACATCTTGGCCCGACTGATCTTTCTTTTTCTTCGGGATCCATTTTTCCTTAGCCTTCCCCTTGTTCTTGGCTTGACCGGCCAGAGCAGCAGCCTCGGCCTGAGTCGAACCATCAGCTTTGCGCTTCAGCTTCCGATTGAGATTACTGTTTCCGGGGTTGGGCTCGCTGGTTTTCCCTTTGCCGTTACGGAGTCGCTCTTCCTCTTCTCCATTCGCGTACCGAGTGGCAATCTCCATCATTCGGCTCATGGTCAGAGATCCTGACCGACCAAATTTCAGGATGAGCTCCCGATACCTGACTCCTGCCTTGAAAGCGCAGACTGCTTGATGCTCTGTGACGTTCTCCACCACGTGATGCAAGGTTGTCCACCGCTGGATGTACTCCCTCAATGTTTCATTCGGTTTCTGCACGCAGTGCTGCAACTCAGACAATCCAGCCGGGCGTTTGCACGTGCCTTCGAATGTTTTGATGAACACTCGGGCCAAATCTTCCCAGCAGTATATGCTGGCCGGAGTGAGTTGGTTGAGCCAGGCACGGGCGGACCCCTCCAACATCAATGGCAGATGCTTCATAGCCACATAGTCATTTCCTCCACCAATCTGCATAGCCACTCGGTAATCCTCTAACCAAGTCTCTGGCTTGGACTCACCGGTGAACTTGCTTACTCCAGTTGCCAACCTGAAGTTAGGTGGGATCTCAGCGGCCCGGATGGCCCTGTTGAAGCACTCGGGTCCGGAGACGAATGCTCCACTTCCACTCGGACGATCTCTGTCCAAGTTCTCTCTCTGAGCTCTGCCTCTGTCGACCAGGTTTTGAGCAAGAACGGATCTCGCGTTGAACTGCGGGTCGCGGTAGTCGACGGGTTCTCTCTGGCGATAACCGTCACCATGACGGGGAGGGCTGGCCCTCCGATCGTTGCCGTAAGGACGCCTGGCATCGTACGGCCGGGGCGGGTACGAGCCATCCCGCGGAGGGGGCGACTGCATACGGTGACGATCATCCTGACGCCGCGGAGGCGTATTCCGACTGTGACCCTACCCCGAGTACTGGTCTTGATGGCGGTCCTGGTCGTTTTGCCGTGGAGGCGAGCGTCTATTTCTCCTTGGGGACACTGGACTGTGAGCCGACTGAACAGTGTCGGCCCTCACGGATCTGCTGTGAATCCGGTTGCGCGACTGGGATACTGCTGAGTTTTGCTCCTCGGCCGCCTTGAGCAGGGCCCGGATCTGCCGAAGACCCTCCCCTGCCTCGGACCGGGACGGCTCAATGGAATCTGCTATCCGAGTGGCCGCCGCCAGATTCTGGACAGGAGTGCGGAATACCTAAAAACTCTGTTGCTGATCATTTGAGAACAACTGCCGCTGCAGCCGACTGGAACTGGGCGGGGGCTGCCTGCGGGCGCGGTCGTCGAGTGACTTCTGGAGCGCTTCCAGATGGTTGCGCTTAGCCAAGTTGGCCTGGCGCACGGCCTCCAAGGCCTGAGCCTCGGGGGTCGTCCCAACGATGGGCGTCTGGAGGGCCTGCTCGGTCCTGCGCTGCAGTTCCTCTCTCTGCTGCCGAGTAAGAGGTCGGGGGACGTACTCGTCGTCATGACGGTCTCCGCCGCCGCCAAGACCGGCGTGCGACGGGTCGCCGTTCTCCGCGCCGCGATGGCCGTACCCAGGCGAACTGGGCGGGGAATCGGCCATCAGCACTTCTGCAGCGGGATCGCTGCTCTCGCACTCGGATAAGCTTTCCGAGTGCTAGTGCACGGAGGCGAACAGATCGAAGACAGGTTCATCGGGCTCGATTGCCGCGATCTATGGGGCTGCAGACTGCTGGGCCACCGCATGCTTGATCCACCACTGAAGCCACGAGCGCCCGGAGCGCTTGCGACGACGGCTGGCGGAGAGTGGAGACGCCGACCGATACAGAGTCGACGGTTGCCGAAGAAGGACGTCGAAGGTACTCGCGCAGAAGTGCGCTGCGCCGCGGACGGGCAACGCCTCGACATCCAGCGGGGCTTCCTGGAGCCACGCTGAATCGTCGGCGATGAAGCTGAGGACGCCGAAACGGATCTTGTCAGTCCGCCGCCGGAAACCATGGTGAAGATCGGAAAAATGCAACTACGCCGGAAGTCGCTAGACGCCTGCCCCATGGTGGGCGCTAACTGTCGTGGGTGCAAGTCTGACAGTAGTGTGTAGGGGTACGGATGAGAGGGCAGAGCCTAGCTACGGCGCAGGTGTTACACTCGGATTTACGAGTTCAGGCCCCTCGCGGTGGAGGTAATAGCCCTACGTCTCGGTGCTCTGGAGCTGTTGATTGAGTGTATGGTTTACAAAAGATGCGAACCCTTGGAATGGAGCTTGGGGGTGGCTTATATAGTCTCGCCAGCCCTCCCATGAACGCCCACCATTACTAGGGGTTAAGAGGGGTATAAGTGTGCCAGGTAACGGGCGCATTGATTACAATTAATACAGGCGAACGTGCGTCCCGACCGTTGCACTCCTGGAGTCTCCTGGTCTTCTCTGGTCGAGTGACTTTCGGATGCTCCGAGTGAAACAAGCCTGTCGAGTGAACTCTTGGCTTCCGAGTGGTTTGTTGAACTCCGAGTGAATGTCAGTCTGCGGAATTCTGGGTTGTTGATCTGGCCCTGGGGCCCAGTATAAGACGTGTGGTGTCCTAGGGTAGGGTCTATAGGTCAGGCCTATTGCCCTATCCCTAGTACATGCCCTCGTCAGAGCTCAAGTATTCTTTGTCTTGCATTTCAAAGTGCAAATCCTTTCTACCTTGTCTTTGAGGTGGTGTTATGTCATTCTTGACAATTTCCCTTCGTGTTTCATGGTACAAGTTGTCATTTGCTTCTCCATTCTTTTCTTTCCAACGATCTAGCTTCTATTCTTTCGTTCCGGAGACATTGTGATGTTTCTATCTTCGACCCATTATCTCGTTTCGCCAAGATCATGTTCTTTCCTTGCTTATTCATTTTATCGGAGTGTTGTGTCCTCTTTTCAAGTCTTTCTTCTTGTCAACCTCTGCTTTTCTTTTCTACCGGGATGCTATACGAATTCTTTCGTTCTTATTCCTTTTCTATCTTGTTCTAACCGGAGTGCTCTTGACTTCGTTCATCTCCGTTGTATTCTTTCTTCCAATTTTTTCCTACCTTTCAAAGTTCTTTGATGTCACTCGTTTGTCCAAGAGCAACTTTGTTTTCATCTTCCTCTTCAATCTTCCGGTTCCTTCCTAAGATCTCGGGTCGAGATCTTCTGTTAGTGGGGGAGAGTTGTGCCGCCCCGAGACCGATGCTCCAGATTCCTTCCATTTATTTCCGCCGTTGCCATGTGATTCGCTTGCTTGTTGCACTTTGCCATGTCATCATGTGCATTTCATCCGCATGTTTTCAAAACTTGCATCCGTTCGTAGTTGCCGGCTTCTCCCCGTTCCTTCCGTTGTCCGTTCCGAGTCCCGACACACTCGCACGCGCCCGCGGCACCTCCGAAATATTATTTTATAAGTGGGAAAAAATGTTCTCGGAATGGGTTGAAAGCTGGCGTGCGGTCTTATTATATTGTAGGTAGACCGCCTGCCAAATTTCATCCCATTCGGAGGTCGTTTGATGCCCCAACGGATAAACCTATAGCGGCACTATAGCCGGTTAAACGTCGGACGTTTTCGGTGTTCCGAAAACCGTGCCGGGCTGCCATCCTCCCTCTCTCCTCAGCCCAACCCCCTCTACACAGCCCGTCTAGCCCACCTACACTACCCCTCTCACCGGAGCCGTCCGATCCCGATCGGAGGGCTCAAAAACCACCCCCAAACCCCCTCAAACCTAAACCCCTGCCTATTTAAGCAGTGGAATCCTTCCATTTTTGGACCAGCCACCGCCTTCCCTCGTTTTCCATGCCGTCCACCCATCCACCGCCACTTGTCGCGCTGCCACCAGCCAGCCGCCGCCTGCACAGTGCCCCTGTTCCCCCACCTCCACACGCGGGCCCGCGGAGCCCGGATCTGGCCCGCCCGAGCCCGGATTCCGCCTCCGCCCGTACACCGTCCTCCTCCTCCGATCTGGATCGAGAGCGCCCCGAGCTCCTCCCGTCCGGCCGCGCCAGCCACCTCCTCCACCCCGACCCTCGCCGGACCTCGCCAGAGTCGCACGCCGTTAACCCCAGGATCGCCGCCCTCTTCTCCCCGTCTCTCCCTTCCTTCTCGTGCCTCCCTCTCTCTCACACAGTTCCCTCTCTCTCTTCTCTGCACCAGGAGCCGCCATGGGAGCCGAGCTCCAAGTTCGACCACCGCCCTCGTCGGAGCCCCTCCAAACCCCGCCGTGCCTGGATCCAGCACCGCGCCGACCGGATCCGTCGATTCCCGGTGCCCGCGTCGCTCACCGCCCATCACCGGAGCCACTGCAATTCCCAGCAGCGCCGCCGCATTCGTCCTCTGCATCGCGCCGCCAAGTCCCGCTCACCCGTGCCCGTTGACCCTGTCGTCCTGCGCGTGGGCCATGAGGGCGCCAAGGCCCAGCTTCTGCCCAGCCGCTCCAGCCTGCTGCTTCCCCGCCGGCCTGCTCTAGATCCACAGGCCCAGGTGGCCCGATGTGAGCTCCGACGCTATCCCTCGCCCGTGCATCGATTTGCTATCCAACGCTCACCCAGCTTCAGCCCAGTGCATGTTTTTTTCCGTTCGGCGATTTTCCTAATTATCCTGAAAACTGTTGTTTTACAGATTAGTCCCTAGAATCATGCATCTAATAACTTTTCACCCATGCATCGGATTAAAATGAATCATATATGTAAAAATGCTTAGAATTTCGTGTAGTTTTGCAATATCCAACTCTCATCCATGTTAAAAATGTTTAAAATTGTTGTTTGCATTAATTTGCTAAATGACATGCTAAAATGATTTATTTCATAACTAAATAACCGTAGCCCCGAATTAAATAAACTTTATATGTAAATGGGGTAGAAAAATGTGTAGATTAACATGGTTCACTTACTTTTGCTGTTTAACAACTATAAAATTGTGATTTAGGTAGAACAGTACCAAATTCGAAAATTGCATATGGGGATTTTCCGGAATTGCTATGTGTTATTTCCGGCCTCATTTAAATTGCCTAGATAGGTAGATTAATTATGCTTCATCTCTTGCCATGTTTAACAACATTTAATATTGATGAGTAGCATAAACGGGAGTGAACTAAATAATTCAAACGTGGAGTTTCGTCAACATGCAACTCGTTGCATATTGATCTTCACTTAATGTGTAGTATTCGTTTGTTGCATCTTGCCATGACATGCCTCTTTAACCGGACATGCATCATACATGGTTGTGCATAATGCCATGTTTATGCTTGCGTGTTTACCATGTTGTCTGATTCTTCCCGGTTGTGCTTCTTCTCGATAGTCCGGATACGTTGCAAAGTGTGAGGATTCGTTCGACTATGATTGTTCGACTACTTCATGGATTCGATCTTCTTCCTAGCGGGATTTCAGGCAAGATGATCATGACCTTGGATATCTCTACTATCCTTGCTTGCTAGTTGTCTCGTTGCTATCGCTATGTCGCGCTTCCTACCACATACATGTCAGCCTCTCATATGCCTTGATACAGCCTCTAACCACCCTACCCAACAAACCGTTGTTTGGCTATGTTACCGCTTTGCTCAGCCCCTCTTATAGCGTTTTAGTTGCAGGAGCACCATGTTGGGACATGGATATCATGGGATATCACAATATCTATTATTTAATTAATGCATCTATATACTTGGTTTTGGGTGGAAGGCTCGGCCTTTTGCCTGGTGTTTTGTTCCACTCATGCCACCCTAGTTCCCATAATACCGGTGTTATGTTCCTTGATGAGCGCTTCTAACACATGTGGGGCATATGGGAACCCCCCTGATCATTCGTTTTAGGATAAACTTCTCCAGCAAGGCCCAACATTGGTTTTAACATTTGCCCAACATAATAATACTGATAATAAATTTGACGCATAGGGAGTTAGCGCTACCCGAGGATTCATAATTCCACATAATACAGGAGGGCCAGTGCTGATGGTGCTGGTCCAAAACTAGAGCACTGTGCGGGGCCGCCCCTTGGCAACTTGGGTTCTTTTGGTACCTGTACGCGTTGCTTATCCGCCGTGTCCTGAGAACGAGATACGCGGCTCCTATCGGGATCGTCGACATGCCGGGAGGTCTTGCTGGTTTAGTTTTACCTTTTACGAGTGACTTGTCCACCGGGATTCCTTATCGTAAGCATCGTGTTATCATGGTGTGAGGATGTTCCATCGGATGCATGTGGTAATTTATAATGGACTACTTGGAGCACCCCAGCAGGGTTAAATCTTTCGCGAAGCCGTGCCCGCGGTTATGTGGCGACTTGGAAATTTATAACCTCTGGTTGTAGAGAACTTGACACTAATCCTAATTAAAATACACCAACCGCGTGCGTAACCGTGATCGTCTCTTTTCGAGGAAGTTCGAGAAGAGAACACGGTGGGGTTATGTTTGACTAGTAAGTAGGTGTTCAGGATCACTTCTAGATCATTATTAGTTTGCGACCGTTATGCGTAGTTTACTCTTCTTATTCTTGTACTCGTAAGTTAGCCACCATACAATGCTTAGTGCTTGCTACAACCTCACCACTTTACCCCTTCCATACCCATTAAGCTTTGATAGTCTTGTTACCCATGGTTTATGGGATTGCTGAGTCCTCGTGGCTCACAGATTACTACAACAACAGATGCAGGTACAGGTAATGCGATGATTTGACGTGAGAGCGATGCGCGTCTGCTTTTGGAGTTCTTCTTCTGCTTCTTCTTCTTCGTCGATCTTGGGATAGGTTTCGGGTCGGCAGCCTGGGCTAGCAGGGTGGATGTCGTTCGTGTTTTTCGTTTGTGTTTCATCTGTAGTCGGATTCTGCTCTTCTGTATGGTGTTTGCTATGTATTGATGTATTCATGTGATGACTGTATGTATTTGTATGTATCCCCATCTATTATGTACATGGTACGATGTAATGATATCCACCTTGCAAGCGTCTTCGATATGCGCTTCTATCCCTGGTGGGACCTCCAAGTCCCTCGAGGATAGGATCGCATATTGGGCGTGACAAAGTAGTACTAGCAAATTGATTGATTGATTCTGTCTTCACGTGTAGATGCAGCAACGTGAACACGGGAACCTCGGGACTTGATCCTTGTGCTCCGGCAACTCGACGGAGAGCAGAATACCTCGGGGCTTGAAGCATGTACGTGGAGGAACTCCTGTCAACTCGGTGACGTGCGGCTGCAATAGTGGAGATCGATCTCCAGTCGGATTCAACGGATCGCTGAGACGTGCGCGGCGGCGCACGAACCCTAATCTCTCGTCTCGAACTCATATCTGAAACTTGGCTCTGTATACGACTTGTTAGATAAAACGAGATCAAACGAGACATAAGAGACACGGATTTTTACGTGGAAACCCTCGTGGGAGAAAACCACGGACGCACGAAGGTGCAATCACTATGATGGAGGAGTATTACAAGCACGAGACGACAGACCGTCTTTAGATGCGACTACATGGGGTATATATGAGAGCAATACATAAGAGTCCTTGGAGGACAAGTAAACGAGTTGTACTCGTACGCGTTGACGTTAACGCAACGCCCCACACCGTTTGTACTACGTCTAGTCCAATACAGTAGAATTTAGATCACAATTTAACAAATCAGACGATGACGGGGCCTTCGGGACCATACTCCCTCTTGGGGGCATCATTTTGGAGCAGGTCCTCTTGGGGGCATCATTTTGGAGCAGGTGCTGGCTGAAGGGGACAAGAGGAGGAGCTGTGTTGCATCTACCGTAGCGACAACGACGAATCTCGGTGGTGTGGAGCAGTGGAGTCTCAGCGTTGGACGTGGTTTGATGGACACACGCAGGTTGGTGGTGATGTCTGGCGTCGTGGTGATGTCGACGGCAGATGGGACTGGCGAGATCTATGCAATGATCCGTCCTGAAGATGGGACGGCGGAAGATGGCGGCGGCGAATCCTAGAGCGTGCGCATGCGGTGCGTGTTGTGGGATGCCTAGACCGGTTAGTACTCTCAGCTTGCCAGGCGGGCGGCTTCTTGAGGCCACTAGATTAGATGGTGTCTGATGCGGTCAGGGCACATCTTTATACTTGTAGGTGTAGGGATTTTGTTCGCCTCGAAGGTGGCTTTGGGTTGATCTTTGTATTCATTTTGTTAGACTATGGTGAATAAATTAATAAAAATGGTTGCATGCATCATTTTGATGCAGAGGCTAGGGGTAATCCTCCTTTTCGGAAAAAAAGAAGAAAAAAAGGAGTTAGGACACATTGGGAGGACTTTTATAGGCAATATGAGCAGGAGATGCGTACTCAGTTCCTGAAGTCAATCACTAAGGGACCCCGTTTGGATTTTCCTAACTTTGAGGGCACAAATCCAGGTGGTTGGATCAGATAGTGTGAGAAGTTTTTCCAAATGGCTGGTACTCCATTAGAATACAAAGTGAATTTAGCACAGATGCGCATCACAGGCAAGGCTGATGTGTGGCTTGGAAGATCAGGAATATTAACCAAGAAACCCAATTGGTCACAAGTCTGTACTGAGATTTTGCAAAAGTTTTCTGCTTCTAGTTCCTATGACCTGACAGACAAATTCAACTCTCTCAAGCAGAACAATTCTTCTGTAGCTGAATACACTGAGCAATCTGAGGAAATGATGGCAGATGTTCAGGAGGAAAATCCAAACATTGCTAAATTCAGCAGTATAACTCTTTCTCAAAGCCCACTCCAGTATTTTCTAAACAAGCAGCAAACCTGCAGGACAAGCCTGCTGAATTCAAAGCTCCTGCAATTACCCAAAGAGCTAGAGAGCCAAGGAAATGTGGGGATCACTGGGTACATGGGCACAAATGCAAACAAGCCCCTGTCATCAATGTACTAACTGGTGAACTACCCACTGACAACATTGTGAAACAAGAGGAGATAGAAGAACCTGAACAAGAACAAAATACTGGGGAGGATGTAACACCCCCAGTGTCATGCTACAGTAATCTTCCCTCCCTAATGGTGGTCATGTCATCATGATCACTAAGCCAATTTGCCATTTGTCCAAAATCAAAGCCAAATTCCAATTTGAATTGCATGTCAAATATTTATTTCTTTTGTCATGCAATCAAAATAGTTCATAATTTGGCAAATATTCTTTAAGTATTTGTCATGATGAAACCAACCACATTTGAATTCCCAAAATGCCGCTGGATTTTAAAACAGTGGTCCAGCAGCATTTAAATTGGCCTTTTCAATTTCTAAAAATGGTTAGACAACTCCAAATGGCCCCAAACTTTTTGTGCCATCTGGTAATGTTGTGCTTGATTTATGTGCAAATTTCACATTTAACAAAAATCATTTGGTAGCTAAAATAAATAGAAAACAGTAGCTATTTGATTTACAGTTTAGAAAAAGGAAAATGCCTAAGGCCTACTGTGCCTACGGGCTGTAAGTTAAAACAGAGGCGGCCCAGCCCACCCTGGTGTCGTCACCTACCTCCACCTGCTCCCGTGCCCATGTCGACGCCGCGCTCGCCTGCGCCGGCGATGGAGCTCGTGTCGAGCACCCGCGAGTCCTCGCACTGGATAAGGACGCTCCTCTCTCCCGCTGCTAACCCTAGCCCCCACTCGCGCTCGTCCTCGCCCCCTTTTTCCCCCTCCCGCTCTAGATCGAGCCCGTGCC